>JACTTY020000025.1:1393750-2787500 GCA_014595695.2 Epargyreus clarus clarus
AGGGATAAAATCTAGAAGAGCAGCATCTCACTTTTAATTATGCCTATGACATGTGGCTATACCTATGGACACACCTTTTTTTATAGGGAAAGCTTCTATCTCCCCATAGAATTGTGACGGTGATTTTAAAAAAAGAGTGATATTGGGTACTTAATATCATATGGTCCCTATATATCTCTAGTATATTTGCTTTCATAAAACACACACAAAAATAACCTTCTTCACATTTACCAACAAACTTCAATTCATAATCTGTTTACTTCCTTCAATAAATATCCAATTTGTTTTATCAATAACTCGACAACAGCACGGGCCCTTCTCCCTAAAATAATCACTTTGGTACAAGATCTCTTGAAGTGCTTTCAAGTAGCACACAGTAGGGGTGCCAATTACTAGAAAATAATGTTTTATTTTGATTTTTATTTAGGGGCGGCGGTGGGACAACCCTGAAAGGCACACCCTGCATTAAGTTTTTGACGTCTTTAATATTATTTTATTGTTCGCGATTGACTTTTAGCGTTTTGTTCTCATCAATTCACAATGGCGTAAGAATGTGAATATTTTATTCGATGGTATTATTACATGTTAGATTTGTATTGTGACGCGAATAGAGTATTGTTTGCCTGTACAATTATAAGACTTAAGGTTATTGGGAACATTAAACTATCTATTTCGTAATACGGATCATGAGATCCTTAAGTAGACTATTTATTTTAGATTGTTAGTGATTTATATGTTGCACTGGAAACTTATCGTCTAACATTCTTGAGCTCGCAATTACTTTGTATAGATTAACTCACGCCACATACCGTACTAGAACACGAAGCATTCCAATTTAGCTTACGAAGTCATTCAGTCATTGGCATTTGCGCTGCATCATCGAATGCGCTGAATTAAGCAATCTTTTAGGAGTTTTAGGTGTTAAACCACCGATCTTTCCAACTTATAAAAACTTAGAGGTATCAATTTAGAATAACTATTGTGGCCAATACATAGATGTTGACAGATCTCCATCCAAGTATACGACAACAGCCACTTACCATCCGATTATCTACATACTCATTTCCTTATTCAATACCATAACAAAACTATACACACCCCATACCTTTTAGTGGTCGTCCAAACATTTAATCCAATTCCCAAAAAGAAATGGGCTCCCGAAAATCCTTGTATCAATTCCGAGACTTGGCAAGTCGGCAGCAAGTGCTACAAACAACGTTTTTCCCACACACCCCTGACATTCTTATCGTGCCAATTATATGAAGGGTTAGTTCCTTAGGGGCAAGCGTGGCAGGACTCCTAATTAAGAAGGATTCCCGCTGTTAAGCGCTCCTGACTTCTGCTCAGCAGTTGAGGTAATGGGAATTTAGCGGTTTATTTTATTTTTTGGTTTTGCTTTTAATATGAATTTTAATGTTGTGAACTTAAAAAAAGCAGTGATAGCCTAGTGGTTAAGAAACTCGGCCTCTCGATCGAGGGGTCCGAGGTTCAAATCACAGGCATGCACCTCTTATTTTTCAAAATTATGTGTGTATTAGAAATGAATTATCACTTGCTTAAACGGTGAAGGAAAACATCGTGAGGAAACCCGCATACCTGAGAGATTAATAAAAAAAATCTCAAAGGTATGTGAAGTCTACCAATACGTACTTGGCCAGCGCGGTGGACTATGGCCTAATCCTTCTCATTCTGGGAGGAGACCCGTGCCCAGGAGTGGGACAATAATGGGTTGATGATGATAAACTTAAAAATGTCATTAATTACCATTACGCTAGAAGCGTTAAACAGATATTGCGTTCCGATGAAAGAGACGCTGACTTTAGTCCATATGAGGTGAACATCTTAGCCCTTAAGGGTGGCAATTATAATTACTTATAATTACCTTCAAGTAGAACCCTCTTTCTATGTAGAGTTGGTTAAAGAAGAGTATGGGCGGCAGTGAAGATAAATTACCACACACCCCAAATAAATAATTATATAAATAATAATAATTATTTCTTTGGGACTATATTATTAATATTACCTGTAATATATTATTTCGCTGTTTAATTGTCGTTGATGACTGTTTTAGTAGATTTCAGAGAAGGTGCTCATAATCTTACGACATGTATAATCCTTACAATTTTAAGATATCCAGACCATAATATGGTCCTATACCAATTCGTTGCTACTATACAGTTCGAAAATCTTTTATGCTGTTTTAAAAACTTATTTGCAACAATCCATCGTTATTAACTACAAATTACTAAAGGCTTGTTAACAAACCTTCGCTATTTTCTACACAATTAAATTCAGTAGCATTTGAATAACATCAGAAGCAATCTGAGATAATATTCAATTCGTTGCTACCCGGGGACCGTATCACGGGATCTTACCCCCGACAGTCATCAACGTTCGACGTACATCGAGGAATTTGTACTAACAAATTTGTTCTTTGTACAACGAAACGGGAAATGAATTGGTTGTTGAAATAATGACGCGGGGTGTATTGTTATCCCTGAATGCGTCTGATTTCGATCAATTTATTATTGTTTGATGCAATAATTGCTCGGTTGGACGAAAATTCGATAGCAATTTCTCTGCAATTCCATTGTGGTGGGACATTAAATGACTTTTCAAATTATCGGTTTTCCGAATTATTTTTGTGATACGTTTACAGAGGAGTTGGTTATTTGTTTTTGGAAATGGGTTTTCGTGTCGTTATGAGTGAAATTTGGAATATTTGGTAGATATTATTTATAGAAGAATATAAACAAAATTAATTAGTATCTATGTTTTGCGTTTTATACTAGGCGTTTTAATTCTTATCTCTGTTACTGTGAATTTTCGTGTTTACGAATAAAGAAACGGAAAATAAGGAAATTGGGGTTGAACTTGGGAAACTCAGTACCTTATATTCTCACAATACATTCAAACTAAAGCTCAAAAGTCAGCGTTGTAGAGCTTCTTGTAAAGTGGATTGAAAATGAAAATATTAAAAACTATGTTATGTCACTTAGCTTTAAGTGTAAAGAAAAACATCGTAGAACAAACCTACTCATAAAACTTTTCAATATATATATTTTTAAATATTCATACTTGTACGACGTGGACTACGGCCTTAACCCTTTTTGCCAGAGAAGACCTGTGCCCAGCAGTGGGGCGAAAGAGTTGAGCATTTGGTCAGTGTGGTAGACTTACTCCTCACTCCTATTTAATACTAAAGAAGATATGGATCCAGCAGTAGGACAGCAATCAATAATGAGTTAAGGACGATTACGTAACCGATCTCCGAAAAGATATTTCGAAGATCGGCAAAACATTTCCGAGTCTTCCTTTTGCCTAAAAATACGAAAGTTCGTCAACCTTCCTCCCACTCAATAATGACGTAAGCACGCGCCCTATTCTCAAATCCGCCCGCCCGAGGCGAAAACGATTACAGAGCGCCACTGGCGACCTAGTAGGACCCTCGACGATAATAACTTGCTAATAGTTCTCGACAATGCCTAAGTAAACAAGTTCGACAGATGACATCGCGATCCCGATCGCCTATTCGATACTGTTTATTTGGGGGTTGACGTTTTGTTTGGCGATAAAATCTGCGATGCGACAGTTTTGTAACGGTTTTTCGGTTTTTAAATTCTTTTTGTCAAAATTTGTAGCCATTACTACTTTATCGATCTTTTGTTCGATTTCCTCATATGGTTCTTCTTCTAGACATGTATTTTGTTGTCATTTATCATCAATTTCTGTTGAAATTAAGCCATCGTGAGTTGTATTCTTTAAATTCTCTTACTAAATACTTATTCTTAGCAGCTACTTCTTGTCTTTTATAAATGACGTTTTGTTCAATTTCCTGCTTAATATTCTCATGTATTTTATCTTTTCATCATTTTACCTTTTTATTATTTATCATCGGTTTTAATCGTGTGTAATATTCTTATTAATTGTTATATAGTTGAATCCAAAATTAAAAATACTGTGCATGCCTTTTTATTTGAATTAAAATTGAAATTAATGTTTAATTGCATGTAGGTACCTTTTTAGTTACATTTTGACAGTGAATAAAAACGCGTAGTATTTCGTTATTATTTTCGTTATTATGATTTAATTTAAACTTAATAATATACCTAGGTATATTATTAAGTTTCTTCTTATTAGCTTCTTCTTCTTCTTAGTAGCTTCTTATTTCTTCAGTACCTATTTTAATCTATCCTATACATTCCTTTATCAAGTAGAATTCAACTAATTTCATCGAACAGTATCTACCAACATTTGCCATTATTAAAAGGGAATTAAACGTAATTTCGCGCTTTGATCCACTTTACAAACCAAACTAAATTCAGCTTTGTACGTTACGACACGGGGTCGATCAAGCCTCGCGCAGTACGGTTTATCCCGTCTACATTCCCTTATCAAGCAGAATTCAACACGTTATTGGTATCGACCGTCATCTATCGACATTTGCCAAACAGTTCGACACATGTCGAAGACACAATGCCTTCGAGCACATCCTCCTATCTACCATTATATCTAGCTGCCTATAACATAACCCAACACCTTATTTTCTACACAATACCATCCATTTTCGTATACTTGTCTGTTTGTGGGGTGCAAAATAAGTTGGCACACAAAATGTATTTGTATAGGTACTTGCAAGGGATAGTTTTGAGATTATATTCGTAATTGTGCTCTAATGCCACTCAAGTACGCAAAGCTGTTCCTATGATTTCAATGGGCAATGCAATGTGTTTATAATTTGTTTGTTCTGCTAACATTTTTTGCTTACTGTAGGTACCTATAATTTTAGTTTAATGTAAAGAAATTTAGAGTAAGTTTTAAATTTATTTTTTTATGTGATTAAATTAAATTAATAAGATATTAAGTAACGAGATCGATTTAGCCTCGTGTTTGCAGAATTCTGAAGTGCTGTGAAATTCTGAATCTAAAAAAACTTACCTTATACTTATTTAATCATACGAACGAATCTAAAAATAAATAAAATTTCTGTATACCTTTAATTTCAAAATAAAAGTGATTGTTTATGTACATGACTGCATATTTATCATTAACCAACAACTAAAATTAACACCAATTTTATGTACGTACCTAAATAAAAATGCATTTTTGTATGGTAATTTTTAAATTATACTTCTTATGTAATCTTTATCTATACTAATATTATAAAGAGGAAAAGTTTGTTTGTTTGTTTGATTTTAATGAATAGGCTCAAAAACTACTGGACCGATTTTAAAAATTCTCTCACCATTCGAAAGCTACATTATCCACGAGTAACATAGGCTATATTTTATATGAAAATGAAATATATTTAATAAATAGATTTTGAGGCAGTACAAAGTTTGCCGGGTGAGCTATGTAATATATATCTACAAACTTCACAACGTTATCGTCTTCAATCCAAATTCAGCTTCACCGGCAGACTTTACGAGATGGCGTAAAGAACAAGCCTCATATTCTACAAATTTTGAATTTTGCTACAGCAATAAAAATATATTTTTAATTATTTGTCCATATTTATCTTTATATCTGTTAAATTGAGTATCTATATTTCATTTTAAAATAACTGCACTTTGGTATAGTGCATAGTACGCACTATACCAAAAATCATATTTTTTATATATCCGCCAATTTTTATGCGACAATGTTCTTTGACTTTTTATATTCATTTGTATACTTTCTGACAATTATTTTATGATTTCATTAAACACATATAAGTATGTATTTACGCTGTCATCCACTTCCACAATCCAAACTAAGTTCAGCTTTGCACGCAGATATTACGAGACGGGGTCGATCAAGCCTCGCGCGATCGGGGGGTCTAAGCCCCGCGTGGCCACCACTCCCGTGGTCCAGAAGATAGCTGACTACAAGCGGGAGTGCCCGTCGATCTTCGCGTGGGAGATCAGGGATCGCCTGCTCAGCGAGAATGTGTGCAATAACGATAATATTCCAAGTGTGAGTACCTACTGTTTTTACTTTTTCTTTTTTTAGTTCTTTGCATGTTTTTGTTTATGATAGAGATTAGGTTAGATAGAGGAGCTTTTTAGTTTGTAGACGACCTAATAGGAAAACACTGCTGACTGTATAAGATCGACTTGAATTAAGATTTTCTGAAAATTAGTCAGAGATGTGTTGCTATTCCTCACGATGAAGAATACCTTCTGTAATAGTTGTTAAGCCAATTTATAAGTATCATATTGACTTTGTTACATTTTGTTAAAATAAATTCATTATGTATTATTATTATCGTGACTCTTCAGAAGTAAATTGCAGGAAGAACCTAACTTTAAAAAAGTTGTCGTAAATTATCACCGTGGTGAATAAATTAGCTCATTAATGGCAGTAATTAAAATAGTTAATTAAGTACAAAAGTTAGTTAATATAGGTACATGTATAGACATCATGAAGGTCAGCTTTAAGTTTCAATTCAATTACATTTTTAAAATGTCAAAAACCACTTGACAAATTACTTGTTATAATAATTAACATATCGAAGTATGACTAATCGCCTGTATGATTATACAATAATATATAAAAAGTGGCTGTATGTAAACATGTAGGTATAAACTACAAAACTGAACGATCAGTCGGTGAATTCAAATTATTGTCACCTATATATACAATCACCTAACCTATACTATCACATATATTACGTTCCTAACAGGCGAACATAAAAATCAATTAATAAAGGCTTATTAATTGATTTTTATGTTCCATTTCAATTCAGGACTTAAAAACACGTTTTAACTTTTGTCTGAATGTATGAATAGGCTAGTCTAAGAAAAAAAATGTAACAAAATAGGGCTAATATCAGACATATTTTAAATCCGCGATCCGCGCGATTCTGTATTGAAATAAAAATGTCCTTTAGGCATAAATAAAGTATCTACCTAAATGTACCTACCTATTTTGGACGTAGGCGCAGCGAACACACACTAGTATGGCTAAAATTCGCGCAAAAATCTACATTTTAACGCGTCAGATATATGTAAAACTTACTCACCTTGAACTGTCAAATCTATTCAGAAAAGACCATACGTTACTTGTCCATGTCATAACATTCAAACATTTTAATTAGGAATGCAGTTCTATTGTGCCGCCTATCAAAATAAGCCGGACAAAATCCGGGGACAATTCTGTCCCATAATCCAATTTTGCGACATTAAAAATTTTATTTCACCGGACCATATGGACCGACGCTATTGTCCATCCAACCTTTAGAAGTGCCTATTCATAGGATAAGGCCATTCTGTGAATTATAGAACTTATATAATTTTCGGTCGGCCTCTGTTGCATTATTAGCTCTGCCGTTCATACAAATAGGTCTATAGAGTTTGGAGTTCATAAATCCTCTTCGAAGACTTCGCCCGACAAATAAATTGCTTCGCTAATAAACTGTCAGCTTTGAATCGGTGAAAAAAGATACACTTCGGTCTATGGACTGTGGATAAGTTTCGAGAATTTTATATCAATTATTGAATATAAAATTTGTGGACGTAAATAAAAGTGGCAAAATATAATTGATGAATACTTAATTACTTAAGTACAAACATTTTGAATTTTAATGCGTATCCAATTCTTATATAAACATGACTTTATAGACATTACTTTTTTAGATATAGATTTTACAGGGTTGCTTTAACAGTTAAAATAGTTGAAAAAATTATCTATAGGTAAGTAGATAAACATTACAAATACGAGTAGGTTATCAAAGTGAATATTACGTTATGAAAATAACAGTTACGAAATGAACTAAATAGGTTTAATTGTTTTGTCAACAATTTCTTATTTTAAAACTAAGACTACTTTTAATTAAAACACGCAACGTTTTTTGAAAACTTTAAATTCGAAAACAAGCCGACTTTTTATTTACAAATTGAGTTTTCGCCGATAAAACTTAAACGATCCGTTATCTTAACAAAATAGTGGACGAAGGACTTTAATTAATTAATTAAACGCCTCGCCCATTATTACAGAGATTAATGAGATGACAAAAATATCGCTGCGAAAAATATCATACTCCACACATTAAATAAAGCGGTGTCCGAAGTGACGCGATCGGTAATCGAGGCGGACGTATCTGAGGGACATCTGCCGGCACAAAAAGTTGAAAGGAGAATATTGTAAATTTTTTCTCCATTGAACGAGCCAATTTTTCTGTTAATCATGTCAAAACTCGAATCATTTGTTGGATATCGTTCGATAGTGTAAACACTCGGTGACACAATGGTTTTTGTTCGGTTTCGAGAATGAATAGAGTTCTAGTGGTATGGATGTAGGTTAATTCGAACTCTGATACTTGAGTTTTAAATAGAATTTGTTGGAAATATGAACTTAGAGCAGTAGACACTTAATGATTATGTGTTCATAACATAGTTATTTAGGTGTTGAGATAGGTCTCTATAGTTAAGAAAAATATAAGGTCTACCTACCTTAATAATAGGTATGTCACCTGTGATTTTTAGGTCGTTGGTAAGTGTATGATATTAGGAAGTAGTGATAGCCTAGTAACCTATAGCATTGACTTCGACGTTTCAGGCTGAAGTTTAGGGTTCAAATCTTAAGTACCTCTGATTATTATTAGTTATGTGGACATTGGAAACATCGTAAGGAAATCTAGTTGACCTACTTACCTAACCAATTTTTTGTATAAATTTTTCATATGACCATATTTTTTTCATATAATTATTCAAACTAGCTTGGAGTCATGTAGACATGTAGGTACACGTATGTACTTATGTATGTGTGGCGTAGTGGTCTCTAAACCGGTCTGACATGAAGATGATTCCGGGTTCAATCACTAACTAGGACTATATAATATTTTTGCTCTAGGTTTCTGTTATTACATGTAGAGTTTGAGAGTGTCTATGGCATCGATGTTATGTATTTCTATAACATCGAAGAAACTAACGAACTCTCTATCTAAGGGGCTCTATCTAAAGCTGATCACTGATTTGTTGACTCTACTGAAGACTAAGATATACATATGTAAGTGAAGTAGCATCAAAAGTAATGTACCTATGACAAAAAGTAGTGTGTAATCTTATTGTAAAGCTTACCTATAGGTAAGCATTTCTCATACAATAATACTAAATAAAGAATACCACCATGCTATTTTTGAGGCAATCTAAAATAAGAAAATTGGTGATGAAATTAAATAAGTAGGCACTTACCTACCTAAATAAACACGTCCATACTAATATACGTACGATAATAATATCGTCTATATAAATAGACTACACGGTAAGTATCAAAAAAAAATGTGTATTATCGAAGACGCGAAAATCTTTCGAATCATAGAGGATGATATTGCTCTCGAAATAAATCATAGCATTCAATATTAAAGTCGGAGGCAAATGACAAAACGGCCCACGCCCAACTGATCACAACACACCTATACCTACCCTCTAACAAGAGGACGCAAAATTGAAATACCGAAAACCCCTAGAAGATTCGGCGCCAAAGGGGCTATTTTTATGACTGTCGTATCGTACGCACTCGGCCCACTGGGCAAATAGGTGAAAGGCACGACCGATGCATTTACACGTGTGTTAGAAAGGGATAGGTATTTATCCAGCGTTGCGTCGCCTAGTCATAACGGTCGAATGGGCGTGATGTTTCTTACCAACTGAAAGCGGACAAAAATACGTGGAACAATCGATTGCGGCTTACACGCAGAAGGGCGTAAGTGCACGTCGCTCCTTAGCGGGCTGAGTTGTCTCGTGGACTCATAGTCTCATAGACTCATATTCTCGATGTGTTTAAAGATTCATTATTTTGATTTAAAAGTCATAGAGCTAGTCATATGTCTAGCTCTATGACTTTTAGTTAGTATAATTTTAAGGTAAAATGTAAGTGCAGTATTGAACCCTTAGCGAATTGTAGAGACGTTGTCATACAGCCACATATTCTCGGTATTTGTGATTTTTTAAGTAAGCTAGATAGGACAGGATTATACAAAAAAAAAAGACTTAAAATAAAAATGGGGTTTAGGTTGATCAGTTTTACACTTTAAATAAGTAAACAGCTTACTATACAAATACAAACATTACAGTTTTACTATAGGTTATTTTTTATGAATAAAATAATAAATTTGAATAACGATAAGAATGACATACAAATCTCTCATTATATCTCGCATTATAATAAATTATAATTTTATTACTACCAAGTATACAATTAGAGATAATTTTGGGTAGATTTTGAAGATTATTTAGTTACTGTATATTTTATAATAAAAACACGTAACTCTACCATCATGAGCAATCTACCTTAATTTAAGTTTCACTTAACAACCTACCAATTTTTATTATTTTTCAAAATAAAAAACATCTCCAATATCTGACTAAGGCATCGAACAAAAGGGTAGCACATACGTCTTTTTGCCCACTTCACTATAACGCAACGTTTCACGCATAAGTGCACAAAACATTTGTCGTCATCCTCACACTTATGGGAACCGAAGATCTGCGTATCGCTGTTCTTGTCGCACAGATTAACGTCAACTGCTTATGATGGCATAGGAATTGATGGTAAGTCCGGCGATATTTATGGAAATGTTCGGGAATTTCGAACGAGAGGTGGGAATTTGAGCAGACGGTACATTTATGGTGTTTTGTTGTAAATTGCATTGTGTTTTTATTCGTATAAAAATAAAATAAGTGATTTCTACACTTATAGTTGCACACTAAGATTTTCTGTTTTTTGAGTATCTACCATTGACGCATAATGACAATTAATCACCTAAAAAATTAACTAATTTCAACATTTCGGTGTTTACCTGGGAATCACACCCTGACCCCGTACATAGCAGAATGGTACAGTAACTAGATAGGTAATTTTAACAAAAATGTCCCGTAGTACAAAATGTTACAATCGGTTCAATAATAAAGTTGACTCTACCAACTCTACATTTTTAACATTACACGTCTAATTAGTATAAGAATATCTTTTTGAGTTGTACTACTCGTAAGTTCGCACATGGAACGTATGAATAACTGGCGTATCTACAGTATAGTAGTACAGAACTCTATATAAACAAACAAAATTAACGTAAGGTTAAAACGTAAGGAAATAAATAATTTGACCGCATGTATGTTTGCCGAAGTTAACAATGATTTTCTTGATTAGTTTTTCCCCGATAATATAGATAAATAGGTACGTCATAAACGTAGCATTTAAGTAAAAACATTTAGATTCCTATACAAAGTTTCTGAATAAAAATATAAACCATAATGTAATAGAGATTCATAAAGCACAATGAAAATATTCTAGTAAAATTAGTTTAGTAGTACTACACTAATGACTAAACCACGATTAACTAACGCGGGGCGAATGACCTTATTAAGTTCTAATTAAAACAACAAAACGTTAACCGGTCGCCAATTGTGCAAAAAATTGTGCGTGTCAATGCGTTCACGCTTCAGACCACATTCGGAGATGCCTAATTCTGAGTTACAACCATGGTTCCGTAGATTTTGATTTGGGAAATTTTGGAAATAAACATGTGTGATGGTGACGGTCAAATGTGCAATTAAATTGTTTGGGCGGGTATAGATCCTATAAAAATTATATTATGTGTTTGTGAAGTGTAATTAAGAAACATTGTAGGTGAAAATACTGAAAATGTGCCTCAAACACTTGATCGTTTTAAAGGTAATACGACTGCGATGACAGTATGCATTTTTGCCTCATATCTGCAGCAAATAAGACTGTTATATTCTCATTTTAAGAGACACAAAAAGGCAGACTTAGACATGAGAGACAATCATACCTACTTAGGTAAATAAACACTGTATTTCTTAAGTGCAAGAAGAAATCTTATTTCGAGTGATTAATGGGCCGTGGGGATAACTCAACATAAGGTTTCCTATTACACATTTATCTATATACATATTTTGCTATGTAATATAAATAGTAAATAGTTAATTCTCGCATGTATACAAAAAACGCGTCACTAAGAGATAAAGTGCTAAAGTTCGTTTATTTCGGAGACACCTAATTTTAAATTAGTAGTCGGATCGGGCGAGCGCACACTGGTCCAGAAACCCGACACCGCCAAAATGCTACCGGCAAGCATTTCGGAGGCTTCTGTCACGTGTATTATGTCGCCTTATGTAGCCAGGTTTCGTTTTCGATGTCACGCAAAAGGCTGTAACTGGAGATTATTTTAAGTGAGTTAAAAAGTTTCGGTTTTCTCCCCGTAAGACGATGTGACGTAATGTCACGAATTCTCGCGTGTAATGTCCGGTAAACCGGTAAACAAACTTAGGCCCGTCGGCTACTATCGCTTGGCCTTATAGCTTTAGTGATTAAATAGTATTGCGTTGGTGCGTCCGTCAGAAGTTGCTCAGCGACTATTTAGTTGCTTATGCCTCTATACAGACACGTTGACAATTGACTATTGACAGGTTTTTCAAATAAAATCAGACATGTACCTACCTACCACTCGTCGGTCGGTCACGCAACAAATTGGACGCCCGAGCGGCAACGGCTTACGTCAGTGATTAGTCGCTCAAGCGACAAGACTGTAGCCTACGCGATAAAAAATAAATGTTCAATCGCAGTGTAGAAAAGTGTAAATCTTATTTATAGAGCCTGTATAAGCCAATAGGTATTAACTTTAACTAAATATCTAAATTGCTTTTAATCAGTCGGATCTTACATTTATTAATTTTACTTATATTACTTTAATAATATAACATTCCACACGTGCAACTATATATGATCATAAATACCTATTTTCACAATAATAGTCATATATCATCATGTAGCGCTCACACCAAAATAAGCGCTAAAATCAAAGTAACAAAACACGCACAATTACCCATTATAAATTAACGAGGCTCAACATTTCACAACGAAGAAAACAAATCCCTGTATTTCAAACTGTAATCACCAAATAAACCGAAACATTTGGACATTTAATTTGAATGGGTATTTATGCAAAGTGCTCTATCAACATTGCAATATTTCAATTTTGTGTAGGTAATTAGCTATTGACTGCGTTTATCGCCACCAATCAAATAAAGTCGTAATTGTTAACCAATCTGGTCACGTGAACAAACATCGTAATAATCAAGTCATTGGTATTTTGTGTTTGTTATGGTTTGTTAATAGATAAAATTATAGCATAGGAATTGAATTATAGTATAGTTTTCATTCGTTTCTTTTGAGGAATTAGTTGAGTTAGAGGAGTCGTTTATACGTACTATAGTTGTGATTAGTTTTTCATGAGAAATCATAGTTTCTGTTGGTTTCCTGTTCTGTATTTGTATGACAGCGACAGTATTTGAACTATTTTACTTTTTGCGTGGGTGCTTTTTGTATTATTCATTTGTCCTGAATATTTTTTTAGCATAGTTCTTTTAATGACAATAAAATTATACAGAATAAAGCGTCAACTTGTCTGAAAAATAGTGTCTCTTTTTAACAATACGTCTCATCTTTATTATTAACTAAAGATCTCCCAAAAACAATTCCCGTTTTCCTTTTATTGGCGTATAAATGGGGCTGGCATGTTTGTATATTTCCTATTGCCGTCCCTCCGTCACGCGAGGTGACTCTCATTTATTTGTCACGTCGCAGCGCGTACAAACGTATCTGTAATTACGGGGCGTTGGGAGATATTGCGATTAATATCGTTTACCAGATCATTGACGGAATATTTTATTGTTTTATTTATTGATGGAAATAAATAGATTCTACTTAATTAAAAATAATTGTGATTGTCTAAGATCTTTACCCTACAATAGCTTACTACAAAGCAGGAGTAGCATAAACTACCCTTTACTCATAATACAATAAAATCATATTAAGTGACAAAAAGGTATAGCCTTATGTAAATTTATTTATGTTTTTTACAACTTGCTAACAGGAAAATTAATACTGACATCTACCTAATAAAATACTTAACACACCTAGTTACATTTTCATATTACTTACTACATTTTTTGGCCAAAATATTCAAAGTCAAAGATGCTTAAATTATAACTCAAACAACTTAAACCTTACTAGTTGTTACAAAACTACTTACAAGCGAATCACCGAAAACGATTTAACAGTCATAATGAACTGATGGCCCGATGAACTATCCAATCTCGGCGTCCTAAGAGAATTGCAAAAAACCACCCCTACCCAAACCGCACCCCAAGGCAACCGCTTTTCATCGGGGAATCAAACCCGGGTCTCCGCGGGTTAAGCGTGTACGTTAAAATGTTTATAGATAATACCAATGTAGGTAATAGTAATTCTAATTCAGAGGGCCCGACCCCTACTACCCTTGGATCTGACGGAATTTGTATTCAACGTAATGGCTTTGTCCGGATCTCTACTATCGGTTGATGTTGAAAGGCGCTGGAAAACTGTATAGAACACCCACTTTTCTTTGAGTATGACAATTTATTGAAACTTTTTTCTGACGATTTGCGTTTTATACGGTGGGTTTTGTTTGACATATTTTTAATAAGTGTAGTACTCGTATATACCTACATAATATTAAAATCTTATTGATAATTATAATTTCGCAAATACTTTATTCATTTTATATGTATTAGACGAGCCGCGGAGCGGTCAACACACCGGTCTGACGTGCAAAAGGTTCCGAGTTCGATCCCCGGCCAGACATCTGAAAGATGAATTTTGATATCTGTTACGGGTCTGGGTGTTTGTGTACTCGTATTAATCTTTGCATGTGTCCGTGGCATCCTAGAGTGATGTAGAAAGTGTAGAAAGCGTCTATATTTATAGTGTATGTGTGTTTTTTCTTTCGTTTCACATCTAATTTAGCAATTTAGCTATCAATAACAGTATCTATCGACTATTTTCCAACCAAATAGACCTTTCTAACATGCGCAAGACCACCATGGCGGGGGGATCTCTAACACTATCGTTGCTAGATGATCTATCGCCTTGTCTGTAGGTAATGAGGTGCGCGCGCGCATCCCAAGTGACACCTGTCAACTGTCAGAGTGACGCAAGAACGCCCGCGCGCGACATGATCTATAAGCAGGGTTGGCACTTCCATCATAAAAGTATTTTGTGTATTTTAATTTGGATTAGCATCTCTGCAAAAAAGTTTTCATTACATTTCAGAGCATAACTTTAATTTTTTTTAACTTTACTTACAGTGAGCCATTTATCATTTATATTTTCTGAGATTTAATATTTATTACCAACAACACGTAATTTACTATTAGTTACAAAAAGAGTTTAAAAAGTAGTAAAACGATATTCTTATAATAAGTGCATGCATGACGTACACTTTAATGCGTCAGTACACGTGCGTCAGTACACGTGCGTCAGTACAGTATGCGTACACGTTAACAAAACCTGGCATATTGAGACACAAGGACCTTAACCTTTTAACTCTGTATCAACTTTCACTAATCACCTTCCTTTTGTTTAAATTTATATTGATTTTTAAAAACAGCGTTATGTGAAATACTATTGTATGGTAAGTGGATTTTATAAACTAACTACCTACGTTATACTGTATCGTACGGCATTTGCGACATGACATGAAATGTGTCTTAAAGTCCAATATGAAAACAGTCTAAATTTTGTTTTTTATCTATTTAACCTTGACTACGTATAAAGTACAACCACACCAATACAAGCCACTAATGTAAAAGCGAGACTGATAGGAAAAAAATCTTTAGAATGGCTAGGTTTATATTTTTTTATAGAATACACATTAATAAATTAATTATAAACAAATTAAATACAAATAGATTACCTACGCCCCAACCCTAATTCCTAGGGCTGCCGCCCCGCGCCCCGCGAAACTCGATACTCTACCAAGCTATCGTTGTAATTTTATAATTTTCTCCTCTGTGCCGCCATTTACTCGTACATGGCCTGAGAAAATTAGCCCGTCTAGGTATCTGTCAGTGTGTCTGCAAAGGATTGAATTTGTCATAGAAATGTATAAGAACGTAGAAGCTATATGTTGTAGAGAAATTGTGTAGAGACATTCTAAGTAATTGTAAATTACATTTATTGTGAGGATTGTTATGCCCTATTATGATATGTACTTTTAATTTAGTTTCATTAAAGAAGTATAACTAATTTTATTGAGTAGAGTACAATAGTGAGGTTCCTCCGTGAAATTATTTTTTAACATAATAAAAATTATAATTAAAAGTATTATTTGTATACAATTGTCATTAAATATTTGAAAAACTTTCATGAAAATATCAGTCAATTTCTTTCTAATATTTCGACTAAAATAAAACAAGTGCCATTAAAAACAATAATACTTAATCAAAAAAAAAAATCCATTTTCCACCCACTCAAAACAAACTATAAATTTCAACGGTCTAACTCATTTTCGAAAACTATTTCGCATAATCCAATCGTTGAGAGCGTTATATTTTTAAAATCTCGTTTTAAGCCCCATCCACACGGCCCCAAGCTGCCCAAGTTTCGGGCCCTTCACACACTTCGATGATCACCGATTCGGGTCCCTTATTTGTAAAAGGGCGTAAATGCATCGGCAAATGAACAGTACTAATGGAGTAGGGCGCGTTCAAGCTAAGTTTGTTGTAAGTATAGTTTACAGTTTAGAATTTTGAAATTGAGTATCGCTAATTTTTCGGTGAAAAGTGCGGAGAAAGTTATGTAAAAAAAAATTGGAGCCAAGAGTGTTTGAACTCTACCAATCCATATTACACTATCAAAATGGACTAAGGCCTAATCTCGTCGCTTAATTGTCATTAATTTCAAATTAACATACGATTTTACTTAGGTTACTCTATTCCGATTCTGTAACGTATCTATAAATCCGTTATTTAAAAATATGCTATATAGTGTTTCTTGAAAAATATTTAGCTATAGTCTAATCGCTGGTTTAGATAAACATAAACAGTAGTTACCTATTTTTTTTTAAATATCAAAATCTATTTTTTTTTTAATTCAAAATAGGTTCTTTACAGAGCACTTTTTGAACGTCAATACAACTCCCATATTGTCTTATTTTTATTTTAGCAAGCACGTATTTTCAAATTGATTCAATATAAATCGCATTATTAAATACACAAAGAAATAGAATGTGTTTCAAAGGACAAAATAACTAATTACCATGACAAATAGATGATACGTTGTATTTTTGTCACAAAAAACGGAGCTGGAGGCATTGCGGCGTATAATAAGGTAAGAACGGATCGTTGGGTTTCTAAAATACTGGCAGCAAATACCTATCGATCGGTGAAAAAAGACACGTGCCATGTTTTTTAATAGATAAAAGATAAAGCATAGATAAAATAAAATGAAAATAAAACGTGAATTGCATTCGCAATGATATGTTGAAATTATTTGTAAAACTAAATGGAATTGAATTGAAATTTGTGTTTTTTTATTTAAGTAAAGAAATAAGACTGCCTTTATGGACATTGTTAACGGATTTTAAATTTATTTTTTTCTTCTATTGCTATTTTTCTGTCTGATTGTCTTTCTGTTTCTATAATTAAAGACTGTTATTATTACACTTATACGTCTGCTTAATCAATATTCTCGAACTGATAGTACCACTTACTAACTTTTTAAAATATTTATTTTCAACAAAATCATTATTAATATTATACATGATAGAAATATTTTTAAATATTTAATTACTCTACGTTGTCCAACCTTAACTTGATGTCACAGAACAGGCTACGGGTCTACCTATTTTACATAACAAAGTGACGTCATTCTCATGCACCAATCCGACCAAAACAGGCAGCTACTTGATCACGCAAACAAAAAATTAAATCCTTTAAAATTCTAATAGGAACGGCTCTGTTTAATCTTCCGCTTTCCTATCTGATTGGCTCGAGCGCTGTCAGATACAGAATACGTGTTTGAATGCGCCTCTCTTATTGGCCGGTTTGATTTTCGAACGAAATGTTTTTGCCGTTCAAAAATAAGAGTTCTTTTCCGTTGCACGACCTGATTGGGGTTGTATTTGAATACAATAATTGGTTTTTGTCAATCATCGATTAAATTTGTGTTGGGAATTATGAAATAATTGATTTCTTGACCTTTGTGGCAAACATTTGCATACCTACTGCAGTAAAGGTTCAACGGTTTTTCCCACGACATTTGGCTTAAGATTAATCAACCCGCTAATCTTATTACAGTCTAATTATAATTTTAATTGTATACAAAAGTAACTAGTAGGTAAATAGTTACTTAATCCCCACCCATATAATAGTTTGTTACAAAGAATTCCAAATAGGTACCTAGATCTCTTTCGTAGCAGTCAGTACATATCATATATTTTTTTTTTATTTGGTTAATTTGAATGTCAGTATTCAATGATTGTTTTGTTAACTTAAATGATTAATTCATAATAAACGAACGACTTTGGGCTCGAACACAAAACTGCGATGCGACGCGATGCGAATTCGCTACGCAGAAAATTGCGATGCGAATTGCTGCGATGCGATATCGTGCGGCATAGCGTCTCCCAGGGTGACCATTCTTTCGATAACCGTCAACCGTACGGAACGTATATTGAAAATTAGGTCGTGACATGGATCGTAAAAACAAGTGTGCACTTTTGTTATTGCTTAAGAGATACAGGAAAGAGTAACAAAGAAAATTTTTGGGTTCATCCATTTATCACATATCATTTATTTTATATTTAGTTTCCCAAAGAACAGGGCGTTCCTCAATCAGTAATATAAAAAAAGTCAACGACGTACTTTGTCATTTTTTTACATACGTCTTCCCACCCAACAAATATAGGTCTGTACGTTTTTCCCACACGCTGTCTCAGGACGAACTAAAAATGGCGTCAACAAGTGTGACGAAACATCGCAGGAATGTGCGATGCGAATTAATTCGCAAGTTCTTGCGATGCGTCGAGGGAGCTCGCAGATTTTTGCGATGCGACGTCGCATCGCAGTTTTGTGTACGAACCCTTTAACAGAATTATCTCCTATTTGAAGTTAATTACACTTGTATTAGTTCGACAGTATTTATTTAATATCAGGTGATCTTTGGAAAAACTCTTTTTGAGAACAAAGAATTTAATACCAGATGTCTTAAATATAAATAGGGAAAAATCGAAAGTCAAGGTGTTAATTAAGTATACATAGAAATGTATAAACACCAATATCGGTCCATATTGGAGATGTACACCTGGTCCATTACAATCCATTAGCATATGGGATTAAGCCGGCGTAACAGCTTCGGTACCGGCATTGCATTCAATATCTCAAATATTCACAAATAAGTTTAATGTCAAAATAAAAAAACAATATCTAATAAGAAAAAGAAAAGGAAGAATAAGGAATACTAACAAAAACCAACTTGATTTTCATTTTATAAAGATTTTTTTTAATAAAAAAAGACGTTACATTTTGTTCATGTGCCATTAGTTGCTGCCATATGCTGCTGGAATATTATTAATTTAGTTATTCCTTTTTATCGCACTTTTCTAACTAGAACAAGCAAAGTCAGTCCATAATAGAAAATAGGTGGTTACCAATTCATTTTTATTTGTGGTCAGCCCCAGTAGGTCAGCCCGTTACCACCGTTACTGTCCCATTGCAGGGCATGGGTGTCCTCTCTGAGTGAGAAGGCCATGTTCACACACCTTTGAGAACTTTTTTAAAGTTCTCTCAGTATATGTTCTCATGTAGGTGATAATCATCTTTTATGAGAATAAACTTGTTTAAATCTTATAGAGGTTTCCTCACGGTATTTTCCTTCAACATAAAAGGAAGTGACAACTAATTTCTAACATGCACATAATTTTGAAAAAAATAGAGATGCGTGCCGAACCTTGGTCTTTCCGACCGAGAGGTCGAGTTTCAATCACCAAGCTATCTCTACTTTTATTTCGAAAAATCGAAATCGAACAATAATGATAAAAATTCATACATCAAAAATTAAATGGAGACTAAAGAACTAGAATACCTACTTCGGTCCTTATTGGAGTATATCTGGTCCGAACATTACGTTCCATTAGCGGACGGGGATTAAATCGGCCGCTGATGTAGGTAGTCTGTACCTACTGTACCTACAACGCTTCCATCCCGAAATTGTACTCGAATTCACCTAATTTAAACATGTACATCGAATAAATATTGAGTGTCTGAATGTTCAGCTGAAGTAATATGCTTATTTTAATTAAGATATCTATCCGTATTTTTGTCAAAGATACTAAATGATTTTGAAATAAAAAAAATTAAACGGTATTAATATTAAATAGTCTCTATAATATGAATAAATCAGTATGAAAATTGAGTATTGAACACAAAATATAAAATAATGTAAAAATTTAAAGATTCATTCATATTTAAAAGGACCAATTCACTTGGATGAGAATAGTCTCATAAAGAGAATAGTTCGCATATAGATGCGAAGCATTTAAAAATCCAGTCTATTAATAGAAACTAACAAGACTCACTAATCTAGATAGATTGTCTAGATAGATTAAGATAGATATCTTGATTCTATTATCAGTAAAATATCGAAAACTTATCGGATTTATATAGGACACTATAAAACAAATACTTAATTTCACATTAAAATAAAGTTAAACAATGTTTTCAAATATTTTCTTCATAAGCATACTAACTCATAATTGAGAACAAAACGCAACATACGAACGGCGAAACGGAAATTACCTACAAAAGCATCAAATCGATTCAACATCTCGCTAGGTACAGGCATGCATCGCGTTTGCACGATCCCCGGCTTCCCCCATAGGGAAAAATATATTTCCCCGTTGCCAATAGCAACAAGAAAACAGATAGATATTATTATCTAGGGACGCCCCAAAGATACCTCTATATACGCACAACAAAATAGGTACCGTGTTAAAATAGGCGCATACATAGAATTATGTTTGTGTGAGTCAGGTTTTTACGCATGCGTGCTTTTTCGCCGAAAGTAGATAGATATTGGGGTTTTTAGGCCCTGAAGGGGTGTGGGCGGGGGAGGCCTGCCCTAATCTGTGTCCCTTTGAGGCTCCCGATTGGAATTTAGTAATCATATTAGATTTTAAATTACACGTGCTTCGAACTTAAAAGGGGTTGGAGCGCAATTTGTTTCCCATTAGATAGTTGTTTACTGTTTAATAGATATAGAGATGCTATCCTGTTATTTCTGATAAAGTTTACAGGGAATTTGTTTTGTTTTCGTTTTCAGGAAGTGTTCAGCTATTAAGAACTTATTATTTAAGAACCATATCATTGATAGTTTAAATTATAAGTATAGCCAATGTATGCTTAAATAAAACTTGTAAATAAAAGATAACTATGTAAACTTTAAATTAATTAGTTTAGTGTTAAAATATTATTTATTTTAGTTGCAAATTTTAAGTGTACAAACAATTTTTGTAACCTTCATGGAAATATTTATTTTGTTAGTGTAAGTCCTTCAAAAAACACAAAAGACTACAAACGTAAAGAAAACTAAAGAAATGCACAAATTATACATGATTCTATAATCAATCTACTTAATCGAATCAATCTACTTACTGTCATTATAAATACTATCGTCGCTCTCTAACTAAATTGTAAAATCCTGCCTCAAGGCTCAAGGGTCTTTCAAAGTTCCTTCTTCGTTACAAACAACCACATTCTCCCTCAGGTATCCTCCATCAACCGCGTGTTAAGAAACCTGGCCTCCCAGAAGGAGCAAGCGGCGTCAGCGCAGAACGACAGCGTGTACGAGAAGCTGCGGATGTTCAACGGCCAAGCTGCCACGGGCTGGTGGTACCCTGGCCTCCCGACCGCACCGGCGGCCCCGGCGATACCCGCGCCGCTACCTCCCCAACTGAATAGGACGGGGACGACTGAAGAGCATAAACGAGGTAAGTCAAAGTTTTGAGGTGTGGAGCTGAGCTGTATTATATAAGTTAGTGTAAGAGTTGTATTACTTAGTCACAATAAAGACATCTTCTAAGCAAGACGCCTCACAATACAACACGTGCCTGCTTCCTTACTACACTTGTTTTTTACCGTAAAAATATTTCTCGCTTCAACGTATTAATGTTCTTCTTCTTCAACTTCTTTATTTTCTGTCGGGCACGGCTTTAGAAGTTGGTGCGACTGTCAAAGTTTCACCGCCACACCTAGTTTTAGCGTGAAGCACTTTTTGCGTTTCGGTGGAAGGGGTGTCCGACTTCCTACCATCAGGTAGATTATAAACGTTACGAGGCAGACATAATGTGGCGATGGTGCCTCTGATGGTGGTGGTAAGGATTTTACCACTTTCAAATCAGCTTTTGTTAAAAACGCAACAATTATAATCTGTACCAATGATAGTACTCTACATATCCTATTGGTACCTCTATGTATCCTAGAGTCGACTTTTATACTACCTACATGTGTATGCCTCGGAATTTTTATGACACGTGACGTAGAGTTTAGTAACAGGTAATTAAAAGAGGCTGTCACGTGGCGGATGTTCGTTTCCGGTTAGCTAAGTGTGACGCGTCTTGAGTTTTCCAGTATTGTAGGGTTATACCTGGTTTTCTATCATTTATTAATACTTTTGTAATGTTCTTCGGTATTTTTATTCGTACGTTATTTCCTAATTAGTGTTATTTTGTAAATCAGTGCATTATAAATCTTATATCCAGACTAGAAATATTACCGTTACTACTACTAGAATATTTGTCACAGTCTGTTTTTCGTTTTACGTATGCAATCATATGCATACATATAAATTACATGAAAGTATGTCATTGTTATTTGTTATTCTTATATTATTAATATCTACTCGTAATGCATAATACCGTAGTGGAAGTAATCCCTTAATATATATAGTCCTAGTACCTTTCTAGCTATTTTTATAAAACATTTCATGGAGCTTCGTTGCAACGCTTTTATGTCCCACTGCTGGGCCCAGGTCTCGCAACATGAAAACCTTGAAACATACTCTACCTTCACTCTTCAATGCAGGTTAACAGACAGTCTTACCACCACGTTTGTTCAATAAGGATTGATAAACAGTTCCAATACATAACATTAATCAGACAATTCCAAAAACAATCCCGCCGTAACACTGGCAAAATATAAACTGAAACCCTACAGTTTTACTCAAAACGTAAATCGCACAAAGTGGGCTAACCCCGCTCTCCCGTGAATGGAGCTGGGGAGGCCGGGGTGGCACTGTTGCCGACTTCTTGTGGAACACCTCGCCAGATTATATGCCTCTTTGTCTACTCGTACTTCGGATAAGTTTAGTATGTGTATTTAAATATGTTACGAAGATCAAATTCTTTTAGGTTGGTAGGTAGATTTATTACAATTTAGTTAATAATTAAAGTAAATAACACGTTAAGTACAGTGTAATTTATGATAATTACGATGGATAAGGATAACGATTAATAAGTTTATAATATACCTACTGCTAACAATATAAAATTATTTATATTATTTAAAGGCTCAATCATATCTTTGTGTATTTTTTGTTGAAGAGAGTGTTATTTATTACACAAAGAAAGATTTTATGAGTAAAAACTAAAGTTTTACGCTCACAACTCCAGCTCGCTAAGTGTGGTAGTCTCTAGGAAGACTCCAAGACAGCCAAAGATAAAGAATAACCTATGGTTTTGACTCTACCAGCTACACTTTTTTTTTTCTTGCTTGACTCTACCCAACTGACACACCGCTACAATCGTAGCTTATTATTAAACTCTACCTAACTGACTCTACCCGCTATGCTCCCCGCTTATTGTTAGACGCTACCTAACTGTGGTACAGAGCAATCTCTCGTGAAACCAGAGCGGTTCTGTTGGCGCCCTCTTGCGGGAACAGTTCGAAATATAAGCACTAAGTTAACCTTTGTTTTGTGTATCTTAGAACCAACTTTAAAAGTTAATAGTTATAATGATTTTCTAAAATATAATTGTAAATATTGATAGTGGTATGATTGGCGTTGGGACTGGGATTCGAATACCACGTAGATCTCAAACTTTTCGAAGTTATATCATATAAGGAACTAATCCTTATTAACGATGTAACCTATATGTGTATAGTCGATCAACCATTTGGGCAACGTGGCGAACTATGGTTTAAACTCCTTTTTTAAGTCCTATAACTAATAACCTCATTTTTTAAGAGAATACTTGATTGCAGCGATTGATATTTATTTTCGAATACGCACATAACTTTGAAAAATGAGAGGTCTGCAATTTGAACCTCGGATCTCTCGATTAAAAGGCCAAGGTACAACCACTAGGTTATCACTGCTATAACCAGAACTCAGCACTGTTTAATACTACTGTTATAAGTTATAAAACAGATATAAGTGACCGTAGTGACTACAATGTGTTACCACCTTTAAAATACGTCAGTCTTACATAACTAGTTATATTTCTTGGCTAGTTAGGTCTCCAAGTTAATTTAAAGTGCCGTGATATTATTTCTGAACTTTACGAAGTTTGTATTCCCACTTGACGCTCGGTTTTAGTTGTCAAGTTGTCGCATATGTACGCAAAGTGGGAATATTCCCAACTTTCTGAAACTTAGGTAAATTTACTTACGAATCTTTTATGTAAAATACTTTGACCGTAACATTTAAGTTGATTAAAATTATTTCGTCTTTAAAAATAAACATGGATTCCTGTATTTTTTAAAGTCCAACTGATGGTAAGTTGTCTGTCGCTTATAGTCATCTGTAATCATCCTCAAATAGGACTCGAGTCATCCCTGAGGTTCGCAAAGTGTTGATACCTTTGAGGACTAAGTTGAAACGCCTCGCAACTCGTAAATCTGAAAACAGCAACGCTAAACACATTTATACAAGTATCAAACGAGCTTGCAGTCTACATATTTATAAAACAGAAATGGGCATTACAGAACCAGAAAACTAAACTAGAACGTCTCATGTGCAAAGAAAAAAAAAATGTATAAATGTCGATAGGTTTTTCTTATAGAGTTAATAAAACGATATTCCTTATGTACCTACATTGCCCTAAAAGGTAAAAATTAAGAGTCATTTCGCAAAGCTCGTAACTCGTATCACAGTGTCTCAAGCTTACTGTAAGCGTCGGAGTAAGAGGTCACTCGACACTGCCTTGTTTGCGTCCCGGACGTGACTCGAATACCCCTATCGTTTCGTGTTTTAGTCACAAGTGTGCTAAGTCCAAACAAATCGGTAAGGGAGGTAAGATCAGAAAGTTTAGTATTTTATTATGGAACAAGACTTCTATAGCAATTGGTGGAGTATCGCTTTTGTCTCTGCCTTTTAGCAGCAAATCTCGATGATGGTGGTAGGTACTACCGCTATATACACGTATTTTGTGAGCAGTAGTTTTGGATGATGGTGGTACTGCCGCTACACGTGTTTCTATCTTAGAACAACGTTCTTAAGCGCTGTTGTAATCTGGTTTGAAGGGTGTGGCAATTGGAAGATATATGGAGATTCCAACTTAGCTTTTAACGCCAGCTAAGTCTATGGCCGACCTTAGGTAGTACTTCAATCCTACCAGGAATTGATCATAGATATTTATTGGCGAATTTATCATCATGTGGATTGCTTGCTTGATTTCATTAAAAATATACCAACACGTATGTAATATCCGTATGTATCTGTACCTATATTGAATGTGTGTGTGTACGAACGTCAATGTGTGTATAACGTACATATATTTGTCGATCGGCTACGGTTTAATTAACTTCGACGGCGCACATTTTTACCAATTCAATTCTGGTGAGCACGAACGGATGCGATACCCACAAACTATGGGTTTTATTACTATTTCATGTAATAGAAGTGGTATAGAACATGTATTTCTGGGAATAGGACGGATTCAGGGCAGGCAAAGACTTTACAAACTTCTAATAGTTAGGTGCAAAAAAAATGGGACATTTTCAATTTTTGACGGCCCTGAAAAAACCTAAATATGGTTGAAAGCAGTTCACCAGTGACATTTACAAAAAAAAGATTTGTTTTGATTTTCTTAAAATTTAGTTTTTTTGGTTACTACTAAAATGCAAAATAGTATTTACATCAACCCATTTATGGATAAGTGTCTCTCTTATGAGTGAGACACTTATCTACCATCAGATGGACTGCAAACTCATCTGCTGCGTCAATCGTATAAAATATCTGAGG
The DNA here is from genome assembly GCA_014595695.2 of Epargyreus clarus clarus. Lineage (NCBI taxonomy): Eukaryota > Metazoa > Arthropoda > Insecta > Lepidoptera > Hesperiidae > Epargyreus > Epargyreus clarus. The sequence continues at coordinate 1,419,812 of JACTTY020000025.1, forward strand.
CAGAGTATAAGTTTATATCTGGTCACGTATTTAACATCTCTTTTCATGATTTATGTTACACATAGAAGATAATGTTACATGTATAGTCCGCGTAAATCTGCTAGTCCGCTCTGAATATAGAAATGAATGGCGTCGCCATAGCAAATTGTATGACTACACCTGCTTCATTTTCAGACCGGACTAGCAATTTGGCGCGGACTATACCAATGTACAATTGCATATGCATTATTAAGCTCTGCGACATTAAACTAAAACCAATGCAAAACCGAGATCCGATATCAAAAATCGAGTCGTCCATCCGGCGTTGGCCTACAAATTTTTAATATCCAACGCACTGTTCCACGCATCAGTGCACACAGCCAATGTTTCGGAAGTACCCAAAACGGGGAAAAACAAAAACAAATGGCAATTTTGCTTTTCGTTTTTCCCATGTATTTTCGTTAAAGCCGGACAGTGTGATAGACGGGAATAGGCGTAATACGCTCGCTGGAATGTGTTGATTTTTTGCAGGTTTTATTGTGTTTAGGTTATTTAATAGTGCGTTTTGACATAATTTGTATATGTATTGAAAGAATAAAACGAACACTTGAATCAATTTGCAACTTTATTTTACCCGCGAAAAATATAACTCAAATGTCCACAGCGTTTTTTTTTTCTTTTTTAAATTACTTCATACAATTGTACCAGCCAGTGACTATATAAATGGGAACTTATTATTATAAAAATAAAACAAATTAATTAATTCAAATAATACTATAATAAAATAATTTGAATATATTTCTAACATTATATATTTGGATAATATTTTTTACGAGGCGTTCTCCAGTTCTCCGGTTGATTATAAAATAAAGATCAATATTATGATTAATAAAAAATTATGTACACTTCGTCACTACGTTTATGGATTAAGAAATATTGTAGTATTTTACGATGTCTAAGAAATAAGTCACTTCTCGTAAAATGGAAGGCACATATGTGTGATTAAATAAAAATATACAATACTGTAGCATTTCCAAAAAATAGACACTTCTATAGGTACCAATAACATATAATCCATAAGCCTACACATACTCGCTCAAAACAGATTTCAGGAACTGAAATCTGGCTACATACACCGAACTTCGCGTCCAATAGCCGTTTGAGACCATAGAATTCATTTCACATAGAAGTGTCATAGAATTATGACTGGAATCTGTATGCCGTTCCAATGATTGTATGCTTAGAGAGTGGACGAAAAATCCACAGTTATAAAGTATTTAGCATTTCACCACAATTTAAAAAACATCGCTATATTTTTGGTGTAAAATAGACTTGCATCTAAGAACCGTTCCATTTTACTCCTTCGGCTACCAATACATCCGATAGCCTTAATATAGAATCCTCAAGGGTACCTATGCATTTAAAAGCCGTTATATAGAAACCCTAGCCTATTTAAAGTATAAAATACTTACTCTATTTGAATTGAACATTAGATGTAGAGCATATCCGTTTACTACTTTTTAAATAATTTAAAAACGAAGTAAGCGTCGGTACTATGTAACAAATGTTTTCGTAATGTTTATAGATGGTTTACTCTGTGAAAAAAACACACCTTTCTAAATTTATTAAAAAAATATTAAAATCAATTTAGCGTCCAGTATCTATACCCACTTAACAAACATTTTCGCCATTTCTATAGACGATATACTCTGTAATCAAAACCACACGCGACAGGTGAATCGAATTCTAAAACCATGGACAATATAAGCACAGTGGTCGATTGACGGCACTGCACAAATAATTGTGCAAATTGCTTGTGCACACTGGTTTAGAACAAACATTGCACGCCCATCACAGTGGTCAGTACATTAACCGGGCTATATTGAGAAATACACGAATTAACTACGCACTGAACTAGCTTGAATAAGCGGTTAAAACTTTATGGACTTTATTTTGATGACCAGTGAGTGATGCTTTTTTTAATAAGATGATTAAGTGGTCAGGCGTACATTAATCGGGTTATATTGAGAAATACACGAATTAACTTGAACTAGTGGTTAAAAGTTTATGGATTTCATTTTGATGTCCAGTGTTTGATAGTTTTTAATAGAGTGATTGCAGTAGTGATAGCCTAGTGGTTGACTCGATGTTTTTCTCTCTATCGAGGACTCCAAGGTTCAAATCTCACGCACCTCTGTTTTTTTAAACTTATGTACGTATTAGAAATTAATTGTCGTGTGCTTTAACGGCGAAGGCAAACATATTGAGGAAAACTGCACACCTCAAAGATTTTATAAAAACAATCTCAAAGGTATGTGAAGTCTACCAATACACACTTGGCCAGCGCGGTGGACTATGGCCTAATCCTTCTCATTCTGAGAGGAGACTCGTGCCCAGCATGGGACAGTAATGTGTTGACGGTGATTTATTGTTTTTTTTTTCTTCTGTGAATTAGCTTCATATAAATAAAATATATGCCTATATATGTAACTCGATCCCTGATTGTGTAGATTGCAAGAAAATGGCATTTGTATTATTAATATGAGTGACCACAAATGACTCAATATTTACAGGCAGAGTAACACAGAAGTTAGTAGGCAATAATTGTTATAATGTGGTCACAGTCTTTGAAGCGAAGAGCAAAATCCTAGAAAATAATACTAATGTTTATTTTAACAATTACGTTTACAATAATATAAGTATATTATGTCTGATATTTATTATGGGACAGCAATTTGGATGAGGCTTATTATATTTAATTTCTTGTTAAATTATAAGTATTATTATATTTTTTTAGGGTTCCATACCGAAAGGGTAAAACGGAACCCTATTACTAAGACTCCGCTATCTGTCCGTCTGTCACAGAGCTCTAACTCTGGAACGGTAATAAGTAAACACTTGACATTTTTAATATAATATTTTTGTACGTTCTATAATAAATTAGAAAATTTTTAAATAATGAAATATAAGTCGTACACATCAATAATCAAATAAATTATGTAATAATTTGTTTATAAACACTATTTATTGTTAATTATATATTTCGGCTACAAGCAAAAAATGTTGCAATATATTACGTGACATTACAAATAAAAAAAATACAAATGTTATAACACATCAACCAATTATATTAATATCATGTCAAAACTAGTATACGACGCGTGCGCACTGACATTAGGACTAATTAAAATTGTCATTCACTCAATAGGCAGGTGTCACATATACGTCGTTAATATTCAATCTATTGATATCTGTTTATATTTTTGGTAAAGGAGACATACTATTCCGAGGCCTACTATTGAAAGTGGTAGAACCCGTGTGGTTAGACTCCAGCGGCACCACTGCTACAACTATTTCTGGTTAATAACAGCAGTGTTAAGCGCTCCTGTATTCTGGTTTGAAGGGTGTGGTAAGGAAGATATACTTTTCCGAAGCATTCCTGTTTAGTCCTCAGGTAGCGACGTATTTGTGGCCGATCTCAGGTAGGAATCTAATCTTATCTGATGCTGATTATAGATGCCCAGTGGCGAAAAAAGCCACTTATCATCAGGTGGACTGCATACTCGTCCCCTATATACCAAAATTCTTTATACCTACTAAAGATAGAAAGACAACGTCTACCTAATATGAACGAAATGTCAAATGTTATAACGGCTGCATATCGGTTACATACTCAAGTGTAGTGCGCTTCAGTTAAACTTTGAATTGAACGAATGAAACAATAGAGATTTAATTGAACCTATAAGTGGTTTCATTCGTTGGCAATCGACTTTAAAATCTGAGAGCACTATGACGCGTGTGTAATTGTTAATGGTTCGTGTTAAGTGGAGGCAGCGGTCTGTTGCAGTTTTGTTGAGTGCTGATCGGTTACCCCTCTTCAATGCTATTATGTGGGTAGTTCGTAGTTAGCCCTTCAATGTGGGTAGTTGTGGAAAATAAAAATACAATGACTATACGAGAATTGCAGCAGTGATAGCCTAGTGGTTAAGAAACTCGGTCTCTCGATCGAAGGGTCCGAGGTTCAAATCCCAGGCACGCACCTCTGAATTTTCAAAATTATGTGCGTTTTTTATGTGCGTTTTAGAAATTAATTATCACTTGCTTAAACGGTGAAGGAAAACATCGTGAGGAAACCTGCATACCTGAGAGAAATTTAACTAAAAAAAAAAATCTCAAATGTATGTGAAGTCTACCAATTCGCACTTGGCCAGTGCGGTGGACTATGGCCTAATCCTTTTCATTCTGAGAGGAAACCCGTGCCCAGCAGTAGGACAATAAAGGGTTGATGATGATGATGATGATACGAGAATTTAGTGTGGTGTTAAAATTACTATGTCGTATACCTAAATCCAGGTATTTTGATTTATATTTTAGTTGTCTAGTCAGGGTCGAACCCGAAAGCCCCAGCTTATCGAGTCAGTGTTTACTTTGTATGATAATAATACCATCATCATCATTATCAAAATTGTTATTATCTCATCTCACGAATTCGAATCTTATGCTCTTCGGAATTTTTGAAACCTGTACGTATTCAAAATATATATTATTCTCTCAAGAAATTTCTTAGGCTATGACTTCTCTACTAGTATTCACCTTTCCATAAACCATCTTGGTTTCCTTACGACTTCTTCACCCTCAAAGCCTTTATTTTTTACTTTAATTTTTTTATAAAATTACGTATATACAAAACATCTAATGTTTCTACTTTCAATTAATACTTCAATTTGAACCCTAACCAGCGTTACTACGATGACTTTCACTGTCACTGCTCTTATGTAAAAAATCCATTGATGAAATGTTAGAAACCTAAAATGTTCACCATCCCATTACTTAAATGCGAATCCCTCAAAAGACCATCCTTATGTTAAGACACCCCTCAGCATTAACAGATACAAATTGCTTTACTTGCCCAACTATAAAAACTAAACCTTATCTACCCCACTAAGTAATTTATATGAGTCGACTGGGGCTACAAAGTGAATGGTTGATTACAAACAACCAATTTATCAACCTCTACCACTTATAAATGGACTGACCTAAAAATGGCCTTCCATCGAACAAGGGGTCCCAATTAAATGGACTCATGTCCTCGGGACCAACGAAAAATGGACCAGAACGCCAAAAGATCTCCCTTAAATAACAGATCTGGATTTAATGGTTCCGTGTTGATTATGTCTTTATTTAGGACAAGCTGTTGTGTCCTTTGCAAGCGATGTAATAATTAAAGTGTTATTAATACGCGTCATTTAAATAGGTAATGTTATTCACTTATATCAATGTATCCAAATCTTTTCCACTAATGTCAATTTTTCAAATAAAATTTTAGTTGAGTTTAGCAGTCAACCTGCTAAGTGGGTACTGCCTATAGACGTCTGTAATGAATCGCAAGTGAAATACTATCCAAGGTTGGCCGCAAATACAGTGCTACCCTTGATGACCAAGGTGGAAAGTGCCGGATAAGAAGGTACCTATGTCTTGATTACCGCATCTTTCAAGCGAACCATAATAGCAGGAGACCGCACAGCAAATTGTAGGGCGGCGGTGGTGCCTCCGGAGTCTAAGGGCTAAAGGTTCTACAGCCTTCAAATAGAGAAGAAAACTTATCCGCACTTTTTCGTGTGGCGTTTAAGTTTTAGTTTTGAGCATGTTACCTATGAATCCTATGATGTAACGCGTTATAGGTACGAAATCTCATTTCATAGAATTCTCTATAGCGTACAGCTTTTGTTAAAAAAGCAACAATCATAATCCGTAGTAAACAGTACCACGTCTAGTAGACGCGGAAGCGTGGCGAATTAGCCGACTCGCGCCTTGTCCGGCCGCAGAATTGAGGGCCGCGGACCGCCTGTGGCCTGAGTAATAAGCGGAAGCGATCTTATTTTATTTTAATACTGAAACAACGTTAATTATTCTGTTAAATAATGTTGATGCTATGAGTTATAGCTTAAGTTGGTGTAAAGAACATAAATTAAGAGTTTTCGAAATTAGTTCTCTCAATGTAGCTTTTACTAACTTTTAGCAAAGTTTTGATGATGTTTTAACAGGTAACAGAAGCTAGTGAAAATAAGCAGAGTTAATATACATTGTAATCCATTAAATAAGTTTATTATAATTGTATCGTTATAATTTGAAAGTTGTCGATAAATTGTCGATGATTTTAAAAAATACCTGACACGGGTTGACTGTGCATGTTAGTGACTGCAGTAGATAAATAACTTCAGTGAGAAGGCGCTGCTGTTCATCTGAATGAAATCCGATTAACTAACGTAACTCTTTAATTAGTACTGATAACGTTATCAACCGCTTCAACCTCAAATGAAGTGAAAAGTTCACTAATGCTGCTACTTACAGTATCAATGGTCCCAAAACGTCTGATAGCTGTCACATTAGCTCGTCACAGCCCTTATCGGCGTATTCCATTGACGGGACACCGCCACGCTGTCCGCGCCCGCCGCCGCCCGCCTGACAGTATCGATCTCACATAATCGCGCCCGGCGATCCCCTGCCTACCCACGTTCGCCCCGATAACTCCAATTCCGCTTTATCTTTCCACTCCGACTTTCTTCGGTCCCCTTTGTGCTTATTTTCTGGAATTTTTTCACCGCCCCCACTTTTATTTCGCTCCTTTTCTTATTTTCTTACTACTATTATTTTCTCTTATGTATTTTTCGTGTTTCACCCTGCTCACCCCGCTCGGCCTGTCTGTTGAATATCGGCGAAGTTTTTTCTTCGATCATTTGTAGGTCGTTATTGGTGGAATTGTGGCTAAGTGCTCCCGTCTCGGGTCGTTTTTTTTAATGAATTCCTCTTTTATGTTCCGGGCTGCGACGATAAATAATGAAAACGTGGATTGTTAGAATGGAAAAATATTCATTTGGGTGGAGTTCGTTTGAAACGAGGTATTATTTTATCCGCCGTAAGCCAGATTGTTTACTTGTTATGTATGAACGTACTCGTTCGTACAGTGGAAGTTTCGAGAGTTTGTTAAAGCTAGATGGGTGTGCTAAGTTTAAAGTCTTATTTACAACCTGTCTTAACTTAACCGTTTTGGACAGTGAGTGGGTTAAATTTAATATTCTAACGAAATATATTATAATACTTAGTCCATAATTAGTTGTGTTATAATTATAATATTATTCGTTGTTGATGAGTTTTAGCATAATTAGAATAAGTTTCTTGCTTTACTTTTCAACTCTTAGATACATTACGGTCTATATGACTCCTTAACATTTATTAATATATGTTTTAAGGCCAGCATAAGTTATCTCTCGCTATTCATAAATAATTAGCGAGTATCATTTTTAAGCTTCGAAACTTGCCATAACATATTTAATTTTAGATACAAAAAGGATTAAATTCAAAGAGCAGATAAATACAGTATTCGCCTTACACATACAAGATGTTTCACTGAAGTTTATTTCCCTCTCATTTGCGAATGACGATCTCATTACGCGCTAAGGCCCGCACACACTTGCGACTAACCAAACTTGTTACACGAACGTTGAGTGTCTGGAAACTTTCCCACTACCTCAAGATGTGTTACGTTTAGTGCTGACACGAAATATCATACTTATATCACATAATCGTTTGTTTAAGCATAATATACATGATTTATAAAATGTATTATACTGATTATTACAGTAGGTGATAAACGTGGCGGAAAGGTCGTAATGTAGGTCTTACACCCAAAAGGTTCTGGGTTCGATCACCAGCTAGGCAAACATGTGAATGCTGAGTTTTGATTTATATTTTGTCGATGTTTGTGTATCTACTTGTGCTTGTGAATTACCATAAAACAAAAAGTATATTAATTAGGGGTTTCGCGGTTATATAAATCATATATTATTATTACTATCATTATAAATGATATTACTATAAATTGTAAATGATAGTTACGTTATACCTGTAGGCTATCTATTATAGCGTGGTCCCTATTTCATTATAAATTAGTAACCTTCCTCCTGCTATAACAGTGAAGGAGTTATGAGGAAACTTACATGCTTTCTGAGAGTTCAAAGGTGTATGAACTTTACCAATTCGCGAATAGTTTTCGTGTATGTGGTGTTTCGGTCTGATATTTCTTGTTCTATAAGAAAAATCATGGCTAGCAGCGACACAGTACTGTGGTACCTAATGATAATGATAGGTACATTCAAAAAGTTTGAAAGCAAAATTGATTTACAATATAACATTTCCTTCAAAAACATTTTAAAAGTCTGCACAAACTCAAAAAGCATGTAAACACAGTTTTCGCCACACAAGATACCGTAGTTTAGTTCCCTCTCATTTGCGAATGACGATCTCATTACGGTAAGGGCGCGCGCACACCGGCGATCAATCAAAATTGTCACCCGATTGGAAAGTCCATGTTATGAGCGTCTGCCGCGCATCAATCATGTTTGAGTGGAACGGAACGGGGCGTTATTTTGAATTGCGTTCTTTTTACGTGGGAATATTTATTTATTTTATGCAAGTGGAGTGAAGAAAATAATTCTAACGAAATTTTTGAAAATGGAATTTACTTAATTGTTTTAAATATCTTGGCATATTTTACTTGCTATGTAAAAAAAAAGTTTTTTTTTCTAGTAGGTACACGTCATTAATTCAAATTTAAAGTAAAATATGTGTATTATGTAACTAAACACTTAAAATGAAATTATAAAGCAAATTATTGTGACTTTCGTATTCTATAATAAGAATATTATAAAAATAAGATAATAATTTCTTTTAATTTTTCTTTCTTTTTAATGTTAACCATCTAAATTAAAATGTATTAAGAAGTAATGCCGGGAAAGATTTGTAGTAAAGAGAAGACTAACTCGAATTTATTTAATGTCTTGGTATGTTTATATTTGTACGAGATCCATTAAGTATATTGGCTCCCGCCTCAAAACATTGTATCAGAAAAATGTGACAGATTGCGTAACAGTCTCTCCATTCAGCGGAACCAGCAACCCGTGCGCCATTACCGACCCGGGAATCGAACCCGACTCAAGTGGTGACCATAAAGCAAATTAATCAATTAGCCGGGGGCATGTCGACAACATTACGACTAACGTTTAATTTTACCACCCTTATTTGGGGGATACAAGCCAGTATAACTTAACTTCTGGTTTGGATGTGACTCGTAGGGTTGAGGGGTCAGCATGACTGGTCGTTTTGTAATTTTTGTCTGTAATTCTTGCAATTGTGCAATTCTGCTGATGCATTTGCCTGATAGTCGTTCAGTGCATGTCGAGTGCTGTGTTGATAGTTTATGATGAAGAGGTTTAGTCCCCTTTGAAGATTTGCTAATGGTTAAAAATGCCCTGTCAAATATTGTAACCGATGTTTGAGTTTAAAATATTGTTGCTTTTATCACATTAAGCAGTTTAAATACATTTATAGTGTTTGCCTTTTAAAGCTTTTAAAACGAAATGATTCTAAATACAGATATGATTAAATAAATGGATTTGTAAAGTAATGTGTATTTTGTTGAAGATTTATAATAATAATTAATTAATTTAACAATCTGTTCTAGGCCTGAGCTTTTGGGAAATATACAAACAAAGGCCTTACTTATGCACATAGTTACTCTTCCTATTACCCAGACTTGATACATTATTTTTCACTTAACAATTTTAAAATTAATATAAAATTTAAAACATAACTTTATTGTGGATCTATAGAGGAAGATAAATATAAAAAATAACTAATCTATCTTTATCTTTTGAACAGCGGAAGCCCTCCAATCCGAAGCGGGATCGGACGGGAACAGCGAGCACGCGTCATCAGGAGACGAGGACTCCCAGATGCGGTTACGGCTGAAGAGGAAACTCCAGAGGAACCGGACCTCCTTCACCAACGACCAGATAGATAGCCTGGAGAAAGGTAATGCAATCCTTCGTATAGAGGAGTAGGTACTGCTTACTCCATACTTCTGACTTTCTTTTTAAGTTTTTTTTTTCTTTTATGCGATAGATTCTGGGTTTTGTGATTATTTGGACAATGAATGCGTTTCGTTAGTGATAAATATTTCTTTTCTTTATACTTCATTTCAAGGTCTTTTCTGTCTAAAATTGTTTATTGTAAGTCACCCTGTTATTGTAGTATTTTATAATGGAACAACGAAGGGAACAACAGAAGATTTACCTAAGATATGATTTATTTGTTACAATGACTTCTCGGTCTAATGACCATTTTACCAGTGAAGCAAATACAAATATTTCAAAGGTTCTTATCAGTTGTTTGTCTTTTCATATACAGGTATATCTACAGATTTATATCTATAAGACAAGTAAAAAATACAATAGAAAATTTAACTCTTTCCCATTACATTTTATTGACTTTACATCAAGCGCTCTGTTCCCAAATTAACTTTCCCTTAAAATTAACACTTATCCACTCGAAATCAAAGTCGGAAACGTCAACCATCTAAAGTAGTCCAATACTCGACGTAAGCGCTCCCCGGAGCCTTCATAAACCTATTTGGCAATGTCCCTTTCATCTTATTTATTGTTTGCAATAACAACAACACGGTTATTAGTAAATAAATAAATATTGTCCCCTGCTATTTGCTCAGCTCTCCGACGGTGGCAGCCCGCCCAATTATTGATGTTGCCCTGTTAATCTCACTTTTTGTTGTTTGTTTTGCTATCCGTATGAGTTTATTGCTTTGGTAATTGCTATGTCTTTCATTTTTTTAAGGAACTTAGTAGTGAAGGGTTTTATTTGTTGAGTATTTTTTACTTACCTACACTATTTGTATTAAACTCGAAAATTAAAGCTAAAATTATGTACATTTTGGTAAGATTGTCGTTTTCTCACTTATGTTATGATTTATTTAGTCAATGTTATTATTCTTAAATGTTCTCTGTAGTTTAATTTTGTTAAAAATAACATTTTGATTTGGCTGTATGCACATTACATTTGTGTGAAAATCGATTCGAAAACATCGACAGCGAAAGAAAATTCATTCCAGACACGAGATTCTAAACTCAAATCGAATTGGAACGGCGGAACGATTCAAAATTCGCGCGCAGAGTTCACAATTTAATTTTGATTCTCTGTTGCAGAGTTCGAACGAACGCACTACCCGGACGTGTTCGCGCGCGAGCGGCTGGCCGAAAAGATTGGATTGCCTGAGGCACGTATCCAGGTAAAATAAACTCCAGTTTACACCGCGGTAAGGTGACTGTATCGACATTACTTGCGCCTCGTTTTAACAACATGGCGGTCGAAGTCAAAATGGCGGGAGTCTTTCGCGGTGATTTTGCACAGATTAATAATTCCGCTTTTTTAAATTACCCATCATGTCGATGTATTGAAGTGCATTGACATAACACATAGGGATGGGTGTTGCGTTTTTGTGGTCGCTATTGGCGTAAAAACTGCTTATCTTGCGGTTTCTAACCAAGATCGTGCTTACTAACAACTACAAAGTAGCGTTATATGTATAAATAGGTTTTATTTACCAGATGCATAATTTTCCTCTTTCTTAAGCATGAACTGTACTTTTTACAGATAATAATGATGTACAGATAATAATATAATGTGGTCAACAAATACAATTTTTTTTGTAGATAATTATGAATAGGCAAATACGAAACAGTTCAGTGCATTTTTCTGTTTGTTTGTTAATCGTTTTTTTTTGTTAACCATTGACAAACATTAGATTTTTCTTGGAAAATTTATAAATATGAGCGAATTTTAATCATTAAGCCAACACTATTTAACAAAAAATAGTAACGTTATTTATTACTGTTTAATACTATTTAAAATTATTTATTACTATTTAAAAAAAATCATAAATTATACCATAAAATAAAACCATTCGTATCAAAACCTTAAGTATAGGTATCATAAACTAGATACTACGAAAACTGGCCTCACAGATAATAACAAAAACCTTGTTAGCGTTTAAAAAACAAAACGTAAAATAAACGTTACACCAAACTCGCGCAACAATCAAGCCGATCGAATAATGGATAGCTCGGATAAAACTCTATGACATGACAGGGGCGTTTTATTAAACGTACGTTTATAAGGGCAGTGTCTGTTTACATAGGCACGGCCATGTAGATGCGTCTTCGGTAAACAGACTAAAAAAACAGGGGCATATTATAACCCCGGCAGTCGACGCAAACACGGATATATACGTTCATATATAGTACATAGCTTACAAATATCAGCACAGTATGTTAATATGTTTTTGTTGTTTGATTTTTCGTTCTGTTTATCTTGGATGTTTAACGTTCGTTTTGATAGAGGGTTAATTAAAAGTAGCTGCTTTTATGCTAATAATGTTAAACGAGTGTGTTTTATTTTGTTACAAACTTGATTCATTGTATCCTGCTTATGAAGGTTTTGACTTTTAACAATATTTTTTAAATCGATTCAATCATAATAATATATTATTATACATAAATTTGGATTTACGTTCTGCAAATGAGACGTTAGGCGAGACTTAGAGTGTTTGCAAATTTATTTCATAGCATGTACGTGCCAAGCGAAATATTTTCCCAAAAAATGGGCACAACTTGAAGGGCTAGCTATTCGAAAGCCGTAGTAATTGTGAAAAATGAAGTAAACTAAAATATTCTTAACAAAACCGTTTTTGGTAACAAAGTATAAAATAAGAAAGCTATGAAAGCAAGCTTTCGTATGAAAATGAAAAGGCAGTGGAAAGGCGTCTCGTTAAAACGGCAAAAGTCGCGAAATTTCCGTATTTACGACAAATTGCATCGGAACATGCGAGGGAATTCTTACCACTTAGCGGTAGCCGCCAACTGTTAAAATATGTATCATTTGTCAACTTGGCTTACGAACATAATGGCTTAATGCGACTTGTATTGCGGCTCTTTAAGTACTTTAAAAAAAAAGTTACATTTTTCTAATCGTATTACCTATATTGCGAAATTTTCGTATTTACGACAAGTTATGTCAAAAATGACAGGAAATTCTTACCACTTAACAGAAACGATTTGACGATTTTATATCACCATATGTAATTTGTTAGGAACTTAGTTACAAACATTTTTTAATTTCGATTTCTTCTTATTAAGTACTCTAAAAACATTGCACAAATATTTTTTCTAAACGAATTATGTCTAATATGTATTAATGAATGCAATGGAATTTTTATTACAGCAAAATGCATTTGGCAATAGCTAATACATCATTTGTCAGGAACTTGGCTTACAAGCATAATGGCTTAATACGATTTGGATCACGACCTTTTATGTTTAAAAAACGCTGTAAATTTTTCTAATCGAATTATTATAAGTGCAAGGGACCGGTTTTTAAGTCATTCTCATTGAATGTTATTATTTAACGACCCGTCGACTAGCTGTCGTGTTAAATTAATTTAGACATGACTAAGAAAATAAATTTAATTATGTGTTAAAATGCAACTTTACAAATTGCAAAAGATTGTTATCGAAAAATATATAGGCATAAATATAGGTAGGTAGGGATATTTTAAATTAAGAAATGAATCAGCAAAATTGTAATTTAAGATATTCTAAGATAATAATATGAATATCGTAAATAAAAAATAGAATCAACATTTAATTTTACAAAAGTAGAATTCTATACATAGAATACATACATACATATTCTATACATCGAATTCTACTTTTACGTTTGATACATCAAAAGCTGAATCTACTCGTATATGAAAAGTAGGCCTAAAGTTTAATCTAAAAGTAGCATCTAAGTTTTATTTACCTAAGAGTAGAAACTGAATGACGTCCGCCATTTTCTTTTTGGGAACAGTGACAGAGGTTTCTTGTTCCAAAAAGAAGATGGCGACATTGTTCCTGGCGTCGCGCTAAGCTCTCACATTAACCTCTCGTCGCTGCTAGTTAACATTCGCGCTGCAGCGGTCGGTCAACAAGTACATAGGTACTGATAGGGGTGCCACTTTTTGATATCATATACCTTATAAAAAATGTAAAACATTTGTTTTGACAAAAAAAGTGTTGCAAAAGGCTGATACACTGAAAAATAAAATTACATTAATTTTATCGGGTTTTTTTTTTCAGAAAATACTAAAAACATCTAGACTAATGAAGTTATAATATTATTTCAGAATTATTTAGTCTGGATGGGTTGTTCATCTAATATAACAATGAAGCTTACGAAGCTAAGCTAAGCCCAATAACAACATATTACATATAAATTTCATGTTAAAACAGTCTTATATGAATGTCGAATAGTAGCAGAAGCTTTTCGGCGTAATAGTATACATTACCTACTCTATTTTACCTAGTAAATAAAAATCCTTATTTAAATCAACCTCATACCTAAAAACCAAAATCGACTGACATCAAACTTTTTTATGACAAAAATGCGTCTTAAAACATATCTTTATATTAAACGAAATCTCCGCCACTTGGCAACCCTGTATGAAAATTCTCGTATTCTACCAAGAGCATACTTACGGCAAATTGAACTTAAACTGGGACGTGCAAAGCTCTATTTCCTGTGCACGTAAGGAGGCTTTCAAGGAGTGACGCGGATCGTTTTGTATTCGGACGGACGCCACCACGTGTTGCCCCGGGGTTCAAGGCTGTGTCGAAATGGCGGGGGTAGGGGCACCACGCGTTTGGATACACTTGAGACAAAATATAGTATACAATACTCTACAAATACAGCGACGCTTTATTTTAATCCGATATTATTTTTTAGTATGTACCTACCTAAAAAAAGATAGCCTTATCTAAGATACCCTTTCTGTATGAACTTTGGGTTAATGGTTAAAAAGGTTTTTTTAGACACAAACATAGATATTATAAAAGCTATTTTTTATACTTACAGAAAAAAGTAAATAAACTTAAATAGTATAGTTTAATGTTTTGTATTAAACAGTGATATCAATGAACTCAAATATATTACGATATACGGTATATTCAATTGAAACGGTGATGAAAATGTATAGGAAATTTTACGAAAATCCTTAAGTTTAAAATTTTATTTCGGTTTCCTTCTAAAAAGTAATATGTATGTGTATATCTCAGTATGTAGGTATATACATACCAAAGTACCAATAAAATGTCAATTTTAATACATCATTTCATACAAACAAAAATGCAGTAATATCCGTAAAATTTTCCACATAACCACGGTCACCACACGGGGGTCGGGTATCGATCCCAGCCTATAGAAAGCGGGGGCGAATTTCCTGTGGAGGGTGTGTTTTGAAAAATTGCCATCCACTGCGCTATACAACCTTTTTGTCCAAAACACGCCAATTTGAACTTTGTACTTTCAAAAATAAGGAAACTATTGATGGATTTTGAGTATTTGTGGGTAAGATGAGATTTTGCGATGTCAAAATGGTGTCCTTATTTATACGGATGGATTTGTTAAACAAGAGTTCTATATTAAAGTACATTTGTAGGTGTACCCATACATAAATATTCATTTAAAATGTGTTAAATATTATAGCAATTATTATAAAACAAAGTCCCGGTGCCTACAGCCTATAGTTATTCCCATAATTTAGACGAAAGCAACGACACCTCATATTTAAAATCCATCAAATCGTTTGGGCTGCAGGGGGTTACTACCATGTTTTAAAACAATATTATTTTAAGCATACATTGAAATTTCGTACCACGACCTGTTTTAAGGAGGTCGTGGTACGAAACAAAATAATGTTCATGCAATATTGAAATAAAACTTTCCTGAACTATGATGGTTTTTAAAAGATGGTGGTAGGCCCAAAAAATAACACAAACATTACCCTCCGAGATCAAGTAATAATCACACAATCTGCACGAGGATTTTTTTTTTGCATTTTTCTTATATTGAAGGTATTATTCTAAATAAGTACCTACTACAAGTAACTTAGTTAAAGATGGTATCCACTAAGGAGTAATAATTAATATAGAGACCTACCTAAATTTATATTATTAAGGTTTAATTATTTATGCTCATGAGTAATGTTAAATTAGTAATTACGATTTCAATAAAAATAGTATAATTTATTTATTTACCAATTATATACAATCTAAATAGGAATAAAATATATTATCACATATAAAAAAATACTTTAAAATATTTTCTCAGTGGTTCTCAATATTTTAAATTCAACAATTATATTATTCCTCTTACTAGGCACTATTATGTTCGAGAATATTTAACTGAGCCTTCAGTTATTCTGACAGCCTAATTACAGATACAATATTAAATACCGTTTATTTAAGAAAATTACCATATTATTATTTTAATTCTCACAGACCCTAATATCCAAAGCCCAACGATTGAGAACCACTGGTACAAAAAAAAACCTTGAAGTAAATTAATATCGTATTCATATTCCGAGGTCGGTAGCAAAATAAATTGTAATAAAACGAAAGGAAAACATGAATCCCCGACAATAAGATTCATAACGAAATTTAAAAGTTGGGTAAATGTGCGAATAGTAATTAACGTCGGAGTTTTATTAAAAAGCTAATGAAATTAGGAGCTAAAACTGTTGTCGTAACAACTTGTTGGCGAAATAACAGAATTATGGTGAATCCCATTTGGTGAGGAGGAAAAGAGATTGTTCTACCATCAGCGTGGAAAGAGTAGCGTGCGATATGATGAGAAAATGTGTTGGGTCTCTCCTGAAGCTCTAAAATACGGTTGATAAGATACTTTAGAGAGTTCTACTCGTTTCACTCACAACATTTCATCATAATTTTTGATTTTATTCAAAAAGGTTTTCGATTAGATTGTTTTGTATAAGTAGTAAATAGATAGTAGCCGATTCTCAGACCTACTGAATATGTATATAAAATTTAGTGAAAATCGGTAAAGCCATTTTGGAGGAGTACGGTAACTAACATTGTGACACAAAAAAATTACATATAAGATTATCGTTAGCTATAATAGTGAAGGAAATCATCGTAAGGACAGTTAAGCCGCCCAACTTAGCTAAACGTTGTAGATGAGCTATGATGACAAGCTGTGTTAGATTCTATGCGCGTTTTAATACACTTGTAAGGTCTATCGCTTATCGTACATCGCTAGCGATGAGACAAGTATCGTTGTCAACTATAAGGGTAGCGTACGGAGCACAATTTATAAAAGGCGAATGACGGAAGGCGGGAGGGTCTGTCATCGCTGTCACAGGATATCTATGGACAGTGGGAAAAGACACGTCATAATATTTTACTGTAATAGTAAGTATGTATTGCGGGAACGTTTTACGTAATTGGCTGCGATTGGGATGGGCGGGGGTGATGTTAAGTTATTTATGGGAAATGTATTGGCTCAATGAGAATAATTTAGTATAAGTTATTTTCGTAAATTTCATATAGGTAAGTATGTAATCATGTTAAAGTGCAGTCATTTCTATTATGATGATATCAAAAAAATATAGATTATGTAGGTACCTAGGTATGTAGGTGGGTAACGTAAAATATATCATTTCCTATAAGTTAACCTGAGGTAGATACATGTTCTAATTACTTGCATTAAAAACTTAACTTTTAATAAGTAAGTCAGAAACAAGTAGGTAAAGATTAGATTTACAAAATATTAGCTTATCACAAACAAAAACATATTTTCAGAAAATCGTTTACAAATGTATCTTAATATATAACTAAAATCATAATTATGTTTACTATTACTTACTTATTAACCTAAGTTTATATATACGAAAGATAAAAGTGAAGAGTAGGAACATTCGTACCTAAATGTTGTATTAAGGATAATCTTACGTTTCTTATTAGCAACACACCAAAGTTTCAGGACCCTTTTTACTTTGGGTTTCGCGAGGGTTCGGATAAAATATTGTCCGCATTCGGCCATTTCGTAGGCCGAAGCAATAATATTATGACATATTACCTCTTTGCCGACTTCTTTGAACTTTTACTCGTATTTTCCTATTTCCCTATCGATATCCAAAGCAAGCTCAACTTTCGACCGAGGCTAGATCAAAGGAAATGAGTTGTGCGGACCATTAAACACGTGAATGCTACTGTGTTGAGATTTATTGGAGAAATAAATAGTACATAAACATAAAGTAGGTAACATGTATAGGTATATAAGTTGAGTGCCAAATTCAAGAAATGGGTATTTTAATCAACTAAACTGGAGTCATAGCGAATCCATACTTTGTTATTACAATAAATAATTAAACTACAGATTATAAATTTGATAACAACAAATAATGTACTTATATTCAAGAACGGTTACCTGTAGCCTGTTATACATATTTTGATGGATTTTTTTACCATAATAACTAAACACACAAAAACATGGTGTACTAACAAAATGTTGCATTTGATAACTTTCAACTTTATGTTAACGTAACGCAAGATTTAAACTGTACAATAACTTAAATGGAAACTTAAAATCTGAGTCTAAAATAGGGATAACCAACACTGTGGTAACATTAACCATTTAGTATCTAAATGCCTAGTGGCGGTACTCTACATAACAAAGGAGAGTTTTTCTCGCCGTTGTGTGAAAATCTCTACATTATTTGGCCACACGATCCGCCCTAAGAGTCTCCCCACATATTCTGAATGAAATCGGTTTGCACGAGATAAAAACCGCCTTACATTTGCCGAATAGATCAGCAAATGAGTATGCACTATGCAGTATGTCTTATAATAGGTGGTAATCTGATGCCTGGCATAGCTACTTGGATAGATACATATTTGGCATAGATGCTGGATGCTGGCTGAAGTCCTACATAAATTCAGTCAAAAATGGATCCCAATAGAAATATGTCCTAAAATCTCGTATAAGTTTATTTCCATTACCACAGCCTTTAAACCAGAAGACCAGACGACCTAATGATAGCAATGAAGTCTTATAACTTTTATAACGCAGAAATATAGGTATATTGGAGTCAAACTGTAAATGGTTCTACCATCTTTAAATCGCGTTACGTTGATGTGAATTATGTTGATTGTGCTCTTCTATCGTAAATCGTAAATGAACCTATAATACAATATTAATAATTATTTTTTTAAAGGTACGAATGTATTTCTAAACTTTTTCATACATAAAAGTGTTATGACAATCTCGGTTCTTCGTGGATATATATGTGTACTCCCCAAAGCGCGGGAACGCTGGGCGCCATATTGCCGCCGCCATGACTGTCGGCAGCGGAAGTGACGCGCACGTGAGCGCTTCCGGAGGCGCGTTCCGTTTCACTTGAATGTCACAATATTGCGTCCATGCTTCAATTGGCTGCAACTTCTGTTCTGTTCTACAATATCTATTGTTGTCATTGTTATTAGGTTTTTAATATTATGTGGTCACGAAGGATTATGATTTTTTTTAAACCTGGTTAATATTTTTTTTATTAGTATCTCGATATTCTTATTATGATAAATGATAGAAGGTTTAGGGCTATGCCTACATTTTTATAGTTGCAAGTACTTACTATAATTGGCTACTTGACACTTTTTGGGAAACTGTTTTAATGAATTCATATACGTATTATATATGCCTTTCATTGATCATTTTTTCGAAAAAGGGCTATTTATTAATAAAAAACATATTTTTATTACGGTAAACGGAACGTTACGCCAAAACAGGCGGTCAAGTGTCATTTCGTAGCGTGACGTCAACACATTGAAAATATAGAAATAAACTTCGACGTTACACATACTTCAGGTTTCGATGTGATCGACAGGTTTCGATGTAGTGACGTCACATGACATTTGAGGCAGCACTGTCGCCGTTTTGGGATTTAAAATCCACAGATAAAAAAACGAAAATTTCTTTTTAAAAATTAAAATACTTAGAACATATTAAAAAATAAACGAAATACTGCATAATTTATGTTTACTTATAAGCTATCATATCCAACATATTTCATATTTTATTGTTATAACTGTCAAGTACCCAATTAAGGTATAGTTAAAGAGATTTGTACATAAAGTTTGAGTTTCTTAAAAATACACGTATTACCGAGCTGTTAGATAGATCGGTCATATCGATCCGATAGGCTGGAATTTGAGTTCCGTCAGGTATTTGAAAATGATGAATTTAGATTTCTGTTCTAGATCTGTGTGTTGATGTATTAGTCTTTGTTTCTGATCCTGGTATCCATAACACAGGGAAACTGTATTGAGAAAATTTCAATTCAGAAAAGCGTCATTTCATTTATATTTTTCAATATCATAAACATTAAACCTAGCTATAGCAACCCCAATAAAATTACGCGTGTACGTCTGTCACACAATAAATCTACACTATCTACCCAATTATAAACTACTTACCCAATTATAATCATGTCTAACTCGTTAATGAAACCGACGGTATGAGTTCAGGCAACTTTGTATTACGTGTTTTAGCAAGCCAACCCCTAGAGGATTATTTAATGTTTTAATTACACACCAACTAAATGAACATTAACCTTGTTAAAGTTAATTACGTATCGTATTGATGCTTTTGTTATTGGAATTGAAATTAAAAAGTTTTATGGGCACAGCGCCATCTGTTATCGTTGGGAAAAAAACAAAGTAATAACGGAAAAAATGCATTTCTATTGACAGCTTTGTTATATTGTGCAGGAAAGACCAGAAAGTCCAAAGTTTATTAACTTGTAACTCTCAAAGCAAGCGTTCAAAAACATCTTACTTAAGTGTACTTTGTGTTTAATAAACGTAACAATATCATTTAACGTAGGTATTTGTAAGAATATTGTTTGAAAATGTGAAAAAGGGTATGTTGTATTAAGAAGGGTAGAGCGCTTCTGCTACCTTTCAGTATTCTTCACCGCGCTTTAAGACCGAAACAGTTACAAAAACTTTAAAAGTTACGTTACTTAAGTTTTACTACCTACTTAGGTATAATAAAATGACATATGTTTGTGTTTTACCCTGTCGTTATAATTATGAACATCTATAATTATCCGGTTTTACCCTACCGTTATCATCATAAATATCTACCTGTACGTATAATCGGCGATTGATAATTCCTTAAGAATCTCCAATTTATCAATAATTATCTTTGTTTTATCTCTAATAACTTCTCTCTAATAACTTTCTTTATCTCTAATAACTCTATATCTCTAATAACTCTATATCTCTAATAACTAAATAGCATCTCTAATAACTCGCGATCCCAACAGGTGTGGTTCTCGAACCGTCGCGCGAAATGGCGTCGCGAGGAGAAGCTCCGCAGTCAGCGGCGAGATGCGCCCGCGTCGCCGCCCGCGCCGCCGCCGCGGCTGCCGCTCAACGGGGGCTTCAACTCCATGTACAGCCCCATACCGCAGCCTATTGCTACCATGAGCGATACTTATAGGTGAGTTCTTATACTAACACACTACTACAGTTTTAAGCTACTAATTTTTACAGCCTTACCTTTTTTAGGGAAAAGAACGGGTAGTGCGTTACGTTTTGATAATAATATTCCGTATGGACATATCCATGTATAAGTACGTTATTGTTATTACGTAATATATTATACACATAGGAGTTATAAGGTACTATTTTATATTAAATAACTAGGAAATAAACACCATCATGATGGTAAGTGACCATCTATCTATCGACATCTATATTCAGCCCCAGTAAAGATTAGAGTACCTACCTACCTAAGGTGTACAGCAACAAAGTAGAACAGATTGCGGTGCTACCCTTGAAGACTAAGTTGGAGGGCCTTGTATAAGCATGTCCGCCTCAATAGGTACACTCTTTGTATCGGAAACGCTTAACACTGCTGTTTTGAGGTAGAAATAGATACAGCGATGATGCCTCTGGAGGCAAACCAAAAAAAAATCCAAGTTTTCTAACTTAATGAGATAGAACTTGTACGTAGGTACACTGTATGTAGGTCCCTACCTAGGCGGTAGCTAAATACATTCAGATGACACTTACCGCTACACAAATTGTAGATGGTAAAAGGGTGTAGCTTAAAGTAGGTATATTATAATTATAATGACAGTAATATAATAACAACAGTTAATATTGTTTTAATAAAAACAATGTAGAGCTTATAGTTAAAATGAGTCTGTATACTTAAAAAAGGACTAAGATTCGGGAAGGAAGAAGGATTTGCTTCACAAAACCTACCGTAAAAAAGCAGTATAATTTTAAACTCAAGACAACGAACTACTAAAACGTCTTCACTTTTAAAACTAAGCATGCGCTAAAAATCCACATGAGCGAACACGCGCGTATCTAAACACCCGTAGCGGCTATCAGTAGCCGATATCAACTATCAACACCGCCATCTATCATCGAGCGGCGGAACTAATGGAATCGGTGAAGTCGACCGACAAAGGTCGCGTATTCCCGCCACTGCACCGAGACGATCCGAACTTGCCCCGACTTGCCACCGAAGGTCGACTTTCCACTCCAATTGATTTTTAATAGTGAACTTCAGCTAGCTTTTGTGGAGCAAATTAACTTAGTGAGACGAAGTTTCCGCTCGTGACTAAGTTATGCCCTTTTTGTTGTTGCGTCTTGGTGAAAGATCGAAAGATTATAGCGGAATGGTAATGTTTACAACAAAATTTGTTACATGTATTATAATATGTAATTAGAAAGAAAGAAAGAAAGAAAGAAAGAAACATTTATTCGGATAATTACGACATTTGGAATTGAATACCATGCGTAAAGTAAAACGCAATTAAAATTGGACACATTTTATTAAATACTTGCATTTAGCGATTAATTTAAGGTTTAGTTTGGCTTTGTATGTTTAAACGTAATATTTTTATAGGTTGTAATATTTTATCCATGGAATTTTTAATGTAATTAATTAAAATTATTTTATTGCTCGTAGACTAAAAATGCAATGTACCTAATATTTTCTGATTTATCGGAAGACTAAAATGTAACATCTATTTTCCCTTTTCATAAACATTGACTAAACAGACTAAGAATGTAACACGTATTTTTTCTCTAGTAATACTTATACACGTTACTTTCATTCATAAATAACCCTTAGCATCCAACATTAATTGTTTGTTCAAATAATTTATCATTCACAATTCTTCATTTAGAGTTTATTTATTAACTAACATTGAGATATATGAGTCCCCATCAGTTCGATGTCGGGGGGTCTCTCGTCGTTGTGTTGGACTATTCTATTCTCCCATATTTATCAGAACACTAAAATATAACATTTAATTTTCACTTGTAATAGGTAGGTAGGTACTTAATCAAATAGTTTCATATTGTATAGATTCACTATAATTATGGGTTAAAAATGTAATACTTATTTTTTCTAGTCCGTTATTTTTACCATCGCTCGCTCGAAATGGACTAAAACTGTAAAATGTGTTATATTTTTACCACGCTTTTATTACCTTGGGTTGTATATATGTATGTATGTAACGGAATCTTTGAACTCGATTTTTACTCACTTTGAACGGTCCGATTAATTTAAAATTTTGAACAATCGTCAAGAACCGATGACAATAATTTTATCCCATTCTTCTCATCAGGATCGTCAGGAATCAGGATTAATGATTTTCCTTGTGCAATTTTAGCGTGGTTTTTAGTTTTTAAACTATAATTATTATTTCACTTATAATACTTTATTCGCATTTCCATTCACACAAATTCCTTAGCTCTACAACAGTGTATTATTCCCCAGCTCGATGTCGGGTGGTCTCTCGTCGTCGTGTCTCCAGCAGCGGGACAGCGGCTACCCGTACATGTTCGGCGACGTGCTGGCCGGCGGCGGCTACTCGCGCGCGCCCGCCGCGCACCAGCAGCACGCTGCCTACTCCCAGCCACAGGCCGCTCCTAGTACTGGTAAGGATTAATACTTTTTTTTTAGGGCTGAATGTGTCAGGGAAAAGCCGTAATGAACAACAAGCAAGAGTAGTCAGTAGTTAGTATTTTTGCAAAAGGTTCGCTATGATAAAATTAATCAAAAACATCTTACATAATTAACATGTGATCATAGTTTGTGGGCCTCGATGTGTGTCAACGTGTCGATATGTGTGTTGTCATCCTACCCAGATTTTCAGGGAATCCATAGATCTCGGCATCGAAAAATAGAGAAATATTAAATAGATAAATAATTTGGTAGGCTTTGATTTGATTTAAACAGTTTTATTTTAGGTAGTTTGCGGAAACCTGGCCCAAGTAACTATATCAATCAACTATATAAATCAACTGTGATAATTGTTGTCGCCGGAATTCACGTTTCTTAGTACGGAAAATAAACTGATCAAAAGTTCATAATGAAAAACACCCTTGAATCCATGATAGATATACATACCTATTCCTACGTATTCTTCATCATTATATCGATTATAACGTTTGACAAAACGTAACAGTAAACAATTACTAACCTTGAAAGAAACGTTCAAGCTTAATGAACAACTTTGCAAAACAACGAGATAAAGTTCCGCCGTTTTCATATACCTACCTCGAAGTTACAGGTAGCGTGCAGTGTAGGTAAAAATCGAGAGAATCAAGCCTTGGAAAATATTTACCAACTTCGTAATAAAATGTAAAAAACGCTGAGTCAAGAGCAAGGGGCGTCTGGCACAAGACCGCGACATGACGGGAAACAAAAAAATAAAAGGAAAAAGAGGGAAAATAGGAATCGAGCCGCGATTGGATTTGCCGTTGTCTGTTCCTTACAAATGGCTTTTAAATTGATTTTGAATATTGAACGCTTTTGTTAACAAACAGTAAGTTTCTATACGGGTTTTGTCTTTCCTGTCGCTGTATACGATCTGAATGTATCTCAATTATTATTTGAAATGAGGGTGTTCTTCCAATTTTACTTATTTTTTTAAGTTTAGCACGTGTATACGGTATGAAAATCGATTTTAAATTGAGTTAATAATTAGAAAGGGTCTTATATCTGTAACACACGGGAATACAGTTTATTAGAAATTAAATAGTTTTGCAGCCCATCATTAATTGATTAATATTCCATCAATAATTGCTCAAGACGGAAAAGATGCTATAAATCCCTGAAAATTAATTTGGAATCAATAGGTAGGTATGTCTGATACATTTGGGTGTTTTCTTCGAATTCTTCGTACACGACACAGAAAATATTATAGGAATATGAGAGAGAAAACCCTTAACAATTAACCCTATAACGTTAAGTTTAATTACAATTTAATTTAATTTAACTGAACGAGTCGCGTTAAACATTTCAGTGCCGCTGAAAACGCTTAAACGTTTGCATAAATATCGCAGATTTATTAGTATTCAGAAAAAGAACAAACAGTGAGGCGCTGGCGTTTCCATTGTTTTAAAAAGGCATAACTTTTCCATTTGATATTATATATCACGCAGCGGACATTTTTAGCCGTAGGTGGCGGAAAGCGGTATGAATTATTGTTGTTTGGCCGTTTCGTGGCATTGTTCGCTGAGTTTCCAGCTCCAAGCCAGAACAAAAGAGTTTTTCACAATTCAAAATGCACGCTCTCGTTTCATTTACTCTTTTGCTGCGACGGGCGCATTTCCAGCTACGTGCGGTATTTAATAACACGGATCTGTAGCGTGTTTCGGATCTCTTGCCTGAAGATGCCTGAGATTAGGTGCTACTGTTGCGTTTATGTAAAATTTTAGCTCTTATTTTAATTATGATGTTTTTATTTATTACAAATTTGCAATCGTCAATGTATTTTCAAAGCGTTTCATTTTTTTCTTTAATAATAGGTACAGATTTTTCTGAACAATGTAGGTAACAAAGAATTTTCTGCCCTTTTCAAATGATATTTTCTATTCTATTTTTCTTCACGGACTAAAATTCATTACTTCATGTGATTATCTACTTTATACGTGCGAACGTATATCTGTTTGTTAATCTGTGATTGCTTGTTATATAGTGTATGGCAAAGTTGTGAACTTAAGTCATCTAAGTGACCCGATCAAAAGTTTGATCCTGGAAAATTGTCCAAAGGGAATACAAACCAATGCAATAGAAACCACGTTTCTACATACTATAAATACAACTTCCTTCTATTATCGAAACTAGGAAGATCACAAGCGGGTATCCGCAAGCGTAACTCTAATATATCAAACAATATGTGCATCAAAGCGGCAAACAATTTAGCCGTGGAAACGTACGATAAACGACCGATCATAGACACGCCATTGACTAAACGAGTCTCGCAGGAGCGGTGTTTAGTCGATAATATCACATAATGAATGTAAACGGCGCTGCACTGTACCCCTTTTGGAACGGAAAACTGTTATCGCGGGGCCCCACGCGGTTGGGGTGCAAATAGAGGAAAATATTTATAGCCCACCTCCCTAGACAAAATGGGTATTAATTTAGCTCATGTCGAATATTTTGGCTAGTGAGGTCATAGATTAGTAAAGATACTTCGCCGCCTTGAAATTGAATGAAGCCACAAACAGCGTATTAGTAAGTTCTTTTTTTGAATTCTTGACAAATAAAAACATTTTTAGAGAAAAATTACGAATAAATAACTAATACTGCGTAATTTACATAATAAATAAATAATTATTCCAAATATTTTAGGGACATTTTAGCACGGAGACGTGGCAAAACTTTTTTACGCAACTATTTCAATTCTCAAAACTGGGTACATTTTCTTGTTAGGAGTGAGTAATCTTTACTTATCTATGGGTGAGGTAGGAACTGTCTGGCTTTTTCACGCGAAATCTAAAAATACGAAATCTGTGTGAAATTATCAGGGTGATTAGCTATGTGTTGCATTCCAATTTATTGATATGCGGATCCATGAACGGTACAATAATAGTGGATTGATATTGATGTACCTGCTTAGGTACTAGTGTCTAGACATTATACTCGTAGTAAACTTAGAGAATAATTTATTGTTTTTTATGTTAATCACCTTCCAATATAGTTTTCAAAAAAGTATCTTATCTGTTGTATCCTAATAGGTAAGTAGTTGAATAGTTATTATCGGTATAAATGAATTAATAACTTTTTGCGATGCCACAAAAAATGTCTAATGCATAATCAGCATATATAGGTACCTATGCTAATTTTATGATTACATATTGCTAGAAGAATCAGTCATTAAGTTATCATTTCCAGCCAATGACGGCTTGCGACTAAACTCGATTGAGCGAGCATTCCGTAGGTAGATACCGTAATATGGCAGATTCCAATTGGAATAATATTGAACACGTTGCAATGGAAACTATTAAAGAAGAATATGCCATGTTGTTATTGTAAATAGAAATAAAATTAATAATAAATTTTTTACTAAGTGCTAGACGGATTTTGATAAGGGTTTTATAAATTGTTTGACAATTAAGTAGATAACGGTAAATAGGCATAGGTACTTATCAGAGGCGTTTCAACTTAGTCGTCGGGAGCAATATGTGGCTGAGTTCACTTATCTGGGTTTTATGACGAATATCCATGGGCATCAGTAGCCTCGTGTCACCAGGTAGTGCTCGGTCGTCTTATTAAAACTTGCCGTCAAGCTAATGACCTGGTACAATGCTAATTATTAAAAAAAAATACTATCTATCTAATATTATAATCGTCTCTAAGCTTGTAGGTACGTACCTATTAGTGCATACGTGAAGATGCTCTATCGACACATTATAGTTATATCGAGAACACACAATCGGAATCCGTTTAAACAGATCTTGTACATCAGGACAAATTAATTCATGTTTCCAATTAACTTTAACTAAGTGGTATGCAATAATACGATTGATATGCCGATAGCTATGCACATGTGATATGCAAGTGAATTAGATCATATAGCCTAATAGGCCAGTGGAATTAATAGGTTAAGGTGGATTGGGGTATGGTGGGCTGGGGATTAGGTTTAGAACTCATGGAGCTTTGGACGTAGAATAGCTGTCTTTTGTTCATTAAAAAAAAAAACTCTCCTTGAGTTTTTACCCTTACTCATTATCTGACCGGATGGCCATATTATGCTGTTTACTGGTATACCATAGAAGTCCACTGGACATTAACTTTTAGATGGAAAGATGTGTCATTACCTTGATGTCTGAAATATGTTTAAAATATACCTGCTCTTTTAAAAATTTGAAGGATTCTTAAAAGGCAATCCACCTCATGGTAAAATTTAATTAGTATGCCATTATCATCTCTAAATAAGATTGGAGTTACCTATATAGGATAACTACTGAGACTAAGCTGGAACGCCTCTTTTACCTAAGCGGCTCTATCATAATAAGTACATGTGGATTCTTTGAGTATCACAACTCTGGTTATTTTCTTGCTAGGTATAGATTAATTATCTCCTGTCAGGTCCGCTCTCGTGTAAATAGAGGCAAATCCACAATCTAATTTTAAAAAATATATAGGTAGGTATAAAAATATATTCGGCTCAGATGTTCTGAAGATTAATCCTTCAACGTTAAAACAAGTCACAATTGATTACTAATATACTTACAAATATCACAACTATCTCGGATTTGAATCCCGATACACTGACAGAACTATTATCTAATATCAGGAATGCAATCAGAATTCTAATAGACATATGAGTGCATACGGCAATGTGTTGCTAATGCTCCGGGATTAGATTATGTACTGAACGGAGATCGGACGGGATGTTCAGATTGTTATATTGTATATCAATATTGACTGTTGATTTTGTTGATGGCATAGTAAGTTACATTACATACATTAATTTATCATCATAGGTACATTCATCTAATTTTATTTTTGACTCTACATGTAAGAAAATAAAACAGAATATGAATAGGATGAAAAAGACCACCAAATAATCTGATTGACTTATTGTATAAATAGGCTAAAATATTACGTATATATCAATATTTAGCTGTACGCGGACGACAATTCAAAATTAAGTATGAATTAAGATAGGTACCGATTATAAAAAAAAAATAACATCCGTCATATAAGACATGTGTTCATATAAGACTTAAAAAATAGGTTTAACTAAGTCCTATTAAAACGATCGTATAAGAATAGTGATTCTCAATCCAATAAATTCCAATAAGTATTGGTGTGAAACAATTTTATTACATTACATTATTAAATATTTTAAGTAACTGTTTCCTTTTTTGTCCATAGGTGTGATATCAGCGGGGGTGAGCGTGCCCATCCAAATCCCCTCGCAAGGGCCGGACCTCGCATCGAACTACTGGGGACGACTTCAGTGATCTCAGCTATTCGGGTTCCCGCATCGCCTTCTGGCCATGCCCGAGAACCCGGCCCTAGAGTCCCCATCTAGCGGCGAAGCGCACAACTACACAGACTTGGCGATGAACGCCATCAACATGACGGCCGGCCACGACGCCGTCCTGCCCAACGATCTCCAAGACAACAACTCTGTGTCGTAAGTTAAAGACTGTGAACTGAACACACCGCAATATTAGACACTATACGGTGCGTAATTTTAACCAGTGTATCATATTTAGTGTAACTAGCGTTAAGAAGCAACTGATGATGTTCAAACATAGCAGTAAGTTACGATGAGCCATGCTGCACACTTCAATAATTTGCTTATTTAACGTAATGCTCATACGTCTGCAGCATTTTTCATTGGCGACCTGGCTAACAATAGCGCGCGGTGTAAATATAGGTAACGCCATCTATTGTTCAGTAGCGAGTTTCTTAGCGGCGGTCCGAGGCGCTTATTGCGTCTTGGCGGTATAAAAATGTAAATTGTTTGTGCCAACGTTTGTAATAATTGAGTGTTATACGCCCTTTGCGAGCACAACCCTTTTATTTCTTTGATGTATGCGACAGGGGTGCGAAATATTAACGCTACACAGAAAAACGTGGCAATAAGCTTCGTTACAACGATTTGTTTCTCACCCCTGCCCGGCAAATTGACATACGAACTAAGCATGTTTATTATTGTATAATAGTAATAGATGTTGTTACGTACGTACGTGTTGAGTCGCAGTTTTATTAGCACACACCTCGAAACGAATTAATTTATGTTATTTATTACTTATTATAGATAAGAAGATCAATATTGCTGTGATTAAAATGTAGTTAGATTATTTTTATGGAAAAAATTTCGAATGTAGTCATTTTGGGAACACAGTAAAGAAATTCGAAATTTACCTGTACAAATGTAATTAAACGATCTTATTGTTGTGTAATATGACAGTATACAGTAACAGTGCGGTTGTCAGCACAATTTTGAAGAAATGTATGTACGAGACATATATTTTCAATTAATATAAAATGCAATACTAAAATGGTTAGGCGATACGGTATATGTATGTAATTTAGATTGAAGATAAGTGTAAAATAAATTATTACTCGATTGTAAGTGCATATAGATTGAGATTGAGGAGATTACAGTGAAATTTATTAATAAATATTGCATTAACCATTCATATTTGTTTCTTTTCTTACACAAATGAGGTAATGGCGACCCCAACGTCACGATCGTTTAAAATGACGAATGGGCACACTCGAGTGTGTCTAATAATTCGACAATGGCCTAATAAAGTGGGATAAAATATTATTATTGTGGAGAATATTCCGACGCCGCCAGATGGCGTGGATGCGTCCGATACAGGACCTTATTGCGCAAGAACGAGTGCTGCCACCCCAAACCGTTTCTATCGAAGAAAATTATACCGTTAACTATATTTGGGCGGTACATATTAATTTTGCGTGTTGGCTCTTTATAATCTGCCTGTTTTATATAGAGGGACGCGATGCAACCCCTAGGTTGGGGAGGGTCTTACAATGGGATGGGATTAAATGTGTTGTATTGTAGGCATTATACTGATCTATTTTGATTAT
This sequence comes from Epargyreus clarus clarus, assembly GCA_014595695.2. Lineage (NCBI taxonomy): Eukaryota > Metazoa > Arthropoda > Insecta > Lepidoptera > Hesperiidae > Epargyreus > Epargyreus clarus. Next base: position 1,450,427 of record JACTTY020000025.1, read on the forward strand.
ACTGATTATTCGCCGGGGCGGACAGCTACGATTATACAGAGTGCTTTTTCTGTAATATTACAGAGGAACATTCTATTTTTAAAATATCTTGGCAGTATGAAACAAAGTGAACTCTTCAAATTATAATATAGCAGATAAGGGTGAGGTAAGTAATTTAATGAAAATTAGTATAATACGTCCACATAGAACAACTAACAACACATTTTAATATTTTCGCTATTTGTAAAATTAATCAATTTGAGACCAATTGTAAGTATCTGGGGGCACAGTAGTGCGCCTCCAAGTCGATCACTTCTTTTATTTTATTTTACTTCATTTAATAAAACGGATTAAGATAAACCCTAATATTGTAACAGATATTTTATTTCATTGATACCTAGACCGATTATTTTGCATTTACAAAATATTTATTCTATCAAATAAATTACAGCAAAACCAACACCCTATATAAACACAGTACAATGGAATTCTATCAAAAACACGCAAATAAACTTGCAAGTAAGTCCCCCGTCTCCCCATTCTCAACAATTGTATAGATTATCAACGGTTATAATTGGTTTGTCTGTCCGTCCCCGAGCCATGCGTTTGATTTCTATTGAAATAGTTGATTTAATCTTGTAATTCATGTGTTGTATTTACACATCCAATTATTACATCATGCGCATATGTTTTAAATTTGAAAATTTGGATTTGAATTTATGTTGATTTAAAGGCCTATCTGGTACTCTTCATAATCTTAATTTTATAAATTACAGTTTACCTGCATTTACTTTAATAATTAAAAGTTACTAAATATATTTTATTTTAATTTTCCTATATTAATTTTCCTAGGGCATCCGACAAATATTCCAGTAAGTACGATATTTATTTATACTGCGAATTTCCATTCTTATACAAAAACTCGCACATATGTCACACATACATATATTTTTGACGTAACACACTACTTCTTTAATAAAATTTTAATGTGTTTCATAATAAATACATTATTCTATGAAAATAAACCAACAATATCGATGATTAACGATTTATTAAGCTTCTAATGACACGTATACATAACATAACTAAAAATCACATGAGCAGTCTTACAAATCTTAGGTACATTTTCCATCATGATATTAAGAGATGCATTTGTTTTGGTTTCATAGCCTCTAGATTTACGAGGGCTCAAGATTTCTGTCCACAACTTTATAGATACAATGATTAATATACTGAATACTATATAATAAATATAATAACTGAATACATTCTATATTATTGACAATTCGCGAAGTAAAACTCAGTGATTTTTTTTTAAACTAACGGAAATATTTACCATTTTAGTTATTTTATAGTCCTATATAGATTTTTACTCGTTTTTCATTATAGATTAATTGAATATGATAAATTAATTTGGAGGATTCAGGCTTGCATTTGCCGATTCTAGTTTAGCATAATGATTTTTATACCATTTACTCCTTTTGCCCCATAGTCATTGCAGACATATTATTATTGTCAATATTCATGACGGGCACTAGACACTACTTTTTTTGAAAACATACAAATATTTTTATAATCAACATATTAAATATCAATAAGTACCATAAAGAAATGAATACTTACATTTATTTCAATGAAAATATATAGCTTATGCTTAATCGTAATAGAAAAATGACCACGGATTATAGAATAATTGGAATCTTGGAGCACTAATCTCTACGGTGCTTTGATTATATTAAAGAATTATTGCTTAAAAATAAAAAATACAACATTATAGGCAACAATTAACATGTAATCGTGTATAGAAGCAATATAATTATTAAATAATGGATTCTAGAATATTCTATTTGTCTTTGTTCATACATTGGAAGCAAACTATTTTATTTTTAGAATTTAAAAAACTTTTTTCACTAACGACAAAATTCGAAGCAAGCTTACAGGGTATTCAAAAATTGGCGCTACCTTTAAAAAGTCTTAAATAAGTAGAGTACATCTAAGATATTGAAAGTTATTTAATTTAAATTTATCGGCTACATACTGATATTATATAATATATTGCACGATATTTTAATAATATTTATATAGTGCATCGAACATTTTAAGATACGAAAAATAGCACATTTTTATTTTTAACAAATTAGTTGCCTTTAGTGGAATTATTTACTTATGATACATAGCTATTTATGGTATTCTAAGGCCATGATTACATTGGCAATAAAATATATCATTATACTAGATATATCAGGAATAATTCAAATACTAAAGCATGATAAAGATATATATATTTCCATAGATAGAAGATAGATATCTATATCTAAAGATATCTATCTTTATGATACAAAATATATCAATACAAATACACATTATTTATGAGTATAATAATATGATAGTTGTATAACATCTAAACATTTAGAATCGATATCTGATTCGAGCAAAAATATCGATGTCATAGTAGAGTATCAACATAGATAGAACGAATCGATTATATTATTAATAAGACATTAGAATCGATATCAGAATCGAGCAAAAATATCGATGTCATAGTCGAGTATCAACATCGATAGAACGAATCGATATTATTAATAAGGCATTAGAAACGATGTCATATACGAGCAAAAATATCGATGACATAGTCGAGTATCAACATCGATAGAATGAATCGATATTGTTAATAAGACATTAGAATCGATATCAGAATCGAGCAAAATTAACGATGTCATCGACTATGATTATCAACATCGATAGAACGAATCGATTATATTATTAAGACATTAAGCAGATATAATTACATAAGTGAAAGTACCTTTAGAGAGATTTTATATCAGAAAAATATTTTTCAAATCTAAAAATAAGCTACCATATGCGTTTAATAAGTTTGATATTCATATTAATATCGAACCGTTATTTAGATTTGATATTTGGTAAAAGCTGTTTGGTCCACTTTAGCCTAAGCCAAAAGTGGTGCTGTTTCATTATTCGCAGTTCGGTTTTGGGGACTGGTGGGTCCGTCTCCGCGTCTGAAAGTAAAATATAGATAGATATTTATTTAGACCTTGATTATCTTCACTCCTATGGAATAAGTATAAATACAAAAATTACAAATTTAACAAAAAATATTAATGATAAGGTTTAAAACTTCTATGAAGTACAGCTCTGATATGTTTATAACTACTGAAGACTAGTAACATATCAAAATAAATGTACACAACTACACACTCTTTATAAATGTTTTAATTTTAATCTACTTTATAATATTTATTATATTTTCAATAAATTAAATGTATATGTATAAGATGCCGCAGTCGACTATGTTGTCAGAAACGCTAATCGGAGAGAATGACGTCATTTTTCAGGCGTATCACTGAATTTGTCTATGGGACGTCGTAGTGTGACGTCACCAGCGGACGCCATGACACTCGCGATCGTTTTCCCGCTTAATTCAAAATAGGTATAAAAATGCTATTATTTTCGTTAACTGAATTTATTACCGATCTAATACGATTTTTGGAATCACGTGACATGTGGGTGCGTACATTATAGAAGGGTGCACATTTCGGGTTTTAATTATAGGGTGCTTACCTAGGGGTCCTAGATCCAATGGTACCATACGTGAGTCCCGGCATGGTAGGCCTGACACTCCTGGGCGGCGGCGGGAACGGCGGTCGACCACGGTTGTGGTAGTGCTGCACTAGGAACCCGGTTAACGCTAGCGTCACCCATAAGAGGCTTACTAGGACATCTGGAATAAAGAAATGGAGATTTCTAGTTTAGTTTTACCTTATAGGTTGGATTTTAACATTTTTAGAGGAATTTTGCAAATTTCGAAACATCAAAACATATACGAATTATCGAAAACAAACTTAATAGGCAAAATATTTATATTTTAAACAAATGGCGAGGCAAAAAAAAAAACATTATCACCGGTTTCGTGGTTATCTACAGATCTCGCTTTTGCAATATTAATTTATCTTTATTAATTATCAATTTATCTATAGCTACAAGTTCGGTTTAGAAAGTGCGTTGATTGACACTATGAATTAAAAGTCCAATAATACTCTCTAATGTTAACGTACATTAGATCTATTTAACTAATGGAGATAAAAAAATCCATTATATTTTTACTTTTTGCATTCAGAATAAATCAAATTTTAATTTTATATATAATCTAAAATCGAATAAAATAAAAATTACAATAATATGTAATATAATAAAGATTAAATTAGTCTATGTTTTAGAGCACCTAACTTGAATTTTATCTGAATAGCAAAAGATTGTCAAACTCACCCCTCCATCCGAAAGGCGGCGACAGGATCGCCTTGTTGAATTTGGGAACCACTGCCCGTCTCACTGTATTGATGATAATATACTTCAAGTAAGACCCAACGCTGTAGTCAACAGAGAAGACAGCAGCATAGGATCCCAGGATGACACAGCAGAGGATGTTCGAGAGGAAGGTCATGGAGACCAGCATCAAGGATGTCAGGATGGTGATCAGGATGAACAGCGTCCAGAAGTTGAAGTCCACTTGCAAGGCTATCAGGCCTCCTGCGAATAGGTACATGTTAAATATTGTGGACTTATGACAAGCAAAAAAAATTAATGATTTTTATTATTCCTTACAGAGATATTTTCAATAATAATCTTATAGACTAAGCTCAAACTTTAATTTACATTATTTTTCAAAGACTTATGCCTATATTTTATTGAGATAAAGCTTTGCAAAATGTACGCAAAAAAAATCCAATTTGATTTTTAAATACTTTAATATTTTCGCGTAGTGTAATTTGTACAAAGTAATGTTTTCGTAATGCAACTTTAGTGACATCGAACATCCAACCTCGGACCCCTTGATTTAGAGGTGGAGTATCTAACCACTGAACCACGGGTAGCCAACCAGGGGCGGCGTTTAGCGAAAAACTCAAAAACATTTAATAAAAACTTTGCTTGTTTTCTCTGGCTAATCTCCGAAACGGCTGGACCGATTTCTAAAGGTGTTTCACTGGCAGTAAGCAGATGTCATAGGCTACTTTTATTTAAAGCAAAACTAGGATTCTGTACAAAAAAAAGTAACCTATTGTTCATGTACCTACATATTCTCTAGAGTTTTTACACTGCACGCGGTAAAACCGCGGGGCAAAGCTGATATAGGTAATATATAGCGACCCAATACAAATAATGCACGAATATTTTATTTGGCGATGATTAAAGAGCTTTCCCTGTGTATAGTGTAAATTTACATACATAATTGCATTAACTTGATGGACAATGGGCGTATTTAAACCTTTTTGTTAAAGTCAACACGTTTTTCGATATTCGATATTTATTCCGAATACTCATACCATAAGGTTCATTGCGGTGTGGCTGTATGTATGTAATATTTCGTCTACTATGCATGAAAACAGTAGCTAATATAAATATTATGTATCTCGTTCGTTTAACCTGTACAAATAGAAAAATATCGAAGTGTTTGTGATTTCAAAATACTGTCTGACGCAGTCGGGATACAGATCTGATTGGGTTCGAGGCGAAGCAAATGTTTTAATGATGAATGTTGGTTCTAAATTTGAGTATTTCTGTTCTTGTCTACTGGGTGATAGCTGTAGCTTGCTGCTCCATTCTGCTCAATTACACATTGGTGAGGGAAAGAATGAGTTAATGGCTTAGCTCATATTTTCTATAAGCTAGTACTTTTAGACAAGATTTAATGACTGCTATATATTGATAACAACTAGGAACCACGGCTCGGAAGTAAGGAAATTTGTATAAAATGCTACTAACGGTCATCCATCCAATACCTGACCGTACCTGACATTGCTTAACTTTGAATATTAGTTACGCTTTACACAAGTCGGAGTCCTGCATAACATAACACGAGTAAGGGATTTCTATTAATAACCTCCATCTGACCCATTTCGTTAAATCGAGTGCATGCCTTTTAATTAACGGTTTAGATTAATTACGAACCCCACCAATCATTTTATTTGAATAAACAAGTTTACACTCATCGACATCGCATGGTCATGAGTAGTGTATTTTGTGGTCATTAGGAATCTTACGCTTCATATGTCAGTTAGCCGGTATCCACAAATCTGGTGTGGATTTTCAAAATTTAAGATCTGCTTCACGCTAGAAATGGGTGTGGCGTTGGTACTTTCGCGATCGGATCAAACCATATTTTAAAAGGGTATCGTTGATCTCATTATAATTATAAAAAAGATTTAAGTTTTGGTTTTCTCATGTTCTTATACATATTTATAAAAGCGATGTTATAATTTTCTAAAACATTGATCTTATTCTAAAGATAGTTGATTAGTACCTTTGAGTTATGTACTATTGGTATAGTAACTTACTACGATAAATGTATGCAATATAATAGTGCCAAATATTTGATTTTAAGAGATAAAAAATACTTGCATTTAATTTAATAGTTTTTTAAATCTACCAAATAACCTACATATAGCATTTCACCCTATCAATTGAAAATTAATATGTTGAAAGATCCGTGAAAGATCCGCGAGAAAAGTAACGGATACGGATCTTTCTTTTCCGTCGGATATCCGCGGATACGGATACGGAGGTCCGGAACATCACTAGACTTTACATACTTTTGAGAACTTTTTTAAATATATTTTCAGGCTTCCTCACAATGTTTTCCTGCACAGTTAAAGCAGGTGACAATTAATTTCCAATACGTACATAACTTTGAAAAATCAGAGGTGAGTGCCGGAGATTTGAACCTCGGAGCTCCCAATGGAGGCCGAGTTTCTACCACTAAGCTTTCACTGCTTATCCGATCGAATCATTCTGGTAATACTCTTCTGTCGCTAAAATTAAGTGAAGGGATCCAAATTTATAATATAATAACTGCAAATCTTACCTGGCAGCCCATGATAGATAATGGCGGCGAAGAGGAACCCCACATTGAGAGTAGAGAGCAGGACAGCGAATATCGGTATCCCGTAAAACCACCAGAATAGTAACCATATTGCACCGAAACATACCCCGGATAGCATTGAAGCCCCTAATAATGCTGCAAGGAAAATGTGTGTTAATATGAAGAAGTTTAGACTCCTAAAAAGTTAAGATGACGATTTGACATATTTGGGTACAGAGTCTATTTAGTTACTTCAACTTTCAATGATTCAAAATAATTTTTAAACAAATCCTTTTTAACTATGAAAGTCCAGTTAAAATTAATCATTTTTAATGATCAAAAAACAATACAATATATACCTATTTACACAAAATTATTTGGTATATAACGGACAATAAATTGACGCCTCGCTTAGTGCAGCAGGCTCTATACTTATATGACATACAGAAAGTTTTAGGTTCAATCCCGGCTAAGTTACACGTATCATACAATAACTATGAATCTTAATGATACTAATACAGTCCTAAGAGTTTGGACTCTGAAAAAAAAATCGGGGATCAAACCTGAAACATCTGCATGTCAGATCAGTATGATGACGTCTCCGTCAAGGGAGTCGTCAGAATCACAAAAAGAAAACCCTTCCAATATTATAAACGTAATCATACTTACGTGGTCGATCAATAACAGCAATCAAAGAGATAGCGATATATGTTACTAGAACACCACTCATCAGTCCAACGAGGAACATCTCAGTCTTGAAGAAGTGGTGTCCGAGGTAGCACACGAATAGACCGACGAAGAACAATGCCGCGCAGATAAGTCGCGATACTGTGTCATCTGGGGAAGTAATATTCTTTAGAAATTGTCTTTAGGTAAGTTATATACACATAACATTAACATTTAAAAGTGATAGATCTCCTTGTTATAAACTTGCAGTATTAAATAGAAGTATTAAACATCTAAGAACTTTTTTTGAGGTCATCAGATCATCAGATCAGAACACAATACCTATACATTAACTATGAAAAATTCTAACACCATTGTAATGTATTGGAGCAGAGCAGGTGTAACTTAGTAGGAGTCAACTTTAGGTAAGGTCTAATGCTATCGGTAGTTAATTATATGGACAGTAGTAGCCACTTACCATCAGATAAACTGCCCGCTCACGTTCTATTTTTTTTCATAAAATCTCTTGTAATACATGTCTATACAATTTAGTTGAAGGTGGTAGACCTTTGTGGTTCGACTCTGGCGACACCACCGCTACACCTATTTCTGCCTCATAACAGTAGTCATAAACGCTGCTGTGTTCTGGTTTTAAGGGTGTAGTATACTTTTTCGAAGCGTTCCAGTTTAGTCCTTAAGTTAGCAGCTGTAGTGGCCGACCTCAGGTAGGAATATTTAATGCTATCTAGGGTTGATTATAGATGTCCATGGGCGACAGTAGGCACCTACCATCAGGTGTACTGCATGCTCGTCTGCTACTCCTATATTATAAAAAAAAAACGAAGTATTAAACTTACCCAATATATCGCAATCGCCCCCCTCCAACGGGTCGCATCCGTAAGTTGTATCGGGCACGTACACCGAGTACGCAGACTTGTTGGTCGCGCTGTACGCGATAGCGACGTACACAGCGCCCGTGGCGGGATACGCAGCGAGCCGCCTACGCATGTGTTCGCCGTTTTCTGGCACCTAGGGTTTGTTTTTATGAAGTACGACTGGCACACGTGAGGCTGGTTATGGGGGTTTTAGATGGCGGTCGCTAAGGATTCCAGATGCTGGAAGGGCGAGCGCTTAGAATAGTGAAGAAAAAATATCAAACAGGACCTATTTATGTTTTTCATGGGAAATTTACAGCCTGTCAAGCTTTTATCGTCAAATACAAAGGTGCAGAAGATGATTTTTTATATATAGGAAAGAAATTCCAAATAGACATGCTAGCTGCAGGCTACCAGGAAAAAAATGTGGTAAAACCTAACAAACAATATCGAAAGTCTCGATTTCCCTTTATTTTTTTCCTTTATACTATTATTACACGTAAACTTATTGACGTCATTTTAAGTGGTACCTAGCACAATGCATGTGAACAACACTAAGCCAGGTATTGTGATATGAATTGGGAATGTCCTGGAGTTTTATTGTTATTTTAATGAAGAGGACCATTACATTCATTCAAAGACAGTAAAATGAATATTTTATGTAAAAAAATGACAAACCTAAAACAGTAACATTAAAATAATAATGGAAAAATATAATCCACAGCTTTACCATATTTATAAAGCTAAATGATGTATATAGGTGTATAATGCAATTGGGAAAACACATAATTTCTTAAATGAAAAAAAAGACAAAGTACATATTTTTAAAAAATATTTGTCAAAGATAAAAGTTTATTTTTAAGCCATCTTTGATAAAAAATACTTACAAATTCCCCATATTCCACAATGCTACCCAACGTTAACATAGATTTAAGGCCCTTAAAATAGGTGTCGGTATCAAAATATCCATCCAGTACAAACATCTTGTAGAACACTACAGTAGCTCCATCAAATAAAGTGCATTTTTTATCTGTGGAATCTTTAGCAGCTGCAGCATCAATTAGGATGAAATCTTTATTCACAGTAGTTCGGAGATACGGAGAGATAGATGTTGGAAACTCCATGTTACATCCACCTGGTATGGGATCTGAAAATGTCCGGGAATTAGTATTTTTATCCATCAATTATAAAATACTTTCTCTAAGAAACATAAAAGATAGAGCTAGTATGTTAAGTACCATCATCACACATACTTCCAAAACCAGTATGTATTTAGGTTTTTACTATTTAAACAGACTAAGCTTGTCGAAAAGTAAATAAATGTGAATGTGAAATGGTGATTACATTTTATGATGGATCTGGTATTATTGGTCCTCAATCACAGGTGTTGAGGATAAGTTAATTATCTAATATCATTTGCCATATCATATAGTTCTATTATCTAGAACTATTATCATATAGTTCAAATCAAACCATAACTGGCTTAAAATAGAACAAGAGAGAAATGAATGAAACAAGAATGAATATAAAAACAAAATACGTGTGGCACTCGGAGACTGCCGCGGTAAAGCTATTGCATAGCATTTTTATCAACTTATGCAATTATAATTATATATTTATTTTATTTATGCAGGATGCAAAAAGTCATTAACCCGTCAACTGGCGTGTGCGCCCCGGGGTGCACAGATCGCTACTAAAAAGTATCACCACTGTACCGGTCGGAGTGGGGGCTGTTAGGTTTTTTCGTTACGGAATTTCTGGATTCGGTCTCCACGCTCTAGGCCCGCGATAGAAGCTATGCAATAGCTTAAAAAAACAAAATAACAAATACATACCTTTTGAGTCATACCCATGTATAGAGATATAAAGCTTGAGATTAAGACTATTCTGATTGTAAATGTAGAATACATCCGGTGCCGGTTTAACAGAGGAATAAAGTCCTATGTTTGTTCCAACAACAGTTGAGCCATGCGATACAGAATTATTGTATAATGTGACATTATACAAATGGCTGTGTACTTGGAATATAATGTATGATACATCTTTATTCTGATTAACCAAGTTAACTTGAAGGGTAGATGTTGCATTTAGAGTCACGAAGCCACCATACAGTTCCTTATCGGCCCATGATATAGTTTTATTCAATGGAATTGTTAAACTGGCATCTGAAAAGAGACTCTTGTTAAGAAGACTGATATGTTATAAAATACTTATCAACAATCATATAATAAGTAGTCAACATCAAATCCATTAGTGGTGGACTATCACCCAAATCTGTATTTGTGATGTATGTTCTATGTCTTACATCCTAACTAATATAACAAATACAAACATTTGTTTATTTCTTTACTTCATTTTCACATCTTTACTACATAAGTATTGTCATGAAATTTTGTACATAGTATGTCAGGGGTTTAGGGTCAGGACATAGGCTATTTTTTCACCTAAAAAGAGGACCGTTCCCAAGGGATAGATAAAAAAACTGTGAATGTGTGCAAAGACGCAGGTAAAAGTTAGTCATATAATATCACAAGTGCCCATATATAAGAATTAATGGACATTGGTTTTTCATTTTGTGTTGGGAATTCAAACAATACTGAATAGTTGTCATCAACTTGGTATTACAGAGTGCATTACTATCTAGACTATTATCATATAAAAAATTAGAAAATTGACAAATTCCTGTAACTTATTAATTTTATAAACTGTGCAGTTCATTATCTGTAGATTAAAAAATCATTAACCAATATTATCAGTATTGTTCTATCTTTTAAATTAAAACATATCAGAGTTTATCTCTGCGTCTATCAAACATATTACAAATGTGTCATGGAAAAGAAGATAAAATTACTAATATTACTTTTACAGCACTTATCTTTAAAGGAAACACTTTTAAAATAAGTCTCATTAATACTATTAAATACACATTTGTTTCCTTATTTGGAGATCTGTTTCAGAACCTCTATTATAATTCATTATTATGCAATAATGGATGCATGTACGTGAATAATGAAGAAAAAAAATTGTATGAATGTTTAAGATTTAAGATTTTATTGTGTTATCAAATATGTTTTAAGGCTAATATGCAACTTAAATACGCTTTCTACACTCACAACCTCTCACTAGGATTCCCTGTATCGTGGGTGCTATGGACACACAGAGACAAATACACAAACACAAGACTTAGAAACAGAAACCTAAATTGATCATTTAGATTTCTATTTGGCCGGGGATTGAACCCCTCTGTGCGTCAGACCGGTATGGTGACTGCTAAGCCACGCGGGTCGTCATGATGAACTACAGCCTTCTCACTCCTACCAATTCTGACAGTAAACCGATGAGAATAAAACATTAGCAGATTACCAAAGAGACACACAATACAGTATCATAAATCTATCATATAATCAGTATCAAAAGTTTGTCGCAGGATCAATTGCTGTTCACATCAACTAGACTTATAGCAGTTTTATTAAATAATTATTTTTAACAGCAATATGCAAGAAGAATGAACTTCCTTCCAAAGATTTCCAGAAAAATATTAGATTGAACCCTATTATAGTAACTAAAAGTGTTAAATTGCTTATTTAATGGCAATTCCGGTGTTGCAAATAGTTATGCAGGCTACAGTAACTACTTTCAATTAGATAACTTACCTTACTTATTCCATTTATTCGTTTAACATTTCATGCAGACATAATAGAGACAACAGAAAAAACATAAAGAAATTGGACATACATTGTGCATTTTTATTGGAAAGAAAAAACATGTAGGTATTTTTTGTACCTAAGTAATATTTTTTATGATTAAATGATTGTTTAGTAGGTAACTGGTACATTGAAGGGTACAATAGTGCCATTATAAATAATTGAATGAAAATAAAAGGCACGCTTTAATGTTTTTAAATCAAATTAAAATTATGTACTTACTCTGACATTGAGTTGCATCGAAGAGTATAGGCAAAAGTAAAAATATGAACTTGGTTTGCGAGAATACTTTAGCAGAAAACATCGTGAATCAAGGAAATGCTTATATCAAATGTACATATTACAACTTGATATCACAGCAACAGTATTACAGCTTACAGCACGCCAAAGTCATAAATATTTACATTTAACACTGCGATTTTTGCATCGGCTAGAACTGTCACTGTCTATTATCAGCTGTTCAATTTGACAGATACAAAATCGATATTTCCTACTAAACTCGTAATCACTACTTTGTAAAAAGTCTAGTTGCGAACTGTGATAATCTTTCAATAACGCAAATAACCCCAAACGTAATACAAAACAACTCTTTGGAACAATGATCTCATATTTGGCGATAACCAAAGAAAACACCTTTTGTTTAACACTGAACTTGCTAAGGCAAGTGCACGTTACAAACAAGAAAGAATGAATGAATAGCAGCATATGATAAAACTACTAGAGAGAAAGAGACACCGTAATATTCTTTGGTTACACTTACAAGTCAATAGCCGTTTAAAAAGAGATTTTTCGAGTACGCTTTACAAGTATGTTTCATTAAGTGTGCCCTTTTAATAGCTAGGTCAATGATAAATGTATTAGTAGCGATATTTAGGCATATAAAGCTTATTTTACGAATTTTACTTCGTGCATTCGCATAAAGTAAAGTGTGGACAGCGACGAGTTCAATCTCGATCGATTCCTTCACCGGCCGCTAGAGCGCACTCACGTTCAAATGTAGAACATGGCGGCGCGATCAATGAAGTTGTAGTGTGTAGTGAAGTCTAGTGTAAAAAATTGAAATGATTGAACTTTGTGTTGGTTTTTGTGTATGGTACTAGCCATTAAATGGGACATGGGAAGAGGACAGGAGTTATTGGACGCGGCGCGTAAAGGGGACGAGCGGTGTGTGGAGAAGATATTAGCACAAATAACGAAAAGGAGTGGTCCATTTACAAGGTACGTGTTTTACGTGTTTTGGAAAATTTAAGTCACAAATCATTACTATTTTCTAATATTTACTTGAATGTTAACTTATTTGCTGCTTAATGACTATTTCTTTTTGTATATTGTTGTTATCAAGATAAGTTATTCAAAGAATAAGGATATGTTTATATATTAGCTATATTATCTTGATTTCTTATCGTGGTGGAATATTTTATCGGTACGACCGTCTTACAGTTTGCTCAAAGGTATCATTAGCCTGGACTGACCGACAATTGCCAATTATAGAAACTAAGACAAGGTCGGTTAAATCTTACGATGTCCTTAGCAAATAAACAGTATAATCTATATAAATGTGTCGGATTTAGTTATTACCTAGCATGTAAGCTCGTTTCTAGGGCGCGACAGTAGTTTTGGTGTCACCTTCCTTTTGGGATTCCTGAAGCTCCAAGACTAGTCTTTTCAAACATACTAGGAGCTTCTCTACAAAGTACATTTACGTGACTCTTGTGTTTAAAGGAAAACACATAAAAGGGTCTTTCACTTAACAGTCTCACAGTTAATTGTGAATATTAATGAATTTTTGAAAATATTTTTTTTATGCACACAATTATTTTTCCAATTTAAAGTTGTATGACAAGTAGTTATTTAAAAAAAGATGTATCCAAAGTAGCAATTTAAGTATTTGTTTAAATATTTCTTGATATTTAATATTTATATGATAGTTTTAGACCAGCAAAGATTCCACAACCACTAAAGTACTAACCGTTAAAAAATTTGCAAATAAAAATAAAATATATTTTATGAAAACTTCTAAATGTCTTTCAGAATTTTACAAAATCATTTACTAGGAAATGTCTTATAAAATTTCATAAAGTTACAGAATATAAAAAATATAATTTAAATCATCACTCGCAATATCTAGATACATAGCCAAGTAATCAGTAAACATACTAAACAGCATATTAAATAATTATATTTAAAAAAATAAAAACCACACTAATAACGCACAAGAAAAATCATTAATTCTGATTCCTGTAGATCCAGTTGAGGAGAATGGGATACAATTATTAAAATCGTTCATTGTCATCGGTTCTTGATAATTGTTCAAAATTTTAAATTAGTCGGACCATTCAAAGTGGGTAAAAATCTAAATTCAAAGATTCCGTTACATACATACATACATGTCAAGCTAATAAAAGTGTGGTAAAAAGAAATACATACAGCCGAACACAGAATCTCTATTTCGAAGTTTGTTGAAAAATATGAACTATAAAGAATTAAACTTTGGCTTTTGAAAGTCTACGTAAAATTGAAAAGTTTAACAATACACAGTTCGACCTGCTAGCCTATTTCTGTTGTTGTGAAGTAATCTTTGTACATGTACACCTTTTATTAATTTATTCAATTATTAAATTATTAATTACTTTAATTAATATTAAAAAAATGGGTAGATTGTTATTAATAATGAGGAATAAGTGATGAACTCAACTTTGTACTCCATTATTTTTTTATAAATGACTCATTTTATCTGGCCGAATAATTCCTGCATGGTTCTGCGATTAATTTATAAAATAGTATGGAATTTTACAATTACACTACAGCTTGAGCTGAATCTACTAAAGTGTGAAGTCATTCCTGTTGATTATTATTTTCCTTGTCATTTTCCTCAATACACATGACACCCACAGAATAATATTAGTAACTCTGCTTAAAATTGAATTTACTGTATCCCAATTCGAATAGCGCTGCTGTGTTCTGGTTTGAAGGGTGTGGCAACAGAGACATACTTTTCTGAGGTGTTCCAGCTTAGTCCTCAAGTGTAGCGGCACATCTGTTGCCAACCTCTAGTACAAATATATTTAATCCTATCTAGGGTTGATTATTGATGTCCATGGGCAACAGTAGCTACCTTACTATCTGATGGACTGCATGCTTGTCTGTCTGTATACTCCTAAATCATAAATAAAAAAATTCAAGAGTAGGATTCACGGTTTACCTTCAGTAGGATCACTGCCACAACTACTTCTGATATTTTAGTTACTAACTATGTACTGATATGTTGTGGTAAAAAGAGGTACTTATATTGGGCTTTCTAAAACATTCTTTAGAGGCAGGCATCATTGTTGTGAGGACTAAACTTCAGTATGAAGAATGAATACTTAATGTAAAATGCACAGGTAACCATGCAATGTGGTTGGATTAATCTGGTATTAAATCATGTCATGTCATATTAAATGAAAAAGACCTTTGACATATATTAATGTACATAATTGGATATATTCTGTAATCTCGATTACCTTGTTTGTGCTAATGAATTATTTATTCATTTGTTTTTATACTGTAACACTGTTATCAAACAGTATAAGTATTGTGCATATTTATTTTGATATAATTTAGTATCTACTAACTTTAACTGAAGTAAATTATGTAAACATGTAGAAAATCAGATATCTGATATGAAAGGTGTGGCTGTGTGAGTCTGGCTGCAATCCATTAGTGTCTGCGATTGCCGGTCTCCACTGCTGTAATAACTAGACCCAGAACTCATTTAATTGGTGAGGAGTATAAGATTATTTAATATTAGTTAACAATTTTATATGAGGCATTCCATTATAGTCTTCAGGGGTAGGATCACATCTACAGTCTTCCTTAGGTAGGACTTAGGGTCTGTGGTTGATTATAGATGTCCTTGGGTGGCACAATTAGCTGGACCACATGCACCTTTGTTATATAACATATAAAAAAAATGTTTAATTACTATCGGTTTTAGATTGAAGCTATCATTAAGAAGTAATAACAAACAGCACTTCTTATTTGAGTATTGCTAATTGCTAGACTATTTGCACACAATGGACAATAATAAGATAACTGTTTTAATAAAGAATTTTTAGAAGAATCTCATTGTTCTGTAATCTTTAACTTGACCTACTTTTAGTATCCTAGTATGAATATTATTGTTAGTTAAAATGATTTAAAGAAAGTTTTGAGAAACGAGTTGAATTTAATTTTCATGGCTTATATACATGACACATTAAAACAAATGCAGTTTTTAGAGCTTTTTTGTATTAGGATCTTAATTACCTGTCTGTATTCTCATTGTAAGTATGCAGTTAATACATTTAATTAAACAAATCCATTTAATAAGCTAATAGGATTTTTTCAACTTGTACTCATTCTACATACAAATCAATGTACTAAACCCTGATCATTAGGCCATCTGCATCCATAATATTTTACTGCACAATTAATATTCTAAACACAACCAAACAGTACCCGCTTATTTATTATTCTATTGAAAATTTGGCATGACCCGTTGCAGTTTTGGCATTGTGGTGTGTATTTTATAATGTAATGTAATTAATAATTATCATTAAAACACTAATGTTGTTCGCAATTTTATTGTTATGTAATTTGATAAAAATGCGAGTGTTATTTGTTTTCTACATATAAAAGCAAGAAAAGATGTAACTGGTTTTTTGCAGTTTTTAACTAGATTTATTTGGTTGAGGTTTAGTTATGTTTGCTCGATAATAGTAAACAATTCTGTGTGAATGACTGGCCTAGTCAGGTTGACTGAGTAGTGGCTAATATAGACTGAAAATACTGTTGGTTACTAAGTACTATGTACGATTTCTTATAAACTTGAATAACTCTAGTATTTCTTAACCAATTTCAATTTTTTTTTTTTTATATGAAAGTGTGTTTCATTGCGGTAATTTTGCTACCTTGACACAATGATGATCTGATAATTAGAACTTTGAGTTATGGGGTAGAACTCATCATCACTATCCCTGTTTTTTACATATTTTATGATATCTTACCTTCTGGCCACCCAATCCTCATAAAACTTAATATGAACATTAAGTATCTAGATTAACAGCATATGATGAAAAATTCGACCTTCAACTCTTCAACACTGATAATGCAGAGGTGCCTCTTGCCTCAACCACAGAAGTAAGGCATTTGGACCTTACGAATATGTGATAAGGTCCTTGAATTGATACATATGATGGAAGATATGACCTTCAAATCTTCGACCCTGATGATGCAGAGGTGTCTCCCATGTAAAGTATATGAATTAGACATTTGTTGTAAAGAAGTTGTTGTGAGACATACGAGTATGATATAAATTTTGACCTTCAAATCTACAATCCTAATGACGCAGGGACACTGCTGGTCTAAACCACAGTGACTTGACAATTACTTCTTACAAATATAAAATATGGTTAACGTATCTATAGATTGTAGTTTTTCTTAGTGAATTGGACCGTCTCACTCGCAGAGGTTTACCACTTCGTTTGATTTATTTACTTTTCTGTTGCAAAAATTAACAAAAAAATAAAACCGACTTCCATGTCACTACAAAGTATGTGGCTCAATACATTTCGATTGATAGCGGCGTAAACAGCGTGCCCAATATGAGCGCCGATTTCAGGACTACATAGTCCTGAAATCGGCGCTAATTTAGTACATACTAAACCAACATTTATTTGAATTATTTTTTACTTTGTAGTGACATGGATGTGGGTTTTTTTTATTTTTTTATTTCATGTTAATAAGGTTAATGGGGATTTGTGAACCTTTTCAAAACTTTTCCTCATATCCCCATCATGGGCATCAATGGGGATGACGGAACCAAAAGTTTCATAATCCCCATTGATGGGGATTTCCAATGGGGATTTGTGGAATAAGCCCTATGTTCTTCCTTTAATAATACTTTCTGCATGGAACCCTAAATAACTTTTGGATTTGTGTATTATTTGTTTTAATTCAAAATTCATTGTGGATAACCTTAAATGGTTGTTTGAACCCGGCAAATTGTATGCCATTCACCACTCTTTTATCTTGGAAGTTGGAACAACTCCAAACTAGCAACTAGTGTCGCGACTTTCATTGGTGTGGTTGAATTTCATTATGAAAAGGTCGTTGCCAAAAACCGCTTAAACCGTTACTGGGGCTAATCGTTATCTATTTAAGGAAGTAGGGGATAAAGTTAAACCATTAAATTAAAGTGTTTGGCCGCGGGCCAGCCAGCAATCGATGCGGAAGGTGCGTTGAACTCCTGTCTGTCTGTCCATATCCTATTCACCTATATCGGCATCTTTATATGCATACTTGCACTTGACTCGAGCCGTCAGAATAAATAAACGAGTAAGAATTGTCCCGCCAAATGTGTCTAAGCGCCAAATGCAATGCATATTTGCAAGTTTAGTTTTCGACTTCCGCTTTATGCATTGTTTAGTCTCACAAAAATTTCGTAGCGAACCAAATTTGGAATTAAAGGTACGTTTGCTATCTAGACGGGTTGCAGTTAAAATTAAAATGAATCTATTTAAAGATGTACCTATAAACTCGAGTAACAGCTCAAATAAACAAACAAAGTATACGCTCTTACGATATGTTACTATTAATATTCTCTATAAGATAAGTATGTATTCGTTTTCGTTGAACATTGCCTTTTATCGAAAAAGATAAAAGCACAGGATAAAAGGCAAGAATGAATGAAATGAATTTTTTTTGAACTTAGCCATAATTTCAAGCAATATATTTGGTAAATAGTGAAGGCCATACTATGACCAGGCCGTATAGTAAGGTGGCAAGTGGCTACTGCCGCTCATGGAAGTTTGTAATCAACCCCAGATAAGATTAGATTTCGTTCAATGTTGGAACACCTCGGAAAAGTATATCTCTCTTACCACATCCTTAAAGCAGAATACGGCAACGCTCAACAATGCTTTTATAGGCAGAAAAAGGTATGACGATGGTGCCCTGGTATCCCTGGAGTGAAACCACAACGGGTATGACCACCTTCAATGATCAAGTTTTTAATTTTTAGCAACAAATGCTTTTCATAGAATAATATATTCACAGTTTATTATTTTGTTATTTATATAGATTCATACCGAATGTATTATTTTAATTACTTGAAAGACCCTGAAATGAAACCGTATAGGCATTGTATCCTAATTGTTTATAGTTACGGTTATTTTAACTACGAGTTAGTGAGTCATTAGTATAAAGTGTGCGTGTGTGTGTATGTTTGTAAAATTATTCATGCCAATGACCACACAATTTATTATTTTGTTGTTTAATAATAATACTATTTTTTTATGCTATCGGAGTAGCAGATGGGCATGCAGTCCACCTGATAATAAGTGGCTATTGCCGCCAATGGACATCTGTAATCAACCCCAGATAGGATTAGATATTCCTATCTGTCCGTCTGTCACAGGGCTATATCTCCGGAACCGTAATAGATAGACACATGATATTTTTTATAGTATTTGTTATCATAGCAGCCATAAAAATAAATGCATTGAGAATATTTGAGCTGTCTACCAATGATGATTGTTATAGCGGCCATATAATACATTCTCTGTAATAATTTCAAGTGCCTTATCTATTACGATTCAAGAGATAGAGGCATGTGAGAGCCTCCACTGCCTATTCGTTTGCCCATCAGACGGAAAGGCAGTGGAGGCTTAGTAATAAGGGTTTTACCCTTTGGATACGGAGCTCTAATAAAAAAGTAGACGTTCTTTGGAGTTGAAACATTTGGAATCCTGCATCACAAAGTTGCAAGCGCCAGGCGTCAATTGGCCAGATAGTCTAATGGGCTTATCGTGGTGACCCACTTTCGGACTTGTGCTTACTATGTCGATTTGTGGCTGTAAATCTTCATTTGCTAAAGCACTTGAGTTATTTAGGTATGTGATTTTGATTTGTTGAAATAGAACACGAGATGTGGATTGTGGTGTTTGAAGGAATTACGTTACGAAATACGTTCCTTGTAAAGATTTGAAAGTTTTCTAAGTTATCTAGATTTTTTTAGAATTTCCAAATATGTTCTGTAAAGTGTTCATACTTTAAGTTTAAGTTCTAAAGGGAAGTTGAAGCTACATGGTTCATATTATTACTACTTCACATTGTAGGTAAGGTATCCGTTTTGTCTCAGATTGAGAGGTTACCGGTAACAATGATAATTAAATATTATCAAATTTAATAATTTGAATGATTATTCAATAATCCAAAATGTGATGATTTCTAGTATATTTCGCCAAATGTCGATCCAATGTTGAAAACATTGGATAGATTGATTATTAATAATGGGCGTTAGTCTACCGTAGGAATTAAGTGATAAATGATTTATTTAACTTCCAATTTATAGCAAAAAGTAAATAATTGTCAGGTTTTGTTTTATCACAGTTCCACTTTGAACGTAATATTGGCAATAAATCGAACTGTAATTTAAAAAATACTCTTTTAAATGTACCCTCACTTATATTGTAACCGAAAACGTTATATAACGGCCTGCGTATAACGTTCATCGTGAATAAGGCACGAACTCTATCTAGGGTTTATGGGTTAAGCACTAGCTTCCCGTAAGTTAATTGCGGATGCCTCTTTCCCACCAACGTAGACATGATTTTAGGAACGACACGATTATACTAATTTTAACACGCCGCAAGTGGATAGCTTTTTTTGTAATAATATGGGAATAGCAGACGACCATGCTGTCCACCTGATGGTAAGTGGCTACTGCCGCCCATGGACATCTGTAATCAACTCCAGATAGGATTAGATATTCCTACCTGAGGTCGCCCACAGATGCGCCGCTACTCCTGAGGACTAAGCTGGAACGCCTCGAAAAAGTATGTCTCCCTTACCACACCCTTCAAACCAGAACATAGCAGCGTTTAATATAATTGCTTGAAATTCGTCCTTTCAAGGGTTCCGAGGTTCGCATACCAGATACTCCTAGTTAAACGAAGTTAAATGCGTATTAGAAAAGAATTGGACATTGGTTTTATGTTTAAAGATGGTTGAAAACATCGTCAGAATTTATGCGTGCCCGGAAGTAAAGTTCTGAAAGGTGTGAAAAGTTTTCCAATCCGCACTTGGCCAGCTTGATGAACTACCGTCTCAAACCTTTTTCAAGTTAAGAGAAGACCCGTGCTCAGTTTTGGTACGGTAATGGCTTGACATCTACTATAGTAGGTACTTGGTTAAAAACTCGTTATAACACAGAAGCAATATGGAAAGATGAGGGACAGGCGTGAAACATCACTTAGTTACAATCTTTGCCTAGAAGCGTTTTTGAAATTATCCTTCTTTTGGCGTGTTGAGGATACTGATCTGGAATAACATGTTGCAGAAATGTTGAGAGCCAGTTTCGGAAGTCCTTTAATGGATCTACGCTACTGAATTTAGCACTTAAATATGACCTAATGTATAAATAAAAAAAATCAATGTTTATTACGTTTTTTTTTTTGGAAAATTATATTAAAATTAAAGAGTGTTTGAAAACTATGAATCACGTACCAAAACGTATGTTGTATTATGTGGTTGTATAATATAATAAATGATGTATGATTCTTGAATAAATGCGCAAATGACAGCGCCATTTTAAACTTGAAAACACGCCATCTTGTGACATCTCCACATTTGTATTTTCATGCATGTCATCATCAACCACAGGTTACTCATTACCGAAATCTCCGAAAATTCATAAGTTATTGTTGAGATTTTCCTCATGTGATAATTTACGCGTGCAAAGTTATTTAGTCTTCAGAAGTACGTGGTTTACGTTTAATCAGTCGAGATGATTAGTCATAAAATTCATAACCGTTCCGAAGTGTGAGTGTATTATGATGACTTAGCATAAAGTACCTAACATAAGAGGAAAGTAAATACTAAGCTTAATTATTAGATTTTTATGGAATTTAGTAGCTAACGAGTATGTACTTCAGAATAGCAAATGGTTATAGCTGCTCATGGACGTTGGTAATCTATTCCAATAGCATTGAAATCTTACTGGCAGTCCCGAGGACTAAGTTGGAATACCATGTGACAACCTTCAAATTAGCAGTGGGAAATATTGCTTAACACTGCTGTTGCATGCACTACTGCCACAATTATAGCTGCTTTAATAAAACTTTTAGGTGTTTTGGTTTCGTTTGTAGTTAAATATAACTTAGTTTGTAAAAGGTGATAGAAGCCTCTGCGTCGATTGCGGAGGTACCGTCGCCACACCTTTATCAGCCTAATGATAGTAGTGTTCTGCGGTGCTGTGTTTTAGTTTGAAGGGTGTGATAAAGGAGACATATTCCCCAGGGGTCTGCATTTGTAAGCTCGAGTACCTTATATTTGATTACAGATGTCCATGAGCGGCAGTAGCCACGTACCATTAATATTATAAAGAAAAGAAGACATAATCCATGTTAGTCGTCAAAAATACTAAGGCAAAGTAAGTTCATGTTATGTCCTTAAATAGAGACAGAAAGTAAATTTTGAACAGATTGGGTTCTTAGAATATTATCCGTTACGACACATTACGGTAATGAGAATCGGGGAGTGTCTGGGAACATTCGAAGCATAATATTCTGATAACAATGACGGATAGCTGTCTGTTTAGTGGGAACTTGAAACAATTAGCAATTTGTATTCGACGCGAGTATGTCGCTTGACTGACTGATATCTTTAGGTTAATCTTTATGGACATAGCTTAATTCATGTTACTTGGTGATATTCTGTACGTTTTTAAATTCATCATCACGGTCCTACTGCTGGGTACGGGTAGGTTATTCAGAATAAGAAGGATAATTACTTAAGGACTAAGGATGAATAATTTATAATACGCACATGACTGAAAATCAGAGGTCTGCGCCGGGCTTTGAACCTCGGATCCCTCGATTGAGTGGTCGTTTTTTAACTACTAAATTATGATTTAAGATTGTTCACTTATATGAGGTGGTCGGGCGCTCGCTATTAATAATCAGTTCGTACAATTTTTGCCTACCCAAGGTCGAAATTTGTCATTTTTTTTAAGCTGAAATTGTCAAATCTCAATCTTCAGTAGGAAAAACATTTGGTAGGTTGATTATTAATCATGGACTAAGCTGTTATTCCACAACATCTTCATCGCATTCAAGTAAACCATAGAGAGAAGTAACAAGATTAATTATGTTAATACATTTTTAACCACCTTTTCAAAGGTACAGCAGGACCTACAGCTTATTCTCTAGATTCACTTTGTATCTAAAAGTCTACATTTCTGTAACTTCTACGCTGGTTACCCTACGGATTTTATTATTCATTTTTCCTTATTTGCAAAACTGCTTCTTCTTTTTTGTTTTATTTTTATACCCTTATAAAATATGCAGTATTATGAATATCATGAGTCATTTACTATCTGAATTGTCCGTGACGAAATGATTGGAGCCGCCCATAAGTGGCATGTGGTTGTTGTCAATCATAACATGGTCAGGTAACTTGGTACTATGCGGTTTCAGACAAAGAGACATAAAGTCTAGAAAGTATTCCGACGTTGCATTGCAAAGGTATGCATGCGAAGGTTAAAATAAAAGAAAAGTAAAAAGACATCAACATAAATTACTAGTGGGCTGCGAAGGGCTACGAAAAAAGTAAAAGATTACACAAAATTGCACACCAATGAATTTCTGATGATATGAATATGATATTCTTGCAAGTCACCATTTGTCCTTAAATTTTGTGTTTCTTTTTGGTTAAACCAGTTTTTTAATACACTCTCATGCAAATAATAAAATGTTTAATGGGAAGTATGGAAGTATTATGACATTTAGTAACGCATGAAGTCTATCGTTAACTGGTAACTATAGTAGTTCACGGACATTTTTACCAAAAGTGTCCTATTTTAAACAGAAACAGGAGCGTATCAGAAGCAATTAACTTTTGTAACTATTCTGGATTATTTATGCCGGTTATTAATAATCGATCTATCCAATGTTTTGCCTTCTTAAGATCAATATTATTTTGAATACTAAAAATTGTGAAATTTCGATTTTTGACAGGCAGCATATGGATACATTGAGTATGAATATCGTGTGTATGTCGATAAAGATCGGATATTATCTTATAACTTCAGCGAGAAATTCTGAGCTATTTTGAACGCTCGTCCTACTTTATAATGGGTCTGTCGCCGGCCGTCGCTCGCAAGTTAAACAATTCCCATTTAGTTGCCGACATTCCAATCAATTTCCGACAAAACATTCTCGGGTTAAGTTTCTTAGTTATTACCTAACTGGAACTGGTTTCGCTGTGCTTATCGATTTGAACCTCATTGCTCCGTCGTACTAGTTTGCATGCTAATGTATTCGGAATGAATTGATATATTGAAAATTACAATTTGACCCCTCATTTAATAATATTCTTAGTGCTACATCGCATGTGTTGCATCTATTGGTGGCTTTTGCTAGAAACTCGTTTGTTAAATGCTAAGGGGGACTGCAAGGAATTCACGATTCGAGAATAAATTGTTATTATATTAGTCGTTTTGTTGTCTTTAAAGGCCAAAAGCTTAGCCACCGTTTTGTTAGTATTCGTGTAAATTGGCGATGATAGTCGGTTGTTGCCAGCTTGTTTCGAAGTGTGGAAAATAATGAAGTTCAACGCATTTTAAAATAATTAATATTTTTGGGGAAAAGCCGCATAAAATTATAATAGACGTTGTACGAAAGTTTGCCATCTAATTAGACCCGTAGCTCCAAAATCCCAATAACAGTTACTCGCAAAAAATACCGCAATAAAAAGTTTAAACTGAGGCAACCTGTTGCCTATGATTCATCCCGCGGTCGCTCGGTTAGTCACAACCGGCCGTTGGGACGCTCGGTTCGCTTTCTTGTAAATATTTTTGAACCAATATTTGACCAGAGATCGAGATAGTAAGTCCTAATCGCTTTTTGACGGGCTTCAGTCGAAACCGGGTGAAAACATGTAGTAATTTGTTCTCAAGTTCGTCGTATCGCTAGTGATAACGGTTTATGGTTGTGTGTAACATGAAGTTTAGAATCCCCTACTTCGGAAATGAAAATAACATGTTCAATAGGCTGAAAAGGAGATTCAGGTATTTCATTGTTTTCGTGTCTATTTAGCGTGCCATCAATTATTTTTTCCTCAAAGTCATGAGTGTTGTCGTTTAATGAATCTATTGTGTTTGCATTGGAATCAATAGTTGTTTGACTTTCCACTTCGTGGAATGTACTTGCGTTGATAACATTTGTTCCGCTCTTAATCAATTTTGTTTTCCTTTTACCATCACTTTCTAAATTAATCTGTTAATAGCAAAATGTTTATGAAAGTATTCGTCATTATTAGGTTTTGATAATTAATTATAGTGAAATTGCTTACAATAACCCTCGTAAGTTAGTGAATCAACATCAAATAGTGTATTCAATGAACCTCCAATGATGAACTTTACAATAACATAGTGGACGTGATATTTAATACGATCTGATTCTAGGTTTGCAGTTGAATCGCTAGTAACATCGCCCTGTCGAGTTCATTGTTTACGGACAGACCGATTGTTTGTTCAATTATTACCGGCTATTTGCCTAACAGGCACTGGTGGCTTGACCACACTAATAATAGGTCTATTTATTTCGGACAGTTTAAATGTTAGTGTTTAGTTTACACTTTTGGGGATTGAAGGAACTGTATTACATAAATAAAATGTATGAAATAATTAATTTCTACGCCTTTTTATGTCTACGGTCTTTCTGTAAACTTAAAAAAGCGTCGTTTGATATTTTTAGGGCGACGCATAATATTTGTACAGTACTGTAATATCTACAGTGAAATAGTAAAATTATTATTAACCTTTATTTATTTAAATAGACTTCAATTAGTCGGTTTCCCTGATACTACAAGACATGCATTTATAGTTAGTTCTTCAAAAAAAAAAAAAACAAAAAATATAAACTCTTGTTATATTTATTTCCGGGACTTTGATATTATAGATCTGTTTAGCTAATCTCAAATAAGTTGTTAAGGATAATTATAACGAATGTGTCATGGGGAATATGTCCATAGTCCATTATATTATTAATTTAATTAAAAATTAAACATAATACATAAACGTATAGATAGAACCTGCAAAAAGATAAAGGTTTCCTGCATAGCAACCATGACTCATTTGATACCACATTTATTTAATAAGGTATCGCAAAAGGTATTACCGTTACATAAATAGTCGCTAAATAATTAACTGCAACATGTGCTGTGATATAGGGCATTATCTAGTTAGAAGTAGATCATCCCGCACGTTATTTTATTATACGTTATTAAAAATAAATTAAACAACAACAAGTGTTATTTAATAGTGGAAAAAAATGAGACTAACTTGACTATTAAGAGACGAAAAGAAAAAAAAAAGGAGGCGAATCAATGGCAGTTAAAAAATTTCTATGAAAATATACGCCTGCGGATGGATTTTCTGCATTGAATGCATGGATTTTCAGAACAAAACTAAATGAAACGTGACTTTATAGTACTCTTTGTCGTGTTACGTTAAATAGCTTGTGATAAATAAACTAAATCTTTATCATAGAGTGAAGTGTAAAGTGAAATAATAAAGACACTAATTTGTTTATACACTTGTGCCATTTCCTTGGTCCACTTTACATATCTTATCTAATCATATCTTTGTTGGATTCATTACACTCATTACGTCCACCTAGTGTAGTACCATTTGGAGTTACCGTTGTCATTTTGTTGTGTGTGTGATTATCGTTACACAAACCGGCTATAGTCAACGCATTGTGTGAGACACCATCTCACTACACCCTTTTCATTAGTCATGGCTGAACTTCCGTCAAGGGACCTATGGTGTTTTTGTTAAAACAGTGACCGTTTATATTATTCTTGCCATTATTGTTTCGAGGAAAATCTTTAGTTGTGAACATGAGTAATGTTGAAAAGACATCTTGTTGTTATAAACCAAAGTTTGCTTTTACGTCTGATACTAAATTATACGCAAGGAGAAAATGGATGAAGACCAAGAAATTTATTTCGAGTGTGTTTGACTATGATACGTGAGTAAATTAATTTGTATCATTTGTTGTCTTCGCACCATGTTTAATACTCCTATTTTCTGTTCTACGACACTTATAATGTACGTCAATACTGTTTGGAAAATCTTGTATCGACGTCCTTCTTTGAATCATTTCTATTTTCGCTTCCAAATAAGGATTCTTATCAGATTAGTTGGATGATTCACTTTTTGTCACTTAAAGTTTAGGTAGAAGTAGAACTGTCGTGGTCCAGTGGTATAGCACTACAGTTACGTTATCTCGGCTTTATAAAATTAGCGTAGCACAGCTCTTTACTGGTTAGGTGGGGATTATCGGTTCAGGGTTATATATAACCTTTTTTATCAACTTTATGTGGAATTAATGACCTATTTGGGTTTGTTGTCAGGTGTCTATGAGTTGTAATTGCTACGTAATATCATTCTGATGAAATGTAAGCTCTTTGTTTTTTAATGCCTAATGATACAAAAGTAAGGAAGGAAGCTTCTTCTCCATAACGAAACACCTTGTGAAGTGGTGGTAGTTGCTTTGACATTCAAAAAGTGATCTGTAAAGAACCTATTTTGAATAAAAAAAATTGATTTGATTTGATTTAAATTTGACTGTGTACTTAGATTAATTTAACTGAATTGGGTTTGGCTCATTTAGACGCATTCCATCAATGTCCCATCCATCCCATCAGTATAATATAACATTAGATTAATTAACCGTACACTTCAAAGAATTACATTTTTTAAGTAAACGGGCACTATAAAATGAATTCTGTTATTTATTTCTATCCATACCAATAAAGCTTCATACACTTCACTTTTTAATAATTCTAACATTTTGAATGGGAAATCCCATCATACGAGATTGCTCATTTGCATACTTACTTTTATGGATATGTCGGTTACTAAAGTTCGAACTTTCAAGTTTGTGTTTTTATTTACCACTGTGACTAAGCAAAGGTAATTATAAATTCCTTGGCCTTGCAATCTCATTCATATTCATGTTTTATGTAACATACGGGTTTTTGTTATTTTATTTACAAGATTCATATGAAGAAGCAAGTTCTGCTTTTAGTTTTTTTATTTAGATTTGACTTAAATTCGATCGGTAAAAATAAAATTATGAAGGTCAATGGTTCATCTTATGTTAAGTGATACTTTAAATTTAACTTTTAATACAAATCCAATCCTTTTTTAAACCTCTTCTTACTTAAACCTTTAGGCCTTTAATTTTTACCCGTGCCCACCTGAGGGACATTAAGTGAGGTGGCAATGGCGACACCATTCTCAGATCTTTCAGAATAAATTTATTTTCTAAATAAGACGTATCCATCCATGTATAAAGTTGATTTAATTTGTTTTGTATATGATGAAGAAAAGGTAATAACTAAATATTATTTTACTATACGAAAGTTACATAGACGTGACGCCATGACGCCATGGACGTCGTCGTTTACACAAAAACTTAACATAACCACAATATTATTTTTATTTTAAACCGTCGGTGCGTGATACATAGAATGTTGTTTATTATGAACGGTGAATGAGTCAGTCATTAATATCGGTCAGGAGTTATGTGACTGTAAAGTAGAATTACCGGCAAGAGTCGTACATAATACGTGCCTTTCTACCGTTATTTCAGATTTTATGCTACAAAATGAAAATAGATCTTATATAACAGATTATAAAGCAGATTTGAAATATCTCGCGCATTACACAATAGTAGGATATAAATTCGGTGTTGACACAACTGAATTTTGGACCATACTAAGCTATGAGGGACTGTAGTCAACTTTAACAGTGGCTAATAAAGGTGATTTTACATTCGATGGTTCTCTCAGCGGAGTTGCATAGTTTCAAACAGTTCAGTGACCCATCGCGTACAGTGTGTACGGTGTCAAGGCCGGATTCATGATACTTTTTATTAATTAGTCATCTCAGAATCTGCAGTAGTTAACGTGAGTTAACTTTGATTTAGTTGTTTTAGGCTTGTGTATCAACTTTCTAGCAGTTATTGCATGCTAAGTCTTTATAAATTAGAGTATAGTATCTAATTACTAGCTGACCCGCTAAACGTTGTGTTGCCATATAAATAAAAAAATGTTAAGGGTGGTTAACCCTTTACATTTAGGGATATGAAAAATAGATAGTAGCCGATTCTCAGACCTGAAAATGCATATAAAATTTTGTGAAAATCGGTAAAGCCGTTTCGGAGTACGGTAACTAACATTGTGACACGAGAATTTTATATACATATAAGATAATATATCTGTTTTTGTTGGTACTTTAATTTTGTAAGATAGTCGGCTTAGTAAGTTCAATGACTAAGTTATTATTTATACTTAATATATAAACGGCAGGATTTCAAAGATTTCAAAGATTTATTCATCATCATATACCTATATACATACAAGCAAACTTAATATCGTAAACAGCTGCTATAGTTATAAAACTGTGTTGCAGCTATTTACGCCCACCTTCGGACACAGCAGAAGTACATATATACTAGTAAAACATTTGATTTACACAAACACGTGATTTATACAATTCAATAGCTATATAATCGTTACTGAACAGAGATTAATAAATGTATAATATTGATTTTAAAAGGAATAATTCACCACTGAAACATTACATATACATTGTGGCGAATAGACAAAAGCTATATTATTATACGAGGACTTTATATTATAAAGTACCCAATCGTGACGTTTGCCTTGAGTGATAAAGATGTCTTATTGGGAATTACCGCTGACGGGATACCGTCTTACTAACTTACTTTCTATTGGACGCCATGGTAAAACCCAGAATGGGTTAAAAAGAAAATAGATTTCAAAAATTAAGGAAAAGACTGAAATTTTTAGACTATATACTCATGTGTTTACTGAATATTTTTCGGTTTCTTTATGTTCATTAATAATGTAACTTACTTATAATTATTAATCATTTGTTACTTTGGTGTCCTATGATGACTGAATGTTTTTGATATTTCCTATCTATTTGGTATAACCCATGAGTGGTTATGTTACTTATATGAGTGTCTTTATAATAATTATCGTAATAATACTGATGGATTAGTAATACGCATTACACTACAGTTATATAATATTGTAAGCTTATTTTCAGTAACATGCTATGTTGACATAAACGTTCGCAGAAATGACTAATTATCAGTCTTTGAAAAATACCTTGATAAACTTATTTATATACTAGTTTTTGCCCGCGGCTTCGCCCGCATTTAAAAGAAAATAATATAACATACTAACATACATAAAACTGAAAATTCGTACCTTCAACTTTGCTAAAGATCATCTCTTGATCAAATGCATAGTTTACGACTCAATCCTTACTAATATCGATTAAAATAACCGATGTTTTGGGTCCAAAAGATCGATTCTCCGATTAATTGATTTTAGATCGCCATCCCTAGTTCCCGTGGGATTTACGGGATAAAAACTATCCTATGTCCTTTCTCGAGTCTTAGACTATCTTTGTACAAAATTTAATTAAAATCGGTTCAGTGGTTTAGGCGTGAAGAAGAGACAACCAGACAGACAGACAGACAGAGTTACTTTTGGATTTATAATATTAGTAATGATTAACTCTTCATTTTCACATGTAGATAATGATTGTGATGTTGTTATCTCCACTCTTCGCTAATATAATAATTACAATGTCATAGAACGACTGACGATAAGAACGATATATTATTTTAAGTCAGCCATCAACAAGCAGTCGTGGCCGAGCGGTTAAGGCGTCTGACTAGAAATCAGATTCCCTCTGGGAGCGTAGGTTCGAATCCTACCGACTGCGAATATTTTTTGTATGTTTTTTTTGCAAATTTTATTTGTTAATTTACATTCATAAAATTAATATTAAAATTTTTAATGTAGATTTTTTTTTGTTATTTTGATCCGTAATTTTTTTTTTATTTTTCACCGATTTCAAAAAAGAGGTGGTTATCAATTCGGCCGGTATTTTTTTATGTATGTACACGAATCACTCCGCCGTTAGTGGACCGATTTTAATATTTCTTTTTTATTGTTTTAGCTTAAGAAGATGTGGTGTCAATGTTCAAGACGACAACGGGTACACAGCTCTTCATCATGCCTGCGTGAGAGGACACAAGTATGAAAAAATATTTAGTTTTTTTTTAATTAATGGCTATAAATATGGCATCATAGTCAATTTACCTTTTCTTATTGGTAATTTTATAGTCAATGTATAACATTAAAATGAAGTTTATAAAAGGTCTGCTATTTATCATGAAAAGTAATTATTATTTTACAGCTAAATTTTTTGGAGAAATATTTCTACAATGATTATTTCTATATTATTATTTCTATAATTTCTCAAAATACTAGTAAATAAATATGACGTCATCGTAATGAGGTTCCTAAAGTTAATTATTGGTATTTTCATTGGTAGGATATCAGTTAACACAAGTTCCTCTATCACAGGGAGATAGTACAGCTTCTGCTGTCGGTAAACGCGTCGCCATGTGTCGTGGACAAGAAGGGCGCCACGCCGCTCCATCTAGCGGCGTGGCAGGGCGACTCCGACGTGGTCGGGATGCTCCTGGCACACAACAATCCACCCGTCAATATCGATCAACAAGTGAGTAAAACAATAACAACAAGACAACATGTTGAATATTTACCTGTACCTATGCCTGATTAATATGTTTTGAAGATGAATGGAGATCTTGATTAGATGTCAGTAGTTATATCGATATTTATACATTTTATTTATAAAAATGAAATTGTAAACGACCACATCATTCAACTGATGGTAGGTGGCCACAGCCACACATCGATGTATCTAGTCAACCATAGATTCTTTTGGAATCCCAGCTGAGTTTGGCTGCAGTTCTATTTCATCCCTAACTATAAAGGAATATATTGTGTGTGTGTGTGGATCACTTCCTTTTTTAAACTAAAAACATCATAATTAGAGGGGCGTTGTCTCCGTAAAAGAACCACGAAGGATTCCTATCAATTTAAAAACATTATTTTAACATAATCTATTTATTTTATCCCAGATAAAGTCATAATTAAACACTATCAATTTTGTACCAGACGGTGAACCAAGAAACGGCACTCCTCATAGCGGCACAGTTCGGATACGTGTGTGTGGTCGCTCAGCTGATAGCGCGCGGCGCTGACGTCACGATACAAAACATCAACCAGGAGACCGCGTTGGACCTCGCAGCGCAGTACGGCAGGTAATTAATTAACCTTTTTATAATATAGAAGTACTGAGTTAGACTGCAGTGAACGCCTAGTTGTTGTAAAATCGGTCTCTAAATTGGAGGCCGATTCGATTCCCAGGCAAGCACTTCAGATTTATCAAAGTTATGTGCGTGTTAGGAATTAATTAGGTACTGCAAGGTAGTACAGTCTACCAATAGGCACTTGGCCAGCGCGGTGTCTACGGCGTAATCGTTATCATTCTGAGAAGACCCTTGCCTTGCAGTGGGACAGTAATGGGGTTGATGACGAGGTGGACTGCATGTCTAACTGATGTTAGATCGCTACTGCAGGCCTTAAATATCTGTTATCAACTGAGACGGACGGACAGACAGCAAAGGCTTAGTAATAGGTTTCGGTTTTTACACTTTGGGTACGGAATCCTGAAAAACAAGTCACTTTTTTGCTTGCACAATATCTAGGGTATTTCAACTTCGTCTGTGAATAAACTTCGTTATGCATGAGACTTAAGTTGTCTATCCTGCGGTCATGCGGTAAATCATAACTTGATAACTGCGCGACTTGCTGAAGTTTCAACTTGAAACTTTGGTAAGGCTGGGTAATTTGGCAGATCTGAACTTGTTAGACCCCAAGTTTTAGAAACAACCACTTAAAAATAAGAAGTCTGAATGCACGGCTCCGTTTGGGTTTGTCAATGACTACAGGTTTTGAGACTGTTTCGTGAAGATGAAGGGTAGAGATTGTAAAGATATGATTTGTGCAATTACATTAAAATATAGTCCAAAAGCGTGTAGTAGGTATTACGTTAATTTATATTGACATAAAAAAAAGAATTGTATGTATATTGCATGTTTTGATGTTGTACCTACTTTCTTTACGAGAATATGGTGCATTCTTTAAATATTTTCTAAATATTTTTGTAGACGTGCAGATAATTGAACTAAATTGATTGCGTATCCTAAAAAAAATTTCCTGATATTACTAACATGAAACCACACTCTTTTGGTCCCGTGATGCGCTTAGCCTAAATAATTTGCGAGCTGAGTCCCAAGCGATAGTTTTAAAAATAACTTACTATATTAAAATGTTATTTTAGTTATCGTGTGAATGGAATATATTTTTATGGTTTTGTAAGTGTGTTAGCATAATATTTGATTAACGTCACGTTACTCATTGAAATCCGCTCACGTTTGTTTCTTTTAGCACGTAAAACGTACCTTGTAATGTGTGTCAATAAAGATTGGAAGCAAAAATGTCCTGTTCAATTTTATTATCCACTTGCTATCATTATAGTCTGTGAGCGAGAAAAAAAATCCCCAATTTTGGTTTACATTCCTCATTGAGTCATAAAATCGACATAATTCTATTTTTTTTTCTTTAAATTCTTTTTTTAAACTGTCTGTGTTATTTGTTTGTACATAAGAGTACCTTTAGCTAAAATAGCCACCCAGTAAAGTAACCTAAGTACTAAAGTGTAGCTAAAGGAAATATGACATTGTGAATCATGCTAGAATTAAACATTAACATTAATTTCAAACATACGAACCTTATATGCAGAATATTAGAATACTATTATAATAAGACGTCACTATAATCATGTTTTCATAACACGAGTCTTCGAATTAAGATACTAAACGTTTCAAAAGGAATACTTTGGAAGTCCAACAAATTACTTTTGCTCGTGTCATACAGTTTACAGGCTATGAAGTTCCACATACGCTTCTAGTTAAGCTCAGGTGTTTAACGGTTGAAAGGAATACTTTGCAAGTTTGTGTTGAAGGTAATTATAATGTTAGTGTGCTTAGTTGTAGAGCTATGCTACAAATTTCGAAAGGTCTTGGGATTCCTTAGCTTTACATCAGTGATATGAATTTTGGATTTCCCAGGAGCCAAATCCCAGGTACATATTATTATGATTTCAATGTTTTGTAAAAGTTAAAAATATACCAACCTAATACCTAAAATAAATAAAGTTTTTTTTTAATATATAAGTTACAGCCAAAGTGAGAAATTCAGATATATATAATATCTAGCGATTGTGTAATATCTACTCAATTTGGTCAAAGTTATAAATAACACGGAATTAATTATATTAACCAGCCGTTACATATAATATCTTCAAATACTTGGTTAAAGTAATAAAACAATTACAGGTAAACTTTCTATTTAAATTTTCCGTAAGCATAGTTATGATTTTTGTAATTTTATAATGATCTACTATAATCTACATGTCCAAAACATGACAATAAACATAATCTACATGTCATAGACATGTCGAGATGTTTTACGCCCAGCCTCAGTACACGATGTACGTAAATCAGCTATGGGGTTGATTAATAAAAACACATGCATAATTAAAACAAAATACATGCCTTACTACTTCTCTGATCGCTTATTTATATGTTAACTATATACTGAATTTATATGATTTGGATCCACTCGCTCGCAGAGCGCTACCGCGCCCTGCTCGCTTAGTTTTGTTTTCTTTTATGTTCCAACCAAACCTAACCAATCCTATATAATATCATATAAGCTTGGTATTGGTGATGTTAGGGTTGAACATAAAAGAAAATAAAATAGAAAACTAACGATATGATTCATAGTTACTCTAAATCAACAACCAAGAAACAACAACATTCATCAACAATAATTTCAATTAATCTTAAGATTACCGTACTTCAGGCTTTTACAATCATCATCAACAACCCATTACTGTCCCACTGCTGGGCACGGGTCTCCTCTCAGAATGAGAAGGATTAGGCCATAGTCCACCGCGCTGGCCAAGTGCGTATTGGTAGACAAATAGCTATTATACATAATAGGTAGCTATTAAGTAGGTAAGCTATTATACATAATAACCAGTCATTATGTATAATAGCTTTTTTATCACTTTGACTGTAACATATACACATACGCAAAAAATATATTGTTTTTTTGCTATGGTATCGACGGGAATCGAACGCGGAACGCTTAGCGTGTAAAATGAATTACAGTATCACCTCATCCACAATGAAAAAACATTATGTACAATGTATTTATATATTTGTTTCTATTTCTTAGATTGGAGACAGTCCTTCATCTTCTACGGATGAGGCCTCTGTTGATCCAGCAGTACAAGCTCCCTTGCAGTCGAGGCCGCATCTTCAGCTCGACACCGTTGCACAGAGCCAGCAAGAATGGACACAAGTGAGTTTTTTTTGTTGTTTATCTTATTGGTGTACGTAAAACTTCTAGTCCGCCCTGAATATAGAAATGAATCGCGTCGCCATAGCAAATTGTATGACTACATCTGCATGCAACAACTTCAGAGAGGACTAGCAGTTTGTCGCGGACTATCACGTTTGGAGCACACACCATCAGACCTTTCAAGGAGGTAGAATCCTTTGTGGTTCCATCAGGAGCAGTGTAAAGCACTGCTTAGATCTAGCTTGAAGTGTGTGGTGACTTATGTGTGGGTGGGTTGGCGTGTTGAGTGGGTTGGTAGCTGGCAGGTCCTTTTAATTCTATCTGATGGTGGTTATCCTCTTCTAACTCCGTCTTAAGCCGTATTTTTATTTTCAAATAACTCTTCTTTGAAGAGTAATCACAATCTTATAACCGTACCGTAGGTAAGCATATACACGTAGATGCCTTCAATTTCAGCGCGAAAAAGTTGCCTAATAAGAAAGAATATTTCGTTTATTGAAAGAAAACAGTATTTTTTGAATTAATGTCTTCTTTCAAGAATAATCATAGTATCATAACCGTCCCCTAGGTATAGTCCGCGTAAAACTGCTAGTCCGCTCGGAATATATAAATGAATTTCATGCTCTGAATCGCGTCGCCATAGAAAATTATATGACTACACCTGCATGCAACAACTTCAGAGCGGACTAGCAGTTTGGCGCTATTTGGACTATAAGCATATGCACGTAGGTGCGTTCAATCTCAATATGTCAAGTGGCATGCACGTAACTATTTCGTCGCTGAATATTAATGCATGCTAATGTACTGGTAAAGGCGGTCGCACACATGCGAACATTCGCTTCATATTCATACGCGTCCGTTCGTTATCACGCACCAATAGGTACCGTCTCGAATTTACGTTACCACCCCAATCGTTGATGGTGGAAATTATTCGGATGCGCCGTTTTCGTAATATTATTTCGGTTAATTTGTTTGGAAAAATGATAAGTCAATTGTATCCATGTGTGAATGATGAAAATGTTGTGTGAAAATCGTCTTTGTGCTATTTGTGAGTCGAATCCGTTCGTGAAAAGTAAATAAATGTTTTTTTCTTAGAATACATTGTAAAGGCGTGTAAAATTATCAACTAATTGGGAAAAATTGTTATAAATGAATATAAAAAATAACATAATCTGCTTTGTTTTTATTTACTCTTTCGATTGTGAAAATCCAATGTAAAGCATGTGCAGGGTCAAAAAGAATAAGTTGAATAAGTTTATATTTTTAACAAGGTTGGCTACGTTTTTCAATATTTATTTTAATTATGTTTGTGTATGCTCTGATTGTTTTACAATTAAGGTATATGCCTAGGCGTCTAGTCGAAATCTAGATTTCATTTTAAAAAACATGTGAGCCGTCACGGGACGCCTGGCAGATGTGAAACATCGACATTATTTTGTAAAAGTAATATGCAGAAAAGAACATATTGTGATAGGAACTAAATATGTCAAAATGATAAAATAAAATATTACGATTTTTGCGCACGGCATGCGTCGCCACGCCAGAAATCGGTTTTACGTGCGGCTATAGATGTTTCACATCAAAAACTCTTAGTTTATCCTACGTTAAGTTGATAAGAGAGACTGTAATGAGCAAGAAATATATAGGTACATTTATTTATTACTTCATTACAATAAATGTAAAAAAATATTGGATCTTTACACTGCTATTGCTCAACTATTGTTTGTTTCTTATCGCTTATAAACTTACTGGCATAGGTTAAATCCTCTTATCGGGTTTTCACCCAGGCAAATAACCGATTAAGGTTTATATTAACACATATTTACCTATATATTGATAAGTGATAACAGTACAATGCAAAAAATATTGTTGTTTACGTTACTCACTTATATCTTAGACTGTAATACCTATTTAATTACTTATTATTATCTTGGACAACGTAATTCTTTATCTAATGGGTACCTCAAAACATATACATAATAGGTCTTTGTCCTAATTATTAATTAAGGAAGTTGTCATCACGTTTCGAAGCACGATCTCGTTCTTTAGGATGTACCTGGTTTCTCTGCAATAAAATTCATTATTTTTCCATTTCTTTGCTAAGTTGAAGTTGACTGTCTTACTCGATGCTAACCATTCCAACGGTCAGTATCTAATCTACAAAGACATACATAGTTTAGATTATGCAACTTATAATTAAGCATATTTTTCTGTAGAGCGAGCAAATTATGCCTTGTTTTAGATAGAAAACTTTTTGGTCAATCGTAATCACTTAACATCAGCGAACTGCAAGTCAGTTTTCCCGCAATTTATAACAAAAACAATACTTTTAGAACGTAGATAGAAATTGCCAATTCTAAAATCAATAAAGGAAACAGCTCAACTATATTGTGATATACATTTTTGCATATTCGTGTTCGAAGTTGAAAAAATAGTATGCATCGTCGACCGGATTCGTTAGTGCCATTTGTTCATGAATATGCATTCACGGTATCGAATGTGATCGCTGTAAAATACAATACGCTTGTCAGGGGAAATTGTTTTTTTTTATATGTACAAGATAAAATGTGAACTAACATGAAGCTTCGATTTAGTTTTTGGGTATAGCTGCACTAAAATAAAGTTGCGACTTCTGGTTTCGATTCTATTTGGGGCTGATTATATAGATGAGAAGCTTAATTTAGAAGCACTGATACACTGATACTGAAGCAAAAAAAAACTTAGTTTTGTAATAGTTTCAATATTTACACGTGTAATTATATGTACAGGCACTCATTTTAATAAATCCGCTATAGCAATACATAAGTATCCGCACGTTTCTTTTTATATAATATAGGAGTAGCAGACGAGCATGCAGTCCACCTGATGGTAAGTGGCTACTGCCGCCCATGGACATCTGTAATCAACCCCAGATAGGATTAGATATTCCTACCTGAGGTCGGCCACAGATGCGCCGCTACCCCTGAGGACTAAGCTGGAAAGCTTCGAAAAATGATGTCTTACCACACCCTTCAAACCACAGCACGTCACCGATGAACACTGCCATTGTTAGGTAGAAATAGGTGTAGCGGTGGTGTTGCTTTGAAACTCATATCCGCACTTTAATAAATCGCCTAAAGAACTACAACTTCTGCTTTTGTTGGTCATTATTTTGTATGTTACGCTTTGTATGTTTATTTATGTCTTATTATTTGTCTTGTCTGTAAATTATTTGTTTCTTGTGTTTGGGGCAATAAATCAAATTTATTATTGTGCTTACATGCGTATATGCGTAAATACACGTTTTTTGCTACAGGGATGTGGTAGGAGCCCTCCTCGCGGCCGGCTTCGACGCCAACATCCTCACATTGGACGGTACTCCTCTCCACGAAGCGGCCTGCTTCGGCAAGGCCTCCGTGGTCCGCTTGCTGTTATCGAAGGGCGCGGATCTCAACACGATCGACGGCAAAGGGAAGACGGTCAAGATGCTCCTCGCAGACTTCCCCAAAGAGGCCACGAGGAACGTCAGACGGGTTATTAAAGGTATGTAGCAGTGTTTATATTGTAGGGAAGAGTTTGAAGTCTAAAACGAATTCGTGATATCTTAAGAACGAAATGAATTATGTGAATGAATGAATTGAATGATGAACAGCATCTTTTTAAAACTATGATAATTTTGTATATTTGCATATAGGTAGGTAGATATCATAAAAAACTAAAGGCAATTATAATTTTGTTTGCTGGTGAAAACTATAATTTTCTAGCGTGTTTCAAAAACAGTGTTTTTTGTGCTTATATATGTATGTTTTATTCTTTGGCACGAACTGTAGGGCACACGGGCACGGGCCTAAACGGCTTGATGGATATTTAACGTATAAGGTGTCATAGGATAGTCGAATCCTAATTTGCGGCAGAAAAAAATATAAGAAGTCGGTTTTTTATAGTAGTAGCTAGTTGTTTAGACAACTTACTGGCACTGCAAGCAATCACTTAAAAAATCATACGTACATACAAGTCTACATTTCGAACCCTGGACCCCGCAACATTGAGGTCGACATAATGCTAAGCTATCACTGCCCTTTAGAAAGTTCATTTAATTTTTTTGTACGACATATATTCCTAAAGCTAAAATTAAATATAAAGCATTGTATTCTACAACTTAATTAATTAAAAATACAAATACCATTTAATATTTTTTTCATGTATCCTATATTAAAACAAAGTGTTTTTCCAGAATATGAGAGCAAGAGGAATAATTACGAAAGCGAAGATGAGGTCCCACCCTTCCCCGTACAAGACAGCCCCACGGGTTACCCGAACTACCCCGCAGTGTAAGTTACAACACAATAAGATACACTTTTGAATGCGAAAGGAGGCATGTCATTGCAATTGTCAGGAATAACAAATAAATACGTTTAAAATCATTTGTAGTGTGATGTTTAATACGCTAAATGGTTTTTGTTGTACCGTTACTAAGATGTGTCTGACCGGGCATCGAATACGAAGCCCTGTGTGACAGATAATGGTGACCATCCAACCAACTACAACTGTCCAATGTAATTTTGCTCATTTATTCACCTAAATACGAAACACTAAAAAAAATTAAACTCTAATATGACAATTGCAATGAAATGCTCTTGAAATATTTTTTTTTATAAAGATTGGATGATTTAATTACGATTTCATTCTAAATTTACACATAAATTAGTAGCTACTTACTAACATTGCGTTGTGTGTTCATTGAGTATTCTGTAAGTGTAATATTTAATTAATCGAAGAGTAAATTTACATTACTTATTATTTTCAATTTAAGTAGAATTATAGGATATGAGTATAAACCGAAATATGCACCTAATATAAGCGTGGGGTAATGCTTTGCTATACAATTGGAGTGATTGCACCGTTTTGTTTTATTTCTTTTCGCTTTTTAATTTATTAACATTGCATGCGCTGGTATATCTTTATGTTTAAATTAGTGTTAAACGGTGGGTGGAAAGCCTTTGAGATATTAAAACGGCCTCGTATCTCGGATAACTAGACGACTTGCGGTCTCTCTAACCGTCCGTACCGGGGCTGTAAAGGAATCCCCGCCCTGTAATTACTCGAAGATGCTCTTTAGAAGAACCTCTAAACATTCGGTTTTAATTGGAGAGCGACATCTCAATTATGACACACGGCGTGACAACACCTTTGAACTCTTGATTGCTATCTTTCGTACCTACGGTCTTTTTGTGGCCTCAGAATCGAGGTTGACAGTAATGAGCACCTGTGGCTTTTAAATTTATCTTAAATATCGGTGAAAATATTTATTTTTTGAAGAAAAGTCCGAAATGCTAAAAGTCATTTAGAATATGCCTTAAGTCCGCTTTACTTATTTGCATCTAGCTGAATGAAATTACCTTACGAACTCATTGTTGATACGGTAATTTCATTCCTTTCATTAGTTACATTCGTTTCAAAAGAAAAATAATTTTCAATTATATTAGAAATATAAAATATACCTATGAGTTGATGTAAGAAATATTCAAAGCAAATTGTGTAAAAACATTTTTTCTTTGAAATACTATTTAAAAGGAACAATACAGGTCGTTTTATCTAAAGAGAATTCTACGTCTCTCTGCTTAACAGGGAAGATGCAAAACAAAAAATGTCAATGCGAGAGCCTCATTAAAATCTTCCGTGCCTTTGATTTTGTCTAGAAGCGGTCAGGTACAAGTTTGTACGACACAGGAAAAAGACTGTCGTGCTCAACGTCCTTTGATGCCGGGCAAAGAACCGTTACAGTAATACAAAATTTTAATGGAGTCAAAACAACACAGATTATGTTATAAATTTTATATCTATATTAGTATGTTAAAATTTAAAATCAATGTTAGTATTATACGCTTTTTTGCGTACATTTAATAAATCACAATGAAATTGAATTTACAGGTCTACTAGAAATATCAATGCTTTAGCCACAGTACCGCCTAGCGCTAACGTTATTGCCTCATGCAGTAATACAAAACCAAAAACCAAACAAAACCAAAATAATGTATCTAACGCAATTAGTGAATTAACTGTACGCCATCAGCTACAATCTTCAGTAAAGGTTCCTCCGAATTTTAAGACGGAACTGGATAGAGCATGTACTTCTTTAAATGA
This sequence comes from Epargyreus clarus clarus, assembly GCA_014595695.2. Taxonomy (NCBI): domain Eukaryota; kingdom Metazoa; phylum Arthropoda; class Insecta; order Lepidoptera; family Hesperiidae; genus Epargyreus; species Epargyreus clarus. The sequence continues at coordinate 1,492,087 of JACTTY020000025.1, forward strand.
CACTAACCATTATCTTGAAATGTCGTCTTCAACAAGTAACTCGCCTAAAGATTTCATACCACATGATTCATACAACTCACCGACAACGAGTCAGTTATCTGAAGATAGTAAAGATTCAAAACGCTCTGAAAGCTACAAATCGTGGTCAAATTTCAATTTTATTGAGATATTGAACAACAGTCTCGGGCGTGTATTTAAAAGATCAGAAGAAAACACAGTGGTAGATGATACTGTTCATTATGAAAATTTGCCACAAAGAATTAGTCGTTCTAGTTCGAATAAAGCTCCAGAAATTGAATATGAATCGGTTTCACTTGACTCGCGATTTAGTTGGAAGAGGAGACCAAAACCTTTACCGAAACCTTTGGTTCCAACCGGTGAAACTGAAAATCATAACGACGATGACAATAAAGATATAGAAAGTCCATTAGAAAGTCCGTATTCTAAACGTGTAGTATGTGATTCTAACATTTATTACACTGTACCGAAAACGCCGCCACATAATTTAAGTCCAAATAATACGGAATTATATAGTTCTATGACCTCCAAAAGCAGTACGGCACCAACAAACGTTAAAGACAGATTTCTTGTTGAATACGAATATGTAGAAAGCGCCATTAATCCAAATAAAACCATTACAAGAAAAATCTCCGTTATGCACGAAAGACCAAAAAGCACTCATTTTAGAGGTGATCCTGGATGTGTTAATGAAATGCCTGAGAGCGAATATACTTATGACCTTAATCCTAAATGTGTGACTGGTAACATTTTTCCATTTATAAAAAAAAGACGTAGTGTCGAGAGATTGCCATGTTTTTGTCATGAAAATCCTAAATATGAAGTTAGTAATATGGAAACTTTAAAGTCCAATGATCTGTTTTATAGCTGTGAAAACTTTTCGGACCAATCAAAAGGTATATACACTTCAATTAATAGCAACAAAAGTGAAGTTGTTACTGATGAAATAGACGTTGAAAATATGACATTATCTGTATTTAAATCTAACGATGGAAAAACACACAGAAAAAGTGAAAATGATTCTAAAGTGAAAAGTATTATTAGAAAAAAGGCATGTCAGTTATCACAACTATTTTCTGATTGGAGTTAGGTCTAAATCGTAATAAAACTTGTGATTACAATTTAGCTTTAGGTGGCGGTAGAAGTTAAGACCAATTACTAACATTTTTTTATGTACCAGTTATTTGCAAGGTATTTTATTTTTGTTGCTTTATGTGTTTTGCAGGAAAGCCCCAGAGACCCAGAAAAATACTAACGAAAGTGAAAGCTTTTTATCTCCATCCTCATCTTTACTAACAAAAAATCCTTCTCAAAGTTTTGTCAAAAAGCTTGCTTCAAAGTGCTTGGGCCTTAAAGCAAAATTTAATTCTGCTCCTAATATTTCTAACAGTTCTGGGTTAGAGTCCAATGTCGATGTTAAATCAAAATTAACCGACCATAAAAGTAGTACAAATACCTTACTTATAGGAAATAGTAAATTTTTCAAAATGTTGTCGAAGAAGGAGGAATCTGGCGAAATAGTTTGTACTGATGAGTTTGATACCATTTCATTAGACAGACAGACGCTTAACAGAGACTCAACTGTAAACAGAAGTAATAGGAGCTGCCCTGGATTTAAAACATCACTACCAAACATTTCGGAAAATAACGAACTTAGTGATTCACGTGAATCGATTGCAGAACAAATGGTGATAACAGATCTCGACTGTGATATAAAGAAGTATGATATTAAACCTGTAGAAGCTGTAAATAATGATTCAAAATTAAGTATTTTTGAACCACGTAAGAACAATAATCGGACATCAGTGACATCAGATCTATCTTATGATTCAGCTAATTTCGTTAATGAATGTTACGAATCGTATGAGTTCACGTCACCCAATTCCATACCTGAATTAGGAGACAAGCAAGATTTTAAACCTGTATTACATATTCCTAAACCTCCGCCAAGATCTAATATGATACCTCCTCAAAATGAAACCAGTAATTCTATATATGAAAATGTAGTTATAAATAAAAACAGTAATAGGCGTCCGACCCCTGCACAAAGAACACATATTCCGGTAAAAGTATCTATAGACGACGATGACAAGAGTACAACATATGAAAATATTTCAATTAAGCGAGAAAAGAGGTGCCCAACGCCGCCAAAAAGAAACATTATACCTTCGCAAGTTAAATCTTCAAATTCTTCGCCCAGTATGAGTAGATCGTCCACATTGTCTTCTGATTCAATGATAGATGAAACAAATTTAGAAGACATTTTACTTTCCGAAAAATCCAAATCGTTCCGCCTCGGCAAAAAAACTATTATGTCCACAGGCACAAGTAAATCTAGCATTCATAGAACTGAATCAAATGATTCAGATCTGACGGACGTAAGCGCTATAGAAAATGTCGATTGTAGTTATGATCCCGACGCTAAATCAATGTATCTCTCTATGACAGGTACATTACCTTCGAAAACGCTTGACAGTCCTGATAAAAAGAAAGTTCTTTTTAGACACAAAACATTTACTAATATAGAAGTAGATAAAAAATATAACGTGAAAAATTTACCACTGTGGAATAACTCATTTGTAAAGGATACGCTGGCCAATTATCATATTAGAGGAACAGGACATTGTATCTACAAAGCACCAACTGTGCAGGAATTTATTTACATTTTCAATAGGGAGACATTATATAGCGATGTTCCTCCTTTTTCCAAGGTACCAAACAATAAAAGAGATAGCTACTTTGAGACCGCGATATGTTTTTGCAAGCCCATACCTCCAAAGCATCACAAGAGTGCTGAAGATTTACTAAATATTCATCCCCAAGAAGCAGAGGAAAAGGTTATGATTGATATGGATGCTTTGAAAGACGATATAGAAATGTTTTCTTCTTCTTTCCGTTGCTTCTGTGACGAAGGGAAATGTGCATTGCACGCAAACAAACGAGAGTCCTCTAATAACTTGGTTGTGAAATTTTCTGTCATAAAGAGGAGCATGTCAACACCAGATATAACGCTTGATATTTCGCCTTCTTCGACAACACATAAGACGGGATTGAGTAAAATTAAGTCAGTTCCATCTAATTTGGAAGAACCCTACGCTGTTGTCAATATACTTAAAGAGGCAGATGGTTATACTCGTGCAAATGATGACGCTACCGATACGTATGTCGCAATGTCCCCACATTCTACCATTTCATCTACCGAACTACCATATTCCATAAAAGATATATCTGAAGTAATCTCTTTAACTAGTTCAACATCGGCAGGCACTAACCCTACTCGTGCTTCTGATTCGCATATAGCGCTACGGAAGTCGAGCTCCTCGGAACACTCTGGTCAATGGTCTTTAAAATCGTGCTATTCGAACGTAACGATCGTATCGGATTTATCATTCCAATCTTGTATAGAGGAGTCCTCCGAGGAAACCTCGGACGACATGTCGCACTCGGACGAAGGGTCCTCGGACGCGGAAACTATTAAGTCCGACGTCAGCACGTCAAAACGGCCTTGGGTTCCAAGCGGTTCCTTCAGATTCGGGAATAAGAATTTGAAGGAAGCGAGTACTGTGATAGAGGAATCCGTGGAGGATAGCGACGCTCCCAATTCGAACAAGTTCGAGAGTGGGATCAGCGTGGAGGGTTCGGAGACGTATTCGTCCGAGTGCGAGGACGACAGTGGTGTTCCGGGGGCGGGCGCGGATGTGTCGCTTGGTGCTTCGCTTGAGCGGGGTTCGGGGTTGGTCGGGGGTGTTTGCAGCGGGTCGGGGCGGCGGCGGTGGGACGAGGCGGAGGGCACCAGCGAGGGCGACGCGCTGAGTGTCTCCAGCGCTGCGTCCAGTTGTGCGCCGCTACACTTGGCACACCATCTCGAGTACAGCAAAGTGTCGGTGAGTTTAATGTTTGTATTTTTTAGTATTCAATCTACTACTACTGTTGGTTTAAATCCTGTGGTAAGGCGGTATACTTATTCGTGGAGAGTTCTATATATTAGTACTCTGTGCTGCCAGTAGAGTGATTTACGTACAATTACTGTTCTACTTGAATTTATAAGTAGATGTTCATGTGATGGTTTAAAAAATGGTAAGGCGATGGTACCTCCTCATTTAAACTACGATGGTTTCTTCTACCTTTATCTCTTAAATCCTAATATTAATCTCACTATACAATACGTAATTTATTCGATTTATCTCACGTGTCTATTAAAGTATCACTTAATTATTATTGGCGACTCAAAGGGGAAAACAATTATTGAGCTGATGACATAGATGCCTTTATTCAGTTACCTGTTAATATCCTTAATGCTCTCTTGACGGAAGAACAAAGTCCGCTTTTATTGCAATATTAGCTTATATAACAGTTGTTTTAATTTAAGAACGTTTTGTCTATCAAAAATCGAAAATCATCATTAACCTATTATTGTTCCACTGCTGGGCACGGGTCTTCTCTCAGAGTGAGAAGGATTAAGCCATAGTCCACCGCGCTGGCCAAGTGCGTATTGGTAGACTTCACATACATTTGAAAACATTTTTTTTAGATTTTTCAACTATGCAGGTTTCCTCACGGTGTTTTGCTTCACCGTTAAAGCGAATTAATAATAAGATGTGCCTGGAATTTGAACCTCGGGTCCGTCGATCAAGAGGCCGAGTTCCTTAACTACTAGGCTATCACTGTTTTTAACGTCTAGTCGCCAAATGTCGATCTTTGGTTGTCATAAAATTGGATAGATTGATTAATAACAACGGGCGTCAGTCCATGATTTAAAAACACGTAAGTAAAAACAAATAGTATATAATGTGAAATTAGGCTAATCGAATGTTATTTATTTGATGCGAAGTTTAGTTAGAGACACACCCATTACCTGTTGCTGTCACGCGATGGTAGGCGTTGAGTTATTAAAAATGTATTAGTTAACGCAGTCACGGAATATAACGTGACTGATAAGTTGTATGAACCGCTAATGTAAATTACGTAGTACGTGACAGCACGGCGCTGAAAATGTACTTCCTGAAACAACGTCATGTCACTGTTTAATAGCATTAGCATAGCTATTTATTTATTTTATTTATTTTATTGATCTAATTAGAACGGCCGAGGCCACTTACACTAACTAGACAGATCTAACATACAGACAACTCACAGAACTCCAAGCATACAGACATGATCAGCTTCCAGTCATCAGCAAGCACATCACAGTTCGGATAATGATCCATGAGCGCGTTCAATGTCGCAAGTGTGCGCGGAACAGGTGATTTAGCGCGCGACACAGTGCGGGAAGGCGGAACCACAAATAACTTGTGCTTTCGTTGCGATATAATAATATACGTGTTGTTACTATTGTGTCGGTGACTTATATATAAGGCGTCTGTCTTATATATAAGTCACCGACACAATAGTAACAACACGTATATTATTCTTATACTTCAGGATTGCCTCCTATTCTACATGGAAATAGTTACAGATGTCCATGGGCGGCGGTAATCACTTACTATCAGGTGACTGCATGCTCATTTGATACTTCAATCTTAAAAAAAAACAAATATGTCCGTTGTAAAAGGGGATAGACATACATTTCACTATTTAACAATTGTATCTGAATTCAAAAAGTGCATATATATGACGTTTCGAGAGATAGAGCCCCATGACAGCCTGATAATTGAATCTTAAAAAAAAATGTCCGTTGTAAAAGGGGATAGGTATGAATTTTACTATTTAACGATTGTATTTGAATCCAAAAAAATGACGGTTCAAGAGATAGAGCCCCATGACAAACTGACGGACGGGCAGACAGCGGAGTCTTAGTAATAGGGCTCCATTATTACCCTTTGAGTACGAAACTCTAGAGTGCTGTAATGAATGAAAGCAATATAAATGTCCACAACTAGCGTCGACATAAATTGATTAAATCTTCGTGAGAAATGAATAATCATGGAGTTATTAAACGTTCCCATATGGCTCATAACAGTTGAGCAACAACCGCAATTTACGTCATTATTTATGACTATTTGTGTTTATTTATGTTTCTTTGCAATTAATTGTTGTTATTCGAATTACGTGTACTCTGTATGCCAAATGGGGCCCAATTATATCGGAAATAGGTGTGGTGGTGGTTCACAAATATCGAATGTGAAATAATGTGTTGATGTGGTACGGGAGACATTCTTTTCAGAGGCGTTCTAGCTTAGTCCTCAGGGGTTCAAAGCAACACCACCGCTACACCTATTTCCACCTAACAATAGCAGTACTAAACGATGATGTGCTGCGGTTTGAAGGGTGTGGTAAGGCATAATTTTCCGAGGCGTTCCAGCTTAGTCCTCAGGGGTAGCGGCGCATCTGTGGCCGACCTCAGGTAGAAATATCTAATCCTATCTGGGGTTGATTATAGATGTCCATGGACGGCAGTAGCTACTTACCATCAGGTAAACTGCATGCTCCTCTGTTACGCCTATATTATATAAAAATGTTATCTACAATCTATTGGTCAAAAAAGATCCATGGGCAAAACAGGTCATAATGACAAATTATGATTATATTAATACGTACGGTTAAATAATAAATAATTGGCCAAATACAAGTCGAACTCACACTTACATAGAGGGTTGTAATACCAAAATTTTCCTTATTTTTATTTTTAACATTCATGAATTTTGTTACTATGGCAAATGTAGTAGTAAATACATTATATATTCACATACCGCCGAACATAGATCTTCCTCGTTCTCGAAGTCGGTTAAAAATTTAACTTGTCTTCCTATCGCGGTTCAATCGGAAACATCGGAGAAGCCGAATAATACCCCCATATGAAATGGGGGAAACCGATATTAACTTTTTTATTGGTTGTTACAGCGTCCTTTGCAAAACACTGAGTGACAATTTCAAGTGTCTAACTATTATGGGTCAAGAGTCCTAGGACAGATGGACAGACAGCAAAGCATAATATTCATCAGTTCCTTTGGGTGCGAAACCCAAAAAAGAATACATTTGCATCAGGTCCACTAAATTCCGAAGTTCGATTAGTCCCGTTAATGTCTATCGGATTATCCTAAACTAGCTGGACCCGGCAAACTTTGTACCGCCTCAAAATCTATTTATCAAATATATTTCATATAAAATATAGCCTATGTTACTCGTGGATAATGTAGCTTTCGAATGGTGAATATTTTTTAAAAACGGTCCAGTAGTTTTTGAGCCTATTCATTACAATCAAACAAACAAAGTTTTCCTATTTATAATATTAGTATAGATAAATGAATATTTCCTAGTCTATCTATAAAGTCCTGCAAAACTGCGTCAGAAAGAGTGCCAAGTGCATATCAACCGGCGGTGTGACGTATCGCGTTTTATACCCCTTCAGCGGAGGTTCACCGGCACTTTCACAAACTGTCTTAATTGCTATACTCCTTTCTTTAGTGGTTCTTTTGTCTTGGTGCTAGGAAGTAAGAACTTATGTTAGAACAAGTTCTGTGCTACACTTCTTACCTTTTATGTAAGTTTGGATTCAGTTGGTAGAACCCTTTGTGGTTCGTCTCCGGAGGCATTATCACCACCTATTTTTGCCTCATAACGGCAGTGTAGAGCATTGCTGTGTTCTTCTTTCTTGGTTCGTGGTAAAGATATGATTATCCGAGGCGGTCCAACTTGGTTCTAAGAGGTAGCAACGCATCTGTGACCAACCTCAGGTAGGAATTTAATTTTATCTGGGATTATGGACGGAGAAGCCATTTGCCGTCAGCATGTTTGTTTGCTACTCCAATGAAAAAAAAATATATCAGAAGAGATTCGCAGTAGGGATTTAGAGCGTTTTTTCATTAAAGCAAATATTTGAATTACTAGTACCAGTAGTAGGTATTATAAATAAAACACAAATTGACCTGCTTATTGTCTTAATCGTTTATTTATTTTAACTATTGTAATATTTATCAATGGACTGTATTTAAATTAGCGATCTAACTACACACTAACCACAAGTTATCAAACATATGGCTGCCTGATAGAACGAGTCAATAATACAATTTAAAATATTAAATGATAAAATAAGTAGCCAATAAGACAGAGTAATTCACGATGATGGATCGTTGGTAGCAAGCATATGGTACATTACGAGACTACGTTTTTAAGCGTCTTGGCGTATGCTTAAGGTGACCAAATATCGCCCTTTGGGAGAGGACAATCCCGCTGTTAGTTGGGGTAATCGGGACTCGGGATAAAACAAATTACAGATTGAGTATTTTTTTGAATTGGTAACGTGTACAATGTTACCAATTCAAAAAATTATTATTTTGAAGTGTATAATGGCAAAGTGTATGATAATAGCAATTAAAAAAAAACAAATTAGCTTGTAGTTTTAATCATACGGATTTACGTCAGCGACTGATATTATTTAAATTAACCTTTAATCTTGTTCATGCGTACAAATCAATAAAATCAGTTTCATTCCTATTGAAATATTAGATACAATATTTTTAAATGACGATCAATAAAATATACAGTGGTAGATATTAATTTATGTAAGTACATGCTTATGACGTTGTTTGTAGGCACTTAAAATGTGAATCTTTTCTTTTTAATAAAAAATATTAAAACAATAATAACTAATAAGTTGTTTTTAGTATGCTTAGTGCCAATGAGTTTGTTTCCTACATCAATCTGCAAGCGTCCCGATTCGACGAGAAAATAAATGGTTACGTTACGTATGCTAAGAAATTAGGCGGTCAGTCGCTCCGTCGCGTACGATCAAGGCATGCGCTCGCTCGATCGTCGCTTGTTTTCCTTATCGATAACGTGAATTATAAGCTTAATAATCGATATTTATTAATAGTGAAGTTGAAATAATAATACACAAATAATGGCGAGTCGAAAAATACGCGCGCGCGTAATGTGTCGTGGTAATCGGGTGTGCTAGTGATAATGTTAATTATTAAATTATTAATAGTGTTGTAGGACAATTTTGAAATAGTCTAGTGAGTGAAAATGTGTCTGTGTGTGTCAGAGTGTTAGTGAAACGTTTTGGAGATGTGTGTCATAATCCCTTGTAAGTTATTTTTAGTATTTTTATTTTTTATTTACATGTCAAAAATTTGTTTCATTGACGGACTTAACATTAGAAATGATGATGAGTCTACATAGATTTTTGTACTAAATTTACAAACCGACGTAGTTGCATTAGTCGTGTCTCTTTAAATAGCGTGTTTTGTAAATTGTAAAAACCGGCAGTTGTGAGTCAAACCACGCACACTACGGGTTCCGTAATATTAACCGTAACATATTCATGAAACGTATTTTTTATTGGTAAAAATAAGTTTGTTTTCATCGTATTTCTCAGATAGCAAGACGGCTGCCGTTGAACTTTAAAAAATAGGAAGGTAACCGAAATGATATAGGCATATCACACTCTTCTTTTTTAAATTGTTAAAATTATTGTATAGTAGTTGGAGTTAATAGACCCTTTCTAATTCTGTCTATCTATTATCATAATGCTACCAGCAAAATAGATCAGATGACTTGACAGGACAAAATTATAAGCGTTTTAGTTTTTTGTTTTCGCTACAGAACCCAAAAACGTAGCATTCCATTAAAACTCATGTCAAGGGCTCGGCGTGGCCCAATTTTGTCTGTCGTAATTTCGATGTTACATCCAATAAATTTCAAAGATTATTAGAGGAGGCCAATCAGACGATGGAGTCTCGAGTGTGAGGTAATTTATAGGCGTGAGAACTATTTTTAATTAAAGGTGATGTAAGTTCCGATTTTAGTTACGAAAATCATGCATTTACTCGATATGTAGTAATTATTATAGATCTTCAATAAAGCCCTAACATCAGTCCTTAATACTAAACAAAGCGCTTTCTATTCGTACTATGTCGTGGGTGCCAAGGACATGCAAACGTAGGTACACAAATATCTAAGGCCCAGAATAGTAATTGAAATTTGCAATTTAGATGTCTGCCTGACCAGACATCGAACCCAGAAACCTCTATAGGAACAGTGTGGTGAGTGGCGATAGGAGCACCACGTGACGCGTGTAATAAAAAAATACAATTTATTACGCGTTTACGAAAATCCAGGTTTTCGATACGTTTTTGGAGTTTATTTTCGTAATTTTCGAAATAACCGTTCTCTGAAGGTAGTTCAAAATAAATATGAATCAATAAATACGACGTTAAAAGTACATCAAATAAAAATTTCAGTATATAAACCGCTCACAGATCATTGGTCCCAGATAGTGCCGAACTGTTCCGACCCACGGAAATAGGACTTCATGGAGTGTTGGCGACAGGCCAGCGCTTCGGATCTCTGGTACGTGTTTACGGCAAAACAATGCTAAACGTGAATTATGTATTTCGGGATGTTACGTTGCCTAGGAATGTTAGATAGACACTTTTGTACGCGGAAAAGTTGCTAGAAATGCGATAAGGATGAGTCTTCTTAATCCATGACGTAAAATTCTCTGTAGTTCTCTTCTAAGCTCTTGGTTTTTACTTGTTGTGTGTGTCTAAACCAGTTTAGTTAAGATCCCGTAGGGTTCTTAGTAGAAAGGGAGTCACATGGGACAACTTCTTTGTTTGAAAATTTTTGGATATAATTGGAAAACTGAATAGGATTCTTCACGAAACTAATCATGACTCCCTATTAACAATTTTCTTTTTCTAGTGCTCATCAATAAATGATTCTGTTATTCATATGTTTATTAGCTTTTTGATTTACATATAATTAATTTTAATATGATGATACATCTTCCTTATTATTGATAGCAAACACCTTAGTATTTGGCTTCTTATTTCTAAACTATTCAGGCCACATGAACAACATTACGTCTTTCCTGTTTAATTTTATAACAGAACTCCATTTTTCCAGCATTCAATTACCATAGATATGGTTTATTGCATCACATCGACATGTGGCCGAAACAGATGTGTGAATTTGGCCCTACTTACTGGTGTTTACGTTGTCGATAACAGAAGCGGTAGGGATGGCGATTCTTTCCGAAATAGATCGATTCTTGAATCGAATGTGATAAATCGATTCACAAAAAAATCAGGGCCCCAAAAAAACGATTTTGAAAAAAAAAGCGTTCTTCAATCTATTTAGGGGCGAAGCTAGCGAAATAAAGATCATCAGGACCAAACAATTACTGAAATACGTATCCGTCAGCAAAAAACGTCTTATAACACATATGTTAATGTTCAATCAACTTCGAAAAAACCGAATTTCGATTTTCTAGGAAGAAAGATCGATTTGCTGAATCCCCACTGGAGATTGGTTAAAATAATCGATATTTTTTGGCCAAAAATTCGATTCTTCGATTAATCGATCTCAGATCGCCATCCCTAAGACGCGGGCGTTTTAGTCCATTATGTGGGTCAGTGGATTTGGAATATCTAATGATGTGGCTATTCATCATGCTCAGAATTCCGATAGCAACCTTGTTCTGTTGAAACTATCCAGAAACAAGATTTAGTTTTATTAGTAAAACGAGGTTTTTAATTCTGAGGAGAGTTGTAGTGGCGTCAAAATATGTGAGTCATGATTCGAAAAATTAGGTGATTCGAAGAATTATGTACGTCGTGTATCGTTGTCTTCAACTCGTTACTTTCCCACTGCTGAAAATGGGTCTCCTCTCAAAGTGAGAGTGGCTTAGGCTATAGTTCACCGCGATACCCAAGTGTATATTGTAGTAAACTTCACACATTTTTGATAACTTTTCCTCGCGATGTTTCCCCTCACAGTTTAAGCAAGTGATAATTCAGTTCGTAATAACCCTGATATAATAATTCATTACAAATTTATTACGGATACCAGTGTTAATAATTATGAGTGTAATTTTACCTGTTGTTAGAAAACCATTTACTGACCCCTTGTAACAACTGAATCCAAACGTTACGTAGAAAACTATTCGATATATTTCTTTAAATTCACTTAATCTCGTCATCATCATTCGTAACTAAAGAAATCATAGCGTGTATCCTCCATACGGGTACGTCTGTCTCGTTTATCTCTTATTGAATAAAGTATATTATCTATATAATAGATCAGTTTAAATTATACCCTCTTCGAATTCAATAATCCCCATCGGTCACGGTTAATAAACCACCATTCCCCATTTACACAAATCAATGGTGTTAGCAGCATGTTGGCGCCGTATTAATGTGTCTGTCAGTACCGTGACGGGCTGCGCAGGCGCATCTAATTTATATCAAGCCCTTTGATGTACTTTGTTCTCCAAAATGTTGCCGTGTTCGGCGAAGTTGGTGCCTTTGAAACTACCCAGCTCTGTGGTAATTGTGATTTTATGGGATATTAATTAACTACTGTTTGGATTGTTTTATTTCAATGTAGCGTTTTCCTTTCTAATTGTATAGTGTGGTTTCTATTTACATTGACTGTATATTTCAGTGGAACCTCTCTGAAGTACTACTCAAAATTAATGTGGTATAATTACTAGTTTTATGCAAATAAGGATTTTTTACCTTCTTTAAACGTTATTAGGATTCTCCATCGTTAATGCCATTCACACGCACAAAGACGAATATACAATCATCCAGACCCAGAACAGATATGAAATTAATCATTTAGATTGTCATTAGTAGAAAATTGTTCATGTGTAATACATGTACGAGGTTCCGAGGAGTCCGAGGTTCAAATCCCAGGCACGCTTTAAAAAAAAGTTTTCAAAGGTATATGAAGTCTACAAATTCGCACTTGGAGTGGTGGACTATGGCCTAATTCTTCTCATTCTGAGAGGAGTGGGACAGTAATGGGTTGACGATGAATACATGTGCACAAATTTGCTACATTGAAACTTTAAGAGAAATTATTTTTTATTGTATTTATAATTGCAATAACGTTTGTCCTTTGTCAACACGTGGTACACACTCCTCCAATTCTATAAATATCAACAATAAACATGAAGCATGTGTTACAGTGTGTATTATAATTATATTTGCGATTATCGAAAGCGGATGCAGGATAATTACTGCATGGAATGAGGGAGTTATTCTTGGCATATTAACTTTGTATTGGTTGATGCAGTAATTTGTATATAGACGTAGCAAACGGGCGGTAGTCCACCTGATGGTAAGTGGCTGCTGCCGCCCATGGTCACCCGTAATCCACTTTTTCATTTATTATTTTATTCCAAAAAACAGCCACCTCAGATAAGATTAGATTCCTACTTGGGGTCGGCCACAGACGCGTTGCTATCCTTAAGGACTAAGTTGGAACTCCTCGGATCAGCATGTTTCCCTTATCACACTATAAATCTTATAATATTGTAATAGTAAACGAGTGTGCAGTCCACCTGATTGTAAATGGCCACTGCCGCCGATGGAGATCTCTAATCAACCTGAAGTTAGCCACGGATGCATTGCATACCTTAAATACTAAATCGGAACGCCTCGTACCTATGTCCCTCCCTTAACATATCATATATGTACAATTGTACATATTATAATTATATCTGCATGATGATTGAGGGCGGATGCAGGATAATGACTGTATGTTATGGGCGAGTTATTCTTGGCACATTGTTTAAGTTTGTATTGGAAATGCAGTACTGTTTCTGCTTAGTATTCATATTCGGGCCGTCAATCATTGAGTGATTACGGTGGATATTTTATATGGTTGCCACCCGTATTATAGTATTGCATTATATTTTAGTTAGAAAATTGTACTATTTTTTTTTTTATAATGTAGAAGTAGCAGACGAGTATACAGCCCACCTGATGGTAAGTGGCTACTGCTACCCATGGACATCTGTAATCAACCCCAGATAGGATTAGATATTCCTACTTGAGGTCGGCCACAGATGCGCCGTTACCCCAGACGACTAAGTTGGAACGCCTCGGAAAAGTATGTCTCCCTTACCACACCCTTCAAACCGGAACACAGCAGCGCCTAACACTGCTGTTATTAGGTGAAATAGGTGTGTAAATATAGTGGGTAGAGAAAATATAAAGTACGAAACGTATTTTCGTAGGTAATTCAGACGTCATGGGGCGCTCTCACGAAATCGCTTTATGAGATGAGAGGTTTCCGATATTTAGAATTAGGTCTGAATATTCTCGGTGAAAAAATTAGGTCTTCAGAGAAATACGGGTACAATATTTTTTTCCTAAAGGACTATATTTTTGCAAAGGACTTTTTTTTTTTAAATAAATAGGTGGCAACCCTAGTATTTTACCGTTCGGAACATTGTTGGGCGCAACTTCCCGTGTAGACATGTTGACGCCTAGGATATGGGACTCACAATAGGTTGGTTATATTGTAGGTACCTGCAGGTAATGTTTGTTATACTATAATTATAAGCCTTTATGATTCCACTCTAAATGTACCAGCGGCATGCCTATTCTTGTATAATGACAGTAGTGTTTAGCGCGTTGCGTTCGTGATAGAAGTATTGTAAGAGGATATTTATATGATGCGTTCAAACTTAATCATCAGAGGTAGCAATGCATCAGTGAACGATCTCGGGTCTCCGGTCCTATACCAGGTTGATTACAGATATCCATGGATGGCATTTGTCACCAACAGTTAGAAGAACGTTCTATATTATACTCGTAAAAAGTCTTTGTAAATATAGGTATCCGCGTGAAGAATTGGCAATGAAGGCAATATTTGTAATGCTAAGCTTGCTTTTCGCTTTCACTAGGAAAACTACACTAGAAATCTACTGGAATAAATAAATACAAATTTTCCGTCTGCAATTTTGATAAAATCTGATATTCTTATTTATATGAAAATAAGTTAAATAATAAAACCTTTAAAAAATACTTGAAAATAAATATTTTTTCGTATAAAATAATATTTCCTACTCTCTCCCGTACTAGTCAAATTACGCTGCAATCTTCATTATCTACAAGCTTCCTATAATCAATCAATAAGTAAAATCTTCATCAAATTCTCAAATCAAAGATTGTACGTATGTATTATGTAAATACGGAATATCTGACCCACATGCAACAAACACCGGATGAAATTAAACAACAAAAGGAACGAGAGCATAATAGGAATTTGTGCGTGCGTTTGATCGTCTAACGAGCTTTTATGTAGAAAATTGTCCATTCAGTGACCGGCTGCTACCAATTTGTGGCTCATCCGCGGCACGATATTGAGTTACTTGGACCACTTGGGGCTCGTGTGGCTTAAGTTAGAAGATTCTGGATATACGAGGGTACGTTTTTAAGTTCGCGGAATGAGGGACAAGGAGCGAAAATAAAATGTCAAAATTATTTTTCTTTTTCTACATATTCTCCTGCAAGACGAATGCATTTTTCAGATCTTTGTATTAACTTATTTAAACCCTCATAAAAAAATGTTTTGTCCTTGTCGGAAAAATACGAGGAAATTGCGTCCTTTACTTCTTCGTCTGTAGAAAATTTCTTTCCACGAAGCTCTTTTTTCATTTTTGGAAAGAGATAATAATCGCTGGGAGCCAGGTCTGGACTATAGGGTGGGTGATTTAAAATATCAAAGCCCACCTTATGCAGGGCAGCCAGTGCAATACGGCTCTTGTGTACGGGCGCATTGTCGTGCAACAGCAGGACACCTCTGGATAATTTTCCTCGTCTTTTTTCTTTGATGGCTTCTTTTAACCGCTCCAAGATTGTTGCGTAATATTCTCCGGTTATAGAGACACCTTTATCTTTGTAATCTATTAACAAAATTCCTTCTGCATCCCAAAAGACTGTCGCCATGAGTTTGCCGGCCGATTGTGACACCTTAAACTTTTTAGGAGGTGCTGTACCCTTTTTATGCCACCGCATGGAGTCTTGTTTAGACTCAGGTTCATAATGGTGAACCCAAGTTTCATCTCCAGTAACAATTCTATTCAGTACAATATCCTTATCTTCTCCACAGAGGTTCAAAAACGCACGGGAACATTCAACGCGCTGTTGTTTCTGAGGCGGCGTGAGCATTCTCGGCACCCACCGCGCGCTGACCTTAGTCATGCCAAGATGGTCATGCAGAATTTTAAAAATGGCTGTATCCGATACTCCAACCATTTCTGCAAGCTGTTTCTTCTTTAGCCGAGCATCTTCCAGTACTAATTTTTCGACTTCCGCTATCGTTTCCGGAATGGTCACCTCAACAGACCGTCCTGGTCGTGGGTCGTCTTCAAGTGAATCCCTGCCTTGCTTAAAAAGGTTGTTCCACTTGTAAACCATCGTTTTTCCAGGGCAAGAGTCCCCGTAAACCGATGACATCCCTTCCATTATGATTTGCACAGACTTTCCTTGCTTGGTAAGGAACTTTATAACGGCGCGATGCTCGATTTTCTCCATACTTCCAATTTTCTTCCGGATTGAGTTGTTTAATTGTCGATAGTTTTAAAACTAATGATGCAATTGTGATAAAACTTTATATTTATACTATTTATGAGTCACTTAACACGTACCGCCCTTAACGAGCCCGCTATCCCCCTTCCAACCCTGCCATTCCGCGGACTTAAAAACGCACCCTCGTATATTGCTATAGACATGAACTGTAATTTCTATTTATCCTATAGAACAGGAGTCCTACCTTAAGTTGATCATATGGGTTGTTACTCAGGCTACTCTTGAAGAGTTTTATTGAAATTTAGTCACTTAGTTCTCAGGGGTGACCTATAGATTACCTATAGAAATTTACTGACAAAAGCGATTATTTACTAATAGGATTACATGTTCGTTTACTCTGCAGTTCTATAAAACATCATTTACATTACATAGAGGCGATCATCTTAGTCCTCGGGAGTGGAAACGCATCTGTATCAGTCTCAGATAGAAACCCCGTTCTATATGGAGTTCTGGCAACCTCGTTAACTACTCCAAACTTGCATAATAAACATATCTTAGCTAAATTATCCTGTATCCAAACAAAGTTCACCTTGGACCACATTTCACAGCTCCTCGCTGCCATAGGAATTCACAATTACGCAATTGCGAACACTTATCTCGCTTCCCCGCCGATAACGATCTCGTCTATATATAGAACGTATATCGCTAGGCTGGATAATGGTAATGTCTTATAAACGAAGACTGATGGTGGTTATGAAGTCATATCCGAAAGAACCCATTCGAAGCTCCGTCTGTGACAATCAGTTTGTCTAATTACGAAATATTCTACCATAATAAGAGGCGATTTATGTAATTAACGTTAAGTCCTATAGGTACTTTTAGCAGAGGTACTGTCATAATTCGTGATAGTGTTAACGAATACTATAGATTAGTTGCCTAATATATATCGAGAAACAAAATAAAAAATAACGACGACGACGTATATTGTTTGTTATTAAGATAATCAATTTTATCTAATGTTTGTGTACGTACTACAGTTCGGATATGATAATTTTGGTAATCAAAAATTGTCAAATTTCCTACTTTGTTATGGAAAATGCGTAGCGGGCGTAAATAGAGATGTAAATAATTAACTTTTATGGTTTTTGCAAGTCACGCCCAAAAAAATAAAAAAGGAACCAAAAATCTATTACGGGTCTATTCGCATACATTATCTATGTTAACGTTACTGGTATTCTACAAGTCATGAGTCCACTTGCTCATAATTGTTACCCCAGTCGTCAGAACTTAATTAACACTGAATACAAAAAGACATACAACTAAATATTTTTACAATAGAATATCACATTAATTTTCAATATTATAGAACTACATCTTAATATTTTTGTCCACAGCCCACGCCTCCCAAGAAGCCTCCTAGACGGAACCTCTCGGTGTCCCCCACTCATGCCAACTCCCCCTCCTCTGGGTACAGTTATGAATTGAGAGCACACGCGAGGAGTCAGGACGACTTGGATGAGATACAGGTATGACATAGAACATTTGAATTTTAGTAAAGCTATATCATATAGGTATGACCAGAAATGTTCCAGATTCTTATATGGTCCAAGATCAAGACCTTTAAATTCTCTGTATATCATATATGTATGACTAAAGAGTGTTCTTCCTATATGCTATGATGTATAGGAAGGTGGTAGAACACTTTGTGGTTCGACCAAAATGTTACGAGCCTCAGCGTTATAGCGTTTTTAAAAAAATGTTTATGACAGTGACACAAGTAGTTGGATTGGATAGAGATTTATCTCTCTTCTGTACTCACAGAAATCTCTATCTCACATGGGCATAAAAGTCGTGAGGTGATAGGCCGTACCGCAGCTACGGAAGAGCTAGCTCTTTACTATTTCCAGATGGGATTAGCCCCTCGTATCGCTAATATTGTTAGGTGCAGATCTTTAAAAACGTTAAATGATGCGAATAATGCAGCAATTTCTGAGGAGAAAATTCAACAGTCGTTGAATCGTTGGGGTTGATTACAGATGTCCAAGGGATGCATGCTCGTGTGCTACTCCTATATTCTATCTTATTCAAAGTATGTAATTTAAGTAGTGAATAAATAAACATTGTGATTAATGACTATTAAGACTTAAACCTACTTGAATATACAACGTTAAAAAGTAGAGTTATTAATTCATGTAATAAACACCCAGTAGCGTAGTAGTAATAAAAAAGCAGCACTTAACTTGGTTCTTACTTGTTCATTAGAAGATGTAATTAGTTCCCACGCATCCTGTCGCTTATTGTTGGAGACAAAAGGCTTAATAGCAGCTAATTATAGCTCGTACTCAAGTTGCTACCACACTTGATATAAGTTGCTAATGAGACACGCGACTGGTAATTTGTAGGAAGGTATTATTATGAAGATAGACATAGTTAGGGTTCAACACATGTTAGCGATGTGTCGTCACATCGTGCCGTCGTAAGAAGTTGCGATGTCGCGTCGGAGAAATATGCGACGTGGGACGCAATACAACACGACACGATGTCACACCTTAAAAATTGGTAAAAATCTTTACCTGTTTATGTAACTGTTGTCGAGAGATTTGAACCACCGGCAACAGTTACATAAGTAGATAATTTAAAAGTCTTCTAAAAGCGTCTGATTGTATTATTACTATTACGTGAACCAGAATAAAGTAAACTAATAAATATATCTGCAGATATACGACAAACGGTATAACGTAACGATTAAGCATCGTAATCCAGTAATTTGTCGATCGTCAAGTATTGTTTCCAATTGTTGCAGGGTGCTAAACACTACCTCAAACACGGTCGCTCCGTCGACCAATACGTGGACAGTAAGCTATCGTACTCGGAGTACGAGGAGAACCACAACTCCCCAAGAGTTCCCCCAGTACCCAACCCTCGGCCGAGTCTCGGTCTCAAGAACCGTTCACAGCCAGTCGCGATCACTGCGATGTACGAGAATGTCGTCATAAAAGAACAGAATCCTCGACGAAAACTTAAGAGGAACTTTGGACCTCAATACGAGAATTTTGAAACGAGAATGGCTGAGAATCGCAACAGAAAGTATTCGCATCAAGAGAAGTCGTCCTTAGAAAGTCTGTTGGACGACCAATCGATGAATAGCCCTAGTGACTGCGAACGGTACTACGACGGGCCGAGGGTTCCCATACCCTTATCACCCACACACTATGAACAACCCCCCACGCCGGATCATCCCCCTCCCTCAGCGAAGCAAGCCGAGAACAGCATACACGAAAGAATCAGACCTCTAAGTCAGGTTAGTCCGCCGGATTGACATTTGTAATGCTCGCATTGGGTTTTGTGATTGTAGTTGCATTTTTTATATTGACTACTACATAATATAAGCAAAGATTTTTCTTAGATTTGACGTATTTTGCGAGATGACTAGGCTTAAATGTTAAATTGTTTTAGTTTCATACAGATCTTTTCTTTTCATTACCATTTGTTCTTCATAAATCTTTGCTTATATTATGCGGTTGATTAGAAAGAGTATTGTTAATTTAAAAGGGATATAAAAACGTATTGTTTTTATAACGACTATGTTAGTATTTTAAGCTAAATGCTCAATTTGTTTGTAAATATCACACGTCTTAAGCACTCCATTCTAACACAGACCATTCATAATAATGTTATGTAAATATTTTGTTAGTCACAGTTTAATTTTTAACTGGGTTCACATTCGTTAAACATTCCTTTTAAAATGATAAGAGCTCCCTGCTCTTAGGGACATTTTATATTGTTCTTATCCTATGGTTGTTGTTCTGTTAATACAGTAATTGGTACATACCAATTATAAAACTACAATTATTTATTTCCACATTTCGATGTCTTAAGAAGTAATTGTGCTAAGTCCAAAACGTCAAAGGTTACAGGAAAATAAAAAAAAAACAAACTGATTTTACTTATTTTAACATGTTTTTTTTTTCTATATATTGCTGTTGTAATTAAAGTAATGTATTCTATGTATGACAAAAAATGGATTTACCACTTTTACTCTTTGAGCAAAAGATATGCATGAGCATGAGTTTCAAATCATATGCACGATATTTGAATGCACGACAAGCACATTCCACATGCACCAATGAAACTGTTAGACAGTTTGAATTTGAGCCCTTTATCAAACCTATTAAGTTTTTAATATTCTTGACAGATGCATTGTTTAAGACATATTGTATTGCCAGTATGACAGATCTTGGATTATAAAATAATATAAAAAATATTTAAGACATGCCTCCCTTTTTGAAATTGGCAAATAAGCGAAACTATCATTATGCTAGTCGCGTAAAAATGAAATTGAGGCAGATTATAGTACTCGATATATATAGTACTCAAAGATATAACGCACCTGAGGCCTGTGCCCGTCTATTATAAGACTCCCTATCCCATTTAGGGTTGATTAATAAATGCTCATCAGAGCAGCGACCGTTTACCGTCAGGTGGAGTGCTTGCACATTCGTTCTTTTACTTTAATTAAAAATAATAGAATAAATAAAAATATCAGAGCATTATTTACTTTTGTTGTAAATTTACATTTACATGCATTAATACCAAGCGACACATATGCGTAGCCTTGCATGTGCATCGTGCAATACAATGCATATTTCGTGCGTTTAATCAATTTTGAGCTTTTCACATTTTATTTTGTAATTACAGTTTATTTTTTCAATAATTTCAGCTTATTATGGAAGTTGTCGAAGAGATACGAATTAGGAAAAAGTCACAGGGTGACATAGTGAACAGTTGATGTAGTATTAGTTGTTACCCGTACGAAATGAAAAGTATTCTGTTTTATTATGTGTAGATTATGTTAGTTGATATTATCATCTATCACCCTAGTCTTATCTGTATCTATAGTCGAGAAAAGTTTAATGTTATTACTACTTTTTATTTATATTATACTAACTGTTCAAATCGACTATTTATTAAAAAAATAAGAGAGCAACACAAATCATTCATAGGTATTTTAATAGCATAAAGATGTTTTTATTTTAATCAATACTCCGTTTTGTCAATCTGAAATCTGCGTGTATGTATCTACTGACCCTTGTCTTTCGAATATATAAGACTTATAAACAGTATGTTTTATTTTATTACAATTCCTGAATGAAGTATTATTTCTGTTTCTCGACCATAGATAAATATTATTTCTATTTCTCGACTTTAGATGCAGATTGTCTTCCTTATTATGGTGCTTTTATCTTGTTCGAAAGCTATAAGTTTGTAAATAGATATATATCCTTGCAAGATATTGTTTTAAGGTGCTACTGGATAGACTATATAGTTATTACAGCTTAGTTGTATGTCTTTTTAATTTGATATAATACGCACGCTATATAAAAGTGCGTGTACCCATACAGTTACTAATCTATATTTAAGCGTTTCAAATAATCACAAGTTTTCTTATAATGCGATATGTATCCACACAATACTATTTATATACGTACATATCGCATGTATTGTTAAGGTTTTGTTGATAATATTCTTATTATGTGTATTATCGTGATAATGCGTCAGTTATCGTTATATGAACGTACACTAAGTTAGAAATGGTAAAAGATAAAAAGTAATTTTTAAATATTCAATTTATATTTAACTATTAGTAAACGAGCATTTATTATATAAATGTTTTAAGGCAAATTATTGCGTGGTAAAAGATAAGAAATAAGTGAGACGTAAAAGATAAAAAAGATGTGACGTAATATATAGCCATGGTTGTTAGAACAGTTGTTTAAAATTTTGAATCATTTTAATGTACATTGATGGTTTAACAATCTTATACCAACATGACAGTATCATGAAATATAGATTAAGAAATGTTATTAATAATGTTTTTAATAATTTAGTTATTAAGATTAAATTGGAAAAGTCTGTAAGTGGATGACAACACTGACCAAATTAGCATTTAAATTTAATTAGACTGGAAGTAAAAATAATCTCCTAAAAGGTATTATGTATTGGTCAGGGATTTTCAAATCTTTGTTTTTTTTTTGTTATTTTAATTAGCTATTTTATTTTTAAGCTTCTTGTATTATTTTAAAATTTTATTTAGTTTATGAGAATAAACTTTATGTAAGATTTAACCTGTTTTATTTTATTTTGTGCACCTTTAAGTTTCCTATTATTATATTTGTTTTGTGTCTTTCATCAGCAACCCATTACCGTCCCACTTCTGGGCACGGGTCTCCTCACATAATGAGAAGGATTAGGCCATAATCTAGACATACTTTTGAGATTTTTTTTTATAATTCTCTCAAGTTTCCACACGATAGAGAGGCCGAGTTTCTTAGCCACTAGGCTTACACTGCTATTTTGTCTGTCTGTCTGTCTTTAATACCTGTCTTTAGTACTGTCATTTACTACGTGTTAATGATATGTGCATTAAATGCTCCATTGCACGTATTGTCAGTGATGACGAAATCTCCAAGAACTATAGTTACGGGTCAATAAAGAAATCAAATAAATAAAAAGAACAGTAGGAACATATGATAGCCATGTATTTCAAACAATTTTGTTGGTAATAAATATTTAAAAAATAATTATTGATGTGCATTATTACAAATTTGCAAGCGCCTGATTCTTTTTTATTTTGAAATCGTGCATTGCGCGTCTTGATTTCTCGTCTAAAATATTAGTGTATTATCTTTATGAAAATACTTAAAGGCTCCATTTTTCAATGTAGGGTATTTTTTGGCGGGGTTTAATTAAATTTGTAATTTGCTTAGATTAGAGCTTACAAACCGAGAAAAAGATGGTTATGACGTGACTTAAAAGAGTTTATTAAAATGCTTTGTTACACTAATTGTATTTTTTTAATGTAATGTAATGATAGGTAAACTACAAGTGTAGAAGTATGTTAATGAAAATTGTCATAAAAATCCATCCGTATTTACAAGAGGTAAGTTTTTTCTGAGATAAGTTCCGGTAAGTACACATGAATGCAAATTGGAAATTGTATTTTTAAACCATTATGTATTTCGAATGTTAAGAAACGTCAGAATATGTATTTAAAATGTTTTTCGAACAATATTACATTCAAAAGCAGATACATACCCAGTATCGTATTAATATGTACTTAGATTATTTAGGTACACAAGTGCAGTCGCGGGAGATATATACGTAATTTTATTAGTGAAGCCTTTCTTAATATTCGAAATTATATGTTTTATTATTCTTATTATTGTAATATGTTTTGTCTCAACGTTAACATTTATGAATGTTTAACCAATTTCGAATTCTCAATGCCTGCGCCTGAGAAATGTGTGCAAGCAAAGTTTGTTGTACGCAACGAGGAAGTTAATGTTTTATTAGGAGAGACTATTGTTATTCATTCAACTACATAACAGTGAAGGTCTTTGCAGATTTAATAAAAATGTTAAATATGTGAACTGCAGTAATCAGTATAAATGTAGTAGGTAGTGGACAGATTGCAATATACTTACAATTTCATTTCACATTTTGTCTTCAAAATAAAATTATAGTTTAATTCCGCTTTGCGCCTGTTACATATTATTCAAAGATGATTTTATGACGAATGCTCATTCAATTAATCAGGCGTTTTAAAAAATAATTTGAATTTAATTTTAAGACAGGATGGGTTCCAAGTAATATTTTTTTCTAACAGGAATACAAGCGAAGGTCTGCGCTTCGCGACAGTCAAACTGAGACTGAGATGTGTCTACTGCGGGTTGCGTCGGCAGCTTCGGTCGCCAGTGGCGCCACCGATCGCAGCGGCAACACGGACAACTGCGTCGAGGAATACGTGTGCGATGTGCCATTTGCAGGTAAGTGGGTAGTTTGAATACGTAATCCGTGTAATATGATTTTTAATTGTTTTTACGTATAATGACGTAACACTACGCAGGTATAGGATTAAAGTACGTTACCAATATTACAATGTTATTTACTTATACCGGTTATTATCAGGTCTATTATTTGGAGTTTTCAAATTTCCGAAGTGGATATTTTAAATTATACAAATATAACGATGGAAAGTTACATCTGAATTAATTGAATGCTAACCAACCAAAAAACAAATCAACATTTTTTTATAGTTTTAGTGAAATTGATTTTCGACAAACAAAACCAAAGGAAAATGAAATATTTTCCATATATCAAAACGCGACACGGAGGCGCGAATCCAAAACCCCCGATTCGTGTTTGCCGTGCAAACATCGCAACACAGTACGCGCCAGCGATCGCCACATAGCAAACAGTACGCAAATAAATATCCCGCAACGAATTCACCAATATTTGATGAATTGTTCGCCGCGTTTTATTTTGACATTTCACAAAGCATTTTTTGTGTGCCTCAGAGTAATTATAAAGTGTAGAGCGAGCTTACACAGGTACGAACTGTAGCCATATCAGGTCATCAACATCTCCACGCGTGGTATATAGTGCGAACAGTCTATAATTCATGTTCCAATTGAAAATTTGACTTTTTTTTATAGCAAACGAGCATCCAGATTAGCTACCTATATCATCAAATGGACTGCCTACTACCCATGCATATCTGTAATCAACCCCAGATAAGATAAGAATCCTACCTGAAGTCAGTTACTGATGCGTTACTACTCCGAAGAACTAAGTTGGAATGGCTCGGATAAAAATGTTTCCCTTGCCACACCCTTGAAACCAGAACATAGCAGCGATGCATATCGCTATAATAAGATAGAAAAAGGTGTTAACTAATCCGAAGGCTCTACCTTCGGAGTTGAACAAAAGAGAGACCTTCAAGTTTAGCTAATGTTATTGTTTTAAAAGTGAACATTATAATTATTGTTAAACATACTGTGAAATCAATAACATTTCACAATTAAGTTAGTTTATACAGCACATCTGTCTATGATGCGTGCAATGTATGCTATGGTGTCTACGGCATGAACATAGCACTCTATTTTATTATTAATCCGAGTGTTTCCACGTTTGATTTTGACATTTCACAAAGCATTTTTTGCGTGCATCGGCCCGATTGTTTTCTGGTTTCGCTGACAGCGAGTTTTGTTGTGTTTATGGAAAATTAAAAAAAATACGCGATAGATATTTTCAATTCGTAGTATTGGCATGAATGGGTTGTTTCTGCTCTAATAGTTATTAGAACAGTTGTTTGCAGTAAATAAAAAGTTAGGTATTTTCTAATAGCTGCTTTATATTTTGGAAATAGAGAATTTTGCAGTATTTTTGATGATAGGTCGGACTATTTTTTTGTGTAAAAATATCTTATACGATACTAAAAGTGTTTAATTATTCTAGACTTTTTTCGTTCTTTCTCTTATTTGTTATCTGTGTGTTTCTGTTATCTGATGTGATGCACATAGGGTTCCAAGTTCGATCTAGGTACGTCTAAACATTAAAACTTCTGCCGTCCAGACAAATCTCGGTTCTGGGTCCGAGTTTAAGTGTTTGTATGTAAAGACGATCATACACACTTAGTGTGTATTCATGAGACCCACGGTAGAATAATTCTATATGTGAGGCTATGCTTGTAAAAAGCTTCCTTAGTATAATCATTGCAACTATAATCGAGTAACAATTTTACCCTATTCCATACACGGTACATTTTACCCAATAACATGCTTACGCACTAAATTACACACATTAGAAACACCGACGTGCATACAAAACTGTTGTTTATCACTAATCTTCTGTTATGCAATTACGTTTTTTAATATCCAATCCATCTCGACAGATTTACCGCTATTAGTTTTTAGTTTGTAATGAGCTAACGTTATCCAATTTATGAGTGAACTTGCTTCAAGTAATCGATAGGTGATTCATAGGTAATTTAATTTGATATTAAAATATAATAATAATATAATAATAAGTATAATTAAATTTGACTTTACGTTATGTGCAAGATATTGAACTTTATTTCATACCAAAACATTAACTCCATTACATTAACATACCAAAACTTATGATGTTGTTGCGTTCGAATCACAAATGCGTTGCTAAGTTTTGTGTGGTAGGAGAGACATACGAGTACTTCTGCGAGATGTTCCAAGATAGACCCCAGGGGTAGCAACACATCGGTGGTCGAAGTAGGATTTTTATCTTATCTAGGGTTAATAACGGATGTCCATGGGCGGCAGTCCACCTGATGGTAAAGGCCTTTTAGTCAGGTGGACTACACGCTCGTTCTGTTATAAAAAAATATATAAGTACTTCAAACGTCTTATATTAGTAAACTTTCGCGCACTGTTTAAATCACAAGATAACAGCGCTGTTGCTACTGCAGAAATAATAATAAGTAGAGTTCCACCACCTTTATCAAGCATACGAACTCTATAACCCGTTTGCGAGCACCTTAACTTTCCTCTTATCTTTTATCTAACAAGCAACTAGCCCTTTCTTAACTTAAATACCAAGAGATATTTTCCAATTATAATTGTGCCACGCCTCTCATATCAGCGTAACCGTTAGATATTCTTAGAAATGAGAAGTATGTAACGTGTAGAGTGTATGTATGGTTGTATGAGTGTTAGAGAAAGTTTTGAAAACTAGAGCCCTTTGACCTCAAGGTCCATTGCATCGTCTCACCTTTATTGTGTACCTGCAACGCCTTTTTTAAGTTATACTCGTACATTACGTAGTAAGTAGATACGCGAGAAAAAATGCAAGTGAAATTGTTTCTTACGCATTTACATAAAAAGTCACAAGCGACCATACATACATACATACAATACATTAGAAATAATGATAGGTGCAATTTCAGAAAAGTTCACGACCACAACTTAAAATCTTGAAAAAGAAATCTTGAATATATTTTATAAGGCAGAAATAGGTGTGACGGTAGTGTCGCCTCCGAACCAAGTCAAAAACCTTTTTTAGGGTTCCGTGCCCAAATAATAAAAACGGACCCATACTACTAAGACTCCGCTGTCTGTCCGTTGGTCGTCTGTCCGTCTGTCACAGGGCTCTATCTCCTGAACAGTAATAGATAGACACTTGATTTTTTACAGAGTATGTATAAGGGTGGACGCTATAACAACAAATACTAAAAATAAAAAAATAAAACATGAAAATTTTGGTTGTACGTAACCCTCCGTGTGCGAGTTCGACTTGCACTTTGCATATTATTAAAACTGTTATGTAGGTATTCTATACAAATAAAGAAAAACAAACTGTCTATATTTAATTTCTCAGTACATGCGTGTATTCTGAACAGTGTCTTTGCGGGACAAACAACTGCGGTAGGCTAATGCATCGCGGGCTGCGGTTTCGTGTGGATTGCGACCAGATAACGGCTCCTGCTTAGATCATCTGTTAATCTTACGGTGTATTGTTTATAAGCGATGATGGGGTAGCCCAGTGGTACGGACATCGCTTGGCTGTCTGGATTTCCGTAATAACCTGGTAATCGTCAACCCAACATTGTTCCACTTCTGGACTCGAGTCTTCTCTCAGAATGAAAAGTGTGTATTAATAGACTTTGCATACCTACCCTTAAGATTATTTTTAAGATCTCTCAGGTATGCTGGTTTCGTCACGATGTTTTTCTTCGCCGTTAAGGAACTTAATTAATTTCAAATACGCACATAATTTTGAAAAAAAAAACCGCGAGGACTCCTCGATCGAGAGGGCGTGTTTCAATCGCTAGGCTGGGCTGTCATTGCTATTCACTTAGAAAAATGCTCTGGAATTAGGAATCAATAATTATAAACACGTTATTTTAAGTTACTATATGAATGAGGTTACTTTGTCTTCATCTTACGAGTTTATGATAGTACGTAGAATGCGGTTATCTGCTGTCACATACCATAAAATATTTTTTCTATAAGTATAGCTTAAGAAAATATTATTTACCCCTCAAATATAAAAACGATAAAGACTACACGTAAAAAATAGTTTACTTAAAAAAAAGTTTTACTACCACTTATCGCAAGAGCAATCATCTGCAAACAATAAGAAATTCTCGGCAAATCCATCCCAGGTAAATAATAAAGCAGGTAAAACTAAAGCGTACACCGTATCTATGCCACAGGAATGGGTAAAAGATTTCATGTTGTAGAATATAATAGTAGTAAAAAATAGTTTTACTGTGTTAAGTAAAAATATGATGATCGTTTAATTATCTAAATGTTAAGTAAAATCGTAAAAGTACCTAATATCGGTACTTTTTATTCCATCATCATCGATAACACCTGTAGCGTAAAAAACGTTAGGTCCGAATCAATCTGTAAAAAAATGCATAGTGTAATTCACAAGAATTTATGTTGGTTCCATATCCATATAATTAAAATTATAATAATATTGATTTTGTTTAATTTTTTAGCGATATCCATCCGTTATTGTGTTTAAAAGATATTATTTCGATACTAGGTATATATTTTGAACACTACTACTACAATACTATCTAAACCGACATGTACTGATAAACTCACGTCTAATAATTTACATTACCAAGTCACGTCCCATCCAATCACAGGCGCAAAACACCATGCCCGATTACCCGACTGGGGTGCGACATCTACAATTACAATTGCAGTGCGCTCACGCAAAGCTCACGAGTGCAGGCGCCGGCCCGCCGCGCCGCTCTCTCGTCCTTTTTGTTTTTTCGTTTCACTTGTCTCGGTGCGGCTGTTTCATACTTGCGATTTGCAATGGTGGTCAAAAACAGATACAGGGGGCCTACCACCATCTTTTAAAAACCATCATAGTTCAGGAAAGTTTTATTCCCTCCTTAAAACAGTAAAATATTCCGTCATACACAGTTTAACAAACTTAAACCCTTATTAATTTTTCGCTTATCCATTGTATAAAACCAACTAAATTAACAAATTTAGTTGGTTTGCTAAGTAAAAAGTTAAATTTCCTGCAAAAAAAGTAAAAGTATGATTAAAATAATATTGTTTTAAGAGATGGTAGTAACCCCCCAGGTCGTCGTCAACGCGTTATTGTTCCACTGCTGGGTACGGGTCTCCTCTCAGGGTAAGAGCGGTTTTACCATAGTCTATCGTCAATGCAAATTGGTAGACTTTACCCACCTTCTGGTCAAAATAATACAAATCAATAATGGTATTTTAACACTAAGAAATTAACATTTCTTGTTGGTTGTTGGTTTGGTTGTTCTTGTTATCGACTGTAAATAGCTTACCAACTCAATTTTTTCAGTTATAAAATTCACCTTATTAAAATTCATATTCTTACCCGACTGCGGAGAGGTAATGTTTTTCGAGTGTATTATGGCCAAATGCGCATTGAAAACTTCATGCACCTTTGAAATCTTTTTAAAAAAAAACTCAGAAGTATCGGTTTCTTCACGATGATTTCTTTCACCCTTATGACAATCGATAAGATAAGTAATTTCCAATAGGTACGCACATAATTACAAAAATCGGAAGTGTGTGCCTGGAATTCAAACCTCGGATTACTCAAATGAGAGACCTAGCATCAACCACTAGACTGTCACTGTTTTTAAATAACGGGTAGGTATATGAGTCGCTAGTATGAAAAATATGTCGTGCAAGTAAGGATATTTTATAGTCGCATGTATTTAACGTAAAACTAAAGGTTAAGGTTTTTGCTTAATTTATTCAGTTGTTATATTTTATTATGTCACCTGATACTAGTTTTACGTAACTGTGTCTTGAAAACGTAAATAAGATTTGTAGCTTACTGATTAAAGGTCATTAAGTGTGTTGTATCTTGTTTGTCCTTTTTTTATATGTGTATAATACATTTAGATACAGCATGAATAAAATTAATTACTCGTGCATATTTCATTCATCTGCAGTGATAGGCTAGTGGTTAAGAAACTCTGCCTCTCGATCGAGTGGTCCGAGGTTCAAATCCCAGGCATGCACCTCTGTGCCACCACATTTTTCAAAGTTATGTGCGTATTAGAAATTAATTATCACTTGCTAAACGGTGAAGGAAAACATCGTGAGGAAACCTGCATACCTGAGAGATTTATAATAAAAAATCTCAAAGGTATGTGAAGTCTACCAATACGCAATTGGCCAGCGGGGTGGACTATGGCCTAATCCTTCTTATTATAAGAGGAGATCCGTGCCCAGCAGTGGGACAGTAATGGGTTGATGATGACATATTTCGTACAGTTCTATATTTGGATTTTCCTATGTAATGACTACTGTAAATTTCCTTTAACTGGTGATAAACGCTAATAACCGCCCATGAGTATATGTAATTATGTTAAAAAAATCTGGATTTGGATTCTATTTGAAGTCGGTTACATATCAATTGCTACCCCTGACGACTATGGTAGAATGCCATTTTTAATATACTCAAGAGCCTTTGTTATCGCTGTTATACTCTAGAAAAAGCCGTGGCTATGGTGTCTCCGGAGTCAAAACACGAAGGTTACTTAAAAAATCCATATTTCTAGTCTATACCATCAAAAATCCAGCATGTAACACATAATTCTTAAACCAAAGAACGGTATGCGTGAACGCACATTACGGTATTTGATTACGTTACCACGGGAATAATCATTTTGTGTGACCACAAATGTTGATGACAAAAGTACCTAAGTACTAGTAGACATTGTAGTACTCGTAGTTCAAAGAATGGAAAGTTATGTGTCTATTGGCCAATGTTCTCATAATGTGGCTTTTATCAAGTAGAAGTAAAACTCAAAAGACATATAGGTACATCATGACTATTAATATATTTGTCTCCTTTTTGAGTAAGGGTCTCTTCTTAGATTGTGAAAGGTTTTAGGTCATAGTTCATCTGATTTACCTAGTGAAAATTAATATACTTCAAACACCTCTAAGATTTTTTTGACAGAATTCAGGGTTGAAGGGTTTTACGATGTTGTCTTAAATAGTTAATGCGAGGATAAATGTTTAATACACACATAACTTTGATAAATCGGAAGTGCCGTTTTTGAAGGTGGTAGAACTCTTTGTGGTTTGACTCCGGCGGCACCACGGCCACACCTATTTCTACCTAATAACAGCAGTGTTAGGCGCTGCTGTGTTCCGGTTTGAAAGGTGTGGTAAGGGAGACAGACTTTTCCGAGGCATTCCAGCTTAGTCCTCAGGGGTAGCGGTGCACCTGTGGCCGACCTCAGGTAGGAATATCTAATCCTATCTGGGGTTGATTACAGATATCCATGGGCGGCAGTAGCCGCTTACCATCAGGTGGACTGCATGCTCGTCTGCTACTCTTATATTATAAAAAAAAGTGCTTGCCCGGGAATCGAATCCCACAAACCCAGCATGAGAAACCGAATTTTGGTACCACTGCTTAAAAAGAGGTTTACGAAGGGCTTCTCATAAAGTTTGTTTATGTACAAAGTATAAGTTTCTTGTCACGATACTCATCTCGCAGGTAGTTCGGCGCGACTCAAACAAATGTGCACAATTAAAACTGTACGCCATTTACAACGTAAAGCAATTAATATAATGCATTCACGTTTATACTTATCTCTATTCAAATAAGTATTCAGTGAAATTTATATTCTGAATCTCATAAAGAATGTGCTTGACTGCACGCGAAAGGCGAGTTAAATTACGATGAGTTGCAAATTAACATTTGTTTTTATAAAAATTGATAAATATGCTTAATAGTAAAATATAGAAATTAGAAATGTGTAAGCGAAATATAAAACGCTTTTAAAACGTAGGTAAGTCGTTATTTTGCCACTTTTATCTATATTTTTTAGTTTTTATTCGACCGTTGAGAATACTAATAGCACATTCGCTATAGAGGATATGAAAGGACAATGGAAGAACCTAATCTTTTGGGTGATAATAGAAAATCTTAACCTGTTACTCTCCTATACCTAATATATTTGTAACTTCAAAAACTGTCCGTAGACGAATATCAGTGACTTACTGTAACGGCATTACCAAACGGCGGTATTATCAAAGCATTACATTAGTACTTGGACATTACAAATATTATACATATTAAAAAACGATAAAAACAAAAGAAACATACATAAATTCTTGAAAATAATCGCTGATCGCTAATCGCTTTAGCATTTGTTTCGCACAAGTTAGTAAGTCCCCATTTGTCAAAGAGTCGTGGTTCGCGAATGTTACAATTTCACTTTGTACCATTTTAAGGAGAAAGGTCTTGCTCCATACAAATTTTACTGCATCGTAAATAACTTGTTACAAAAGATAAGCTTTAGCCTAGGAAATTTCAATACTCGTAGACCGCGGGTTAGAGGTTAATGTTAAGATTTATCGCATATTTCATGTGGTCTTATTGTTCAGAAGAGTTAAGGTTATATATAACTTCATGGAGTAAAATTAGCAATTCATACTTGAATTGAATGTATGGTCCTTAAGGCCCTAATGGGAACGCTAGAGCCACATTGCCAGTGTCAAACAAAACATATTACATCATATAAAAGCATAGATTAGTAAAGATTACTCACTCGTAACAAGAATATGTAACTAGTTTCGAGATTTGAAATAGTTGCGTAAAAAAGATATGCCACGTCTCCATGCTAACTGACAAATCAGCCTTTTGTGGCTTCATTCAATTTTAAGGCGGCGAAGTATCTTTACTAATCTATGGAAAGCTACCAAATTGGCCAAATAGTTGCCAGGTCAACTTACGAGTCATAAGTTTCATTAATTGGTCATAGGTGTCAACTACCTGTCGGTCATAGAACCAATTACAATCAATAAACTATAGATGCCGTGACAATAATTACACTTTATTACTTGATAAAGTGTGTCATGAGCGTTTTTATAAAAGTGATTTACTATCAACACGCTCACTTTACACTTAATATATTGTATTGTTATTGGTTTCACATTTTTATTTTAATGTCTTTACCGTCGATTTCATTAAAAAAGGAACAAATTAACGAAACGATTGTTTTGGAAATTCGATTCTTATGATTTTTTTATGTGCTACAAAAATATTTATTGTGCCGTGTGCCGTGGTCAATTCAAGTATTGGCAGTTTAATATAATACTTATTATAATTTTTAATGGTGTACTTATGTAGGTATTTTACATATTTGTATTTGCAGTGATAATTTATTAATGAACAAAAATAAATAATTGATTTTCAATTACCCATGTTTAAAAGTCACGTAATACTACATATACCTATAGCACATTAAGAAATATGGTCATTATTATTTATTACAAGTCTTCGTCAACCATACGATAGATAAGCTTTTCAAAGACGCCAGACAGTAACATATGCGTCATTGTTGTCGTATCCATTTGACAGTCAAACTGTCAGGTCACGTGACATGACCTGACGCACTGTCGCGACGCGCGTCATCGACGGGGATCCTTGGGCTTACTGGACGAGTGTCGTGACTCATCGATATAGTTCAACGAGTACTGAAAATATATTGTACGTAAATTGTCTGAGTTTAGTTATACAAAATAGATACTTAAGATAGTAGATATGTAGTACTCATTGCACTTAAGTAATTGACCGTGATGATAAAAAGTTAACGACGGTGACGTAAATTTATCATGTACCTATTATAGAAGAATAATTTGCAAAATTTAACGAAACGATAGTGATTTTTAATATTTCTAAGCATTTGTATTGTATGCAATAGGTATGGTTAAGATGGACTATGTGTAATTTATGTAATATGCAAATCATTGCAATTTGTTTCTGTTTCCAATAACGAATTTACAAATACACACAGAAGACCAGTATGGTGATCATTATTTAGTATACCAAGTCCTCGTCAACCATACGATAGATAAGCTTTTCAAAGACGCCAGACAGTAACGTATGCGTCATTGTTGTCGTATCCATTTGACAGTCGAATTGTCAAGTAGCGTGACATGACCTGACGCACTGTCGCGACGCGCGTCATCGACGGGGATCCTTGGGTTTACTGGACGTGTGCCGTGACTCATCGATATAGTTCAACGAGTACTGTAAATATAATGTACGTATATTGTCTGAGTGTAGTTATACAAAATAGATACTTAAGTGTATATGTAGTACTCATTGCACTTAAGTGACTGATCGTGATGATGAAAAGTTGACGATGGTGACTTAAATTTATCATGTACCTATTATAAAATTATAATTTGCAAAAATTAACGAAACAATAGTGTTTATTAATATATCTAAGCATTTGTATTGTATGAAATCGGTATGGTTAAGATGGACTATGTGTAATTTATCTAAAATGCAAATCATTACAATTTGTTTCTCGTTCCAATAACGAATTTAGAAATATACACAGCAGACTAGTATGGTCATTATTTATTATACCAAGTCGTCGTCAAGAAAACGTTAGATAAGCAAAGACGCCAGACAGTGACGTATGCGTCATTGTTGTCTTATCCATTTGACAGTCGAACTGTCAAGTCGCGTGACATGACCTGACGCACTGTCGCGACGCGCGTCATCGTCGGGGATCTTTGGGTTTACGGGATGATTCTCGTGACTACTCATCGATGTAAAAAGATTAGTAAATATACAATTGTATGTTGCGTGTGGTTACAAAATATTTGTTATGTTGTTAGACAAATTTGGCATATCATTGCACTTACGTGGATGAGAGTATTTGTAAAAAGTGAATAGCGAGAGTGAATTCATCATGACATATTGTCGAATTATATTTTGCAAATTTTAACGACACGATAATATTTTAAAATGAGATTTCAAAGTGTTTGCAATCGGTATGATTTTGGTGTAATTTGTGTACCTACTGTGCAAATCATTACAATGTCACGTCAATGTTTTGTTAAAATTACGAAAACAAACATTGCTCATTTAATATTTGTCGCATTTTGAAAAATGTTTTGCATTTATTTTCTGATAAAGCTTTAAATAGTTTCAAATTATCTTTTCTCCAGAAGAGAATCTGAAAGCACAAAGCTAACTCTGAACTTACTAAACTAACTTTCTCAAGAAATAACTTACTAACGTCGCCCTGACCTACACCAAGAAACATTATCGCGCCTGTATAAACGGCGCCGGCGACAGAAAAAGCGACTACAACCAATCATACACTTACAGGGCTAAACTAACCTTATGCCCTGCACATTAAGCTTTATTCTACTGACGATTGCTTGTTTCCTCATCCGAAAACGGCTTATGACCTCAGTCAGTGAATAAGTGCGAAAACTCAGAGGAATAATTAGTATAGAGTCCATGTTTCCAACACCTTGGTAGGATTTCAAAAACTAGTATTAGAAATTAATTATTACTTGCTATAACGGTTAAAGCAAACGTTTTG
The DNA here is from genome assembly GCA_014595695.2 of Epargyreus clarus clarus. Taxonomy (NCBI): domain Eukaryota; kingdom Metazoa; phylum Arthropoda; class Insecta; order Lepidoptera; family Hesperiidae; genus Epargyreus; species Epargyreus clarus. The sequence goes on from JACTTY020000025.1 coordinate 1,527,571, forward strand.
AGGAAACATATACATCTTAGAAATAAAAAAAGTTCTAAAATGTACGCGAAGTCTACCAATCAGCACATGACCCGCTCGGTGGACTATAGCCTAAACCTCATTGTCATTCTGAGAAGAAACTCACCAGAGGGACAGTTGTGGGTTAATTAAGAATCTTCAAACTGCGCATAGTAATGATGTTCTCACTTGTGTGAAAACGCTCAGAAGGAATTCCAGAAATACAATATATTCTCCCATAATCATCAACATTTACATTAATACATCTTTATCCACTATTATTTTATCATATCTCCATTATAAAAGACATTGCAAATATCAGCTGACATTTCATGACTCAAAGCAAGACTCCACATTCTAAAATATAAAATAGAAAAGTATTTAATAAGTGACGTAAAGTATTAACAACCAGCAATATAAATGGATCAATGCGATGTGCCTATAACACTTGTGTCTACTGTTCATATCTTGCTCGCTCGCTCTATACTTTTAAATTAATTTATGTACAAGAATTTATCAGTACTGTATTTATTGCAATATGTTTTGAACTTTTAACACTGCTGTTATGTGCGTGATATGTCACATACTGACGAATTTATGGTTACCGTCAAGCGATCTCGCGCTGGTAGTAAGTTTCAGAAATTTAGTGCCTGTTTAAAGGTTTTGTAAGCTGATATGCTTGATATTGACGCAGTGATACCTTTTTTAATGTCGTTACGAACGAGTGTGAAATGGTCTAGATAATTGTTATTGAGTGGTGACTGCCACGTATGGATATTGATAAATCAACCCCAAATAGCTATCGACAGTATCTGTAGCGCAGGAAACCTTAAACTTAGATAGTTAAATAAAAAAAAACATGATTTTGGTCGGCTCTACATCTAAATTAGTCACTAAAATTGAACTCGATCCGTAAGTATATATTTTTATTATTAAATTTAAACAGGCCTCTAATCCTCCTTAATGTAAGCTATCAGTGCCGCTTATAGATTATGGGGTCGATTACTATCGCTGTCGACCTTAAATAGATTTGAAGTCCTACATAAGGCCCTACACAGGCATTTTTACTAATTGAGATTACTCTCCCTTACCTTTCTTTAAACCAAAATATAGCATCTTTTAACACTGTTATAAGCACATACCTATATCTAAAAAATACAGGTCTGTGGTTATAAGGCAGAAAATAAGCGTGACAATGATGCTGTCAAATTTGAACCACAAAGAGTTCTATCTTACTACATACATTGAAACACAGCCACTATACTGCCTTTGTTACATAAAAAGCAAGTCGTTAATAATATTACAGTTTTAATCAAATTTATACCATTCAAGTACGTACCAACTTTCTAACAATTAATCTTACGCGTAATAAAAGACCTTAATTAAGTAATGATTGGACATTCACGATTCTTTCACCAGACGCCATAAATATTATCTGGAAAGTGTTGTCTGTTTCGTAAAATGTCTACCGGTATTTGTTTCAGTGACTGTTTATTATATTTTTGGTAATAAATGAGTGTTGGTTTCGAAGAATCTAGAAGGAATCATAAAAATCCCAATTTGGTTGCTTTTTTCGTAAATCTAAATAAAGAGAAAGATAAAAGGCCATGTAAATAATGTCTCTTAGTCCTCAGGGGCAGCATTTATATATAACCTCCGACAGGGCGTTGCCTGTCATAGTTTCAGTCAATCAGAATCCGACTATTAGTGGGATCATGAGGATTATGCTGAAATGGGATTGTCCTCATCTATGCTAAGGGAGGAAGCGCCCATTTATGACCATGCAAATCGATCCTTATAATTATAAATTAAGTATCATTTGCATTAGTGGTGTAGGAAAAACTAAAGAGGAAAAAATCTTAAAGGCGTGTAGTCTACTAATTTGTATTTTGATAGCGCGATAGACTATGGTCTAAGCTTTCTCACTCCGAGTATACACGTGTCCAGTACCCTTACCATGAGTTTTTACGTTTCGACAAATATGACTATTTTGGTATTTGTTTACGTATTGACCCATACAATTTCCAAGTTCTGATATAATCCGCTAGGGGCGCTGATTGGAAATAGTATGGGCAAATACGTAAACAAATACCAAAACAGTAATATTTGTCGAAATGTAAAAACTCATGGTAAGGGTACAGCCGTGGGACCATAATAGATACTGATTCTATATACCTTTTCTTTTTACTTATTGGGCTACTTAATTTTCATAAAAATAACATTACCTATTCGAACTTCGCTGATAGTTTTATTTGGTTTCAAACAGGACTGTTTTTTGGGTTATCTACAGTTCAATGCTACCATTGAACACTGACTATCAGGTAGGTTCCTTTTTACCTGCACATGCGAAACCCACAATATTCGCGTGAGAAATGCACCTGCTAGGTTTAAAAAGTAGCAGGTGCGTTTGTAAATGAAAGTAAACGACTCAAGCGCACGACAAAATCACTTTTATTTCGTGGCAATGACATTTTATGAACAAAGACATATTAGATTTCGAAAGTAACCTTTTCTCAACTTAATTTATATTGACTTGTGTGATTAATTGGGTACGTCGGTTTTTAAAAGATAAGACGTAATTTCATGCAGTCAATATTAGTGTTGACGTAAAAAAATACGGAAAAAACATAAATCAAATTATAAAGGTTTTTAGAAATGCAACTGGTTTTAGTCACCCGAATTAGACATTTAATAAACAAGCAATTTTATTGGGAATGTTCTCTTATAATATATAAGAAGCAAACGACCCTGCGGTCCACATAATGGTAAGTGGCTACTATTGTCCATTGACATCCCAGATGAGATAAGGGTCCTACCAGAGGTCAGGTAAATAGTAAGGTTTATAGTATAATGTATTTTTAGTAGACGCAGAAGAATTTGTTTAATATACTTTTAGTCTTCTGGAAATCACTATCAAAATTTCTTCGTAAACTCTGATAAACTCGCAAGCAAAGCAACTATATTACAAAGATAGAGGAACCACGCTTGAAACTCCGAACACATTTGTTCAGACTAAATACGTCAATTGTTCTAATTCGGACCGGGATCGAACTGGATCAATAACACGGAACCCCGTGTCAACGTACTGCGCGTGCGCATGTACCGCGTTATACCGAATGTGTTCATGTGTTAATGAGAATTTATTTTATTAGTTCCTGCTTTGTGTCTAGGGCTGATAACTCGTTTCTTTATGGAAATCAAATAAAAAAACAGGTATCTAATATCTACGCAGACTACAGTGGGTTCAACTTTTTTTAGGAATTTGAAGCAAAAAAGCTTGTTCTCCAATCAAAAGAATTTTACCTTGTTTAACCAGAACTTGGATAAAATATATATTTTGGATATAGTCAGTGATAACCTAGTGGTTGAAACTTGGCCTCTGTGTCAGAGGTCCGAGGTTCGAATCCCAGGTATGCCTCTAATTTTTCATGTGAGCAGTTGCAGTGTTATGTGCGCATAAGAAAATAATTATCCCTTGCTGTAACTGTGAAGGGAAACAACGTGTATAAACCAACACACCAGATAGTTCTTTAAATAAAATGATCTTAAACAGGTGTGAAGTCTACCGATTCGCATTGGGCCAGGTTGGTAGATTACGACCTAAACTCCTTTCATGAAAAAGATCCTGTGCCCAGCAGTGAGACAGGAATGGGTTGACAACGACGATGAACACCCTACATTAGCGTAGGTACTTGGAGGATGAATACTGATTAGCTAATTTAGTTCAATACGCAAGTATACAGCATTATTAATTTTATTGCCTTTTAAAAGAAATCGTAATTTCTTCATCAACTTATAAATTACAAGGTCATATTGTGATATAGATAAGATATCGTTGTATTTGTAAATATCTACTTATAATGATTTCAAGGCGATCGTGTTTTACGATTCGTATTAGAATAATTTGCATTACAATATCGACGAATTCATTACGAATTGATTAATAACTTCTGTAACTCGTTTTTGTTGCACTAACTAATCAAGGTGTGAACAAATGAGTTAAGATTTTTTAGGCAATTAACAGATGTATTATATTTATTATAAGATTAGGTAGTCAACGAGCGTGCAGTCCATCTGATGGTAAGTAGTCACATCCATGGATATATGTAACAACTTCATATAAAATAGGTTCTACCTGAAGCCGATCATAGATACATTGCCATTCTTGAGGACTGAGGTGGTTGTCTTATACGTAAGTCAGCTCTCATCTCTATTATGAGAAACCTCTGCGATATGAGTATTTCCTGACAAATTCCAGTCATCTTAGGCTGCATTGAATGTAATCAAGTTACGAGTAAATCACTTTTCGCACACCCTCCAAAAATGTATTCATACATCTTTCTCCCCCGTGCTTAAGAAACAGCATTTATATTTTCTTAAATAAATTAGCATTCATTAATGTTTTGACCAAAATTAAATTACTGAATTCCTGAACTATTAAGTTTCTGAAAAATAAAGCGAAGCTTTATAATTTATACCTAGGTATGGAAAAAATTAAGACATAAAATGTTACAATCGAGTAGCACAATTTCTCTTCGTGTCTATAGGAGCCCTTGGCCCTATAGAAGACGTTACCTGCCCCTGCGTATTTACTAAAAATACATCGGTTACACGGTGAATAAACACAAACAAGCAGCCGGTTTTAAAATCCTTCACTTTCTAAAGTAACTTGAAGTGCGTGAGGTGTTTCGAATCGGTCGGTTTACTTGCGCCGGCGCATGGTGCGATGATTTCTTCTGTCAGTTGCTCTCGCGCGTCGATCCACGGCGTGTGTGTGGATCTTGTGGGTCGAGATCGTTTAAACCTTTTGTGATAAGTGATCCTATTTAGTCACAAGTGTACAATTTTAGTGCCTAATTGGTTACGCACTGTGTTTCAGTTGACAATTGTCGCGTCGGATTCTTCTTATCTAAGTAAGTTTAATCTATGAATTATCACCAAAACGATAGTGGTTTGGTTAACGCCGGTAAACGCGTTTTTCTATACTATGTTTGGGAAAAATAGCGTATTCGAACAAACTGATCGTTAACTATCCAAAGTTTCTAATAGATTTAACATTGGCAGCTGTTTAGCGTTTCGTAACGCTATTATCAGCTCTTTATGATTTATAAATATGTCTGTTTACATAACGTATGTGTTGTGCTGAGATATGTACATAATAAGTCATTTCATTGATATATTATTATGTGATAGTAAAATGTTTTACCTACAATAATATGGAATTTCCCGATATACGTGGAAAATTAACACATTTTATTTATTGACTTGAGAGGTTTTAAAAATAGAAAAATAGGTGGCATTTTCGACTACATCGACTGTATCGGCAACTATCCCCATCAGTGTCTGCCTTATTACAGCAAGGGGTGTGATAAGGAAAGCATGCTTATAATAACACGAGGAATTCCTCACATAGGCTTGTTTTTTTTTATTATTCACGAGTAGATCGAGCAGAAATATCAAAATTTTGCTTTAACTCATTTGTGTACCTTAAATGGTGTAATATTAAAGATTTTAAGTTTAAATACAAATAATTATTGGGAGGGTCAGTGTGAGTGACGCTCTAATCAACCCGATGTTGAAATAAAAACTATCCTCATAGAGAGATGATGAAAATATAAAGTTATAATAAGGTTTTGTGATTCAATTCAAATACAAAAAATATGAGGTATCCCTACTTATTTAGTATTGGTTGGTCTTGTTTGCAGATTCTGTTTTAGTAGTAGATAGTCCAGTCTTTTTGATTAGTCATAGGTAAATGTTTTCCTTAATTAAGTTTCTATTGTGTGTGGTATTCCCACAGCCAGAGTAAAGATTACGAACAAAAACCTATGAGAAAGATTCATTCATACGATTTATTTTCCACTAAATACACAATAGGATGAGTAATACATATTTTAACTCAATATCTTAAATGAGCATTTGTATGGCAATTTAAGTATTGAACTCAGTCTTATAAATTTTCGACGTTACGTTTAATTTTAATGATAGAATATATCATTCGAAAGTACACAATAATAATATTCATTAAATTGCATTAAGTATCAAAACTGTACTAACTTAGGGATGTATATGCATAAATAATATAAGAAATGTAAAAGTAAATTTTAAACACTCTGTGTCTTATATATTTTCGAAGTAATATTTATTTTGTTTCATATATTTCGATAACAAAACATTATAAAAAGTCCAAAACAATGATATTGATAAAATTGCATTCAATGTCAATATGATGGAGTAACTTAGCCATATATGGTCATTTTTAATTTACGAAACGTAAACGAAAATTTCAAAACATTGCATTGAATAATTCCATTGCTGTTTGTATAATTCAATTACAAAAACGGTATAAAAAGTGTAAAATAATGATATTGACTAAATTGCATTAAATTTCAATATAATTGACTAACTTTACGTTTTTATGGCCATCATTAATTTACGAAATGTAAACTTAAATTTTATATACAACCTGTAACGAAGTAATATTGATTTTTGTATAATAACACTCGATTACAAAACTGTAAAAATCGCAAATTAATGATATTTACTAATTTTGCATTAAATTTCAATATAATTGACTAACTTTGTGTTTTTATGACCATCATTAATTTATGAAATGTAAACGTAAATTTTAATACAACTTGTATCGAAGTAACATTGATTTTTGTGTAATAACAGTCGTTTACAAAACGGTATAAAAATCGCAAAATAATGATATTGACTAAATTGCATTAAATTTCAATATAATTGACTAACTTAGCGTTTTTACGGCCATCATTAATTTACGAAACGTATTTAAGAAGTCGGAACTTACGAAAACGTTAACCTTAACGAGCGAACGCATTACAGATAACGATAACAAATGTTTTCGAATCTGTACGCAATTTGGAAACAGAAACATCTTGGAATTACATAATAAAAATATATTTGTTTTATGTAATGGATTAGAAGATGTCATGGCTAGGTGGTATAAGACTTGCCCTCTCAATCGGGAAGTATCGGGAGTAAATGAGGATGCAGTCCATGGACATCTGTAATCGACCCCAGATAAGATTGGAGTTCTAGCCGAGGTCAGCCACAGTTGCGTTGTTATCCTGAGGACTGTTGAAACGCCTCGGATACAGAAGTGCATGTGTCCGTTATCACATCTTGAAATCTGAATACAGAAGCGCTTAACACTGCTGTTATTAGGCAGAAATAAGTGTGGCGGTCGTGCCGCAGACGAACGATAAGGGTTCTTTCATTTTCTTCCGAATCTCTGGCACGCCTAACTGATTTTCTAAGGTAGTAAGCTACCTATTCTAAGAAGATGCAACTTTTCCTATTATATTTTTAATGAAAAGATTCATAATTCAAAACATCAAACACATTAATGTTTTAATGTGTTCAGCCTCAATGAGATTATTTACATTAACACTATAAGGTCATCTCAATGATAACAACTAATTCATTCTGTTTTGTTTAGTCAAACGGTTAATGTTTTTGACATAATTAGCTGTTATCCGTAATTACGTTTGTATCAAATGTAAATAAAAAATGAACTATTGATCCTCAGAAATTAATAATTATATGCTTAAACTATAAATTACATCGTGTATAACCTGGCCTTAGATAATCTCTAAAATAAAAACAAGATATTAAATGGGTATGAACTTTGGCTATGACCTAAACCATCTTAATTAGGATGATTTTTGTTTAAATATTGTTTCTATTTAGAATGTTTCTTTTTTAAAATGACGTACGAAGATAAAACTCGATGCATCGAAGTTTTTTTAATAAAAAATATGTATAGTAAAATACATCTTACTCCAGAGGTTCCAGTCCAAAATGCTAAGGATCATTACAGACGCTCCATGGTTTATAACAAACCAACAATTACACCACGACCTTCAAATCAGAACAGTCCAAGAAGAGATCAAGCACTCAATGAAATCCTACAGGAATAGAATAGAAAACCATTCAAATAGACTGACTAAACACTTAATGAATTCAAACACCTCAAAATTCAAAAGGCTAAAAAGAAAGTCCCCTAGAGATTTATAGGGATTGATAAATACAAGGGGCGTACGTCGCTGGACTGACTGTCCCCCAAGACAAACATATAAATCCATAACCCTGTGCTGAATGTTCATAAGAAACAGATCGCATAAAGAACATAAGTAAAAAAAAAAATACATCTAAAACATAAAAATCCTGTATAACGTAATGAAAGAAAATCTACCAAAATTCACAAAGGTTTTCAAAAGGTGATAATATTATAAACATATATTGGTTTTCGGAAAAAAATAATCCTATTACAATTTCCTTACATAGTATTATGCTTAGATCTCTAAGTAAATCTCTTAACATCTTCATTTGGTACATTGTAGAGCCAATAAATTCTCAGTTTATTGCTCGTTGAACTGCCATCTTCGCTGTTATCTGCGCTATTCCAGTGCGTCTCGAGTATGTCCGTTTCCTGTACTTGCTTACTCTACGCCACTACGCACTAAATGATATAATTTCCTTATTAAATATTGAACGATTGAAAGAAGCAGCTTCCTTTGTATATACTGAGCATGTTTTTGACTTTGTTGAAAAAAGACATATCTTTTCAGTTTGTTCTTACATATTTTACTGTTTATAAAAGTTTTTACATATTTACTCGACTGCGGAGGGTAATGTTTTTTGTATGTATGTATGTATGTATTGTATGTATGTATGTATGGTATGTATGTATGTATAGTCCGCGTAAAACTGCTAGTCTGCTCTGAATATAGAAATGAATCGCGTCGCCATAGTAAATTGTATGACTACACCAGCTCGCAACAACTTCAGAGCGGACTAGCAGTTTGGCACGTACTATATATGTCTTATTCTTTGGTACGCCTTAAGCTCGACGGATTTTAACATATGAGTTGTCGTTGGATTCTTCAAAATCGTGGGAGTAAAATAAACTGCATTATGTCAATTATTTATTTTATAGTAGTCGTTTCATTGTTTTTATAATAACTACTTAGTTATATAAGCTGTCAAAATATTTTTACCCTAAAAAATATGCACAGAATGGCTAGTGAAGTTTAAAAACAAAACATCATAAAATATAATATTCTGCAATGTAAGAATATTACAAAACCTGCACAATAACACTTTACCTTGATACAAGCATTTCTGAACTCTGAACTCTACGTTCTTGCGAGGTTCTTGTTCTTGCTCTACGCTCTTTACATTTCAATATCACGTTTTTTTCTAAAGTAATTTTAGAAGTTAATCAATTCTAACATATATTTTAAATATTTATCGACGTAATCGCAATTTTCTGTATATAACACTAGCAAAAGAAAAGGGCATATGGGGGCATACAGGCAAACTTCCAAACTATTATTTATGTATGATAGTGCCACTATTATTACTTTCCGTGTATTTATAGAATGTGGAAAAAAACAGTATCGCACTTAGAATCATGATAATATTTGTGGTAGCTATGAAAATTGGCATACGAAATCCCGTATTGCGAATAAATTGTAGGTAGCATTGCGAATGGAGACGTAAAAAATCTTTCATCCCCTGTGCAACTGTTTAAGGGTTTGCATCTTAGTTACTCATCTATGTTAAATATGCTATGTTAAACATCAATCTTTTAAATTTTTAGACCTACAGGTAAAAACTGTTACCAATTTGTGTAATTTTTTACGTCAAATATATTTTTATCACTAGAAATGCTACTAAAAGTCATAGGCTCGGTGATTCACTATTGATTTATTCTGTTATGCTTAGCAGTCTGTTTTATCAGCAAACATTTGCTTAACCCGAGATAGGTATGGGTGCGGACCTCAGTCATTATAATGTATAGAGCGAGACTACTCGGGTGCGAACTGGCAAAGGTCAGAACATTATCGCTATGCGTGGTAGAGGAATTATCATAATTCAAGTTCATGCTGAGTGATTTCAGTGATTTCTTTTGTTTAAGATTAAATACCGTAATTTTGTATTATTTTAATGTGAAGATAAGTAGAACGCTTAACATCTAAGGGCTCCCAGCAGACTACTTTTAGTCGACTATCGACGAGTGAGTATTTTTTCGGAAGCTGCTTGCAATCATCATGTGCTGAACGACACCCGTTGCTGCAACTATTGAACGCAAATTGCACTAAATACATGCGGAAAATACGCGACGACGATTCAGTCGATAAAACGCGTCAATATCACAACCAAACGCAGCGAGTGCCAAAACGTGATGTAGCATCAATGTTCTATAATGCATAATGTTAGGATGTCTGCTGACGTCTTAGGCTAGTTTTACGGACCTATAGCATATCTGCCTACGATTCAGTACTTCTTGGCGACATTCACACTCTATACTAATTATCACTCTAAGGTGCGGACAGTTGCACACGCTATCCTAAGGTCACGATCGTACGTACGATTTTATCTTTTCAAAACATTATGAACGACTCTCGCCTGATGTTTCTCCGACTCGCTTGTAATAACTGTCATTTGTAATCTTGATTGAGAGTGTCAGACTTGATTCTCAAATTGAAATTATTTACCTTAGCTTCTTTTTATCTGCACTAATATTATAAAGAGGAAACCTTTGTTTGTTTGTTTGGTTGTATTGAATAGGCTCAAAAACTACTAGACCGATTTTAAAAATTCTTTCACCATTCGAAAGCTACGTTATCCACGAGTAACATAGGCTATATTTTATATGAAATATATTTGATAAATAGATTTTGGGGCGGTACAAAGTTTGCCGGGTCAGCTAGTTTATATACTTGTGAAATAGTAGAAGACATTATGCATGGGCTTGTTACAGAGGTGTTAACTCAGCACAAAAATAAATCTAGAACTGAATCAAAGGTAGAACCCTTTTCGACTCTGGAGACCCTATCGCTTTTACCCTATATTCTGTCATATAACAGCAATGTATCAACAGCAGCTGTCTTCCGATTTAAACGGAGATACTTGTTCGTTGACGTTCCAACTTAGTCCTAAAGGGTAGCGACGCATCTATGGCCGACCTCAGATAAGACTTATCTTATCTGGGGTTGATTACAGATGTCTATGAGCGGCAGTAGCCACTTCCCATCAGGTAAAACTCCATGCTCGTTGGTTATTTCAATATCATACAAAATGTGGCTACCTACAAAGAAAAGTATACAAAAATCTAAGTTTTAAATATATCTCAATGTTCATCAGCGGAATTAGCCACTTATCAGGTAAATTGCTCGTTTGTTACTTAAATACCATAAAACGTATTAATTGTGACTACCTTAGTCATACACAAACATCTAAATCCCAATTTAACTACAGTAACTTTAGATCTTACTTATCGGGGCATCGAACCCGAATGAGAGACCGGTAAGGTGACCTTAGCGCTACTCAAGTCGACTATGTCATTTCATTATGTCGTACAGGTTATTTATTATCCCCATGACACGGATAAAGTTCTATGAAACGAATGTATATGTGAATTTATTAAGCTTAAATTACATAAACGTAAACGAAGGTGACTTGGCATATTTATAATAACAAAATAGATGTTTATGTTTATAAACATTAAAATTATTAATATTATATTACGCTGATTTTGTAATGTCATAAAAATATACTTATAATAATAAGTTTATCGAAAGACCTTAAGATAAAATATACATATTTTTGAAGTCAAAACTTCTTTAGCGGCGTTGTGCATTTTTTTTTGTTTTTGTGATGGGTAAAAAATGTTAAACTCGTGTCAGGACACGTGGTCTGATCGAAAATTCGTAAGATGGCAAAGCAAACTGCAAAAGTCAAGATGTCAATCGGTGTCAGCATAGAAACAATATGTTAATGGGTGTCAGTTTATTTTATTTATTTATTATTCAGGTTAGATTTCGAAAGATTGCACTTCTGCCGGCACTAGCGGAGTGCAACCCGTTGATTTTTTTCCACAATGAACGTTGATATACTTTTTTATTGACATTCTTTGTCTAAAACCTGCCTAGCCCCTATATGTTGACAATGTCATGACATTTAATCATGAGGTAATATGAAGTCGTTATTCTAGTTTTTATATGCAAGTTTAGATAGAATGCATCTTTTTCACAAGTAAAATGCTATTTAATACAATATCTATGTAATTTTTCATAACTAAGAAAAGCTTATGTTTCATTTTATTTTCTTAATCCCACAATTATTATGTATGTTTATTGAACACACACTTTGATCTATGATACAGTTTACATATTAATCTTCTTTAATTATGTGCAGTCTTTCTAGTTCAAAACATCTTGACTCTATCTGTCTCTACCACCGCTCCACGGTCTCTACCATTTAAAATATTCATTAATCTTCGAGGAACGTCTTCGAGGAATAGGTGTTTCTTTTATCAATTTTGAAGAGTTTCCGGTACTCGAGCTCGCCGGATGGAAACGATTAATTTTGAATCCCCAGTTCCGACTCTACCGGCAAAAAATACCGAGGAATTGCCCTGTTTCATCGCTCCCACAAGACTCGTTAAGAACTCTTACATCTTCGAGTTTTATATTTTTGTATTTAGAGATCTGCACTTTATTAGTAGAGTTTGTAACTTATTATCCATAATTATATAAGAGTACTTTTTTCTACTTTAACAGATTTTGGAAAAATATACATCAAATTACATGCTTTTTCCATGATAGATAGCTACATTGTCATCCGTCAAGAAAACCTAAATTAGGTTTTCTTGACGTTTTAATTTAAATAGATGTTTTTAAGTTCGATTAAATTTAAAATAATTAAAACGAAATAATATTATATTGAACTATTTACCACATTTTATTTATTTATTATTTATGCACACACAATGCAGACATGACAAAAGTATGTACAAAGGCAATTCTTATTTCTGTAAGAAGTTTCTTTCAGCTGACCTGTGTCTGGATACGGGGTGCAAAATAATAACCAGTACGTCGTTATACGTCTTTATTAGTAGTATATCGATGATAACATACATATGATTACAAAATAAATAAAAAATAACTGTCAATCAAAGAAATTATAGTCGCTTACGAAATCAGGCGATTAGTTTATAAATATGTACTGCATATTACATACATCTACAAATGTACATCATGTACAAATAAATAATTAATACATGGGTAAGCATTTCAATCGAAACTTGAAACATATCGGTGTAATATTACACTATCCTTTGGTAACGTAATATGTCTCAATTTTCAAGAATTTGTATTTCAAGTATATGAAATATGATCGGCCATTTGATACTATGAGCAGCTAATGCTCTTTAACCTCTGTGGTTTATGTAAAATTTAGTGCTAAATAAGTTTTGACATTTTTATTATCTGTATTTTTTATTTGATAATTTGATAGTATCGATAAGGCAGACGGACTACCAGAAAGAAGTTATAGTCGCCTATGGACTTGTAACACCAGAGGTGCATTAACGCGTGTTAGAGGTCGTAGAACCCTTTATAGTTTGACTCCGATGGCACCACCGCCACACCTATTTCTGTTTAATAACAGTAGTGTTAAGCGCTCCTGTTTTTTGGTTTGAGGGGTGTGTTAAGAGAAACATACTTTTCCGAGTCGTTCAGTTAAGGATATCTTATCCAATTCGGGGTTTGATTACCCATGTTCGGGAGCGGTAGTAATCTCTTACTATCAGGCGGACTACATACTCGTCTGCTACTCTTACATTATAAAAAATGTATCGCAGGATTTGGAGGACAGCACATGATTCAGCCTAGATGCGCGTTAGAGGGGAAACGAAAACCTTTTTTCATCGACCTATTTTCGGAGGGCTGCTCGAATCCTCGCCACCTACGGCATTTTGTAATAAGCTATGGCGTGCGACTTCTTTAACATTCTCACATTTAGCCCATAACTTGAAAAAAGGTATCCATGCGAGAGTGTTTCTTTTAGTTTAAAACGATAATTTTAAAATTATAATTTTTGAAAATTATGGTGTACCATGAATATATTTATTATACATAAATTGGCATTAGGAGTAGTTTCTGTACATTAATATCATAACCATAAGTAACTTCCCGCCCGCGGGTCCGCCCGTGTGTCTCAAACCCGCATATTTTCTAATTGAGTGAGCCGATTGGAATGACTCAATACCTTAATGTTACTCCAAAGTAACCAATGTATACTTTGATTTTCAACTTAATTCAAATTTGAATAGTATTATCCTAATATTGTAAATGAGAATGTTAGTTTGCTATTTTTTTGTACATACGATGTCAAGGATTCAGAAAAGTATATGGGGTTCATTTTATCCCGAAATGGTACCGTTCCCGAGGGATAGAGAAAAACCTCTGACCACGAACGAAGCTACGGGTAAAAGCTTCTTTGGATACGTATTAATTGTAATTAGGAGTATTTACAATTAAGTATTATTGATAATGTAGTTCCCCTACTGGTATCGGATACTACCTAGCTACCTACTGGATCCTTCAACGCGAAAACCTCGTGGACTTCAAGCACTGCTTGGTAAACTTAAATTTCAAATCTTTACGGAGACACTACTAGTGAATGTAGTACTACAGCTGTTTGGGAACATCAGATAGAGTCTGGAATTCGAACTCCGAACTCTGGACTCTGTAAGTCTGTACCTACCACTTAGACTATAACTTATTTTATAAGTACCTATGCGTTCTGCTATTTACTTTCGAACAATATAATAACAGTTATATCTCGCTCTGGTGCAGAAGAAAGTCGCTCACTGGGTACTCGAGTTCACATTCTCATGAAACGTGAACAATGGTAGTACCCATTGTTGTATCTTTTTGTAGAAATTAAACGACAAATGAGTGTGCACATTACATGTGAAAATGACCTAGAAACTGAATGAAATGGTACTATAGGATGTGTAGTGGTGTTGTTGGAAATGATACTCAGAAGCTATTTACACGACTCACTATATTAAAGATTTATATATATACAATTAACAAACGAAAGTAAGCGAACAATAATGAAAGATTTAAATATAAAATATTAATTTTCGTATCAACACAATTGACATGACATCCTAACTGTCTTTTCTTATTTTTCCTCTCAAAAATTCGGTTTTCAATATCGAAATAGAAGGAGGTTTGTAGGTAACACTCTACAGTACTCCCCCACCGAGATCGCTACTGCGATCGATAATAATCTGGGAATGTAACTTTTCTTCCGCTTCTTGTTCTCTTGACTTCTGGAGCTGGTTGAGCAGATTCATCAGGCAGTACATCTGCTTCACGCATCAGATAGGCTGGTTTAAGTCGATCAATCGAGACTGTGACTGTCTTTCCTGACACAATAATTTTGTAAACTTTAGGGTTGCGCTCGACGACTTTATGAGGACCTGAGTAAGGCGGTTCCAGCGGTCTTCGAACATGGTCCTGCCGCAGAAAGACGTGTGATGAGTCTTTCAAGTCACGTGGGATGTAGAACGGACTATTCCTGTGCCAAGATGCTGGTTTTGGTGTGAGATTAGCTAGGCTAGTGCGCAGACGAGTTACTAGAGTAGTGATGTCTCCAGTGGTGTGGTCATTGGATGGAGCTATGAACTGACCTGGAAGGCGAAGAGGTTCGCCATAAACCAGCTCTGCTGAAGATGTCTGAAGGTCTTCCTTCCATGCACTTCGTATGCCGAGTAACACGAAGGGAAGAACCTCAGTCCAGTTGGAAGAGTTGTGGCACATAATCGCAGCTTTTAATTGGCGATGCAGACGTTCGATCATACCATTGGCTGATGGATGATATGCGGTCGTTCTGAAATGTTTAGCTCCAACCATGGATGAAAGTGCATTGAATAGATGGGACTCGAACTGTCGACCTCTGTCTGTGGTGATTTTTAGTGGACATCCAAATCGGGCAAACCAACCAGACACAAGGGCGGATGCGCAGGTCTCAGCGGTAATGTTTTTGAGTGGGATAGCCTCAGGCCATCGCGTGAACCTGTCGATGACGGTGAGACAGTATGTGAAATCAGATGAAGGTGGTAGTGGACCGACGATGTCAAGGTGAATATGAGAGAACCTTGAAGTAGGGGTAATGATAGAGGAAAGAGGAGATGAGGTATGGCGGTAAACTTTACTGCGTTGGCAGTGTAGACATTCACGTGACCACTCTCTACAAGTTTTGCGAATCCCTGGCCAGACAAATCTTTGTGTTACCAGTCGCACTGTAGCTGCTGCTCCTGGGTGACTCAGACTGTGTAGGGAGTCAAAGACTTGTCGGCGAAAGGTAGGTGTTACGAATGGACGTGGTAATGTTGTTGAAGTGTCACAGTAAAGTGTTCGACGCGACTGGGGGATCTGCACCTTCTCAAGTCGCAAAGATGACCCATGTTGAAGCAGGTCTTGCAGTTCAGGGTCAGTTTCCTGAGATCGTGCAAGCTCCTCATAATCAATAGATGAGCCAATTTCCTCTACTCTGGATAGTGTATCGGCCACAACATTGTCACGACCTGGTATAAATTTAATGTTAGTCGTGAATTGGGAGATAAAGTCAAGGTATCGAAATTGTCTTGGTGAACATTTATCTCTATTTAAGGAAAATGCAAACGTCAAGGGTTTGTGATCGGTGTAAATAACAAAGTGTCTTGCTTCTATCATATGACGGAAATACTTGATTGCCTCATATATGGCTAATAATTCGCGGTCATATGGACTATACTTCTTTTGCGATGGTGTTAGTTTGTGAGAGAAGAAAGCAAGTGGTTCCCAATCTTTGTTTTTCCTTTGTTGCAAAACAGCGCCTATGCCTGAGTCAGAAGCGTCAGTTGTAATGGCTAGTTCAGCAGAAGGGTCTGGGTGTGCTAATTGCGTAGCTTGGACAAGCGAATCCTTACAACGCTGAAATGCTTCAGTCATCTCGGGCGTCATATGGACTGGATGGGCACCTTTAATTTTCGGACCAGCTAGTGCTGAGTTGAGTGGTGCCTGGATCTGAGCTGCATTAGGAATGAATCGGCGATAAAAATTAATCATGCCGAGAAAACGGCGAAGCTCCTTAACCGTCTTAGGTGCAGTAAAGTCTTGGATGGCTTGGACTTTGGTTGGCATAGGTCTGGTTCCATCTGCTGAGACTAGATATCCAAGAAATTGTACCTCAGATTTTCCAAATGTGCATTTAGCGGAGTTGATAAGCACGCTGTACTCCTTGAGACGATGTAAAAGCTGGCGTAGATGATTTTTGTGGTGCTCTTCAGAAGATGAAAAAATCAAAATATCATCTAGGTAACCATAACAGAAGTCAAAATCGCGTAAAACCTCGTCCATGAATCGCTGAAAAGTTTGTGCAGCATTTCTTAGTCCAAAAGTCATGAACGGGAATTCATATAAGCCAAAGGGAGTTGTTATGGCTGTTTTGGGAATATCATCTGGGTTGACAGGTATCTGATTGTAGGCTTTTACTAAATCTATAGTGGAGAAAATGGTGCATCCAGACAATTGATATGAAAAATCTTGAATGTGGCGGATGGGATACCTGTCAGGTATGGTGCGGGCGTTAAGAGCTCTATAATCACCGCAAGGTCTCCATCCGTCATCCTTCTTCTTAACCAGGTGCAGGGCTGAGGACCAAGGGCTTTCTGAAGGGCGAGCAGTACCGGAAGAAATCATACCCTCGAATTCTTGTTTAGCAGCTTTGAGACGGACTGGGTCCAAGCGTCGTGGTCTGCTGGTGACAGGAGGTCCAGGTGTGGTTCTGATGTGATGCACTGTGTTGTGTTTGGGTGCTGTAACCATACCCATAGGACGAGTTACCTCTGGGAACTCACGCAGGATCTCGTGATATTGGGTGTCTCCAGCTACTGCTTTAACTGACACGACGTCCTCAGGAATCTTCATGCATAGGGTAGACACAGTGAGAGTGGTAGTGTTATCTATAAGTCTCCGATTTTTGCAATCCACAAGAAGATTATAATGAGTTAGAAAATCTACTCCGATTATTGGTTTTGTAACATCGGCTATCGTAAATTTCCATTTGAAAGAACGCCTGAGTCCAAGGTTCAAATCCAGGTGGATGGGACCATATGTATGAATCACGTCGGGGTCACCAATATAGGATGTGTAGTGGTGTTGTTGGAAATGATACTCAGAAGCTATTTACACGACTCACTATATTAAAGATTTATATATATACAATTAACAAACGAAAGTAAGCGAACAATAATGAAATATTTAAATATAAAATATTAATTTTCGTATCAACACAATTGACATGACATCCTAACTGTCTTTTCTTATTTTTCCTCTCAAAAATTCGGTTTTCAATATCGAAATAGAAGGAGGTTTGTAGGTAACACTCTACAGTACTTTTAATGTTTATATGCGCAGACATGTTATATATCTATGTTTATAAATATCCATGCGTTCAACGTTGATGATTATCATTAGTTATCTTGTATTCATTGTGTATTTGTTACAATTATATTAAGATAAATCTATATAAATATCTTTTTTATTTTTTTAGTAAATTGAAAAGTTTTAATCTGGTCACCATATTATATCGTCAATAAGTTATGCCTTATTTTCATAAGGGTGATGAGACAGATCTCGTAAGAGCAGTTTTAAGCACTGCTGTGTTCTAGTATTCTGTAGGGTAAGGAATAATATAATATAATATAATAAGCCTTTTATTTATCTTTAACCTAACCTAGATACATATAATAAAAGTTTAGTAATAAAAACGAGAAATAAAATAATTAAGTTAAAGCCCCTTTGCGGGTATAGGCCTCCTCCAGACGTCCCCATTTTCCTCTATCTTTCCCTTTCTCTATCCAGTCTGTGCCTGCTATTTTCCTTATCTCATCTGTCCAGCGTTCTGCAGGGCGTCCCCTTCCTCTTCTTTTGACCGGACCTTAATAAGGAATAATTCTTACCCCAAAAACGTGTACTGTAAAAACTTTTCTACCACTCTTTCAGCGTGGTCTTTACCCCACATAATATTATACTTTGAGTGTGATCCTTCCTTCATATTTAAACTAAAACACGCAAGTACAGGGATATTATAATAGTTTCCAACTTAGTCATGAAGACATCGCTTACAAACATGATGAGGGTGGCTGTGTGCACCTACTGTTACGTGAACCATCCTGTGTGATGCACTCATTTGCTACTTAATACCAAAATTACTTTATGTAAATTTGAATCAAATTGCAAACAAAACGCATACGCCGATGATTTTGAAATCTAAAAGGATATTTTGAAAATCCTTAACGAACAGCATGCGAGCATGAGCAACAGTTCTCGGTATTGCGTCGCCGTTTCCGATAACAGCTGACAACTTAATAAGTCTTACACAACCGGTTTATTGGCATCGTTTCAATCAATTCCGATTTTTAATTTTGCAATGACATATGGCAATCGATATGTTTATAGCATCAGTGATAGCCTAGTGGTTAAGAAACTCGGCCTCTTGATCGAGGGGTCCAAGGTTTAAATCCCAGACACGCATCCCTGATATTTTAAAAGTTATGTGCTTATTAGAAATTAATTAACACTTGCTTAAAACGTTCAAATCTGCATACATGAGAGATTTATACGCACTTGGCCAGCGCGGTGGACTATGGCCTAATCCTTCTCATTCTGAGAGGAGACCCGTGCCCACCAGTGGGACAATAATGGGTTGATGACGATATGGCAACCGATATGTATATGGGAGTTTCGTTTTTTGTTGTGGTTGTACGTTGGGACTCCCAACTGGGTGGCACGGGATAGGATAGTGTTGGGTATTTTCAAACTGAACAAGATTTGCCTTAAGCATTAAACAGTGATACTATAGTGGCTGAATCTGGGCCTATGTATCGAGGAGTTCGAGGTTCAAATCCCAGGCCTCTGATTTTTCAAAGTTGTGTGCCTATAAGAAATTAATTATGACTTACTGAACGGTGAAGGGAAAATATCGTGAGGTAACATGTACACCTGAGATCTTAAAAAAACTTAAAGGTTGTAAGTCTACCAATATGCACTTGACCAGCTTGGTTAACTATGACCTAAAGTTTCTCATTCCGGGAGAAGACCTGTGTCATGGCATTTTATATTTCATTCTAATTATTCAAGAATATAGAAGTTAGTAGATATCAATAATTACAGAATACAGTTCATTACAAGAGTTTTTAAATATGACGATTTTGATATATAACTCATCATATTATTATGTAACAAACAAAGTAGCACCAGAAATAATTGTTCTACAACTTGAGTTCTCTTATCCATTGGCTCTATAACAACGCATTGTTTCATATTTCACACCATACGCGTAGTGGAGCACGTGGCTTTATCTATTATACTGTTTCATTGTCATATCTCCGTTGGTTTCAATGCCATTGTTTAAACTGAGTTGTTTCACTGTGAGCGAGTACCTAAGCTAAAACGATTAAAAACTCAAGCGATTTAATAGCTAAGGTTTTTTTAAATCTGAGATTTGTATCAAAATTAGTACAACAAAACAAATGTACAGTATACATATATCTAATTACTATTATAAAAGCCAAAAAAGTTGCTTAAAAATATAGCCTTAGTCTATCCCAAAATTTAAACTTTTATTTTTATTTTTACAAAATTTAAACGATACTTTCTTAAAATCTGTTAAGCCGTTTGGGCAGTAGTATTTGTCAAAGAATGAGACATACATACGATCGATAAAAAATACCCTTTGGAGGGTAAAATATGTTGAATACCTTTTATAAGTCATAAATATCTACTACATGTATTTTTGTTTATCTTTATTATAGGTGTGTAAATTTTTTCAATAAGTTCTTATTTAAATTTATAGTTTATTTTTTTACTTATTTTTTTAGTAATTGTAATTATAAATGTAATTGTAAATAATACATAGGGTCTGAATACATTACATAAAACTAGCTACAATACTAGTTCATAAATAATCAATTCTTCGACCAACTATGTAGTTAACCACTCAGTGGTCTAACAAATTCTTATAGTTTGATTAATGGTTGCCATCGCTACGGGTTACCGGGCTTTTTTTCAGCTTTTGTTCCCGAGACCATAATTGTACTAAGCTTTTCTTTAAGACTATGAATTGTTTGTAAGTCTTATGGTTATAGATGACTTGTGGCTCTTTATTCGTCTGTTATACGTTTAAGGATTATTCAAGAATTTTTGAGCTACTTAAAAATAGAAATAATATTAAAGTGTGTGTAAAATTATATTAATCAAATGCTGGTGAGATTCTATGAGGCTTTCATTGTTTTTTTTTTTTTTGCGGAAGGTAATGTTTTTTCGAGCATATATATGTATATCATTCTTTGGCACGCTCTACAAGCTAAATGGCTAGACAGATTTTGAGACATGAAGCATTGTTGGATTCGCCTAAATTGTAGGGTAGATCTATATTAGGGACGACATTCATCCATTTAATACATGAAAACTGTTTCATATACTAAAAAAATGTCGCGAGCGGATTGACTAAAAAATTAAAAAATGTTTAGTTTGCGAATATGTGAAAGAAATGTATTTTCTTACAAATGAGCCTTTTCTTTTAGTTTTTCATATTAGCTTACAGATTTTGACCCTCATAAGCGACACTATCAGGTGGACTGCACACTTCTTCACTTTAGTAACAGACCTTATTTATGTTTTGTAGTATGGTATTACTTCAATGTTCTAACAAAGATTTGTGCAACCGTTTTGAAAGAACAGTAGTGTCGTTGTCTTAAGTGATAAGGAATGATGTCAAGATTGATAAGTACCTCCAACCTGGAGGTTTCTCAACTAGTACGCAACATTGTATGTTGTTTACATTGTGTCACCAACATTTGATGGTTGGACGGTTAGTTTTGAATGTGTTAAACTATGGGTCGCAAATACTCTTAGTACTATTAGAAGTTGGTGTGACTTGCTCTTAGAATGTATGGGTCAAATATTGCTCAATTTTAACTACTTCAACTTAACCGATCGTCGTCAACCCATTACTGTTCTACTGGGCACGGGTCTCCTCTCAGAATGAGAAGGATTAGGCCAAAGTCCACCGCGTTGGTCATGTGCGTATTGCTAGACTTCACATACCATTGATTTTTTTTTAAGATCTCTCAGGTATGCAGGTTTTGTCACGATGTTTTCTTTCACCGTTAGCGAGTGATAATTAATTTCTAAAAGACTGACCGATTTTACTGAATTTACTAAAATAATTATATTTACTAAAATAGTTTTATAGCTAATACATACTTTTGATTATCTTTAGCGCACAAAGCCGAGTAAATTTTTCCATATGTTACTGAATTTAAGCGTTGGATTTATAAGGAAGTCGTAGATTGTAATAAGTATTAAAGATTGTAATAAGTATTAAAGGACGAAAAAGCGGAAGAGGTAGTTAATATAATTTCTTGTGAAATAAATTACTTGATTGTTTCATTATCATTATTCACATTCACTTAAGAAACTGTACGTACGACTTGCTAGACTATGTGGTTCTGTACCCTTAGTATAAGTTTTTACGTTTGTACAAAAACAGTAACTGTTTACGTATTTACCCATATATTTGCGATCAGCGTCACCGGGGACTGTATCGGAACTAAAGTTTCGCAGTATGAGTTTCAAAAACGGAATGGTCATGTTCAGTTTAAGCGGTCATTTTATGGTACGTGAAAAATGTGCAAGCAATTCCAATCAGAGTATTCCTGGAACGCTATGACGTAGGAGTCCTAAATAAAAGGGCAAAAAGACTTTTCGTTCAATTTCGGCTATTGATTGGCGATGGTGTTGGTACATAGGCAACAGTAACTCATAATTTGGGGTAGTTCATTTGCCCTATCGTTGTTTAGTTTAAAAACAAATTTCGAAATGGGTTCCGGGCTCGATCCCCGGCTAGACAGATATCTAAATAATAAATTTAGATTTCAGTTTTAGGTTCGGGAGTTTTAGGTATTCCTCTATCTATGTGATTGTGCATAGAACTCATGATAAAGAAAAAATCTAGGGCAATGTAGGTATATAGAAGGGGTTAAGTTTTTTTACATAGCTTCAATCCATGCTTAGTAAAATTAACTATCAAAAAAAGGGACGGTACTTCCAGAGATAAGGGCGTACAAACATCTTTTCAGCTTTATTGTATTGGTATAGGTTAATATTTGTGAAACTACTTCTAAAATGTTAGACAATATTCGTACAAGATTGATAAGTACTCCAGCGTCTCAACACTGTTTGCTTTATTCCGAGGCAGATATGAGGCAAGTTTTATCGGATTTCGCTAGCGGATGTGACTGAACAAACAGGAGGAAACACCTTTCCAATTATGTGGTTAGGTTATTTGGAGTATTTTGTTGAGGATGTTGGGACATGTAGCTAGGAAGTCGAAGCAATGTTTAATAGATTATCTGCACGAAGGTACCCAAATATTAGCAAATAATTATTGGCTATTATTATAATAATTACTATCAACGATTAAGTAATGTAGGTACATTTTTAAACTATTGTGCCTATTTGTAATTTTGTTTAACTGTAATTCCCTAGTGATTATTTGTATAATTTTAGGCACTCTTTTTAATTCAAAATACTTGATGTACTTTCATTTAAGAGGTGACGTTAGATTCATATTGGTACAAGTGACACTGCAATCAAATTAGTATAAATCCAAAATATTGTTTAAGCAGTCGGATTGTCCATCTTTGAGATCACGTGACTTGTTGAAAATATAATTTAAGTAGCAACAGCATGTATTTTACTTTATAGTATGTGGTCATTGCCATCCTTGAACATGTGTCAATTTCACACAGTATTTTAGTCCTACTTTAGTGTGGCCAGCTATTTCCCCGATAACTAAGATATAATATAGGAGACAAGTATACAAAAGTTTCTCTCACATCTGTCAAATAAGAACACAGTTGCGCGTGATATATACATAAGGCATAAATAGGCGTTGCATCGATACTACCAGAGTTGAACTACAGAAGATTATTTTAAAATTAAATATATCAATTTAAGTATTAATCATTCTTTACGCAATTTAGCAATTTGGTCCATAACGTCAGGTTTCAGCACCCATATGTTCCATTTACCTCACCTCCGAGAAAGCGTCATCTGCCCTTCTACAGATGATTGACGTACAAATTAAAAATAATTTTCAAAAAGCAATTACGATTCTTCTTATTCCGTCGAACAAAGCAATGCGAATAATGTACCCCCATTTTATTATGATGATTCAACTATTGATGTCCAACGTAACTCGACCTCCCCCACAGTTTTCTGTGTAACAATTTATAGGGTATTTGGTGTAATTGTATTGAGTTTGATGGGTCTATGTATGCTGGTGGCCTCCATCATGTGATATCATCGGTATATCCAAGCGACCTTCAGACTTGATCCAGATTCATGGGAACATATAGGTTAATGCGTGTTTCTGTGTTTGATATGGATTTTATTGTTGATTTAGAATGAAATTGTTTCGTAAATCTTTTTTACAATCTAACCTCAAACTATGTATCAACCAAGTGTTTAGACACTTGGTTGATACATACATATTTCCTTGATAGGGTTTAAAGTTTGAACCTAAAACTCTTGTTGCCGTTTATATCAAAAATCTCTCCAAACGTACAGTTAAAATTTGTGCCTCTAATTTCATACAAGAAAAACGAAATACTTTGAAAAAGTTAAATTAGCAGACGTTTCATACGGTTAAAATATTAATTCTTATGTGTTATTTAAATATACTTTTGTCAGCATCAAATCTGTATTCTGCATGCCTACAGTGCTGCCCTTGAAAAATACAGTAATTTAAATAATATAATTATGTCGGCGATGTTTTAAATCAAAAACCTCTATTGTACTCCACAGAGTACTAAAATTAATACCATTACACTACAATTAAAAGTCTAAGAATAAGATAATTAGTGGTTTTTACATTGAATAGGATTTTCCTTGATACTATTATCTCTTCGTAGATGAGATGATGCTATTATAAGATAAAGCACGCCACTGTACTCCACACTTCTCAAGTTGATTATAGTACTTTATCTTCTTACATTGATGATATTGTTTTTTTTTTATTATAGGAGTAGCAGACGAGCATGCAGTCCACCTGATGGTAAGTAGCTACTGCCGCCCATGTACATCTGTAATCAACCCTAGATAGGATTAGATATTCCTACCTGAGGTCAGCCACAAATGCGCTACTACCCCTGAGGACTAAGCTGGAACGCCTCGGAAAAGTCTGTTTCCCTTACCACACCCTTCAAAACGGAACATAGCAGCGCCTAACACTGCTGTTATTAGGTAGAAATAGGTGTGGCGGTGGTGCCGCCGGAGTCGAACCACAAAGGATTCTACTACCTTCGAAAGATAGATGATAGATGTTGTGATGCTATCAATGTCATCCTCACATTATCATCCTTAAGAATAGCTATGCAGAATTAAAGCTTCTAACTTTGTCGAGGTACTACGAAATGGCTTAAATTTATCGAATTAATTTTAAATAACATATTTAAAACACTTGTTACAAGGCCGAAACTGGTGAAATAAATAACTTTTATTTATTTTGTATATACCTAGAGCATTTACAAATTGTTTGACTTTTTCATATTTTATTATTATTTAGTTTTACTTTACCTACCTACTTGGATTTTTAAAAAGGTTAGTCCGAAAATTAATTAATAAGACAAAAATGTGAAAGGATTTCGTCTATCGTCTGTTTTGAAAATACGTAAGTTAAGTAAAACACAAACAAAACATATGTAGATTACAATGTTAACTTTTTTAATTCATGTCGGATGGTTAAAAAAATCAACTAATTTTTATCAAAAATTATCTCCATTTTACCGACTAGATACAGTAGGTTTAAAGTTTTATTTAATAGTATTAATTAAATAATTGATAAGCTTAACAAAGAGTAGTTAAATAATTGACGCACGTAATTGTGGTACAATTTGCGTGAACCAAGGACCATGTCCCACATACCCAGTTGCGTAATATCAGCAATTTGTCCCAATCTATCTGATAGTACCAACCTCATTACTCTATTGAGTGTAATACAAAAATAATTTAGCATCTAATGACTTGTATCATCTACGGGAAAGGACTGAAAATTTTGGATTATTACAAAAAGTAATAAATAGATATGTCTTTTATCAATGTTAAGATCTCGTTCTAAGGCAACCAATAACTCAGTATTGTCCTACTGCTGGGCACGGGTCTCCTCTCAGAATGAGAAGGATTAGGCCATAGTCCACCGCGCTGGCCAAGTGCGTATTGGTAGACTTCACATACCTTTGAGATTTTTTTATATAAATTTCTCAGGTGTTCAGGTTTCCTCACGATGTTCTCCATGACAGTTTAAGAAAGTGATTTATTAATTTCTAATACGCACATAACTTTGAAAAACCAAGTAGCAATATCAGATAATATCAGAACAGCCTATATCAGAAAAAATACCATTTTTTTGTCTCAGTGAAGACATTTGTCTATGTAAAGTCTCGTTTAGCATTATGTTTACACATATGTATAATATTATTATATTTTCGGTCCGATGTATAATAGTAAAATCTGCAGAATTATTACTGTAAATTCGTGGGCAAATAAGTAAGCAATTTTTGATATTAGCTTCCACAGAAAAGATAAAAAGAATGATAACAGTTTTGAAATTACACAAAAAAACAATCTATTATTATAAGTTACTTATTATTTACTTTAAAATTTCAGACACTATTGTTATTTACGATCTTTTGTTTAACTTCTATATTAGGTAAGTTGAAATAGATTTCGTAGAGAATAAACCAACCAATATTTTACCACACCGCAGTGAAACAACTCGGTTACAAAGATAGATCTAAATTACCTTGCAGCGGTAAATGATGTAACCTAAATGATGAAACCACAGTGCTAACTTAAATGACCAATTCCGACGAATTGTGGTGTGTACTGTGTACGCCATTACGCGTGCAATTTGTTTGTTTGTGGTAAGTGTTTGTAACACAAGAATGTTCGTGCGGTATTGCATGTAGTCGCAATAATTGTCATTGATAAGAATATTTATGAAATATCTATTTTTTTATAATATAGGAGTAGCAGGCGAGCATGCAGTCCACCTGATGGTAACCAACCTACTACTGCCACTGGTGGCTTCTGCCGCCCATGGACATCTGTAATCAACCACAGATAGGATTAGACCTGAGGTCGGCCACATATGCGCCGCTACCCGTGAGGACTAAGTTGGAACGCCTCGGAAAAGTCTGTGTCCTTTACCACACCCATCAAAACGAGACACAGCAGCGCCTAACACTGCTGTTAGGTAGAAATAGGTGTGGCGGTGGTGCCACCGGAGTCGAACCACAAAGGGTTCTACCTAATCTAATCCTATCTGGGGTTGATTACAGATGTCCATGGGCGGCAGTAGCCACTTACCATCAGGTGGACTGCATGCTCGTCTGCTACTCTTATATTATATATAAAAAAGCCTCTATATCTGCTCTTAAAGGCTAACCTTAGTAAGATTTAAACTTTTCAGTAATATTTCACTCATATTCCAGTTAATTTTATAGGCGCCATTAACCCAGACGAATGTCGTTTGTCTTTTTGTTCAACTAGCATTTACTTGGTCCTGTGACTACCACACTTTGCTCTTCTATTGTGTACTCTATTTATTATAATATAGAGTGCGGTTTAACTTGTCTATGTCTGTAGTCAGTTTCAGCGATGTAATACTCAACAATTGCTTGATTACAACAATTAATGACAATTGAATGGAATTTGTGCGGCTTCCTAATGATATTTTGGATGTTTGTGGGCTCTTGGGCTTCTACAGACACTGTTTAAGTACCTTTATAACTGTTGAATGTTTTGATAGATACTATGATGTAATTGTCGATCTGGGTGGAGGGTCACCATACTGGCCTGACACGCAGAGGGCCCGGATTCGAGTCTCGGCTAGAAAGATATCCGAATTATGTTTTGTTTTTGGGTCTGGGTGTTTGTGTATTCGTCTTTTTGTGTGTCCATGGCACACATGACACAAGAAATCCTAGTGTGGGACTAATAAAGTAAAATTCTCTAAATAATATAAAGTTTTCTAATAAAATAAAGTAAAAAGCGTCTAATGTTTGGTTATAAAGGTTATGTAAAAAAGGAATTTCTTTTCGAATACGAACCTGTGTTCCAAATTTCAAAATAGTCTCAATTTTAAAACGGAAACCAAAGTTTAGTAGATTAAATATTGTATCTAAAGTGGAAAGCAGGTTTCATACTACAGGAAGTTCAATCTATATCTATGAATAGGTATGTCTGTCTGTACCAACCAAACTCATTAGCGTGTTATCACGTACAATTTCCAAAGAGCTCCGCATGTTTGGTTGAGAATTTTTTATTGGATGTACTCATAGCATGCAATGACGTTAGTTGAATAATAATTAATTGTTGAAGATGCGTAGTAGATAAGAAGCAAATGTAACCGGATATCAGGATTTACGGCAGAGAAAGTTAGAACATTGCGATATTATTTTAAAAAGTAGTATGGAAAACAACGGCAAAGGTCGTATCACGTCCATTAATTTTTTGATTATGAAAGTTTGACGTTTGACAATTTCTGCATACTATAATAGAAATCATCAAAATCGATCTTTAGTAGGTAAATTTTAGATTGATAACGGAGTTTATAAAGAAACCTTTTTGAGACCTACCACCGCCTCGCAAAGTGCTTCGTTTTCGAAGAATCGACGAAACTCCATACATAAGTCTGCTGAATTTACCATTCCTATGGTAGCTTATATTAAAGTATTTTGCTAATGGTCAAGTAGAAAGACTTTAACGAAGTATTCAACCTCAAAGATAGCGAGGCATTCGTGATAGCATTCATGTAAGACATATGAAATGACTTACATTCCTCTATAAGTACCGGTAACTATTTACTTACATCAGACGAAGTATATGTCTGTTTATTTGACATAATATAAACATTCAGGTCAATAGGACTTAGGTATGACCTATAAGCACGTCCTCAGGCATTCCGCGGAAGAAATGCACGTAACAGACTATATTTAGACTGTCTCATGTCACGTTTAGATGACGGGTTCCTATGACCTTGTAATTGGTCTTATTCTTAGAATCATGAATTATTAGTGGTCTAGGTACTTTTAATTAGTATTTTTTAATTAGTATTGGTATTTTTAATTAGTTTCGTAAACGGTTAGCGACATTCTATAAAAAAAAATTAAGAATAGGTTCGATAAATAAAAAATGTGAATAATATTTGGATATGATGCGATTTTTTTCAATATTTTATAAGATTTGTATAACGTTTCGTGTTGATCAATTACAATCATTGCATTAAAAACTTTGATCTACTAACTATGGGTTTCATATAGTGTCTTAGAGAGAGTTCAAATAACAAGAATAACAACGCATTAAGAAACTCCATATTTTAATGTATGTTTTTGGCTTTTTTTTATCTAAAACTAGCTGACCCGGCAAACGTTGTGTTGCCATATAAATAAAAAAAAAAGTTAACAAAAAAGTTAAAGTGAACAATCCTTATCACTTAGGGGTATGAAAAATAGACAGTAGCCAATTCTCAGACCTACCGAATATGCATATAAAATTTGGTGAAAATCGGTAAAGCCCTTTCCGAGGAGTACGGTAACTAACATTGTGACACGAGACTTTTATATATAAGATTAACATTATTCATAATATAAAGACAAACGTAATATAAAGATGTCATATAAAGAATAAATAATTTATTAAAGATTTAAGGCGCATAGACAAAATTAGAACCGTTCAATTTTCACTTCCACAGAATTAACCCGTTTAACCAACCTCATTTCCATACCAAATGCTTCGAATACCGTCTTATAAATAACCGGGAACCTAGACATAAGCTTCCTAGATCTGTTTCAACTGTTGAATAATGTTTACAGTTAGTGCGAGTTCTCACTGCGGTGTGTTTTCGCGTAAGTGTGCCAATGGCTTAAGCTTCGAAGATTTACCTTACATTTGATTGTTTTATGAAACTGAAGTAACTCGATGTGCTCTAGTGGAGTGGAGTGAAGGATAAGGCAGGAAGTTGCTTGAAGCATTCCAACTAAGTCTTCTGAATTACACCTCATCAGTAGTTGACCTAAGTAGAAGTCCCATGTAATTTGGAATTGATTACGAACATCCATGGACAACGATGGCGATTACATTGCATTACAGGGTTACATGCTCGTTTGCTTCTCCAATTAAAAAAAAAATTAATTCAAAAGTTGTCCTTTTGCTGGGCACGTATCTTCTGTTATATTGAAAGGGAATAAATTCTAATACTTTAATACGTAAGACGACGACGATGATATTATACTGAGAATCGTTTGAGGACAATATCAGTAAACTAAAAAGGATCGACTTAACATACAGTAGGGCAGAACAGACGGTGTACAGACAGTTATTATGCAAATACGATGTTTGTACGAGATAGTGACGCAACTCGGCGATACGTGACGACGTGTGGAGAGTCCTAATTTAAGCTGTGGTTTAATAGCTCTGTGTACCTTTAGTATCGGACATGGGTTCGGATGAATTCGAATTTTAACCGAATTTCTCGAAAGCATGACGTCATCTTCATTACCCATTTAGGTCCCACTCCCATTTAGGTTTATGGGTTCGTACACAAAACTGCGATGCGACGTCGCATCGCAAAAATCTGCGAGCTCCCTCGACGCATCGCAAGAACTTGCGAATTGATTCGCATCGCACAGTGGTTGTTGTTGTTGGTCACTCTGAGAGACGCTACGCCGCACGATATCGCATCGCAGCAATTCGCATCGCAATTTTCTGCGTTGCGAATTCGCATCGCGTCGCATCGCAGTTTTGTGTTCGAGCCCTATATCATAGTTAGGGTTGCCAAAATTCAGACTCCCTTGAGAAATCTCAGGTATATAGGATTTTTCGCTGTTTCTATACGTTTAGGCCTTCGATCACTAATAAAAACTAGTGATCGAAGGTTTAAGCACGTAAATATTTAGATCTAAAAGACATATACGGAACTCCTAATAAATCGAGGTGTTTGTTTGAAATTTAAGCCAAAGGCGTGAGAGTTATCTCTGTTATACCCATAGACTTAGATTTTTTTCTATGTCAATGATTCTACCACATTATTTATATTATGGCTATTATTATATTATGACCTATTTTGTGATCCGATTTGAAAAGCTTATAAGATTTTACGAGCTTATTTCAGGATAAATAGAGAACTTTAGCCAAACATGACATAATGAGGTTACCGAAATTACGAGTTAGATTTGGTCCATTTTATAATTTTATCAGGACTATTCTTGATCTCTGAGAGTTATTATACAAGGACGATTTGTGTTGATGTTTCTGACAAATTTTATAATGCTCCATCAAAAAGAATAGCTATGATTTTGTAAACTAATTTTAGGTATATCTGGTTTCTATTTATTTTTTATACCTAGTTATATTTATTTATATTTTTAGATTAGTGTATAAAACGTTATGTTATGTTATACAAAACCAATATAGTCTCAAAATATATTCATCGACTATAAAAATAGACCCAAGTATTACCACTTTAAAAACAAGTCATTACAAAAACGGTCGGTCATACACTCATAAGTAATTTTCGTAAAAGCCTTATCGTGGTAAGATAATCGGATTCCAGTAGAGAAAGTTGATCCTCCGATATCCGAACATATGGTCGTATAAGTCGTGTGGCTTATAGCAGCGGATTACAGCTTAAACTCATGAATGTTTACAAAATTGCCGAATTCATGATTACGAGGTGTGACTTTTGGTAATTTAAGTGTTATCTACGTGTAAAGGTTGCGTATTAAACTGGTTCAGTGCAAGTATACTGAGGGTTCCGTAAGACTGCGAAAGATATTTATGGTATAATATACGTATCCATCGCTTTTATACTCTTAAAATGTAAACATGAGAACCAGTATATACCAGAGGTTCTAAAACTCATCTCGTCTATTGCCTACTTTGAGAGTCAATTGTTTTCTGGAGTCCACAAAAATGCCAATTACTTTTATTATAATATAGGAGTAGCAGACGAGCATGCAGTTCACCTGATGGTAAGTGGCTACTGCCGCCCATGGACATCTGTAATCAACCCCAGATAGGATTAGATATTCCTACCTGAGGTCGGCCACAGATACGCCGCTACCCCGGAGGACTAAGCTGGAACGCCTCGGAAAAGTCTGTCTCCCTTACCACACCCTTCAAACCGGAACACAGCAGCGCCTAACACTGCTGTTATTAGGCAGATGTGGCAGGCAGGTGTGGCGGTGGTGCCGCTGTCGAACCACAAAGGGTTCTGCCACCTTCGAAATTACATTCGCAATAATTGATTTATTTTTAGACGTAATACATAACTGATATAGGATATTTTACTTTAAAATATTAGATATTAATCACCTTCTACGGACCCTTTACTGCCTGCTTGTAGGTCTCCAGCGCCTATCGTTTGTTTTGCTGAAAGACGCGTCTTTACAAACTCATCGTTTTTAACTGCTTAAAATAAGCATGACATATAACTGGTAATTATATTAAAAATAAGTAACTATCACAATTTACATGCATCCAACGACAAGTCATATGTTAAAATCAGTTAAGTTTTTTGCTGTTGGGAACCAAAGCATGAGTTATATCTACCTAAAAACATACATAACACACTAATACTCACAAACTCGAAAAACATTAACCTGCAGTCGGTTAAAAAGCAAAAATAATTCCATGAACGTGTAAGTCAAATCTTTTTTCCACTGCTTATAATTATCACAAAGTGTATAAGTAGTCAAGATTATTCCATGAACGTTTAAGTCAAACCTTTTTTCTAATGCTTATAATAAGCACAAAATGAATACGTAGTCAAGATTATTCCATGAACGTATGTGTCAAACGTTTTCGACTTCTTAAAATAAGCACAAAGTGTATAAGTAGTTAAGACTATTCCATGAACATTTAAGTCAAACCACTTTTCGACCGCTTATAATAAGAACAAAGTATATACAGTCAAGATAATTCCATGAACATATAAGTGAAAACATTTTTCGACTGTTTATAATAAGCACAAAATATATAAGTAGCCTATATTATTCCATGAACGTATATAAGTCAAATGCCTTACGGTCCGGTCGCGCGAGATGCTAATAAGCTCGTGTCGTGGCCCGTTAAGCCTCCAATTAAACGTAATGTAACGGTCCACGTGCGCTTTGCATCCTTGTTTTGTTAAGCTTTGTGCTCTTAAAGCTCCTTAAATATATCTGGATTGCGATTTAAAGGTAGAAGATGTGATCATTGCTAAAACTTCTTTTAGTTTATAGCTATATGACATTTTAACTTTATTCTCAGGAATAGTTTTAAAGGTTAAAGAAGAGGCTTATAGGTATACACGGTATTCACACCCCACACTAAAATTCTCTGTGTTATGGGTGCGATGGACACACACAAACACCCAAACTCCAAACAGAAATCTAAATTTAACATTTAGATGTCTGATTGGCCGTGGATCGAATACAGAACGCCCTAACTGCTTCGCCGTCAAGCTGATAGCATTCTTTGCAGTTCGGCTGCGACAATTCCACATGTATGTATTTTTATCATATAGCAGTGTTAAGCGCTGCCGTCTACTGGTTTGAAGGCTATACGCCAACGAAACTAATTTGGCATGTTTGAACTTAGTCCTCAGGATAGCAATGCTTTCATGGCTAATTTCACTTAGGACGCCAATTTTATCTAGATTTCATTACATTTGAGGTTACTTGATGGCGGCGACTGATTGCTATCAGACTGACTACAAGTGTTTGATTCAATTTTATAAAAAGCTAACTAATTTCTGTTCATCTATTTCTTCATTTTGAATATTACAATGGCATTAAATACCATAAAATATTTTTGTTATTAACTTACATTACTAAGTAACTCTTGTTTACAACTAACCGCATCAATATTTATAATAACTCAGCGGGGAATCGAATGTTATACCACCGACCACTTGTACTAAGATGTTTTTCGAAAAAACATAATATGAGTCTCTTAAGTGCTCTTTATATTTTCTTTGAGGAAAGATAGTATGGGGGCTTGTTAAATATTTTTAGTAAATTCGAATTTAATTTTTCAAAAGTAGACTAATAGAAAGATTTTATACTATAATAACTGTTTTGGTAATAATGAATAATATGATACAAGTTCAAAGTATAATTGGACAAAATTATATAAAATGTTCTATATTTTAGAATTTTCTAAATAGATACTTCGGTTTAAAATTATACCTAATCACTAATTAGTAATATGTATATCGTCAGTGGAATGGCTTAAAGTCTAACACGAAAAGAAGCCTCTTTCCAGTGACGGTACAATTATATCATGTACATTTATTAATTTACAATTCTATTGTCATATTGCATAAATATATCATAATATATGATATTAGTCGATAATAATATCATCGTGATCTCTTTAACTGATATTCCTCACTCAATATATAACGTGTATGGTGTAAATCACAGCCTACGTCGCCAGCGCCTGTACTAGGAAGTCTATTGAAGAGTTCGACAGCCGCCCACTGTTTAGAAAGCCCTGAAATCCAGAATTGTTTATAATACTTGTTTGACATAAACATGCTTTTATGTCGCACTAGCGATTAAACATAGCACAGACATGCTTAACCATGTTTTATGTGGACCGTTTTTTCATGTATCGCAAAACTTTAAAAATTAATTGGTTCTTTTCGAATATGTACTCAAAACTTGGCGACAAAAATCCGTATACGAATAATAACATTCTATCTCTGACGTAAGTCGGTGAAAAAATATCCTTCTACGGATTGGAGGGATGATCAAATACTTTATTGTGGTCCTAAGTTATTATTTTTTTTCCTACTGCGAAAGGTAATGTTTTTTGAACGTATTTATCTATTTATGTATGTGTGTATGCCTAATTCTTTATCACGCCCTGCAAACGGCTTCAAGGATTTTAACATAAGAGGTGTTGTATTCGTGAAATCGTGAGTGACGATGAGTGGAAAAAATCTCGTAATTATATTATGTAATTTAATTCTCGTAAATATTAAACAGTCTCGTAAATATAAGACTAATATAGGTAAACAACAGTAATATAGGTAAATAGTAGTAAGTACTGCTGACAGGTATGACTGCATAAGTACGTTTCTTCTCCATAACGAAACATCTTGTGAAGTGTTGGTATTGACATTCAAAAAGTGCTCTGTAAAGAACCTATTTTGAATAAATTGATTGATTTTGATTTGATTTATGCACGTATTCTATAAATTTAAGTATAATATTGAACGTGAAGGTTATTTTTTTTTGAAACTTCAACAAGCAAATAAGATTAACATCAAATTTATTGCATTGGACATCTGCTACGTTTTTTGTGACGAAAGGACCGATTTGTCCTACACGCGTCCTAACTGTCCATTTAAATTTTACGACCTCCATTAAACGTGTTTTTATTTGTTTGTTTAAGGCAAAAGTATAATAAATGTGTTTTTTTTTTAGTTTTTGGTAATCTGCATGTGTTTTGGGTTTAATGTTAATTTATTTAAATTGACTTATTTTGAAAATACGCCGTCTTTTTATGATGGTGGATTTTTACAAATCATTGAATTTGGATGTCTTTAAGGATTAGTTTAACGATATGATGGTATATTTCCCAAACTGAAGTTTCATGATAGACCTGTTTTATACATATATGATATATATATGTAATTATTTACGATGAATATGAAACTTATTATTTACGATTGTAATATATTTATGTACAAATAAAACATAAAAATAATCATTAATTAATAAACCAAAGAAATAAAAATATAATGTTAATACATATATTGTGTTGGTAGCGGATTATTGCGAAATTAGTATAGTTTTGTCATATGTTTAAACCTAAATATAACAAATATATACATTTCAGTAAACCTCATTAATTAAATGATAGTAATTAATAAATTAACAACAAATAATGTAAAGTTATTCGACAACCCGTAGTAGATACTTACTTCTCATTGCTTCGAATGTCCATCTTATCATAACCCTAAACAACTTACGTAAAGTATGTTTTCAAGGATCTCCACTCACTGGACGTGGTACCAAAATATTGAGTTAGGATTTAGAAAACCAATTTGTTTGTCTGTCAACAGTAAGAAATATAAGGGTTTGGTGGCTTAAGTTACGTTTCGTCACTTTCCATATATAGAAAGAATAATTAACTCTCGTCTTGCGAGTAGGTATGTTAATTTTCTGTCTCCAAAATCCTTTTGTGGGTTGATATTCGATCACTTTCGTTTTGAATTTGGAAGTACCTAATTGAATGGAGATATTGCTTATCTTTGTCTAGTGCTTGTTGGTAGTTGGTACATAATTTAAGTAAAGGAGAAAATCTCCTTACCTATTTATAAAGACTTAATACCATTTATTTATGCGTTTAGATATTTTATCTATTTACTTAATTTCAGTATATTAGGAAAAAAATAAACTTTGCTTTTGAACGTTTATGAATTGAATAGTAAGATTACATCCAGAAAGTCATATTTCGTGGGAAGTTCCCTGTTGAAAAATCTCTATGGTGATCCCATAAAGATTTAATATAAAGGGTGGTACATTATAAAAACGGTTCTTTAACATCTTCTATAAATTAGATTACAAGTATAATTAATTGTAATAGGAATGGGTTTCGTCTCCAGTCCCATTTTGATCTTTCTCTATCCCTTATTTCGAAAACAACCACATAAATTCAAGGCAAATGACCATTTCTTGCAACAGATAACCATTACAATGAAAACTGTTTTAGATTTTACTGCTAACAAATCGTTACAGAATTTGTGGCGTCATTAATCCCATACCAGATGTGCGGGTTCCATAGACAAAAAATAAACATTCGGTTCTCTTTATTTCATTTATTTTTAATTCAATCGTTGACTGACGAAGCTCCGACCTTGAACGTGACAAAACGACAGGATTCGAAATTTAAAAATAAATATATTTAGACCGTCAGTTCCCGCGGCGCATCGCTAACGGCCGTTTTAAATATAGAACGTGTTCTATTCTCGAACAGTGAACTCCCGGCCGATGGCTTCTTATTGTTTTTGCTTAGCAGGATAATGTGGGTGTCGTGTTTGATATGTCATTAATTTTCTGGTTTAGTTACAGTCATATATCATTGAGATAATGTTACTTTCTATTTGAAGCTGAATATAAATAACAGGTTTGATAAATTTCATTATAATTAAATTTCGGGTACCTACTGAATATTTTTGCAGCTTTCGTCACCTAATCATTTTTCGAACAGATTTTGTGATAATTAAAAAAAACATTGTCAGATGTAAAATTAATCCTAATTTATTTATAAATAGTTATTGTTTTTTACATTAGCAAACTACTACTTACCTACCTACTTTTACTTAACTGTAACCAAGTTATTATTTGTCATAATCATGTTTTATATTTTTGAGAATTGCTTATGAGGAAGTAGGTACGAGTAAATCGAATATCTTTAACAATACCCCTAGTCAAGTCGTCTATTACTAATGATACCCACAGACACTAAAAAAGTTTAATCATTTTTTATGCGATAGATCCAAAAAACATATTTTAACCGACTCCA
The DNA here is from genome assembly GCA_014595695.2 of Epargyreus clarus clarus. Lineage (NCBI taxonomy): Eukaryota > Metazoa > Arthropoda > Insecta > Lepidoptera > Hesperiidae > Epargyreus > Epargyreus clarus. Next base: position 1,565,085 of record JACTTY020000025.1, read on the forward strand.
TATAAGACTCCACTATTGTTATTGTCAAGGACCAAATGACTAAGTGTTTTATATACAATAAATATTGCAACGTATTTATGTTGATTTTAAGATTAGTCCCTAGATATTAACGATACTTCATATGTTAAATCAGTCAAGCAGTTTAAGCTGCAGTGCCAAAAAATAAGAGACACATACCTACGCAAAAACCCTCCACAGTTGGCCAAAAGTCAACCTGAATGTTATACTATTACAATTAAACCTCTAACCATATAACAAATACATTATTTAGGAAATATCCTAAAGAGATTTACGTAAATCTCGGTTACTAGGCGTTAACCAAACCACTTTTACTACTTACATACTTCGTATGTAAAAAGAAAAGTCAACAGTTTTATGATCTCTTTTTAAGGCAGTTCCATTTTCGAAGAATGAGTGCGTGTGAAGTTTGAAGTGAAGTGAAGTTGTAGCATGTCAAGTGATTTTCAGTGAGCGCAGTGTGACACCGGCTTAAAGATTCCGGATTACGTCGCTACCGAGGGGCAAATGGGTATGTTTGTGTTTTGCATTTTTTTAATTTTATTTATCTGTACAATTTAAATTTCGCGCCAGCAATCTACACTTGTCTATTATTCTCTCTACTCTGCGTAACATTTTAAAGTGAATGTGTAAATTTAAAAGCAATCCAATAAAATCTAATTAATCCACAATTCAGTCATCTAATTGTAACAATTTACCTCTGTAACCTCTGACTATTTTTAAAGTATATATAGCTTTAAGAATATCGGTATTTTTATTTGCTCATATTTTTTTGGGATAATAACACAATTTAGTGACTCTATAAATAAGGTTATACAATAGATTACATAGATAGACACTTAAATAAAAAAGGTGTTCAAGTTTTTATGTCGTGTAGTGGTATTTTTCAAAACAAACAGACATAAACATGAGTATTATTTAAATTTAAAGTGAATAACAATGATAGTTTAGGCATAGATTTCACTTTCAAAGAAATTTATTATTATTGCCTTCATTTATTTCTATCAAGATATATAGTAAATCAGGCGTCAGTGGCGAAATGGTCGAAAAATAACAAAAACCTTCTTGAGAGTTAAATACTGTGCCTTTTTATGGCAGTTAATGGACTGTGTCCTGAATAAAAAATTAAACTCCATACAACATTGGGACCTCTAAATTATAAAGTCCATTTGTGTCAAAATAAACTTAAACTCAACGGTCAAGTTAGGGTTGTCAACCATATTATAATAATAAGGATTGTATCATATAGTTAAAAAATAAATATGGTATGTAAAAATATTAATCTTAGTGAAGTAAGGCCCATAATTATTTTATGATATAAAAATATAACAAAAAACGGAATATATTATGCTAAAAAATATAGTTTTCATATAAATGAAGTTCAAATGAAACTAAACATTTTACATATTTTGTCATTATTTTAGTGTCACGTAAAGTGCTATATTATTGTAGCTTTTTAAAAAAAATATTACCAGGAAAAATTTTGGCAGCCCTTAACATAATCAAAAACCCAACGTGTGAAATTGTATGGGCATTGTCTGTGTCACTAAAAAAGTTTATTCCGACATCTTTATATATCTATCTCTCCAAATGACTCTATATTACTATAAATAGAGTTCAATTTCTTTTGCTGTTTTTCCTCATATGGTCATATATGGTCGATTATCATTTTAAAAGGTAAAATGGACTTTATGAACAAGATATAAAGCATATAGTGAATCTTAAACATCTTTTGAGTATACATTTTAACTTTGTTGGCATCGGTTAGCGTTTAACCAATTTTGAGCTGTATTTTATGGTAGTAAGGTTTGTTGTACAGCTTTTTTTAATAAAAGTGGAATTATCTCCATTTTGATCGTACGTGATCCGAATTAGATGTAGTCGTTTTCAATATTTGACGGATACTTAGCCGATATTGAGCTGGAATATCGATATGGAAAAACTGCTTTCTATTATCGCAAGAGAGATCCAAATTTTTACCAATATCGAGTTATTTTTTTATAAAACAATTGGAACCACATGTTATAATATTAAATTCATTCGCTTCATCTCTTTCTCACTTCAGTGAGAATTAAAAGTTTAAGTGAGCTGCAGCGAATATTGCTGGAAACGGTTTTAGTTTTTACTTCGATAACTTCGACGTTTATTGTTTGTACGTGTTGTTATAACGTTTAGCTACGTCTAGTATATCGATATGATATAATATATGATATCGAGATTCTGTTAAATATTAACGAAAGCGGTTTTTAGTTATATCAGAACCATAGCTTCTTATTGTTTCTCTAACAATGACACATAGATAATGAAATGAGAAACCACATGTCTTCGTTCCTGAGTTAAACTCTGAATTATAATAGTAACAATAGCATGTCCGGAAATTGTATTTTACTTTGGAACAATCATAATTATGGTCTTTGTTATAAAATAATGGGTTTGGAGAATTGTAAATGAAGTAAACACTCGTATGGCCATCCGGTGTTAAGAATCACATGAAAAGTTATTAACAATATAGAAATAATTGGGTCTTATCTGAAAATGATTATTTCTGACATCTCAGAATTGGGCTCAATTCGTTTTAATTCTAGAAGAAATGGTATTAATATTTAACATTAATGGTAGGAATAAAAATAGAGGAAAAGGAATAAAACTAAGAATAGACCTTATGTGGCTATTTTACATACCCAAGGACTCCAAGTGTATTGATGACCCGCGTGGTGTGGTCACCATACTGAACCCTTAATATGAGTTTTTAAGTTTTTACAAAAATTACTGTTTTGTATTTGTTTACGTATTTCCCATACATTTCCAATCAGTTCCCATACAGTCCGCTGGGGGCGTTAATTGAAAAAGTATGGGCAAATACAAAAACAGACATTTTTGTAAAATACTCATAGATACTAAGGGCACTGGTCACATACGTAAATTCCAGGCTCGATATTTGACCAGGCATACATCTAAACGTTAAGTTCAGTTTTATTTTAGTAGTTTCCTTTTTTATTTACCTTCTTTTGTAACTCTGTGAAATAAAAGTTACGACTTATTATATTTTAAATGGCATAAGAATTAAGTGTGAAGTCAAGTTTTTTTAATATAAACATTAATGACCGAACATTACTTAGAAACGTGACGTGCCTAATCACCATTTAATTAACTATACGGAAAAAACTACGTAAGAATTAGTCTCGATAAAATTAATAGTTTCCTGGAAATTTGCCTTTGAATATAAGTTAAAATTTCCACAAACATACGATTATTAAAACAAAGAGGCTTTTAAACGTGTTTAATCTTCTAATTGTATTTATATGCCTACAGGTACATCCTTCTGACAATTACATAGATAAGTTACTGATAAGACTGAATGCATATGTTACATTTATAAGTTTTAGATATAACAGGTGTAATAGAGAAAGTCTATACACTTTCACTTACTATATTTACCGTTAGCCTCATTGTATAGCGATCTATAAATCATTCAGCGTCAGGAAATCCTTCAGGTTTAGAATTAAGGCAAGTTGTTATTTACAGAGACAAAAGTGAACCTTACGCGCCCGCAAATTTCAGACTTAACCATGTAAAAATCATATTATCCGGAGTTTATTCGGTTCCTTGATCCATTATTATCTATATTAATTACGGACGATTAATAAACGGAGAAGTATAAAAAGAGATCAATAAAAGGAGACGGGAGGTGAGAGCTAAAGATTTTTAAATTATGGAATTTTATATTTTGACAAATTCGATACGGTAATAAACGTTCCCTATGTTCCCTATGTTTCGATAAGACGCAAAGTATTATTCGTATTCGTATTTCGGTTCAAGGCCTCTCCATATCTGATTTGCTCTGTATTAGCAGATAATATTGGAATTCATCGTGGCTCGATAGCGTCGGCGTTCCCGCCACACCTTTTTTTATTTCATAGAAACAGTAGTGGTGATGTGTTGTGGTTTGAATTCTACAAGACAGAGAACCATAATAGGTGTTACAATTTTGTCCTCAGGGGTAGTGACACAACTGTGGCTGTCCTCAGGCACGCGCTAGAACTTCGATCCTATTTGGGTCAATTACAGCTCATAAGCGCCTATGACTACATACATTATGCATGATTGTATATTAAAATGGTATTGTAAAAATCAAGACTGCTGTTTTCTGAATAAGTAAACACCAGTCTGTCTAGTATTGGACCAGCGTGGTGGAGTATTTACCAGGCCCATCCCACTTGAGGGGAGAAACATGTGCCCGATAGTGGCACATAAAAAGGTGGCATCTAAGGTTTATTAAATTATAATAAGTTAGAACACAATAAACTTAGCCCTTAATAGTAGCAATGTATCTCGTATGATACGAAAGGAGGACTCTCCTAGTAGTACTTATGGGTTTAGTCTATGGCCATGGAACATAAGCTCTCTATATTCCTATTTGTTATTCCATTACAGAAATAACGTTATTTACAAAATGTTTTGACAAGACGTATCGTATATTACATCGTATCGGCGTTTCAAGGCCTGTTTCTTTATCTGATATCGGCCGATTTGAGTTAAATTGGAATGTTTACACTGATTTTCATATCTCAATTTATCATGTAGATACGACAGTTATATGATAAGTTATATTGAGAGTTATCTAGTTAAAGTTATTTTTTATATGTGTAGTAGACGATCATGTAGTCCACCCTACGTTACGTAACTTTTGTCGTCCATGGACATCTATAATCAACTCGGACAAGGCCAGATTCCCACCTTAGGTCAGCTCCAGATGCCACTACTCTTAGTAAGCTGGAATTACTCAGAAAATTGTCTCTCCCTTAACACACCCTTAAACCAAAATACAGTAGCGTTCAAAACTGCTTTTATTAGGCAGAAATAGGTGTGGCGGTGGTGTCGTTGGAGTCGATCCGCATAGGATTCTACCATCTTTAGAGCACTTTTAGAACTCAAAGGTATGTATAGTTAGATAGATAAGATGATAGAGTTTATAAATGTACATCATAAATAGTACGGTGTAATCATTTTTTAAACTAATCTGATAAAAGACCCTGAGGACGAAATCTGACGTGTATTTATGATAGAGTCAAAATTTATCAATAACTAAAACACAAAACGCTTTAAAACCCATCAAAAAAGACCGGATGTATCCGGTTACATTAAACGTACCGGAAGGAGGGTACTTACCTGCTATTTCCGGTGCATTCTGTATTCAATATTGAATGCTATGGTCGATTACTTTTTGTGTATTTTTTTATATTTTATAGATTGAACTAGCAAACTGTGGTCCACAAACATAAAAACATATACGCTTAACAGCCCCACGTTAGGATTGCCTGTATCGTGGATGTCATGACGACACACATAAAGACGAATACACAAACACCCAGACCCAGCAGATATCTAAATTCATTCAGATATTTGTCTGGCCGGGGATCGAACTTGGAACCCTTTGCGCGTCAGACCGGTAAGGTGACGGCTCCGCCACGCGGGTCGCAACTAATGAAACGCAAGAACTGCTACGGTGGAAAACATAGGAAATAAATATATAAATATAACGTAGTCATAGTGCTCAAGTCACAAAGTTAAACATCTGTTGAAACACTAAAGAATGACTTTATAACGTACCTAGCATGCATTTTAGATGTTTTTACTACCACTATCTCCGATTCTATCTCAGACCAAAGAACAAGGCCATATAAAGCGTTAACTTTCATAAGATATTGATAAGAGATATTTTCATAAGATATATTAATACACGCTTGGGTTTTAGAGTAATATTTCCCAAAGCTCTATCTACCTTTTTTGGTCTAAACTGGGTACCTTAAACCTTTGTACATACTCGTAAACCCAATTCGAAAAGGTCTAAGTTCAACCAATAAATAAATGCTATGGCGTAGCTTTTGCTAGAGCATCAATCACATGCACATTATTAATGGTTTAAATTGGACATTTGTGACATAATGCAACTAAAGACACTTATTATTTTTATTTATAGCTTTTATTGTATTCCGGTTGTTGATTTCTCCTATAATAAGTTCTTATGTCACAATACTGCCCTTGTGAGTTTTACCTAAATATAGCAATTCTAGCAATTGCTATGGTGTTTGGGGACGTCGTCGTGTTTAGAAAACTTAGATTTTATTTCTAGTTGTGGCCATGAAAATTAAATTGCTTAGTTTAAGGTACAATAAAATATTATGTAAAATTTTGATTTAAATTTGGATTTGATATAATTTGTACTGTTATTTGATAGAAGTTTAAACTAAAAAACTGATAGATACGAATTTTTTATTATAAGTATATGCATTAGATATTTTATTAATGTAAAATCATTTGGATCTATTATGAAAAGTTATACCTACATGTTTAATGACATTTCCAAAAGTGTAATAGTTTATATTACAAAAATAGCATGACGATGTTATGATTTAAGTGGGTATTTCAGTCCTAATTTTTAAATAAATTTAAAATAAAAATAAATAGTCAAGAGTATTTTAATTTACACGTAAGCTTTACTTTATGTAAATTTGATCATTTTAAGAGCTTTTGCGTTATAAGTATTTATATAAAAATCGCCTAAAATCGCCTGTAACTATCGCAGTTTTCGTGGCCTCTGCATTTCTATACAATCATTAACACGTTATCTGTGTATGTAGGTCAGCATAATACATCAACGTGTGGATATATACACATAAATATTTATATTTTCTCGACACTTATGTCAACATTTCTCGTGATAGATGGTAACTTTACTCGATGTTGCGTATTTATGTTTGTTATAGTTTTCATATGTAATGGTTGAACTATACCCTTACCATGAGTTTTCAAAACATCCCACAATTGTACGTTACGTTTACTCAATCCATTATTCTGTTCCGTTTGCTTAGTAGACTGAGTAAATGTAACAGTAAGTAAGTGCTCAAGTGACGATGAACTTTTTGTCTACCTTACATGTTCGCAAAAAAAAAGACAAAACATAAAGAGCCATTTTGTCAATTTAGACATTTAATGTTACGTTACTGACACTATAGTTCTGATACAATCCGCTAGGGGCGCTGCATGGAAATTGTATGGGCTAATACGTAAACAAATACCAAAACAGTCATATTTGTCAATACGTAAAAACTCGTGGTAAGGGTACTGATAGTTCAAATGTACAGTCGGACGCAAATATTTCTACTATTAACTAAATTATTATTAAACAAATAAATTATAATTTATATACATACATAAACGCATTATTGTCCCACTGCTATAACTACAATCTCTCGCGCTGGCAAAGTGGGAATTGTTAGACTTCACACAACTCTGAGAACTTTTTTAAAGGACTTACAGGTATCAGGTTTCCTCACGATGTTTTCTCCGTTTAAGCCGTTAATTAATTTGTTATACGAACGTAACTTTGAAAAAACAGTATGTGCCTGGGATTCGAACCTCGGACCCCTGATTGACAGTCCGAGCTCCAACCGCTGGCGATCACTGGTTTTTTAATAATAATTAAGTAACTACTTGTTTTCTGTGTTTTTTTTTATACTAGACCGGTCTATTTATTAGTTCTTTTAAGATAACAAACATAGTAAACTACTTATTATGTAGGTACAATGTATATATAACAAAATAAAGTGAAATCAACCAATACTTGTCTTATTTCGTATTTTTCTAAGAATTTCTTTACGACTCTACTTTATTACCATTTACACGACTTAAGCACAGCTCTTCTTTGTTCAGTAATAAGTGTAATAACCATAAAGAATTATACAAACGCCCAATACTTGGTATAATGGCGTTTGAGTTTGCTTTCTTCACTCATAAAGTTTAAGAATACGGTAATATGGTAATAAGTGTGGAATAATGTTTGTTTATTTATTTATGGTCTTGCGTCGTGCGTCAATTGTACAAAGTTAAGCAATGTCGGGAGTGGTCGCCAGTTGGATGGGTGACAGTTAGTGGTGTGCCAATTTCCGTGCTTTGGCGGACACAAGAAAGCTATCGCTATTGGTTATATAATTGGATAGTAGGCGTTACACTTGAAATAACTGTGCTATATTTTAAAATACTGTAATTTCGAAGACTACAATCATACTTAGGTATTAACTCAATAATATTGTTTTTACTCTGTATGAACTGGTCATAAAGTTTCAGTTACCATAAAATATATATTTTTTCGGACTTAAAAAAGAATGTAACACATGTAGATTAAAAAAAATTAACACATTTTTTGCGAAAAAGATCGAAAAACTGGGTCTCTTGTAAATAAATAAAATAAGTTTATAAAGTGAACAGTAAAAGTCTCCATTACAATGAACAAAAGACATTGTTCAATAGGATGATAAGGATCGCCTAAATTTTAAATTTTCAATAAAATGTTTTATTGAAAGTACCAACACTCACTTTCTTTTCTTTTGTAACAATATAAAATGGTCCCGAACGTTATTATTAGCCGATTTTTCGGTTTTCGAAATCGATTTCGAACAATTTCGAAATTGGCGTTCGATTCGAATGGATTTCGCATTGCGAGATAATCGATTTAATGATTGTATGAAGAAATCGATTGTGAGACAAAAGGTATTATTCGCAGCTAGTCTCTGCCCGCGGCTTCGCTTATTTCAACGTTAATTGGTTATTGCTTATTGTGGACTTGTAAAGTTAAATTAAATGAATGTAGTGTAACTATAGTTGATTTTAAACCGCAGTTGTTACGTCAAAGTAACTGTAGAAACCTTATTTCTAACTTAATGCAGGGATAACAAAATGTTACAAACCACCATATCATTTACTATAAATGGTCACAAAATCGGCAAATACATCAGGTTCTATTATATCAACTATTATATAACAGAGTTAATTAATTACAGAAATATAAAAAAAAATATAGCGTATGTCACTTCCATAATTTATAGCGTATCCAACGACGTCTCTTAAATTAAAAATCGCCAAGTCGTTTGGGTTGTATAGCTTACCAAAGAATGACACATAGGTACATATCTAGCAATCCAAATCCGGTCTTTAAGGCTCGAGATGTCGTGTGTGCGTTCTGCACGCTCATCTCTTGAGGGACATAACTGAGAGGGGCTCCTCCCTCTCGGGACGTGGTTGGTGTTGTCACCAGCGCCGGCCAACGTTGCCGGGCCGCGAATGTAATGATTAACGGTTCTTGTGACCCGGCACTGAGCGTCCAGAAGAACGCCGCGGAGTTTTAGTCGGTAGGAGACCGACATACCCCTTCCGCTCCCCCAGGCGGGAGAGGATCCATGAGGATTTCTCCGCGAAAAAAGCTTGAAAACATTATCCTCCGTAGTCGGGCAAAATAAAGTTGGAACGCCTCATATGAAAAACTGTTTTACCGCAAAGCCTTAACAAATGTTTAGACACAACTTCACTTAACTTAAATACTGTTTAAAGAGATCATCCAATACTTATTACTCGTCTTACTATAAAATATTCATACGAGACTTACATATAAGACAGATTTTTAGAACATGCCATGACCTAAATATTTCAGTTTAAGCCCAGCTGAAACTTTTCAAAGAAATGTAAACACTTTGAAATATCCCAAGAGACCAATGTTTTTATTCCTTCGATTTTTCTTTGCAACATTTTTGAGTCGCAAGTTGTTGCAAGTTGGTAATATTTTTAAAATCGCAGTCTTGTCTCATTATTATGAATAGATTATGTTATAAACTTAAGATTCTTAAAATTTCTCGAAAGTTATAATTTTTGGAAAAAAATAGATTAAAAACTGTTTTATGACTTTTTTTTAATTTTTCAGCAAATTCAGCAAAAACAAACAAAATTAAAATTTAAATAGGAATAAAATGTAAAATATGGCAACCAATAATTTTATAATTTAATAACTAATGTTATTAAATATTTTATATCTAATATAATTTGCATATTTAGGGAGGACACAGAGATTTCAGGGGAAAAAGTTTTTTGAATAGGGTAACACTATAACAATTTGCAACTATTGCACAAGCTGCAGCGAAGCTAGTGCAAGGTTAGCAGGTGGTTCGGTGGGGTCAATGCAACCATGCTGCTACGTCTCCATTGCATAATACGGCACGATATTGAGACGAATTCAGTTCTATTTTGGATTTGCCTTGCGTATGTGGTGTCTATTTGTTTATTATATTATTATGTTGTGTAGATTTTTTTATGTATTTGAAGTATAATATGTTGAAGTGCAATTGTAGAAGTATAATGGACCTAATAGTATGTATTAGTAATATCTAAACCCCTTCTAGTAAAATACCCCTTAAATTGAGTGTTTTGGTTTCAAATCTATCTATAATATTTCAATATTGTATACTGTAGATATTTTTATATTCACGTATTTACCCGTAAAAGAAAACACCGTAAGGCATGTGGGCAATTGGGCATGTTGCCTAAAAGTTTTGTAAATAAAGTTCTGAAATTTGTTTAGGGTCCACTAAGACTAGTAGTAAATTAATAGTAGTAGTTACCAGTTAGGTACTAGGTAGTTAGTAGTCCTGTCCCTGTAGTTCCGGGACTAGAATAGGGCTACGGTATCCCCTGCCTGTCGTAGGAGGCGACTAAAAGGGGGCTTCCGGGGTTGCGGGCGGCAAGAGTGGGAGCTCGAACCGTCCAGCTAGCGACCCCGGGAAGGACGGCGGTATGTGTGGTCGCATACCGTCGTAAACACTACATGGTGTGGGAGGAGCGAAAACTGCTCCTCCAGGGTAGAGCCCGATCGGGGCATCGCGCTTGGAGGGCTCCGGTTGTGTTCCGTCGGAGATCCCGGAGTTCTCCAACAAGCGTTGAGGACGGCCACCGGGGGGGTTTTAGTGCGGTAAAAATCCCACATAACCCGGCGTCGCTCCCACGTCGTCGGGTACCTTTTGAAGGTTTCCCCCTCGAGAAAAAAAAAAAAAAAAGGTAGTTAGTAGTCCAGAAGGAATACATAGTCAAGTTTACTTCAATATTGTATTTTATTAAAAAATATATAGATATATACCATACCCATAGATGAGTATTGATATCTCACGCCTTGTAATTGAATGAAGCCATTAAATGGCTTAAACAATGCCGACATGCGCAGTTAAGTGGTATAAAAGCACGAAATCGAAGAAAAAGTACGGAGTAATGTCGTTTCATTCGTAAATGCTTTAAAAACTACAATTTTTATATTTTCAAACACGAAAATAGATGACAGGGACAATTTCAATTGTCAAAACTGGTAACATTTTCTTAGAGTAAGTCATCGTGACTAATCTATGCACATATCATGGCTTAAATATATTGGTAAGACAAATTTTCATGTATTTTCCTTAAGGGCTAATCGTATCGTGCATCAATGGAATTGATACCGCAAAGTCATCGAACCTTCTTTGTCCACCCTTTATGGCGGCTATAATTTAGCTTGAAGCGTTTATATTTACTGTATAAACAAAACATAATAATAAGTATATTTATTGTACAGCCCTGAAACTGGATAAACGACATTTTTTATCTATTTACTTATGAGTGTGGGTTGTTTAGTTTTTATGCGGTACTTATTTGGTTGTATTCTGCCCCTTAGAGGTAGAAATTAGCCAATGTCACTTTCTCAGCATTTCGTCAAAATTGGTTAACGATTTCTCACATTAGTATGCAAAAATAAAAATTTGTGTAGTTTAAAAGGAAAATGGCATTTATTTTTTAATCGTTCGTACCTACTTGTCATTATTAAATTTATAAAATATTTGCATAGATTGATAAAATTGTAGTATGTAAAATGTACGTGTACTTTTTTTAATTAAAAAAAAACTTAAATTATCTGTGAAACTTTTGTGGGAATTGTAAAAATGTAAGACGTCTTTCGAAGTCAATTTATATTGAAAAATCTGTATCGTGCAATAAAGTCACAGACAAAAAATCTAATATTCAAATATAAAGAAAAATCATTCACCAATACAAAAATAAACATTCGACATTTAAATTGTTAACAATCAACCTACCAGTCTATTCTCCCGCCAAATCTGAATCACCACAAACAAACAAAGCGTCCACAGATAAAAAACGCAATAATAAATACTAGTGTTACATTACGAATACTTCCGAATACAATCAACACACACAAGGTTTCGTACAAAAATGTTAGTTATCAAATATTTAGCAGTTTACCGCGTGTGAGCAACGTATGACTCATATGTTCGACGTATGTGTGACTCATTTACGTTGGAAATTGTGCAGACAATTTTACGTAACTACAGATCAGATAGAAAAACAGAACGGTATGTTGTTTTGATAAGGTTTTTTTATTTACATCGATATTTTTGGTAGGATCGACAATTTTTGTAAGCGAATATCATTGATAAAGATAATATCAAATATACGTGGTTGGATCGAAATATATGTCGATATACATATACATATGTGTCGAATAATATTATATCAAACGCATACAAGGTTACTGATAAGACATTTTGCAGATTAGGTGGTAGGTAGTGACCCATTTCAATATTAAAGCGCTTAAGTATAATAATATAAATGTGTTGTTTTATTTTCATACATAGAAAGTCAAATAGCAATAAATCATAATATAAATATATTCGTTTCGATTACATGAAATTTATTTTGGCGTCTTTCTTCTGTAATTATATTTTAATTTAAGTAATTTAATTTCGTAATTGTTATACTTAAATTTATATTAATAATTAAATTATTGACTTATATGGAAGTATCCGGTAGACGTGAAATAAATAGTTATGTTGGTTATTGTTATACTCGTACATTGAGCGTATTAATACAATATTTGAAACAGAAATATATGGTACGGAATTTATAAAAAAGGTTTAAAAGACCTGATTAAGTTTTTAGTACTTATAAGGTTTTACTAAGTACTGATTTCGTAACAATGACTGTTCCTAAGTTTCTTAATATAATTTGTCACCAATGCTCGCAGAATTTAAAGTATTGCATCACCGAGTGAAAACTAGAAACCTAGATTACACAGAACTGATAAAAACAGAGGTTATCAAATGTTAGGCTGACTGCACATGTTGATGACAAATGTTTTATTGATAAAATACGAAGTGGTCAGATTTGTCATATATTGCGATGGCATCACCACCACACCTATTTCTAAAAGACGGCAGTTTTCTGGTTTGTAGCGTGTGGTAGCATGGTATTCACAAATGGTCACTATTGCCCTTTGTCAACTGTTACCCTTTGTCAACTGTTGCCTCTCATGAGGACTAAGATGGTCGGTCACATCATACGTAAGTCAGCCGATTAAATACAAAGTGGTCTGATTTGTCATACCACTTGCCACAGGCCTTGACGATGGTCACTGTAGCGCATGGGCATCGAAATCTGGAAATACAGTTTGAGTTTAATATGCGTCACCCTTTAATACGCATCACTATAGATACATTCCTTAGGTCAGTAAAAACATTGTTTTATTAAGTTAAGATTAAAACTACTTCGCAACAATCCGCTACAAATATGTATGATGGTATATATTTTAAACCATGCAGTATGTACCACCACCCTCCCTCAAATGATGCATGCAGATGCAAAAATTAAAAAAATACACCACTATACATACCACCACCAACACGTGTTTCGCTCCAAAACGGAGCATCATCAGGGTACGAGTAAGTTGACTCTACGACGGTTAATCGCTAAACATACTGCATGGTTAAAAACAACTTAATAGCATGGATTTCCGCAAAGTAACGCCTGCTACAATTAACTATCTAAACATTGTTTTCTGTATTTGTAATGTAACCCTTTAAATTTTCTAGTATAGCGGCAGGCAATTTAAAAAAGTAATGATAACTAAATCTAGATTTAAAGTATGTATGTATGTACAGTTGCATAACTGTCTTCTAATAAAGACAAAATCAAAAATTTATAGCGACAAGTAGTCAAAGGCAATGTGAAAAATGTTATTTATACTCAACCAGTGCACATGTGTACCGACATTATTGGTTAAAAAACTTTCAAAACCACATTGATGCTATTGGGTTTCACTTAATAGCTTAATTTTACGACAACCAACCCTTAAAATTAAACCCTATACTTACCAGAATTAGAATTGAAAGTCCCTTGATGTAGAGTTGAGAAGATTAATTTTATCTTGTAACTAAATGTGACGTTTTGTAAAAAACCCTGTATAGGGTTACTTGGGTTTGTTTTATGTTCGTTATCTAGAACGATGGCTTTTTTGTGGGGTAGCGTTTCCTATGAAATCTTGATATTTACTTGTGAACGATGGGCTTGTGTATGTACCTATATTTTTAACTAAATTCTTCTCGCTTCACTGTGTTCGTTCGCTCTTATTTTTCTTTCTAGTAGATACCTACTCGTACTTAGTTCTATCTTATATTTAGTTATCTGTAGTAGCTAGCATTTTTCGCAATCTAAGTTTTCATCTGTATCCTTATGTAGTGTCTAAGATCTAACAACTTCTATCATCTTATCTTCATCATATTAATGTTCTTTAAGTTTGTCTGAAAGTGACTGCTGATTGTGTGTGCAGGATTTCTTATTTCTGTTCTTTCCTAGTTAAGTATAATGGGGTGTCTTTATTGTCATGTATTTGACTTTGTTTCAAATTTTCACTTGCGATTAGACTTGTAGAGATTAAAATATTTAAATACTTAAAATAGTATCATTCAACTTCCAAAACCACTTTTGAGATCTTTAAAAAGTTCAGCCACTCTTTAGATTATTCGACACATACGAACAGACGGATAGACAAGTATTCTTAGTATCTATGGACCCGATGCGACGTTTATATCATCAGTAATTTATATATCACCCATCATAAATGAATGAATACAGTGATTGCTAATAACAGCAATGAATGCAATTACATACATTATTGCATTGCATGTTCTAAGAAGTAAGAACCTTATCTAAGATTTAAATTTTATAGCCTTGGATACAGGAGACCACATGCCATCGTAACGTATTAGGTTACAGCTCTACTGTAAACTGATGGAGATAAAAGATAATAATAGTTTGATAACTTTATAACATCATCATCTGTATAACATCATTAATATATCAGAATCTAAATTTTATGTGCACGAAATTATTGTGCACAGTTTTATGGAGTGTAATTTATTTCATTATTTTTGTCTTCGCTTTGTTTTCAATATTGTAAGTTATCAGCCTAAATCCTCAGGTCCGACAGAAGCGACTTATGACCATAAAGGCATAATTAACTGATAAATGTTTAAAGCTCGTGCTCGACCTATTTTGAAAGTTTCGCTTCGGGTTACTTCTATAAATGTTGTCTCACGTCGCTTCCGTCTACCCTGTTTAAGATAATCGAAGACACATGCTTATCCAAAGTATTTATACACAAAGGAATGTGCGGTATCGGATATCTATAGTTGAATTGAACACTTGAGTATTAGTTACATTTTATTGTAAAGAGTAGCTTAAACAATTCATGGTCTCATACTAATAATATAGGTACATGAAACGGCTTTGAACGTCTGATATTAAAAAATGCTTTTTGATAATTTATACTTGGTACATTCTCCTGATTTATGGACTCATGATAATGGACTATCATCTCCACACTGGTTTACTTTATACACAAAAAAAGAATAAAAATTGCTACAATGTTTAACCTCAAAGCTAAAAACGATATTTAAAAACAAGTTTTTCAAAAGTTAAATACGATGGCACATAGAACGGTGAAATTTAAAACACCATTAACGAAACCATTAAAATTGGATTAGCGTGAGAAACGGAATATGGAAATCACATAAATACTTGCATTTGATTAATTACTGCCGAGCCTCATATATGCTAATGGCGTTTTGAACATATCTGTTAGACGGATACCTCGAGGCTAAGTTAAGACATCTTTATTTCCGATAATCTGTAAATTACGATTTATTTTATAATATTGAAGTAATAAACTAATGTTTATAGGCGACGTTGACTACTTTCCATCAGGTAGCACGTCTGCTTTATCGTTAGGCTCAAATATAAAAAAATACCTGCCGTCTATGTGATAGCAAGTAGCTACTGTCGTACATAATCAATCCAAGATAAGATTAGATTCCTATCTGGCATTACCCACATTTTTTTTATAATATTGATGTAGCAACCGAGCATGCAGTCCTGATGGTACGTGGCTACTGCCGCCCATGGACATCTCCAATCAACGCTAGATAACACTCGATTCCTATCTGAGGTTGACCACAGACGCTTTGCACACCTGAGGACTAAAATTGAATGCCTCGAATAAGTATGTCTACCCTATAATAGTATACACCCTTCAAGGTAGAACACAGTGATACTTAACACTCCTGTTATTAGGCAAAAATAGGTGGAGCGCTGGTGCCTCCGGAATCAAACTGCATATAATTCTGCCACCTGCAAACTACATAGTGGTAAATGGACCTATGAAGACGTGTAATGTACACCAAATTTGATTGATGAGCTACCACAAACGTCGAAATTCCTGAGAACTGAGTTAGAAGGGCTTGTATAAGTCTCTCCCTTGTCACACCCAAACATGAACACTGTTTGGTAGGTTAAGAGCAGATATATATGTGACGGTGGTGTTTCCAGAGTCCAACCACGAAGGGTTCGGCCTTAACTTCCCCAAATGAGTTTAATGGGCTCTTTATATTTTTTTCATCGCCTTATCTCTCGACCTACTAAGTCTATCTAAACAGGCTGCCAAGTACAACGGATCCCTTCATCCGGACCTAAACCCTTTAAGTGTTGCAGTGCCCTTCCATCCTTCGTTCAGGACTGTCATTTAATTTTAGACCTGTCAGTTTAAATTCAACTTAAGAGCGTCATGGGGTGTTGTTCGACCGCGGGAGAGTGACTAACGGCGGAAAGGATTCAAATACCTCTAAATATGGTTGAGTTACCGTGTAACGTGAAAATATTTTATAGCGATCGATCTGATGAGGGATTAATGATTTCATATTTTTTGTCATATAATTCGGTCTCGATATCGATATATCAATGGAACGCGTATAATCGATTTATGGAATCAATTTTATCGATGATATCGCCTGATAAGGGATTCATTATTTCATATGTTTTTTTCATATAATTCGGTCTCAATATCGATATATGAATAGAACGCGTATAATCGATATATGGAATCGATTTTATCTATGATGCGACTTTAACAATGTTTTCAGTTTTATTAAATACTCGATCCGGTATTCCCGGTTAAAAAGTGTATTATTTAAAAAAAAACAATACAAAAAAAAAGAAATATTAATAATATATTTTTTTTTTATTTTAGTTAGTCATGGTTTCTTACGTTAAGTGGTATACAAGTAGGTTTTTTTGTCGGAATTCTTCCTCATCCCGTTTACCCGTTCCCAGTGGAATACCATTCAATTGTCGTAAATAAATTGGTGCAGATTAATAAAGTGGACGATAAGTGACGTTTCGACTCGTCTTATCAATATAGCTTCACTTGCAATTCGCCAGTTGGTTCACGGACGTGTAATCGAACGGTATTGCGTCAACCATTGTCTGTATAATAATATTACCTTAAACATTACGGAGTTTATAAACAGAAGTCTGTGAGTCTGTGAGTCTGTGAAGTTTCTCATCGAATTCCGGTTGATTTATGTGCGCAGGCGCAGCGAATTATGGAAATCTGTGTGTTTGTGATGTGAATGTTATCTTTCTCGAAATACAAGTGACTAATGTAGAAATGACGGCCTCTGGAGGTTTCGTAGTTCATGATTGCCACACTCATGGGAAACTGTAAGTTTTTATAAAAATTATATAGTTTTCACAAGTCTAACCTTCTGAAGTATTTTCGGTATGACATGGAGATATATAAAACTTAATTCTAGATTATTATAATCCCGGAAATGGTCGTCAAAACATGACGACTTGTTCGAACTTGAAATAACAAACGAACTTGCAGTCTGGTGGCATGTAGTCACTGCTGATCAGAGATAGATAAGCAATTCAAAATAGGATTAAAACTTCACTTAGATAACATTCATACTACATCCTTTAAAACATAATGAAGTGCTTAGGTTTAATGCTCAAATTATAAAGCAGTAAATACTGCTCTTATAAATCAAAGTATACAATACAGATACAATCTTTTGGCAAGCATTAGTAGAGTTTTGTAATCGGCAAATAACAACTTTGGTAGCAAAGTCATATCCTTGACATTGAAATATATCTTTCGTCATCTCTGTATAACATAACTATTTATTTGCATTATTAGTCATTGCTTGTATTAGTACGATCATCTGGTCATTCGAACTAAATCATGTAGCTTATACAATAATTATTTAAAGGTGTGCTGTGTTTGCTCGATAAGAATTTATCGCTTGAATTAAAATTATCGATGCGTGCCAAGTTTTGGAATTTATACGGGTTTTTAACTTATTTTAGTCTGTAGAATAAAATGTAATATTAATATTCTTTCAATATAATTTATATTTAATTTTAAGATAATCTTAAGTATTTCTTTTTATTGAAAGTGTTTGTTGTGTACAGTGCCATCTTTTAGCACATTTAAGAAACCGTTACATGAATACGTTATTTTTATTTGAACCAATTATAGTGTCTTAGTATATTAGGCCGGTTTTAATTCATTCATTCATTCAGTAATAGGCTACTGACAGCATAATTTTATCCGAAATATTATGTATAATAATGTTCTCCACAATTAGCAATATGAATATACCAATGAATACTGAATAGGTATTCTCTTCTACAAAGTGCAAAATGGAACGTCAATCAATACAATTATCTTGAATAAAATATAATTATTTGGGGTATTATTTTTATCAATTTACTTTTAAGTGTCAGACAATTATTACAATTACCTTGTCGCGTGTAACGTTTATTTTCATATCATATAATAAATTTAAAAGAAATAAATTATTTTTAATAATTATGAAGGTATTTTTTATAACAAACATTATGCCGTCCCCCTGAGGGCAAGTCGCCACTGCCGCCCATGGACTTCCGCTATCAACCTCAGATAAGATAATTCTTACCTATAGTCGACTAAGTAAGGACTAAGTAGGAACACCTTGTATATCGATCTCTCCCTTACTACACCCTTTCGACTAGAACGTAGTAGTCCTTAACACTGTATTAAGCAGGAATAGGTATAAAAGTAGTAGTTACTTTTCATCAGTTAAAAAATATAAAATATTTCCTATAGTTATAGTAATGCACAGTACAAATTGTTCTTGAAATTATATCCGACATGATTTTAACATCAACAAAGCTTGTATCTTCATAATATCAATATGAAATATGATAACAGAAATCAGCATGTTATTATCGAAACTTAACACTTAGGTATCTAATTGAAGATATCAAAATATTGCTGTCTTTTAGAATATACTACTTGTAACTTAAACACAGACAATGCAGTTTACATTTTATGTAACTAGATACTATAGACGGTTAAGTTTAAAGCAGCTGTCTTAGTGCTCCTAAAATAAGTATAAAATAGTTATATTGTCATCAACCCATTATCCCACATGGCCACAGGTCTTCTCTTAGTATCAGGAGAGTTTACGCCATATTCCACCAGGCTGACCAAGTGCGGACTGTTTTTTACGAACTTTTGAGGACTTCTTTAGTAAACTTTAAAATGTATCAAGGTTCCGTTCCTAGCTTTGCTTTTACCTGATTAAATTAGATTTTTCTTCCAAATCCAATCCAATCCAATATCCTATATGTGTGCTGTAACGTACAGAAGATAATAATTTAGGATCTTGATTTTTTGAGTCCCTAATGAACAGGAAGATCTCCTTCAGGATACGTAGAAAAAGCTTATTGCAGACAAGGTGCATAATTAGGTATACGTTTTATTTACAAAACGGCTCCGTTTCATTGCTATTATTATGATTAATTAATATGAAGGGTCAGTACATTTTCGATAACTCCCATGGTCAATTGAATGATGACTTGACGCTTAATGTATAGTAAACATGTCTATAATATTATTATTCATGTGTTCTTGCGTCACTACTTTTCCCTATAATAAGTATTTATAATGGTAAATTCCTATCTAACTGTCTTAGTCATATACCCAGTATAGTCCCTTCTTTACTAAATCGTTAAAAATATTTTAAATGACATAACCACTTGCGACTAACCCTATTATTCATCCATACATATGAATCGTTGTAAGGTGGTAGAATTATGTGTGGTTCGACTATGGAGGCACGATCTCGACCCCTATTTCTGCCTTATAACAGCAGTGTTAAGCGCTACTGTGTTCTGCTTTTTTTTATAATATAAGACTAGCAGACGAGCATGCAGTCCACCTGATGGTAAGTGGCTACTGCCGCCCATGAACATTTGTAATCAACCCCAGATAGGTTTAGATATTCCTACCTGAGGTCGGCCAGAGATGCACCGCTACCCCTGAGGACTAAGCTGGAACGCCTTGGAAAAGTCTGTCTCCCTTACCCTTACACCCTTCAAACCGGAACACAGCAGCGCCTAACACTGCTATTATTAGGTAGAAATAGGTGCGGCGGTGGTGCCGCCGGAGTCGAACCACAAAGGGTTCTACCACCTTCAAAAAAGTTTAACTTTAGTTTAGTTAGCTTTAGGTGTAAGAGAGACATGCTCACCTGACACACTCAACTTAGGACGCAGAGGTAACAACGCGACTGTGGCCGACTTTAAATATGATTCTTATCTAGGGTTGATTATAGATGTCCATGAGGTACGGTGGCCACTTATCATCAGGCGGACTGCATTTTTCATTTGCTACTTCAATATTGGAAAAAGTCTGCCTTTGGAGGCCCACTGCTGGGCATAGGCTCGCTTATAACGGCAATGTTATGCGCTCCTGTGTTTCGCCCAGAAGGGTGTGGTAAGGGAGACTTGTTATTTGAGGTATTCCAACTTAGTCCTCAGGTCCGCATCTGGGGTCAACCTCACGTGGGAATCTTATCTAATCTGGGGTTGATTACAGGTGTCAATAGCCGTTATGTTGTTTTTAGGCGACAGTAGTAGCCACTATCAGGTTGACTACATGATCATTTGCTACGATATTACAAAATATATAATATATTTTTATATATCAGCCCGAGCCAATCAATCGTAGGAAAGTGGACGATTTCCGCCGTGCCGTACTCGTGATTAAATTGCTCAATTGGAAGATGAACGTTCCATCGGTTATTGCTATCATCTTGTAGCGTCGTGACTATCTAAACGTAATGGTTATTTGTATGTAATGTAATGTTTTAACAGGTTACGTAAGGAGCCTGTGTTGGTTTTTTTATGAAATTGTAAGAGTAAATGGTTTGTTCGCTTGAGTACATGGTCAATACTGTCCATACAGATTTATAAACGACCGTAAATAGGAATGGAGTTCTAGAGTACTATGTAAAGTATGTTTCTAAGGGGGAGGTATCATCTATTTTTGGAAGATGTAGGATAGATGTAAAATAGAATCGGAGGAGGAGCCGCCGCGGCCGTAGGTAAGGGCCCCCGGCGCGGTGTCCCTGTAGTTCCGGGACTAGAATAGGGCTACGGTATCCCCTGCCTGTCGTAAGAGGCGACTAAAAGGGGGCTTCCGGGGTTGCGGGTGGCAAGAGTGGGAGCTCGAGCGGTATGTGTGGTCGCATACCGTCGTATACACCAGATGGTGTGGCGAGCGTCAAGCTCACCTGAGCGGAGCCCGACGGGGCAACGCGCTAAGAGGACTCCGGTTGCGTTCCTTTGGAGATCCCGGAGCCCTCAACGCAGCGCAGAGGACGGCCACCGGGGGGGTTTTAGTGCGGTAAAAATCCCACATAACTCGGCGTCGCTCCCACGTTGTCGGGGTACCTTTTGAAGAAATGAATGAACTGCATCATCAACCCATTACTGTCTCACTGCTGGGCACGGGTCTCCTCTCATAATGAGAAGGATTAGGCCAAGTACGTATTGGTAGACTTCACATATTTTGAGATTTTTTTTATACATCTCTCAGGTGCAGGTTTCCTCACGATGTTTTCCTTCACCGTTTAGCAAGTGTCAATTAATTACTAATACGCACATGACTTTGAAAAATCAAAGGTGCGTGCCTGGGATTTGAATTGAACCTCGGACCGCTTGATCGAGACGCCGAGTTTCTTAACCACTAGTCGATCACTGCTTTCGAACTGCACGTTCGTTTGTTATTTCAGTCTTATCAAAAGATATAGTCTATGTTTGAATTTTGGACTATGGGCACCTCAGGTTTTTCATGTCCTGAGTATGAAGAAGAAATGATGGAACGGTTACTCAGAACTAGTTTATTTACATCTACAACGTAATCGTGGAAGCGCTGTACATCCACGGTGCAGTGGACATGCAACCACAATGGCCTATTGTTTCACCATCGTTACACTTTTACAAACCATTGTTTACGCTGTGCAATATGATAACAGGTGCCTACATAATGTGGTGAAAGTTTCCTTTTTAATATGGTTCCTTATATAGACTTGAACGCTTTAATTACTTGCATTCCGAATTAAAATAAGGTTATTTCAATAACTTATGAAGTAGCGCTGTTGGAGAGTTCCTATGTCAAAGTTGACATCGACTCATGTACGAGTATAGAAATTTATTTATGTGGAATACCTAAATCCAAAGAAGATGCTTATCTTCCAAACGTCTTCGTGGTCTTCCATCCTAAAGCGATCTTAAAGGTTTTGCATTAATCGATTAATTCAAAGGTTGTTCTTGAGAACGTTTGTTTTGGATATAGAGGTCTATATAATACTCTTTAAAAATATTTGTTACTTAGTAAGCCTGTACCTGTGATCAACTTCAGAACTGAAGTCCTTTTTAAGATCAATCACTCCTGATCAAAAATATTTTCTACATTACCTAATTATATATTTATTCGCTTATTTCGTTTAACTTGGAATATGACTATCTTAAAAGACGAGCTAGCTCCACGAAGCTATAAACAAAATCTTACAAATTAATCAGCATACTTCAATAAATATTGTTTATCGATATAAATTTTAGAACGCAGTAACTCACTGTGTTATGTAAGTATATTTGTCGTCATCGAACTATAAAATCAGGGATAGTCTGTATTGTCTAAAGTTGTTGTTATATTCTTAATTCAGAAAATTATGCTCATTTGCATGTAACGAGATTTGGTTCTTTATTACTAAACTTTTCTTTTGATTTTGTGACTTAGTAATGCTTCTTTGAAATTTAATTACATAATTATGATTATTAGTCACAAAACTTATGTTTATTAACGAAGTTGGCATCTATATTTCGATATAAAGCATTTTTTACTTTCATAAAGAATAGATTAAGTAAATATGTAAAACGAATATTTAGGACTTTAGCGCATTGTTAGTTTATTTTTCAAAATTATTATCAAGAGCTGTAATTACAAAAAGTTGTATTAACACTGCAAGAAGGTTTTATTTTATTAACCGCATATTGAATTTAGACATTTCACAATATGACCGATTCTATTCACAGCTTTCGACACAACGATGAATAAATGAATGATGACAATTGGCAAGTCTAGACTAGTTGAATAAAACAAAGGTAGGCGCCTAAACGTCTACATTCCGATCTAATTATAGCCTAGCACTAAACAGGATAGGGCTTACACCTTCGGTTGGTTTACTGGGTCGCGGGTTCTAAGCCAAAATAGGTAAACAATTAATGTTACTTCTTTATTCATACTTGCGTACGAAAAAAATCTTATTATGGTGTGATTATAATTTTCGACATTGGGTGCCTAATATTTCAGAGATGAATTGTTTTTACTATTAGAATTAAAAAAAGAGCTTATAATGGAATAAAATCATGCAAATTTTTAGGATTGGTTCAAAATAAGACCCAGATTCCCAATTTTTATGGCATGTACTCGTAAGTATTTTTCACATATATAGAAATAAAGTAAGAGTCAAAATGGTAATTTTTAAGACGGGTAATTGATGTACATTCGACTTAACTTTTTCTGGCTACTAAAATTTGACTTCATCTTGATGTCAACTTGACTATGACTGGTATTTGACTGAAAATTAGTATGAAAAATATACGCACTTGAGCAGCGCAGTAGCCTAATCCTTCTCATCCTGAGACCCGTGCCCAGCAGTGGGACAGTAATGGATTGACGATAACTATAGAAATACTGAATGGAAGAAGAAGATGGAATGTAAATATCAAATAATATAAACTATTCATGAATTAGTCGTATGATGAACGGCTTTGATTGGACTAAATTGTTTGGTATGCGAGCCATGCGTAATGTACTGAAATTCGTGGTGACATATTCAATTCACACATACTCATCAAAGTGATTAATCTGCAGAATTTGATGATAGATTTTGCTGTGGATAAAGTATCGGTGGAATATACCATCTTTAATAATAATAAATCTTTGAATATCTTTAATAATTGTATCTTCCACTTAAACATAAATATGTACGTATGTACGTAATATGTAGTATAGCATTGTTTGTAATACTAGCCTTGTTGTTGAAACACGTTCTTTCATTCGAGGGGTCTGAGGTTCGAATCCCAGGCATGCTTCGTTAATTTTCCAAAGTTATGTACAAATTGGAAATTATAATAACTACTTACTATGATGGGAAGATATTGTGAGGGAATCTGCACGCCTGAGAAGTCTTAAAAAAATCTTAAGGATATGTAAAGTCTACCTACGCGCACTTAGCAACTTCGGTGGCTGAGTAGATTCGTGACTGTAATGGGTTAACAATGACAATTCACATCTAATCTTAATTTACTTAATGTTACTGAAAACAGACATATCTAAGTATCTTATTATACAAGATCCTTGCTCCACAAACTCTAGTTTATTATCTAAAGTACTAAGAGGAACCTTGGCACGTAAACTGATGACTAAACCGGTTTTCACTTTTCATTTGGTGGTTTCCAAGGAATTGGAACGGAAAATTGAGTTTAAATATTTTATTGTGATAACATGTACCATTTGTGTAATTATTGTTTTGTTATAAGACAAAAACAAACAAAAGAAAAATACTAACACATTTCACACAAAAAAAAAGCAATGATGAGATAAGATTGGTTATATACACAATCAGTGTACACTGTACATATATACACACACTGTACATAATTATCGTTACGGACCATTTTACCAACAAATGACCGTTTAGTAAAGAATAACTCAGGTCTTACTTGTGATTAGTGAAAATGGAATATGACGTCTTAAATTTTATTATTGAGACGACTGTAACAGATAGTTTGAATGTATATAAAATGAATAGAAAAACGTTGGTAGCTAACCGAGTTTGACTTTTAGTAGATTATTGAGACCAGCCGTTAAAGATATATAATGATATTGCTGTCAGTATGAAGTGAGTTGTAAGGGAAGAATCGAATACTCCTGCGTAGAAGAAATATTGATAAACCAGATCTAAATGTACAACTTTTGATACTTTTCTGACCAGAAATTGAACCTAGGCCCGTTAAATGGCTGAAATATAATGACGTCGCTTAATAATCTGTTAATTGTCCCCAGGCCTCTTCAAAGGCTCAACGACCACGCTCGACGGGATTGGTCTGCGGCCGATGCCAGCGGAACGCCCGAAGACGCTGAGGAAGCTGAAGTCGGTGTACGACGCGTCGCCCACAGAGCCGCAACCGGTCTCGAACCTGAGCAGCAATGGACAGAGCAACGATAGGAACTTCAACGGCGTGGAGGAGGAAGTCAGGCGGCGCAGCAACACGACCAGCTCGACGCACAGCGGGGATAAGTCCCTGTCAATCCTCAGTCCGTTTGATGAGCAGGTAATTTTGGATTTATCAGCCATTTGTTTACAATCTATGTTCTGGAAGTTAGTAGGTGCAGCAAAACGAAGTTCGACAGCGGTGACAAAAGAAAGACGATTTCGCTTCTGTTTGATGACCAGGTGATTTTAGATTTTCTACGTTTTTGCTGCAGCCATTGTTCCACTGCTAGGTACGAGTCTTTTCCCTCAACTGAAGAGATGAAATTTTACCACAGGTTCATCATTGTAACTATAGTTTTGTTACTGTCTCTATTATTTTACATAGTTAACTAATATTACTAAGATTGTTTTTATAATTTAGAAAAGTGTTTAATATCGCCTAAAAATATTACTACAAGTTTTGACCATTTGATAGAATTAGAGACTTCAGTACAAACCGTACTCTATAATTTAGTTATTACGACCATAAGGTACATTACTTAGAAAAAAACGTTATAACGATGACTGCCCCATTGTCGCGATGAAGTGACGTGAATTTATGTTCAAAGGACCATAACGGTATATTAGGCTATGGTCACATTGGTCGTTGAAGCATTAAAAATCTTTATTCTCAATTTCTATCTAAGCTTGATTTTCTTAGACATAAGAAAATTAGTACTCGTATAATGACTGGTTTATGTGTAATACAGGGTTCTGGGTTCGATCCCGACCAGATAGAAATAATGTGATTTTAAATTTCTGTTCCGGGTAAATGATTTGATTTTTTTTTGTATTTTGTTTGAATATTGCGTCTTCATACTATTAAGTCATAACATAACTTATATACAATTTTAAAGCAGTAACGTTATAGACACTTTATATAAAATGTTAGAAATTTTACGTGTGAATAAATTATAGAAACAACCGTGTACCTACACTTCTTAAGAATGTTTTTCTTCTTTATTACGCCCATAAAGTTGCAAATTATCATAGACGGCAATAACGACTTCAGATCAAATACTCTTGATATATGTATTTTTGCTTTCATTCCAAAAACAAAACCCTATACTTTTCTTCCCGTCATATTGCACCGAAGTATAGATGAATGTAGCAACCATTGTCAGTATAACACGACCTTAGGCGCGACTTACTGACAAAGACAGGAAGTGATGGAAATTAACATGTCACGCGACGGCAACACCTGCGGTTTGGATACGGTGCTCAAGGTTTGCTTATCCGACTTTAAAAGTACAAGTGTGTAGTCAACTTTATATTGTTAAATGGAGCAGTTTGAGATATGAAGTCGTGAAGTGAAGTTGTAATATTTGGAGGTGCAGATGATGTCTGTAATGTCTTAAGTGGCGATGTTTGTAGTTTCGAAATAGTGAAATTTTCAAAGGTAATATTGAAAAACTTTGTATGATTTTTTTTTATTTCACTTCTTCATGGATAGCCATACGTTAGGAAACTTGTTTGGGAATTTTCGGAATTTAATAACGTAGCAATTTTTATCGCCTCTTTAAAACTTTAGGTGATTTTTTTCAAATCCTATTGTCCTTTTATTTTATCTTTAAGAAACTCGTGTATAAATTTTTACGCTTCTAAACGTAATAATGTAAGCGAAGCATGTCATTTAGTCAGTTGTTTTTTCACGTAGAAAAATATAATGGGTACGAATAGTTCCAACTAGAAGTTTGAACTGTTCATACCCATTATATTACTTAATTCTAAAAAATCAATCTCAGACATGACTTAAATATCTACCTACCTATTTGGGGTTACTTAAATACCTATTGATAATCTATGGGCCATTTCATGTCACTTAATAAAATATCGCTGATATTTATAAAAAAACATAAAAAAGCAATGTTGATTAAACCCAAAGATTAAAATGTCATATCTTAATATTATCGCTTTAAATACATCTGTAACAAAAGACCAAGATGCGGGCTTACATTTACAAAATATCCTTTGATAAATCAGCATATCTTAAAGCAGCTGGTCGCAGTTTATGCGAGCAGGTGGTATGCAATTGTGCAGAACACCTGCATTACTTATTCTTAATTCCAACTTTAGTACTGCAAATAACTTTTATCTGCGCATATCAGATTAATTTTGCAGCTGCCTTTTAAATTGGTCAGATGTGTCGGTTATTTATTCCTGCATTAAAGTCAAATAATTTTCTGATGTAAATTTGTTTATCTTTTATTCATTATTACTTATTCATTTATAAGCTTTACGCGTGCGGAAATATAAGTATAATAATAATAGAAAGTGTACTACAAGTAGATCATGACAATCTCTTCGTTCAATCCCATTTAATTACAAGTCAATTAAAGGCGATCACGGCAATGATATTTTCGACTTCATTTATTTATTATTTTTAAAGAAATTTTATATTTGCATAGTGTGTAAAATATGATAATGAAATTAATTGTTTCATTTATGATTTGTATTGTTTTTATTTATATTTAATCTTAATTTTATGACTAATTTAAATTAATCGGTTTAATGTACAATTTGAGTCATTTTATTTAAAGTATTATCTTTGAATAGGGTCATGTTAATTTAATGTTATTTAATATTTTAAAAGGAATGCAGATAATGTCTTTTAAATCCGATGTATATGTAATTTATGATTTACCTTACCTTTGTAAAGCTATCTTTTACCTTCTTAATTCCAATCTACCTTCTTAATCTATCTTCCATTTGATTGTATTGAAGTACATTATTCGGGCAATCAATAAAAAAGGTATTTTCTTTTGTTCAGGAGGAATGGGCGAAAATCTCCGAGATAATGGCGTCTTTTGGGAGCAAGTTGGTGCGTGAATCAGTCTTCGTGTCGGAGTTGGAGCAAGAGTTCACCTCGAGACTGGGGCTCAGCTGCTCGGAGTCCAGCCTCAGTCCGTCGGTGGCCTCGACGCTAGGCCTCTGGCTGTCAGGCCTAGGCCTCCACGACTACGAACCACTCTTCATAGAGAGCGGCTACGATGATATCGATTTTATTGTAAGTGTTACAACCTTACAATTTCTTTTGTTAACAACTCTACGTTATCTTGTATAGTGAGACAATAAAAATATTTGTAAACAAGAAATGCAAAATTCGTTTAAATAGTTAATTTATTTATAAAGTACGTTTAATTTTTAAGTGACGATAATAATTTGACACTTGTTAAAATGAATAATAAAATGTAAATTTATCAGTAAGGAGTGTTAAATTTGAAAGATTAAAGAAGATTTCATTTAATTCTGAACTCACAAAATAATTACTCATGTTTAAGAAATAAACAAATGTAAATATTTTTATATTTATTTACTTACTTAAAATTTAAATTAAAAAAAAATAAATGTAATTCCCAGACATAATACGACTACTGAATATTATATTGCAACGTTGTGACCAAATATTTGCCTTTTTATTTAAATTAAAATTCTTAACATATCATTTTTGTTACAGAACGGTATCTTAGACGAGACCGATCTTCGAGAAATGGGCATAGAAGAGAACGATAGACAGAAGATTCTGGACTCGGCGAAACAATTACCTCTTAAAATAACCGAAATAAGCAATAACTATAACAATAATAATATAAGTAAAAACCAAAACGAGTCCGTGGACGATTGGTTAAGGAATATAAACTTAGAACAATATAGTGATACGTTTAGAAAACATTTGTATGTAGATATGGACAGGGTGAGACGAATTTGGGAAGTGGAGTTGACGGCTGTTTTAGAAATAAATAAGCCGGGGCATAGGAAGAGGATTCTCTGTTCGGTGTCCGGGGAACAGAATGGACCTGCGAACAATATGGAAGATATTAATGTTGATCTCAATACATTGGTAAGTTTTATTGTTAGTAGTTTATTTCAAGCTTTCATTTAACATGCCTTGTTAGTGTTTATGGGACGGAAAAAATCTTGCAACTGAATTATTAAATTTTGAAATTTCGTTAAGATGTTTAGTTTGGATCACAATGAATAGTGACGTCAGGCTAAATCCAATATGCCAGACACCGCAAGATAAATAACATTTATGCAATACCATGATATGGGTATTTAATGAAAGGATTTACTGAATACAATAGGAAAAAGCAAACGAAGAAAACCTTTTTAAATTTATAAATTAATACTAATTATAAATAAATTAATTCTAAATATAAATTAATTAGTTGAAGTTAAGCGAGTGGTAGACTTATTCCATAAACAAAAAATAAGTAATAAAAATGTAGACTATGTGACTCCTATAGTTTAGACGAATCCAACGGTATCTTATATGTATATCAAAGGATGTGATATACACACAAACATTTATACATATGCTTGAAAAACATTATTCCCCGCCTTCGGACAAAAATGTTAATTACATTTCGTGAGAAATCAAACTTATTGCGCCATCTACCGGAAAACGCAGAACAACATGCCGAGTTAGGTAGTCAGTACTTACATATTTACCCATTACCATTTTACGTCAATACCCATCTATAAGAACAATGATAGTCCTTGAAGTGTCTGCCAAATCCAATATAATTTCACGTATATATTCCACGCATACTCTGCGGTTATCACCTAACCGCCATGGTGACCATGAATATTGAATTACCAAGTGATATAAGAATTAATAAGCATATAAATCGCATCACTAGTCTGAGAAACGAAGTGTTCCGGGTTCGAGCCCTGGTCAATGAATCATGTACCTATATCAATTTTTATATATTTTGGACTATTTTTTGTGTACCCACAAGCTCTATTGTGAGCTTTATAACTACTGATATTGATATAAACCCATTATAGCCCCATAGGGCACGGGGTCTCCCCTTAGAATGTAGTTCTAGACCATAGAGTACCACGCTCACCTATTGTGGGTTGGTAGACTAACACGCACCTTCGATTTTTTCTAAAGAGCTCTCAGGTGTTTTATTACGTACAGACATAAAATTGAAAACACACACACATACAAACACAAAGGAATACCACAATAATCAAACACCCATACTTAGAACAGCATTTAAAGACGCTTACTACATTCATAACCCCACACTAGGATTCCCTGCATGGGTGCCATGGACACACACAAAAGGGCGAATACACAAACCCCCAGACCCGGAACCCCAGACCCAAATATCCAAATTCATCATTCAGATGTCTGTCTGGCCGGGGATCGAACCCGGAATCCTTTGCGCGTCAGACCGGTATGGTTCCCACGCCGCCACGCATTTGAATACGATAAACCGCCGCAAGGGATAAAACTAAAAAAATGATTAGTTATGGATGATGATACAGATCATAGAGGAATGGACAGCCCATTGTCAGTCTTACATAATGAACAATTGGAGAAAATATCATTACGATTTCATTACTATGATTGACATTCAATTCATGTAACAGTTGATCACGTAACGACCGGTGTGGCATCGTCTCTCTCTGAATATGAATTAGGTGGTTCATACTCTATGGTAGAGTTGATTATGATGGTTTAATTTTTTTATTATAAAAGTACTTGTGGTTTTCTTGTAGCTGTCTTGTGATAGTTAATTGTATCTCTAATCGCCTTTCTCTGAATATGAATTAGGTGTTTCATACTCTACGGTAGAGTTGTTGTTTTATTATGATGATGGTTTAAATTTTACTATAACTACATGTCGTTTTGATAGGCTGTCTTGTGATAGGTAATTGTATTTCTATAGTATTGCTTCTCTCAGAATATGAATTAGATGGTTCATACTCTATAGAGTTTTTGGTTCATTATGATCATGGTTTATTTTTTTTAATTAAGTACTTGTCCTTTTTTATATGGTCAATATAGTTGGTACATAAGTATACAAGTCACGCAACGACAATAAAAATGTATTTTAATAAGAATCAAAGGTACATAAAAATAACGTCATTCACGTCACGTAATTTCTAGTAGTATAGGAAGACATTTTTATGGTTAGCAAGTAATTGGATAGATTGATTATTAATATTGGGCATTAATCATAGACAATTACCTAAGTACTCTGCAAAATAAAACAAAAGATAAATATACATTTTTGACTTACATCGACTCTACATATAATAATATTAAACAATTTCAAATAGCTAACGTTCCTATAAGTACATCGTGAAAAAAATAGACCGAATTATTTCATAGTTGCGCGGCAATTAAAATAAAAAAACAATTTCATTTTATATTTTAAACGTACCAACTCTGCGTACTATTAAAAAACAATTTATAAAAAAATCTAAAATATAAAGCAGTGACCCGTCGTTAAATTCAAATGGGTTGATATTATCGGGGCGATAAATTGCGCAATCTATTCAATCAGCCTGTAAAGAGGATATCCGATGCGACTGCCGAGCGGCGACGGGGGCGTTGCTATGTGCATTTATCCTGGGAGGAAAGTGGTTGAAATACGTTTTGGAGGGTCCGGGTTCAAATACTGGCTTTTAATATAGGAGAAGCAGACGAGTCATCCTGGTAAGGAATACTGCCGTTCAAGGACATCTGTACTCAGCCCCAGAATTAGATTCCTGCCTAAGGTCTGATGCGGTCGAGATGCGCCACTACCTTTGTGAACTAAGCTGGAACGCCTCGGAAAAGTATTTCTCCCTTACCATACCCTTCAAACCAGAACACAGCAGCGCTTAAAACTTCTGTTACACTTTATTCCTCAAGGGTAGCAATGGATTTGTGGCAAATTTTATGTAAGTATCTAATATTTTCTGGGCTTTATTACAAATCAAATGGTATATCTACATTGTAACACCGGATTTGCCTTAACAAAAGTTTGACTTCTATGAGTGTACCCGTCCCCAGCAGTGGGACTGGAATTGTGATATCCAAATACAAATTAGCAGACCTCACACATCTTTGAGAACCTTTTTTTAAAGGACTTTTAGATCTTTCGTCACGATGTTTTCCTTCACCGTTCAGCAAGGTTTTTCATTAAGAAAATATATGTTCTATAAATATTATATTTAATATATTATATTCGATAAGTAAATAAATATATAATATAAATAAGAGCTACAGTACCCACTGATGCGGAAAGCCCTTATATTTAAAACGCTCCTATAAACCTGTTTAAAGGTTCTTTCATCCGTTCAGGTGAAATACGAACTCGTTAACTATGAAAAATCGGATTGCATTTCGTAAAATATTTGCGTTATATATCGAACTATTTCGAATTTTTATAAATGTTACACATTTGTTACATTATGTTTTGTATGTATAGTCTTGGTCCTGTGTGTGTGAGTACATATGTGTTCTGCGTGGAGTATGATTTTTATAAAACTTATAGATTTAAAAAATCGATACCATAAAGTTGGTTAGTACCTAATTATATATTAAATATAGTTTGTAGCAATTTTGTCATAATTATTTTGTAATAGTTACATCAATTACAATAATTGATGAGTAATTCAATGTAAAAATCTTTATATATATATTTCTTCTGTGCGTGTGTATGTCACTGAACTCCTCCTAAACGACTGGATTAAAATCAGTTTAATAAAATTTGTTGTGTGTGTTCAAGGGGACTTGAGATTGGTTTAGATTCACAATTTAGTCCGTGGGAAAAGGTTTTTTTTTTAAATTAATTTTTAATTCGTAAGTAGTTGTTGATTTTGGAATGTTTCACATTGGATTCGACAGACTTCACTACCATCGCAGTTTCGGACCTATATTTTATAGAATCGGAAACTATGCATTTGATCAATGATGATCTTTTGCAAAGTTGTTGTCCAGGAGCCCAGGAAGGGTTGGGAGTTGGTAAGACCAATTTTCTACAGATGGCACCACTGTCATTCCAATGAAGGTACAAAATTTCTGTTGTTTTTTTTTTCTTCTATTAATACCTAATTATTTATTCATTTTAATTAAGTAACATAATTATATATAATATATCTATCTATTTACAAACTTAAAATCTATATACAATATACACAAAAATATAATTTAAACAAAAAAAGAAATATTAAAACTGTTTCTTGTTTTTTATAAATTTCTGTTTTATGTATATCATATTATTTATTTAAAATGCGGGCGAAGCCGCGGGCACCACTAGTTTTATTATAAATTAAAACAAATACATGCATATTTTACAAAACTTTTAGTGTGCATTTATGACCGATTGACGCACAAACAAACAAACAATAATATTTGTTATTGTGCATCGAACGTTGAATTAATTTAAAAGAGGATGTCCCTTCACCATACCAGTTTTAATGACGTATGTGATATGCGACTTTAACGATATTAAATGAATATTTATGTTATTTTAATAAAATTGACTACAAACAAGTTCCCGGATCCTAAATACTTTTGTGGGTGCAGTTACTCAAGAAAATTTGAATAATAATCATCATCTGTTGACTTGCATATGAGATCACTATCTTAGTCCTCAGGATTGGCAATGTCTGTAATCGGCTTCAGATAGAAGCCCTGCTCTTTATAGAGTTGCCTTATAACAAACTAGCTGACCCGGCAAACTTTGTCCGCCTCAAAATCTATTTATCAAATATATTTCATATAAAATATAGCCTATGTTACTCGTGGATAATGTAGCTTTCGAATGGTGTAAGAATTTTTAAAATCGGTCCAGTAGTTTTTGAGCCTATTCATTACAATCAAACAAACAAACTTCTATACTAATATTATAAAGTTTTCCTCTTTATAATATTAGTATAGAAGAGTCAGGAGCACTGTGAGCTCACAGTGCCTGACACAACATGAAGACCCGAGGAATTCCACTTTAGTCTTCAGGGGTAGCATATGTCCATTAGCAGCAGCGAACACTTACCAGGATTGCATGGTCGTTTGCTACTTCGATCGTTCGATCTAAAATCATTCATTATTCCGTAAACATAAATCGAATTTCATTTTTTCGAAGTCATATTTGTATAAAATTAATGCTTAATTTAATGGTTAAGGAAAATACGTGAACAAACTGATAATGTAACGGGAAAATGATACGTGTGCTAAATGATTATAAAGTTAAATAATCCACCACGCTACCCAATTAAACCGTGTATGTTTTTTATGAATTCGAAGTAGTAAATAGCAAGCAGTCTGTAGCAAAGCAGTGATAACCTAGTGGTTGAATCCAAGCCTCGTTTGAGGAGTGTGTGGTTCAAATCCCAGGCACGCCCCTCTAATTTTTCAGTTATGTGTGTAATAGATATTAATTATAACTTGCGTTAAAGGTGAAGGAAAACATCTTGAGGAAACTTATATATATCTGAGAAAAATGGTCTCAATGGTATGTGAAATCTACCAATTCGCACTTGGCAAGCGCTCAGACTATGACCTAAGTACCTCTAACTCTTAGAGGAGACCAGTGCCTAGAAGTGGGTCTGTAATGGGTTGATGATGAATCTTTCTTACGTAAATGAACCCGTTTGCGTTATCATTGGGTATAAATATAAAAAAATGTACAATTTTCTTTCTCGTACCTTTCAAGAAATATCAATGTCATCTAATTGCATGATGCATACTAAACATCGTTTAAAAACATCATCGGCCAAGGCATAAAGTGTAAGATTGTCTATTAAAACTATACACTTAAGCATGATTACATATGCTCGATCGAGCGGAAACTATCGCCGCCTTATTGCATGTCACTTTAAAAATAGGGATGGCGATCTGAGATCGATTAATCGAAGAATCGATCTTTTGGGCCAGAAAATCGATTACTTTAATCGATCTCCAGTAATGAAGCGATTCAGTGAATTGATATTTTTCAAGTTGGTTGAAGGTGTTATAGACATTTTTTGCTGACGGATACGTATTCTAATGCTTGTTTGGTCCTGATGACCTTTCGCTTTCTTCGATCCCTTTTTGGCTGAAAAGATCGATTTTTGGAGAATCGATTCTTTGGGCCTCGATTTTTTAATGAATCGATTTATTGCACTTCGATTCGAATCGATACAAGGATCGCTCTTTTCCAAGAGAATCACCATCCCTATTTAAAAGTTGATTAAGTTCTCCCCGCAAATGATGACGGTATTAAAATGGGCGATCACGAAATTGCTCATCTAGTCTGATCATGTGGGGCGTTGCCATGATACGCCCCAGGTGTGATGAAGTGAGCTGGAAAAGCAGGTGGTTAATTGCTTCATAATGGGGACTTGATGTCAGTTTGTGATGAGCTGTAAATAAGGCTAAGGGTTGTGCAGTTTGACGGATTTTTGTTGTTTGTAAAATTAGGGTGATAACACGAGCGACAGTTTATGGCTACAACTGATGCGAATTATGTCGCTAGGGACAGGCGGTAATTTGTAGTTTGTTTTTTGAGTATATTCAGTTTTTCTTCATTATATTAGTTAATACTTTCTTAAGTATTGTAATTTAATCTGTATTTCATAGAACGATAGTTGCTACTACGAGCATTACTTAAAAACAAAAACGGTAATAGAATGTTATTGAATGTAGACTCAATAATTGTATTTTATAAAATATAGAAATAAATAGATCATCGTTCGTGAAGTATAAATCATCTATCTTAGGATAAGATAGGTAGGGATATCGATGCTTTTCTAGATCATGAAACACACGAAATCAAACGGTAAAGTCTGAAACGGTACAATTCATTTGCAATGCTGGTCAC
The DNA here is from genome assembly GCA_014595695.2 of Epargyreus clarus clarus. Classification (NCBI taxonomy): domain Eukaryota; kingdom Metazoa; phylum Arthropoda; class Insecta; order Lepidoptera; family Hesperiidae; genus Epargyreus; species Epargyreus clarus. The sequence continues at coordinate 1,601,317 of JACTTY020000025.1, forward strand.
AATGTACCGTGGTTTCGTGGTACGCATTTAGATTTATTTCTAAAAATATTCTAGTCCTTAGTGGTACGGTTTTCGGCCTGTATCTAGAACCCTGATCTTATTTGTGTAACTTATATACGTATTAGAAACGCCTTATTATTTTATTAATTGTTAAAATAATTGATTTTTAAAGCATCACCTATTTCTGCCTAATAACAGCAATGTATGCACGTTATTCTGGTTTTAAGGGTGTGGTAAGGAAACATACTTTTCTGAGGCGTTCCAACATAGTCTACAGGGGTAGCAACTCATTTGTAGCAAACCTCAGGTAGGAGTCTTATCTTATCGGGGATTCATTACTGATATCCATGGGCGGCATCTTATTGGGAGTTGATTACAAATGTCCATGGGCGGCAAGAGCCACTTATTATGAAGCTTATTATGAAGCATGCTCGCTAGTTATATAATAAAAATAAAAAGTAGGTATGTTTTGTATGAAATTTCAATACGGACCCAGCGGTAAAATCAGCGTGTATTTCTCTGAGCACTTGATGCTCTCGACAAATCTAGTCTATGTACACTGTACAGCCTACACATAGTCGAGGCCTTTTTAATTTCACACGTCGCTAACCCCGTATAGGTAATTAGTGCTCAATTCGACGTCTATTCAGGGGTTTCCATTCATTCCCGAGTGAGGCACTCTCTGCGGTTTCATGTACTTGCCCTAACATGGCTAGTGTAGGTAAGAAACGCGTTTGGTTTTTTATATAGGTGTGTATGTGTGTGTGTGTGTGTGTGTGTTCATTGTGTTTAAAGAGATCTGTCCGCGAGTTGCGTGAATTAAACGGAAAAGTACCCATGATGTAAACGAGAAAATTATCTAGTTGTATACATTCATAAATAGGTATAGGTCTATTATTTCCCGTACTAGTCCTTATAGGTCCTCGTAGGTCCTCCTTAAACGCTATCAAGAGTAATCTAAACCAATGACCTAACCAAAAATTCGTGAGCTAATAAATATTGCTACACCTGCAGTCTTAGGTGCAATGAACGATTTTAAATCCTTTTATAATTACTACATTTATTAAGGTACTTATTAAGGGTGTGGTAATTAGAGTCTACATAACTACCTGTTATGGGGTATTCCTAATTCGAAACAGTTGCTATCCAGGTGGCTTCGAATGTGTGAGGGTGGCACTGAGGCTCCCCATTCGTGGCCACTGCAACGAAACATTATTCTATTCATTAAAGCTGAATACTGCGCACAATCCACACCTCCATTTTATGCCCTTTTTTCAAGCAAGGATTTTACAGACTTGCGCTTTATGTACGATTTTGCGACTTGGCTTAGCCTTTTGTTGAAATTGTACGATGTTAATTAAAAAGGGTGTCTGATAATCCAATTGAACAATTTTTGGTTTGAAACGTTTAGATCCATTAGTTATTATTTTATCATGTTTTCATGTGTCAGACTATTATTTTTTAAATAACATGATAGGTAAAACAGTAGGAGCAGCTTCCTTCGATGAGGTAAAAATTGGAGTTGGAAAAATCTGCGAGTAATCATTAGATATAGGACCGGCTGAATGGCCTGGTTTTCTCCCAAAGACTATCTTAAACTATACTAATCTATATTAATCTTAAAGATGTTTGATTAGAAATTCAGTACACGCGACTAATCGTAAACATTTCAACAATTGAAAAATCGCAAGCCTGTGCCACCACGATCGCTGAATCGCGCCTTCTATTAAAAACTATGTGCCTGGGAAGTGACACTCACTTCAAATTAGATGGCTCATACTGTCAATTATATTTCTTTTGTGCGTTCGCCTTAGAGGGTCTTAATTAAAATTTCACGCTTGTCTATTCTGTACGTTTCCATTTTCGCGTTGCATCATTACTTTTGTTTTACACCTGTGAAGTGTTAGGAGTGTTGTAGGTGTTCTGTTTTTATTATTCGTCACTTGTTCATTTTATTAGTTATTCGCATTCACACCCCGGTGATCGCGGGGTGGGTGTAAAAGTGTTTTGGAGTGATAAAATGTTTTGTATATTTTTTGCTATTATTTGTAGTGGAGGTGTGGCGCTCCAATTTTGTTAAGGTGTCTATTATTGGCAGCTTTTGCTCTTGTTGTAGAATTGGGGGATATATCTGATACTTAATTATTGAAGCAGAATTATAAGAAACTACACAACGAAAATAAATGTACTGAGTTAAATGTCATTTTCCTGATATTGGTATGACTGGACTTTACTAATTTTGATTTGGTTGGATAACTGCTTGTAACGTGTCGTAAAAATCGTAATATTTCGTCGTATTTTGGTGCAGTCTGTAATTATTTTATAAATTTGACTGAAAACAATGTATATCTCTTTCTGATCACTATTTAGTACCTACTATGGCGAATTTAATCAAAATCATAATTTTGGGCACTTTTCGAAATTACGAAAAGACCCTTTCCGAACCTCCTTAACATTAAATGATATTTGGTGATCTTTACTAAATCCTAAATACCTTAACATTAAAAAACATATTTTTGGTTTGCTTATAACTACTTCCTTTTCTTCTAGAAGAGCAACATCCAGCAGCTGAAAGAAGAAATCAAAGAGAAGTTACCATCAGAGAACTTGAAGCCGGTTCCACCTCCAGTGGTGCCGACCCTCGCTCCCCCTGGTGGGGAGACCTTGAAGCGTAGTAAGAAGAACCGGCCAGCGCCCCAGCCTCCTCGACCCTCGGATCTGGAGATCAGAGCACCATCTGAACTCCTGGTTGGGGTACCCGGGGCGCTGAAGACTCAGTGGAAGCACCAGCCGTTCGTGTTGGTGACTGGTGCTGTGACTTATGTAGCTAATGTAAGTGGTTTTGAACGCTGTGGTATTTCTACGTACAAATTAGGGTTTTGAATATATTTTTTACTATTTTTGTAATTAATAATTGTTAGCAATGGAAATAGAATGTATACAGATCATGTGTGCTACCATACAAAAGTCTACCAAAAATATATTTTTAATATAATACTCATTGTAGAAGAAATAGGGTAACAGCACTTATTTCGTACAACTTTTTCAAATATATAAGTTTGTTATTCGGATGTCTTTCTCCCGGGATCGAACCTAGACCATAACTACTGGAAAATTTGGAATTTCGACTAAATATTATTTCAATAATACAATTTAGATTGTAGCACTTTAAGTTTGGACGCCTTTGAGCATACACATCCATTATAATACTTATGATGACCATTTCTGATTTTCTGATTTTTTCCATCAGTACTTAGGATCAACCGTGGTCAAGGAACTAAGAGGTACAGAGTCCACGAAGAAGTCGATACAGAAGCTAAAGAAAACCACCAAAGAACCCAGGGATTCTCCCGACATCATCCTATCCATCAGCTATAGGGGTGTGAAGTTCCTGAATACTATTACGAGGGTGAGTAGATCATTTGTAAAACACCCCATGTACATATAATAAAATAACATCTTGGAAATAAATATTTATTTTTACAAATTTTAATAATGGTCTTGCCAGGAATTGTACCCCAAACATGATACAGTAGCAATGTGAAGGTGTAATTAATTTACTGATAGTTAAATTTAGTTGATATGACATTGCATCGAACAAATTAATGATAGTTTCCCTGAGATTCGACTTCAACCCTGCATAGTAGTATTAAAATGTCAAATTACTTTATTGCAAATTCGTTAAAATATGTTGATATGACATCAGGACCGACAAAACTAGTGAAAATGTTTGAGTACAAAAAATCTGAATGTTAGGTTTCACTGTAAGTAATGATGCGCTCATTAGAAACTAACTCTGGTATTAGCCAAAGTTGTATAGAAGATTAGGACCCTACTAGCTAAAATTGTTATTTACTGCAAGAATTTTGCCATAAAAGACTGTTTATTCTTTGAAAATCATCCAAGCGGACGGAGGGTAAAGGTCCCTAATGTGGGCCCTACAGCCTTAGACAAAGGCCCGACGTTGCTCGCTTGATTTTTAATTACGGATCACCGTTCACACTTGATCGGATCACTCGGCAATCTTGCCTTTGTGTTTCTTACAAAAGGATTGTTTTTTTTATGAAAATTTTATGTCAGAACTCTTCACGGTTAGTTACCTGGGATAATTAGTGTTTTTTGTCCTGTTTCACCCCGAAACAGAATTGAGTTTGGCGAATTGTTTTTTTTTTGTTTTTAATAGCGAAAGGTTAAAGGTAATGAATATTTTTGGGTTATTTATATTTTTGTACTCTGGTGTTGTTTTAATTTTTTGGTAAAGATAATTTTTTTCTTAGTATTATATATAAAACGCCAAGATGTTTTTATCTTTTATTTATATGTCTTACAATGGGGCGAATGTATACTATAACTTTGGATATTTTTAAATGTAATTTTATATGCATCTTCAAATAAAAGCGTAATACCTACCTTGAATATTTTGCAATCAGTAAGTAAGTAATATAAAATAGATTAATTAAAATGATTGCAAATTGGTGACATAATAAGGTTAATTAGATAAATAATTAATATGAAATAAATCGTTAGTAAAGCAAAATTCTTATCTACCCAACGTTTAATCATGATTAAAGATAATATGAAGAGAAAAGAGGAATGTAACGTTTGTTTAGTCACTAAACCATGTCAAGGGGAAGCCCCGTTATAGTTTTTTTTTTATAATATAAGAGTAGCAGACGAGCATGCAGTCCACCTAATGGTAAGTGGCTACTGCCGCACGTGGGCATCTATAATCAACCCCAGATACGATTAGATATTCCTACCTGAGGTCGGCCACAGATGCGCCGCTACCCCTGAGGACTAAGCTGGAACGCGTCGGAAAAGTCTTTCTCTATTACCACACCCTACAAACCGAAACACAGCAGCGCCTAACACTGTTGTTATTAGGTAGAAATAGGTGTGGCGGTGGTGCCGCCGGAACGCCGAACCACAAAGGGTTCTACCACCTTCAAAATTATTACACATTTATTTTCTTTACGCAAAATCATATTGGAAACCTTATTATTTTATATTTATGAATTTTCCATTAAGGTGGTATTGTTATTTTGCTAGGAACTGGTATGCGAACACGAAATCCGGAACATCCACTGCGCGTGTCAGGACGCGGACGATCTCACACACTTCGCGTACATCACTAAGGACCACGCTACGAGGAGCCACTACTGTCATGTCTTCAGAGTAGCTACTATGGTGAGTATGGCGTTTGAAGTACTATCTTAAAGTCTTAAAGTTGTATAAAGCGAGCATAGTATATGTTACATTTTTCGGTGTAAAAGTCATACACACATAAACGTTGTATAAACAAATCACACAAAGATAAATTATTTTAATACAGTGGTCGATTTATATGCAGTTGTTGTTCATGATTTTTTTCTGATAAAAGTTTTGTGATAAACGTTCCCAATTACATTATACTAATTTGATAAAATAAATGATTTATTATTGTAAGATCATTTATATAAATTAATGTTTTAGCTACATAACTACGATTTCAGTCATGGTTAATTGGTACATTAGTACGTACTTACTAATCAAATATGTTTTTAATAATTATTTCTATAAATATAATATAATTAAAGTAAATCCTTGTTTTCAACGACTTTTTGAGGTATTTTTTTTTGATGTGACAGCGAAATAAGGAACTAATTATTCTCAATTTACTTTCAGGATCAAGCGACAGAAGTCATCCTAACACTGGGCGAAGCGTTTGAAGTGGCGTATCAAATGGCGTTGCGAGAACAATCGAACCGTAGCAAAGTTACACAGTCCCTCGCGAAAACACCGACGCACGACCCAATGACCACGACAAATAAGGAAAAACCGAACGTAAACCACGGGAGATCACATTCCATAACAGAAATAAAGTTGAACGGACATCAACTCAAAATCGCTCCCATACCGGCTTCGTTGTCAAATGAGGACTTCCAAGCAACTTCTAGAAGTTCTGATGGCTCCCGCAGCCCTCGAACACCCTTACTCAAAGCACCCATAGCATCTACCGAAGAATTGTGAATAAGGTATTAGAGTTCGCTATAATTTTAATTTATCTCATATTTTAAGTGTTAACGTTCATATCTTTAAATATCAATTAAAATGTTCCAACATTAGCACATTTACCCTATACCATTGTGCAGTAAATATTGTATGTCTTTCATTAATTAGACGCAATTTCTTTGAGCTTCATTATAATCATTTTAATGTGGTATTGAATAAGCGTAAAATAATGATATAATATGATAATATCATTATTTTATCAATATGATAATTACATAAATAATTTATTTATGTAATAAAATAATTGAGACTTCCAAAAATGGGCCTGTAGCCTTTGTAGGCTTTGATATTGCAGAATTCCTGGTTCGTCTTCCAATGTTTTACCATTGGCATTCAAATATTACCGAACTCGATAAATATAAAAATTATATGAAATTATAATTATACTCGTAGTGAACAGTAGAATTGTGAAAATCGATGTTTTGATTAGGATTATAATAATAATAACTCGAATCGTTAATGATATTTGTGGAGTGTACCAATGTTTAGATTTTATTTAAAATTTAAGTTACATTTTGGTGTTAGATCGTCGTCATTATAATTTTCGACACTGCTTTTGTGAACCTGATTTTAATAGTATTTGTATTATAAATAGTTGAATAAACGATTTTACTATTGAATAGTAAAATTTAGGGGCTGTTATATTTATAATAGGTTTTAGTGACTGTATATTTCGTTCTTTTATTATGTAACGCGATTATATTATTAATAATGATAACAGTTGTATGTGACAATGATTGTTAGCAGTGCAGCTATTTCTATATTTTGGTCCAAGTTAACAATAAAGTTTCTTACAATGTGACCTAAATATATTATTAAATAATAATACGATATGACATTCTATGTATAGAATAAATTTTAATAAATACTTTGCTTCCTTTACGCACTTGAATTCACTATTGATATTAAGGCCTAAATATTATAAAATTATAATCTCGATTATAGATATAATAATTAATGATATGATATTATTATATGTTACCATGTTTCATGTCGTATATACGTTATTGTGTATATACAAATAGTCTAGTGTTGTATAGATTAAATACCATGGGTTGTTGACAACGTCTTATGAGGACTCAAATGCGACTTTGTTTAACATATAGTACATAAAACATATCAACCGATGTGACGTCATAGTATGATAATAATCAATATGGCGCTTGAACTCGTTATCTTTATTTGTAAAAGGATTCATATGACTTAAATTAATTTTAACACAGTCATTATAGAATGCGCAGGCGCATACTGGTGGACGTTTTACGAGTAAAGATTATGTGATCAAGTGCAACTGAAAAGCGATCTTCCGATATTAATTTTACTAGTAATAATAATAATGTTATATTGTATAGTAATATTGTCTGCGTATAAAAATATTGTCTCAAAATGACAAAAAAGTTTTTTGATAAATTTTGACGTTTTCTTCAATTATTGCAACTTTTTGCTCAATACGCTTTGGCATTTGGTTATTATTAATGTAATCATTTTGTACTAAATTGTTATAAAATTTACTGTTTTCGGCCTTATTTTTGTCTGAAGATCTAAAGTCTGATTAATTTGAAATTTCTTGTAATTTATGTGATATGGATATAAAAAGTAAAGTTATCCAAAAAAATTTGATTTTTATTACAAAAACGGTGTCCTTGAATAAAACCTTATGGCTTATTTATTTATATGCTATAAAATATATTTAGCAAGCTTTTATATGTAATATTGTACTGTTGAAGCAAGTTAATGTTTTCTCTGTAATAAATTTATAGGATGTATCTATCGATGTTGAATATATTGATGTAGAGTATAATAATAATAATAATATTTATCATTATATTATAGTAATAATAATAAGATGTGCCAAATCGCAATAATACAAGGTAACACACGCCAATATACAACCCCATTTTTTGAATTTTTTCAACCACTTGAAAGATTAATTAGCTCATTTTAAAACACCAATTTTACTTGTAATCACGGTTAAGTATTTTTATCGTAACATATATATTATATAAAGGTAGTTCTGGAAATAAGAAAAATACAGATAAAATAAAAAAAATTCAGCGTTACATTTTTGGTCTTTGATGATCCCGCGGTTTGAATTTAAGGCACCTCTGATTGAAGTCATGTGCGCATATAGCGGTGAAAGTATTTGGCCAGCGTGTTGAAGAAAGGCCTAAACTTCACATTTTGATAGAAGACTCAGTTATTTGGACCTTTAGATTGAATTGAAAAAAATCATAATGTTTAAAGAAAAATGGACTCGCACTAACAATACATTTATTAGAGCATATTTATATTATAGCTGTTGTTATCACTTTTAATGCAATAATTATTAGGATAAGTCAATAAATAATAATCATTACAATAGAAACGATTCATCAATACAGGTTTTATACAATTAGACAGAAAGTTGTTACATTACAGTTTTTCCAATTAATAATTTTATAAAATACGAGTATACCGTAAATATCGTATGGCTCACAGTTATATACATAGGTAGTATTATAAATTTTCTAGAAAATATTTTGTAATGAAAATTCCGATGTATACCAAAGATATAGTAGAATATGCTGGGTAGAATAAAGTAGTATAGGCCGCAGTTAAAATATTAATTAATGTTATTCATTAATTTATTTATAATTAATGTTAATCATTAATTAATATATTAACGTTAATCATTGTTATAATTAATGTTAATAAAAATATTTATTTAGTAAAGGGTCACTGCCGGTGGAACGAAGTATCCATAATTAGATTTATTATTATACTTTTATATATTTATATTATGATGTTTTTACATAATATAATTTTAATGATAAATTTATTACACATTTCCTTGAGCAATTAAGTACCTTCACATCCCGTACTCGCATGCTTTATAATAATAAATAAAATTCGCTTCTATGTACCTAATTATTGAGATATTTATATGAAAAATTATTGGTTGTGTGCCTATGATTTATTTAATTATATTAGATTTATCTATATGGTAACATTGTAGTGAATCTTGTGTGTTGTAAATACCTATCTATTATAATATTAAAATCAGAATTCAATAAAATGTGAAATTCAAATTCTTATTTATTCTTGCCCCGTAGTTGAAATAATTTATAAAATTCTTATATAATTTAAAAAGTAAAAGAAATCTATGTATATCAATAAAATATCCTCATAAAAGTCAAACTTCCAACTGGTGTAAAGTAGTCACTTTTCTATATAACTGTTATTACACACACAGTTTACAGATTTTAACTATTCTGTTGATCTCTATAGAAACAAAAAAACAAAAGCTGTTTAGTCACCGCTACAAAACATTGCAACTGATCTGGGGGAGGAAAAATACCTTATGATGAGAGTATTTGAGTAATTAGCAAAGCAAGTCTGTTAGCTCCGTTTCCATATTAAAGAACTATACCTACTGTAGTTGACTTGGGACTGTTCAAAATAGGTGCAAAAAGAGCTTTCTTTCAAAGGTGGCGAATCATTGGCGGTTTGAGTATGAGGACCGTTTATATCTGAGACTAATGATAAATCCTACGAACCTCTAGGACACCACGGTAACCGAGCGTTCATAAGAAAGCATGGTGCCATATATTCAAAATACAGATCGATACGAATGATAATTTTTTAGAGTCAAATTAAAGTGTTTTGACTCATATTTAAAATGGTTTTCACCGCATATTATGGACGAATATTTTAATATGTAAGCTAATACTCCTTATGATGGTAACTGCCAACTAATTAAAAGGTTAAAGGTTAATTAATACCACCTTTAAACTAATTTAAAGGTGGTAGAACCCTTTGTGGTTCGACTCCGGCGGCACCACCGCCACACCTATTTCTACCTAATAACAGCAGTGTTAAGCGCTGCTGTGTTCCGGTTTGAAGGGTGTGGTAAGGGAGACAGACTTTTCCGAGGCGTTCCAGCTTAGTCCTCAGGGGTAGCGGCGCATCTGTGGCCGACCTCAGGTAGCAATATCTAATCCTATCTGGGGTTGATTACAGATGTCCATGGGCGGCAGTAGCCACTTACCATCAGGTGGACTGCATGCTCGTCTGCTACTCTTATATTATAAAAAAAAAAAATTAAAAGTATAACATAAATCTACTTCTGTGACATAAAAATGTCCTCATTATTATAATATATTTTTTGATAAAGACTAACCCCTAATTATTCATATGCTTCAAACGTGCAGGTGATAGAAATTAAATTTAACAGCTATCGTTTCATTGAAGCTTATGTTGGCCTTCAATCTCGCCTGATGGAGGCAAATTTTATCAAACTCAACGTAGATGCGGTTTGTAATGATAGTCTTGGTAAACTTGGTAAAGGCAATTAGTTAGTATTGACGTCTACAAATAGGTAAAGGAATTTTGTTTTATTTTTAAAAATGTGTGGCAGTGGTGTCTCCGGAGTCGAACGAAGTGTTCTACCTTCCTACATATCAACATGGAGTACCAACGTTCTAAAAACGGGAGCGGTGTTCCATCCATCCTGAATCCTGTAACCTAATCGAGCGCACGGGAGCGCGATTAATAAATGGAGTTTAAAGCAACCTTTTTTCGGCTAAGCTAATGGCCCGGGAATAAATAGCCGGTTTTTACAGCCACTGGCACCAGCACGATTTATTATTGGATAAATTCGAACCTTTTGAATAAATTACTCGGGAACGAAACTTCTTTACGTACGTTGATTTTTCGCTAAGTGGCTGTTTTGTGTAATTAAATTAAATTTACGTTAAATTTGCCCAGTATTTTTTGATTAATAAAATTTTTAGAGATATGAAAATGGATATGATTGGTAGTAGCAAAGGGCATACTAAATACAGGTAAATTTGTTATCTGCTAGAGGCCTACTGAATATTGTTGAATACCTAAACCGTCATTCTATCTGTAACTAACTGGAAATCTGGAGTGACCTAAAGCCAAACGCATACGTTATAGACTCAAAATATTTTAATAGCTAAAATTTATGATGAGGTTAACACATTTTATAAGAAATACTTAACTTTAAGTGGACATTTGCAATATCGTTGTCACTGCCTTTTAGATTAGTTGCACCTTGTTTGAATAACATCATATTTATCTAGAATTAAGTACCAATATTAAGGTCTATCTGAGTTATAAGCTTCGGAACTTTATCCATTATTATAAATATAGAGGAGTAAGCGACTTACTGAAACGTGTGATTTTATTAAGCTATTTTTGTCACTATAAAAAATCTTAAGATAGTAACAACTTAATAAAAATTAAAAGAGCGTTTATACTAAGGCGTGTTCTGATTTAAGATAAACTTAGATAAAATAAACCTAAAGGTTGCACTAAAAATAATAAAATGCTCAGTCGCGTATAAAATATATGAGATAGTCGATCAAATAAAGCTGCGTTATCATGATACCATTTCATATTCAAATTAAAAATGGATGGCGATTATTACGTTGCGTTTTGATAACACTTTTTCTGAATTATGAAATGTAGTTCCGCTGTATTCTATTGCTCTGGTTTTAAGGGATGCGAATATAAAGAAACAATCAAACAATGTGCACCTTTCTGATAGCACTTTTGTTTTTTATTCTGTATTTGCTGCAAGAACTACTAACTAATTAGTAGAGATAGCAACAACCGTGATTGCAGTTCAATATTTCAAGGCGCCCGTAGACATGCAAGCATTTTTAGCATAATGTCGTTGACAAAGTGTGCGATTCACACGTTCATATTATTCGTCTCACTGAACTAGAACTAGAATGTACTTATATATTTACACCTTTGATACAACGATAACACCAAACAGTGGTGATGGTGCCTCAGTAGTCAATTTGTCGAAGTCGACGTTTCGATGTCGTCATTTTTAAATCGACAGTAAACGACAGTGACTTAAAAGAGATAGCCCTTTTTTGACCCAAAACGCGCAAAATATATTTTATTAAATACGAAATAATGTTTCGTAATTTTCTGATTTCCATATTTACATTGATTTAAAAAAATATATATTTAAACGAAAACGTCGGTATTGCCGGTATGCATGTCGTTTTATTTTTCGTGGACGTATTATGCATGATATTGTAGGCTAAATAAATCGATTCCCGAATCAGTAAGATCATAATAGAATCGTCTAAATTTAGTATTTCAAGCTCGATTCATAGTAAAATGTTTTATGAGATTTTTTCTACCTCTATATGTACGCAGCTTTACAATGACCAGCAGGACGCGAGCTAATGAGGCGGCGTTGCAGCATCATGTCCGGAGACTTGCCTTCTTTAGCTAAACCCACCCGGCTAAGGGTGATTAGTTAGGGGTAAGAAAAATTGGCACGCTTAACATATACGCGAAACAAATAAACTTTAGCCAAAGAAACTTTGATAAAAATTGTAATTTAGAGAATATGCGGCGTATATTTTTAATTTAATAAAATCTAAAAAAAAAATTATAGTTTTTTTGCGACGATACTAATTTTGTTTCTGTCTTAATACACAGAACTGTACTGCAATCACAGACCTGTATTGTACCTAATTCTGTATTCTTGTGTCACGAGTTATTTTCAGTCACTTATAAGATTTTTTTTGAAATCGTTTTAAAGCGTAACAATGCAATTCTCACATGTTTACCTGCAGTTTCTTGGACATTATCCTATCCATTTTTTTATAATATAGGAGAAGCCGATGAGCATGCAGTCCACCCGATGGTAACTGCCGTCCATGGACGCCTGTAATCAACCCAATATAGGATTAGATATTTCTAAATGCGGTCGGCGACAGATGCGCTAGTCCTGACGGCTAAGCTGAAACGCCTCGGAAAAGTATGTCTCCCTTACCACACCCTTCAAACCAGAACACAGCAGCGCTTAACACTGTTATGAGGCAGAAATAGGCGTGGCGGTGGTGCCGCCGAAGTCTAACCACACAGGATTATACCGCCTACGAATTTTTGGATTAAATAAATTTATATTCAGATAGATACCGCTTGTGTAACTTAAAGCGAAATGAGTATTAGATGCAGGGTAACTAGGGTACCGGGTGCAGCGCAATTACCGCGTAGATCGACTGCATCGATCGCTCCTGATGGGAAATTTACCGCCCCGCTTCTCAGAGGTATTGGCTGACGACCGTACTTACATAGATCAGTTTTTTACTCATTTAATATTATCTAGGAGTCTAGATTTATATAATGTAAAAGATAGGTTGTTTTGAAGATTGAAGGATTTATTATCATCTTAGCATAGTCACTTACCTACATTGTTACAATCATTTTAATTTTCCCTAAAGTGTAGAAATTCAATTTTGTTTAAAATTTAATGAAATGATTTAGAAATTCAATTGTCCCCATATCTTACTTAGACTTTCGTTTTATACTTATCTAATATTGATTTAGGAAACTTTTTTTATATTACCTAAGTAACATGCAAGCTTCCTTACGATTTCAATTTGAGTCGACGAACAAGTTTTGTAGGAGAGATTAATTAATATTTAGCTTTAAATATGCAAAGATACCTTTTTTTGTTTTTGAGTGGGAAACCTTCGAAAAATACCTAACCTAATGTTTTTAAACACTTGGTTTATTTTATTGGTTCCAACTTAAGAATACATGTTATCATTCAGTTTATGTTATTCATGTTAATGTATAATACCTTTATACTTACTTATTGGTGTAATAGGCACTTACTTTAGAATGTCCCCGTGCAACAAATTTCTCATTAAGCCGGCCGCGCGTATCAAACGATCACACGCGGTAATTGCACCTCGCTGTCGGGTTGAGAAATGGTGCATCTATTACATCAGGGCAGTACTTAGCTGTGTTTGAAAGCAGACATTATATGGCATAAAAGTTGTAGGATTCTTCATGGCTTGATTGCGGAACCATCGACTTTTTAAGACTATCAACTTTCTTATAACTTACGGAAGAACGGAGTCTTCTTCTACCTACCCACTGGATGCATCTACCCTGCCTGAAAGGAGACTAGCTACTTTCTAATATAAAATTTGTTGCGAAGTAAATTAATAATTATTATTTATTTATTTATCGGCACTTAGTTCTTCCTAAATACTGATAAGAGCTACTCTGTTTTAGTTTGTAGCTTGTGGCAAAACAGAGGGACTTACACAAAGCGTTCCAATTTAGTCCGCAGAGATACCTTAGCGACGCATCTTTAACCGACTTCGTAGGAGTAAAATTACATAATATTGTTAGGAGTGATGGTAAGAGTAAGAAACTTAATTGTCAAATGCAGGTATTAACTAAAAGTGGGCGTATAAAAGGGCACTGCAGATCGTCTACTGAGTAGTTATTTTCCGATCTTTGTAAGGAACGTTACTTTGGCAGTTTTGTTGCTCATTTGCGTTAAATTGTGTTTCTGTTAATATAATTAGGAAAGTTAAGGTCTCAGCTTAATAAAATTTGGTTTTTAAATAATTTCCTGACGATTTTCCGAACAATATAATTATTGATACACACATAATTAGCACACACATATAATTACACCTAAAATTATTGATGGTTTCCGTCAACAGCAGTGACTACTGTATATACAATTTGATCTGATCTACATCTGAAGGCATGCTCCTTAGCATCATTAATCTTAAATTAATTAATCATACTTTTAAGAATGATTACAATTCTATTTGAAGCTGTATAAAGATGTCCACAAGTTGTACTGTACTCTTACCATGAGTTTTTACGTTTTGACTGTTTTGGTATTTGTTTACGTATGTGCCCATACAAATTACAATTAGCGCCCCTAGCGGATTGTATCAGAACTATAGTGTCAGTATCTAACTATAAAGTAACATTAAATGTCTAAATTGACAAAATGGCGCTTTATGTTTCTCTTTTTTTGCGAACATGTGAGGCAGACAAAAAGACTTGAGCACTTACTTATTTTTACGTTTACTCAGTCTACTGAAGCAAACGGAAGAGAATAATGGATTGAGTAAACGTAACGTAGAATTGTGGGATGTTTTGAAAACTCATAGTAAGGGTACTGAGCATGTACAATCAGAACTGCATAACTATTACATAAACATGCGACAGAATATTCCTGTGATGCAGGGCAACTTTAACGTAAGTTTCCGTTCTACAAATTTCTCATCAACCCTTTGCGCGTGTGATCAACCCCGATCAGACGGTAATCGCTCTCCGTGTCAATATTTAAGAAACGATATTCGCTCGAATTTTTACTTAAATTTGAAAATATATTTTTAAATTATTTTTTATAGTCCATTAGTAAACGACGATATAGCGCTGTCATATTATTCACAATGTTACTCTAATTATGGTTGTATTTTCACTGTTGACGGAGATACCATGGGGGAAGCCAAAGGTTTACTCCATCTTGTACGTTTAATGCGAAACTGGAGAAAATAATGGTTTATTAGACAAAACATGTCGAATTTTTCAAAATAACCGTAACGGCTTATTGCCGACCATGAGACCTCCGATGGTTTTATTAGGGCTTTATTGATGGTTTATTAAAGGTTTTATTAAGGTTAACAACGGAGTCCTCCGGCTCCGAAGCTGAAGGTGCCCGTGTTTAACCACTGTCGGTCACCCATCAAACTTTAAACCGCTCTCGATGTTGCTTAACAACTTGAGATAAAATCTCAGTTACTAACGAAAATACACATGGCATTTTGTAAATACTCTAGATTTAGTAAGGATAAATTCTAATCAGATTTTCAAAATTCATAATTGAATAATATCTATTGCTAGGCAAGTACCATTTTCAATTCAAATACACGATTGCTAGAATAAAAGACACTCACATAATAGGACTTGGCTCTTAGGCATTCATTAACTCAACTCTAGACAATATATTATACATAGACAAGTACATATATTTGTAAGTATATAGCTTTAAAGGAATTCAACTCATATAACGTGTAGTGCTCGCCGAGCACGTTACGTTCGCTCGCCTGAAGTGCGTAATTAGCACGTAATTACTACATTGCTATACCTACACATCAGGCGCGGATTTTGGGACATTCTACTCGTTAGGATTTTTAGTCTTATGTATAGGTAACTGTGAACGTGGAAATTGTCAGTGTATATTGGATAAATGCTTTGGATAAGTAAAGCACTTATCCACTACCTCATATACTACCGCTTACTCATATATTATCATGTACATTATTTTTTTGCGAGTCTATCAATATAATTAATATAACGATCATCAACTTATTTCCGCGCTGGTGTACTGGGCCGTATGGGGAAGTTCACACACCTATTTTTTTTTGCCAATAATTGTCAATTTCATCAACGTCATATATTATATTCGATATTGTGAAATATATTTATTTGCACAATAATAAGTATTAAACAATGTATGATGTATTGAATGTGTAAAATGTATGACGAAATAAGTTTAGAAAGAACTGAAATTTACCTACTTTTTAGTGTAGTATCTTCACATCTTCACAAATGTCAAAACTAGCCTATTTACAATCAGATGGATTAATTGCTTTGATTATTTTAAGACTTAAAATTTTAGCTCCCTTATTTCCACGTACGTATAACATAGAGTCTGTATATAAATAAACTCATAAGCACCCTACACCCCCGTCACGTATTGAGGTATTAGAGTAATTAAGTTTATTGCGTCGGCGGGAGGAAGCTCTTTGACTTTATACCACTTTGTACCTCCAAATTGTATTACCTACTTAGAGAATTTTGATATTTATACGCTGAATATAATATAGGCAGGAATATCACAAAGAGATTAATATGTAATATGCTAAAGCGTACATTGTCAAGATTTTCGTACAAAAATTTCATACAGCAAAACAATTATTTATTATAAAAATAATATATGGACTTATTATAGAAAATAAAAAACAGACTGCTTGAAATATAGCCTTTGTTACACCTACAATGTAGACAAATTCAACCATACCTCATATGTTATGTTGAAATTCATCATATCATTACCTTCCACAGTCGATCTTAAACTTATAAAGTGAAACTAAAAAGTTCAGCGCAATTCAGTCAAATTACTAATTTGATGTAATATAGTAGATTTCTTTAAAATTTGCAACTTAAATTTTATAAAAAACCTTCAAAGTAGAGTATAAACTAAAATTATTTATGTTACCCCTTCATATATTAAGATATGGTTCAAAAAGCTAAATCACTAAAGTATTTTTCTATCACCAAATTGGATCTCCGAATAAAACTCTCATTTTTCTAAGAAATCGCAAGTAAGGTTGGATTTAATAAAATAATCTCTGCTATTGTGATTTGACAATAGAAGTCATATGACAGTAGGTATATTACGATTACATACGAGTAGGTTAGAGCCATAGAATAAATAAATGTAGAAATGGTAATAAAAATGTTTTATCGAACATTTACTCTTTAAGAATTTTTCAAAAATCTTTTCTTAGTTGTTTTTCAGTTACGTTTATGAACGTTTGTGCTTCAAAACTTCATGTTTTGGTTACTTTAAGTTTGTCGATAGAAAAAACTTTCTTTTATAATGCAAAAATTAAAATAATTAAACTTGAAAAAAATCAACGTCAAAAAATTGGAAATATAACAAGGAATAATTTCATGTGCGCTGATATTACATGAGCACAAATTAGCACTTAGCCAGCACCGTAGACTATATTCTTCTCAATCTGAGAAGATATGTACCCAGCAGTGGGATAGTAATGGATTGACGACATAATTGAATCCTGTACGAGGAAGATTACTATTATGACGATAAATGGTAAACTCAAAGTGAATATTATGTTGGCTCTGCGTGATGTGTTCTTTGGTTATGTTCTTATATCGGAGGCTCACAACGTGTCCAAAGCTCCGTGACAACCGCACGTGATCCATTCTTTTGTTAGAAACAAGAAATGGTAATAGTGGATACGGTCACATGTGAATTTTATTTGCCAGAATATATAGAAAATTCCGTTTTTTGCCAAAGATATTAAATTAGTCTAAAAATAACTGAATGTCTATGTTTATTGTTATTTTGTTGATACTCGTATATTATAGATTGGCAATGCATCTGTGGCCGACCAAGTAAGCAACTTCTAAGGTTTGCGACTGCTTTAATAAAATAAAAATATATATATGAGTTTGTGATAGACAGGGCAAAGATACTAAAATTTTACAAAGATATTTAAATAATATACTTAAACATATTTTATATGTTTTGTAATTGACTCATTTATTGTATAACTTTACCATTAATGCAATACTATAGATTGCAAAATGTAAAAGTCTCAATAACATTGGACAAACAGTGAGAACAAAAAAAGCTTATCCAAAACATTTTTGTTCTTGGAGAAGCTTAGCGCGTCGCCTGAATACCAACTGCGGTGATCTCGGCACTGCATCGATCAACCGAACGGAGTTGGATCCGAAACTGACTCCGAACTTTTCCAAATCCTTTTGTGTCATACTTTGTGGAACTGATTTGTTTTTGTATGGATTAGGAGAAGTATGAAAATATAAACGTTGTCAACCCATTTCTGTCCCACTGTTGGGCATGGGTCTCCTCTCAGAACGAGAGGGATTAGGCTATAGTCCACCGCGCTGGCCAAGTGCGTATTGGTAGACTTCACATACCTT
Organism: Epargyreus clarus clarus; assembly: GCA_014595695.2. Classification (NCBI taxonomy): domain Eukaryota; kingdom Metazoa; phylum Arthropoda; class Insecta; order Lepidoptera; family Hesperiidae; genus Epargyreus; species Epargyreus clarus. The sequence goes on from JACTTY020000025.1 coordinate 1,619,917, forward strand.
TGAGATTCCTTTTTTTTCCTAATAGTATATTTTATATATACTAGGATGGTGTTTTCAATCAAATGAATTGGACCTGGGATCAAATCTGGTCTTTTCGGTATGGCAGACCAATATTAGGATGCATATTATAAGAGCTAGAAAATTGTTGAAAAACGACTTTTAAAACTAATATTTTTTATGCCATACTTTTTAATAAAAAATCCGTACATATAGTCCGTTGTTCACGCAGGCTGACTTCCAATAGGACTATTGTGCGCGGATTAAATTATATCGAATATACCGCGATCCCGACAAGGAAATTGTTTTGAGAATTATAAGACTATGGACTTAAGAACATTTTTAATAATTACTCTAGTCTCATGCTTCGTGTCATGGTCTACGCTTGGTGTTTTCCGTAAAATCCTAATCTCTACAAACGTTTGACTTGATCAAAATCTATGTTACAAGCGCTTGCATATTTACACAAACCATGTGAAATGCAAGCGTACGGACTGGGCATTGAGTATAAATAATTCGACAAGTACGCGTCGAACTCGCACATGGAGGCTTCCGTACCACCATTCATTATTTGTTACTTATTTTTATTCATTTTATTATTTTCAACAATACTTAGTTATATAACACAAAAATAGACATACATAAACACCGTATAATCAAATTAAAATAACTATATCAAAATATGTTTTATTTATTTATTTATTTAAACTTTATTGTAAACCTAGTGGTTACAAAGGGCGAACTTAATGCCTAGTGGCATTCTCCACCAGTTAACCCTTGTTGATGGAGAAATGTTGTGGTGGGTGTTACGTTAAAAAACAATGAAAAAAAAACAATGCAAAAAAGGGAAATGAATATATATATACGAAAAATATATACAAATATATATTATATACATATAAATAACTAAATATATACATAAACAAATTTACACATATTATGTAATCTTAATATATCAATAAATATAACAATATCATAATATATACACATATAAAATACGTATACAGTATATATAAAATCATATACCTATTATAAAAGTTGAACACAGCTTAGTTACTGGAGTCAGACAGATAATGCGCGCGTACTTGTTTTTTAAAGGAGCACAAGGTAGGTGCTTTTCTAATATCTTTGGGTAGGGCGTTCCAAAGCAGTATAGCCTGAATGGTAAATGAATAATGATAAAAACCAGTGTTAACTGGTGGAATGTAAGCCTTGAGATTAGTTGATGAACGAAGTACTCTGTCATGAGTTTCACAGACGTACTGAAAATATTCCTTTAAGTAAGGAGGAGAAGAATCGTGGCTTAGAATGGAATAAAGTACACATAGAATTCTGGAGTAACGCCTTTTGCGAATAGGAAGCCATTTAAGTTGGCGACGATAATCAGAAATATGATCATACTTACGCAGATCGAAGATATACCGGATACAGTTATTTTGTAGGCGCTCCAGCTTATTAAGAAGTTCTTCCGTCAGATCCGGGTCACACATCACCGTAATCCATAATGGGAAGAACAAGCGATTGAACGAGCATGAGCATTTTATGGTTCTTATTTGTATTTATTATAATACCAGTTATAGTAAATTGTAAATTTCAACCGTCTTCTTAGTAGTGTTTAAGAGTTAGATCGAAAAATGCCGAAAAATACCGGTTTGTTGTATGGAGACCCCCTTTAATATTCAACTTTATTTTATTTTTAGTATTTGTTTTTATAGCGGCCACCGTTATGCATCCTTGTTAATTTAGGGTTATATATTATATATCTAATATAGGGTTCGGTTTTTACCCATTGTTTACGGAACCCTAAAAAATATTTAAGTAGTAGGAATCTAAGTAAGATATTTCCACATATAAATACAAGCTTTATCATGATTATATCTGACACCTAAACAATGTCACTCCTTAACATTAAGGGCACAAGAGTATGCCGATTTTAAAGGTGGTAACATTTTTCATGGTTTGAATGAGGGATCCACCGCTGATAATACCAAAACAGAAGGGTATTATTATAGAAATTGTTAAATAGTCTGAATTATAGAGTAACGAAAATGTAGACGAAAATTTCCAAGATAGTTCTTAGATGTAGCAACGAATAGATTGCAGACCTCGGATAAGACTTCTATTATAAGAAAGAAACATTTATTATCCGAATAAATGTTTCTTTCTTTCTTTCTATAATTGGGGTTGACTCTAAATGATCACCCATTGACTAGCAGTGATAGCCTAGTGGTTAAGAAACGCGGCCTCTCGATCGAGGGGTCCGAGGTTCAAATCTCTGGCACGCCTGGCACCTCTGATTTTTCAAAATTATGAGCGTATTAGAAATTATCACTTGCTTAAACGGTGAAGGAAAACATTGTGAGGGGTTTCCTCATGCATAGCTGAAAGATTTATAAAAAAGAAATCAAAGGTATGCGAAGTCTACCAATACGCACTTGGCCGGCGCGGTGAACTATGGCCTTATCCTTCTTATTATAAGAGGTGCCCAGCAGTGGAACGATAATGGGTTGATGATGATCATTACAAGCCCAAATTTTATGCTCATTCCCTATTTTTCAATAAGAGTCCCAAGTCCTCAGTTTAAGTATTGAGACCGACGAAGCTTGTTTAAGAAGAAATGAGGTTCCGATTTTCACGTGTACGGTTGATTGGTTCTGAATTGTCGTCACGGTGTGGTGGCTACTATCTATTTATTCAGGAAACCTACGAATATCCCCATTTTTAATATTACGTTATTTCGTAATATCTCCATCATGGTTTTGTTATATAAATGTAGCAAATCACATGTAAGTATACAGATTTATGTGAGTTATGTGTGGAGAAGCTGTTTTTAATATTGTTATGTGTCTTTGGCACTAGACACTGGAAATCGCAGTGTAAGGCGACGAGAATGTACTCCTTATCTATATTCTCTTTTTACGTCTGGATTTTGCAATCAGCAGTGCCTTAGATTTGAAGTTCGAACCCCGACTGAGAGCATGAGATTCATCAGTAGGGTATTACCACCAATTTAATAGTACTTACAGTTAATAAAAATAAACAAACTATAAATTTGTTAAGAAGTTCAATGTACTACTACTAGTACATGACATTTTTTTTTCATCATCATCATCAACCCCATTACTGTCCCACTGCTGGGCACGGGTCTCCTCTCATAATGAGAAGGATTAGGCCATAGTCCACCGCGCTGGCCAAGTGCGTAATGGTAGACTTCACATACATTTGAGATTTTTTTTTAAATCTCTCATGTACGCAGGTTTCCTCACGATGTTTTCCTTCAACGTTTTAGCAAAAGATAATTAATTTCTAATACGCACATTACTTTAAAAAATCAGAGGCCTCGGATTTAAACCTCGGACCCCTCGATCGAGAAGCCGAGTTTCTTAACTACTGGACTATCACTGCTTTTTTTTTAAATTAAACATTTTTTAAATAATAATAAATAAGAAAGGGTAGAACAAACTGGATAAAGTCTCTACTTTGTTCTACACTTCAGTACAATTTTAACTCTGAAAATGTTAAACAAAGTGGAGCTAAGAATACAAAATTAGATCCAGGCCTTGTCTTTTCATATTTTTTGTACATAGAATAAATGAAATGGTACCGTATGATAGTCCCCTCGAGGTCGGAAGTCGTCACGTTTGCTCACATCGTTCCCCACACATGAGATTTGATTTAGGATTTATATAGAGATGATACAATTTCATTTTTATTTCCGTTCTAATGTCTATCAGTATGTGATATTAAGTCATTACTGTTCTACTGTAACGCACGAATCGCAAATAATTGGTCTTAATCAATCACGTCAGCAAATCAGCCCGTGTGGCGGAGCGGACACCATACCGGTCTGGCGCGCAAAGGGTCCCGGGTTCGATCCCCGGCCAGACAGATATCTAAATGATGAATTTAGATTTCTCGGTGTTTGTGTATTTGTCTATGTGTGTGTCCATGGCACCCATGACACAGGGAATTCTAGTGTGGGGCTGTGAGTGTAGAAAGCGTTTATTATTATTTATTATTATCAGTAACTTAAAGTAAATAAATTCTTCACACAAGTTCGAGAACTTTATGGGCTCTAATACATGGTGGAACAGTTCTTGTGTTTTGGTGGAATGGTGAGTATGTCTGCTGAATTATATATGAGGCGACCATTTCTGTCCTCAGGAGTGAAAACGCATCTGTGACAGGATTTAAGTAGAATCTTTGTTCTATACGATTTAGATTACAGATGTCAAAATAATTTACCGTCAGGTAAGTTAAAAAAATAGATGGCCTAACGATTATTTCCTTCGCCGTAAAAACAAATTATTAACTGTGAACACTTACTTACTATAGAAAAGTAATCGAAGATAATTTTCATTTGAAACAAAGGAAAATAAACGATATATGTAAAAACAAATTATAAAACCACAAGGGGTAATAACAGCTCTATATGATGTCTAATAAAATATTCGCAGCACGTGCAAAGTGCCAAGCGCATGTCAGTCTGGTTCAGTTTTTAACTCTTTAACCCTCTCCGCGACCCAGTCGCTTCCAGATAGTTTCATGAACTGCCGAAGAATGTTCTGGAACAATACTTTACTTTTCGAGAACAATGAAAATATAGATTTCAAGCAGGATAGATGTCACCCTTGTATGAAAATACAACCAACTTATTTTTCTACATAAAATGCTTTTGTTAACATAACATACTTTCTCGTTGACCGTTAAAGCAAGTGATTAATTTATAATACTTATAGAGTTTAAAAAATATCTCAGATATATTTACCTGGAACCCTCAACCATACGAGAAATTACTCAATCTACAAAAACAAATTGCAAAATCACAAGGGGTAATAACAGCTCTATATGATGTCTAATAAAATATTCGCAGCACGCGCAAAGTGCCAAGCGCATGTCAGTCTGGTTCAGTTCTTAACTCTTTAACGCTCTTCGCGCCGCAGTCGCTTCCAGATAGTTTCATGAACTGTCGAAGAATGTTCTGGAACAATGAAAATACTTCACTGTTCGAGAACAATGAAAATACTGCTTTGAGGTAGGATGAGTTCTACCGTCTGTAAGTTTATTTATGCTATGGAAGTGATTCTCGTATGACTAACAACTGTCATAATAATTTTTCTTTCACATATTTTTTTTGGTAATATAATATACTTTTCCTTCTACATAATATTTTAAAACAAAGAAGCAAACAAGAATGCAGCCCATCTGATGGTAAATGGCTACCCATAGACATCTGTAATCAATCCCAGATAAGATTAGATTCTTATCTGAGTCGTGCCGCAGATGCGTTGCTTCTCTTGAGGACAAAGTTGGAATGCTTCCGATAAGTATGTATCTCTTACCACACCCTACAATTCAGAACACAGCGACATTTATAACTGCTGTTACAAAGCAGAAATAGGTGTGACGGTGGTGCCCCTGGAGTCAAAATTAGATATTTCTCATCAAAATTATATGTAAAATTCAAATGAAAAATTAAGCAGTAAAACCTCGAACCATCCAGACAATGGAGTCTTAACACCAAACTAAAGCCTTTGCGAATTTCTCCAAATTTAATGTCGTTAGCAAGAATTTCCCCGACAATCCTTTGGCAAATCTTATAATGCGATCTATACACTGCGCGCACGCACCGGAGCGTGCAACGTCGAGAAGTCGCGGGGCTTGTGTTCTCGACCGAGAAATACCGAATACGTAAGTCGCTACGCCGTAGCGTCTACGCCGTAGCTTCACTCGTGGAATTGCTCTTGTGGTTTTGTATTATTTTTACGAGAATATTGGAAAGTTTCTTTTTACTTTTATGGAGATGTTTTTGTTCTAATGGAGGGTTGTAATGCTTTGGTGTCTATATTCTTATTGATGATTGGAATTGAATTAATTTTTGGAATGCTTATTTTTCTTTTACAGTTAGTCTTTACATATGTTATTGTGAATATCAAATAAAAAAATTAAAAATGATTTTTATCTTTGAATATATGTTTTTAATAACGTCTATTAATAAGTCTAATAAATTATCTTGTGTACGGAAGATTTATTTTTCTAAGCTAGTTATTAAACAAATAAGCTTTAAGTGATAATACTAAATTGATTATTGTTCCCCTATATGATATTTTTCATTAATATTTATCATTTAATAAAATTGTCGCTTAACCCAAAATCGAACCCGCACCTCAACGAGCCAATACACGCACCCACCAAGCACCAAACAACAAACTTCCTAACTTCGAAAATCGGAATAAATCGCATTTGTCTCGCTATAAAGGATCCCTAATTATTAATAGCGGAATATGCAAAGTTAGTTGTCTCTTATTTTGTTGATTTAACTCCAGCTTCCGTTTTATACCACCGTTGGTAATTAGAATTTTAGATTGGGAATTTCATATTCGTTATAGCGTGCGATACGAAATGGAATGTTAATTTCGTTATATTATTACGGTTTTGTTTTGTAGCCTCAAAGGATTAGTCGGAGTTAATGAGAAGAAATCACGAAACCGTATGATTCTTGAAATATAGTTTCATTTCCAACTTGTATAATAACTTTTTATTCGCGATATAAAATTAAATGCATTTCTAAATAGGCATATAAAGTCGCGAGTTGTGACTTACATTTATTATCGATTTTCGCAAGCTGATCGCAATTGAATGAAGCCGGTAAGAAACACAGCGGGCTTAAGATTTTTATGTTTTTTTGATTGTTTAATTTTAATAAATTTTTTTGCCACTGAGGGCTAAGAATATGGTCGTCTCATATATAAGTCGGCCGGCATCTACACCCTTTCACCAAAACGATTTTATTCGTATAGTTTTAATAAAAAAACGCTTTTATAATAATATATCTTTTATCGTTTCAATGTACATACATGCTGTATACGTTTTATTGTTTTCTGTCAAGTATATTTTATATCTTACTCCCTCTTTTTGTATTACACTTCTATAAGTAGTTATGACAATATGCATACATAATTAAGATGACATACTCACAGGCCCCCATTGTTGATGTGTATTAAAAATGATCGTGACATCCCAATTTACATGTAAATCCTCTAATTATTCCCAATACCAAATGATGTCCAAATCTCATACAAAACGCTATCTCATCCAAAATCTATAAAACAATTGGATTCTAAGGACCCTTACATCGATGTTCGTTGATAATCGTTTTTTATAGGGTTCCGTACGCATAGGGAGAACCCTTTGGAAGTTGGCAACATATGCGTTTCTTTCTACCCCTAAGAAGTAAATTGGAAAGTCTCGGAAAAGTATGCCTCTCTTACCACACTCTTCAAATCAGTATGCAGAAGTGTTTAACACTGATGTTTTAGAAAAAAAGGTGTGGCAATGCCGCTGGAGTCGAACCACCGGATTCTTCCTTTAATGCACAAGTATACAAGAAACCGGTGTTCTTTATATTTTTTCAGTTGTCCGTTGGATGTAAAAGCTTAGTTTATTTTTTTTCTGCTCTGCAAATATTAAAAATAAAGGAAAATTTGTTGGTACGGAACCCACCATGTGCAAGGGCCACTCGCTCTTGACCAATTTCTCGCCGATGTCTGCCCGTGATCGACGTTGATTAATGTCTGTCTGTCTGTATGGACGGATTAAAAAAACTTTGTGTTTCAGTGATACGCCTATAGAACAAGAAAGATGTGGAAACGACGTTAAGGTGTTGTGACGTAAAAAATCAAATAATCTTATTTAATGTTTAAACGATGAAAAAGAAATTCATATCAGTACAAAATTAATTATGTATTGTTTACTAATTGATAAATGAGTATTCGAACAAAATAATAAAGTTCATTTGATATACATTTTGAGTTTATTTAAAGTGTATGTAATGTAACGTTATGTTACATTTAAGTGAAGTAATAAGTTAATAAGTAGTACTTATTATCGTCCAGCTATTAACCAAATGTTCACTCTGTGAAAGAAATTTCTTTAAATTCGCCTTAGTTAACTATATTTTGTGTGTTTTTTGTTCATTGTATGATTGGGGGCTAAAAATATCAAAACAAATTAATAAAGGTAGTAATATTATCTACAATACTCAATTATATTTAATAAAAATTGTACAAACATACGTAGATTGAAGACAAGATTCGTGCCAATTCTGCGTAAAACGAATTCCTCAGTAAAACATATACACACCTTAATCCATCCTCAATATAAAACTACCCTCTCCATGCCACTTTTATTCCAGCGACATTTGATTTCAGTGACATCTGGCGGAAGTAATGGATTTTTTCAGTTAGCTGAAGGTGAAAATTTAATCTGCGACGATAAGCAACCACCAGAAAAATCGTTAAAGGCACATCAGTCAAATTCAAAATTAGAATAGAATGACATCTCAAATCGTGGTCTGTTTCTGACGTTTACTTATTGTGTTTAGAAATAACCATTTATGTTAGTTTTTTAATGTAAAACTAAAAACAAAATACTTAAATTATGATATCAAGTTTTTTGAACGAGTACCTTAAAGTTTTATAAAAGTTAGAATGTGAAAGTAGAATAATTCGAAAACTCGTATATTTGAAAATAATAAAATTTAATTTTCTTTTTATTTTGATTTTGAAGAATTATATTTGAAATATTTTTTTATTAACTTAAAGATGCATTAATATTTAACAAAACCCAATATTTGTTTATAATATAATAGTATACATAAATAACGCTACTCATACATTATATTTTGACTTCACAATTTAGTCCTGAAAAATAATAAGCCTTCTATGATTTTAAGAACTCTTTCTAGACTTAGGTTCATTGGATACAATTATAATTTAACATATCAACAGTACCCATACATTTAAATTGATATAGATACGCAAATAAAACATAAGTAATAAAACGAAACGAAGTTCTGTCGATAAATCTTTAGACACTGCGTCTCTACTCTGCGCACTCTTGGAGGCGTGGCCTAGGGATGGTAGATAGATAAACGAAAGAGGCTTGATATTAGCTACACTTTAGTATAAATAGTAAACAGTTATTACAATTGAATCTTCCGTTCTGTTTATCGCTGTTGTCATAGACATTAATACGAGTAAACAGACACGAATAAAAATACCATCAAAATAAATGTAATCCATCATTCAATGTCTCCCTGACTAAGGGTAAAATATAAGGGTATTACTGCTTAACATACGAAAAGTATGTGGGAAACATAATTTGTATGACATATTTATTGTTGACGAATTCTTGGTTGCAATAATTTTACGTCCCACTATTGATAGAACCTATTGGTAAGAACCCTTTGTGGTTCGACTCCGGCGGCACTACCGCCACATTTATTTCTACCTAATAACAGCAGTGTTAGGCGCTACTGTGTTCCGGTTCGAAGGGTGTGGTAAGGGAGACAGACTTTTCCGAGGCGTTCCAGCTTAGTCCTCAGGGGTAGCGGCGCATCTGTGGCCGACCTCAGGTTGGAATATTTAATCCTATCTGGGGTTGATTCCAGATGTCCATAGGCGGCAGTAGCCACTTATCATCAGGTGGATTGCATGCTCTTCTGCTACTTCTATATAATATAAAAAAAATCTACGGTTCTTTTTTTCACATTTGAGGATAGGCATGGACCATACATTCAGTGGTAAAAGTTTGGTTAGTTAGTTGTTGATTAGGGACCAATCCGTGTTAGATGTTTTAGACCGGCTAAAGGATATCCTAGTAGATTCAATGCTGTTTAATCATGACAGAAAGCAACGCTTTAATAATATTAGTCTAAAATCATAGAAACTAACATCTTAACATCCTTTCCGAAGCATGCAAGCGCGCTTGAAATTTAGTCATTAGCGGTCATCCATTCAGCTCAACCGAGCCAGATATTACCAACTTTGTAAATCTTCTACACAAGCCGCAGGGTATGCGCTTTACGCAAATCTTGACTAGCACATAATTAGCTAAGAAGGCAGTGCAAAGGCCAAACTTTGCGACATCAACGAAAGTTTGGACCTAACTATAAGTATTAGAAGTTTAGGCGTCACTTAAGTCCGTTTAGAGCGTTGCCTAGTACATTACATGGGTGGTTACACCCTGCCAGCTGTGAGTTGGCTGGCTTGACGTAACTAAGGATGGGGAACTGTAACCAATTTATTTATGGCACTTTAAATTATATTTTAATATGAGGTTACGTGATTTTTTAAAAAAAAATGAGAATAAAAATTCCTTTGGGGTAGTTAAGGTGGACTTGCTCATAGGTTTTATGAAACCAGGTTTTAGCTTCGGATTTGTTCACGTCTAGAGGTCGCGTATCGATGATAGATAGGTAGATAGAACGATAAAATATTATTTATTGCACACGTAAGTAGATCATAACAATAAGATACAATTATTTAAGTTAATCGTATGAAATATTCAATAGAATATCGATTTCCTCTTTTTCTTCTGAGAGTAGACCCATACCCAGCAGTGAGGCACTATTGGGTCGGTGACGACTATGTCTTTGTCTAGACCCTTGACCACGTGTGTAAAATTCCACCGATATGTAACAACTCCTTTACTGTAGAAAATGTGTGACGGTAGTACTATTGTACGGTAGTAGTGTACGGAACTATACTGGTTCTATCGTCAACGTATTACTGTCCCACTGCTGGGCACAGGTCTCCTCTGAATGAGAAGGATTAGACTATAGTCAACCGCGCTGGAGTGCGTATAGGTAGACTTATTTAATTTCTTGAAGAACTTATATTTTATCTGTAGTGGTTCTATTACCATTCAAGTAATAACAAGATTTTATATTTGAGTACCATGATCTCCTTAACAAGTTTTTACAAAAACCCATAAAACAATTCCACCATGCTACGTTGAAGGCACGATGGGCTGAACGACTTCAGGCGGAACCGGAAACCGGAAGTAGGCTTCTTGAAATTAAATTAACAAACTTGAAGAAGTTTCTCCAATATTAGACAGGCGGAAGAAAATTTGCTAAACAAAACAAAACATAAATACTACTATAGATACAAAAATGTACTACGTAGTGTTTGCTGTGGGAGTTTATTTTTTCGCGAAAAAAAATTTCAAGCCATTTATTTGTTCTCTTAAATGTACTTATAATTATTATACCGAAATGAGAATATATGAATGTTGATAATTAAGTATAGGAATATAACGATTTGTAGATTTTTTTTATAATGTAGGAGTAGCAGACGAGCATGCAGTCCACCTGATGGTTAGTGGCTACTGCCACATTTAGATATTCCTACCTGAGGTCGGCCACAGATGCGCCCCTACCCCTGAGGACTAAGCTGGAACGCCTTGGAAAAGTATGTCTCCCTTACCACACCCTTCAAACCGGAACACAGCAGCGCCTAACACTGCTGTTATTAGGTAGAAATAGGTGTGGCGGCGGTGCCGCCGGAGTCGAACTACATAGGGTTCTACGACCTTCACCTTTTATATACTTAAAAGTAGCAGAAGAGCATGCAGTTAACTGGATGTTTTGTCTGCCATCATTTTGACTGCCAGACTAAGATTACCTACCTGAGATCATACACAAATCCATTGGAACACCTCGAATGACTATTTCTCCTTACCATACCCGTTCAAATTAGAATACAGCAGCGTTCAAAACTTCTGTTATTAGTCAAGGGGTGGTGGTGGTTACTCCGAAGTCGAATGACAAAGGGTTCTAACACCTTTATAAAGTAGCAAAATTATTATTTCATAAGTAATAGTAAATTTGAAAAAAGCGTTTAGCGAATGCGAACAAAGTAAAGAGGCACAACTCTGGCGCACGCAGTGACGCAAAGATTTCAGCTCGACTGCTAGTTTCAGCTTCACTGCAAGTTTCAGCTCGACTGAAACCAACTCGCCTTCTATATAAGGGACGGTTGAAGAAGGGCAGCATCAGTTCGGATTGGTTTCCTTGGCGAGTTTGTGAGTATTAGAAGTTTGAAAAATATAGTGAAAATTTGTGCTAAGTGGTGAAGATTAGTCATTAAAATGAGAAAAGCGTAAAGTCTGAGTATGTACATTTAAAATCTAATAATACACGAGAAAGAAAAAGAAAAAAATTTAAAAATATATATTTATATCATCGACGAGGTTTTGATGCGGATACCAGATCTCCAGCATAGTCCTAGTTGGCCGTCGGGAGAAACAATTCATCTGTGATCAAAGACGTGTAGGGCCCAAATAAGTAGATGGGCCTAGCTTATTGGCGGCAAGGACCACATAATGATACTTCAAACTAAATGCAAAAAAGTCAGAGGAATGTCCAATGCCTATATTTCAACATCGGTTCATCAAAGGTAATGGGCGTGGTGTAGCCGCCGCAGTCTACAAAGAGAATTAGTAATTCGCATTTCAGACATGACTTTATATGAAGACAAATTTATAAGGTAAGTAAGGTTAACTATGTAGGTACTTTAAGGTACTGTGAGTTCTGTGAAAATATTTTCAGTTTTCATATACGCAATGTGCATGTGTGAGTTCTAGCTTCTGTTCACTTTGTAATAGGAATAGAATGCGTGAAATACCAATTATTTTATATTTAGAATTTGCACCAGTTACATTTACAAAAAAAGGTTTCACATAAATCTAGGGCAACTTTCACATACAGCTTTTCTAACAAAAAACGTTACAAAATTCTAGTCACAATACCACAAAACGAAACTATGTACATTTTGTGCAAACGGAACAAATACATGCCCCACAAAAATCCGTTTGCAAAATAAATTCCCAAGACAAAGGTGGCTTACGTATTCAATTTGCATGGCCACGTGGAGGTACAAAAAGTAGATCAAATAGATATACGGCAGCGGACGTCAGGCGGTCTATTCATTTCGCCGGAGTCACGGGGTAATGTATATTCTAATATATTTGCGAGAGCGACTTTTCGTGTCCATCGGCCCATGCGGTCTGCGGCCGGTCGTAGTGATGTAGCTAAATTTAATCGATAAAATGGTGGTTGATTTAAAGTAGATTTCTGACACTGCAGACGTCAACCGAATGTTAATGTTGTGGGGGCTTCAGTGGTGGCGCTGTACATTTGCTATAATTAAGGGTACATTGTAATGTTTTGAGGTAGCGTGATTGTCGTATACCCGAGCCGCATCGGCAGTAATTGTTTATACTATTAAAACTCTTGTTCTTTCAACTATTCGTAATATCGGGAGATTATTTTATTTTATTATACCGCATTTATCTTTTATCTATGCAAATATGTCTGGCGGATAACGTTAAGCATTTTACATTCTTCACATTTGTATAAGGCATATTAGTTCAAACTCACTTGCGTGTAAATAAATAACGATGTTGAACCTTTACAGTTCCATTGATATGTTATACCTATCGCAATTTATACGTTTACCTTTCTGACTTCTTTATGTATAACTGTTACTGATTGCCCTAGAATGATCTAAATCTCCACCTTTGTTAGTATATACTATTATCATCAACAACCCATTACCGTCCTGCTGGGTACGGGTCTCCTCTCATAATGAGAAGGATTAGGCCATAGTCCACCGCGCTGGTCAAGTGCGTATTGGTAGACTTCACATACCTTTGAGTTTTTTTTTATAAATCTATTAGGTATGCAGGTTTCCTCATGATGTTTTCCTTCACCGTTTAGTAAGTGATAATTAATTTCTAATACGCACATAACTTTAAAAAATCAGAGGTGCGTGCCTGGGATTTGAACCTCGGATCCGTCGAGAAGCCGAGTTTCTTAACCACTAGGCTATCACTGCTTTTACACTATTATAAGGCACAAAATACTTCATTTTCCTGAATAATCGATAAAAATATAATAATGCCAATCCCTACCTGACCCCGTATTTACTCTGCACCTCGCCGTTCATCTTCATTTTTTATATCTTTCACCGGAAAGAGGCAAAAAAACGGAAAAGCGCCATAGTAATGAGTGTAAAAAATAACTATAAAATGGAAGATATCTTTCTCATTTGAAAATAGGGCTTTCGCTTTATATTTGCCCTACATCGTTCGTAGCTCTTTGCTGTCTAATACATTATAGGTAAAACAGTATCAAATGGTATTTTATGTTAATTAATTTGATCATTATGCTTCAACAACATGCGACCGCGTAGTGGAGCGGTCACCTTACTTGACACGCAAAGGGTTATGGGTTCGATCCTTGGCTACATAGATAATTGAATGATGAATTTAGATTTTTGTTCCTAAGTGGGTGTTTGTGTGTTCGTCTATGTAAAACAAATACAGATCTGTGTATGTGACCGTGGCACTCATGTCACATTTTGAATCTCGCAGAAAAAAAGTTCAAATATGTCGTTAAACAAACGCTATGTAAAAAAACGTACTATAAACTAAGTGATTATTTGACTGACAAAATGATGTGGGCTGAAGTAGTTCCAGCTCTACATTGTACCATTAGGTTAAGTTTAACATTGTGAAAAACATTTTTTAAACGATGTGTGTTATGGAGTTTCTTTCGCCGCTTCTTCTCCATAACGAAACACCTTGTGAAGTGGTGGTAGTTGTATTGACATTCAAAATTTTTGATTGTTGTATAAGAAGTTACCAATTAGTTATTATCACCTGCTATGTTGTAGAAAAATATTTTGTATACATATGTATATTCATGTATGTCTCTTTATTTATTACATTCATTAGCTCAAACGTCTTAACGGATTTTAACATATAATTGTATGATTAACATCCTACATTATATATTATATATTCCTGTACATTACTTGCGTTAAGAAAAAACCCAGCTAATCCACCACAAAACGGCCTAATAAAGGCACAAACACACATAATTGGATCGTAGCTCGAAATGTCCAATATAAGACAATTTGGGTGAGGTCCTCAGCGCAAATTGATGTTCCCTTTCAACCGAATACCTTGTAAATTGGGATAAGGGCGCCCGGACCTCTTAGCCTGGCCCCTAATTTAATAAACCTCCGTATGTTAATGCGGATTTTGGCTACAATACTGGTTGCAATCATATATTTTTATATATATGAGTGGCTTAGTGAAGTAGATTTTGTTTTGTAGGATTGAAGTTTGAAGCAAAGCACAAACCAAATCCTTATAGAACAGGGATTATTACTTGATTACAGATGCGTCGCTACTTCTGTGGACTAAGGTGGTACCTCCCCGGACAAACCACATTTTTTTTCGGACACTTTCCTCCTTTTGCCCATGTTGAAATGGTTTAGTTCATTTTTAGGGGAATTTTATTGAACGATATAAATGTGTATAGGTACACTATGACAAATTTGTTTATAAGACGGAAAGTGGCCAAGATGGTAAAATTAAAAAAGGCAGTTAAGTGTGAACTCCATCAAGTAATAAATTTCCCTACACATTAGGATTCCCTATGTCGAGGACCATGCACACACACATCGACAAAACACAAACACACTGATCCCTAACAGAAATCTGTATTCATCGTTTTGACGTCTGTCTGATCGGGAATTGAACCTAGAACCTTACGCGGGTCAGACTGGTCTTGTAACCGCTCCCCACTCGAGTCGTCAAATAACTTATTTAAAAAACACAAGAAAACGAAACGAACGAAAACGAAAATCACATTTCTATCAACACATCAACTGCTAATTGACATCGAGGCGACGTATCAGCGCGTATCATTTTGATATCGAATCCGAGCTCAGATTTTCAATCATAGGTTCTCTACACGTTTACAAAATATGTTGCGAATTCTGTTATTTGAGAATTAATTAAACGAGCCAACAGGGCGTGACGATTTACGGTGCTCGCGTGGTACAGACAGACATGCCTACACGCGTGACGTCACACTGTAACATATTAAATTATTTGGGGCCGTCAGCCGAAAGGAATCGAGCTGAACGAGATTGGAAGATATCGTAAGGACCTGCTGTGGAATGAAGGTGAAATTTTAATTTGGTTTTGTGGTTTGATTGCGGTACCTCCAGCCGCTACACCTATTGGTTAAATCGCAAAATTTCGTCCTTTTAAACGACACTATTCGATAACGTATGATATCGAATTTTACTACGATTTTATTAGCTTGACCTGTATATATGTAACGGAATCTTTAAACTCGATTTTTACCCACTTTGAACGGTCCGATTACTTTAAAATTTTGAACAATTATCAAGAACCGATGAAAATACACGATTTAAATAATTTTATCCCATTCACCTCATCAGGATCGTCAGGAATCAGGATTAACGATTTTCTTGTCCGATTTTAGCGTGGTTTTTAAACTATAATTTATGATTTTGTTCACGTTATACTTAAGTAGGTGCACTTCCATTTATTTTATACATTCTCATACAAATTATTTTGGTTTTTTCAAATAATCGTAGTCTAGCTAGGATGTTCTTAGCTAACTCACTTGTGATATATTTTTTAATATGCTAACTTTGATATGAAATAGGGTTCAATCATTATATGGTTAAGTCCCTAATTCGGTTCTTCTATAATATGTGTGTTCTATATATTTGAACGTGGTAGAACCCTTTGTGGTTCGACTTCGGCGGCACCACCGCCACACCTATTTCCGCCTAATAATAACAGTGTTAACCGCTGCTGTGTTCCGTTTTGAAGAGTGTGGTAAGGGAGACATACTTTTCCGAGGCGTTCCAGCTTAGTCCTCAGGGGTAGCGGCGCATCTGTGGCCGACCTCAGGTAGGAATATCTAATCCTACCTGGTGTTGATTACACATGTCCATGGGCGGCAGTAGCCACTTACCATCAAGTGGACTGCATGTTCCTCTGCTACTCCTATATTATAAATAAATGTATATTGACTTTATACAAAGGGCTAAGCTATGGAGTGCTTTGAAAGGTGTAGTAAGCTTCTGCTTTAGGTTACAGAATTATTCTTAGAGAAAATGCAACGCAACTGTGGCCGAGCTTATATGTACTGTAATCCTATTTGAGGTTAATTATTGGTTTCTATGTACACACGGTAATGAAACTTGCAAAAGTAGTAGAAATATCATGCACTTTGTGAAGTAATTGGAAATGTTGAAAAAAATATAATTTTCTCAACTGACATTCTTAATTATAAATCGATTCTTTTCATATATTTTTTTCCTTTTCAAAAAATTCCTCTTCAAACCCCCCAACTTTAAATATAAAAGACAAAAATTCCTAATGTTCCCGTGTCACGCTTACTTATCAACATTGCAATATATATGGAAAACTAGTGAAGTTTGTGCCCTATCCGTCGGTTCCAATCAATAGTCGATTAATCAGCGGCAGCGGCGCGGGCGCAGTCGCGCGGAAAATCTTACAAAAAATCGGGGGCGGGCTGCCCTTACGCACTGCCGGACTCGCGATTTAGGCAGCACACAAGTGGCGTGGAGTGGCTTTGGAAAATTCGTCGAAATTATTTGGGAAATACTTGTAGATCATTATTTCATAGGAATGTTTGTGTATAATAGAGTGTTTAGGGCACGTTTTTTAATTTGTTCACGTTTCAAAGTAATTAAATACAAAGGTAAATTTGCTTTTAAATTGTATTACAAAAAACATAGTGTATGTGATGTCAAATTATAATCAAATCAAATAAAATTATAACTTATGTTTACGTTATCGAATCTGTGTATAAAGAATAATTTCGGGGCTTAAAGTAACTTTTATGTATACGAAGATATATGATTATCTGAGGTTATAGATTTTCGGATAAAGGTGTAAATGACTTAGTTTTATTTTTTTCTTAATACTCTCAATTTACTTTAAATTTTGCTACATTTATGTCATATTCATAACATTTAAATAAACAAATATTTTTAGTAACTTTAACCCCACTTGGCACAATAGTGAGAGATTAATTTAAAATAGTGTTCGACTCCACGGCTGCTGTTCAGCTTCAGTAAGAGAAGGGTGCTGCGTGTCGATAACAGAGCTCCATAAATCATTGCTGGCAAATGTCTTGTCGTTGACTGCAGCCGGCGATTTGCCTGCCCCGCCCACCGTTCGTCGATCTCACGGTTATAAAACTAGTTTAAATCTACTCTTTAGTTTTTTGAAGTCCTTTTTGGAGATTGGGGAAAACTATGAGAGTAGGTTTTACGAAACTGACAGATTTTAAAAATATTATGTAATGTTTTTACAGCCAATTTTTATAAAAGCTTCACATGAGGATTAATTCACAAATATTTACACCTACCATATACCTACAGATATTTAAATTAATCCTTTAAATTTATCGACAGGGGGTCGAACCTGGAATCCGCAGGTATGGTTACGGCTGTACCTCGCAAATCATCGTGTCTCATCGGTAGTAGAAAAACCTAGAATTTTTGGGTTTTATTCGAAATACCAATCCTAAAAAAGTGAGCATGTTAATAAGTGACAAATATATTTTTCTTGTTATTTGTAGTTGAATATAATTGGGGATAATCAAACAAATAATGTACAGAACTAACTAAAGCTTTTCTGTAGACACTGAAAATAATTGAATCCTCGTAAAAACACTGGTATCTTAGTTAAACGTAACTACAACTTGTGATACTGAGAATAAATGTGACTTGTGATACCGAGAAATTCCAAACATCAACCATTTTGAAATTATTGACGTGGAAGTCGAACCGTGTCGTTAGACAAGAGTCTAGATTATAGCAACAACTCTTATACTAATTTATGTTTTATATTTTAAATCCATTCAAAGATTTTTTGAGAAGAGAAGACTACAAAAACTTATGACAAAACTCTTTCGCAGTTCGAAAGAATGTTATTGATTTTTTTTTAATTTCATTTAATTCTATTATACATGTGTTATTTATAGTTTGAGTATTAAATTGCTATATAAGATGTTATATGAAACAAATTATTATAATACAAAAAACACAATTACCAAAGATGATGGACGTACAATAACAAAATGCATATGACGCTCGCTGTATCAAACGTAAGCAGTTTTGGATATTTTTTTTCTGTTTTTTTTTTGTTTCCACCTACATTCACGTTATATTTCATTTCTTATACCAAACTCGGAGGGAAACGAACGTACAATGTGCTTTTAAAAACCTTCAGAGTCAAACCTTGAAGGATTTTACCATCTATAATTCCTCCTATAAATCATGAAATCTATGTTAGAGCACAGCAATGTTGATCTGAAACCTGTCTATTTCTGAATAGTCAAACGTCAGCCATTTTGCAGTCATCGGTGCGTGAATCAAAGCACGTCGTTAGCGCGTCAAATGCACGATCGTGTGCTCCGAACGTATTTCGCAAATGAGGGAATGTGTGGTGGAGTGTGAATAGTTTGAGCGAATTGTCTTTTGAAAAATTGTTGTGTGAAATATTTATATTGGCGTTGTCATTGTCGGAAACCCACCATGGTCCCATACATACTAAAATGAATCCATAGTCCGCGCACTACGTAGACAAAGTGCGAATTGATAGACTTCACACACATTTGAGAACTTTTTTTAAGAACTCTCCGGCATTTAGGTTTTTTCACGATGTTTTCTTTCGCTGTTGAAACAATTCATAACTAATTTTTATGCGCACATAGCTGTGAATAATTAGAGTTGCGTGTCTAGAAATCGAAACTCGGATCTCCCGATCGAGAACGAATTTCAACCCCTAGGATATTACTGCTTTCAAAACGTTCTACCACTTTCACAGAAATCTATGTTAGAGCATAGCAATGTTGATCTGAAACCTGTCTATTTCTGAATAGTCAAACGTCAGCCATTTTGCAGTCATCGGTGCGTGAATCAAAGCACGTCGTTAGCGCGTCAAATGCACGATCGTGTGCTCCGAACGTATTTCGCAAATGAGGGAATGTGTGGTGGAGTGTGAATAGTTTGAGCGAATTATCTATTGGAAAATTGTTGTATGAAATATTTTAATAATGCAAAATATTTAGTAGGTAGCGATATATTTAGAGGATTAAAAAAATGTTTATGGCGGTGCCATTTTTATTGGTATTTAAAAACTATTCAGGGCGGTTTTTCATCGATCATCTCATTTTTGGCGAATAGATGGAAGTTTTATTTGCGGATAGTTAAAATCGAATGTTTTAAATTTTATATAACTAGGTTACTAAGTTTAACTGAAGTATACATATATTTTTACATACACAATTACCTAAATGTAGGTTTTTAGATAAATATCGCGCATTTTATTGTTTATTAAAAGTTCTGGGTTGTTCCCCAGCACATAAATGATGAATTTAGACTTCTATTTTGGCTCTGGGTGTTTTTGTTTCATTTTAGTGTGCGTCCATAGATCCAACAAAATAGTAAAAGTCCTAGGGCTATGGGTGCAGAAAGCGTTATAAAATAGTAAAAGTAACGTCTTTCTGCAAAGTTGACTAAGACAAAACTCTATTTCTAGCACATAACTTTAAAAGACTAATAAATTCACAAAATCTTCTTACTCATATTATCTTTGACTTCGATATTACACAACTTTGAGAACATACAACTAATATCAGAGCGAAGAGTTTAGTTCAAGATGTCGGATTGTTCGCACAAACCGCGACCGCCAATTTGACTTGCAAGTGTGATCAAAGATGTCTCCTCATAATTTGCCCTCCGCTTGCCAATATTTGCTAGTTTCACTGTTTTGAAGGCGAGTGACACTGAGTAACAGGTATTTACACTAAACAGGAGAAATAAAATCTATGTAGTAAATCAAAGATGACTAATATTTGATTTCAGTACATTGAAAGTAAGATCGACAAAAGATTAAAATTAGCTTGTTAACAAAGTTAGTAGTTATTAATAGTGAGTTAGGTGAGTTACTTTGCGTTGTTATAAAATGGAATAACCATTGTAAGAAAATCTTAATTTCCCGGATTAACATCAAAATTATTAAACGTACAAAAAATATACAACATATTTTGGCGTTTCCCTCAAAACAGACTATTAATAAATATTAAAGCATAACAATCATTTCATCGTTAAAACACAAATATAGTCTATATGCTATATGCACTAAACATTTATTTTGAAAAGTTCCATATTAAAGGGTTTCGGAGCCCTACAAGCGAAAGTTAACCTTTAATTAAACGGCAGTTAGGGACATCGTGGTACTGAACCAAAGTGTTTCCTTTAAGTAAGAAACACGTGTACGGTAATGCGGTGAAACTATGTTCATTACATTAAGGACTTACTTATATACATATTAAGCAATGCCATATAATAAATTTCGAAATGTAATAAGTTTCTGGCTTTTGATTTAAACTACTTTAATATTCAAACAAATATATATATATGCTTGTATTTGTAAATTGTTAGTTTTTACTTTTGAAACACTGCTTACACTTACTTAAAAAGATAAGCCTGTAAAAATAAATGTAAACCTTTTAGAAATACTTGTTTGAATCCAAGGAAAGTTTTTTTGATTTTTTGGTACATTTGAGTAAGTAGGTAAGTATCGCTTACTTTCATAGGGAACGTATTTTTTTTAAATATTGAAGCAGAAAATCTGTATCACGATGTAAGATAAGATAAGATGTATCATATAAAAAATAATATGTATGACGATCCAAAGTAAGATTAGATTCCTACTTGATTGTGGCCACAAAAGAGTTGATAGCCCTCAGGGCTAGTTGAAACGTCTCGTACAAGTATGTCTCCCTTATCCTTTTGAACCAGAACTGCTATAAGTTAGTAGAAAATAATATTATTAGTAGAAAATAATGCAGCGTAGCCGTAAAAGGGTTCTATCAACTACATACACCCATAGATTTTTAATAATAATGACGCTAAATACTAACAAAATTTATAAACTCGCTACACAATTATAACTACGTAAAAAGTAAAAGTAACCGAATAAAATGGTTTAAACCATAAAAGTACACAAATGCGTGTATCGAGTGAGGCATGAAAACTGAAATTATTTGGCTATACGCCAGCAACCCACGTGCGTCGCATTAACATAATGTTGAGGCCTGTCAGATGAATTACTAGCGGATAATGTTCTGGGGGATTTCATATTTTATGTATACCTACTATTCGAGTAATAGGAGTATTCGCATTTAAGCCTTTATATGGTTTATGTAGCATATGTGATGCCTTGCTTGGAAATATCGTATTGTATCTATAAATAATGGAATGCTCCGAGCACCACCATAAGATTTAGATCAATATATAGGTTGTAGATGCCAACGACACATATAACTATGGATACACAAATTTTCAAATTCAGAAGAGAAATGTTATATTATCATTTAGTCGTCAGCCTGAGCGTGAATTGAACCTATAACCTTTATGAGTAAGGCCGATATAGTGTATATCTCTCTAGTGTCTAATAAGTGATCGCTAGGTGCTAAGTTTATGGCTTCAAAACTTCGATACTTCGAAATACGTGTAACGGTGGCATCAGTCCTTACCTTAAAAAAAGAGTTTGTAAAAATCTTCCATGAGCTAGTCACTAATATATCAATGTACCGCAATTTCCAATTCAAATACCAGATTTATGAGAACAGGGCAATTACGAACAGCAAAGCCTAAGCCTAGGCACTCATAAATTCCATTTTTAAAAATTAAATCTTGACCAACTATTAACGGAGCTCGCAAAAATTCGAAATCGCAAACAATTTTCCCCCATGTACGGGTATAACCTGCTTTTAAAAATGTTCCAGTGTTGCGCGAATAAAAATCTTGTGCATAAAAATTTACCCCACGCTCGAGCCAGGAAGCGTGAAACACGGCTGCCCGTACGTTGCTATGTAATGGCTATGTAATGTTGAAGAGTGTAAATAGGTGTACGATACGATAGTTGTGGTGTAGGTCAGTTTGTGGTTTGTTTTGGGAATTGGTTATTGAGTGATTAGGGACATTTCATTAGTCTTATGCAATGAGGCCAGAAAAATATAGAACGTCTTGAAATATTATGTTTATTGTCGATTGTTTGTAACTAACAATATATTTTACGTAATTCAATAAAATATATAATTTATAAAGCTTTGAACTTTACTTCTTCAACATTTAAGTGCGATTGGTAAAATATACTTACATTATTTTAAGAACCTTGTGACGGAAAATGATTTCCTCGAGTTATAATGCACCGTTAATTGTTTATTATTAATTATTAATATGAATACTTTCATAATTTGGAAAAATCAGAGGTGCTTAGGATTTCAATGATTGTACTGTAGTGTGCGTAAGACCTTTTAACTCGAACCTGCCTGCGACATAACTACAGTAAGTACTTTGGTTTTCCACTAGTGATATAGTTACATCAAATCTATCGAGAAATAAGCTAATATAAGTTTTCTGGAATCCTAAATTGGAATATTTCAATTATCTTAGATTACTATTCAGCCTAACAACCAACATAACATAAATCATCACTTAATTATGTTTTATAAAAACACACGAAAACTCAACCAGAGATCCCTTTATCACCAAATACGTACAGTGGTCAAATTTTACGGTACAATTCCCAATCTTGCATAAGGACTGCACTACCCTCTATATGACGTAGAGTATAAAACATATAGATATACTTAGCACTCTATTCCAATGCGGCTCATTCAAGGCAACGTCTGCACCATCGACGTGCGCCGGCTGCCCAATGAATCACTGCTGCTTTACGTAGAGCTAGGAATGTTTAGACAGATAAAAAAAGTAATACAACTCTAAGATGCTGCATGCCCTGCTATTCATCAAAATATACTACTGCGCATTTTTCAACTATTACTATTTTTTATTAGATGTTTATTCTACAACTATAAACTGTGATATTCTCTTTTCTTTTTGTAGGTCTCGTAAGTGGACACTAAGGAAGAGTAATGGAGGTTAAGGACATTAATTTATTTCCTGCAATCATCATAACGCACAGCCAAGTGCCATGTCTAACGTTTAACCTCTACACTGCGGATAATTAGCTTTTTGTATAAAAATAAAAAAGCTCTAATTCGGCACTGTGCCCTTACCAGGAGTTTTTACGTTTCGACAAATATGACTGTTTTGGTATTTGTTTACGTATTTGCCCATATAAATTCCAATCAGCGCCCCTAGCGGATACGTAACCGGTAATACGGCTCATACGTAAAAACTCCTGTTAAAAGTACTGGTTTGGACATACTAACAGGTAATGAAGGATAGAGTTAATGTAAATCTACCTCTATGGTGGATGTTCGCAGTTTTACTACGTTTAAAATTTACATTTTGCAATAACGTTTCCGTGGCAGTCGGGTAAACAGAGCGATACGAAATATTATAATATTAATTGAATTCGTTTTTATATATTTTTTAATTAAACATAACACATCGACAACAAGAGTAAGCAAAATGTGCTTCATGTCATTATTACAAAAAATATTTAAATTTTCCATGTCATGTCTAAAGCTTCATACGTCAACAACCAATCTGTTGACCACAGGACACGTATTTTATGGTGTTGTGCGCTCACAAGAGGACCCATTGTGTTGACCATACGTGTTCAGGCTTTTACAGACGTCTGGGGGACAGGGGTACGCTTCTGGTGGTAATGGGATGTCTGGACTAGCTTTGGCTTGTGACTTCGTCTGTTTGAAGGGCTAGATTTTCACGCTGAAATTTGGTATGACTAAGTACTTATGACTTGTGGCTTCGTCTGTTCTGTACGATTTCCATAATATAGCTTAAATTTGTTATGTAGTGCTTTATAACATTTTATGTAACTTGTCTTCTTAGTTCGTATATTTGTGAGGATCAAATCTTGCAACTAAATTTTAAAACAGCGCAAAGTGATTGAGCTGAAATTTTGCATACAAGTTCGGTTTGATTGTCATGAGTTTAGTGACATCATTCTAAATATGGCAGACTTCTCAAGATGCGTGATCGATTATCTTTATGATATGGATATCAAATGAAAGAGTTTTTTGAGTAGACTAGAAAAAGAAAAATGACGTTGTTCACCAAGGAACTTGTTTCTTTTTTTTTATATGAATTTATTATTGCATGGTGTTTTGAGTTTTTTACTTGATATATTATTCCCGTATGTTTAATCATCATCAATCGATCCCTATCCCAATGGGACAACCTTTGTCGATATTCTCTTAAAAAAAATAAGAACAATTTAATTCGTAGTTCGAAATGCTGCTAAGAAAGAATTGGTAAATAAAACCTTGCAGAACTTTATGAAGATCTCTTAGTTATGTAAGTTTCTATGCCGTTATTTAGTTTTCCGTTAATTCAAATGTAATTAATTGAAAGATTATGGGTAACCTGGGGTTCTTATCTAAGTATTAACTTTCTAACACGGACTCATAGTCCTCAAGTACATTAATAATTTATCTTATTCAAATATCATCATCAACCCATTACTGTCCCACTGCTGGGCACGGGTCTCCTCTCAGAATGAGAAGGATTAGGCCATAGTCCACCGCGCTGGCCAAGTGCGTATTGGTAGACTTCACATACCTTTAAGATTTTTTTTTTTATAAATCTCTCAGGTATGCAGGTTTCCTCACGATGTTTTCCTTCACCGTTTAAGCAAGTGATAATTAATTTCTAATACGCACATAAATTTGAAAATCAGAGGTGCGTGCCTGGGATTTGAACCTGGGACCCCTCGATCGAGAGGTCGCGTTTCTTAACCACTAGGCTATCACTGCTTTTTATTCAAAGCTTACATATAAATTGACTACAGATGTCCATTACATAGGCGGCAGTGACTACTTAACATGCTCGTAGGTATCGAAAAGCATGAAAATATATCTAGTGTTAGCTATTAATTAAATACTAATAGCGCAAATTATTACATTAAATATTAATGATATAAATGACCTAACAATACAAAAACAGTAACCTATTAACTATTGTAGTACTTCATTCTACACGTTGCGAAAACAAAGGGCATTGTGTTACCATTATTAAAGAATGAAAGTTTATTTTAATTAGAATTATAACATATATTATAATTATTGTAGGTTTTTAGTAGTGTAAAATTGCGTTAAAATATACTTTGTAATGTTTAGTTTATAAAACAATTAATTTTATTTATAATATTGGTAAAATCAACTCCTTAATGTGCAAAAAGATTTCCACATTAAT
The DNA here is from genome assembly GCA_014595695.2 of Epargyreus clarus clarus. Taxonomy (NCBI): domain Eukaryota; kingdom Metazoa; phylum Arthropoda; class Insecta; order Lepidoptera; family Hesperiidae; genus Epargyreus; species Epargyreus clarus. The sequence continues at coordinate 1,645,821 of JACTTY020000025.1, forward strand.
AAACTGTGATCTTAGTGATGGGTTGGCTTGTCAATCGAAGTCAAAGGTTCAAAGCCTAAATTATGTGTGACTATAGCTTAAACCCTTCTAACTCTGAGAGGAGAACCGTGCCAAGCTGGGCCAGCAATGGCTTAATGATGTGATAAACTGCATCATCAATAAACATCAACAATCAACATGCCATATATATTATCAAATAAAATGTCCTAAACGTTTGTTGAATTTAAAATTTGTGTCTCAATTTATTGCTATAACAATATATAGGTAACATATTTTCCTTAAACACTTCAGACGTGAAAAAAATCTAAAGTATCTAATAAATTATTCAAATTAGTCACCTAAAACACTATGCCCACGAAATTACCAATCTTAATCCCATACAAAATGCATGAATCTCCCTAATTGGCTATTCTCTGCGTTTCAAATTATACATTCACGCCTCGAGCGTACCGCGGTCAACATAGCTAGTGTAGGTTGATACAAAGCAAACATTAGTTCAGCCATGCATTATTGTCAAGCACAGGAGCAAAACATGCTTTGTACACCCTACTTATACGGCGTCACACACTATTGAAATCTAGACTGTATGTAACGACTCTATGGGTTCCTTTTTCCTTGCAAATAAAAGGAAGTTAGGACAATTTTGTTTAAACAAGTTTCGTATATGCATCGGGCTGGCAAGTCGCATACGCACCGGTGGTCTCGGGCTATGACAAAGATTGGAGTTGGTTGCTTTATTAATAACAGTGCGTTTTCCGCCAGTGTGCATCCCCATTATAACGAAGCATGAATGTGCCCGGTTAATTGCATTTGATTTGACTTTTGAATGTTAGAATATTAGTTACGTCAATTGAATTCATGTTTTCTTGTAGGTTATAATGGGATATGTATATTTTGAAAGTAGCTAATTATAAAATTAAATTAATTGTTTAAAAATAAAAAAAATACAAGTTGACTAAACATATATATTTTTTTAAAACTTTAAAACCTGAAAATTAATCATTTGGATTCAAATGGAACTTTAATACGAGTATTTACCGCCAAAAAATATACTAAATATTTTTTTGGTATATTTTTCTGTTATTTTTATAACAAACTCGAAATTAAAAAAAAAAACAAAAATTATTAACTTTTATACAACGTTCCTCTCATTTTGCCGGCGTGTGTATTTTAAAGATTGAAGTAGGAAACCATTTGCAGTTAATCTAATGGTAAGTAGTTACTGCCATCCATGAACACTTGAGACCAATTCTATATGGAACAGTTGATCACGGATTCGTTGCCGTCACTCTTGAGGACTAAAATGGATTCCACATATCTTAGTCAGTCGGCATCCACACCTTTCCGCCAAAACGTAAGATCTGCTTTACGCTAGAAATAGATTTTGCAATAGTACCTCCTCGGTAGGACACTACTAGTTCTAACACCTTATAAAAGTGGAGGTTCAAATGTCCTTATGTAAATTTGGAGGTGGCAGAACCCTTTGTGGTTCGACTCCGGCGGCACCACCGCCACACCTATTTCTACCTAATAACAGCAGTGTTAGGTGCTTCTGTGTTCCGGTTTGAAGGGTGTGGTAAGGGAGGCAGACTTTTCCGAGGCGTTCCAGCTTAGTCCTCAGGGATAGCGGCGCATCTGTGGCCGACCTCAGGTAGGAATATCTAATCCTATCTAGGGTTGATTACAGATGTCCATGGGCGGCAGTAGCCACTTACCATCACGTGGAGTGCATGCTCGTCTGCGATTCCTATATTATAAAAAAATAGTTAAAATATCAAATGTCTTATGTAAGTAGTTAAAACAGTACAATAATTTTGTCACTATTGATCATGTTTTTATAAGATGCATTGAATTTATTTAACTACATATGATGATCAGTGAAACTTTTAAAAATCGAATACTATCAAAGGGAATGATATCTCTAGATGACATCTTTGTAATTCCCTTCTATAGTAATTTGTCTTACAAAAGATAATATTAACATTAAATTGCTAATGGGCTAATAAAACTGTATCATAACTACTTATATTTTTCACTAGCTGACCCGGCAAACTTTGTACCGCCTCAAAATCTATTTATCAAATATAGGTATTTCATATAAATATAGCCTATGTTACTCGTAGATAATGTAGCTTTCGAATGGTGAAAGAATTTTTAAAATCGGTCAGTAGTTTTTGAGCCTATTCATTAAAACCAAACAAACAAACAAAGTTTTCCTCTTTATAATATTAATGTAGATTATGACTAAATATATTTATTATTTATTAACCATATTCATGTATAGTATACTAAATTGCTGTCAATATTAAAGTCATAAACAAGTCCTTAATTACTAATTTTTGAACGTTAAACCAGCTGACCAGTACAAGGTGTCAGTAATTAACCCTCGCGTGCTCGTGAAAACAAACTAAATCGATGAGTACTGACTTCCTGCAGGTTTCCCGCCCGCTGCCCACATTACACGGTATGATCACTGGGCTTGCGCGCTTTACGCCTGTTAGGCCTATCATGCCTTTGTCAGGACGTTGACATTAGCGTTTAAAAATGTTGGGGGCGCTGCTGTTATGCACGGTAGGTTGGTAGGTTGTTGATTGTTTGAAGCTTTGTTGGTCTGGTTTCGAAGCCTCAAAAATATATTTGGAATTTATGAAACGTGCGAAGCATATAGGTTTAAAAATCGCCAAATACAACTAAATGACGAATACATTTTAAGGTTGATGTTGGTCAAATAATTATCTTATATAACTTTATATTATGGTTAAATTTGCATTGTAAGGCCATTTTTATGAGTATCTATCATTATTTTAATTTTGTCTATATAAACTGTGATCTAACTTTAAATATCTTATAACTTACGGTATAATATTACAATATTACTGACAGTGGTGGTTCAGATACGGGAATAAATCCACATAAACCAGATATAACAAAAATATAGATATAGCAAAAAGTTTTAAAGGGTCACTTCTCTCACGAACTTTAGACGCGTCAAACGCATAACAATAAACTAGTATAAATTATAAATTCACTATTACATCACTAAGATTGATTGCTAATATAAATAGACGTGAATATTCGTATTTCGTACATAGCGAAGGTGCCTATATACGGACAACCGCACTAAGCTCGGTGCGCAGCGGATCAGCCATTACTGCTAATGACTTCGGCACGGTGCCTGCTCGCAGTTTAGGGTTGATTATTACTGAGTAATATGGATATTTTGTTGGGATATTTTGGTTTATGTAAATGGAATTAAATATTGATGGTGTTTGAAGAAGGTATACTAATGTAAACAACTACACAAAATTTTATTCTACTGGAACAGAAAAAAATTTGCCTTACAACACCAGACTCAAGACCTTTAAGTTACACTCCCTTTCGGACAGACGAAAACTTCATGACTTGGTATTTTTGCACAAGCTCCTAAACGGGACCATGGACAACTCGGAACTGCTAAGTCAAATATCTTTTAAAGTTCCTTCTCGTGCTCCGCGTTCTCCCATTGCTCTGCTCACCCATAAGACCTACAGAACCAATCTCGGCCATTGTTCCCTCGTACCGAGACTGAGCAGACTGTACAAGGAACTTGTATCTAAAGACGGATCCATTGATGTGTTTAGTGATAATGTCAGGAAATTCAAAGCCAAAATTGTTAAAGTCTTGTCTACGTCCCAAACGGCGTAGCCATACTTAAAGTGTCACAAATAATAAGATTGTTAAAGTTGATTTTTTTTTTAATCTTAACAAATATTATAGTTAGTTATCGTACTTTTGTTAATGCATGCCGTGACTATTTATAAGTGGAATTACATGTAAGCACTAGATATTTAAGGACACATATTGTTACATCATAATATAACATGTATTTCTGTTAATAGTCCAATAAAATAAATAAATAAATAAATAAATAAATAAACTACACTATGTAACTTGTCTATGAAATGTAACTTCTTTAAAGACAAATCTTTAGATTTATCTAGAGTCAGCTACCAATCTTTGATACAAATTATTTTTAAAGTCGTTTTAATTCTTAATTACTAATAGCATACACGTAAATCATTCCAGCTACTTCAGGTGTTAGCATCTTTTAAATCAAAAAGGGGCAAAGCGGCTGCTTAAAAAATAATGTCTTATAATGTATCTGACATAGACTTTGAGAACATTTTATAGTAACGCCTGTGAAATAAAAATGTAATGGGGAGGGGTATTCTACGAGCAATAGTAAGCTAATACGTAAGCTACAGGTCATGATGACAAACGCCGATACTGACAGACGGCGACCATCGCCATCTGATGGTAGGTTATGACCACAGACCTGTACCTGTATTTGAAGAACAGCTCTCAAACGTTATTTAATAAATGATTTCTATGCCTAATAAATATTACGTACTTATAGAAAATTCTTCTGTGTGTTTTAATTTTTGTAGCGCTATTTACGAGGTATTTACGCTTTTTTAATTTTCTGACCATTATTGCTTGTATCTAATTTTTTGGATTTCTCATATAAAATATTATCCCAAATATTTTTAAATTGTGACTGTTAAAATAACAGCTGTATATTTCACTATTCAATATCTAAAATTACAATTATTATTTTGTTTCCAGGTGACAACCCTACCATTTGCATCACTGCACTCGGCATATTGCAGCAACATACAAACATCGTACGGGCCTCTCCTGATTGGATTTGTGCGCTGACGGACAGCTGGAATAGATCCTGTAACAGCTATTAATAATCTAATCCCGAGTAATACCTAGTAGACAATATAGCTACGTTCGGATAATATTAGGTGCTTATAATTATAGAAAAGGTAACTCTTTCGACCACGATATTAAGATGTACATAATATATGTCTTGTGTTATTTATTGTTCATATATCGCTATACCTAAGACGTAGAAAAAAATATGCATACATCCGAACATAGAAATTCCTCCTTTTTGAAGTCGGTTAATGATATAATATCATCATCCCATTACTGTCCCACTGCTGGGCACGGGTCTCCTCTCATAATGACAAGGATTAGGCCATAGTCCACCGCGCTGGCCAAGTGTGTATTGGTAGACTTCACATACCTTTAAGATATTTTTTTATAAATCTCTCAGGTATGCAGGTTTCTTCACGATGTTTTCCTTCACCGTTTAGCAAGTGACATTTAATTTCTAATACGCACATAACTTTGAAAAATCAGAGGTCTGTGATGCGTGTCTGGGATTTGAACCTCGGACCCCTCGATCGAGATGCCGAGTTTCTTAACCACTAGGCTATCACTGCTTTTTCAATGATATTATACCTGAAGTTAACCAACAAGAAATTTCTACAGATCGGGAATTTGAAGTTGGCGTCATATCTATATCATTTTCCACCTTTAAAACGTATATACCGTATTAATGTAAGTTATAATTCGTAAGATAAACAGAGATATAGGTATTTCGGTAATTAGTATGAGAGTGGTAGAACCCTTTGTGGTTCGACATTGGAGACACCACTGTAATACCTATTTAAATACCTAATAGGTAACTACAGCGTTCAGCGCTGCTAATATCTAGTTTAAAGAACTAAACTTTTATTTAAGAACCATTTAAAGAACACTGTTGATGTGGTCAAGGTGGCCTCTCCGAGGCGTTTCAATTTCCAACTCCCAAATTCAAGTCCTCAGGGGTATTAGGTAATGTATCTACGACAGATCTTAGTTGGGATTGATTACAGAAGCGTTATCGTTGTCAACTGCATGCTCATTTTAGACGTATAAAAATATTATCATCACGTCTGGGTCATACCAAGAATAAGAATCTAAAATCATTCCAAAACAAAACTTGAAATTGTAAAAATGTAACTTCAACGAATTAGGCAGACTTGCTCCCCAGTTTTACAGTCGAAATATTACAATTTAAGAGGGTAGATCATACGTCCGTCCCTAGCAAGGGGAGAGTTGGCAACTGTGCCCATAACCGTATTTCACTCGAGTCATAAAAACTAAGAAACATTGGCCCGCAAAGTATTATAATAAGAAAGATGTGGTCACACTGACTGCTTAAGTATTTTGTATGATAACGCCTCATAATAGGTATGTATAAGAGCCTTTACGAATTGTATCAATTTCTAGGAAATAAATTCTCCGATTCAAATTAGGGACATCTGGCAAACAGGAAAACGGTATTAAATTTATTTAATGGAATATTTGTGATATCATTTAGGCGATGGTATTCTGATAAAATTGAAGTTCAGGCTTTTTTTAATATAGAAGTAGTCAATTAGCATGCAATCCACCTGATGGTAAGTTTTAATGCCGCCCACGGACACGTGTAATCAACCAAATAAGAATAGATTCCTACCTGACGTTGGCCACAGACACGTTTTTACCTCTGAGGACTAGATTGGAATACCTTAATAAAGTTTGTCTTCCTGACCACACCCTCCAAACCAGAACACAACAACTCTGCTGTTATTAGACAAAAATAGATGTGGCAGCGGTGACTCCACATATGAATAGCGAAGGGCTCTATAACCTTTATATTCTTATCATGTTACTTTCCCTTTATAACTCTTAAGTATAATATCTACGTCGTAAACACTAGAAGTCCCCCGTGGTAATCCTCAGCCTTTTTATTATATTGCTGCGGCAATCCACTTTTTAATAGTAATTGCTCCGCTTTGTTCTACTTAGAAGGGTGTGTACTTACTCGTAATTCAAATGAAGTTACTACAGGGCGTTCCTATTTTGTAAATAATATAAGACTTAATAAGTAGGTGTAAAACTTTTAATCTGCACCAGTTTTTACCTAGTAAGTATATAAAAATTAATTTTAATTGCCACATATTTCTATGAATACAAATGACTTGATTAGATTCCATGTAGATATGCAAATACACGAAATGTATCTGTGACAGCCCTTATAACTCTTAAAACATCTTATTTTATTGTATATTATCTATAACTGATCATAAACTGAACATAAACATTCTTTTAGAGGCTTTAACATACTACCAATGCTTCGGAAAACACCTCGTGTCACTACGAATGAGAAGCAAAAAACGGGACGAAAATTCAGAAATTAATTTCAGATTTACGAGATTAAACGGACTACCGAAAATTCTTTCCTCAAAATAGTTTAGAATTTCATTCAGCCAGTACCCTCCCCACATGCATGCAAATCACGCCGTCCGACTCACCCCAACTTCCCCTTTTACGATCGTTATAAAGAACCTAAGATGTATTTCTTCGAACATTTTCTTAAGTTATGTGCAGTTTCAGAAACGTGCGGTTTTTATTTTATGGATTAACTATACAATGTACCTGCTAAAGGTACGTATAATATACCTTTAGCAGACCTACGAAATGTAAATATTCGAAATGTAGGTTGAAATTTCGGTCTCATAAAGTTAGGATCTGGAGTTCATATAGGATACAACGATATAGATGCAACAATAAAAGAAGCGATGAAAACTTAATGGTTTCAAGTGAAGCATTTTACACAAGAGGTCTGTCGTTCGATTTCAATGCATACGCCTTTGATATTCTGATGTTATTACAATTACAATGTGAAGGTGATAGAACCCTTTGTGGTTTAACTCCGGCACCACCGCCACACCTGTTTCTACCTAATAACAGCAGTGTTAGGCGCTTCTGTGAAGATGTTTCGTTTTGAAAGGTGTGGTAGTCCTCAGGGGTACGGGCGTACCTGTGGCTGACCTCAGGTAGGAATATCTAATCCTATCCCAGCCCCTCGCCATCAGGTGGACTGCATGCTCGTCTGCTACTCCTATATTATAAAAAAAATAAAAATAAAAAGCGCGTGATGAGAAAGAGTCAAGATTACCAATCCGCACTTAGCCAGCGTAAATAATTATACTATACATAGGCATCCTAAACACTTTGAGAGGCAACATGTTCCCAGCATTGGGGTAAAAAATGATTGATGACGAACATACAATATATATGTTTACCTCAGCACTATCTATTTATTTACGTATTATATAAATCTATAAAGGTTCTATAAGCGTAAGAAAATGTTAAACTTCAAGTTAGAATTGTATTTAACAGTTTTAAACCGTACGGTCTATAAAATGAGGTGAGTTAGCTTTTAAACAAAACAAGCTTTCATCCTCTTTCTTGTCCTAAGTATTTCTATTCTTCCTAAATAACTACGAAAAAATCGAGCTCTAACACAGTGAGTGTAATCTTAAACGCAGCGTTTGCCAATCAGTCAGTTGATATTATTTAGTATATATAGATAGTAGTAGTAGTATTAGATAGTAGATAGTAGTACTATTATAGTAGATATTATTAGTTTTATTATTATTTTGTGATGTAGAATAATTAATAATAGAAACGAGTGCTCGCGATTTATTTTTAATGTAATATGTGTTCCGTAGGTACATAATAAATAATAATAAAAATGTTCCTAATTTTAAAAGAGTTTCTATTTGATCTTATTTTCGCGTGTTAATGAGATCTCTTGATCTCACAGTTTGTCCTATTATTTTTGCTTTCAATAGGTACTTGTAGAAAGTTGTAGAATGCGATATACATCGAAAAAGGTACCTACACTTTTTGAAGGTATTCTGTGAATAAAACGAATGGGGTCTAAGTTTTATTATAATTGTCGGTTTAATAGTTTTTCGGACTAAGGCGAAAGGACGCCAATTTTAAAAATGTTGCAAATATAATTTAGTATTTTGTTTCGATTAACGATATTCCCGACACCATTTTATGAGATATCGAGATGTGTTATCGAAGGTTCCATATATTTCGCTGTTATTTTTAAACTGTCACGTTGAGTAATAATTTTCCTCGTAAAACTGTAACTTTTCACATATATCTGTAGCGTGACACTAATTTGTGTAAAGAGCGATCCACTCAGTCATAAATAACCATCTCATTTACATACCAACACATTGTTAGAATTCTCCTTATGTACCCGACAGTCGTCTCTGCCAACTATCTTTAAGAAAAGCCGCATTTATTTCATTCTAATTTGTATTTTCCTCTCATTCTGACACAGGGTGAGACCAACCAAGCGTGCCGATAGGCGGAGCTTCCGACCTAACCAGTTCAGCGTGACCCGTGGAAATTCGTTGAATGTCTCCTCTAAATTCCATTTCGCGTTGAAACCAAGAAGCAGGGTAGGTCATCCAAAAATGGGTGCACTATAAAACGCCTGACTGCACATTGGCTGATTTAGACCACGCCTACTTGGAAATGCATTTCCAAGATTGCTATGCAGATGGTATTCCGTGTAAGGACGGGAATTCTAAAAGTTTTGCTCGGATTTGGCGGGTGGCAGGGATTTTTAAGAAAAGAGGAGGATTTTAGGTTAATGGCAGATGGGAGGTTTATGCGGAAACTTGAGAGTTTGTACTGAAAAGATCGTAGCCTCGTTGGTAGGATGCCTAACCAAGTTTTTTAATTAACATGCTTTGGCTGTAGTGCGCTTTACATTTGAACAAAAGTGTGCCGAAAATCTCCGTGGAGTGGCAGAATAAAGATTGCTATACAGAAATTTTGGAAAATTATCGCGAACATTGACTCAATTTAAACATTTAGGTAGACTTTAATATAATTTTATACGTCTATAGGAAGTTTTGAATGAATTAAGAAAGGGGAAAGTGCTGAAAGTGATTTTTAAGAAATGAAAGCATATATTGAATATGTTCATTTGTATGGACTGTAGTTAAGTGACGACTGCTGACCATCGACATTTGACATTAATTTTCATATAGAATAGATGTACCACATAAAATCCTACTTACATTACGTACTAGTTACGTTGCTCTCTTGAAGACTAAAATGGATTGTTTTTAAAAGTGAATTTGCCTTACCACACCCGTTCAACCAGAATGTAGCAACGCTACGTTGCTGCTACGAGGCAGAAAATAATAGGCGTGGCGACCGTAGATGAATCTTAACGGTCTACCATATGTGCCCATATGAAACCAAATAGATTGTCAACCCATTATTGTCCCACTGCTGGGCCAGAGTTCCTTATATAATGAGAAAGGTTTGGGTTTACCAATGGGTAGTATAGACTACGTTGACCGAATGCGTTTTGGTAGACTTAACACAACCTTGAGAACTTTTTTAGTTCTTTAAAAGGCGTTCTCTTTAGGCGTGTACGGCATTTCGCGTTTTTTTCGCCATTTAAGTGATAATTAATTTCTAATAGGTTACACACATAGATTTTGAGAAATCAGACGTTCATCGCTGGGATTTGAAGTTCGGATGGATTGAGAGGCTGAGTGTCTAGCCAGAAGGCTATCATTGATTACCAAAGGTATCTGACGTCAAAGACAAATAGTTCTTTCTACTCCCTCTTACAGTGTTTTTATTTGTAAAAGATATGCGTTTAAGAAGCCTCTTTGGGCAATCCTGTGAAATAATATCTTTGTAGAATGAATACATTTTAATATATAATGAATACTCACGATACGTTTATTTTATATCGCTTAACACTATCGTGGCTAAGTTTTATGCACCTGGGTCGATATACTGGGATAAAATTTACGTAAGTATCATGCATAGTTGTTCAATATGCTATGGTATGCTATAATCTCTTATATACCTATATGATATGCTACAATGTTAAAATGAACAGTAAGTACATTCTTTAACAATGATATTAATTAATACCTACTTATTGAAAATGTTATTTGATATTAATAAAATGCTTATCCAAATTTTGCGAATGCCGGCTGATTTACATGAGTAGGTACCGTGTTGCATCGGCTTCAGGTAGAACTCCTGAAGGCATTGACCACCTACCCCATGGTATGGTATGGTAGCCATCTACATACTTGTAGATGGCTACCACATACATACATAAAAAAATGTCTGTCTGTTTGTCTGTACGTCTTAAATATGGAAACAAACCTATCTGAGATACTTTGACAGTATTTAATACTAGGATCACAGTAAGTTCATGGCTTGTTTATAACAAAGACGTAACAAAACCATAATGTAACAATACCGTAACTCATTTCCGTCACTGAATGCCCTCATAACTCCGCCATTTCAATAACAATGTTCGCCATTATGGCGAGTCCGTAACACAATGCTTGACGCGCGGCGCGCTCCGCTGGGTTTCAATCCCGCACTTCCACTCAGTAAGCAGTATTATAGAAAATGAAAAGAATGAAGATTTTTCCTAATAACAAGTTCAAAAGGTATTCCGATGAGATTAAAACACATTTTTGTTTTTTCAATTACATTCGTGTTTCGCTTTGAAACTGGTAGTAACTAAAGAGTTGTAGAATTTCATAAAATGACCATTCTTTTTTGAAATAGGTGTTAATCTAGCAGTACTGGTCTCGTACTAATTTAAACTTTCCATGTGGTTCAGTGTTCAGATTCAACTCTACTGTCCTTTGTATTTTTGTAATTATGCGCGTTTTTTTGGAGTAATGAAAATTACCACTTACTTAAGGGTAAAGTAAACCTTTGAATTTTTTTTTTTCCAAGTATTATGTAGTTCAAAATCCGTCATTGGTCAGCGTGATGGACCTCAGCTAAAAAAATCCATTAAAAACGTGAACAAAACGTTACCACAACCACACACGTAACAATATTCTGTTAAGCCGTACAAAAACTGATAAAAACGTAACAATGTAGCTCCCGTCATTGCATGCCTTCAGCGCCATTTCAATAACAATGTTCGCCATAATGGCGGATCTCGCTCCGGTGGGTTTCAATCCCATCCTGTTGCGGATTTCATTCCCGCTTCGTTTCCACTCACCGCGGTATTGTGGGGAATAAAAAAATGAACTTTTTTCTTAACACCGGCCTAATCCATAGTGAGTACCTATAGGTGATATTACTCAAATTTGGTAAACGTACTCCGCGCTTTTAGATAGTACAAATGAAAAGTTTATTTAACTTTCTAGGTACATAAAAATCTAACAAACATTTTATAATAAAAATATAAAATGCATTTTTTATACTTAGGTGTACTGTGTGCCATCAACAAAGGCAATATGTAATTATTAAGTTGTCATAAGTATAAAGCAAAAATTAAAACTACTCTACTTACTTTTTTTAAGGATGGTTTCCTTGCAAAATATTATAGTAGCGTAGTAGACGAGCATGCAGTCCACAGAGGGTTCTACCACCATTTTTACCTTAGGTACTTTATTTTTGAATAATAGTCACATTGTACTTATATTTTATTTCAATAAATTTCAATTTCCGTTCGAGAGCACTGAAATAAATTCGCCATATTACTCGAAGATAAACTCCTGTTCGTAAGAGCAATCCTTATTAAGTCCTCCCTTGCATGTCAAGCAATAGTTACCATATTTTAAAACCGCCACGTGTCGCCACGGAAACGAAGTCTACTAATGGACGGACGGACGTCATCTATTTCACGTATATCGCGATTTAGATGGGGATGTGTCGATAAATAGCTACATATGGGCAAAGGTTTAAAGCGAAAATATTTATAGTTTAAAATAAAATAACGAAATATCGGCGAATTCTTTAGTTAACAAAGCAGTCGCCAACGCAAATTTCGATAGTATAACTAAAGATTGAACCAAAAACCCATTAGGTAATATAATGCAATACTACATACATTTATTAACTTTTCGAACGCTAACTAAGAAGTAAATGGATGTACAAGATCATTTATAACATGTCAATTTATAACAATTAGGGACATTTATAAACACATGAAATTAGTTTTTGTTTGTATTTGAAAGCGTGCAATTTACTCAATGGTAATTAGCTACCGCTGCCTAATTGGACTCCTACTTGTAGTCAATCATACATGCGTTGCTTCCCTTGAGGACTCATTTGAAAATCTTAAAATATCTCGTATAAATGTGTTTTCTACACCACAATCTTAACCAGAACTGTTCTACCACTTTAAAAAGAAGGGACTGGATAGATTTCCGAAGAAGATTCAATTCTATTTAAAGTATGTAAAAAAACTACATGTCTTGTTTAAAATCCCAAAAGGTATATAAGTTATGAAAATCAATCCAGTGTTTTTTCTGTAAAACTTGTTAAAAAAATAACTGTTTAATTAAACAAAATATACATTTAGAATTGTCTTTTATTTAATCATGTAATTAATTTACTTTACACCCTGTTAATTTTGAAAATTTAAATACATATACTTACACAAAAAGGAAACGGAATATTCAAAGCATTTATTTTTTCAAAATATTTTGCTGCAATATAAGTTTAAAGTGACATGCCCTAGCAAGTCCCACCCTCGTGAGAGAGGGTAGGCATTGTCATTTAAATTTACAGACGCATCCCGACATTTCGACACGAAATTTGAATCACAATCGCAGTTTACAACACACTGAAGTTTTTGCTACGGTCTACAACTTTTATGTATTTTACAATGTAGGTATTTCATTTTTTGTTATGCGTACCAAGAATACAGTGTACGTGATGTAAGTGGTTACTGCCGACCATTGACAATTATAATCAAGTCGCTACATTTAAAAACTAAATTAGAACGCCTTAGATAATTATGACTTTCTTACCACAGCATTCGAATCAGGACACAGCAACACAAAAATTAAGTAACTAAAACATTGTTTTTAACAACTTTCCCAATATAAATGTATTATACTCCTCTGTTACGTTTTTATATATAAATATAGGAGTAGCAGACGAGCATGCATTCCACTTCATGGTAAATGGCTACTGCCGCCCATGGGCATTTGTAATCAACCCCAAATAAGATTAGATATTCTTTCTGAGGTCAGCCACAGATGCACCGTTACCCCTGAGGACTAAGCTGGAACGCCTCGGAAAAGTATATCTCCCTTACCACACCCTTAAAACCAGAACACAGCAGCGCTTAACACTGCTATTATTAGGCAGAAATAGGTGTGGCAGTGGTGCCGCTGGAGTCGAACCACATAAGGTTCTACCACCTTTCAGTATGGATATCTTTCACATCTGTACAAGGTCTGGATCGTACTACCATAGATAGATAGATATGCTTTATTGCACACTTCAATAGATCATAACAATTGTACACAATTATATACGTTAATCGTATGCAATAGACGGCCTTATCGCTAAGCAGATAGATGCTTAATTATTCCTATGACAACGCAACGCCTCCTAAGAGTACCTATCTCCTTTACCACATTCTTCAGAACACAACAGCACTTACTGCTATAAAACAAAAACAGCGGCGGTGTTACTCCAGAGTCGAGCCACAAACAGTTCTTCTAAACATGAGCCCATAAATGATAAATGAAAACATGACACTTCATCCACACTATCGCTTACTGCGAACAATATTTATTACATTCAAAGCGCTAAAACCCATTGAACAAAACACCCCAGTATCAAATAATGACGCAATTGAAAATATGTATTTTGTGTTCCTATGAATGATATGACACTTTAAAGGCGTTACGAATTATAGTGGCATGGGACAAAGTTACCCCATGCGCCTCAAATAATACAAATTTCGAACCAACCCGTTTATAACTAAGAGATAGAGTACATTTTTGCTACATAACCCGTTTTTGGGTAGTACATGCGTTGAAAATAACATCTTATTGTGTTTTTAACACTTCACCCCCGTTGCAGCGAGTGTGGGGTCGCTGGGGGTCCACCCTCTCTGATTAGCGTTCTTAATCTACGGGGGATGCTTGGTTGGCGTTATACAATTGGTGTCATCACAATTGTATTTTAGTTGAAGTATTGACTGTTTCTACGAATATTAAGTTCTAGTTCTTTTTAAGCTAAAATTAAAATACAAGAAATTAATACTTAGTACAAAAATTTTTAGACTGTAAATTGTTATTGTTAGAGTACATTGGCAATTAATTCGTTTATGTTTTAAATTGTGAAATCAATAAAATGTACTGCTATTGTGTTAGATTGTCCAATGCTACGTTATTATTCGTAAACAATATAACATGTATTTACTTTTTTTATTATATAACAAAATATAATGTAAAAATCCCAAAAAAGACAAATCAAATCTATGCTAACTTAATTTATGTATTTAGTGCATTTTTACAACATTTATTGTACTTTACGTTTGATATTACATTTATAAAGCACTTTTGTAATTAAACCTTTATACTAATTACAACTTATTTTTTTGAAAATAAAACGCCATCACTCTCGCATAACACCGTCCAGTTATTCAATAATATTTTGAATGTTTATTTAACATCTTAAGCTGTTGCTTAATGAACTACAGCCCGTCTGTTTGTACATGTTATCTCATTATGTTAATAGTTAATACCGTACTGTCATCTGTTTTGTGCAAATGTACTAAATACATACATACATATGCTAACAAATGTTGGTATTCGTTGCATTATATTATTGTTTTGTTCAAATATTTGTTCAAATAAATTGTCAGTCTCAATATGCATTTTATTTAAATAGTAAAATCATAAACTTGTCGTAAAATAATTATACTTATATTAACACTGTATGACTTATAACACTACAATGTAAAAAATAATTTAAATAAATATTAGTTTAGTACATAGTTCTGAGTCGACGCTATATATATTTCAACACGACGAAAATAGTGTCCAAAATAAGCAATGAGAAGAAACTATGTAACGATTAATCACTGAAGGTAGTAGAACCCTTTGTGGTTCGCCTTTGGAAGCACCACCGTCACACCTATTTCTGCCTGTTACAGCAGTGTTTAGCGCTGTTGTGTTCTGGTTTGAGGGGTGTGGTAAGGGAGATAGAATTTTCCAGCTTAGTTCTCAGGGGTAGCGGCGCATCTGTGGCCGACCTCATGTAGGAATCTAAACCGCTGGTGTTGATTACAGATATCCATGGGCGGCAGTAACCACTTGCCTTCAGATGGACTGCATGCTTGCCTGCTAGTCCTATCCTATATAAAAAAACACACTTATAACAGGAGTTCCAACTTAGTCTAAGCTTCAAAACTAATTTGAAATAGCTCATGTAACTCAGGGGTAGCAATGCAGCGTTGGCTGGAATCAGGTTGGACTATCCTATCTGAGGTTGAGCCGCCCATGAACGTCAGTAGCCACTAACCATCAAGGGTACTTACATAAAAAACCAACCAACAACCATAAACTAAATACACCATTAATCGCGGTCATTAACCGCAGTGTTATTCTGGATCGCATAATCGCATTCGGATATATTCGAGACATTAGGCCGATCGGATGTGGTGCGCGGGCGGCGGAAACTAACGCCATCTATTGTGCGTGACGTCACTTCCGTCGTGGCGATGTTTGAACAGCAGGCGGTCTTAGTGTGAACGGCTTTGTATTAGAAGCTATAGGTGTGTGCGTTAAATAGGTGCAATACCCAAAAAAAAAAAAACAATATTTGATACGTTTATATACGTTTTTTTTTGGGTAATCTGAACTAATCTGAAGCAGCAAACGAGCATTATTTTTATAATATAGGAGTAGCAGACGAGCACGCAGTCCACCTGATGATATGTGGCTACTCCTGCTCATGGACATCTATAAATAACACCAGATAAGATTGGATTCGTAACTAAGGTCTAGCACAGATGCGTTGTTTCCCTCTAAGGACTAATTTGGCACTCCTCAAAAAAATAATCCCCTTACGACACTCTTCAAAGCAGAACCTAGCAATACTAAACACTGGTTTTATTAGGCAGAAATAATGGTGGTGCCGCCGGAGTTGAACCACAAAGAGTTTTACCTTCGATTGCCTTTTTTTGAGGAATTTTGTCTTAATCATAGATTAGTAAAGATTACTCACTCCTAACAAGAAAATGTACCCAGTTTTGAGAATTGAAATAGTTGCGTAAAAAAGTTTTGCCACGTCTCCGTGCTAAAATGTCCCTAAAATATTTGAAATAATTATTTATTTATTACGTAAATTACGCAGTATTAGTTATTTATTCGTAAATTTTCTCTAAAAATGTTTTATTTGTCAAGAATTCAAAAAAATAACTTAGTAAAATAAGCCGTTTGTGGCTTCATTCAATTTCAAGGCGGCGAAGTATCTTTACTAATCTATGGTCTTAATTCAGAAGTAAAGTATATGTTCTCAAAATAAGCTAGGACACCTGTTTTATATCAAATTTGCTACAGATGATAAGCGTCCACTAAACATCAGGTGGTGTGCACGCTCGTTTGATATTCCTATTAAATAAAAAATACCTAATTACATCTGTCTATTCATCAAAAGCGTCGTTAGCGAGTGAGTCCATTATTATTTTAATGTCCATTCAGAATACCACAATGCATTCTACACTTGAATTAGTTACGACCAAAGAAATTCGATTCCTAATTCAAATTGTAAAAACCGCCAATTCGACACGCACCGACCGCGTCGCGAACAAGTGCAACAATGACGTCATTAACCAAACTTTGCGCGGTACAATTAAATTAATACATCCTTTAGCAGATATAAATAAAGGCTATTTTTGACTGTTAAACTTTTTGCAACAGAAAATACGGTTGTCGTGGCATTCCTACCGTGTATGAATTTAAAAATAATAATACGTCATCGCTCAGTCCCTCTGTCTTTTTGATTCAGTGTTGCGTATTACGCGTTACAGTCGTATGTTGAATTTGATGAGCGTAGATTGCGAGTTTCCATTGTTAGCGATATGAGAATATAATATACCTTTTTTAAATAAGTATACATTGAAGTAATTTCAATTTACTTTCTTTAGCGTATTTAAATTGACGGCTTATACTTTCTACTTACATTTTAGGTACGATGTGGTACCATGGGTGTCAAGGATTTCGAAGATCTCGAATATATAAATACTTGATAAGCTATATAAAAATTAAAATTTATCATTGAAATGTCTGCTTTAAGGACTTAAACGCGAAAACCTCTCGTATGAGGACAAAACTTATCCTTATCTATTCAAAACTTGCCACACGATTTTTGCTAGGTGTTAAGAATTGGGGCCAACAACAATTATTATAAAATAAAAACCCGACTGCTTTAGAATCTATTAAGCCGTTTGGGCTGCAGAACATGTCGAAGAATGAGACATGCATTTATTTATACGTTTTAAAAATTTTGTACTCCTCAATCGGTAAATTACAGATTTTGATAAAAGCTTTATAAATTATTCCATATTTCCATCAATAGATTTTTTAATTCGCATTTTTGTCAAAAAAAAAACACAATGGAAACACAGACACCCGATGGCTAAATTCGCGCGTGAATTTAAATCTCGCCTGGGGATAGGAAGCGGTGATTTGTGGTTATTTACCGCGGCTGTTAAGTTTCCATTTTGGATCGCCGCTCGTGCGGAATCCGCGACGATTTGGATGCGGAATCCGTTTTTAATTTTACAGAATAGGGCCGCAAACGCCTTTGTTGTATGTATGATGGTATATGTGTGTGTAACGTAGAGTAGGTAATAGTTTTGAAGGTTCCATTTGATGGTTCGAGTCCAGAGATTATTTACACCTATTTCTACCTAATAACAGTATTGTTAAGCACTGCTGTATTGTGGTTTGAAGGGTGTGGCAAGGGAAACATACTAACTGTGTCATACTTTTTCGAGGCATTCCTTAGTCCTCAGGGGTACCAACTACCAAAGTATCTGTGGCTGACCTCAGGTAGGCCACAAGCACCAATTAATATTAGTTTTATGTAATGATAATAATAATATATACTTTATTGTACCCACAACATGAAATAATAAAGAAAACATACAAATATAAAACAACCCAATAGGCGGCCTTACCGCTAATCAGCGATCTCTTCCAGGCAACCTTAAGGAGGAGGAACCTTAGTGAGGAGTAAAAGTAAGGACGAGTTAAAAATAGGTAGGGTGTAAATATATTATTGAGATTTTAAAATAATTATGTAAGTTTTCGCAAGTTCATGAATTACTCTTTAGGATTGTTTATGTCATAGATTTAATGGACATACAAACATACGAGTATCTTTATCAACACGCAGATCCAAAATATACATTTAAATTAAATATAAATACCTGCCTGGGCTTGAATCGAACCCGGCATCTTTGCTTATCAAATTTATATGAACACCATATAAATTGTAGCCCGACGCGAATTTATCAGAGTTAATTACGTAGTTGCAATAATAGGCAATCTTATGAAACCTATTTCTATTTATTTTAAATTTCAAAATGAGTACGGTAGTCTCATGATAAAACACAAATATATCTCACTAACATATTAGAAACAAATCTTAGCAATCATCGAGTAAATATTTGTATTTAGAGAGCTTTCTCGAAGCTCCAGCAAATCGAATTTACGAATCAATTTGTCTACTCTCCGAACAGAACAAATATTCAGGTAAAATGCAAAACTTTGCAAAGACTAAATAAGTATACGTTGCTGCGTCCTGCTTTAATACCTATCTCGTTGTTAGAGCTGAAGGTGTTATAAATAAGTAAAAGGTAAGGTGCACAAGTTTAAAAAACTAAACAATAACGCTATCCAAATTGAATTAAAAATGTAAAATGCACTTTACACTTTAAATGCATATTTTAATGTTATAAACGCATGTATTTATATTTGTAAAATTAAATGTCGTTGCAATTGACTATTCAGTTTTTTTAACCTCATAATGCGAAATTTTTGTTCGGACACGGTCCAGGGGGCGCTGTAGGTATGTCTGTAAATGTAAACAGTGACCGTTTTGAAACAAACGTAAGAACGTTTGTTTGAAAACGGTAGTTTACTTTTTAAGTCATACTAAGGTTAGTCGTTTGAAGGGTGTGGTAATGGCGGCATTCTTGGCCGACCTCGAATATAAGTCTTATCTTATATCGGGTTGATTACAGATATCCATGGGCTGTAGTAGACCTTACCATGCTCGTCTGCTAGTACTATATTATAAAAAAACTTTGAAGGTTACTTTCAAATTGTTTTAATGTCAAAATGATGGGCAAAAATCAGAACATAAAAATTAAAAGTGGCACGTCTACATATTGGAATGTTGATCTATGATGTTGCGCCGTCTGGAGCCAACAGCGAATCAGTTCAAGCCTAGATTTAGTAAATTTACTAAATTTTAAGTCTTCGCCGGTTTCTTGGGAGGCGCTATGCAAATTTTATTCCATCACGCACTGTGTATTTTAAACGTAGCGTTTTCTTGATATCTTCTTTTATATATGAATGATTTTTTATGCAGCAGCAAGACGGGACTTCGTACCCACGGGCCTCTCATATGCCATATGGGGGGTGGGTAGGGATTATTCGGGTCTCGAGGGTACCCTCTCGAGGATTTTTTATGCTTTCAAGATTTAAAACATGTAGATTTCAGATAAGATAATTATATATCATTTGTTCTCAAATGTAGCTATTTTACCTATAACCTTGTAAGCAATTTAAACAAAACTTTATATTTATTCACTACTAGTATTTGCCCGCGGCTTCGCCCGCGTTTAAAAGAAAATAAATACATAAAACTGAAAATTCGTAACTTCATTGGAACGTCAGTGGCGCCATCTGGCGAAAATTGGTCGTACCAACTCTGGGACCTTCGTGGGCTCATGGACAACAACTTTGCTTTGCAAGTAATGGAATCCATTGCTTAAGTATTTCAAGTAGATATGGTGAATCTATCCGAAAATAATCGACTTTAACATCGATTTAGTCAATTCGAATCTACCTTTCTTTAAACGTTCATCGTAATATTATTTCATCTTCTGATGGTTTCATCAATCCTCGAAATTTTTAAGGACTAGAGATTGTAGAGGACTGTTTCGGAAAATCAATCTTCAATTTATTTTATTGCTGATCGAAGAAAAAATTATCGATCAAAAAAGAAACACGTTTTGTACGCTGCAAAAAGATGAAAAAACAGCAAGTGATAAATATTGCAACATTTTGTTGTACAAAGTTCAATCTCGATTTCCGTGTACCTGCGTTCACTAAATTGATTTATTGCTTGATGTGGATTAAGAAGATCTATCAAAATCTATCATCAGAGTAGAATACAGTTGTAGTTCGCGTTTTAGATAAAGACTATTTACCTACACTAAAATAATTTACTTTATATTTTGGTCTTTTCTACCTTACGAGCGTTTTTTTTACCGCGACGTTTTTACCGCGGCGTTTTTAACGACATGTATGCATGGAGCCTGAGTGAATTCTCAACGAGGCTGTCACGAAGGGTTGACATTTGCTCGTGGCACGTTATTTGAACAAAAGGGTTTTTTGGAGGGAAATCCAACTCCAGATTGTCTCGTCGACAGGCTGATTGGATTACCCGATTTGAATTTCGATTTTGTGCCATCTCGATAAAAAGTTTACAAGTTGTGGTAAACATATAAATATTGATGCATTTCTGTTGTTGAAATCAACAGATAGGTATAGCTATTTTGAGTATTTTCATATTTTAAGTGAGGGTATATAGTTAAAACTTCTGTACATCAATTGCAATGCAATTGCAAAGTACTTGTGTACGAATATCTTCTTTCTTGTTTTTAGAGGCAATGGGACCTTCTTCCGTTTGGTGACGTTTTAATATAAAAGTTAGTATGTTAACAAATTAATATATTATAAAAAGTGGTTAGTATTATTATTTTATAATTATTTTTCTCCGACTATCATTATAACATATTATGCAATATTTTGCTTTCTCTACATACATATATAGAGCTACAGAATTACAAAGGCTGCGAGTAAACGAGTTGGTCACATTCGGCCGACCCTTTTGTACATTTGTTTATTAAATTAATGTCCATATTTCCACGACTTTGTCTCTACAAGAGCCTTTGCAACGTACATAAGAGATAGATACGCGGTTTTGGCACATATTCCTACAGTTTAAAGCATATAATTGTTTAGCAATTCCTCATATGTCATTTCAGTTGAATATTTCCAGGGCCGTATTTGGGGGAGGGCAAACGAAGCTACTGCCTAAGAGCTTCAACTAGAGGGGGCCCCTAAAATAGAGGTAAAGAATAGTCAAATTACGACGGGTTAGTAACTTTTACATGACGGGTTCTTTTCAAACAGTATATTTTCGCATTTTTACCGATAGGACTTGCACAAATAATTATTATTATATACTTTTTTACTCCGCTGGCGCAAAAACCCAAAGTGAGAAGACCCTGACATGAGAGTTTGGCACTTGACCTTGATTTAAACTTATAACAAATACTAATTACTGTATTATTTGTTGATATAATTTTATTTGTTGCCAAAATTGTTTGACCAACTTGACTGATAAAATGCTGCTTTTACTCAGAAAATAATTAGGGGCCTCTGCTCTTTTGGCACCCCAGGACCCCCACAGCCCCAAATCCGGCCCTGGATATTTCGTTTGAAGCAGTGTCACTCGTGACAAAGGTGCCTTGTTTTAAAATAACAAAGATATGTCGTTCAGAGTTTTTGAGATTTGCTTTTTGAATTTTAATTTGTTCTCTCTGTAGCGCGTAAGGGAGATTTGTTTATTAATTATGACGTTTGTTAAAGTTAAAGTTCATTAATAAAGTTAAAACGCTAAGTTATCAATATTTTAAGATATCATATTTAATATCATAATATCATAATTTTATAATATCATATTTCAAGGTGGTAGTACCCTTTGTGTTTCGACTTCGGCGACACCACTATTACCTATTTCTGCCTAATAATAGCAGTATTAGGCGCTGCTGTGTTTCGTTTTGAAGGGTGTGGTAAGGGAGACAGACTTTTCCGAGGCGTTCCAGTTTAGTCCTTAAGGGTCGCGGCGCATCTGTGGCCGACCTCAGGTAGGAATATCTAATCCTTTCTGGAGTTGGTTACAGATGTCCATGGGCGGCAGTAACCACTTTCTATCAGGTGGACTGCATGCTCGTCTGCTACTTCTATCATCACATAGGTTTTAATTAGTTAAAGGAATTTCTAGCGTTAAAACATCGTGAGGAAACCTGCATACGTGAGAGATTTATAAAAAAAAATCTCAAAGGTATGTGAAGTCTACCAATACGCACTTGGCCAGCGCGGTGGACTATGGCCTAATCCTTATCATTATGGGAGGAGACCCGTGCCCAGCAGTGGGACAGTAATGGGTTGTTGATGATGATGATGAAATAAAAATCTATGTCGACTTATACTTAATGTAAATACCCAATTGTGTAAATAACCTAAATAAGGCAGTATCTACCTAATTATAATCCATTTGAATCCACGTATTCGTCACAACCCCAGATATCTACAAGACAATACATAATAAACCAACCTAAAACATTGACACGATATTTCGACATAGGCGATTATAATTAGCGAGGACCCCTCTCTAACGCAATAAGGGGTGAACAGGGGCCCTTATGCAATAACCCACCTAATTTGATTTTTATTTTGATCTCGTTTTTCCGTTTGATTGTCCCCCGGGCGAATGTAGTTAACTTCAATGATATTAGATATGATTTTTGTGGATATTTTTATTTATATTGAAGTCGAAATAAAATGGCAGTGTCATTAATTATTAGACTAATCATATTTGTTTCTTCGTAGCTCGGGAGGGCTCCTTGATAAGTTTTCAACGAATTACCTTCTTATATAAGATTTTAAAGTGGTATGGTATGGTATGGTATAGTGTGGTAGTATGGTAAACAACCCTTTAAGGTTCAATTTTCGAAGCACCACAACCGAACCTATTTTTGTCTTATAACAACAGTGTGAAGTGAACTTTGGTGGTTTAAAGGTGTGGTAACAGCTTATTACACAAGGTATTCCAACTTAGTCTTCAGGAGTAGCAATAGATCTTAGATATTAGTCCTTTTCTATTTCGGGTTAATTACAGGTAAGCGACCGTCACTACTTACAATCAGATTATTATTATCGTTCCTCTTCAATTTCATAAAAAAAATATAAGTAAATAAGAATTTCGAAGGTGGTAGTACCCTTTGTGGTTCGACTTCGGCGGCACCACCGCCACACCTATTTCTGCCTCATAACAGCGGTGTTAGGCGCTGCTGTGTTCCGTTTTGAAGAGTGTGGTAAGGGAGACATACTTTTCCGAGGCGTTCCAGCTTAGTTCTAAGGGGTAGCGGCGCATCGGTGGCCGACCTCATGTAGGAATATCGAATCCTATCTGGGGTATTACAGATGTCCATAGGTGGCAGTAGCCACTTACCATCAGGTGGACTTCATGCTCGTCTGCTACTCTTATATTATAAAAAAGTACATAATTATAATAAAATTCAAAATACATTATTAACAATATGTTAAATTAATTTCAATTTCTGCCGGGAATCGAACTAGAAACCCTCTGGCAATTGTGCGGAGTCGTTCCTCGATTTTCATTTGTCTCCCGGGATTATATGAGATGTACAAGAATGAACGTGGAAATGCAATAAATCCTATTTGTTTAATAAAAAGAAGATTTTCATCCCCATTCGGGAACCGCAGTCGAATTGAATTATCTAAGCCAGCAACCCCGTGGTGGTATAATTTTATTGAAAATAATAGCGTTTGTTAGAAATGGCAGATCGCATTCTTAGAAAATGAATTATTTATAATATAATACAACGAGAGACACTTAATTTATAATGAGTTATGTGTTTGCGAATCAAGATGTTTGGTAGTTGTTAGTAATTATTTAAAACTTCAGAACCTGAAATTCTTAAAAGATTATAAAATTCTTCGGAAATTATTAAATAATCTTTTAATATTAATATTTGAGAGATTGTCTAAAGATTATTCATAGTTGCAAAGGTACGGAAATATATTCCTAGCAATATCTTATTTAAAATTTTTAGTTCTGTAAAATAAATATTAAGTTATATAAAATTTACTTCAAATATGTTTGATAACTACATTGAAATTGAAGTTAGATTTATAGAACTTACACTTTTTAAAATTAAATTTTATTTTTACTCTTACTTGCTTTTCTTATTTGTCTTATTTGGCTTTTCTTAATAATATATTACTAAGATACTCGTAAGTAGCAGACGAGCATGCAGTCCACCTGATGATAAGTGGCTACTGCCACCCATGGATATCTGTAATCAACCCCAGATGAGATTAGATATTCCTACCTGAGGTCGGCCACAGATGCGCCCCTAATGACTAAGCTGGAACGTCTCGGAAAAGTATGTATAATATGTATATAAAATAGTTCCTGACAATCACAATCCATCGAAGCCAAAGAACCAATATAAAGCAATCTATAGAGACCGGGTCTTAAATTCATCGTACACACACAACCAAAATAGAGTATGGGTCTTAAAAATCAATTGTAGTGCGCAGACGGTTGCAGATTACGCCGCCATACATCACGCATGGCTAGAGAGGCAAATTGCTCGCTAACCTGATTACAACTAGTTCCACATTGTCTTTACCCCCAACCCTCAACCACCCTCTGGGGGTTGAATATAGATTGATAAAGTGCAGAGTATGCAATGCCGTCTAAAATACAAATGGTATGACTAAAGGTTTCTGTTGAATTATTTTTGAAATCTATGAATTGTCTATTAATTTTTTGGGTTATAAAAATGTTATAGGCATAGCTGAATTCTGACGACTGACTCAAATATTAAACGTCTTAGGCCTCAAGAGTGGCAACTCTTCTTTGAGAATTTTCCAGTAGAATCCTAGTTATACGTCAGTAGTTATAGTGTTTCAGATAGATGTTAGTAGCAGTGATAAACTCGGCCTCTCGATCAAGGGGTCCGAGGTTCAAAACCCAGGCACGCACCTCTGATTTTCAAAGTTATGTGCGTATTAGAAGTCAATTATGAATTGCTACACCGGTAAAGGAAAACATCGTGACGAAATCTACATATCTGAAAGGTCTTTCCAGGTATTTGAAGTCTCGTAGACTTACTTGACAAACAAACGCACTTGGCCAGCACGGTCTCAATCTGAGAGAAAAAATGTGCTCTACAGTGGAACAATAATGAGTTGACGACTACGTTATTAAAAAAATGAACTAATAATAATACGTTCCAATTATTATTTGAAAATAATGACGACAACGTACACCAAAAGAGTAAATATAAATAATAATAAAACGTTCCAATTTACGAAAAGTAATGTCACGTCTCATTACTTGACGCAACTGTTGCAAATCCGCGATTGAGACGTGGTTCTAATGCGATGCGTGTGGCGGACGCGTGGCGCGTCACTGACATGCGTGCGCTAAGCATGCTCTGTTCGTGAGTCGCGTTTTACCAGCTTTCGACTTGCGTGTGGGTCAAATCTTGCAATTATTTTTTATTGAGTTATTTATTTATTTTTATTTTTTATTATTAGTTATACTTAAGCATTTGAGCTGGAATATTGACTTCCTATAGCAATGTATTATTGAGCTGATGAAAGAGTTGGTTGGTCACAGCGAAACTTTTACTAAGTAAGATAATTCCCGTCGTATTTATTCAATTGCTGTCGTACAATAGTAAATATGTGTAGTATCGCTCAAACGAGTACGTTTGGAAGTACCAGACATTGTTAAATTTCGAAGTTCGTAGAAATAGGATAGATTGATTTTTAATAACGCGCGTAAGAATATTTTTATTTTTGTTTGACAACCGATTTATTATTTTCTGATTTTGTTGGTAGCTATTGATGAGTCACGATTAATAAATATTTTTTTTCGAAACGCATCATTAACGAAAAATATTGTTGTATTTTTTCAAATAAACTACTGAGTCTTTCTGCTAGGTCTAAAAAATAATAAAAAATAATTATTTTATTTATACTTACTTCGATCAATACCTACTAAAATACTATTTTTATTGAGGCATTACACAAAAAATGGTTGTCCATTATCACGCGGTCATTTGTCCAATAAATGGTATTTCTCACACAAAAAACGCATTTATAACAACTAAAATGATTGTATTATACGTGTGAAATATAATATAATGTCGGCACGCGACTTTTAATGGGTTAATATGTGTATTAACTGACAAAGGGATAAAAAATAAATGAAAGTGGGTGACATTGATATCATAATCAAAATATGAAATGATATTTAGGGGAGGGACCCTTGAGTAGGATTAGTTATAGCCCTGTGTTTGTTTTTTAATGATATTTTATAGAATTGATATTGATAATTTATCGTTGTGATATTGTTAGGATTATTTGAGATTTAATTTTGAGTGGGAACGCTAGTAGGTTACTATTGAAATGATTTTTTAAATCAAATGTAATTTTGTACTATTTCAAATATTTTTTAAGGCCTAAAATGTTGAATTAATTGTGAAAATGAGGTATTAAAACAAAGCAGGGTCTTACCAAAAACATCAAACTAAATTTGATTTTAAAAACATAAAAGTCAGAAAAATATTAATAGGTAGGCAAATAAATTAATCGTCATATTTGATTATCTATAAAGATTTTTGATATAATCATATGATTACACGTATTATATTTCGTTGTGCGAGTAAATTAACTTAAAAACCTTATTAGTAAATAATTAAAAAATATAATTATTAATGAAAGAAATTTAGCAATAAGAAATTTGTCAATACTTGTGACGATTAAGAATAATTTCACGCTTGTGTAAATTGGTGCACAATCCCTTTCATATCCTGCTATAGGGCTGTCCTATACATTTCCCAGACCGACTTCACCACCAGACGGCGCTGCTTTCGCACGCCGAAATAAAAATTCGGTAAAAAACGCGCCAACACGTGCCGACGCATTATTCGATAACCGTCGGGGGCGGTTTAGACTATAGCGAACAACCCTAATTTCGCTCAGAACTACAAACGCAAAACGCAACTCTAAAACGATAAAGCAGAGTCGATATTCCACTACGAAAAATATCGATAAAAAAGTTGCGTTGCACAGAATTGCGTCGCACGGAATTGCGTTCTTTGCGCGTCGGTTAGACTTGATTTTAGATTGGTTAGAAATAGGGAGCAAGCCTGTTTCTATTTATTGGTGGGAAAGGCCGCGTGTCACTTCTAACACCAGTTTTAATATTTAGTGTCGCGTGCTAGACACGTGTGGTCCTTTGGTAAAAAACTGGACGAGCGTAATTCGCGTTTTATTGTCGCATTCTCAAATAAAAAGGGATTGGTAGGTAGGTATCTCGTTATATTTTTTGTGGTTAATGCGATGGGGTCATTAGTAGATTGGCTGGGTCTCAATGGAATGAATGAACAAATTTTAAATTGTGGTCAGGATGACGCTTTTGTTATACTTTTCAGTTGCGAATTTTGAAGCCCAAATCACTTCGATGATTGCATTCAATCAATTGAGTGATATTGTGGGTTCTGTGGGTAATCATATCCATTATAAGAATTCGTTTCAATATAATTTAGGAGCTATTATTTAATCCTAATATAGAGCTATTATTACTAATTAACTACCTGCGTGGCAAAGTGATCATCATACACTACAATACAGGGTGTTCGGGTTCTATCCCCAGCTAGTCAGGCATCTAAATTATAAATGTGTGTATAGGAATTCTGTTGTGATTCTGTAGACGTAAACTACGTTATTTTCTTAAAAAATGAAAGTAAATCATCACTCAAGTCAAGCCATCTCTAAGAACGACTAAGAAATGTTCTAAGCTAGAAATAATTTGTGCTACGCTGCTACGTAGAATTCTACGTTTCAAAGTTTTCGTCTGCCGTGAGACTAGTAGCGACATCTATTATTAGTTTGTGTGAAACTCATGAAGTATTCCTTATTATTTTACTTGAAAAATGTTAAAATAGTTAAATAGTTTGTTTCTATTATTATGTCTCAAATAAATTTGAATTTAAAAATAACTATTAACTACGGCACTATAAAAAAATATTTAATAAACAAATAACAAATACTTTTTAATTGTTTTTTTTTTTAAATTGTATTGTAATGATTTGATTAATAAATATTTTTTATAATGCCGTAGTTAATAGTTATTATTATAGCTGATTACTGATCCACTCATTTCAGAAAGAAGTGCTGGCCCAGTCCTTAAAGGTTACAATACTTGATGTAGGACAACTTTGGCTGCTAAGATATTTAATTGATTCAATGGTCAAGGTAACATTAGTTGTTCAATACACTTAGCTACACACATAAATAAACTTATGAACAAATCACAAAGTATAGGTAGATGCCTGTACCTATGCGCTTTAAATTTTGACCCAAAATCCCTGTTTGCGAAGCCGAAATGAAATAGTCAAAAATTAACTTAATCTGGTACAAATATTAGTAGGTACAGGGATAGTTACATTATTAATACTCGAATGGTTGTTGCATCTTCAAATCACGTACCTATTTACGCACGATAGGTCTATGTTTCTACGAGTAAGATCTTAAATAACGCGAGGAAAAAACATCTATTATAAACGAAACTTAACATATGCAGAACAAGTTTCGCAACACCTAACGCCATCTATCGTCGCCCTTCAACATACAGCCCGCCAAAGGGCATATTTCCGTCCACGTGCCGATAACAATGCGATATGCTGCGATATTGCAACGATATAATGGAACACGTCATCTCTAAATCATAATACGATTCACAACAACGGCGTAGGAAATAGCCTTTTTGCGTCCTCCTTATAACGGGGGTCTTTTCAACGGTTAAGGACCCTAAATTAATAATGGACGCTGTCACGCTTATCTATAGGGAAATAGATTTTTTTAATGATTGACAAGATAGTTAAAAAAAATGCACAGTTTATTATTAAATAATCACTTTGTATTTTCAACATTATCTAAGTACATTAAATCCTGGAGAAAACAGTTTCAAAGTTTAACATTTTTTGTATAAGGTGGAAGTACGAGTAGCAAACATCCAATTTGATGGTAAGTGGTCACTGCAGCCCTTAGTTCCGTAACGAAATACATATGCCTAGAGCAGGAGTTCTCTTTGAAACCGACCCTAAATGTGACCCGTTGCTACACTTTTTTTTATAATATAGGTGTAGCAGACGAGCATGCAGTCCACCTGATGGTAAGTGGCTACTGCCGCCCATGGACATCTGTAATCAACGCCAGATAGAGATATTCCTACCTGAGGCCGGCCACAGATGCGCCGCTACCCCTGAGGACTAAGCTGGAATGCCTCGGGAAAGTATGTCTCCCTTACCACACCCCTCAAAACGGAACACAACAGCGCCTAACACTGCTGTTATTTGGCGGAAATAGGTGTGGCGGTGATGCCGCCGGAGTCGAACCACAAAGGGTTCTACCACCTTCAACACACACAAACACTTGGAACTAATTGGTCGCTTGTATGTAAGTTGGCCGATATTCACACCCTGCTACTATGAATAACGTCTGAAGACTTATTAGAATGCCTGGGAAAAGAGCCTTTCCCTTGTCAGTTATCACACTCTTAAATACAAATTGCGAGTGACACTGTTAGTATTAGATAGAAATAGGTGTCGTGGTAGTCTCCTTTGAATTCTCTGAAGTTGAAACACAGAGGGTACTACCACTGTTAAAAGGTTGGCAATAGACCGCCGTTACACAAGATATTTTGTAAAACACGACCACGAAACATTCAAACAGGATAAACTAGAACCAACTTTCGTTCATCTAATTAGGAACATTGTATGTACCTACCTTACATCTGAATAAAAATCATAAGTAAAAGGAAGCGAATGAAATATCTTTCTCTGAATATTGTCGAGTGGTTATTACAACGTCTAAGTGGTCTGCTCATTTCGAGCCACTCAAATAGTCGAGGGTGCTCACGACTTAGATTTTGCGCTGAGAAAATTAAACTTATGCTCGGGGGATGTAGTCTAAATAACATTGTGAATGTGTGTGTAATTAGATTGTTTTGTAACTATATAGTGGTTAGGTTTTATGCTAAAGATAGGGTGCATAGTTTCGCGGATTGTGTAGATGAAGTAGATATTCATTTATGCAATACTGGCGGCGAAAGTCGGATGGGTGACCGCTAGTGGTATTTTTGTCATTGGGTGGCAATAATTTCAGGCGCTTTGAAGGTGGCAGAACCCTTTGTGGTTCGATTCCGGCGGCACTACCGCCACACCAATTTCTACCTAATAACAGCAGTGTTAGGCGCTGCTGTGTTCCGGTTTAAAGGGTGTGGTAAGGGAGTCAGACTTTTCCGAGGCGTTCCAGCTTAGTCCTCAGGGATAGTGGCACATCTGTGGCTGACCTCATGTAAGAATATTTAATCCTATCTCGGGTTGATTACAGATGTCCATGGGCGGCAGTAGCCACTTACCATCAGGTGGACTGCATGCTCGTCTGCTACTCCTATATTATAAAAAAGTCGTTACAACCAGTTCTAACTAGACTTATCCTAACCTGAAGACTACATTTCAGTATTTAGTATTTGTTACCTATTTATACTAAGCTTACCTAAAGCCGTCTCTCAAAAGGTATAACGCTTCAAAACACTTCATGAGAACCAATACTTCGAAATTGCTCAAATAGCCATCGTCTTTGATTAGGAAGCGTATAATTTGAGCCAAATGCCCTCCGGCAGTTTGATGGCATTCTGATCTAGATATCTCAATGCTTATATAGGTACACACGTTATGCAACTTCATGGTACCATGTTGATGGTAAATATGTGTATGGCTTAGAAACAAACCATCTACCTACCTGTCTCCTATTTATAACATTTAAGTAGTGCGATCCACCTGAATGTATGTGTTCACCACCCGTAGATATCTGTTACCAAATCAATACAGAATATAAACCAATAATTATCAAAAGAAGTATATAAGATTTAGACACCTAATTGGTATATTTATTTAGACTTCATTACTTTTACAAGCTAGGCACGTACACATTACATACATACACCCACACATTCCCATATTATAATGAAATTACATTGTCGTATTGTAAAATTCAATTAAAAATATATTAGAAAAACTAGTCCAAGATTTTTTTGTTTTGTTTTTAGTTAAACGAATTGGCTCGCTTGGGTGAAATTGTTCACATATGCATATATATTACTCACTGGATTCTCTTTGCATTAACGATCGACAAGAAAAATATTACGTTTACACATACTATACTATATTATATACTACATAATGTAAAATGTTTTGTGACTAGTACTGCCATCTAGTGGCGAGTAGCAATGCATTTCAGTAGTGACACCGCCATCTGTTGGTGAGATTCAAAACTAATATGTTTTTAGTATAACAGCTTCAGGGCAGAGACATCTAGCATAATTATCTTGAACTAAATTCTGTTTACAACACCATCTAGAAAATATATTTAGAATTAATTTCTTTGATAAGTCGTTAGTTCACTAAAAGTTGTATTAGTATGACACTTTGCCAGTAGGTGGCGCAAATATTTTTGTTAAAATATTTATTATTCGCTACCTAATGCTTTTAGATAAACATAATGAGTGAACGAATATCAATAACGGATGAATGGACAAAATTATTGCCAGTGAGTCTGAGATACCTACTGTGAGCGAGATTTACGACTGTGTTGTATTTAATAAATGTAATTGGTATGTACCATGTTCATTAAAGTAAAATAAAAAAATAATGTTAACTGTAAAAAACAATAAATAATTATTGAATTGAATTTCGTAACTGAGTTTACGAATGTACTTACATATCTTGAGATTTTTTTTTATAAATGTCAGGTATACAGGTTTCCTCACGATGTTTTACTTCACCGTTTAGCAAGTGATAATTAATTTCTAATACGTCGATCTCGATACAACTTCTACGTATTTCTTTATTTACCTATTATTTAAAGTTTTACGATTATAATTATATATACCAGGATTAATGTTAAAAGAAAACATCGCGTTTTTGTCATTTAATAAACAACATAGCTACTACATAGTACTTTGTTTCAAAGGTTGACGTTCAAAAAGTTATGTTAAGAATCTATTTTGAATAAAATACTTATTTCTGATTGGATTTTAATTAGCTACTAACTACAAAAAGACAAATGGAAATAACTTGTAAATTAGTTTGTCGATTTGCCTTCATTATTACCTACTCGTACTTTTAAATCCAGGTTTCTATACATTAAAATATTCCGTAGAAGTGTATTCTCACGGGACTTAACGCAGCTATCAGAACTCGACTGTCAATCGCGTTAAGAATCCAATTAACATTTTTACAACTGTAACTATTTTTGTATTTATCTGTACATGCAAATGTTGCATGTTTCTTCTTACAATGTGTGAGAAATTTACATTAATGTGATATGTTTAGTCTACAGAGAAAAGTTGCTTTTGTATATCTAAGTTTTAATAATATAGGAGTAGCAGACGAGCATTACTATCCAGGTGGGTATGTGGCTACTGCCGACATATGTAATCAACCTCAGATAGGATTAGATTCCTACCTGAGGTCGGGCACAGATGCGCCGCTATTCTTAAGGACTAAGTTGAAACGTCTCGGAAAAGTATGTCTCCCTTGCCACTACAAATCAGAACACAGCAGGTATGGAGAGAAATTGATACGATAGTGGTCCGTGATTCGACCATAAATAGTAGAGTCCTGGTCGGCTGAGATGGTAGAACCCTCTATGGTCCGTCATCATCACCTATTTCTGCGTAATAAGAAGTGTTAAGCGCTGCTGTGTTCTAGTTTGAAGCGCGTGGTAACGAGACACTCTTTTCCAAGGCGTTCCAGCTTAGTCCTTATGATTTGCAATGGATTTAATCGGCTTCAGGTAGAACCTGTCCCTTATGAAATTGGCCACACTTGACCATGAGTGGAATGACCACTTACCATCAGGTGGTGCAAGTTTTTTTGGAATTCCAATCTTGAAAAGAATATAATACTTATAGATATTTTTATAACAACGTTCTATAAATATCTATACGTATTATGTTTTTATTTTATTTACACCTTAGATGAATTACTTCCTTCTGATGGCAAGTAATTAGTTCTTTTAATTAACTGTTAATCTATGTTTGAATACTAGCGAAACTGCAATAAATAAAAGGAATTAAGGGAATTCTATGTAAATGAAGCGGCAAACAGTTGTTTGTATGTGGTAGATTTATGATATTGTAAACATTAGCGTGATAATGAATACTGGCTGTCTGCCTTTTTTTTTTTTTTTTTTTTGTTTACGAGGGGGAAACCTTCAAAAGGTACCCTATGCCGTGGGAGCGGCACGGAGTTATGTGGGATTCTTACCGCACTAAAACCCCCCCGGTGGCCGTCCTCGGCGCTGCGTAGAGGACTGTGCTGGCTGTCTGCCTAGCTGCTCAATTTTTAGTTTCGTTACTCGGCTCGTGTTTCTTCCTCCAATTGGATGAAACTTATTCTACAGAGAAGTACCTATGTGTTAATGGCTAAATCGTATCTTTGTTACGACTGCTATCCAATAACAGTAATCTTAACCGAGAGGGGCCGCCTATGGACATCTGAAATAAACCCAGATAAGACTAGATTCCTACCTGACGTTGGCTACAGATTCGTCGATCCTCCACAGTGGCTGCTCTTGAGGACTAAGCTAGAACGCCTTGAAAAAGTTTGCCCCCACCACATCCAACAAAACAGAAGACTGCAGTGCTTAATACTGCTGTTATTAAGCAGAAATATATGTGGCGGTGTTGTCGTTGAAGTGGAACTACAGAGGGTTCTTTAAACCTTTAAACTTTTACTTAAGATGAAATGAAAAGACTTTAAAATATTTATTTAGTAGAGGAGTGTTAAGGCCGAAAAGTTTGTAATATACGAGTACTCTTCAATCCTAACTAGCCAATCATCAGCAACCCATTACTGTTCCACTGCTGGGCACGGGTCTCCTCTCATAATGAGAAGGATTAGGCCATATTCCACCGCGCTGGGCAAGTGCGTAACTGCGTATTGATAGACTTCACATACTTTTGAAACTTTTTTTTTAAATCTCTCAGGTACGCAGGTTTCCTCACGATGTTTTCCTTCACCGTTTAGCAAGTGATAATTAATTTATAATACGCACATAAGATTGAAAAATCAGAGGTGCGTGCCTGGGATTTGAACCTCGGAGCCCTTGATCGAGAGGCCGAGATTC
This sequence comes from Epargyreus clarus clarus, assembly GCA_014595695.2. Classification (NCBI taxonomy): domain Eukaryota; kingdom Metazoa; phylum Arthropoda; class Insecta; order Lepidoptera; family Hesperiidae; genus Epargyreus; species Epargyreus clarus. The sequence goes on from JACTTY020000025.1 coordinate 1,680,626, forward strand.
TCAGCCTGGCTATCACTGCTATAGCCGGGCATAGCCGCAAACATTTAGTTAAGGGATGACAAATTATTTTTAAAGTCCCCACCGACATTTGTACCTATTGTGGAGTCATCAATTATCAGTACCGGTATGAATATTCAGTATCATCCGATCAGAAACAGGTCTTTATCTGACTTGCCATCCTGTCACATAGACTAAGATGGAGTGCCGCCTAGCTTCTAACAGAATGCAATAAGTGGATATGTGTTCATGTGTACAATGTTGCATTGCAAAGGGAAAAATGAGTGAATGATACTTCACCGCCTTGAATGTAGTCACATATGGATGGTTTTATCATTTGTTTTTTTTTATTATATAGGAGTAGCAGACGAGCATGCAGTCCACCTGATGGTAAGTGGCTACTGCCGTCCATGGACATCTGTGATCAACCTCAGATAGAATTACATATTTCTACCTGAGGTCGGCCACAGATGCGCCGCTACCCCTACGACTTATACGACGATGCTTGTAAGAATAGTCTTTTACTTTATCCCTTCATATTATCAAATCATGATTAGTATTGTTAAGGCAGAAATAAGTTTTAACATATGTTTCAAATTTTATTGTTTTATTCATAGATAAGGTTTTATGTAACACTTTTTTTAAATATTATATTTTTCATCGTAAATTTTCATACTTAAACTAGCGCAGTACTGCCCTAATATTATATATTGTGAATGTAAGTTTGTTTGCTTGTTACAATTTTACACTTTAACTATATAATATCTAATCCTATCTGGGGTTGATTGCATATGTCCAGCGGCAGTAGCCTGTTACCACCAGGTGGGCTGCATGCTCGTCTGCTACCCCCATATTATAAAAAAATACATAACCGATTGTCATGAAATTATGTACACACTTTCTCAGGGGTTTCGAAAAGGATCTATCTATCTATCTACCAGCCTTTAAAGTCCACTGCTGGACATAGGCCTCCCCTAGTCTGCGCCACTCCGACCGGTCTTGAGCCGTCTCCATCCAACGGTTACCCGCCGTCCGCTTCAGGTCATCAGTCCACCTGGTCCTGTAATCCTTTTGCCGAGACGTGGTCTCCATTCGAGGACCTTCCTACCCCACCGGTTATCGATCTTACGAACTATGTGGCCAGAACAAGGTACCTTTTATCCCGAAAATCGTTCCCGAGGGATTTTGAAAACCTCTAACCGCGTGCGAATCCGCGGGCTAAAGCGAGTTACAGAACAAATTTTATTCTAGTTTCACTAATACACCATTTACAGTTTCATGGTAAAAGAACAAAGTTAAATTACTACGTTACAAAGTTAAATCGAGACACGTTCGACGCGAATTCGAGATGATTGGCGTCATTGGGATAATCATGTGTAATGTTCACCATGTTCTGTGATTGTTTAAGACTTTCCTGTTTTCTTTCCACAGGTCTAATATAGACTGTCACTGTATTTCCGGGACTAGAATAGGGCTACGGTATCCCCTGCCTGTCGTAAGAGGCGACTAAAAAGGGGCTTCCGGGGTTGCAGGCGGCAAGAGCGGGAGCTCGAACCGTCCAGTAAGCGACCCCGGGATACCGTCGTGAACACCAGATGGTGTGGGAGGAACGAAAACTGCTCCCCAGGGCAGAGCCCGATCGGGGGATCGCGCTTGGAGGACTCCGGTTGCGTTCTGTCGGAGATCCCGGAGTTCTCCAGTTGTTCAGTTGCATTGAGGACGGCCACCGGGGGGTTTTAGTGCGGTAAAAATCCCACATAACCCGGCATCGCTCCCACGTCATCGGGGATTTTTTAAAGGTTTCCCTCTGGTTAAGGAAAAAAAAAGTCTAATTAAGTTTGTTAATTGGTCTCTTAACATAATTATTTTAAGTTAGGATTAATAACTAAAATGTATTTTTCATGAATTCAGGTTCACAAAGTGTTATACCTATATACTCCAGAGTTTCAGACCTCAGGGTACCCATGTCCAGTAGTTTAATATCTGAAAGTTTTGAGCTACATTGATATACATTTTTGAGTAGCTCAGATTGAGCTACCATTTGTTGGTCAAATAATTGGTTGAAGTTGGACCCTTAGTCCAGATTGGCTTTCGTATTTTTTTTACTTATCTACTTATTACTAAAAAATATGCGTTGGGTGGGTACCACATAATTCGTATGGATTGGTAAACATCTTTTTATTTCTTTATCATCGAAGTGACAAAGTGTCTTTATGAGAATAAAATTCTTTAAACCTTAACCATTTTACGATTGGGAATTCTAATATTAACCTTTTAGACATGGTTACCCTATCATGGGACATTTTCATAGATCTCATTGTGCGAGGGAGACAGATAGGATAGTGGAACGAAATGACAACGATCATCGAAACACAATCATTTTCGTAACTAGATCTGCGAATGTGGTGCGCAGTATGCAATAATATCAAGTAAAATATATTTTAAAAGTTATTTTCATATAAAGTGCTACACCTTTTTATTTAAATTAACATTGATGGAGACAAAACTGTAATTTATAAATGAAATTATGAACTTTAATAAATTAATCAATGATAAATACAAAACACAAAAAGGAGGTCCGAAATAAATTATTAGGTAATTTTGATGCATTTTTTGACTAATTTTTATTTAAATGTAAGTAGTTGAGCTTCGATTAAAACAATGATATTGTAGATAAAATCTTTGTATACTATTCTCCGGGCCTTAGCCAAGAAGTATAAAAAACGACGTCAGTAATCACTATTACATAACACCATCCAACGCCAAGCAGAGACAAATCCTCTAAGAAAATTGTACTGTGTGTGAGTACAGTATTATTGTCAGCGGTGTACACATAATAGCCATGCGACTGTTTCTCGTAGCACCAACTTATCTTACACTTGCTTGCCAAAAAAGTATAATATATTACTTTTTTGTTCATAATTATAAAGGTTGCTACGTTGTTTGATTTAGGAGACTTTATTAATAGTCTTATTTTGGTCAATTCTGTCTTATAATTAAAGTTTTAAGCATTGCTATATTCTGGTTTGAAGATTGTGGCAAGCGAGAGACATTTAATAGTAGGCATTAGAACTTAGTCCTCAGGGGTAGCCCCGCATCTGTGACTAACCTAAGGTAGGTCTGAAATTCTGTGTGGATCGCACTAACCATATTAATAATATATAAATAATATATTAATAATATAAATATAAAATAATAATATAAATATAATATAAATCGATTAATCGGAGAATCGATCTTTTGAAACAAAAAGTCGATTATTTTAATCGATATCCTTACTAATATTATAAATGCGAAAGTAACTTTGTCTGTCTGGTTGTCTCTTTTTCACGCCTAAACCACTGAACCGATTTTAATGGAATTTTGTACAAAGATAGTCTGAGACCCGAGAAAGGACATAGGATAGTTTTTATCCCGGAAATCCCACGGGAACTACGGATGGCGATCTGAGATCGATTAATCGGAGAATCGATCTTTTGAACCAAAAAATCGATTATTTTAATCGATCTCCAGTAATGGATCGATTCAGTGTATCGATCTTTCAACCCAGAAGACCGAAATTCGATTTTTTCATTTACCTACAGCTACTTAGAATATTTGTCTATATAAATTTAAAAAATCGGAAGCTATGCATTTGATCTTATATCATATGTCTTATCATATCTTATAGCATATCATATCTTTAAAATACTGGCGAAGCCGCGGGCACCACTAGTAATATATAAATAATATAAATATAAAATATTAACCTATTGTTTTATTTATGTTGTCAGTTAAGTATTGTTATAAAATTCAAGTACAAAAATACGCTTTCTGCACTCACAACACCACACTAGGATTCTATGTGTGGTGCAATGGACACACACAAAGACTAATTTACAAACACTCAGACCCAGAATAGAAAATTAAAGTCATCATTCAGATATTTGACTGGTCGGGGATCGAACCCGGATCGTCCTATGCGCGTCAGACCAGTATCGTGTCAAAACTTTTAATCAAAATTAGTGCATTACTTTCGTAATATAACTCGAATAAAACAACAACTTTAGTATTCAAAGTACGAGTATACTTTTCGTGCCATCAAGTGTACACCCCGTAACCGAATCTCACGTATGCAGGCATTATGTGTTCGTGACGTCATTCCGGAGTGATTTGTCAAGGCGAGGAATATGGTTTGCTGAGGAATTCCCATATTCCTTTTGCTGTTAGAGATGGGAATTTAAGTGTCTTGTTATAGATAAGTGTTACTATCTGCTTTTATCTTATAGTGATTGGAATGTGGACATCAATGGATAAAAATATCAGTGTTGATAGGTAATAGAATAGGTAATGGTTCGATCGAGGAGGTACCCCGTCACACTTGTTTCTACCGTGAAGCAGGTCTTGCATTTCGGGAGAAGGGCGTAGACAGCTGCAACCGTCCTATGTCCTATAGGTACGTGCTAGAGCGATTCATATTTTGGAATTTATTTCCCAAAAGTACTAAAATTTGGCAATTAAAAAAAACTGTGGCTACCCTATCTAGGAAAACTGCTACTTATCCACAAATTTTCAGGAGATAGTATAAAATTTCAGATCCTACCCCTAGATCCCGCAATGGATAGTTATAGCATAGAAAAATGTTACTATGAGTATAGTTTGTAGGGAAAACAAAATATGTATATTCGCAGAAGGAACCAGATCTGTAAAATTAGTCGCCAATATTTTTAAGCTGCAGAAAATTTATCATGTAATGATTGCCCGGAATTATGGACGCTTATATGAAAGAGTTATTTATATTATGTACATTTTGGTCTTAAATTAAAGACAGTTAAGGATTATGTACACTGTATGGAGAGCGATATCAGAGCTAAAATATATTTTTTATGATATTGGACAATTTTATTTATAAAAACGAAATTAATTATATTTACACCGTCGTTTACTTTGTGTCTTTGTTAATTGATTAAATAAATAAATAAACGCTTTCTACACTCACAGCCCCACACTAGGATTCCCTGTGTAGTGGGTGCCATGGACACACACATGACAAATACACAAACACCCAGACCCAGAAACAGAAATCTAAATTCATCATTTAGATATCTGTCTGGCCGGCGATCGAACCCGGGACCCTCTGCGCGTCAGACCGGTATGATGACCGCTCCGCCACGCGGGTCCTCAAATTGGCTTATATGGATTTAATGAAAAGTAAGCATAAGATCGATTAAGATATAAATAATGAAGACACTCAATTGAGATAGCCAAGGTTTAAAATCCTGGCACCTTAGAGTGTGTTTTACAATAAATTTCCGTATTTCATGTTCCGTATATTGTGTCCGTATTAAAGAGTACATCGTGAGTAAGCCTATACGTCAAAAAAAGTTCTCCAAGTTGTGTGAAGTCAATTAATAAGCACTTGGCCAGCGCGGCGGACTGATCTAAGACCAGCAATGGGACATGAAACAATGGATTGACGATGTAATCGGCCAAAAACATATGAAACAAAAAGCTTAGCTTCACACTCGCACTGGATTGCAACCTTATTGACCACCCAATTGTGTTGGCTCATAAAATATTTTTCGAAACATGATTTATATGTCAGGCAGGTCTAATTATTTGGGTCAAGCTTTTGAGATCAACTTTTTTCAATGCACGGGCTACGCTGACAGAAGATGTCAAAATTTGCTATTAATATTACGAATGACGCAACGGCCAATTAAGGTTTATATTTCCTGTTCCTGGGTGTGGGAAGAAGTGTTTTTAGTAAGTGAAGACATTTTTTACTTTCCTAAGTAAAGCGTGGTTCTGTAAAAGAAGTTAGTTTTGTAGTAGAAGATCGGGCCTTCACCCATCCGTTCAATGAATAAAACCTATTTTATATGAAAGTTAGTATGTAAAAAAAATCAAGAACGCGACCACGCTATCCCACGCTTCGCCAGAAAGGACCATCGCTGCAACTACAGTCTCTGGGGAGAGGTCTGACCCTATGTACTGCATATTTGAAGGTGGTTCGACTCCGGCGGCACCACCGCCACACCTATTTCTACCTAATAACAGCAGTGTTAGGCGCTGCTGTGTTCCGGTTTGAATTGTGTGGTAAGGGAGACAGACTTTTCTGAGGCGGTCCAGCTTAGTCCTCAGGGTAGCAGCGCATCTGTGGCCGACCTCAGGTAGGAATAACTAATCCTATCTGGGGTTGATTGCAGATGTCCATGGGCGGCAGTAGCCACTTACCATCAGGTGAACTGCATGCTCGTCTGCTACTCCTATATTATAAAAAAAATAAATAAGGATCTGACGCTCGGTTTTCCACGCTGGGCAATTCTCGAGCGTGTGGATGCAATTCTGCACAGAATCCTGGGCATGTCTACAATGATGGCACTCGCAGACTTCTTACCTAGGAACTTTAACAAAATAATACAGGATGTGTTTAATATGTACGTAGTTTTCGCCATTAAGATACTAGTAAGGACAAGAATTAAGAGTCTATTTTAATACTACATCTAAGTTTCGTGTATCTATGCATTGCATTATGTAATTATCAATATCTGTACACACGAAATGTATCCAGCGTACCATTATCCGGCGGTTCACGTCTCAATCTAAAGGTTAACCGCGTGTCTGTTGGCGGACGCGCCCCGCTGCGTTGCGCCTGCGCATCCTTCTCTATTGTGTGTTACAGGGCATAAGAATACGGCGATTTTGTTTAGCAACCGATATAAGGACATTGCTTAAAAGGCTAATTTTGACGCAGTTACTGGGTTTATTTTCAGTTATTCAATGACGTCACTTTCTCCGTTCTGGATTTTTAGAACAAGACTAAAATTTCATAATTAAGTAATTTAAATTATAAATATAAATTACGCAGCTTATATCAGATTCTGTAGTTCAAGATGAGTTTTGTGCGCTATTAAGTTCCTTTTCCGTTTTCTTATAAACTTTTAAAATACTTTGTGAAATAATGGCAGAGATATGAGTACCTAAGAATTATATCGAGTGCTGTAGTGAATAACTGGTCCGCTTATAGTGATCATCATACAATGTAAACACCGCACATAATGAACTTCCACGAGTTTCTAGTTGGCATTCCCATTTTCTGTAGGTACAATTTTATTTTAAATCTTCCTGTTTAAGTGCGTTGTTTGTTGTCTTACTGTGTAGAAAAGAATTTCTTAGAATCGCTCATCGTTCATAACTTGCGTCGCTCTACAACAATTTGTTCAACTAAATTATCTGTAAAACTCGCGCTTAGAACGTTATGTTTAATAACTTGTGCCACGGGAGGCTGTGACTGTGTGATCGTTTCGTTCAACAAATAACGTTTCGACTACAATCAACTGCAAGTGATGATAGCTCTGAGGATCCAGGGCTGCTACAAAATAAATAGAAAGAAACAAAAAAACAAAACAAAAAGAAATAAACTTTACTTAATTAATATTGGATATTTATTGAGACATTTATTTGTAGTACGGCATTACATAACAAAAATATACGAAAAAAAAGTTGGACGATAAATCTTAAGAATAAAGCTTATTAAATTGTGACCTAATTTTACCAAAGCCTTATTTTAATATAATTTAATATTCTATACTATTTCATTTCAAAAAATGATTGCCACACGCCCAGAGAATGAAATTTTGGCAGGATTTCTTTAAAAAATAACAGCGGTACTTGATTGGTATGATGACCCTTTCGCATTGAGATTGTGGTGGTGAAAATAAACATGATAATTTGTCGTTGTCATACTTAAGCCATACGTAAAAACCTAGTAAGAAATCTTGCCAGATGCCTGAAGTTCTTAAAAATATAATTATACCTGAAAGGATGCATCTTGGGAGTGCCAAAATAAAGTGCCAACCCTGAGTTCAGTACCATAGGAAGTCGAGATGCATAGAACTATCACGTTCTTTGGTTACGCTTAAATTATAAGTTGAGTGACAGTTTCATATCTAAAGTTCTAAGAGATTGCGCAGTACATTGCAATAATACTTCGGAAATGTTATATTTAGGTGGAAATATGCGGCGGGAAGGTGGATGGGTGACCGTTAGTGACAGAATTACGAAAGATCCCTTGTTGTTTTCTTTGGATAACGGTTCTTAAAATTAGTTGGAGGTTTTATTTTAGGCTGCTACACACAGCTCCACACTAGGATTACCTGTGTCGTAGGTGTCTTGTTCATCATTGAAATATCTGTCTGGCCGGGGATCGAACCTGGAACCCTTTGCACGTCAGACCGGTATAATAACCGCCTCGCCACTCAGGTCGTCAGCAGGACAGCCGGCGGCGTCAGGGCGACTGTCGCTCCACCGCGCTTATGTTGAAATCGGCGCAGTATGTGTGCCCGAAGGGTAAGACATCCCTCTTGTGTGTGTAACTGTCACTCGTATGTTACCTTAGGTATTTTAAGTATACTCTTTATTAGGATTTATGAGTTATTTACCTATCTGATAACTATGAAAGACTTATTTACTGCTTAGTATTAAAATTCTTATCTAGATAAAAGTGGCAGTTACTATTGAGTATAAATGCTTGTTAACGTCCTACAACATAGAAACAATAAAAAATAGACATGTACTTAAGTTTTATATTATACGAGCTGTGACCGACCCACTGTTTTACCTGCGTTTAATAGTGTAAAGAGGTACTCGGGACATTTCATGCATTTTTTTTACGCGGTATTCTAATTCTTTAGAAAAGTAGCCCAAGTTGCTGTTTTTAACATCAGCTGCCAATTAAAGTTCCGTCACAATCGGTACAGCCGTTTCGGAAATTAGGAAACCGACAGACAGATGGACAGACATAAAGACAGACAGGGAAATGGAAAGACAATATTTATTTTTATTACAAGTACATTTCCATACGCTGTTGTTTCGACATGACACACAGATACTTTAATTTTATTTATTTGTATAGATTGATGTATTGTGAGTATTGGAATAATTCGGAACAAACGAAGCGTCGATAAGTAACGGACGGATGGATTTGCGAGGCGTATTGTAATCTCTCGTTGGTTTTGCATACGATGCGATACCAGAGATCATGGAAGGTGTAGATAGCTTATTTGTACATGTTTGAAATATTTCAATATTTATTGAGATTTCGACAAGGTAGTTTAGGGGAAATAACGGAAATAAATACAATCAAATTTATATCACAGAAACGCTTTTGTCTAAATCAAAATTAATAACAATAAATAATTATTTTGCAACAAAAAATCATTTCAATTCGATGATTTTCGCCTACATAAATTATATAATGGACGTTAGAGCATACATTTTCAAAATATCTTTCATAGACACTCATAGGTATACATTCAAATTTAGAAATTTCTAGAAAATATACTTTTAAAACCATACAATTTCCATCAGTAACTCAGGATCAGTCAATGAGGAACACTTAAACGCTTTCTACACATTCACAGCCCCAAACTCGGATTCCCTGTGTCGTGGGTATGGTAAATATATCATTTAGATATCTGTTTGGCCCGGGATCGAAGCCGGATCCCTCTGCGCGTCTATATGGTGACCGCTCCGCCACGCGGGTCGTCAAAGTCAGTATTAGTTTAATTAACTTAATTCAATGCATTATCTATTAATTTAGGCCCTGTCTACCCCTTCTTAGTTCTAAAATTGATTTAGGGTGTAAGCTGACACAGGGCTGTCGTAATTTCGACTTGTTATCGACTTTGTTATGCTTATTTATTGGTGCTTGAGCAAATAATCCAAGGTGTTCTTTTAACGCTTAATGAGGAAGATTTAAGGGTACCGGATGTTTGCAGACCAGCTTATGGCGTACGAAATTTACATACGAATTTACGAGTAGTGTATGTTTTTACATTTTTCTTTATCTTTTGTATCTTACGCTATCTTTCGGTATCTTTCTGCCTTTACGCGTCCTTTAAATTAGAACAAAACATCTTTAAATTGCCGTTATATGGACTAAGAATCGAATCTTATTTCTGCCTAATAACAGCAGTGTTAAGCGCTGTTGTGTTTTATATTGAAGGGTGTGGTAAGGGAGACAGACTTTTCCGAGGCGTTCCAGCTTAGTCCTCAGAGGTAGCGGCGCATCTATGGCCGACCACAGGCAGGAATCTAATCCTATCGGGGGTTGATTAGAGATGTCAGTGTTTTCCTTTCCTATTACCTAAAACAAGTGGCAATTTTTTACAATTAATTTATTTCTTTTCTAAACTTACATAACTTTAAAAGTACGTGACTGGGATTCGAACCTCGGACCCTCGAATAAGAAGCCACGACATCACTGCTTCCTTTAACCACTAATATGTAACCGGTAGCCATTAATACTTCCTCAGCCGTGGGAACTCTCCTTAACCAAGTTAACATGGAGAAATGCCTTAATGACTAGACGACTATGGTGTGTAACTATGGACAACTATACCCTATACGGCAATTGTAATGTAGCTGTACATAATTTACATAGGCACATCGGATAGTGCGTAACCTGCCTTATAAGGTAAGTATACAAATTACATGTGTTTAGAATTTTCCTTGTAAATTATGTAATAAGTCGCTTTTCCAGAGTGAAATATATATAAATTAATAAAATTTATTATTTGTCTGTCACACAAAAAAAAATAATTTTTTTTAATGTTTCAATAATGAATACCAATTGTAAAATTATTATTATTTTTAATAATCTAATATTCAAATTAATATAAAAAAAATAAAAATAAACAAAACTTTTATTTATATTACATTTAAAGAATAAGAAACAATTCTATTCCCATTTATATTCCATAAATGTAAATAAAGGCGTACCCACACACTCGCGTAATTCAAATCGCAGCTAACGACTAATCGATTCTGAATAGCGAGTTGCTCGCGGATCGCGCGACGGAAATTCTTTGATAGACGGTTGATTGTGGCAACGCGCGGAAATTGCCGATATTGGTGCTTGCACAATCGGCAGAGCGAGAGTGGGGAGATGGCTTATTGAAATATTAATATCATAAACATTGTAATCTAATATTTAAGTTCAGTGAACGAATGTAAATATTATGGTTTCTATAAAGTAAACTTACTGCAATGTGGCATTTACTAAAAGGAGAAATTGAGGTATGATCTCGTTATTAGCAATAGATCTACAATCTGAGGTTGGTCATAAATGCGTTGCTACTGCTGAGGACTAAATAAGAACGCCTTGGATAAGTAGGTTTACCCCTGATCACGCCGTTCAAAGCAAAACACAGCAGCGATTAAACTGCTGTTATTAGGCAGAAATAGGTTTGGCGGTGATGCCTTCGGAGTCAGACTATTAAGTGTTCTACTTTCAAATTATTTTATTAGGCAGAAATAGGTGTTGTGGTGCCTTCCCAAGTGTCGTTGTGCTCTAGTTTGGTGGTATTTATCTGAGGCGTTCCCATATATTCTTCAGGGGAAGCATCGCATCTTTGTTGATTAATAAATGTCCATGGGCGGCATGTCACAAAAAATCTTTACATCGTGTACGTTTTGATTTTTTTTATTCAACATCTATGTCAGATTTATTAATGAACGTCAGTGAAAGTCAGACGTAAAGTCAAACACAACCTTAATAACCACCGTTTTTCCATTTCACTACAGAACCCACAAATAATGTCAGTTAATAATCAAAGCAACTAATTACAACCACCTACCGCATCCACATAATATAATATCATTACTCTCGGCTTATTATTTGCCATTATATCGAGATTACAAACTCGTTTTAATAACGATAGATGGCGCTGAACGGAACACGTTTTGAATATTAATCAAGTTACCCGTTTGTAATATTATAGTCCGAGCGTAATCTTTTGCGACACGAACGTTATTATTATTATTTAATAATTGATTTAACTGTGTATAATGAGTATTAAATTTGATTTAATGTAGTCTAGGAGATGGCTACCTCTTAATGCTTTTAATGCGTTATTGTGTTAAAGTCTTTTGGAATTGATAATGTGAAATTGATAGTTTGTAATATAATGTGGAATAGCAATTAAAAAATATAAAAATGGAGTATTAGAGTATTATAAACCTTTTTTTTAGAGTTTTTTAATACTTAAGATACTAATAATACTTAGTTTAGGTTTTAAGGCTAATTATTCATGTTATTGTTACGGTAGGCTTTTTTGTAAAATGGTGCGTAAGTGGTAGTGCATTTTGCTGAAGGTCCTGGCTTCAATAATGAACTAGAGAATCTATATAAATACATTAGATACTTCTGGGTGGGTTGGAGCTCATCTATTTCTGTGTAATAATATACCAGCCACAACTAGTTTTTTTATGTAGAAATCATTTACAACTGAGATTAAAAAACTCCTTCATATTTCAATTTAGCAATTCAATAAAAAGTTCCGGGTAGGAGGTACCTAATACGTTTTTGAGTTCCCCAAAATGCCTCCACAACAATCCCGTCATGTCGTTGACAAGGTACGCAAAACAAATATTGTCAATATCCGATCCCAGCCCTTTAAGGCAATCTTGTGGCGGATATAACTGTGATTGGCTAAGAATAACGCCTCATGTCTTTTGTATAGGAATTTCTTACTTCGAAATATTTGAAGAATTATACATTTTTATAGCGTTGTCGAGATTGTGTGGGTGGTTAGTTTCTATTTTTTTTTCATTATGATAGCAAATAATTCAGTCCACCTGATGGTAAGTGGCTAATGCCGCTCCTGGACATCTGTAATCAACCCCAGATAAGATTCCTACCTGATGTCGGCTATAAATGCACTGATACCACTGACGACTACTTAGTTTAGTGGTGGAACGCCTCGGAAGAGTATGTCTTCCATTCCACACCCTGTAAACCAGATCACAGCAGCGCTTAACAATGTTATTAGGCAGAAATAGACGTGGTGCTCCCCGAGTCTAACCACAGAAGGTTCTACCACCTTCAAGCTATCCTTTGTCCTGTTTGAAAGCAATAGCAAACACAAGTATGTTATAATAGTACTAAATAAATATAACTCCTTATAAAATCCGAAGCCACAATACAATTTCCGATCTATTACTCAAAGTTACATAGCAAATCCAGTTACGTTAATATTTCGAATCAATCGCCTCATGCATAGACCAGCGTAAAACTGGTTAACAATAACAGACCAGCCTGATAGGTCCTAAGTGCACATTACAGCCTGGGGACCGGATAAATCATCGTAAATCGTTCACATAGACCATGTAAATAATAGAGGTGCCTGAAGTTTGAGTCATTTGAATGAATGTTGAGTTTGAAAAAAGTTGGCTTAAAGCAATCATCGTGGTTATCAATCAATACTATTCTACAATAGGGGTAAGAGTGAGAATGACCAGAGTGAGACTTTTCAAAGCGAGGTCGCTTTATGCCATAGTCTACCGCGCCAGCCAAGTGAAAATTAGTAGACTTCTTACATCCTTGAGAGAAGAATCCTTAAAAAATCCTTCCAAAAGAGTTTGGAACTCCTAGACTGGTAGATTTTCTCGCGATATTTTAGGGTTCCGTCCCTAAAGGGTAAAAACGTAACCCAATTACTAAGACTTCGCTGTTTGTCCTTCTGTCACAGGGCTCATCTCTGGAACCGTAATTGTGAGACACTTGAAATTTTTAAAGATGATGCATAATGTTGGCCGCTATAACAAAAAGTACTAAAAATAAAATAAAGTTGTAATAAAATGAATAAAAATAAGTAAATAATAATGAGCATTTGGTGGTACGGAAGCCACCATGTGCGAGTTTGACTCGTACTTGGCGAATTATTCTTTGCCTTGCTTGCTTTTAAACAAGTGGTAATGAATTTGAAATAAGCATATAACTTTTGAAAAATCAGAGCTGAGTGTTTGACATTACCTATGTATTTATCCTTACTAATATTATAAATCCGAAAGTAACTCTGTCTGTCTGTCTGACTGTCTGGTTGTCTCTTCTTCACGCCTAAACCACTGAACCGATTTTAATGAAATTTTGTACAAAGATAGTCTGAGACCCGAGAAAGGATATAGGATAGTTTTTATCCCAGAAATCCCAGAACTAGAGATAGCGATCTAAGATCGATTAATCGGAGAATCGATCTTTTGGACTAAAAAATCGATTATTTTAATCGATATTAGTAAGGATTGAATCGTAAACTATGCATTTGATCAAGTGATGATCTTTAGCAAAGTTCTTGTCCATGAGCCCCCAAAGATTTCAGAGTTGGTACGACCAATTTTCGCCAGATGGCGCCACAATCATTCCAATGAAGGTACGAATTTTCAGTTTTATGTATATTAGTATGTCATATTATTTTCTTTCAAACGCGGGCGAAGCCGCGGGCAAAAAGTTAGCCATGCATTTTAACAACATTTATAATAAGGTAAATCTATAAATTATACAATTGTATTTCATATTTATCCTGTGGTCGTAACATGTTACAATAATGCTTCGTTTCACTAGTTTTTTGTTGTTTAACACCGATCTTAAATGTAAAATGCCGGTGGTATGAATGATTTACAAGTAAGAGATGATACGGAAAATGAACGAAATACAAATAGAATGACAGTTTACTACATGTGCTGTACAAATTGTATTAAATAAGCTACAATTACATAACATGGTGACTACTAGGTCGCAGGTAGGTAAGTAGATAGGTTTTCGGTAGAAATAAGTAAGATGCTACGAAAAGTTTAAAGGTATATACAGGCCAATTCTAAAGTATTCTTCGAAACTGATTTTACTTTGAAAGGTGGTAGAATCAGTATTGTTAAAAGGAGAAGGTATTATTGCCACACAAATTTCTAGCGTGAAGCAGTTTTTGCGTTTCGGCAGAAGATGGCAATGTCGGATAACTTTTTTATACAATATAGGAGTAGCAGACGAGCATGCAGTCCACCTGATGGTAAGTGGTTACTGCCACCCATGGACATCTGTAATCAACCCCAGATAGGATTAGATATTTCTACCTGAGGTCGGCCACAGGTACCCCTGAGGACTAAGCTGGAACGCCTCGATAAAGTATGTCTCCCTTACCACACCCTTCAAAACACACAGCAGCGCCTAACACTGCTGTTATTAGGCAGAAATAAACCCAGTTACCTACCTACCTTTTTTTTGTTTACGAGGGGGAAACCTCCTAAAGGTACCCGACGACGTGGGAGCGACGCAGGGTTATGTGGGATTTTTGCCGCACTAAAACCCCTCGGGTAGCCATCCTCAGCGCTTGTTGGAGAACTTTGGCATCTCCGAGGGGACACAACCGGAGTCTCTGCCCTGGGGGGAGCACTTTTGGCTCTTTTGGGTATGGGAACACCTTCTGGTGTTTACGACGGTATGCGACCACACATACTATCATCCTTCCCGGGGTAACTACTGCTGGACGGTTCGAGCTCCCACTCTTGCCGCCCGCAACCCCGGAAGCCCCCTTTTAGTCGTCACTTACTACAGGCAGGCGATACCGTAGCCCTATTCTATTCCCGAGTCTACAGGGACAACCTACCTACCCACGTATAAGATGACCATTAATCCTTAGAATTGACGCACCTGTGATCAGATTCAGATGGAACCTATATTCAGTGTTGGTTACAAATATCCACGGGCAGTAACTTCTTAAGATTAGTAGGACTACATACATGTTTCCTAACTTCAATACATTAAATTTTCATACATACGAATAAAACGACTTAAACCAATAAATGTTATGAAATACCCTTCTAAATAACATATTAACATATCTATATGACCATTAGACGATTCAATCCTGCAAGTACCAGTCAATTGACGCGTGCTCAAAGTAAAAGTGGGACAACTCCATTTCAACCAAACTTAAAAGTATGAGATGAATGAAATTCTATAAATGAAATTATATAAATACGGCAACGAAATAAACATACTTGTTATGTTACTCATATTCTTATATGGTTTGTAAATTTCAATGTTGGTTTGTTTTAAAATGTTAAACAATTTAGATTAGATGTAGTCAGCGATATGTTAGCCATTTTTAGGTTATAAGTATAGAAAATTATGCAGTCTACTTGATACTTATCTATGACCAAATTGAAATAATACTACTATGAAAACGGTATAAAATTATCTCATATAAGTATACGCATTTCTAAGTCTTAATAATATATTTTACTATGTTAAATACGTATTTCTAAATCTTAATAAATTATTTTCAAAACAAGTCGGCAATTTGAGTTTCTTGACTTACTTTCATTTTGTGTAGCACTTAATCTTTCTAATTTAAATTATATAGAGTTACTAGCTGACCCGACAAACGTTGTCATATAATTAAAAAATGTTAAGGGTAAACAACCCTTATCACTTAGGGGTATGAAAAATAGATAGTATCCGATTCTCAGACCTACTGAATATGTATATAAAATTAGTTGAAAATCGGTAAAGCTGTTTCGGAGGAGTACGGTAACTAACATTGTGACACGAGAATTTTATATATAAGATTATATAGGTATTCTTTTGTTATAGTTAACATATTACAGTATTAAATTAAGGATGCACTTATATAAAGTAATATTGAGTTATTAAAAAATAAAATTAAAAAATGTAATAAGGGTACCTTAAAATTTCCTCCATACGAATAACTATCAATGAATATCAAATATAGTACATCATATAGGCATCTGACCCGAACTTACTTTTGGTATAGTACAGTACCTATGTGTAACAAAAATAAAACAGAAGGAATATAGGCGTCTGACTCGATCCTTCTTTTGGTATAGTACAGTATGTGTAACAAAAATAACTAAGAAGGAAAATCGTAGGAAAAGCTACTCGTAGTGAACAGCCTACATAATTTATAGCCCCTCCGTCGCCACACGCCGTATCGATTCGAACTAGTTCTAATTATTTCAAAGTTTCCATAAATGTACGCAAATGTACCCACTGTACATAAGTAAGTTAATTTATTGTTACTATTTTAACGTTTAGTGACATATATGTGTGTTTAATTTAGTGCGTGCACGTTACGGAATTTAATCTAATCTGCAATGGTGAGTGTACCTTATGTAAGCCATACACAGTACGATCACCTACGATCTACCGCCAGTTTACCTGCGCAGGTTTGCCTGTACAGGTCAACCGCTCGTCGGTAGTGTGTATGGGGACGTTACGGTAAACCGTACGATACTCTTCGTATGAGTTTTTACAAAAATGACCTTTTTATTTGTTTACGTATTTGCCCATAGATTTCCAAACAGCGCCCCTAGCGGTCTGTATCAGAACTGATTTGAAATGTATGGGAAATACAAATACAAAAACAGTCAGTTTTGTTAAAACGTAAGAGCTCATACTAAGGGTACAGTTCTATGTGTGGTAGCATCGATTGAAGACGATGATGCGCCATACGGTGTCACACGAAATAATTGATTTTTGAACTTGCGCCAGCCGCCTGCACAGGTTAAAAAAATTGCACAGGTCTCACACACAGTCCGGTGTACCTGCGCAGGCATACCCGAACAGGTAGACCTCTCCGGTGCACCGTAGTGTGTATGGCAGGCATTATGTAGTATAATTCTACCGCCATAATGTTATGTTAGTAGAAAGGCGGCTGAACCAGTATGGGTGGGAAGGTACTTTGCCTCAACTATGTCTAGTGTGAAGCAGTTGTGGTTTGGTGGAAAGGTGTGGTTAGAAGCTGACTTACACCTGAGGTCATCTTAGTCCTCACGAGGGGCAACGCATCTATAATCCGCGTTAGGTTGAACTCCTGTTCTATGAGTTGATTACAGATGCGTTGATCCGCTTATCGCCAGATAGACTACATACTTATTTGCTAGCTCAAATCAATATTAAAAAAATGTGAGCCGTCACGGGACGCCTGGCAGATGTCAAACATCGACATTATTTTGTAAAAATAATATGCAGAAAAGAACATATTGTGATAGGAACTAAATATGTCATAATGATAAAATAAAATATTACGACTTTTTTCCAGATAACGATGACTATTTATTGAATAAACATTTATTTTCATTAAATACAAAAAAATACGAATTTATTTCAAATCGTGACTACTTAATTCGTTTAATCAGTGACTTCGGTAATAGTTATTGCGCATGGCGACGCGTCGCCACACCTTACACACTACTGCATATAGACTGTATATATATATACCATCGTATAGCATGGCGACGCGTCGCCACGGCATGCGTCGCCACGCCAGAAATCGGTTTTACGTGCGGCTATAGATGTTTCACATCAAAAAGCAAAGGTAGTAGGACCCTTTGTATATCGTCTCCGGTGGCACCATCGCCACAAACGTTTCAGCCAAATAACAAAAAGTTACACCATGCTGTGTTTAGCTTTGAAGGGGGTGGTAAGAGAGACATGCTTATCAGAGACGTTCCAACTTTGTCTTCAGAGGTGGCAACGCACCTCACTCATTCAGTAAATAATCTTACCTTGCAGTAAAGTAAGATAAAAAAGGAAAAGGTGATATCTATCACCAACTCCAGAACCTTTGGTCGCAGAGTACTGACCATCAAGTAGATAGCACGCAGATTTACTACTTCAAAAATAAATAACCAAAACCAAATACTCACTTAAGGCTTATATCACTTAAACATTTCCTATAAACCGACCCATAACTGTCCCCAACTCGTCACTCCAAAAGAAAGCGGAACTGTATCAAACCGTATATAAATCAAATTGACCCCAAATCTCAGGCCAACTTCGTTCATTATCGGCCAAAAAAAGGCAATTTGGGTCAGGTTTTCGGCCAGTCCCGTAAGACATGAGTCGATTGTAATTGTAGCGCATTGTTCTTGATAAAAGAAACAAGCTCTGTTCCGTGTTTAATTAAAATTTTGTTCCGAGAACAGGAATTGGGCTCGCTTTTTTGGAGTCGAAATGTTATAATTTGAGCTTTACCAGAGCGCACTTTAGTAGGTAAGTACAGCGAATAAAAATAAAATTGTATCAGTCTGGTTGATTCAAATATATTTATGTTTCTTTGTAGAAATTAGTGTTTTAACTTTTAAATATTTAAGGATTTTTATTTAAATTTTATTATGCTACATTGTTATTATATTTTTGATTTCATTTGAATTGTCCTTCAAATGATTGGGTTTGGCCATTTTGTGGAGTAATGCAGGCTTTTTAGATATTTCATTTCATATGTATAATTTTCTTCACAGTTTTTTAACTTATATCTATAGTAAGGTAGGTATATGTCTATCTGAAAGCAGTATCAATCTCTAGACTAGAACTATATGTATATTCCTACCTGACACCACAAATGGATTGCTAGCGCTCTGGATTAGGTTATACAGTGGTGGTACGTAGTAACGTATAATAATGTCTCCCTTATCACACCCTTCAAACCAGAGCACAGCAGCGCACCGCAGCTTTAAGGCAAAAATTTGGACCACGGACGGTTCCACCTTTTTCAACGACCACCTAATATTATTTATTGACACTGTTAATTAATGTTAAAGTACATCAAAGCCTGGGTAATAAAAACCATTTACAATCAATTTAACTATGTTTTTCCGGTAATAATGATGTAAGCCCGGAGCGCGGCGACATCGCCTGCAGTAGCATGAACACGGTCTTCTATGAATAAATTAATGTATATTCACGATGTATATGTGGGTGGTTGCTTCGGGGTGCATGCATAAGATTTCCTGAGTGGTAATAAAAGTAGTAAAGAAAAAATGTTTTCCACACTCATAACCTAACGTTAATTTAAGTTTCCTATGTTGAGGATTGCGCTGGGAGCACTACGGTTGTGTTCCTTTGGAGGTTTTTCGGCACCTGGTTTAGGTTTCCCCCACGTCATCAAATAGACATTATTATTATTTACTATTTATTATTATATTATAAATAATAAATAGTAATATTATTCATTATTTACGTCTATTATACTG
The DNA here is from genome assembly GCA_014595695.2 of Epargyreus clarus clarus. Lineage (NCBI taxonomy): Eukaryota > Metazoa > Arthropoda > Insecta > Lepidoptera > Hesperiidae > Epargyreus > Epargyreus clarus. The sequence continues at coordinate 1,700,435 of JACTTY020000025.1, forward strand.
AAGTAGAAAACAGTAAGTATAGTTCACTTGATGAATGTTCATACGTTATTTGAGTAGGTACCGATCATGATCGGTACCATGATGACCATGGTCATCAGGTATTCCAATTAATCCGCAATCACAGATACGATTCTACCGATATGGACGTTGGAACGCCTCAAAACATATGCTTCACTTACCACTCTTCAAACTAGAACACAGCAGCGCTCAACACTGCTGTTTTACTAGGCAGAAATAGGTGTAGCGGCAGCACCGCCGGAGTCACACAAAGGGTTCTACCACCTTCAAAACTCAAACAAGAGTTTAGAGAAGCAGTCTTTCATAACCCAAACACGTCAAAATAATCGAAGATTCGTTACAAAATACACTTTAAACATCAACGCCGCTTACATAAAAAATGACTAAGCAACAGGAAGCATCAGAGGCTCTGTTTAAACAAAATTAATAATGATTACAAAACCATTTATCTGTTTAGCGAACAAATTGTTTTCTACAGTAGTGACGCTAGTGACAGTAGCATAGATCGCTCCAGGTCTGCATCCGTTCTATAATTATGTATGTGTACAGTGGGTAAGTTACATACAATTGCTATGGTTGGGTACTGAGCTCCTCTCTAAGTCTTTGTTACTAAGGGGTTTGGTAGACTTCACACAGTTGAAAACTGATTATACACGGCTGCGTGGAGTAAGAGAGTAACATTGCTTAATGTATTTATGTAAATGTATGTATGTTTTATTAATTGGCAAGCCCTGTAACTCAAACGGATTGCAGCCAAAACGCATTCAGACTTATGGGCCGTTGTTGGATACATCTAAATTGTGGGGTGTTAAATTAAAATAAATATAATACAATTTAACATAGTACTCCATATAATTTATTATATTATTTATGATTAATGGATTGTTTTGTACTGTGGTGTACGAGATGATATATCCGCCCAGCAAAAAGTCCCTGAATAAATTAAAATAAATAGTAAATAATTCACAAGGATATAACGTCAAAAAATTAAAGGTCTGCACTTTAGTTCCTGACTGACTGACTCGCAGCGGTAAACTTTTTTTTTTTTTTTTTTTTTTTTATAATATAAGGGTAGCAGACGAGCATGCAGTCCACCTGATGGTAAGTGGCTACTGCCGCCCATGGACATCTGTAATCAACCCCAGATAGGATTAGATATTCCTACCTGAGGTCGGCCACAGATGCGCCGCTACCCCTGAGGACTAAGCTGGAACGCCTCGGAAAAGTCTGTCTCCCTTACCACACCCTTCAAACCGGAACACAGCAGCGCCTAACACTGCTGTTATTAGGTAGAAATAGGTGTGGCGGTGGTGCCGCCGGAGTCGAACCACAAAGGGTTCTACCACCTTCATGGTACCACCTTACTAGGTAGGAAACTTACACACGAGCGTCAGCCCACGCCGACGACTGTCACCGACGGTTTGCAACTCTCCAACGATTGCCGATGACCGTAGCCGACTACTGTCGCTGATGTATTAGTATATTTTCGCTCATGTGTTTATTCTTTTAATGTTTCAAATGAATAAAATAGTTACTGGTTTATACCGTTTATAAAGTGAAAGGTGTATTGTGAGGATAATGGAAGGACAATATGATACAGCAACTAAATTAATAGAAAAGTCAAATGATTTTTTATTTGCTTACATCATAATTTGAGTAACAAGCTAATTAAGTAGGTAATATCAACACTAAGAAAGCTGTAACTCTGTATCTGTCTACTCCCGTGGACAGTAGCGCAGATCGCTTCGGGCACTGCGCCCGCGCAACAATTACCGAGAATACCCGACCGCGCCCGAACACGCCCGAGGCGGTCACTTGATAGACGTTAATTGTTCGGGAATAATGGCCGGATAATTATGTTGTTTCTTGGCCATTGTACGTAATGTAATTCGAAACGATATTGAATAGATTGAGATTGCGCTTAAGAATTTTTGTTTTTAGCATCTGGAGATTGTTAAAAGAACTTTGCAAGTTGGTTGCGACGAAGAAATAATTATTTAAAAAAATGTGTTCATCATACTATTATGCAAGCTGTCTTTCATCTTTTATAAGAGTAAAGTAGCAATAAGCACACTGCTGCCTATATATATCTGTGACCAAAACATAGAGCGGTTTTAGCTGAAGAGGATTTCAGACGCGACGCCTCTTCAGAGAAATACGATGACCCTAGGAATTACAGAAGGAGAACCTTACAAAATATATGTATTTTCGTAATTATACGATACGTTACGTTACGCTACGTATTGTGTAGTGTCGTATCATTTTGTAATCAGCTTTGTTTTCTACTACTTAACATTACTTATTGCATATATTGATACCTACACTCTTTTTTTATAAAATACCCCAAAAACATAGTTTCTTCCGTGCGTACATTCCTTAGTACAGACATGCTTTTTAAAAATTTAAACGGCTTCTCTGTACCTATTTTATAGTAGGTTTGCATACTAACAATATGTTAATTACATTTTTAAGTTAAAAAGATAAACCTCATTAGTAAACAACTCGAAATACACAATCGAACTATAACACGTTATTTACGACATCCATAACAAAAAATCGTCTTCTATAAACGCATCAACATCGGACTTGAATATTCCGAAGATAATTACGAAAACGGGATAAATATACAATTGTAATAAAATGAAAACGATTGTGGCCGACAGAGGGCGGTATAAAAGCTCATTTTATTTGTTTCGAGAACGGATATAGCCTTCATAGAGCACGATTACGGCTAGAATGGTCTGCGGGACCTCTGAGGGACTTATTTTTAGTTTTATGTACCTGTAGTCTAGGAGCTGGGTATATGTAGGTTTCAAATGGAAAGTCTTGTCGCAATAGTAATATTTATAAGTACGTAGTAATGTTTCATGTCATCGTCAGCCCATTTCTACCTCACTACTTTGAGCCCTAGACCACCGCATAGGTCAAGTACGGATAAGTAAATTAAAACAAACCTTTAAAACCTTTCAAGAGCTTTTCTTGTTAAGTTTAAAAAATGATAAATAATTTCTATATTCATATGTAACTCAGAATCCTCGGATATTTTAACTTACTTACACCTATTATTTTGGTATATTATTAAAATTGTTGTCGTAATAATATTAACATAACATAAAATTATTATTATTAAATAATTATATTTATAAATAACTATTTATTACGCATGTTACATTAATGATTACCTTTTATGGGCATTACTTAGTATTTCTAATTAACCTTAACAATAAATCAAGATTTATAATAATATATATGCTTACAATAACATTTTATGACACAATGGTTGTTATTAACAATAGTTATAGGTTATGACTATAATAAATAATTATTTGAATAATAGCAGTCATTATTTACCTATTCATTTAAATAACACGGTAGATCCTTATATTATAACTAACCTTAGGACAGAAAATAGATATATCTGTTGTTATAATCAATAATCTACATTGGGACAATAATTTATATTGGAAAAATCTAGGTATACCTACAGGGTGAATTTTTCAAGTGGGCCTGAATGGCGCAATCCGAAACTATATGGATTAGAAAAAATACTGAAAGTAGTTACGAGGCCAGTTTTGATAAAAATTACGGCTGCGTCATTAGTTTGTAAAAAAATTTTTGCCCTAGCCAGGAATCGAACTTACTCATTTTGAATAAAATCACACCCTGTATTATTTCCAAGATAGGACTTTTGGATCTTGTACACTAATAGTAGGTGGTAAATATGAGTATAGAAAGAACCTACCTATATTCATATTTAAAATTTGGGTGGATAATATTATTATGTAAATTAGTTAATTGAGGAATATATTGCTATAGCTTAGAATGTTGGATATATTATTATTTTCCATACCTTTTTTCTGAAGTAATGTTTTAATTCTAAAGTCTGCATTGAGTCTACATCAAAAGTGTAACCATTCCCTGGACTATACAGATAGTATTGTTAAAATAATGCTATCTTCAGTTAATGGACAAACAATTTATTTTAATTTGATAAGCTTTGAAGTCAAATATAAAACTTTACCAAAGGACCTAAAGGGTAGGTAGCTAGATAATTAAAACCATAATTTCTAACTTTACTGTTATGTCTATAATAATTACCATGGCAGTAAAATTCGAAAATAGAAAATGCAACTACACAATGATTTTACGATCCAATTAATTTTACTACCACATGCAAAATATATTGAAAATGGTTTTAAGTAGCGACAAATAATTCTATCCAATTAAATCTCTTCAAATAAGTATTAAACTTAGTGTTTCAAAATTATTTGCATGGATTACCAATTCACTTATGACCTTAGATATACGAGTATTCTTATCTCAATTTGATTGCCTGCAACTTAATTTTAGGGTTCTATACCTAAAGGATAAATGCAGGAAACCGAAGAGCCTCTACTACTCTTCGTCTGATACATTTTGAACCATAAAAGAATAAATAAATTTGAATTAAATAAATAAAAAATCAAAACAAAAATGGCATCTGATTAAAATATGGATATCTCGATATTTACAAGCATTTTTCGATTTGGATTTTATCATATGGTGTTTTTTTTTTTTACTTTAATGTCGATACCAAAACTAAAATCAAAATGAAATATTTTTTTTTATTCAAAATAGATTCTTTACAGAGTACTTTTTGAATGTCAATAAAACTACCACAACTTTACAAGGTGTTTCGTTATGGAGTAGAAAATTAATAAATATGTCGCTCATCTTTGTGTCGGTTTGTTCGTTTTGTGTCAAATATTTTATGATGGCACGAAACCCTCCGTGTGTAAGTTCGACTCGCACTTGGCCGATTATTATTTACCAATTATTTCTATTTCAAATACCTATTAAGTTAATAATAATTAGCATTAGTTTAAACCACAACAGCGTAGCATTTATCCATAAACACGAACATTTACGTACGTACGTACGTATGTGAATTGCAACTAATATGTGCTTGTACACAGTCTCAATCGAAAAGCGAACGAGAAACCGTTGCTTACCAACAACAGTTAACCAGGATTACCTTTGCTCACCACAAACAAACTCCAATCTTATGTACCAATAATAAGGGACAACGCGCCGTCGTGAGATGAAACAGGTATGCGCTTCCACAATGCTGTCTAGCGTCGTATAAAAATATCAAGTGGCTTCAGTGAGCCTTATATGCAGTACAATGGTGGACGTGTCTTGTGGGACAACGGGGTGGAACGTAACTTGTTGCGTTGCTTGAAATTTTTGTCTATTTTGATTTTTAACTGTACGTCAAAGTTGTACTGAAACAAAAAAAAAAATATTCTGAACAAAATAATATAAATTATTTAAATCGCTTGCGGTCTATATTTTTAAAAATTGCTTATTAAATTCAGGGCACTATTTTTTATTATTAAGCTGACATTTCATTTATTCACACCACTGTCTGATATGTCATATGCAAAACTTTCAACAAATACTGACATAAATGTTCCCCTTAGATTATTTAAATTCTAAATATTGACAAATATTTCAATAAAAGTGGCATTTTAATCACTGAAAATAGTACATTACGATACGAGGACGAAAAATTTTTTTCTGACAAGTGTGAGTTTGCAGGCCGAGCCGCAGGCGAGGACTGCAATCACACGAGTCAGAAAAACATTTTTCGTCCGCGTGTTGTATAAAATTTTATATTACGGGGTCGGAAATGGGGGTTTTGCGCACGCGAAGCGTGCGTAAAACGTCAATTTACGCACGCCGTGATATAAATATATATATCACAATATTTTCTTGTAGTCGTCATTATATAGTAATTCAAGAATAGTAAATACATTTCCGTCGCGAAGTTACGTACTGTATCGGTACATTTGCTCGTCGGAACGCGAAAATCACTATTTATTGTTTAAGTGACGAGCTATAAATCTGCGCGACAAGTGCCTGACGGGCGGCCATTGTGGCCTATTGTGGTTTTATTGCGTATGCTCATTGAATCGACCCTTAGAATTGCTATGAAATTGTAAAACTTTAACCTATCTTGCATACTATTAAATTTAATATTATCTCTGTATAAAGCATGTCGTTTTAATTTATATATTATAGTGTTTTTTGTTAACAGAAAATCGATTATTATTCGAGTAAATTACGGGTATTTTTTAAAGTTTGCACTTTTGAAAATTATATTCTACCGAATCAAATATCTATTGTGTTTGTAAATAAAAAAAAGTGAAATGACAAAAAGTTCAAAGACAATCTAGCATACAGCTAATCCGTAACATAATTAATTTGATTATTTACTCCTCTCACCCTGACAAGAGAGCCGTGCCTAGCAGTGGGTCAATAATGGGTTAAATACCAGAAAACTTTAAGAAAAACACCTTAAATATAATAAACATTATATATTTATTTTTATTTGAACTATTATGAATAATGTGGTTGATTTAAATGACTCTTTTTTCTCTTGCTCGTCTTCAGTTTCTAGTTTTGTTAGTGCAGATAGTGAATCTTCGGGAAGTCCGACGCTGCTTGATCAAATTTCCTCTTTATTTCCTTCAAATTCCCAGTGTCTAGACATAGCACACATAAATATCCAAAGTGTTCCAAAGCATTACTCTGATCTTCTGGCATCCATTAGCAGCAACCATATTGATGCGCTTCTTATCTCCGAATCTTTTCTTAAACCCTCGCTGCCCTCTGCTCTGTATAAACTTCCTGGTTTTTGTCTGATCCGCAATGACAGAGTAGGCAAAGGCTGTGGTGGTGTTGCAATTTACTTGCGTTCCGATATTCCATTCAAAGTCGTCAGCTCGTCCCCCGCTGAATATTCCGAATCTGCCGAATACTTATTTTTAGAAATATCCTTAAATTGTAATAAAATGTTACTTGCCGTGTTCTATAGTCCAAATTTACACATTGATTACTTTGCCAATTTTGACAAAGTATTATCAGATTTTTGCCCTATCTACGAACATGTTATTATAATGGGGGATTTTAATACTTGCATGGTCAAGAATGATTCTCGCTCTGCTAAGCTTCTAAATGTTTTATCCTCTTTTAACCTTCATCTTCTGCCACTTACAGCAACCCACCATTTCCCCAATTGCAATCCCTCTCTTCTTGATCTTATGATCGTTTCATCTCCTACTAGCGTTGTCTCTCATGGACAACTTACAGCTTCTTTTTCTTACCATGACTTGGTATACCTCTCCTATCACATTCGTCCTCCTAAGCGGAAACCAAAATAAAAGAAGAGTTTTACGTAGTTACAAGGGTATAAATTTGGAGGCACTTCAGCGGGATGCCGAGGCGGCTGACTGGTCATCCGTGGTAAAAAGCACCAATATGGATGACAAGGTGGCTACCTTCACGAAAACTGTGGTGAGTTTATTTGACAAGCACGCACCCTTACGTCGAGTCAAAATTAAGCGTAATCCTGCTCCATGGCTCACCAATGAAATAAAAGCACTCATGGCTCGAAGAGATAGGGCTAAAAGAAGATACAAACGGTGCCCCTCCGATTCTAATTTAAGGTTATTTAGAGAGTTGCGTAATCGCTGCAATCGTATGTGTAGAGATGCTAAGAGACGCCATTTCCACGATTCTCTTGTTGACCGTGCGCCTGCAGAGGTTTGGCGGTTCTTAAAATCTGTTGGCATCGGTAAATCCCCCACGAGCACCAGCAATGCATATAATTCGAGTGATCTTAATAAGTATTTTTCGGTTTCCTCAGCATATTTAGATCCTCAAATTAAGTCCGCTACGTTACTTGCGCTCTCCAATACGCCCAAGCCGACATGTGAGCAGTTTAGCTTTGCCTCTGTGACTCAAGAGACCGTGAAAAAATCTGTTTTAGCAATTAACTCCTCTTCTATTGGTACTGATAATTTATGCTCTAAAATGATAATCTTGATATTGCCATCGGTTCTTCCTACACTTACTCATTTATTTAACCACTCCCTATCTTCTGGTTTCTTTCCCTCAGCCTGGAAACAGGCCTTTATTACCCCACTTCCCAAAATTAATAATCCTACCACCTTGTCTCACATTCGTCCTATCTCTATCCTACCCTTCCTCTCCAAAGTGCTCGAGCATATCGTGCATATCCAGCTCACCACCTTTTTAAATTCGAATAATCTCCTCAATCCTTTTCAATCCGGCTTCAGAACTGGTCACAGTACAGTCACTGCTCTGCTAAAAGTCACAGAGGACATTCGCTTCGCTATAGAACATAAAAAACTCACTATACTAGTGTTGCTTGATTTTAGCAACGCCTTCTCATGTGTCGACCTTGACATAATTCTGGGTATTTTAAAATCAAATAATATTTCTTCTACCGCTATATCTTGGTTTGATTCCTATCTTCGGGGTCGCTCGCAACGTGTTCGCATTGACGACGTGGTGTCCGATGCATGTGATTTAGTTGCGGGTGTTCCTCAGGGTGGCGTTCTCTCTCCCTTGCTTTTTTCTATTTTTATTAATTCCTTGACTTCCTTAATTTCTTCCAATTTTCATCTCTACGCCGACGATCTGCAGATTTACTCACATTTTTTAGCAGAAGACACCAACTCAGCTATAGTTACCATAAACAACGACATAAACAATATCGTTAAATGGGCCGCATCTTTCGGAGTTTCTATCAACGCTAACAAGACACAAGCTATTATTGTAGGCAGTAGATATACTCGGAGTTCTATCGACATTTCGACCTTAGCACCTATCACGGTTGACGGTGTCCGTATTCCTTACGCTGACAAGGTAAGAAATCTCGGGGTTTTGATTGATGCAAATCTCTCTTGGACTTCCCAAGTCAGCGAAGTCAGTCGAAAAGTACATCACGCTTTCCATTCGCTGAGGTGCCTGCAATGTTTCTTACCCTTAAAAACTAAGATCACTCTCGCTCAAACATTAATTGTACCCATTATCGACTATGCTGACGCCTGTTACTTGGATGCCACAGAGGAGCTTCTTAATAAACTTGAGCGCTTACAAAATTTGTGCATTCGTTTTATCTTCGGTGTTCGCAAATACGATCACGTCTCCCAGCTTCGTAAGGATCTCAAGTGGCTCCCAATCCGCCTTCGCAGAAACACAAGGATGCTATGTTTATTATTTAATATACTACGTAACCCCAACTATCCCGCTTACCTGCGAGAACGTTTCTCTTTCGCTCGACCTCCTTACGCTCCTTGCAGAACACACGTTAAGACCCTACTTAAATTTCCTTCCCATAAAACTTCTTCCTATTCCCATTCCTTCTCAGTGCATGCTGTCAGATTGTGGAATGCGCTTCCACCAAAGATTCGCGAATCTGACACTATCTCTATATTTAAAAAACGAGTTAAAGAGCACTATATTTCCTTATCTAAGTAGTTCATATATATATAGTAAATATGTATGTATAAGTATTTATATATTTATATATCTATAGTATAACATATATGTTATTTTTACATCTTTTTAAGTACACACTAACACTACCATTCTGCACCCTCTATCCACTCACAGGTCTGCTGGAAGAAATTTCTGACAGAAATAAGCAGTGCCTTTGTACATATTATTTCTTTATGTGTTTGTCTTTTTTTCTTATATTGTGTGTGCATAAATAATAAATAAATAAATAATAAATAAACATGTTAAGTACTAGTAAATCCTATCATAGTTACATTTGCTCGTTGGAACGCGAAAATCACTATTTATTGTTTAAGTGACGAGCTATAAATCTGCGCGACAAGTGCCTGACGGGCGGCCATTGTGGCCTATTGTGGTTTTATTGAGTATGCTCATTGAATCGGCTTAGAACAATACTCATGGAAAAACTAAACAGCGTTACGAATCTCATACACCGTAAAAATAATACGATTAAAAGTGTCAAATTATAAAGTTAATTTCATCTCTAAAACTAAATAGTGGAACTCTGACAGTTAGGTGACATATGGATAAATTGTACTATCGTTTAAATTTTTTATAACATATACTCGTACATTGTTATTGTTATCAATGTTATTGTAAATGTGGTAGTAGCTACTATACGTAATGCCATTCTTAAAGCATCGTGGCACCCTCACACCTTTTTCTGCCTTATGACAGTAATGTTCTACAAAGTTTCGTTCTGATTTGAAGGTGGACGTTACGTTACGCCTACAACGAGACGTTCCAAATTAGTCTTCAAGAATAACAATACTATTCAGATTCCATTCAGACTTGATCACAATCTCTAGGCAGTCGTCAACACTAACACTAATAATTAAATGGAAGAAATAAATATGCAGATGTGGTTTTGTCTGAAGATGTTTCTCACAGTCTATCAATTCTGTCCTAGAAATATAATCTTTGCGTTCCATGCCACTGCTAGTATAGTTATGCGTATGGTTTAATTTAATCTGTAATAGACTCCGAATTCCCAGTCGTTCTCAGCGTCACCTTGTCGCAACCATTTAGATATCCCATCAAATAGTTTAGCTATGAAAGGCATTTGTCATATAACAGGCGAGTAAGTGATATGTTTACTATTAGTTATTGTTGTAATCAAATACGTGGAATGATCTTTTAATTATTTTTAAAGGAAAATTTTGTAGAAAACATTTAATTTTTTATAGCAAAATAAGAATGCACCTTATTTGATCGTTCAGTTGACTGTGGCCTATGGAAACGTCAAGTAGCCGATTTTAAACAAAACATGTTATGTATTAGTAGGTAAACTTGTAAAAGAAAACGATCATTTTTGTTAAATGCTATTAAACAACTGCTTGTTGTTATATTGTTATAATTAAACAACTGCTTCTTAAGGCGAGAAAAATATAAAAAATAAGCATTGTTCAGATCTGTAACTTTTACAGTTAGCCAATCTTGAAATATTTCGCGGTATCGCTTCATACTCTCTCTTCGCTAGTCGCAAACAATCTATGCCAACCCCAAGCCCCGTTACTCAGATATCAGTCTCAGTAGGTAATCGCTAATTCAATAAGAAACCCAGCTATTATACGGCTTCTTTGCCAAACGCTGTCTGATTTATCACAGCCATTTGATTCGAAGCACGGAACTCGGCTAGGTAAAATAAGGGAGGCTGTGCACTTTTAATTGACTAATTAATTAAGCGTTTACGTATTGAATGTGTCTTTAATGAGCCCTTTATTTTAATTGAAGCCCAACTCCGTATTAATGATATCGGTCGCTGTGATTATTGTGCGGGTAAGCTCATTTAAGCTTCAAGCGACCAGTTTTTGGGCATAAGTTTAATGGTTTGCTTAATTGGATTATAGTTTAATTTGTGTCAGATTTATTTAATGGGTCGTGACACGCAATGCGTATCGTAATGGAATTCTTGATTTGTGAACAGGTGACTTAGTGAGGTGCAAAGATTATAGATTTAAAGAACTTTGCTTTTATAGAACTAATTGAAGTATATTTTTGGGTATTATGATAATTTTCACTCAGATTGTCTAACTAGAAAATATAAAATATTAAAATACACTCGATTTGCTAAGCACCTAATTTGTAAGTTATTAATAATCGAATGTTTTAATATTTTATGCTTTTCGTGTTCTACCAAATTTTGGTATAATCAGTTCATTTCCTAAATTTGACTGGATCAAAAATTTATATTATGTAATAGATTTTATGTTTGCACGTTGCAAAAAGCACGTACGAACGTTATCGTGCATCATAGGGAAGGTTAAACACAAATCTTAATTTAATTTCATTAATATAATATTTACTTAACTGTCGATAACTAAAATACATTTCTGTCAATAGCACAGAACAATACAGGCTTATGGCCAATAGACATTAGATTTAATCGTCTTTATTAGGTTCTAAGAAATACGCTTAGAACTCGAAGCATTATTAACTTAGCTAACAAAAATGAAACGTGCATTTGCAGTAAGAAGTGAGACGTATAATTATAACATTTATCTACAGTCTCAAGCCAGCGGTTCCCAAAGGCGCGGTGCGGTAAAGGCGTTGCAACTTTACTCCTGCGTTAATTCCAAGCGCTGTATGACAGCCGTTGGATGCGCAGCTACAAAAGATACGGGGCAGTGCAAGTTTGAGAATAATATGGATGAGACTAATATTACAATAATACAATGGGAAAGTTGGGTCTTACAAGAAAGGGAGGAGTTTGACTTCGTATTGGATAAACTATAGGTTGATAGACTTTTGGAAATGTAGAGAATTTCATCATTCTGATGACTTTCAGAGTATATCTTTAGTATGTTAGATCGAAATTTACGCTACTAATTTTTTATCACTATATAAAAATATCGTGATTTGTAAACGGATAAACACTCTACTCTACATAAATATTTTCTATCCATCTGTGACTCAAGAATAGAAAACCATCAAACTAGGACATTGTTGCATTAGGCAGAAATAGGTGTGGCTGTAGTATATCCAGAGACGGGCCGAAAGATTACAACAAAAGGTTTAAAGAGTAAATAAATAATCCATTTTCTATAATATAGGAGTACCAGACGAGCGTGCAGTCTACGTGATGGTAAATGGCTATTGCCGCTCATGGACATTCGCAAGCAAACCCAGATATGATAAGATTCCTAACTGTGATCGGCCACAGATACGCCGCTACCACTGAGGACTAAACTGGAATAATATCTCGGAGAAGTATGTCTCCCTTACACCCTTCAAACCAGAACAAAGCAGCGCTTAATACTGTTGTAATTAGGCAGAAATAGGTGTGGCGGTGATGCCGTCGGAATTCATTTAGATTTCTCACACAATTCGGAACCACAGAAGAATATTACCACCTTTAAAATACCATAGACAGGATGAATTTTTCAAATAGGCCTTCAGGGCCACATCTGAAACTATAAGGATTAGCGAAAAATGCTGAAAGGAGTTAAGAGGCCGATTTTGATAAAAACTAAAACTACATCACTTGTTTTTTTTAAATATCTTTTTCCTTAACCGGGAATCGAACGAGTTCATTTTGAAAAAAAAATACACCCTCTATATTATTCTACTATCTGATAGTGTCACTTATAAGGATTAAATTCTGGGAAGTAATGTTATGTGACAAATTAAAGGAAAAGCCTCAATCTTAAGAAAATACATATTTTTTCATATTAATTTGGCAGTTAAGTTCCCGCCATTCATTAATTTAAACCTTTCGCGTATTAACATTTTATATTATGCCTTTAAAATATGCCTTTACTCCTTCGAAAGGCCTTGCATTTATGTCGCTTATTTGCATTTTTAAGCGCATCCATATAACACGATCGTAGGATCGACGTGCGTGCGACGGGCTATAATAGTGTTGATATTCTCTTTATCTCGCGTTCCCAGTGTTCCCTGTACCTGTTTTGCGGATTATTCGCGACTCGTAAATACCTTTTACATAGGTATTACAAGCCCGCTTTATTGTACAGGCTTTATTGGTTACGTGAAAGTGAGGTACAAATGTCGTGTACCTACGTAGCCCTGCACTATTCTTTGTGTGGGAGTTAAGCATACAGAAACAAATACGGAAGGACAGAGACCCATATAAGGTTCTTGTTCTAAAAATTTGAGGTATTTTTAGTTATGATAGGTTATAACGTAAAGAAACTACTTTGTAAAGTCTTCTTATAGTAAAAATATTTGAATTATGAGCCAAATTAATAATTCCTAATTCATACATAATCAACCTACAAAATACACAAAAGAATATTTAAAGACTCTGTACTGCACATAAAAAAATAAATAACAGTAAATGTACATGAAAACAAAGGCAGTTACTTATTAGAGAATTATATTGTCTCCAAGACAGCCGGATAATAAATAAAATGGGGGGGTAAAATTAAGTTTATGTATTAATATGTATGTTATTTGAATAAAAATAATGTATCCTGTATTCAATTTAAATTTACTTACGAGAAACTTATATAATATGATTAATTTTCTAGTCAGTTTTCTGCGCATACAGTTTATCTGCATTGTTTCATCACTACATCTCTATCTTATAGATATAGTACGTTTCTTTGTGAACTCCGCTAGTCTCCGGTGAAACAAATGTTTTGTTTTACATTCTAACATATGTTGTTTTTTTTACATACCAACTACTAGTTCTTTAAGTATAAAGCACGTGGATTCGTAGTTCGACTGCGACGGAATCAATATCTATTTGTATTTTATAACAGCACTGTTAAGAACTACTGTGTTCCAGCTTGAAGTGTGTGTTATCAGCAAGGAAGTACATTTATGTGAGGAGATTCTTAGTCCTCAGTGGTAACAACGTCTGTTGCCGACTTCAGGCTAATACCGATCTTATTTGTGGTTGGTTATTACTGATGTTCATAGGTAACTATGACTGTTTACGATAAGAGAAGTTTGCCTTTTCTAATTAATAAAAAATATATGTCTCTCATCTTATATGTAGATGGTAGAATAAAATATCCGCCCGTTATTAACCAATACCCAAATTTTGAAATTGATGCTTTTTAGCCATTGTCACATTCAGGCAAAAATTACATCGATTGATTATTATTTATAATGGGCGTCACTAACAATAGGTGATAGAACCCATTGTGGTTCGATTCCGGCTGCACCTCCGCCACACCTATTTCTACCTAATAGGTAACAGCAGTGTTAGGCGCTACTGTGTTCCGTTTTGAAGGGTGTGGTAAGGGAGACAGATTTTTCAGAGGCGTTCCAGCTTAGTCCTCAGGGGTAGCGCGCATCTGTGGCCGACCTCACGTAAGAATATCTAATCCTATCTGGGGTTGATTACAGATGTCCATGGGCGACAGTAGTCACTTACCATCAGGTGGACTGCATGCTCGTCTGCTACTCCTATATTATGAACAAAAAATGTACACTTATTTCTTATATATCTTACTAAAAATACATCGCTGGCATATTTTTATAAAAACACTGATCTATAGTTTACCTTATTACATCATCAGAGAACAACTAACAAGTAATACTTGCATCTCTAATATTTGCATGAATCATCCCATATACTCTTAAGCTTAAGTCACAGTACGGTCAGCAACGCAACCGACTATTGATAATGCTAGGAGATGGTTTATTACAAGGAGCTACACGGAGTGACAAGTACCGATAGCAAACCAAGATAGCCTAGTTGTAAGGTTATCTGATATTTGTTAGCTTGTTACGTAGTTACCGTCGTGGACTGGAATGTGTCAATATTGTAATTAGTCGAGCTACTTTCTAAGTAGTTATTAAGGTTTTCTATTTTCCTTGTTTATGCATGAACACACATTACAAACATTACCTTATATACATTACATGTTATTTTTATATTTTTCGATTTTATTTGTGTGCGTAATACATAAAACAATAAGAAAAGCAAGGGTGTGTTACACCATGTAATTCGAATATTTATAAAAGCCTAACTAGCCGTTAAATTAACGGTTAAATATTTAATTAGTTGCGTCATTTCATAAATTACGGCTGAAATTATGGCATAACTTACACTTAACTTTAACAGCTCGGTTTCGATCGGTTAAAGTAATTGTTTCTGTTAACTTATATAGAGTACCTTACTTAGGGTGGGTTGCATTTACATAAGGCTTACCAACCGTTAAATCAATGATTAAATAAATCATTAGTTGCACCATTTTAATTGAGGTTGATATTGCGTCATAACTAATACTTAACTTTAAACGCTCGAATTCGATCGGTTAATGTTACTGTATTTGTCAACTTCCCTATCTGTCAATGTCGACTAAAAATTGCGATGACAGCGACATAAATGACGTTAATTATGATCAATTGATGCAACACAGAATTTTTACATTCCATCGCTACCGTCACAGTTACTGTTATATTTAACTTTCACGCAAACTTTAACCGGGCTTTCGATACAACCCACCCTTAGAGTAAAAGTCGTAGAAGAAAATTTAATGTAGTTAACTGAAAAGTATGATATATGAATAGTGGTACAATTTTCAATTAATAATCATCATGCAATATTAAATGAAGCAGTATTAAAACCCCGTTTATAAATATATTTATGCTAATTTATGACAAATTCGTAACTTTTCCTGTAATTACGTATTTACCTGCTGACGCTACATTATCTTATATGACGTGATCTTTTCTGATTCTACATCTATCTTTTAAAGTAATCAGCCAATGCATATCGGACACCAATGAACGGATATCTCAATTAAACCTCGTAGTTAATCACTGTTACCGGCGGCTGCTTTAATTGATTTTGATTAACTATTATCTTTGTTGCTTGCATTATTTTAAGTTAAATTTGGTTTTTAAGTGCCTATTAAATTTACGCATTTTTAGATGCAACTCTTTGTGGTTTATTACTACACGTATTTCTGTCTTATAAGATGGAAATGTTGTTGATTTCTGAGTTTGAAGAGTGTGGTAGGTATGTATACCACTGTTGTGGTAGATAAGCAATGCGTCTATTTACTTTAAGGCTAATGTTCTGTTTTGTAATTGGTTACTAATGTTCATTGGTAGAATACTTATGATGTGCTCGATTACTATATCTGACAATTGCGTTAGGTATTAATCAAAATTATTATGACTATTTTTAATTGCGTTATTTTCATCAAATTTGTGCTCATTTTAAATCTTATTTTAAAATGATGCACAAATTATCTATGATATTAATTACGTTAACTAAGCCAATTTTACGAATTATTGTTTCTTAAGTATCTTCCTAATTCTTGAAATTATATCCTAGCTTGATTTAAACTTTATTGCACTTTCTTATAAACCAACACAAAAAAAATGGTCAGCTAGCTTATAGTTCATATCTAAGTCATCATAACCCTCATAAACGTAGATCTAATCAACCATTATAAATATAGTTGATTATTAGACCTACAACAAACGTTACGGACAGACAGACATAAAGATTTTATGTCGTAGTAACCACGTTCAAACATTTATTGATACTATCTATGTGGCAATGTGGCGCCTGTGTACTGGGAGTAATAATTAATTGATTTTTTTGAGATTTCAAGATATTTTAATATAGGGGAAACTGGGGACACTTGATCCTTACGGGAGACTTGGTACACTGGATTTACAGAGCTTCTGTGAACGCTATATGATTTAAGTGTGGCAACATTGGTTTTCTATGATACGTTATAACTTTCTAAACTTGGTACTCTTGTCCAATTTGATATTTAAGCAGATGGCGGATGATTGTGTGTTTCGTGTCGCAGGAAAATATTTTTCGTAAGTTTTCATTTTGATCAAATAATTGGTTAGTAAACTTATTTTGGGTAAGTAACACTTTGAAACTATTCATTATCTATGTTTTTAAACGTCTGTTTCATGGAATAGTGTTAATAGTAGTAGATCTTTTTACAATATCTTTTTATAACCACAGTATAGCTAGGGTACACTTGGTACACTTTCTTATGGGAGATATGATCCCCCCGCATCAAGCATCCAATAATGTTTATTTTTGAATAATTTTAGGGTCCAATATGTTTCTACTTTATCTACTAAGCAAATAAATCAATAATAAATCAATTTTAATATATATTTTTTTCATTTTGGTATCATATGAAAATATAGGAGACTTATTTCCCTCAGGATCAAGTGTTCCAGAGGGGGGGGATCAAGTCAGACATATATATGGGACACATGGTATCATTCCCTATACAAAGTTTTCGTGGGCAGGTTACAAAATTTATATACCGATATCATTAGCTTTTATACTTAGCTTTTATACTTAGTATAGCCAATGAAATTCCACGTATTTCAGTACCGATATATCTAAAATCGGAACAATATTTACCAAATAGTGGTCAAAAAACAAAAGGGGGTATCAAGTGTCCCCAGTTTCCCATACTTTGATGCATCACTTAGGTATCGATATCATAGTATATTTTTATATTCAACGTGATTTTTTTTATAATATAGGAATAGCAGACGAGCATGCAGTCCGCCTGATGGTAAGTGGTTACTGCCGCCCAAGGACATCTGTAATCAACCCCAGATAGGATTAGATATTCCTACCTGAGGTCGGCCACAGATGCGCCGCTACCCCTGAGGACTAAGCTGGAACGCCTCGGAAAAGTATGTCTCCCTTACCACACCCTTCAAACCAGAACACAGCAGCGCTTAACACTGCTGTTATAAGGCAGAAATAGGTGTGGCGGTGGTGCCGCCGGAGTCGAACCGCTGGGCAACGTGACGGGTTTAGGCAATAATCCACCATGCTGGCAAAGTGCGAATTGAAAGACTTTACATACCATTGAGAACATTTATTTCGATGTCTGAGGCATGTAGGTTTCCTCAGGATGTTTAACTTCGCTGTTTAAGTAATACCTTATTAATTATATACTTTCATAACGTACGGGTATGTACCTATTTAGGTATTAGTAATATAACTGAGTAATACCTATATACTAAAATAAAGTTTTGGATCCGTCAATAAGCCAGAACGACGAATAATATTCTATCTATTGCCATCATGAAACAGAATAGACAAGATTGCCATTCTTTTTTTTTTTTTTTCGCGGTGAAATCCTCATGGATCCTCTCCCGCCCGGGGGAGCGGAAGGGGTATGTCGGACTCGTACCGACTAAAACTCCACGGCGTTCCTCTGGACGCTCGGTGCCGGGTCACGAGAGGCGTTAAGCATTACATTCGCGGCCCGGGTACGTCGGCCGGCGCTGATGTTAACGCCAGCCACGTCCCGAGTGGGAGGGGCTCCTCTCAGTTATGTCCCTCAAGAGATGAGCGTGCAGAACACTCACACGACATCTCGAGCCTTAAAGATCGGATTTGGATTCCCCCGAATCCGCATCCGAGGGCTCATGGGACTGGGAAAGGGTGGCTTGCAGCGAAAGCCGCCCTTCGGCGTCCCGTGCGTCTGCGACGAAGTGCCTGGGAAGATGCATCATCCTCCCTGGCTCTCTCCGCCGCCTCCTTTGCGAGCATTACAGCTTCGCAGAAGGATCGCATTGCCTGCCACGACCTGTCACTACCGATCATGGCGCGAACCACGGTCGAAAGCGAGAGGTCGGCACCCAATACAGAGCTGAGTACGTTGCGCTCAAGATTGCCATCCTAACTTAATTAGACTTATTACTTTGTCGTCAAAATTCACTTTATAATAAGACGACCACCACAAAATGGTAATCAGAATTTAGTCGTAGGAAAAGCAGTAAACAAAATTTTAGAATCCAATATTAAGCTATTAATTCTTCATCTCCACCTAAATTGTTATCTTAACTTGTGCATAACAAAACGTAGAAACAAACATGTTTTATGCATATTATTATATCTGTAACACGGAGAATTCAGATCATTATCCTTTTAATTAGGCCTCACGCTGCGTTGCTGATTGAAAAATCTCCCAGTCGCGAGTCTGTAGCTAGCCTTAAATTTATTGTATGCTTGCTTTGAGAATGAATCTGTTAGGGTTCCGTAATTGAATTCGAAATAAATGTAATAAAATATCGATGAAGTATAAAATTGATTTTCTTATTTTAGTTCGAAGGTAAATTAAGTAACTTTCTATGAAATACTCGTAGTTCTAATAAGAATACAAATTAATAAAAATACAATTTTAATAAGAATTTGTACATAATTGAAAAATTGCTAATAGGTACTCAACATACATTTTTTCATATTTCTTATCTGAGCCTGTAAATCTCAACGCCACAAGCTCTAAAATGTCTGAATCAATTTTGAAGATTTAAAATTGATAGATCGATATTGGATTATATGTAATTTCAGACGCTCTAGACGATATTTTGAGAATGACGATAACATTATTAGAGGACTTACATAACAGTTATTCATATAATTCAAATATTTTAAGTTTATAATTAGGTAGCATCGTAAACCTACCCTTTTACAGTAAAAACATTGTTTAGTTGTGTTAAAAACATTTAACTACAGAAATGTGGACAAATAGGCTGGTATCACTAAAAGTTAATTAAATATCCGTATCTTTTTTAAAAACGGTCGGGTTCCGTACTAATCGCACTTGGCTTTTATTCAATAGTGTTCCGGATAATTACTGACTAATGAGTGTTATTGATAGTCTCGTATTTTGTTTGGATAGCTGGTTGAAATAAAAATATATCTTGAATACAGATCTACTTTATATGAATTATAGGGAAATTCGTAACGCTTTGGGTACAGGTACAAAGTATTTGCGTAAATTAAAAGTATTTTTCACATAATACAAGGTACGTAGGAAATTAAGGATTTGAAAAGAACTGACTCTTTCTGAGCGTAAGAAAGATCATATGACTATGCTGATTTTTTCATGATAAAAAAACAATTAATACTTTTCTGTCAATCTGATTGAACACAACTAATTCTTGATGAGGGTTCCTCTTGATGCTCACTTATCCCGCTTTTATCCCGAAATTTCGAAAATAAAAAGATCATAAAGTGTACAGTATTATTCTAGTTATTTACTTTGAACTTCTATAATCAAGAACTTAAAAGTAAATACAGTAATCCCTAACTTACTTCGACTATTAATATAACTTGTGCGTTAGTACGTAGTGAACCACGAACACAGCCTATTCCCAAGCGCAAAAACAACAAAACCACTCAGTCATTGTCAGGAATAGCTGTCCGATTTTCAGCCCTTAAATCTTAAGCACAAAGGATCATTACACCCGATCTGATACACAAGAAATATTACAGCCGACATCACTGATGTGCGTAAACAAAAACGCACACATACATCCGGTAATTACAATAAAACAATGCACGGACTAATCACACACACAAAGAAACTTGCATGCATAAATAAATAAATGGAGACCGAACGGGCAGGTGGAGTCACTGATTCTTCGCAGATAATTTGCCTAACTGGTTTTTAGTCTGACACATTGCTTCACCACTGCATCTTGACAACTTTGAGCACATCGCTATGTACACCATCCATTGGAACTTTTCTCATCGCGTTGATACTTGAGCTCGATCAGTTTTAGTATAGAGCAGTTAATGGTTTGGATACATTGCGAAGTTCACGAAGTTGGAGAAGTCTTGTATCACAAAATGATGTCCTCTGGTCAGTAGCCCCATCCATACGTCCGGCTGATAAGAGAGCTGCTTATTGCGACATTTAATTATTATGATTATGGTATGTTTCAAAGAACATTCTGGTCTGGTTTTCAGGTAGGTCTTTGTTGCTTTCTGGAACCCAGTTTAATACCTTATCGTAAGGGAAATCGTTGTTTATATTATAGTTTCTGGGAGACCGGGTGATTAGAAAATGGCATAATGGTTTTAACGGCTTTATTATGTAGAGATAATTAGAATGGATCGGACCACAGGCCTGCTGTGATCGGACTTTTGTATTTTTAAGACTATTTTCTAAAGCAAGTATTATATGAAGTATGAGTATTAATATTACAGTTTTATTTACGAAGTATAATATGAAGTGAGAGCTCATTGGCGAATTTTTGTTCACTCAGGATTGTAATTGAGGTTTAAATTCGATGTAATTCAGGAAAGTGCCTAAAAGAAGTATAGTAGTTGTGTTTTAGGTTGAGATATATATTAGGAGAGACACTTATATGATGCTAGCCAACTTAGTCCTTAGTTAGCGATCTCAGGTAGGACTCTAATCATAATATATGTTAATGACTAAAGATCACGAGTGGTATTAGTTTATTCATGTCATCCTGTGAGAAAATCTGTGGTCAGCCATGGAACAATAAATAATAGATCGTTACAATGAAGATCTACTTCATAGTCCTAGTAATATCTGATCTACTAACCCTATACCTACCTAGCTGGGTATGAGTTCAAGAAGATACCACCAAGCGTTCCTAACAAGCGATTCCAGTTAGAAAAAAAACAAAAACGCCTATTGTTATTCTAATAACTAAACAATTATTAACACTACGTATTGGTATCCCAAATCAAACGACTATGATACCTAATCAAAAATTCAATAATCGATCTGACAGCAAACGAATCTATCAAGTCGGTTGTACAACTATTATTCCCTTATCGAAAGTAAGCTCAAACAATAGCCCATAGTTAACGTAGGGCAAGGAGGCCAGGCCAATATTGCTGGACAATGGCCAATTAATGCTACCCACAATTAAATCAGAGTGGTGTTGCTGCGAAGAACTTTCCACGGATTTTATAGAGTGGTTATTACCCTTTAATTAGGTTTAAAGCAATTGTTGTGAAGAAAAAGGTAACTTATGCAATTACATATTATATTTTTATCCGTCCTTGGTATGCTCTCAACCCCAAACGGCTTGACGGATTTTAAAATTTAAGGTTTTATATTCGACTAATTTATTAGAGTAACATAGGCTAAAATCGTAAGCAGTCCTGGTTTTGTTTTAATATTAATTACTAGTTCTTAAATTAGATTCACAAACAGTTGAGGCATTATCACTTATGATACTTTTAGTTCCTCAGCATTGCTTTTTTAAATTTAGATTTTTTGATTTCCATCGCCTTAGTATCCCATTTATTTCACAACTGGAGCCTATTTGTTTTAATAGTGAAGAACCGAGGATTTGAAATTTCCAATACTGGGGCACTTCTCAGAAATTCTGAAATAGATACTAGTCACTACCAGTACTTGGCAGGGAGACCATAGGGGACCAGCGACTGCCCGCGCTGATAACCGTTCGCGGTAGAACTAATAGTTCAATAATAACGTTGGTGGTAAAAACAACTCTATAAAATCCTTCTCATCACCGTCTTGCCGCCCACTCGTCGCATTGTTCGGATCGTCGCCGAGTTATTATTGCAGATAATGCTCTTGTTTATTATAAACTGTGAACACAATGTGCAAGCTTAATGAAATTTACTTCATTGTTCTTTATTAAAGTGTGATCGAAATTAATGCTATGATCGTGCTTGAGAATGTTAAGTTTCCTTCCCAGATACTGTCGTTGGATTCGATAAAATCTTGGAGGTATCACTGCTACGTTTATTTCTAATGTGTAGTTTTTACGTTTCAGTTACGTTTCGGTGATTTAATCTGTACCCTTAGTACATACTTAGTAGAATTTGTACATACAGCGCTCCCGTGGATGGTATCGGAACTAAAATTTCGCAGTATAATTTTCAAAAACAGAACTAAAACGCTATCAAAATTAAATAAAAAATGTAAAAATAAATGCATTCTATTTATATTTCTAAAATTAAATGTCGTTGCAAATGACTATTCAGTTTTTTAAAACTCATAATGCGAAATTTTAGTTCCGATTCCATCCACGGGAGCGCTGAAAGAGCGAATTCGCAAACGTTGAACATTTTCGAGCAAACGTAAAAACTCATACTAAGGGTATTGCTTCTGGTAGAATCCCCGTTTTACATAGGTAACAAATGTCTATGATACTTTGATCACCTATAGTGATTTGGCACCTAAATCTAGACAATCCTTCCTCAAGAACGGTAGAGTTTTCTGTGCGGGCAAAAAGTGTTAAAATGATTAATTGTAAAACAAACAAAAGTAAATAAAGGGAGCATAACTTTCTCTAGTTCTATTTAATTGATCCATCCATCAATTCATTTTGACGGTGGTAGGACCCGTTGTGGTTCGACTCCGGCGGCACCACCGCCACACCTATTTCTGCCTCATAACAGCAGTGTTAAGCACTGCTGTGTTCCGGTTTTAAGGGTGTGGTAAGGGAGACATACTTTTCCGAGGCGTACCACCTTAGTCCTCAGGGCTGACTTCAGGTAGGAATGTCCAATCCTATCTGGGGTTGATTACAGATATCAGAATCAGCTTAAAAATACTATCCCTGGACATAGGTTAAGATACATAAGAGTATAAGTAGGTACTCATAATGGTATAGGTACGAGTATACCATGATACAATACTGCTATAAGGCGGTTTGCTGTAGTTTCTAATTCACATCGTTCTTATTACGACAAAACCATACCATTTCTATAAATCAGATCCTTTAGCAAGACCAAAGAAACTGAGCAAACTAATTGCTCTAATAACCCATACGGTACTGTTAATCTAACAATGAATCTGTAAGCCTTCCGGCGGAAGCGAGATAATGTTTAATTGGCGTGAAAACTCAATAATTGGAGATAAAAATCAGCGGGTGGCACCGAGGACCAATTACGGCACTGTGTGGCACTACGCATCGGACCGCTCGCCACTCCACTGGCTGCATTGGCCGCGAGTAGGGATGTACACGATATCGATATTTTGATATCGATAAAATAGATCATGAATAGAAGATGAGTGGCATTGCACTGGTCGCCACTGCACTGGCTGCATTGGTCACGAGTAGGGATGTACACGATATCGATATTTTGATAACGATAAAAATATCATGATTAGAAGATGTGTGGCATTGCTCCGGTCGCCACTTCACTGGCTGCATTAAATAGATCAAACATAATCAGCGAGAAAAGCTGTAAAATTTTATGGTTGCGCACTTCTTAATTCGATTAGACACGGTGGCATCATTGTTATCTGTAACCTGATTTAAAGAATGTGGTTAGCCTTCTGCTTTAACACACTATCCAAGTGTTTCAATACTTGTATGAGGATCTCCAATTTATTCCTCGGACAATACATATGAGACGTTCTTTTGAGTACGAATTCAAAAGTATTCAGGGTTGATTGCAAAGGTTCACAGAGAATGGTGATTCAAAGCCATATTAAAACACTGTAACGTGTAATTAAACCAAATAAAATGCAACGTAAAGTCGGTCACAGATGCCCTGACATTTTTGAAGGCTGCGTTTCAACTTCTGATCTAGCTGTCTCCCTTAAAATTAGAGATTCTTAACACAGGTATTATAAGGCAGAGGTGTGGTGTCTTCAATACAAAAATAAGTATGACAACTTGGAGTTCCACTAATTAAAAGCTCATTCAGTAGTTGCTAAGTGAGCTTAAAATTACAAATATCGATACAACAAACAGTTAACGTACATCACTACAGCTTCACATGCGGTTTTCCGGCGCGGCCCTAACAACTCATTAGTCGGCCGGCCCGCGCGGTCCTCTATTTGCGCTGTACACGCAGGGTTAATTGTTTTAATGTGACCTCACGTAGAATTTGTGAAACTGTAGGCATAATAGTCGGAAAAATTCTAATGTAATTTGGTTAGAGGGAACTAACTTTGTTATCTTTTTTTATATGATATAGGAGTAGCATACGAGCATGCAATCCACCTGATGGTAAGTGTTTACTGCCTCTCATGGACATCTGTAATGAACCTCAGATAGGATTAGATATTCCTACCTGAGATCGGCCACAGATGCGCCGCTACCCCTGAGGACTAAGCTGGAACGCCTCGTAAAAGTATGTCTCCCTTACCACATCCTTCAAACCAGAGCACAGCAGCCCTTAACGCTGCTGTTATAAGGTAGAAATATCTACCATAGTCGTCTCTATATAATGCCACAATAGTCTGACGCGCCAAGCGTTCCAGGTTTGACCCTTGCTTAGGCAGATATCCTAAAGATCTGAGTCGTGGTTTGTTTGAATATTTATGTACATATAAACAAGTCTTTTTTCAGGTCGATAATGAACATTAGGATACAACTCTAGAGGATTAAGAAGAAACGCCAAAAAATTTTGAATATCTCTATCGCACTCTTCAAACCAGAGTGGTCTTTGGTGAGGTCTTCTAAAACAAACAGTTATTTAGTAATTTCACTTTCATTTTTAACCGACTTCAAAAAAGGAGGAGGTTTCTCAATTCGACCGTATATATTTTTTTCTTTTTTTTTTATGTTTGTTCGGCGATTTTTTCACGATGCCGCGACCGATCGACATGATTCATACACCATTGTATGTGGCTAGTTTCACAGGGGGTCCCATTTCGAGGAAATTTGAAAATTTCCGCCAGTTTTCCCGGAAAATTGGAAAAACCCGATTTCATATAAACTTGAATAAGTCGAGTATTTCTTAACCAATTTTAATTTTATTTTTTTCATATGAAAGAGAGTTTCGTTGCGGTACTTTCCTACCTTAACATTAGTATGTTCTGATGATTAGAATTTAAGTTATGGGGTGGTACTCATCATCACTACCCCTGCTTTTTACATATTTTATGACAACTTACCTTCTGCCCACTCAATTCTCATGAAACTTAAAATGAACATTGAGTATCTAGGTTAACATGATATGATGGAAAATTTGACCTTCTACTCTTCAACTCTGATAATGCAGAAGTGCCTCCTGCCTCAATCATACAAGTTAGGCATTTGGAGCTTACGAATATATGACGAGGTCTTTGAGTAGAGACATATGATGGAAGATATGACCTTCAATTCTTCAATCCTGATGATGCAGATGTGCCTCCCATGTAAAGTATATAGAATATACATTTGTTGTAATGAAGTTGCTAGACAGAGACATATGATGAAAAATTTGACCCTCAACTCCTTTTTCTTTTCTTAACTATTGAATTAATGTAAATTAAAAAATAATTGAAATAAATGTTGGTTTAGTACATATTTCTGAAGTCGGCGCTCATATTGGACACGCTGTTTACGCTGTTATCAAACGAAATATATTGAGCGCCGACTTCAGAAATATGTACTAAACCAACATTTATTTCAATTATTTTTTACTTTGTAGTGACATAGAAGTCGGTTTTATTTTTTTGTTAAAATTTTTTTGAAATGCTGTATTTTGGGTGGTTGGGTATAAATAACATCAACTTATTTATAACTACTGCAATATCAAGAAGTCTAGTGATTTTAAACTCGGCCTCTCGATCAGGGTTCCAGATTCGAACCCCACACATGCATCTTTGATGTTTAAAAGTTATCTGTATGTTAGAATTAATTATTATCACTTGCATTCACGGAAAAGGAAAACTTTGTGAGGAAATCTATACGACTCATATTTTTAATTGGTCAGCGCAGTGGCCTTAATCTCTCAGTTTCTCAGTGCTCAGCAGCTCAGTGCTCAGCAGTGGGACGGTAATGGGTTGACAACAATTTATACAACAGAAAGAAAGAAAAAAAGAAAAATACGCAGTTTGATCAAAAACATTCTTCGGTCCACTTAATTTGCAACGAGATACTTTATGAGGTTTATAAGATTAAGATAAGAAAAGGTGTTTAATTTTAAACAAAGAATGTGCTTCATAATTATATTTATCGTTTTGTTCTTCCAGATATTTCGAAGACTTCGCGCAACTGTATCTGTCATCTGTCATACAAATGTTAACATGAGTGTTAAGTATGGTTGGGAAATAAAAATATGGTTCTGCAGGTATTAAATTATTTTTAAGAAGTAGTAAAAGTATATATAGCTGTTCTTTTGATATTAATAGTTACTACCGTCCATGGAGACTTATTTTTAACAGTAGACAGGATTATCTAGAGGCCGGTCAAAGATGCATTGCTAGACTTGAAGACTAAATTTGAATGTCTCGGATAAGTTTGTCTTCCTTACCATACCCATATACACGAACCGACCATAACACAGTAACACTTAATACTGCTCTCATAAGACAGAAATAGGCGTAGAGGTTGAATTACGAGGAGTTCTACCACCTATAATTGATGGTATCAAGATGGCTTACAAAGATTCTGTTGCTAAGCAATCCCTTAAAATGATATTATGATTTCTTCCCTATACTAAAATTCTGCAAAAATTCTCACCAGCTATGTACCTATTACGGTTTCAAAACTTTAGCTTTTCAAGAGTAAGTCAAGCCATAGACTTCACAATAGTTCGTTTTTCAACAGAACCCTAAAACCCAACTCCAGTTACACCGCTTAATTATAAAGCATAATTACATGAACAACGGGCAGATTCTGCACCAATTAAAGAAAAATGATAAAAATGTGAGTGGGGAACCGAAATAGGTATGTTATCAGCTCTCTCCGGTGACACGATCCGTTCAATATACAAAATATTCCTTGTCGTGTGTCGATACAATCTCGAATGCCCCGAGTATCGAGTTTGCATCGGACGGGTTACTAGGGGTTCACGAATGGAATACGATTTCGCATATTATTGGAGAAATATTGAGATTATACTAGAGAGAAATATTAAGTTTTTTAAGAAAGAAAGTCTAATCGTAATCGTCACAAACGAAATTATTTAGAGAAAATTTAATAACTACAAAACTAAGTTCTGTTTTGAAAGGTAAGGTTGACATACTAAAGGATTCGTTCTTACATATTCTTACTTAGTGAAAGCGGAAGATGGTAGAATTAGTATGGTTGGACCGGGGCGGTACCACCGCTAAAGTAACTAGCATGAAGCGGATTCGGTAGAGAGGTGGATGCTAGCTGACTTACATATGGGGCGACCATCTTGGTCAACAGTAATTCTAACTCGTATTCGAATAAAACCCTCATTTAATATGGAGTTAGATACAGATTTTCATGACCACTTTCCAGTTTGTGAAATGGCCGCTTGTTTGCTACTTCAGTCTTATATAAAACCTTATGCATCTGTGATTAAACTCAATGCACATTTCTCTTCAATTACCCGTTAACATTAAAATTACTGTATTAATGACATCAATATTCTTACGCCGTTTCTCCGTCGCTATCGTCACTGAGCCTATACCGATAACGAGATGAAGGCGCCGAAGTAGCGGCATTTACTATAGCCGCTTGTCCACCGCACGTCCGTCAACCCTCATCCTTCCGCCGAGATTTCGCGTGATCGGCGGGACCGCTAGATCGGCACCAAGATTTTAACGCGCCGATGTGCCGGCAATATAAAACATATTTGGACTTGTCCATACACTGCAGTCACAGCGTCACAGCAGGAACAAACTAAACCGGCGATTTCGGTCGTGGTGGACAAACTACCGTCGTCATATTAAAATTGGCCTCAAATGATCTCGTTCTCGGTATCGAATCGGTGACGGAGGCGGTGGACAAACGGCCTTACTCTTCCTGTTTCAAAAAAATCGACTGCATCTCTTGTTGCGAGCTAACACAACTCACAAAATTCTCGATCGAACATTAAACACTTAAATCGAGAACCAACAGTACCAATAACGCCAGCATCCGAAGCCCGCGTGAACGATGCGATCGTCTGCCCGGAATCGAATACATTATCTCCGGTGAAGGCATTCGCGCATAATTTGTAACATTTGAACCGGAATTCGTGCGATACATTTTATTAAGGTTTTATTGTAAATTAATCTTATTGTTTTGTTGCTCTGTTGATCCAATAGATATAGCGTTGAGGCCATAGATTAATACTTTGTTATATTTGTAATGACTGTTTGAAAGTAAATTCTAAATATCAGCTGGCGTTCGAGCCTTGCATCATCTAAGTTTGTTTTTTAGTTTATTTACCATTGTACTGTATAATATAATATACCATTGTAATACATAATAATGTTAATACATTATTATAATGGATATTAATTTAATTAATTATTCTTAATTAGGACTTAATTAAGGATAACATCCTTTGGTAGGTAAATAGATTCAAAGATATTGAAAATATCAATATTTTATTTATAACGAATAATGATGTGTAGACATTATTTTTTTATCGATCAAATATATTTTCAAATAACCTCAGACCATAGTACCTACCTTCAGCATTTTCTAGCTCAAGGAATATTAAAAACACAGCTTCATTTGAAATTCAGATGTCATATTACACCCATCAGTATCATAAAACACTTAATCATGATATTAAAATGGAAATATTTTGTCATTGATAACAAATCTTTTATCAAAGTTAAACGAATCACAGTCGAATATCGCAAAATCGATTCTCCGTAGCAAAAATCGATCTACGTTTACGATTATGCATTTCATATTCAATCAAAAACGGACAAAGGATACAACTACGGGTGGTACCACCGTAACTTTGCTACTACAAATAACCCATTTTCACAACAATCAACCTTAAGTTAATATAATAAGGTCCATTTTGGTTAAAGAAAAGTTTCAGGAACGGCAAATATAAATTTGTAAAACTTTATTGCACTTCCATACAACCCATGTCAAAGGAATCCAGGCATTAGATGCGTTATGATTATTAGTTAGATTTGACATTGAAGTGGCACAATGGGTTCTACATTTGAATGTGTATGGAAACTGTAAATGTATGGTATGTATGTACGTGTATTGCTACTAGTACAGTATGGGATTTTTAGTTATGTGGATGTTACCTTAAAAATACTTATTCATAATATTTTCATAAAATTCATAGACGATGTGTGTTCGGTTATCAGTACGTATTTATCAATATTTAATGTATTATTATGAATCTCTAATAATAATGTAAAAAATATAAATTTTATTCACATGGCCTATTTTTTTAGATTAATCTTATAAAATTAACATATGATTATTAATTAAAAGTGTTTTTTGTTGAAATTAAAAAAAATCGCTCTGTAAGCTGAAAACAAATTACTTTTGCCGAAAACCCACAGAAAAGTTTGTCGGACTAAACACATTATACTAGGGGAGGGTTGTACCACAGATTAATAAATAGTTACTACGGTTGTACCTACAGGACTCTATATTGTCTGACACGATACGCGTTTGACACGCCCTATGTCTGAAGGATAAGATGAATCATTAAAACACAACTGGGCCTTCTAATTTATTCTATAACAGAGGTTGTATTTAGGTTGTATTGTTGTAGGTTGTATTTATTCTACAACCACTAACAGCTTTATTTTAACGCAATATAAATAATCCTCGGTCGACCAAAGATGCGGCACTACCCCTGAGGTCTAAGCTGGAACGCCTCGGAAAAGTATGTCTCCTTTACCCCACTCTTTGAACCAGAACACAGCAGCGCTTAACACTACTGTTGATAGCCAGAAATAGGTATGGCGGTGTTGCCGCCGGAGTCGAACCACAAAGGGTTCCACTGCCTTCCAAATTGAAATTTATATCTATGCTGACCGTACATGGAATCCTAGTGTATAAAAGCCGTTATTAACGCGTTATTTTTCAAATAACGGTTTTCCGCTTCACAAGTAAATTGATAACGATAACGGATAACGTAGTCTTTATTTTAATTTAATCCAAGATTGAGATAAAACTGATTAAGAATGTGAGTTTATCGATCTTATCTTAGTTTATCGATTTCAATTTGGTACAGATCAGGTTACAATGGAAGTGAAAAAGCTACTACTATTTGTAAGGAGACCATTATTCTTGGAGCTCATAAATGTGGTGTTAATCTTAGGCGGCAGTTGCTTATCTAGCTGTAATCGTTTTACCTGGTCATGTATATTTTTTATGAAATATACTTAAATTAGGGAAGGGCTCGTCTAGTCCATCTGATAGTGTGTAGTCATTGCCTTACCATGGGTATCTATTATCATCCTTAAATACAGAGATATAACCCCACAGAGAAAAAAGAAATAAAAATATTTTTGAGAAATAGATTGTTTGAACAGCACATTAAGACGACTTGACTCATTTAAATACAACTTTTTAATATTAACAGTACTGTCAGGTAACACCAGTGCCTACAATTAATGCAAATAATAGACTAATATTTATTATGAAAAACCCGACTGCTTTATAGTGTACCCTATGGTCACTCCCATAATTCAAACGAAACCACGGTCATCTCATATATTAAAATCAGTCAAGCCGTTTGGACTATGCCAAAGAATGAGACATACATACATACACTCGAAAAACATAATGGTCCACAATTGCGTAAAATTGGATTCTCTACTAATTAAAATGGCAGATGAAGTCGACTGTATAAGCAAGATATAAAGAGATAGTACGAACAAGATAGTTACATTAATAAATTTGTTTTAATTGCATTACACTTACATAAACTGTTTTCAATACTTTCCTAATTTCGGCTCCTGCTAAGCTAATAACATTACTTGTAACTTAATTTAATTAATTTGCATATTACTTTTATTTGAGGGCGATGTTCTATCTTAAGCGAGTTAAAAGCGATCGAATTACAAAATAAAAACTATCTCACTTCTACAATTCGGTGGTATAAATTTACCGGGAAAAGTGGTCGATTTTTCATTTTGAATACGGCGCCGGCTTTACAGTATATAGTTAGTTCTACACTGCGTCTAATTTTATATGACCTAATTTCTGGTAATGGGTCAGAATTTATGCTATATAAAATTAATTAAATGTAATAAATACCTTGGATATATTACTGTTATTTCTTCCATTGAAGTCATCTCGTTAAATAGCTCCATCCATCGATTGTAACTGCATTTTACAGACGTTTGCTTGCAAAAAATAAAAAAAAAGTTATACTTAGCGTTGCTGTATATTACAGTCCTTAGACACATCATACATTATAAATATACAGCGTCTTAAATCCTTCAATCAAAAATACAGCGGTACCACATAAATGCAATAAAGAATACCTTTAAATAAATATGGTGATGATACCACCTCGGTCTGCAAAGACTTCTACACTTTCTTGAAGGTGGTAGAACCCTTTGTGGTTCGACTCCGGCGGCACCACCATCACACCTATTTCTACCTAATAACAGCAGTGTTAGGCGCTGCTGTATTCCGGTTTGAAGGGTGTGGTAAGGGAGACAGACTTTTCCGAGGCGTTCCAGCTTAATCTTCAGGGGTAGCGGCGTATCTGTGGCCGACCTCAGGTAGGAATATCTAATCCTATCTGAGGTTGATCACAAATGTCCATGGACGGCAGTAGCCACTTACCATCAGGTGGACTGCATGCTCGTCTGCTACTCCTATATTATAAAAATAAAACTTATATCTTTATCGTTCATCTATTTTATGTGTGACGAGTACCTTATAACCAGCAGGTAGCTTCACGGTGTTAATCTCATAGCAACTTATGTTAAATATAGTCATTAGAAATCATTACTTTCATTAACTTTTAAAAGAAT
Source organism: Epargyreus clarus clarus (assembly GCA_014595695.2). Classification (NCBI taxonomy): domain Eukaryota; kingdom Metazoa; phylum Arthropoda; class Insecta; order Lepidoptera; family Hesperiidae; genus Epargyreus; species Epargyreus clarus. The sequence continues at coordinate 1,733,140 of JACTTY020000025.1, forward strand.
TAATAGAATAAGTGTGGTGTATAATTATGTCTGTAACATATTTTATTATTCCGAAACGGTAGAAAGTTCCATTACTTGCAATAAAGTGTGTTATTTACGTATGATGGTTAATTGCATCTGTTAGTTTAAATTTAAATGTTTGGTTCTTATTAATTAGAAGTAGCAAGATGTTGAAGAAAAATGTTTTACTCTTATATTATTGAAGTAGTTGACAAGAATGCAGTCCTGATGGTAAGTGGTTACTGCCGCCCATGGACATCTGTCGGATAAACTTCCAAAAAGCGCATACCGCCGATCAATCTGAAATTTGGTAGACTAACGTATTTTAACCTCCTGATCACGAATATCATAACGCCACATCGCGGATATTAAAACTTGCTATCCTGGAAAAGGTACATAAATCACACACATTGCGCAGAGGGTTTTGAGTTGTTAAAAATGTGGGAGTGACGCCCCATAGACCTAATTTCCGCTGTTCACACACGCACACACAAACCCTTTCTGGGGAAAGCTAAAAAAATTGTCTAAATCGGTTAGAAATGCGCGATCATGCACACCGAACGAAAAGAGGTTCTCCTTCGTTTTTCTGATTAAAAATGACGTTTGTGCCAATTTTCGTTATCAGGAGGTCAAAATACGTTAGTCTACCATATTAGGTCGATCGGCGGTATGCTCTTTTCGGAAGTACACCCCATCTGTCTAGCCCCAGATAAGACTAGATTTTTACCTGAGGTTCGGCACAGACATTGCTCTCTCTGAGGACTAAGTTGGAATGTCTCATATATCCTCCTGCCTGATGTCTCCTTTACCACACCTTTCAAAATAGAACAGCAGCGCTCAACACTACCAGAGATTGGTGTGGCGGTGGTGCTCCGGAATCAAACCATAAAATGTTCTACCAATTTTAACATTCTACATTATTAACGGCTAAAGTGGTAAAGAAAAACATTATGAGGAAATATTCTTTGTAAAACAGTTCCTATAAAAACAGTCTCGAAGGTGTGTGACGTGTACCATCCACAAGAATTACTACCACGCAACAAAGTAAACCAGAACTTGAACAACAAATCAATTTAACCACAACAGGACAAAATCCTTATGTGGAATTCGCTCCATGCACGCGTTTTTGTTCCCCATTTTATCCATTAGCTTAGCACTTAAGGCCTATATTCCCGTGTACCTGATGATGTAACAACAGGTTGTGTTTGTCAGTTGTTCTGCACCACAATAACCGCTACTTGCGTGCTTTGGCAGTTAACTACATAGAGTTGATAGTACCACACTTCATTTCAATCTATTAATACAATGCATTTTGTTGTGCGATTTTACTGTATTCAGCGACATCTATTATCATTTATTAAAATATTATAGCAAAACTAATTTAATAAAACATTGCAGCATTATTAAACATTGAACATTTATTATTAACATTAAATCTTGTCCCCCAATTAATATAGGAAACAGGTACTCGTATCTTGTAGTGATCAAATATACCTATTTCAAGTTTAAGTTATTTATTATTATAATATTAATAAGTAATATATCAAAATTAATGTGTTTCACTTAATTATTGTCATAATATATCATTTTTATGTCATCTCCTTAATAAATATGTATATTGCATTTGTATATTATGCATTTACTAACCAAACATAATCAGCATTACTTTTTAAAATGACATTTTGTAGCTGTAATGTGTTATTCATATTTTATGGATTTCCTATCTTGCTACGAGGATGAAGTCAATTTAAAAAATGTTATTTAATCAGGTTTGGGTTCTATACCTAGTTATTTTAGATTTTATACTTAAAGCTATTTTCTTGTAAAAAATGCTTCTGGTCTAGAATAGATTACTAAAATACAAAGACCATACAAGACAATCTACATCGTACATTCAATCAATACCTTATTTATCTAAGAACAACTTCCGATACGAGGTAATATGAAATTAAATATTTATGGACAATGTAGCAGCTCTCTATAAATATGCGAGAGCAATTAGATCGTCAATGGACAAGTGTCGCGCGGTGAAGGAACGTTGCAATAACCGCGGGTAGGTATGGCCAGTGATTATAACCGGAGTGGGGGTACGTGTCCAGTAATTATTGACAGGTTTTTTATGCTTTCTCTTATTATTTATCTGGATGTCTGTAATGATGTCTTTGAATTTTAATTGCGGTTGAAAGTTTGTATGGAAATCCATCAATATTGAAGCAAATTGTATGAAACGTAGAATTTGTCATTCGGCTTAGAAAAAAAAATACCTACTTTACCGTTTCTCATAAATTATATTCAACCAATGTCTTATTTATCTAAGAAGAACATTAAAATACAAAAAATAATATTTCTGGGATATATAGCAGCTCTATAAATATGCGAGAGCAATTAGATCGTCAACGGACAAGTGTCGCGCGGTGAAGGAACGTTGCAATCACCGCGGGTAGGTATGGCCAGTGATTATAAGCGGGGTGTGGGTACATCCAGTAATTATTGATAGGATTTCTAGCGCTGTGTCTACGCTTTCTCTTGTTATTTCTCTAAGAGTCTACAAAATATTTTTGAAATTTAATATTGGTTGGATGCTCCTATGGAAGTCCGCCAATTTAGAAGCATGCTGTATAAGGGTTAGTATTTGCAATATTTATAAAGATACCATTGTCATTATCACTCCGAAATAGTGAAGTGTAGCGGAGCGTAGCTTCAACTTTGTAAGATCTATTAAGTCAGAGGGGCTTATAACATATAAGGCATTCAAAGTTATTATACAAATAATTAAAGTTGTTTAATATAGCAGCTCTATATAAATATGCGAGAGCAATTAGATCGTCAACGAACAAGTGTCGCGCGGTGGAGGAACGTTGCAATAACCGCGGGTAGGTATGGCCAGTGATTATAACCGGAGTGGGGGTACGTGTCCAGTAATTATTGACAGGTTTTCTAGCGCTCGTGTCTACGCTTTCTCTTATTATTGCTCTGGATGGGTTTAAAGATGTTCTTGAATTTTCTATGATTTTAAAGGAAACTATTAGGATCAGAAAAAATATAGAGCTCGTTCTATCCGTATGACAGAGCAGGTATATGATTTACTGAGGGTTCTGAGATCGTATCCTGACTAGTAATCAATACAAAAGTAATAAAATCAATTTTGTTTTGTTAAATCTGTTTTGGCTCATTAAATTTAGTTACATCGTAAGTTTGGTAACATTAATACGTTAAAAAAGGGACGACTATGTGTTTGAATTAATAATTAGCGGGTTTTTTAATATTGTGAGATGCCTAGACTTGGATGCCTGTTATTTTTGAAAAAAGCTCTCAAAGATGATCTTACATAATACTCCTATATCCAAACTTAGCCACAAATGTATATTATTCACCGAATTAAATGTTTTCAGAATGGAAACCTGAGCCTAAAAATGTTACAAAAATTGATCGCCGATTGATCCTTTTCGATATCTCAACTGTAGAAAACATTTATTTATTTGTATAGCCGTGAAATGTAAATAAAGCCACACACGGTGCAATCTCTGCAATATATAATCAGCAGATTGCAGGACGCACGTGACGCACAACCGACGGCCATTGTCTACGCTATTGTAGATTGCAGTGCAGTCGGAAGCTGTACGCGACCGAATTACGCTTCGATTGGAAGAATAGTGTGGATCGACCTTTGGGATTTTTGAAGCAAGTTTTTGAATGAAGAAAAAGCAAATATGCTTATATAAAAATCAGTGACAGTCTAGTGATTAAGAAACTCGGCTTGTTCGAGAGGTTTGAGGTTCAAATCCCAGGCACGCACCTCTGATTTTACAAAGTTATATGGCTGTTAGAAATTAATTATGTCTTGCTTAAACCGTGTAGGAAAATATCGCGAGGAAACCTACACACTTGAGGAGACAGTAATGGGTTGATGATGATGATGATGAAATATGCTTGCAATTACCAAAGGGTAGAAGGCCATTGCTACCCAAGGATTCAGTTTAGTCAACTTTATATAAGCTAGGAGACCGACTTGAATTGGGCCCAAGATGCACACACACACATTATCCGAGGCTTAGCCTTAAAGTTGTAGTGATGAATACTCTTGTGGTTTTGTTTCAAGGGCTGTAAGAGAGACACATAAACCGTTTCAACTTAGTTCTCAGGTAGCTAACCTCATATAATTTTTGCTATTTTCTTTATTCATTTTTAAGTAACAAGTATAAAATAAACAAGGAAGGTCCTATACAATCTAACGTGTAACGTGTAGTGAACCATTATTGAGTAGCCGCTTCTGATACAGCGGAACCCTAAATTGAACGTTTGCAACAAATTGTTGCTTTCAATAGATTATCCTTGATAAAATGTTCATTTTGTGTGAATTTTATGGAATTGAAGTGGCTATGGGATGAGTAACATCCGTAGACACAGAAATATTGAAAATTACAATGTTTTGTTTTTATTTTGCTATCTATTGTTAATTTGTTATTTATTTGCACTAATTCAGAAGGTGGTAGAACTCGTTGTGGTTCGACTCCGGCGGCACCACTGCCACACCTATTTCTACCTAATAACAGCAGTGTTAGGCGCTGCTGTGTTCCGTTTTGAAGGGTGTGGTAAGGTAGACAGACTTTTCCGAGGCGTTCCAGCTTAGTCCTCAGGGATAGCGGCGCATCTGTGGCCAACCTCAGGTAGGAATATCTAATCCTATCTGGTGTTGATTACAGATGTTCATGGGCGGCAGTAGCCACTTACCATCAGTTGAACTGCATGCTCGTCTGTTACTCCTATATTATAAAAAGAACTAAATTTATTATTATTTTTTTTAATGGTCACTATTTTCTATCTAACATTTTTTTCAAAACACACACATAGAAAATGTTATTTAGAATTGTCAATTGAGTAATTGTAGGTACCTACTGTTGAATTTCATTTTAATTGAAAATGAAACTACAGGTCTTGAAATTTTTTAAATACAATGTATTTATATTATGTACGAAAACATTACTATTTGTGTTTCTTTGTATAAAAATGTACCTGCCTATGATTAATTTTGCAGTTACTTATAAGTGTTTTTTTTGGTTTTAATATTTTTTAAATTTACTTATTTCCTATTTTTATATTTACGATTTTAAATAAAAGAGGAATTTGAATAGGTATCCCACAGAGACCGTTTTAGGAAAAGAGATAAAGCACCAAACGCTAAGGTAGTTGTTCAATCGTTCAATCGTACAGTGATTGATGATCGTGAGTGAATGGATGACCGAATGGTTTCGATTTAGAGACCACCGCCCCATTTGCATGTGTATGCCGCGAAATGGACGCCTATAGATAGCTGAGATTAATGTCTTTTAAAACGACAGATATGTCTTTGGCTTTTATAAAACGTTTCTATGTCATTATTGTCGTTTGATTATTATAGGGGATGAGTATAGATACTTTTATAATTTTAGGCTTTTTATTGTGGGTGCTATGGACCCACAGTAGCACATACATCAGAAAATCTAAAGTTATTTATAACTAACGTAAATTTATAACTAAAATATATAAGGAAGTTATATGAAATATTCACATATAAACCACGACTTCAGAAATATGTACTAAACCAACATTTATTTCAATTATTTTTTACTTTGTAGTGACATAGAAGTCGGTTGTAATTTTTTTTTAATCTTTTTAAACGTTAAAATGATCCAATCCCCTTTTTTTATTAAATTTAGTAAACAAGTCAAATGAAATGAAATTTAATTTAGGTATTAAATATTTTATTACTAGAACATTCGCGAAGCATCATACATACATTTGACATTACGTATAAAACAAGTCCACAATACATGCGTCCGTACTTCTCATACATTTCTAATCAGCGGCCCTAGCGGACTGTATCAGAACTGATTGGAAATGTATGGGAAATATGTAAACAAATACGAAAACAGTGATAAGTTAATCTGAAAAATTGTACGTTATTTAAATCATTTACTCTTAGGAACACTACAAACCGATAAATTAGAAAAACGTACTAGTCTCTCTACTTTACTCTAATAGTATGTACTTACTAGTATAATATACCTAAAATTATAAAATAGAAAAATACTGAAATTGTATATACGAGTAACTCACAAATGCATACAGCATCCATTCCATTACAAAACTTGAGATAAAATAAAAATTATCACGTAAACGTTACTATGGGATGTTGCTTTAATGTATGGTAATTTGATGCCATGGAATACCCGAACACTATGGAGTTTCCCACGTACCAAACAGTTTAATACAAGATGTCATTATGCAAATGGTAATTAAGTAAGAATGGTCTTGAGAAAGAAAGCGCTTTAAAGCAGGTGGCTCGAAGTGTTGATACTTACGGTTTATGTTTGTTTGTGTTGCTGTCCTGTTGTGGAATCGGGCGTTTTGAGAATTAGATTTTTTTTATTTATAATATAAGAGTAGCAGACGAGCATGCAGTCCACCTGATGGTAAGTGGCTACTGCCGCCCATGGACATCTGTAATCAACCCCAGATAGGATTAGATATTCCTACCTGAGGTCGGCCACAGATGCGCCGCTACCCCTGTGGACTAAGCTGGAACGCGTCGGAAAAGTCTGTCTCCCTTACCACACCCTTCAAACCGGAACACAGCAGCGCCTAACACTGCTGTTATTAGGTAGAAATAGGTGTAGCGGTGGTGCCGCCGGAGTCGAACCACAAAGGGTTCTACCACCTTCAAAATATATTGTTTGCATAGTTTGTATATTGAACAAAAAGGTGATATATCTCATATTGTTTTATGACATGGGGCTCTTCAAGTATAGTCAGCGATAAACTATCTATCACTATCTATGTCATACAATTAGCTATGGTCGCGATCATTTCTATATTCAATGCGGACGGACGCGGACGCAGTACGCAGACTTTAATACATTTCATATTTTTTTATGACATGGGCCTCTTCATGAAAAATATGCATAAGAACTCTATTTTAAAGACAGCGATGCATTGAAGATTCCTTTCATGTTGCAAATATTCTTAGGCGACGGTGATTGACTTTGTCCTTATCGATAGGTATAAATATATAAAAAAAAAACATTTATACTATCTACTTATTTTGTCTATTTTGGGTTTGAGAATTGTGCTTTGTTAGATATTATTAAATGTAACCACATGCTCTCACGTTGCTACTATAAAAATTAAGCTCACTGCAATTTCATAATAATTAGAGAAAATTATGAATAGTCTGTCTTTAAATTTGTCGATAATATTGAAATGTGACACCGCTAACCGGACTTCCTGTACGCAGAGTTGTAAATACCACCCAAAAAGTAAGTGTTGTAACAACTCTGAATAGTTTTAGTGCTACGGAAACGGCGTTCTACAAATTCAAAGGTAGCCGATTATGGTCAATAGCCTTTTTCTAAAGCTTGATGTTAAATGTTTACTATCTGCTATAAATTTAATGAGATCATATACATACCTAATGTGAAATGGATTTCGAAAGTTGGGCCACAGTGGCTATTTGTAAGTATGTTCATTTACTGCTGATAACGTACCTACGACGACGCATAATAACAATTTTTTTACATCTACTTTTCTTATTGACGAAGGTAATTCAGCTCCTTAACTTGATCAATTATTTATGTACAAAATCGTAGTTAAAAAAGTTCAAATTAAAAGGATCTCCCCCAAAATTTAAAAAACATGATAAGAACGCAGACGATTTATGAAATACAATTTCATCTGATCTCACTACGACATAAAATTTAAATCTTTATATTGTTAGATCTTTCTCAACTGATGTTTATTCGAAGGTCAATTGTTCATACATTCACATGAATGTAATTTAATTTTAGAATACCAAATTCGATGAGGTATAAATTGATACGACTAATAACTTTAACGTAATAAAAGGGAGATTTAATCTGGCTTTTCTTATATTGTGCCTATTGGATAGTGGTAGAATAGATAAAATTTCGATTTTTGTATAAATATATGCAATGAATTCTGATCCAATCTGTAGGAGGAATCAAGTAAAAAATGTAATGTTTTCTTAATATAAAATACGTTTTACGAAATTTAAAGTTTACTGAACATTAAGTCCACCTTTTTTAAATATAGGAGTAGCAGATGTAATTTACCCATCTGATGGTAAGCGCGCACTCCGCCACCCACACATCCGTACTCAACCCAAGACAAGATTATAATCCTACCAGAGGTCGGCAGATGCACCATTATCCCTGAAAGTCTTCAGGAATAGTGGTCAGCTTAGTCAAGCTGGAATGCCTCAGAAAAGCGTGTGTTCAAGTTCCTAATTACCTATTTTAAAAAACAAATTTATTATTGTAATAAAGCTTTCATAAAAGTTGTTTTTTATTATTCTACAATATTAAGTTAAATTACTAGTTTAGTTAAAATTTACTGACTGGCAATATTTAAAATTATTTGCTATTTTCTGCTAATTGTGGAGAATCGCGGCGAAGGCTATTTAGAAAAAAATTAACACACAAATTATAAAAAATCCAATACCTACTACTATATTCTCTACATTTACATAAAAAATCACAAGGGGCGTTCCCACTAGAAATACAAATCCAAACCAAACTCGACTCTATTCGATTTAACTTAAAAACAGTAATATTTTGTAATTTCCTTCGAATCGTAAATAAAAATGGTGTGCCATTTTGAAAACGAGTTTAAATAAATAAACACGGTTATATATTAAAGCCCAACTGCTATTTGATAATGATCTTGAATCTGTCGTATACCTACACCTGTTCATTTAGTTAAGTGCCTTAAGGCCTATTCTACTAAAAAATGTTTTTTTAGTAAACTGAAGTAGACAACGAGTATGCAGCCCATTTGATGGAAAGTGGTCACTGCAGCACATGGATATGTGTAACCAACTCTATATAAAACAGGAGTTCTACCTGAAGCACATCACAGAAGCTTTGCCACTCCTGAGGACTAAGATGATCGCTTGATAATGTGAGATAACAGGTTAAAAACAAAATCTCACAAAATTATTATTGTAATTAAGTAACAAGTTCGTCCCTCTATAAAGTCAAAATTATCCAAACATTTGTGCAAAGTTAAGAACATACGTACAAGTACAATATACATATTTGGTACATAGGACTTGAAGTACAGAAGATATAACTTTATCTATATTTTTATTGCACACAAGGAGTAAGCACGCTACCCGAAAAGTTACTTAGAATTTACTGAACTTAAGATGTTAGTAGAATTATCCTTCAAAACAGGTTCCGGTTAAAATAACAGATTTTAATAAGGTTTAGAAGAATCACCTGGTGGTAAAACGCTCAAGGCCACGTTGTTACAGCATTAAGTGAACTAAATGTTAGTCAAAATGTAAACGGTTTAAATTCTCATTATTATGTCATGTAGCTGTTAATATTTGATAGGCCCCCGGCAAATCAGACCACCCTTTATTTTCTATGGTAAATGATGGAGAAGTATATTTTTAATGAAGTACAATCCAGCGGATGGTACTAAAAAATACGGTCTGTCTATGTGAAATTGGTAGGTGTCGTGAGCTAGTCTGCCGAAATCGCCCACCGCCGAATGCCTCAAAACTGCTTCACGTTGAAAATTGGCGTGGATGCACCTCCTCAGTCGAATCATACGTATCCTGCCTTTCAAATTGACATGTTTGTGCTTAAACAATTAACAAAGTTAATTTTTAAGGAAACGAAGCTAGTTAAAAAATTCGTCTAGTTTCCCCAGCTTCTGTTACGCAGACTAATCCCCTACAGTCTTATGTCCAACTCCTGCCTCCCTTCCCGATGTCCTTTGTCAAATCATACTTATTCTATTACCTTTCACATCAAATAAGACAATTTTATGAATGCGAAGCTACTTATTAAACGTTGTCTAGGTTACCCAGCTCCCGTTACGCTACTAATTCCCTACAGTGTAATGTCCTACGCTCCACGTACTTAATCAAATAATACTTGTTTTACCACCTTGCAAACCGACCTGTTATGCAGACTAATCCCCTAGTCACTTGGCCAAATCCCTGAACTGTGGCCTAAACCCTTTTGACGGGCCCTGTGTCTCGTAGTGGGATAGTAATGGGTTCACGAGAATCTTACGAAACGAATCTTGTTTATTAACCGAGCTTTACCTACATAAAAACTGACCTGCTTTTGCCCAAATTACAATCAACTTTTAAGGAGAAGTGTTCTATTGACCTTTGAAACTAACATGCTTGTACCCAAATAAGAATTAATAATGAACTTTTTATGGAAACGAAGCTAGTTATCACACCAGCTCGCGTTACGCAGACTAAACCCCTACAGTGCAATGTCGAATGCTTCACGTTCTTTATCAACTTATATTTCTTCTACCACTCTTCAAGCTAGCTTCTGCCGAAAGAAAAAATATCAATGTCAGAAATCGAAGCTAGTTAACAAACCGTGTCTAGTTTCCCTAGCTCCCGTTACGACTAATCCCCTACAGTGTAAACCAATGCCCAGTATTACGAGTGATCATACAGTCGCGGTCGCCGCTGAACAGAAGTCGTTGTTGATATTACACGCCACATACCTACCGAGTGCGTTGACTCTTTTTAATAGTATCTATTACTGCTTCTTTACGTCCCTTATCAACTTGTATTTTTTCTCACTCTTCAAACTGGAAGGTGGTAGTACCCTTTATGGTTCGACTCCGGCGGCACCACCGCCACACCTATTTCTACCTAATAACAGCAGTGTTAGGCGCTGCAGCGTTCCGGTTTGAAGGGTGTGGTAAGGGAGACAGACTTTGCCGAGGCGTTCCAGCTTAGTCCTCAGGGGTAGCGGCGCATCTGTGGCCGACCTCAGATAGGAATATCTAATCCCATCTGGGGTTGATTACAGATGTCCATAGGCGGCAGTAGCCACTTACCATCAGGTGGACTGCATGCTCGTCTGCTACTTTTATATTATAAAAAAAAACTGACTAGCTTCTGCCGAAAGAAAAAATATCAATGTCAGAAATCGAAGCTAGTTAACAAACCGTGTCTTGTTTTCCTAGCTCCCGTTACGACTAATCCCCTACAGTGTAAACCAATGCCCAGTATTACGAGTGATCATACAGTCGCGGTCGCCGCTGAACAGAAGCCGTTGTTGATATTACACGCCACATACCTACCGAGTGCGTTGACTCCTTTTAATAGTATATTGCGTACGCGCAGCCGTTCTGGCAGGCTCACATGGCGCTGTTTAGAAACATTTTTTTTTAAATAATAAAACTAAGAATTATCTTCGTTAAAAGTCATTTCACTATAACAGTAATAATAAGAAGTATGTTTTTGCATATTGTATTTACATATATTATACGTATTTACTTAATAATAAATTTACTGATGAGATGAGAAAATGCATTATAAAACAAGATTAATAATAATTCAAGACATTTAATGCAATATAAGTAAATAGATTTCGATGAATCGAAAACCTCCTTTTAAGTTGGTTAAATATACAGAATGTTGCATAGGTTCATCATGTATGTTATCGTCGTTAATACGAAGCTTGGATATTAACGATATCGTATTTTTATAATAGTATTTAACAATAATAAATCACTCATTTGATTAATACAGTTTAAACACAGGTGCAGTGGGGGTGATATCATGGCGGCGCTGGAGTAACAAATAACTACATTCTGGTCGGAGACTTCAGCAAGAACAGTCACTAGTATGTACTTACTCACGTGTAATTGTAATATATACTCCGTATCGTACATGTGACTATATTTATACATGACTTCAAGACCTTCAAGAAGACGTTGATAATATGTAATATATGTTTGAATATGCAAACTCATTAAATTGAATTTATGATAGCAAGATAACGTTGATAAGAAAGGAAGCAAGATTGAAGTTAATGACCACCACCATTCCTTTTACAATATTAGAGTTGAGGGCGCCACCATACTTATTAATGGAGGGTTTATTCAAAATTATAATATTTATTTAATTAGTAATCTACTCTTAACACCCCCATACCATTTCAGATCTTACGACTACCTATGGGCACACATTTTAATCACTTAACATTTCTAATTAAAAATCAGCGGCATATAAACCAAGCAGGAACAAGGAAAAGATTGGCACATCTCAGCTACCGTTGCTCAGGGCAGTCTTACCTAATCACACTTATTATGTATGTATTAACTTACGGCCTACAGGACCCGATTAGCACATAAGTGGCTGCGACTATGTACCTGTTAGCTCTCACAACCACATTCTAGTGCCATTATTGGAATGATAAAAGCTTGCGTAGTTTTAGATTGGAAATGTACGAAAATGTATGGTGATGTAGAATGTATAGCGGTAGATTCTTAAGCTTTATATTTGATCTTTGACTTAATACATCTTTTTTATAATATAGGTGTAGCAGACGAGCATGCAGTCCACCTGATGGTAAGTGGACATCTATAATCAACCCCAGATAGGATTAGATATTCCTACCTGAGGTTGGCCACAGATGGGTCGCTACTCCTGACTAAGCTGCGGACTAAGCTGGAAACGCCTCGGAAAAGTATGTCTCCATTACCATACCTTTCAAACCAGAACACAGCAGCGTTTGAATCTGCTGTTATGAGGCAGTAATAGGTGTGGCGGTGGTACTGCCGGAGTCGAACCACAAAAGGTTCTAACACCTCCAAAATCTAATTGATAAGAATAGATTTAATAGATAAGAAGTAGTATGTAAGAAAGGTATTAGACCTATTTGTGGTTCGCCTTAACAGGCAGCACCGACTCACCTTTTTCAGCCTAATAACGAGTTTAACGCTGTTGTGTTCCGCTTGGAAGTCGTAAGGGAGGCATACAAATCTGCGTTACTTTGCCGCACCGGGCGGCATTTATTGGGGACGGCAAAATATAATATCTTATTGTAATAACTTTTTGCCCTGACCAATTTTATGGGCGGCAATAAGCGCAACCTTATCTCAACGTTTTCGTCAAGATATGTAAACCAATACGTAAGATATTAATGGTTACAAATATCAAGTTAATAATAACTTTTTCAAGTATTTATGAGTATTTAAAAGTATTTAAGTCAATATAGTTTATTGCTTAATTCAAAATCATCGTATACCTAAGTCATTAGTTTAAAATATATCTAAGTCATAAAACATTCGATTAACGCAGATATATTTAATTATATTGCATTTTTATAAACTAAGCAAACTAGTTAACATATTAATTTATGCAAATTCTGATTAAGCGATTTATAAATTATGACCATAAAATTCTAACAGTTATAAACCATGTTGTAAACCAATATTAAATAAAGATATTATAAGTTAACTTTATATATTCCTTAATAAAACTAGTAAATGTGATGCAGATAAGGTACACAAAGATAATAAAATATCTCAATAAAGGGAGACATACTTTTCTAAGGCATTCCGGATAAGTCCTCAAGGGAAGCCAAGCATCTGTGGCTGAACTTAAATAAGAATGTAATCTTATCTAAGATTGATTACAGATTTCCACGGGACTGGCAGTAGGCACTTGCCAATGTGGACAGCATGCTCGTCTTCTGTTTCTGTCATAAAAAATAAATCTTGAGAATATTTTATATCTGAGTCTTTTCTATTAGGTATTTTGTCCAAGTAGAGTATGGCGATAAAATTAAATATCCTTTCAAGTCTTGTATCTAACTTAACAAAGGTTGGAAGGGTAAAAGTGTTTTTGTCAGTCTTGCGGGCGGCAAGAGTGGGAGCTTGAACCGTCCGTAGAGCAACCCCGGGAAGGACGGCGGTATGTGTGGCCGCATACCGCCGTAAACACCAGGTGTGCGGGAGGAGCGTAAACTGCTCCCCCAACGGCAGAGCCCGATAGGGGCATCGCGCTCGGAGGACTCCGGTTGTGTTCCATCGGAGATCCCGGAGTTCTACACCAAGCGCTGAGGACGGCTACCGGGGGGTTTTAATGCGGTAAAAGTCCCACATAACCCGGCGTCGCTCCTACGACGTCGGGTACCTTTTGAAGGTTTCCCCCTCGTAAACAAATAAAAAAGGTATAAATTATATTAATTGGTTGACGCATTGCGAAATACTCGTTGAGTCACATAAATGTTATATTAAAAACATATACGCCTAACAGATAATCTCTTTCCTTTAGGAAGTAATAAAACCGTTAAGATTAAAATGGATTACTCAATCCCTGACATAAACCGATCGAAGTAGGAAGGTAGTTGTTGCAGATAAGTTTACTTGACTGCAGTCTGTTACATATTTTATTGTCATAACCGCTCCAATTCGTAAGAATGGGTCATTAAATACAAAGGCATATTACTGGTATCGACGTCGGTTCAGATAATCGGTTTATTTCTAGAATAGTAGCTGGTTTATATCTTGAATCGTAACGCATTTACTGATAGCTGTGTAATATGGTATTATTTGCAAATTTCTACTCAAATGCCTACATAAGTTTAATATGTTACTGGTTTTTATTTTAATGTTATATTAATTTATCGGTTATTAAATGTTTATTTGGAATGGACTTAGGGCGGAAATATGATAATGAGAATTATGTTGATGTTTAATTTATGTTTTTATTATATTTTTTTCTTAGAAAAGTATCGTGGCGACTTTACGATGCTCGTCAAGAGATGCCGCCACGAGTATTCTGAATCACGCTATCGAAGATTTCTAAACATCTTGTACTTAAACAAGCTCCGAACTGAGACTGTTGGAGCACGGCCGCTGCCTGGGCATGATCAAGCCGGCGAGAGATCTCCCTTTGCCAAAGTATAATCAAGGATCCTATGAACAATTTTATTGGCCGTTACAAATAAATGTAATTTTCCATTTTCTGACGAACGTACCATATGGAACAGTGTATATTTCATGAAACTGTCACTTGACAAATACTAACTTATTTCCCACAGAGAGGTTTAGGCACAAATTTGGTAACATTTTATTTAAAGTACAGTCTAGTGTGTAGGTTTCGTGGTCTTTTCCTTGACGCTTATAGCAAGAGAAGAAATTTATAACTTTATCGTTATATCTATATTATCAAATTGTTACAATGTAATAACTTAACCTACTCCTTATTGAATTAAAATGAACCTATAAAATATTTATAGGTATAGACAACATTTCCCTAACAAAGAGTAATTCTCAGTCGAGTAACGCAATCTATCAGATTTCTAATATCAGAATAGCTTGAAGCAATGCAAAATTGTTATCATAAATATTGATTTAAATAGCTAGGTGCTGCCGGTGAAAAATATCTGTAATCAAAAATTGCCTAACGAAGTAATTGCCATCATGGAGGCGGCCGTAAATAATTATGTCGTGGTCACCGACAATACACGCCGGGTATTGTCGTAACTTCCTCGTAAAGGTAGGGACACATAAGGGGTATATTTAAGGTGGTCGAACTAATACTGCCTCCCTGTATGGAACTCCTATCATAAGCCTTCTCATGATAGGAGTTCCATATGGCTTAAGATGTCCAAGTGTAAAAAGACAACGATCTTCACACAAAGCCCATTCTTGGTACTTATTTTTCTCCTGTGTCAAAATGAAAGTAATATTAAAATTATTTCTTGATTTTTTTACTTCGTTTGTCGATCAGAATATTTGTTTTGAACAGGGGATTCCATTTCAGACAAAATAAGACGAAATGTTGATTGTTGTTCTTCAAAAATCCGCCTTTTTAGGCGGTATTTTATACTCGGAATACAATAAGATCTATTAGTGTTGTGACTAAACAAATACATAATATCGTATATATAGAGTGATTCTTTATCTTAATGTAGCCTAAAACCTAATATAATACCTAATATGTTCTTTTCCTTTCTCCGAATATTCTGCAAATACTAAAATAAGTGTGGAGCAACCCTAACTTTTAGAACACAATCTAATAAGCAGTGTGCTATGCAAATCAATCTGTTGCACAAAGGATTGTCAGCTCGCATTGTCGCTCGGTCATTACAGGAAACGGTCTTTCTACCGGTAGGGTTGCTAACAATGGCAGACATTAAACCGCTCAACACACCAAAAATTTAAAAAAACAAGTTTCAATGTACAATAGTACAAAATATGTTACAAATAAAGAACAAGGTTTCACTCAATTCATAATTACATTTTTTGTTTGTTAAAAATTAAAGGATTTCGATTCATAATCGAGGAATAAATATATTCAAATATTAGCACTGTTACATACCAGCATAGATTTAGAAATAGGTAGCTAGAAAAGACCAGAAACTACAGATAGAGCACAGGAACTACTTTTTCTGATGAAATGTTTCGAAATTTAAAATGTTTTGTATTTTGTAAGTATGTGTCAATATTTTTTTTTTTGGTAAAAAAATATTTTTCGATGAATTAATACATGTTTATCAACAACGTCTTAAGTCATTATAAATCTTAATTTAGCAATAAAAATATCGAACCGTTTTGTTATTTGCAAACCAAGTGACAACCCTATCTGAGTAATGGTGTTTTATTGTGAGGCAAATAAATGAGTACGATCCGCAAGGTACCCGTGAGAAATCGACGCGACAGTTCGTAAATGACTGAAGCCTAATTACGATTAATGATTTTTAATGGTTTAACACTTATGCAGGTTTTTTTCATTATTCAGTAGCGTGTTGTGAAATATTGAGACTCGTGAATGTCCAAACACGGGTATTTGCTGCTGAATGTTGGCTGGATTCTTTTTATAATATAGGCGGAGCAGACGAGCGTCTACCTGATGGTAAATGGCTAATGCCATAGACATCTATAACCAACCCCCGATAAGATTGTACTCCTACCTGAGGTCGGCCATGGATGCATCGTTACCCCTGAATACTAAGCTGGAATGCTTTGGAAAAGTATGTCTACACCCTTCAAACTAGTATACAGTAGCGCTTAACACTTGTTATTGGGCAAAGATAGGTGTGGCGGTAGTGCCGCCGGAGTTTAACTACAGAGGGTTCTAAAGTTCTGTAGTTTTTCTTATATCTCAATCTTGGCGTTAGTCTGCGCAAGGAAGAAGAAATCTGTGGCATACTCAACCACCTTGCTCTGATGTAGATTAGTAGAGTGAGAATCTTATCTAAGAAATATAATACACTAGCGATATTAAGCTAATACATGAGTCGATGACGTCAGTCGTTGGCGGTCGCTGGCGACTGAAGGCGACAGTCGCCAACCATAGGCGTGGAATCATGTATTAGCTCGCTAATTTTAATAAATTCTTAACGAAAAAATAAATATGAAATTTCAGTTCTTTTTGGGTTATTTTAGTTTGAAAAAATACATATCAAGGATGAAAACACAGCCCTACTAGCAGCAATTTCCTAAGTGTATGAACGGAGCCAGATGGCAAGATATTGACTGTAGTAACGCTACCGGCTATAACTTAACTAGCTTGCGGCTATGGAACGATTTGACGCTGATTCCTCTGCGCGCATAAATTCTTGACCAACTCACCGAGAGCTGTCAAGATAGCTAAAACAATACACAGAATTAACGACCCAAGACTTGTTTCGAAGCTCAAAACAGAAGCAAACGATAGTGGTGAAACTGGAGACCCTTTGGAAAGTATGTTGCGTGAAATAAGTATTCATAATGTAAGAACTGATAAAATGAAAACTCATAATAAAAATAGAAGAAAATGATTCAGTTTAAATTAAATTTCGATAGACATTTAAAATTTTCAAAGGGACTATGAATTATCACATTTTAAAGTAAGTTTTAGTGGGGGAAATATTTATTTGAATGAAATTAAAATTTCAATCTGATTTTGTTCATGACTCATGAACAAAAGATGAGGAATTGCTTGCATTTTACAAGAAGTTAATTCTAGCTGATGTTAAGTGAGCTGTAGGTTAAGCATGCAATTTTATTGGGTGGTTTTTGTCACATCATCAAGAAAAATATTTGTATAAAAATATTTATTTACATGTTCCTTGAATTCCATGATCCATGTTCCTTTGTACTATTCAATATTACATTATCTTAATACTCGTATGATATAGACTCTGTTAAAACCTCGATTACTAGAAAATAAGTATATTTTTTTAGATATAACATTGTTTCATTTATCTTGCATGTTTTCTGCACCGCTAGTTTATATTAGCACTAGGTTATACTTTTAGAACTAGTTTAGGTTATCCTAATGCAATATTTCCAACTCAAACTTTTCTTTAAGTTTCTCTACATGCAATTTATATTTTTCTTTTATGCCAGTTGTCAAATGTGATCAAGTATTTCAGACGAATAATTTTCGATATCCGTCGTTCATTTCACCTGTACGTATCGCGTCAATATCGACTTCCTACTGTGCTCGCCCTACCAACTGGTTAACGCAGTACATCGCCTGAGGCGTCGTCATTTAGCGCTTGCACTCCGCAGATTTATGTAGTCTCAGTTTTACACTTGAAACGCTATGCTTTGTTACGGCCAGAACTAATATTTACGACATGTTCTCCTTTGTAGCGTAATGTTTGTAGATGGCAGCTACTAGTTGCTTGATAAACTGCTGCTCAAAGCTGTTATTATAAGTTGTGTCTATTTTTAGGTACCGGTTAATTGTTTTAGCTTAACGGCTTTTGTAGATGAATGGTTAAGTTTGTAACTGCTGCTTTTCGTGGTTGTGAATGTAGATTTTTCATAATGAAACAAAGATCAGCAAATAATAGTGTATCTTGATTAAGGCAATCAGGATAGTGATATGTATAAGTTGTATACTTAAAGAAAGGATGCACGTAGAGATAAGTTACATATTACAAAAAAGAATAAACAAATGAATAAAGGAAAAGACGTCCAAATTCCAAAACAGCAGGTACCAAAAACAAATGCAACCAATAAAATACCTTACAATCTAATACAAACTTATCAGCTCTTAGTGAATGCCATTCTTTTTTACCTTTCTTTATTAACCCGATTTGCGAACGAGCTCGGATAATTTCAGTACAATCGCCCGCAGGACTGCAGCCAAATAACAATAATTTAGCAAATTTATTCAGATGATCGCCCTTTTGTTTTACCATAATGAGCGGTTACGCGGCTGATTTTAAAATGCCATTACCTTCATAATGTCCACTGAAAATTTAGTGCGCATTTATCGAGCTGTTTTAAAGTTATTATACGGTCGGTTGTGCTGATTATGCGTGTGGCTGTACCGTAATTTGCGGGTTGGCTTATTGTGTAACAATGAGCTTAGGCTTTAACGAATGCAGCGGTTATTGGGTCTGATTGAAAAGCGCCAGTTTCTTTTTAAGTTAAATAGTATTGTATAAGAAATTAATAGTATTGTATAAGATGTTGGTATTTCTTCTGTATTGGTATTTTTGTCGATCTTAGAGCATTTTCTGAGAGAAGTACGCTAAAACTATTAGTTACATAATAGTTTTCTTTTTAACCTCAACATGATTATTTAACGTAATTATGAATGCTTAACCTTCAATCATAATAATACAGTACCTATTAACAGCATACTTCTATGTAATTATAATTGTACCACCTACGTTCAGCTGTATGTACTGAATCAGTACTGTTGATGACTTTAATCTCATAAACTACACACAGTAACTTTACAGAAGGTCCAGCGTTTGAACCGCGCGGTTCGAACGTCACATATAAAACAGTCGTCCTTTTGTAATTACGCTCCGGAACAAGTCCAATTTTCTCACAATACAAGGAGAATGGAGTGAAACACGCGCGACACACTTTATTCGAGCTTTCATCAATCATTGGGATTGAAAAAACTCAATGAATATGCCACTTTGGACCCGTTATTATAACATGTTTTTGTACAAGTAATTTTAATAATGGAAGCAAGTTTTTGGATATTCAGTCCGGTGCTAAATGCTTCGTCTAGTGCAGAAACGGTACTTAAAACTCGAAAGCTTCAGTTAAATTTAAAATATTTTACATTGATTTTGTTATGCCGTTCCAACACAAAGATTTTTATTAAGAATATTGTGAAGAAGTAGAACACTCCGGCGGCACAACCGCCACACCTATTTCTGCCTAATAACAGCAGTGTTATGCTGTGTTCTGGTTTGAAGTGTTAAGTTTAAGGGAGACATACTTTTCCGAGGCATTCCAGCTTAGTGCTCAGGGTTATCGACACATCTGTGGCCAATCTTAGGTAGGAATTTAATTTTATCTGGGGCTGATTACAAATGTCCATGGGCGGCAGTTGTCACTTACCATCAGGTTGACTGAATACTCGTCGGCTACTCTTATATTATACGTCATTTTACGGAATTAACCGTCAGAGATCAATAATATGAACATGTAAAAACTTAAAGGGTACATAAATATTTAATATTACATGTTTTGTATTTTATCGTAAAGGCACAATGTAAAGTCATTTACGGTAACGTATGCATGTAATAGATCAACTTAGATAAATTATAATCGCGAATCCTATTACAAGAGGTCGATGATGTAGCCGGAAATGCGATGACCTACCGATTGTGGACCCTAAGATTAATGGTCATAAACCCTATGTGTGAGTTACAACAGTTGTTATTTTATAGCTAGTAATTACAATTTTAAATTTATGTACCAAACAAAACGCTTTTGTCTGTTTGTGTTTATGTTTGGTGTCTTGGTTTAAGGTAAGCAACAGGGTTTAGTTGTTAGACTCCGATGGGACCACCGTCACACGTATTTTTGCCCTACAGTAATATCGAGTGCTGCTGTGTTCAGGTTTGAAGGGGAAAGATGAAGAGATCTCTCTGTTACTTACACGTGACATTCTAATTTAGTTGTTAGGGGTAACAAAGGACTCGAATCGAAGTAGAATCGCAATGTTATTTGATGAAGTAAATAATCGGCCACAAATGCTTCGCTACCCCCGAGTACTAAGTTGGAACGGATAAGATATCCCTTACCATACACATCAAACTACAACAGTCCTTAACACTGGTACTATTAGGTTGAAATAGGTGTGGCAGTGGCGCCTCCGGTATCAAAAAGAGTTCTACCACCTTTAAACATCCTGAAAATATCCGACAAAGGCCACTAATCCATACAGGGAGTATGGATTAGTGGCCTTTGTCGGATAACACACTTTGTCATAAAACACTGTAGTAGCGCTCAAATCCTCCACCAATTGTAAGAGATCCGTTCCCAGCGTGGCATAACAAGGATTGTAACACTCATATGAACATTACCCACGTATAATGTATATATATTATCAGATAACTTACGTGGCATCGGATCTCAATTCACGCCTTACCGGCAGGAGTGGCCGCGGGCGCACGCCACTCTTTATAATTTGATCACATTTGTACCGGCACAATGCTGGCCTAAAGCGTATGAGGCGACAGATGGACAGGGGTATCTGTGGAGTCGACTTTCGTACGATGGAGTTTGAAATTGGCCCGATTGAAAATCGAATAGAGACTGACGTGTGATTTTTCAGAGAAATTAAATGGTTTTCTTAAGTGTCTTTGTGTGTATTTAGTGAGAGTTTAAATGTGAAAATTGTAATTTAAAAAAGATGTAACGTTCTCGTTAAGTAGCGAAGTTGATGTAAGGCTTAATAGACAAGCTCAAAGTGTTTGATAGCAATGAAATTATTCGAAAAATTTAACAAGTAGGTATATGCTGGATAATTGATAAGCATATGAACAAGTGAAAGCAAGTAACTAATACCAGAATAATCAAAAAATAATCAGTAATCCAAAAAAAAAAATACCTAAAATATTTCAAGTTATCTACAAAATATAACATTGAAAAAAAAATGAAACCTACTTCGTACATAAATAAAACAAAAGATATTAATTTACATATGTTTTAACCACCTACTCCATAGTTTTCGCAAGCCATTTCACAGCACCGACTCCTTCAGTGGAGTCGCCCGGGGCGGGCTACAATGGCTACTTTTTCCTGCGCCATAATAAACATTTGTATTCGCGGCGCGGGGCCTGACCGGGCACATTCGGCCCCTCACATAGATACAGTTACTGCACCGGTTATTCAATAAATTGGGACATGACTTTCATTGCGATTTTCATAATAGCGTTATGATCGAGATATCGCTTACTTTTTTACTTTTATATTTTATTGTTTTTTTTATAGTATAGGAGTAGCAGACGAGCGTGCAGTCCACCTGATGGTAAGTGGCTACTGCCGCCCATTGACATCTGTAATCAACTCCAGATACCCCTGAGGATTAAGCTGGAACGCCTCGGAAAAGTATACCCTTACCACACCTTTCAAAACGGAACACAGCAGCGCCTAACACTGCTGTTATTAGGCAGAAATAGGTGTGGCGGTGGTGCCGTCGGAGTCGAACCACAAAGGGTTCTAGCACCACCTTCAAAGGTGGTATGCTTTGGTTTGTGGTATGCTTTGGCCGATATCCTTATAGTAGTGGAATTTTTAGTACAGTTCAGCTGCAAAAGTCCCAAACATGAATGTATGGATATATCCGCGATAGGATCAAAGCGAAACTAATTCTACTATTCTGAAGTTTCCTCCTGCCTATTTCTGGAACCTTTGTTATTGTTAACAATAGCTTATGAAAACCTTACTTTGAAGCACGGAAATGGGCATGAAATTTAGTAATTTAAGTGCAGTCCATCTCAAAAAGACAATAGTTGTACCCTGGGGATATGTCATTGTACAACACAGAATAAAAGCAAGCAGAGAAAAGCGCTTTTGACAATGTGTAATATACAACATTGTTGCTTGACATACGAGTAAAGACGATGTGATGGAGACGAATTTTGATATTTTTAAAATTTTGAATTTTGAATCCACATACCACATTCATTGCAATTTGCTATGTGTAGAACCCCTCTATATTGTATTGGTTACCGATGTACATGAGCCAGAGTAACCACAAACAGGTGGACTACAGCCTCGTTTGCTATTTTCATTTTATAAATCAGCAATCATTAGAAATATTCATTGATCTTCTTCTTAAATTTGATAGTAAATGAAACCAATCAACACTTAATGGCGATTATTGTAGATCAGTGGCCTCGCTCACCTATAAACGTGAAAGTATATTATTATAGTTATTATGAAATATTACAACAGCTAGTTTAAACGCTAAACGCAATTTAACCATAAAAACAGTTAAAACTGCTCTTATGCCGTTATTTATTATTTTACAACCACAGTCCAACTATTAACAATCTGGTTACTGCTAACTAGGTATTATATAGTTTATGACAATGTTATATAATTGCTATTTATGTGTAATATCCATGCTATAAAATATATTCTTGAATATTGTAATAATGGTGTTATTTTATGATTATTAACATGCTGTATATAACAACTTTGTAGCTATGAGATTATTTTTCTTCCTGTAATTAAGTGTAAGTGTACCTAATGACTGTTAAAAATAAAAAATAATTTGTCTGCTTTTCACCGGCTACAACTTTGATCTCTAATATTAATAAAAATGTATTTTATCCCTTAATAAGTCAAGTTTTAGCTTAATAATAACAATAAATTGGTTCCAATAATTTTATTTTTGTTGAACCTCCTAAATGAGACAAACAAAATATAGATTACATGTTTCATGTTACGTGTTACATGTACTGTACGCTTACCACGAGTTTTTAAGTATTGACAAATATGACTGTTTTGATATTTGTTTACGTATTTGCCCATACAATTTCCAATCAGCGCCCCTAGCAGATTGTATCAGAACTATAGTGTCAGTAACGTAACATTAAATGTCTAAATTGACAAAATGGCGCTTTATGTTTTGTCTCTCTTTTTTGCGAACATTCACAGGGCAGACAGAAACACTTAAGCACTTACTTATTGTTACGTTTACTCAGTCTACTAAAGCAAACGGAACAGAATATTGGATTGAGTAAACGTAACGTAAAACTGTGGGATGTTTTGAAAACTCGTGGTAAGGGTACAGAACGTTAATTTCCTACTTTCAGATAAAATATGATCACGTAAGGTGGGTATCACGTAATTTAAGAATGAAAACTCAGAACGTCGCATAATTTTCCTAGATAAAATCTGCAAACGAAAATTCATACCACTAGTGAACAGGTTCATAACACCAGTAGCAGATGCAGTAAATAAGAAACACAAAGTCAGAACTCAAAACAGATAGCCGTTACGAGCTGTCCGCACGCTAGGCTTTTGCATATGAAATACTTGCTTACAATGTAAACTAACTTGTTGAAATGGATGGACTCTTGCATACATACATAATATTTAGGAATTTATGATGAAAATATTTGCTATTACTTACGCCTGTTATTAATACACATTTTTCTGAATTTTAATTAATAAAGATCTAATTTTGGCTTATCTAGTAAAAATGGCAAATGATATTTGTAGCTAAAACATTAGATAGATTGATTTTTAATAATGGGCGTTAAAGATACTGGGATATTTACTGCACTAAAATATCCCCTTCAATGGCCATCCATGATGCTACGCAAATGACTCCGGGTTTTTCCAAACGCAAACAGAATTCTTTTAGCGGATCTCCCTGCCGGTACAGGCTGAAGCTTTTGGATAAACTCCTGGGAAGAGTTCCAGGAGGCCACATAAACCTTCGTCGCCGGGTTCACTGACTGTACTACACACGTAAGGACGTATGGAGAGGATACTGTACACGTATGGAGTTTCTTGCGCCGCTTCTTCTCCATAGCGAAAGACCTTCCGAAGCGGTGGTAGTTTGTGGACTTTCAAAAAGTATTCTATATGAATCAATTTTGAATAAATGAGATTTGAATTTTAATTTGTACAGTTCGAGCTCCCATTCTTATCCTCAATCTCACAAGCCCCCCCTTAGTTGCCTGTTACAGACAGAGGATATCGTAGCTCTATTCTGGTCCCAGACTACAGACGCACGTATTATTTGGAGATGACACCCGGACTAAGTAATGCAACATTATTATATTGGTGATATTTTCATTAGATATTTTCAACTAAGTAAACTGTAATTTATTATGGACAAAATGATAAAAGTACATAGCGTAGTAGCATTTTCCCATAAGATAACAACTCATAAATTATTATTTTTAAACCACAGATTGAGAATGTTGGAAGAATTCGGAAGCCATATTAATTTAGTGGCTCTGTCTATTCATTTTATCTACATAATTAGTAGCATAAAGAAATATGTGTGACAGGAAATTTAAAAGGTCTTGGAATATTTTTGAGTATCTCCGTACAAGATATCGTTGAAAGCAATTAAATTATTAAGCTCGTTAAGATATAAATTGTCGGTAGCATCTACGAGACTTAAGTACGTATCTACTGAGCTAAAGTGATTTTTTATTCACTTAATGGAAGAAAATAAAATTTCTAAAAAATATATAAGATGAACATTTAGGAGATATAAAAGATCCATAAGGTTTAACGATAGGTATGTAACGATAACAACTGGGGCCAATGTTTTAACATGCCCTCTGAAGCACTGGAGGGTGCAAAATTATCCACTAGCTGTAACCTATACAACACTGACCACGCCTGACGTAGCTAAAATTCGTGTATTTTGTACGTTGTTTCTTTTCCTGGATCGCACACAAACACGTCTCAGACACACATAATCCATCCATCAGCCTTTAATAGCCCACTGCTGGACATAAGCCTCGCCTGATCTGCGCCATACTGACCGATCTTGAGCCGTCTGAATCCAGCGGTTTCCGCCGTCCTCTTCAGGTCATCAGTGCACCGCGTCGGGGTCCTGTTCTCCTTTTGCAAAGACGCGAGCTCCATTCAAGACACACAATATCTATTAATTCGCTATGACCATTTTCTTCTTGGCTCCTGTGCTTGTGTGTATGAAACGATAGGAATAGGATGTAAGTGATACGCATGCGAGCGTAAACACACGCGACAAGAAAAGCGCCGTAACTTGTCGTAATGCGTATGTCTACGTTCCGTGTGTTAGTATGCATGAAAGGATAGGATACAAGTATTGTGACACACATGCGGGTACGACATAAAATGTATATAGAGCGACTGGGATATATGTCTTTCTCATTTTAACTTACAGCCTGCGCTTACCTCACTAGAGACACACTAACAAACACACACATAAATACATACACTCCCATGAAAAACAGAGTAACACTCAGTTGCAGACGAAGTCGAACCAAAGAGAATCCTACCAATATATTTATCTACCTGTCTCCTAAGATGAAACATTTACAATATTAAGTAGGTATTCTATCATACAGTGAATTACGGGCATTAATGGTTATCAAGCATTAACCGCTTCGGAAGGAGGTCACGGGATTAAAAACGACCATAATTATTTCATGCGTTTACGTGTGATGTCTCACTTTAATGTGGGAACTGGCCGATTGAGCAGCTCTAATAGAAAAGTAAGGAAAAACGCGCACTGAGGTAGTTAAAGGTCAATCCTAATAAAAGCGTAAAATCTACCTGTCCCACTTGTGGGCACTGGTTTCTGAATGAGAATTTGGTTTGATTACATTAAGATTATAAGATGGTTTGATAGGTTTTATATTATTATCATTTCACGGCCAATAATATTCTAAAATTGAAATTAAATAAACTTTTGTGAATTGTTGACATTTTAACAAAGAAATAAAATTTGAATTTTTAATGAAATAAAATCTTACCAATACTCATAAATAATTTATCTATAACCTTTTATAATAATTATTATTAAAATTAAAAATCAAAATGCTTGGCAAACGCAAAAATAGTAAATCGATAGTCTCGTTTTCCTATACATAAACACTCGTACATTAAATATTTTACAATATCATTACTGTACGCAATTAGAAGCCTAACTAACAGATTATGAAAATATTCACAAAATATTAAACGTAATAACTGTAAAATATTAGCCATAAAATAATATCCATCCACGCCAATATGCGAGTAGCCTTACGTTCCCAAAACCGGCCCCACTAACGGCCTGACAATGATGTATTGTGGCTCGGAGTCAAAGGTTCGATTCTATTAACATTTTATAATTTGTTTATCCGACGAACGGAGAGGCTTGTTGGCAGTGTTGGCGTGTTGGAGGGTTGGTATATGTTGGGTCAAATATTTCGTTGAATAGAACTTGCTGTGGTTTTTACTTCTTATAAGTATTTTGTAGAGGGTTTGTGGTCCACCTATTAGTGTACCACTACTGGGCCCTGGTCTCCTGCATATTGAGAAGGATTATAAGAATATAAGGATTAAAATAACTAAAAGATCCCTTAAATAAATACTTCCCGAAGATCGAAGATCCCTTTATTTAAAATGATTGCCAAAATACTTAAGTATTGAATAAAAATACATATTTATTTAGCAACAGAATTTTGTTAACTATTTAAATTAATCACTAAAATCATAAGTCAATTATAATTAATCAAAATCATAGATAATAAAAACAGTAAAATTAAAAATACTGATAGTGTTATGCGCCGTCCACAGAATTTGACAACACTATCCAAATATTGGTCCAAATGTTGGCTAAAGGTCCGTCCAATCACATCAAGAGCTCGAAACAATCAATTTGTCAAATCGCTTAGTCGAGATCATCCGTTTTATTTTTTACTCTCCAACACCGCGCCACGTTTTGACAAGGAATTACACGAAGTGAAATTGTAATGTTAGAGATTTAAATTCATATGGGATAGTGGTTCATGTGTTCATTAAAGATGTAATATTAATATAATGGATGAGTATATAAAATTATAGTACATATTTAGCCATCCATCAGACTTGTGAAGTTCATTGCTCATTTTAGTGTAGTGGTACGAGTATGTCCCTTATAGGGCTTCCATTGTTGAGGTTGGGGTTCAAATCAGTTTTACTTTCATTTTTTAAATTTTCAAATCATGTGAGTGTCAAAAATTTATAATACCTGTGCTTTAACGATAACATAAAACTTAGTCTTTACAGTAAAGATTTGGTATATTATGGAGCTTTGTACTGATGTATTTATGTTTTAAGTTATTAATTAGCATATTCCTGGATAATGAACGCAATCGACGGCTCAGTAAGATGCAAATCACAGAAGGCCAGGCTGCTGTGGATTTCTGTGGGCATACGCTATCGGGACCGCGGACGCGTACTACTAGCGTACCCATGGTCCCGATAAAGGGAGTTCAGAGGGGGTATAGCCGGTAGGTGTCTGGCATCCTCTATGCTGCCTTCGCGGCTGAGAAGAATCCAGGCAGGGTTTGGATATTTAAAAATTATAAATATATATATGTATATAAGCACTACATAGTATAAAACAAAGTCGCTTTCTCTGTCCCCTCTATATATCCCATCCCTATGTATGCTTAAATCTTTAAAACTACGCAACGGATTTTCATGCAGTTTTTTTTAATATATAGAGTGATTCTTAAGTAATAAATCTGTCATTAAGGTGTCGATGCCTTATGTTAACTTAAATTTCGTTTTTATCTTTATGATTTTATTGATTAATTATGTAATATTTTCTCATAGATGATAGGTTTATAAATAACAATCAATTCCAATAATAATGGATCTTTCATTTTAAATATGCCCAAAATAACAATTTTTATTCAGTTTTCTAATAAACTGTACGGTATTTTAAAAGTATGTTAATCTACATATTATTTAAGTACAAATTTATGCTTCAACGCCTGGTATCATTAATACTCGTAGTTACAATTTCATAAAATATACATTGCAACTTTTTACGTCCTAGATTTTGTAGTAAAAATCAACACTTGTTTAGATTGGCAGTTACAAATAACATGTCACATTCAATTTGTCAATTATTAATTATACAAAATGTAATAAACAACCAAGAAAAATAATGAGAAATAGAAATGTAGAGATATGTATATCTAAAACGATATTTTTTGTAATTTCTTTTATACTTATTTTTGGTATGGAACACTAATCATTCCTGCTTCAGTTATCTATTTATTTATTTAAATCATCAACGATTATTACATTTATATGTGGCATCTTAACTTAAGGACTATGAATCTTGTGAGAATACATCGCAACAAAAGTTATTAATAATAATAATATCCATTTGATCCTATGTAAGTGTAAGTTTTGATCATAAATATTTTAGACGGGGGCATGGACACACGTTCATGCCCCCGTCTAACTACATATCGGCAGTTCTATGTTTATATACCTATTTACTTTATACTACTTACTTTTAGTTGTATTAAAGCTTTTTCAGGTATTATGAGAACACCACTTTAATAACTACATGTTTCTGCAATCATGAAAATCTAAACTAAAATTCGACAATGTTGCTTATGTTAATTAGTATATTTATATCATACGACGCCCACATGCATACGTAAATGAGAACGAAACGTGGCCATACACTTGACACAAACAGATCACGCAAAGTACCTACACAAAGTTAAAAATGGAAGCATTTTTCGTTTTTTTCAAAACGGCAGTGAGTCATATAATAACATTCATGCACGTGCGTTTCCCTAAAATATTTCGAATGGATCAAAGTTTTTTAGGACTTTATAATAGGTACTACTTTTCCTTTTTTTTAGGTCCCACTGCTGTGCGGGTCTTCTCTCATAATGAGAAGCATTGGGCCATAGTCCACCGCGCTGGCCAAGTGCGTATTGATAGACTTCACATACCTTAGAGATTTTTTTTATAAATCTCTCAGGTATGCAGGTTTCCACGCGATGTTTTCCTTCACCGTTTAGCAAGTGATAATTAATTTCTAATACGGCAATAATGGGAACATAATAGTTACTACGAAAGGGTTAGTTACTGAAAATTTCAAACTTTTAAGAATTGATATCTTCATTATGAACATACAGGCTATTTATACAAGCGAATGTATGAACCAATGTTAATTGGCCTCCAATATTTATTGTGGAATGAACACATCACCGGGATGGGACCAGGACATAACTCAGCTTCTGTTCATGTGATTCTCCATTTTGTATTGCGGTGTACGATAAGTGGAACAAAGGGAGGAATGGAGCGGGTTAGGATTCTAATTTAATTTGAATGGTTACAAAAAAAAAGTATGATTTAGAAGTAATGAGGAGGATTTAGTATTAATAATTATTGAAGTGTTGTTTTTATTAAATGACTTAATTCTCAGACTGTAATGCCGCTATAATCGATTTGAGGTTGCGATTGTCAAACTTGGCATGGAAGGAAAATGAAATATTTGTAATGACTATACCATTCACAAATTATCAATGGATTGCTTACTGGTAATATACATATAATATTATTATATGACTTTAGGTATTATAAAATCTAAATAAAATTCATTCTAAGTACATACTTATGTTTTAAATATGTAAGCACTGGGAGATAGAGTCGGTAGAGTTCCTACTGAAATAAAAATAAAATAAAACTTATCGTTTTCTGTAAGCACTTAGGTCTTTTAAATATAAAATAAAGCCATAAAAAAAGTTTTGATTTATTCCTTTCAAAATAATAAATCACATCTTTTAGGTTTCACTCCTCTAATGGCACACATAGATACAAAAACGTAGAACACTTGAATTTTTTATATTATTTGATTATTTTAGTAAAAACACCGCTCCACACCTTTCCAAAGCCAGGAGATAGCAATTTAACGAAGCAGCATCAGGGAACGTCTTCATTTATTCAATAAGAAACAAGAACAAAACGGAACAAAACGGATTACAATATCAATTTAGGAAAGTGAACCGAGTGATTTATTGTTGCGTATCATGTAAATATTGCTGCCGTGTAGCTGGGAACGTGTGTGCTGGGTTCGATCTGTTAAGGATGTTTGTTTTATGTCAATTGTCAATAATTTAACCATAATTGATTTATGAAGTTTAAAAAATATGCGGGAAAATATGGAACAACACGTATTGTTGTATAAAGCTTACAAAATAAAAAGAAAAATTCTGTAAAAAAGGTTATATTCATCATCTGTCAGGTAAATTCATAGTGGTCACAAAGACATCCATGAATGCATAAATAGAAAAAATTGTGAATAAACACAAAACAGGTGACGGTGGAAGAAATCAAGAATTGTAAAGAAAAAATAATGCAGATTAGATATTTCATAGTTTCATAGATGAGTACTATTAAAGCGGAACGACTGGGCAGGGTATCTCTCAACACACATTCATACAATGTATTTCGATTAAATTTTTGGTCGTACCCGTACTTACGTGCGATCTCAGAAAGAACTTCGATCGTGTCTAGGTTTAATAACAGATAAAAGTTAGTTTTATAAAATGGATGTAACATCTATTTCATTTTTTTTAAAATGGACATAAAAATAATAACATTATACGGTTTAAAATAATAATTCTCACTCAAGAATTAGCATTTCGAACGTAAAGAAATTTAACATAAAGCATTCGAGCCGCGTGCGTTTTGTTCTCGCTAATTACTTTGTCTTGAAATGGTCGTTGTTATGCAGTAGATATTAATCATATATGAATTGGTATTAATAGCAGTATTGTTGCTCCCTTATAGGACTGTGGGAAGACCCTTATAAGGACAACTATGATTGTATTAAGAACACAATCAGACCTTAAAAGTTTTCATTTTAATTTATCTAGATTGCATTTTCTGTATACGATAATAATAAATACTGTATATTCGAAATATTGTAAGAAAATATGGATAATCGTTTAGGGGAAATAAGACAATAGATTATTTTTATACAAGTATTAGTACTAATGATTCCGGGGTTGATTCCCAGCTAATCAGACATATAAATAATTAATCCCTTATTTATAATGCTAAAGTAGCAGCCGTTTTACATTTGTGGCTACCACTGCCCCTGAACATGTTCAATAAGCCTTATATGACTAGATTTCTATCTGAGACATTTCTATTTACTATTTCTCTTTATGCCTCGGGAAAGTATCTCTCTTACCACGCCCTTCAAAGAGGAACACAACAGCGCTTAATACCGCCGGTAATAGACAGGAATATGTGTGGCCAAATGCCTCCGGAATTGATCCACAAAGTGTTCTACCATCAACAAAAAGATACTACTCTGAGTACAGATTAAAAAAAAGTCATAAATTCTCCACCTCCAATTCATTTACACCTGACTACATCCTATTTTAACGTAAAATTACCGTTATTTTTAAATTACCGTGAAGATATCTAGCATCTAGTAGAAGTTTAATGTGTCTACATTTTATTTAACCGGAAAAACCAAATATATTCTTACAACTTTTCAAATGAGTCACCGGTTCGCAGGTGCATCAGAAATATTTTTATATTTCTCGTATCTTGAAATGAATGGACTGCAGTTACGTAACTGTGGTACAAGTTGTAGACGTTTAACGATTAGGTATTTCTGAGATTTTCCGAGAATATAAAATTTATAATATGTTCTAATATATAAGATATATTTATAATTATGGACGTCCAGTCAATATTGGATTAACGTAGATAATAACGGGAGGATTATTACAATGGAGTAGGGATACACTCCATAATATTCGAGTCATGTATAAAAAGTAATAATTATTTCTAAAAATCTATAGGAGTTGGAAACATGCAAAGATGTAATAGAGATGAAAAATATCTGAACTATGAAATGAGCAACAAAACGCGCATTATAATAAGAGGCAACAATAATAAAACAAGGCTATGGCTTAATCATAGTCAATCAAGGACCATTGTAACTTACAATAAACATACCCCATTACGACAACACTAATCCTCTTTTCTTCATTATATGAATACATAAACAAGCAAATCAAAAACAGCTAGTCTAAACTGGATGGTCAACCTCGGATGCTGCAGCTCCATAGAAACCCCGCTATCGCTTATACCTTACATTAGTACCGGGACGGCTAACAACTACTCTGTCATCACATAGATCAGCTTGTCGGTATGCGGGTCGTTGCACTGTCGCGTTTGGCAATACGCGACATTTCGCTTTAACGGTAGGTGGTTCGTATTTACGCATTTTAATTGGTGAAGACCTAGAATCTAGATTGTGGCTTTATTACAAAACTGTTAGATTGTGTACGCGCTATCCGGAGTAATGCGTTTATTGTCGGACGCGATATCGGATGTCCGATGCTTAATATTTACGCCTGATTATCATAGACGCAGGTGATATTTCTATCTCATA
The DNA here is from genome assembly GCA_014595695.2 of Epargyreus clarus clarus. NCBI lineage: Eukaryota > Metazoa > Arthropoda > Insecta > Lepidoptera > Hesperiidae > Epargyreus > Epargyreus clarus. The sequence continues at coordinate 1,766,102 of JACTTY020000025.1, forward strand.
ACATCAGTGTTAAGACTATTCTGGTTTGAAGGGTGTGGTTAGGGAGATATACTTTTCCGAGGCATTCCAGCTTAGTCCTCAGGAGCACTCAGGGGTCAGCGACGCCTCTATGGCCGACTTCATGTAATCCTATCAGGGGTTGATTACAGATGTCCATGGGCGGCATTCCCATCAGGTAGACTGCATGCTCGTCTAATACTCCTATATCATAATGAAAAGGTGACAATATTTTACATACTCGTACTGTTGATTTATATATTTAAACTAAATATAGAAGTAAGCATCGAACATGCAGTTCACCTGATGATAAGTGGCTACAGTCGCCCTTGGATATAACCCAACTCTAAGTAATATGTGAAGTCTGTGTCAGCCACAGATGTGTCGTATAACCTAAGGATTAAGTTGGAATGCCTCATTTTAATGTTTTTTTCCTACCAAACCTTTTAAGTCAAAACACAGCGCTTAATACTGCTGTTATTAGGCAGAAATTGTAGTAGAAGTGATGTTAGTTCCAAAGTTGAACTACCATCTTCGAAACCAACTTCAATGCAAAGATCGTATTAACGCAGTTTTTCGCAGAAGGTTTCATACGAAATCGGAACGTTTATCGGAGCGTAAATTGTTTGATCATCATCCAGTACGTAGTGCAATACCGTTATCGCTCGGATAGTGTGTAGTCTCCCAATCATACCTATCCTTGCGACAATTTTAGTTCCCTTAAATGGTGTAATAAATGCTCGGATGTCGTGCTGCTTTGATTTTTAGTTAACGATGCGAATATGTTATTTTTAATGGCTCCCAGTTTACCAGTTGTATGGAAATAGTTTGAATGTTGTCTAACCAATTTACAAACAAACGAGCCAACAGATTTATATATAGCGTTAGTTGATTTACAATGGAACAGATTTAGAAGGTGGTAGAACTAGGAGTTTCAACGTTGCCGCATCATAACCTATTTTTCCAGTCTCTTATAATAAGTGTTTACTTAGTTGTAAAAAGCTGAACGTTATACTGTTATATTTTTTAATAAAGTAAATATGATTGAAGTGTGATTTTATTCTTTCACATAAATCTAAAATCTTAACTTACTACTTATTATTTTTACAAATATCGTAGGTAGGTATGTATGTCTGTATCAAAATAGATAGAGATTCTCTTCTGTTTTTCACTTTATTTATTTATTCATATTATTTTTTTCTCGATCTGTGTAAGTAGGCAGTAGTGTCGCCCATTCATATGTTTGCCTCGGCGGGAATTGAACCCGGGGACGTATGTCTCTCAAACTTTTATAATTACCGCTCCAACGAAACTAACAATTTTATTCTGTAAACGCATACTTGAAAGATAAAAAATAAAAATATTTAATTTTTAAAAGCCTCTTCACAATATCGCGGGCTACTCACGAATCCAATCAGCGCACGACACAGATAAATAAAGGTAACGTTAAATAACAAATAAAAAACAAAGTTGCATGGGTAAGGGGCAAATGGGAATTTGCATTTTGGGCTACCGGTGAGAGCGGTGTCAAATGTATGATCCATTTTTCTTCAAATAAGAGCACTTTTTATACAAGTGTTTTATTTTAAGGTACAATGCGATCTGTATGTTTGTTTTTATTTTATATTGCTTGTTGTGATTCGATAAAAAATTTTGAAAGCAACAGATCCTGTTTGAAGGACCAAAATTTTATTATTTACAACAAATGTTTTAACAAAACACTAACCGTTTTATACATGGGCAATACCCAAGCAAAGATTTGTGAAAACACTTCTAATCTAGGTCTGGCCTAGATTAGAAGTTTAAATCCATCATTTATAGTTGGCTTGTACCTGGAACCTGGAAACCAGCACGTTAGGCTGAATGCCGTCAATTAATCAATAATATTAATCTATGTAGATTTGAAACAAAATGACAATAAATGTATACCAACAAAAAGCGCTTGCATTTTCGTAAGACAAAAGAGCATTTCAGTTAGTAAGTCAGATACTAATGGAGAAGCTGCAATCGAGCGGACAGATCTCCGCTCGAAGCAATTAAAGTGTACGGAATGCTTTGGAGCTGCCGGACCATCAACTTAATCGCTACGATTTAACACTTTTCTATAAGATATCTTCACGGTTGTGTGTCTATGGTTACTCTCTTATGATTTACATATGACCGTGTATATGTACGAGTTTAACCATGGTAGAATGCTTTGTACTGCGAGAGATGGAGCCACATCTATCTTGCTTTTTAATGTTATTAAGCGCTGCCATTTTCCAGTCCGAAGGATATGACACTAAGTAAACTCTAGGAGACATTTCAACTTAGCAATTCTAGGAAAATCCTTTTCGTTCAATGGAAGACAATAATGGCTTAACGGTAAACCCATCTGAGGTCAACTACAGATAGATTCGGTAATCTTTTCAACGAATAAGTTAGTCAAAAAAATACTGACTCTATCGTTAAGACCAAACCAAACTACGTGAACGATCTACTTTCTACAGTATATCTTAGGACTAACATTGTATTTATAATCATTAAGCGTTATTGGGAAATATTATTAAAATACTAGCTGACCTGGCAAACGTTGTGTTGCCATATAAATAAAAAAAATGTTAAGGGTGAACTACCCTTATAACTTAGGCGTATGAAAAATAGATAGTAGCCGATCCTCAGATCTACTGAATATGCATATATAATTTGGTGAAAATCGGTAAAGCCGTTTCGGAGGTGTACGGTAACTAACATTGTGACACAAGAATTTTATATATAAGATTGCAACGAGGCGATCCAGAAAAAAACAAGGGAACAATTTAGATACTCAAATAATTTCTCAGAAATTATGCAAATTGGCAAGAATGTTTTAAAAGCGGCAGCCCTTTGTTATCTGTATCAACATTTTGGGTACTTTACGAGACAACTAACACGAATGTCGCCACATTGTCGCTGAGCAAAACAACAGTGCAAACTGCAAAATAAAAAAAAATGTAATATAGAAGTATCAAACGACCAAACAGGCTATATGATGATAAGTGACAATGGTTGCCAATGCTGGGCACGGGTTTCCTTTCAGAGTGAAAGGAGCTTAGACCATAGTCCACCACGCTGGCTAAGTATGGGTTGGTAAACTTATATACTTCTAAGAACTTTTTTTTTTTAAATCTCGGATGTGATCTCGAATGAAGGAAACCTAATTCATATAGTATAATAGAGTATAATATAGTATAGTAGAGTAATAATAATAGCAAAAAAGTATCCCAAGGTCCTAATCCTCATCGATATACATTTTATTACGATTTGTAAAGGTGCAAGCACACTTAAACGATATCGCTAACAAATAATGACTTTCCAATGTGGTATTGTGTTGGTTAATATGATACCACATTGGAAACAAAGTAAATTCTACGGTGTAATTCTTACTTTAAGTCTTACGACAGTTATTATCAACTGGTATAAGTATTGGTATAATTTACTAATATACCTACTATCAATGAAAGTTATTATTTATTATTATTAACTTACTATTTATTATTTTTACAAATTTCGTAGGCACGTACTTATGGCTGTATTTTTTTTTATAACATAAGAGTAGCAGACGAGCATGCAGTCCACCTGATGGTAAGTGGCTACTGCCGCCCATGAACATCTTTAATCAACCCCAGATAGATCGGTCACAGGTGCGCCGTTACAGCTGAGGACTAAGCTGGAATGCCTCGGAAAACCAAAACAGAATAGAGCAATATTTACCACTGCTGTAATTAGAAAGAAATATGTATGGCTGTGGTGCCGCCGGAGTTGAACCACAGATGGTTCTACCACCTTGACATGAGGTACCTACTATAAATACACTTATTCCTTACACGTATAATGTAGTAATTATATCTATACATCTAAACTAGATACTAGAGTATTGTAAGCTAAATATTAATATTCATAGTAGTTGAACAATGTTTTTATTCAATCCGCTAATCGAGTGTCGCAGAACAAACGAGATCATAATAGATCCGCGTCGACACCGCTGACGAGGGCAGTGCGAGTGTCACAGCTTGTTGATACACCGCAACTGAGAAGTTTTGATCATTTAATGATTGATATAAATAAACTTTAATTTCTCATATCATAATCGCTCAAAGATTTTCTTAAAGAGTGATTTATAGCATTAAGTTTTATCTTTTAGTATCCCAAACGCCGTAATTTATGTTTATTTAGTTAGCCATGGTTGAGCCATTTTTAAGGATCTATATATAGATAGGATTAGATATTCCTACTTGAGGTCGCCCACAGATGCGCCGCTACCCCTGAGGACTAAGCTGAAACGCCTCAGAAAAGTCTGTCTCCCTTACCACACCCTTCAAACCGGAACACAGCAGCACCTAACACTGCTGTTATTAGGTGGAAATAGGTGTGGCGGTGGTGCCGCCGGAGTCGAACCTCAAAGGGTTCTACCACCTTCAAAATCTATCAAAATAGATAGAGATTCTCTTCTGTTTTTCATTTTATTTATTTATTAATATTATTTTTTCTCGAATTTACTAATATACCTACTATCAATGAAAGTTATATATTAAGTTAGTTATAACATTCTTTTTTAAATAAGAATGTATGTGTGTGTGCTGAGCCCTACTCCAGTGTTTTGGAGGAGACGAAAAGGTTGATTTTATAGCGGCCATAGAAATATACACTTTGTAAAAAAAAACATCCAAAATTTACAAGTTTATATATATACATACAGCAGTTTAATACAGAACCTCGTTTGTTTGAATTTGGTTAAAAATATCAAGTATTTATCTATTACACTTCAGTAGAAAGAGCCCTGTGACAAGCGAACAGATACTTAGCAATAATTAGAAGGCTTAGCAATAAATCACGTTTTTATCCTTTGAGTACGGAACCCTAAAAAGGATTACACTCATAGTGTGGCAGCACCTTAATGTAACATTACATCCTGCTTATACTAACATTTAATTTCATTGAGCAACTACGTTTCGTTGGCATAATCGATCGATCTGCAATTATTTATTAGCGTTCACTATAAATTATTTATTTCCACATGTTTCTAATATATGTAGGTTAATCCGAATTTAATTTTATCGAATCAATCACCCATAGTCTGTGGTATGTGTTTGAATTAATAGTTTAAAAATATATTTGTTAAGTCTCAGTTTAGATGGACTTATAAATTGTTATTGCCAATCATTGTATTTAATAATACTATAAATGTTTTAGCAGTTTATATAAGTTTGCCTCAAACAAAAAATAAATGTAGCGTAAATGTTTGATGTAACCGCATATTATTACAATAATATTGTTATTATTAAAAAAAATGTAGGTATATAGCTTACAGCGCACTTAGACATGTTTTACTATATATATTATTTATTACCTCTGACTTATATTTGTGAATAAAAGTATAATATAATATGAGCTCTATCCCATAATTCATAGATCTAATCATCAGACCATACCTATGTCAAGGTATGAAAGTACGGTAATGAAATACCTTTTCAAATGAAATAAAAAAAAAACGAAGAAAAGAAATACTAGAGTTTTTCAAGATTATATGATATTAGGTTTTCCCGATTTTCCAGGAAAACTGTCAAAATTCCTAATGAAATATATATTTGTATGTGTATATTCTTAAATATGCTTTCAAATAACCAAACGCCCATGCAAATTGGATCAGTAGTTTATGAGAAAATTGCGGACATATAAATATACTTGATACATAACGGTTGAATTTGAACCTCCTTATTTGAAGTAGGTAAAAAATAGTGTAATAAGTACGCAACCTGCAAGCAAAGCCGCCGGCACAGCTAGTTCACAACGTTTAATTGGCGTGTGATATTAACCAAAATCAAAATCTTTTCCTAAACGTTCACGCTTTTCCCAAACTAATAAATAACTATGTAAGTATCTAATATTTTATAATTACCTAAAATGGTAGCGGCCACGGTCAATCAGATACCTCCATTAAACCTTAATGGCTTGTAATACAAAAACTGAATTAGTGATGTAATTTTTCTAATATTATTATAGGTTATGAATCAAAATTAAGTGCATGTTATCGTCTAGCTGGGTAGTAGAATAGAAGTTTCAAAACAAAATAATTATGAAATGACGTTGTTCAAAGTTTCAAAAGCAATTCTTCTTCACAGCTGCTGATTTTCTGGTGTCTTGTCTGGTATTGCTGATGTCCATCCCATCTGCTTTATCTATACGTTTTTTTAAAAGTGTCTCATCATCAACCTATGTCTGTCACATTGCTAATCATGTCACTTCACAAAACTTTAATAATCTTTGTTTTTTTTTAGACCTTTGTGAATAAGTTTGAATCTATCTAGAATAGCTCAATATAGAGGTTTAACAATTAATGTTGCTATTAAAAAGAAAATATAAGCATAATCTGTGTATATCTGAGCGTTTGATTTTGGCTTCGTGTCTCCTAAACGAATGAACTGATTTTGATTATTTTTTTGTTTGAAAGGAAATTTGATGTATATAATTTGCCGCTATGATTAAATAACATAAGCTAATTATCTGTTTTTTATCATCGATTTTTTTTTATTTGAGACAGTTATTTATTTTTCCTTGAAGAGTTCAAATTCGTCTCATATCTCGTAAATTAAGCACAGTCATAGTATTACCGGACAGGGCATATACTCCACGTAACCCAGTGTATAAACCCTGTTATGACAAAGGATACGATGGAAGGAAGGAACTGCGCAGTGGGAACGGGTGTTGGCAATAGAGACAATAGCCCAATTGCTCCGCTCACGGCCCCCTATTGTTGACGCACGGGACTCTACTAGGACTAGTTGGTTTTGATACTTGATAAACAATGCTTATATATTTGTCATCTATAAGAATAATATATTTGGTAAAATATGTAATACGTATTAATTTTTAAGTAATTGTTACTTGAAAAAAGTGTTTCAAATGGTATAATATCGAAAATCAACACAGCCCATTACTGTTTCGAAGGTGAACTTAAATCTCCGTTAAGAGTAGAAAGGTTATAACTATAACAAACATCGGTCGCTCTGGTCACCTAAGTATGTAAGGTAAAATGTAATGTATATTTGTGAATTCCTACTTTTTAGGCCACATACGATAAATATTTTGATTATATTTTTAAACTATTGAAGTATTACACTTACAAATGACAAGGGATTCATAATTATAATATTTGTAAGCATTGTTGCTTCTCTTCATGTTGTGTTTACCTTTTATATTTCATTAATTATTGAGAAAATATATGTATCTTTTTCATATTAAGTTAATATACATTAAACACATTTTACAAGTATACAATGTTGCTCACATACATACAGACTTTACCGACTAACTTAAGTTATCAATGACTCCACTAACATTAACGCCGACCTTCAGTACCTTAAATATTCCTCAGTTCATAAGTTCAAATTACAATAACAACACTATCGATCACTTAGACTTGTGGAAACAAGACAAAGTAGCGTTGCAAATCCTCTTAATGCTAAGAGAAACCACGCACTTCCTAATTGCCGTGATAAATTTGTCCATGCAATAGCATTCTATTAGACCATAGCACACTGAATGAAACTTATACGGATAATATCTATACTGAGCAGTTTTGTTTTACTTTCAACGGGACGGACTTTTGTAGAAGCCTTTGTGGTTCGTCTACGTGTCCGTCTCAGCTATTTCTTCACCTAATAATAGTAGTGTTAAGCGCTACTGTATTACGATTTGAAGGATGTAGTAAGGGAGACATACTTTTCCAAGGCAGTCCAGTTTAGTCCTCAGTTAGGGGTCTAATCTTATCTGGGGTTGATTGCCATTTATCATTAGCTAGCCTGCATACTCGTTTGGTACTTTCGTAGAAAAACTACAAATTATTTGATTACCGAGGTCTGTGAGCTGCACAAGAAAAAAAACAAAAGTCTTTTTCAAACCGGGACGTATGGTTACATTAGTAATACCACATCTAGGCGTGTGAACAGACCGCTCCCGCTTATGCAACAGATCTAGCTAGATAATAACTACATACGGTAATAAACATGCATGTCAACCGACTGAAATGACACAGCTTTCTACAAGGAAATTTCTCGAGTCTTATTGAAAATACCGGAACGCTCCACGATCCATCATGCCGGTAAGTGGACGTCATTCTGACGTTTTCGTTGCATACTTGTAATGTAACATGTGTTGCTGTGAATTGCGTTTATCATGCTGATATGTTCCCATCTTTATGTTGCCAATAGATGTATAGTGTGAGATGTATTGAACGTTGTTTTGTAGAAATGACACGTTGAGTCAGTTCAACATGCAGAACGTTTTGTATGTTTAGTGATTATTATTATTTTCAATAACAAACAGAGTTTTTTTAATTGTTGTTAATTAACGTGTAAAGTTTATTGGTTACTGTTTTCAATTCCAAAGATTGCCGTTGTACCTACTAGAAATTAAAAATAAAAAGAACTATATTTGTTATCGTAATTTAAATCGTTACCATAATTAATCGATCAAACGATCGATCAATCGAAACGAACAATCGATTTATATAGCAGAATATAAAAACTTTGATGGACACGTGTATTCTCAGGCATTTTATAATGTCATCTATCTAGAGTGACAGTTCCTTAAAATGGCTCAGCCATATCTAACTGAATAAATATAAATTATGGCATTAATGATACTAAAAATAAATTTGATCGCTATAAATCTTTCTTGAAATAAATGTATTTATCGATTATGATATGATAAATTAAAGTTTATTTATATCAATCATTAAATGATCAAATCTACTCAGTCGCGGTGTACCAACAAGCATGACACTCGTACTGCCCTCGTCAGCGGTGTCGACGCGGATCTATTATGAACTCGTTTGTTCTGCGACACTCGATTAGCGGATTGAATGAAAACATTGTTCAACTACTATGAATATTAATATTTAACTTACAATACTCTAGTATCTAGTTTAGATGTTTACATATTACGACTACGTTATACGTGTAAGGAATAAGTGTATTTATAGTAGGTACCTCATCTCAAGGTGGTAGAACCATGTGTGGTTCAACTCCGGCGGCACCACAGCCATACCTATTTCTTTCTAATTACAGCAGGGGTAGCGGCATATCTATGGCCGACCTCAGGTAGGAATATCTAATCCTATCTGGGGTTGATTAGAGATGTATATGGGCGGGCCATAGACACTTACCATCAGGTGGACTGCATGCTCGTCTGCTACTCCTATGCTATAAAAAACCTATTATCCAGAATGGTGAACTGTACCATCTGGTCTGAACTCTTCTCATCCTCCTCTCATCAATTTATGAAAAGACCCGTGCTTAGCAGATTTATCGATAGTTCACTCATACAGGCTGATAAACTTACACAACATATTTTGCCTTATATATTATTAAAACCATATTAAAATCAAGTAAACGCACATACAACTGCGTTTATTTCGTTACACAACGCGCAGAACGGGTCTTCTTAAGCGCCAATTAAAATCACAGGATATAGAGCGGTTATCTCTCGTCATTACAATCCGGGATTACGTTTAGATCCAGTTCTTGGCTCCACGTTTCGATTACGTTTCTTCGTATCTCGTTGTTGCTACGTTTATTAAGCGATTTTGTTAAATTGCTTTTATGTGTAAAGCTTCTCTTATATACATATTATTACTAGCTGACCCGGCAAACGTTCTGTTGCCATATAAATAAAAAAATGTTAAGGGTGAACAACCCTTATCACTTAGGGCTATGATAAATAGATAGAAGCTTATTCTCAGACCTACTGAATATGCATATAAAATTTGGTGAAAATCGGTAAAGACGTTTCCGAGGAGTACGGTAACTAACATTGTGACACGAGAATTTTATATACAATCTAGAAGTTACAAATGAACATAGATTGCACATTAAGATAAGCGGCAACTGCTGCTACTGTGTTCAATCTTAGATAAGGTTCGATTTCTTTCTGAAGTTGCTCAAATGCGGTGCTACCACTGAAGACTAAGTTGGAACGCCTCGTATAAATCTTTTTCCGCACACGTCAAACCAGACACAAAGGGACGTAACACTTTATATGTTAAGTGACGTACAAAAAGCTATAACACCATTGCCGCTATACTTATTTCTGTCTTATTACAGCTGGTGAGGTAAGGCAGATTAACTTTATCAAAGTTAATTTTAGATACCTTACTTGTCTATTTATTATATTAAATCCTAACCTTGTTATAAAAATAAAATCGTAGAAAACCAAAACATCTAAACAATTAGTTTCTACAACTAAACTATTCTAAAATAGACCACAGCATCTGCGTACTAAAGAAACACCCAATTAAGGGTGGCAAGGAGCAAATTTTTCACCTCGGTCCAACCCTATTTGGTCACGCGTTCGTCAAAGCACTCTTTAGCCGCACTCATACAAACGCCGATCAAGTGCGGATTCTACACTCGCCGTCACTGTATAAGGCGCCGCGGCTTAAATTAGCAGCAGCAATTGTGCTATACAACCCTGCTGACTACTGTACTTGTTCCACTCTTGGCGAATTGGTTACAAACTATTTAAAAATCATCGTTTATGGGTATGGGTATGTCGTTATCAAAAATATACCCTTAATATTAGATTGTTTACTTATCTAATTTTTCTGTAACATAAACACATAAATTTTAGTTTCAGTTGTTTAAATTGAATCTTTAGGCACAATTTCTAATAACAACATATTCGTAAGGTAATAATACTTACTAATTAGGCGTCGTAAAAAGTATTTTTTTCACCTCGGTCCAACCCTATTTGGTCACGCGTTCGTCAAAGCACTCTTTAGCCGCACTCATATAAACGCCGATCAAGTGCGGATTCTACACTCGCCGTCACTGTATAAGGCGCCGCGGCTTAAATTAGCAGCAGCAATTGTGTTATACAACCCTGCTGACTGCTGCTTTAGTTCCACTATCGGCGAGTGGCTTATAGACCATTTTAAAGTCATCGTACATCGGTGAATGTTTACAAAGAACTATGCATGTACTAGTAGTGCAGAAAAACATTTTCTAGGCATCAATTACATGGTATAGAAAATCTACAGCTTCTTGAATGGGGAGACTGTTATGGACAGCGCTTTTACATTTTTATGGAAACAATTTAGATAATTTTAAAAACATTAACTTATTCATGCACCATAAATTTTACTTTTTCGTAATGATTTCCAGTTAACCGAAATCCTAGAATTCCGGAAATAAAAATGTTTTTTAAACATCGTACAGGCACTAAAGCTTTTAATCTGTTCATTCATGATTATGTTCCGTTTATGTATCATTATTTTATGAAATAAAACAAGTTCATGGAAACAACGATAAGTCTAACAAACACTAAATGAATTAATTACTTAATAAATAAATAAAGCTTAAAAATACATGATTTATTTTACCACCGTCCTTTCTTTAGCATTAAAAACTTTCGGTACGGTTGTCGTCCAACGCATTTAATACAACAAGCGCTTCACGCTCTGTTCCACAGCGATTGTCAATCCAATCGATTTATCAGGTTGTTACCGCGTGTTTGTTCGTTTAAATAGTTTGCACTGGAGGTGTGAGGGCCTATGACACGTCATACGTTACGTTTAATAGATTGTTCGGGCGTGTGAGTGAATGATCACCTATTAATAGTTAAATATTGGGCGTTAAAGCGCTTCTTTTGCTGAGTTATCAACGGGGTATTCGCAAACGATTTTGTTTGCTCCGAAGTGACTTTGTTAGGGAGATGGCTCTGTTCATTGAATCCAATCGGGATTCTTGCTTATGTTTATAGTAAGCGCTTTAGTGTTAAATTTATATTATTTGATATACTTTGTTAATTACATAATGGATACTGAATATTGTTTTAAATTCTACGTATCAAAAATATTTATTAGCGCTAGTTAAAACTAATAGTGCCAAAAGGGTAATGGAATTTAATAATAATAATAATTTATTTCGGACGTAAATCCATATTTTGGTTAGTAACAATTTGTACTTAAAAGACTAATGTTAGTAATACACAACAATTTTAATTATTTTAGAATTTTATTAACAGTAATTAGAACATTAGCAATTTTTGCAGAGTGCCAAGCTAAGATATTTATTAAAAATCATAAAACAAGAATAAGTGGTTATTTTTTAACCGTATTTTAAAATCACGTAACATACATAAATACTTTACTTGCATGTACGCAGTAACTCTTAATTATGTATCGCGTTAGATCAAAAACTGCATTTATCGAGTACCTGGCCACAAGTTGTCGCAATTAATAATTAAAATAACGAAAAATAATTGTAATTACGATAATTATTATGACGGCATTAGAGAGGTATGGAGTTTCACTCGAGTAGAAAGCAAGATAATATTGCTAAAGTAATTGCTGACGTGTATGAACGATATATCCTTTTAAATGCTTGTTAGATCGACCGATAGAGGGTGTGGCGGTGCCGGAGAAAATTGTACCACTAGGCAGTATATTTTCCTTAAACACACGTATTTAAATTTACTAATAGCTTATATACAATTTATCGCTCTAGGACAGGTGTGAGAATAATTATTTGTGAAATGTTTTGATTATATTTAAATTTATTTTTGGATAGATCCGTCCTTTCAAAATGTTTCGAATATTAGTAAAAGTACTAATCAATGGAGAATACACGTTAAATATTAACGCTTTTTTATATTTCTAGCATATGGTGTAATTCCGGGCGATATGGACACACACAAAGACACATAGGAATAAACAAACACCCAGACCCAGAACATAAGTTTAACTGACTAGCCGGGGATCAAACCCGGAACCATTTACATGTGAGATTGGTCACACCGCTCCACTACTTGGTAATAGGTATATACCCTCGATTTGATGTCATGTTATGATTTATTATATCATTAGCATTGTTATAGTGTTGTTAATATTAATTGCACCATCGTAATATTCGCACTCTAAGCAACGTTAGATAGCCACAGTTGACGTTACCTATAGCGCGAAAACTCTAAAGATAGCGCTATGAAGAACATTATAAAATAGTACACATAGTTATTTGTACTTAAGAGTAAGGAATAAATAACTTCTACCGGCCATGAACACCTTCAAACCTAAATAAGACGGAAGTACTAACCTTAATTAGAATTACAAGCGACGCAAATGCCTTTACAAATAGCGCTTTAATAAACGCCATTTTTTACATATAAAACTACTTGGTAAATTACTTTGTGATTTATTGACCCCAATACGTGTATCTTTTTAATTTAGCTAGGCGATAGATTGCGTTTTATTATTTATTGTTACAACTATTGTAAAAAATGGATATTTGAAATATGTTTGGGTTTCGAACGCAAAGTTCTGATTCGAGTAAAGAAAACTGGTATAGGTAACTAGGCCATGACGGGTTTTAAAATAATTTCAATGGTACATTGGTATTTGAGCAAAGAGAAACTTTATTTAGATTATATATGTATTAAAATTATTTTATGCATACAGTTACATAAATACACAGGCAGAACGATACCAGACTGCGTTAGTAAACATATAAAATCAACAATATAGCATACAAAAGCAAATTATTTTATTATTTTGCAACGCATAGCGTGTACTTTATTTATAAATTAGTTGCATTACAATGAGTGGACTGGGTATTTATCACTCCGAGCGACGCAGGAAGCGTCAGCTGACGTGACGGATAGCGCGATGCCTCTCCAGATAGCGCTAGTTCGCAAAGGGATTATACATAATCTTCTCTTATCGTAGACTCTGATAACTTTGTCAGTAAGTCCACATATCTAATAGGCATAATATATTATTTTTAATTAGTTGCTAAGAATTTTAATTAAAGTATTTTCGTTAATGCAATTAATGTAAAGTATAAAGCATCATGATTAAACTAATCGAGGATATCCCGGGTTTAAAGTTTTAAATTCTGGATCTAGGTTTTTCTGTACTTATTAGTCTTTGTGTGAGTAATTTTTCTACGTTGTAAAAAATTTGGATGTCTCAAATATGTATATATTTCGGTTTCAATTGCAGACATCACATTCGAGCAATGAAAACAGATATAACTAGGCCATCATTATCATCATTAATTAATGCACGCAGATATTAAAGAATATTAATTAAAAAGACGTACCATTTAATCAAATTGAACTCTATCAATGTTTTGTAGCAAAACTCATCAGGCAACTCAAGATGATGCAGGAAGCTGCATCAAAGATACTAGGAGGACGATAACAATAAGGAATCTGGAATGAAGCAGCAAAAACCGTCGCACAAACAAGTTGAGAAGATCTAGCCGCGGACATTCCCACATTCAGAGGCGTGCGTCGTTGTCCATTGGTGCCGTATTCGATAAGCAAAACCGGTTGCTCACAAAATCGTCCCTAATTTGGTTGGTGGCGTTGTTGTTGTTGGCGTGCATTTGAAATGGAATTTGAATCATTCTGCCATCTGGCGCCACTAGAAATTCGAATGATGTAAAATATGTCACTTTGTATCCTAAAATATATTCGAAATTAGGCCCCTCTTAGAGTGAAAAGGACATAGCCCCCTACACTGGCCGCTTAACATATTCTTGTGAACTTTTTTTACACGACTCTTTTTATCAGATTTGTACTTTTACCTCACGATAGTTACTTAACGAATAAAGTAAGCGACAATTGACTTTGAAAACGCACGTACTTAAAAAATATACGCGACGAATAGATAACTTCTTTCCTTTGGGAAATCGGTTGAATAAACAGACATGTAGATAAGTTTACGAGCCGAACCGCAGGCTCCCAGCGTAAAAAGTGTAGTTCAAACCCTTGCTTTTATATGAAATGCACCTTATTTTATTTAATATTATATGAGAGAGTCGACACAAATGGACAAACACAACATCGTGTAAACTCTGTATCAGCCAGACTCCGAGATCGATGTATGTAGATCTGAGTCCGTATTTACATACGTTCGTCCATTATTTCATGACTGCCGAACTGTTGTCATGTCTTGTTATCTGTGTTAACCAATACTACCTACTAGCTAGTGAAATATCAGAAAATAAAGCGAAACAATAGAAAGTTAAAGAAACTATTTAATATAGAACCAAGTCGCCAGCGCTATTATATAAATATTATCTATTTTTAATGTCGTCTTATTTTAAACTGTGTTTATGAAGAAATTATAGCAAATTAATGCGATTAAAAACCAGGTAGTTATTTTAAGTCCTAATTAATATTTTTTCATTCGTTTCACTTATAAACCGCGCATATTTCGTATTTCGGCCATAGATTAGTTAAGATTACTCACTCCTAACAAGAAAATGTACCCAGTTTTGAGAATTGAAATGGTTGCGTAAAAAGGTTTTGCCACGTCTCCGTGCTAAAATTTCCCTAAAATATTTGAAATAATTATTTATTTATTACGTAAATTACGCAGTATAAGTTATTTATTCGTAAATTTTCTCTAAAAATGTTTTTATTTGTCAAGAATAAAAAAAAGAACTTACTAAAATAAGCCGTTTGTGGCTTCATTCAATTTCAAGGCGGCGAAGTATCTTTACTAATGTAGATTTCGGCATATGGAATCCATTTTAAATTTTTTACCATAAATCTTCAGAAATTCCCAGTTAAAATATTCAAGTCACTATACTATTCATCTTCAAAATATTGTCTATGTCTTTGGATGAAGCTAACGTCATATCGATATATACTTTAAGTGCAGTACAGATAGATAAAAATGAGAACAACTGTATTTATCAAATTTTAAATATAGCACAGAAAAATTATAAGATTACTACTTTGTTGATAATCTGATGAATATCACAAAATCCATATCAATATTGTATTACAATATCGTTGTGTTTTATATCTTGTATATCGTACCTGTATCGTGCTTCATGTTGAGACGTACCTTAAACGCCTTACCGCCTTTGCGATGCCGAAGCGATAAGCTTGATTAATTGTTTCATTAATAAATTGCTTCTTTAATAAAGGTAAAAAGTGTAGTGGAAATGTACAGTAAATAAACACCGGCCCGCGATGAGATCGCTTGAAAAAATGATCGCTCAGCGCGGCATTCGGGCGGTTTTACGAACAATGTGGAATTTATGGAGCTGTTAGTACCACTCATGATATTTCATTTTGTAGTTATATTTTGGATATACAGCTGTAAACTGCATTCAGTTTGTTCATTAACAATAAATAAGAAAATTTGAATTATTAATTTTTAACGTCATTCTTTTTTTGGTACGATCAACACAATACAATACATTTGTGCAAGAAAAATTATATGTATTCTGTTGACTTGTCCTGTAACTTTAATAAAAAAAAATTAATGTAATAAATGTAATTTAATAATTAATATAATTTAAGGAAAAATGTTGAAAGCATTTTCATCTTTGTAACTATGTACTTGATATATTATAAAGTTAAATGTGTGATATTTTTAACAAATGCCGTTGTGATTTAACTTTTTGCTATAAATACTAGAATATAATTTTGTAGTCGTTGAAATTAAGATGAGCAAACAGAATTACTCATACTAATACTAAAAGATGTAACTAAATAGGTGTTAACAGCTCTGTATAAATATTCAATCTTGATCCAGCCGTCGAAACTCGCGAATGCCTTAAATTTTTAAGCCGAATTTTAAACAAAATTAATTGCGGCCCTTAACTATACAAGCGATAGATTTCTTAAGATACTTAGATACGTGTTTTTAATGACCGCCATAAAGTTTTGAGCCGACGAAATATCTATACGTGTCACCTTTTTCGTTTTAATAACATTATTATACGTTTTTTTTTTTATTTTGTTACTTTTGTATTGTTTAAGAAAACACTTCTTAATTTTAAAAGGCAAGTTTATTTCGGTACAGAGTTCATGATATATCATTTAATGTTGTTATACTATTGATTTAATTAATTAACTTAACAAAACGTTATAATATTACATATCTATTTGTATATAATTATTGTAATTTTAATTACTCTAATTTATGTATTATTCAAACCAATGAAAAAATATGTTGTTCTTAAAACAATAACATATCATTACACTTAGAAATTAAAAAAAAAACTTTTTCACCATTTGCTATATCTGAGTAGTTTTCTTAAATCATTATAAGTAAACTTGTTAATCAATCTGTCAATCTCTACATTTCTAAGCTCTACACTAGAGTATGCAGTATTCATTATACACTAAGAATGGTACATCTGTATTGAGTGCAATCGAAAGTAAGCTCCTCTACCATAAAAGGTGGTAGGTTGCCACAATGTTGCCATATAACTTCATTTGAACGGTTCGAAAAAACAGTGCATACAACATTGTTATTACATTGCGATATTACATCTCTTTTCCATGTTAAATTGGATTGAAATGGATTAAATTAATTATTTGTAATACGACTAAAACACATACACGCGATACGAACGCGATACGACGCGACGGAGTGTAGTGATGCGATGTCGTGTCGTGGAGGGATACGTCGTGCATCCTAAAAAAATACGACGTCTCATATTGTTCGCTATTATGGCTAAATATGTCACGCTATATGATGGTGTCGCATTATGGTACGTTCAATAGTGCATCGTAAAACCACATTGTCATGAAAATTGGTGATGCAAAGTGTGTTATTATTCCCAAAGTGATTCCAATTGGTCGTGTCAAAAAACACTGTCGTGAAAATTCATGCCATCAATTCACACGACAGTGTTTTCTTCACGATGAGCCTTTTTAAAAAAGTCCGGATATATCCAGTTTAAAAAAACCCAGGCCATACGTCATCGTAGGCATCGTATACCGTTGCGATTCCGTGATGAGCAAATCTATTTCGTGTCTAAAAAAACCACGACATAGTCAAGATCTGTGATGCAAACAATGTTCTCTAAAGCAATTATTGGGAAATTTTATCACAACAATATTTCATCGTAAATTATTAAAACACACGTCCTTGATGCCCACGACACGACATCGCATAGTAGGACGGTGCAATATCGTATCGTGTGTATGTAATAGACCTTATATTGAAGTATTAATGTAGATTATGGTTTTGTTTGTATTTCAAGCTCGAATGGTAATTGGCTTTAATCTATAGCCGCATGCAATATGGTCATTGCTGAGTTGCTCTTTTTTGATTAAACAGCAAATTGATTAAAGATCTTGGTTAGATGAATGTGCCGGCGACTACCATACTTCGTTCTGGTTTAAATAATTAGGTAAATATATGAGGCGTTGCAACTTGGTAAGTAGTAAATATATCAGTGTTAATTAATTAGCACTTTTATCCCATTTTTTATGTTTGAAAGATGGTAAAAGTCTCTGTGGTTCGACTCCGGCGGTACCACCACCACACCTGTTTCTAGTTTCGCCGCTGTGTTCTAGTTTAAAGGGTGTGGTCAGGAAGACATACTTTTACGAGGCATTCCAGCTCAGTTCTTGGGGGTAGCGGCGCATATCTGGCCGACTTCAGGTAGGTATCTAATATTATCTGGGGTTGATTCCAGATGTCCATGGGCGACAGTACTCACTAACTGTCAGGTGGACTGCATGATGATCTGGACTAAAATGGGACGCCCCCAAAAATTGATTTGATTTCATTCAAGTATGGCGATATCCCCCTGTAGTCGAACTACAAAGGCTTCTACCACTTTCAGTAATACATTATTTACATACAAAAATACAACACATATGTTGTCCTCTGAGTTTCTACGGAGGCTTTAAATTTCATTGAAAGATATACTAGTTACGAATGCGTACACACATGTCTTGTAACAACATGTTTGTAAAGAGAAAACGTGCATACATACATAAATAACATCAAGCCAATATTCCACGTTACTGGCAAAAGTGAAGCATCATTATATTTTACATGGTGTTTAAAGTTTAATTTTTAACCAACCGGAAGGTAATGGTTTTCGAGCTTATATATGTATGTATAGTCCGCGTAAAACTGCTAGTCCGCTCTGAATATAGAAATGAATCGCGTCGCCATAGTAAATTGTATGACTACGCCTGCTCGCAACAACTTCAGAGCGGACTAGCAGTTTGGCGCGGACTATACCTGTGCCTCATTCTTTCGCATGCCCTCTAATTCAATCGACTTGACGTATTTTAACTTAACTTTTTAACTAAACTTAGTTGTTGGATTCATTTTGGGCATGACATAGATCCTTATAATTGTTGTCCATGATTCTGTTACATAACTATTTAAGAAATTACAAGATGGTGGAATCATTCATGCTTCGACTATGGAGGCACTGCCGTCACACCTATTTCTGCGTAATAATTACAGTATTTAGCTGCTGTGTTCTAATTTAAATTGTGTGGTTAGGGTGGTCTGTTCCTTCTTAGTGCACAGGGGTAGCTACGCATCTGTGGTCGACCTTAGTAGGACTCTAATCCTATCTAGGTTTAAATATAGATGTCCATGGCAGTTACCATCATAAAGTGAACATACGTACGTAAAGTAAACTGACTTACAAACATAAAAATATATTCAAAGCGGAATAAAATGTAATGGGTAAACATAAAGGTATATTTAAATATAGGATAGTATGAATGAGCCGCCACGCGATGGTTATAACGTTAATTATTATCTAATACAGTAGCCGCAATTTCCAGTGGCTGGTAGGACTAAATAATAAATAATTCCAGTTACATAACAGGTTTCATTAAGAGAGCAGTAAATCAGCCGGGCCGACCGGCGCCCGCGCAACCCGCATTATTCGATACGGTTGGCAAAACAGGCGAAATTTACTAGTAACACATGGTTGTATGCTTGTATACATACATATGTGTAGTATTCATATTGCTGGGACGGCTTAGTGGTATACATTTTCACATCTCACGTTGGA
This sequence comes from Epargyreus clarus clarus, assembly GCA_014595695.2. Taxonomy (NCBI): domain Eukaryota; kingdom Metazoa; phylum Arthropoda; class Insecta; order Lepidoptera; family Hesperiidae; genus Epargyreus; species Epargyreus clarus. The sequence continues at coordinate 1,785,916 of JACTTY020000025.1, forward strand.
GTTAAGGGTTCAAATCTCGGACACATATCGCCGATTTTTCGATGGTTTTGGTGTATTGTAACTAAATAACCCCATACTTTTAAGGAATATATTTGCGCTGCTGGCAGGCGCTGCTGTGTTCCGGTTTGAAGGGTGTGGCAAGGGAGACAGACTTTTCCGAGGCGTTCCAGCTTAGTCCTCAGGGGTAGCATGTGTGGCTCACCTCATGTAGCACTTTTATCAACTACGTTTTGTGTGACTATATTTTTAAAGCAAACAATTTGCGGCTATTATCGTCTCCAACGGTAAATAATTGTTTGTGTGATGGTACAGCTTAGTCATATTAGGACCAAATGACACTTTATTTTAAAATTCAAGAATAGGTATTTTCAAGGACACATTATTTTGAGTTTAAAGGTTACCATTACACCAATTTTAGTTTTGAAAAAATATCGCTGCTTACATTTTGCGGGAGTGAGTTACGAACTTTCATATCCTTGGGAATAACTAAACACTTCGCAAATTGTTTGCTTCGGCTCTTATAAACTCAAACTTCCTTTATTGCCAGAATTAACTCGCGTAAAATATTCCCTCTGTGGCGACTCGATCTAAGTAACAGAAAATTAATGTTATAACTCTGTTAAATAAAGTTGCAACCTTTCATTATGTGAATGTAAAGAGACGGGAGGCTACTTATTTTGTCTTAACTATATTTATTTTATGATTTTTATATAAGCTTCTTCATCTACCTAGATACTTATTATTTTACTTTGTATTTTATTTTTAATATATATTTTAAATTGTCTGTTTGGATAATAACCATTTAGAAAACGAATGCGTTTATTAGTACGACGAAACGACGACCGAAGAACTAAGACTTTTTTATTATGAACTGCTTTTAAACCTGAAAAGGTTTAAATTTCTTGTCAATAGGTTAATAACCACATACAGGTATATAATGTATGTTAACTTGACGAACACACCGTGTGGCGGAACGGTATTATTGGCACGCAAAGATTTCCGGGTTCGAAATTTTTGGCAAACTTGTAAAAACCGAGTTTAAATGATGTCTTGGGTCTGGATAATCGTGTTTTCGTCTTTATATGTCGGTTCATTGCAAGAAGAATGGCACAACTCAAAATTAATTTTTCTGTTAAAGATACAATTTAATCCCAAATATTTCCTATTTTAATGTGTCCTAACAGTACTGTGGTTATATACATAACTACTTATAATTGTATTTATCATTATTTTAATTCTCATTTAAAAAAGATTTCGAAAAAAAAACATTGTTTAATTTTAAATTACCTCTCTTGGAAAATTGCCTTTTTACTCGTGCCATTATTCTTGCAAAGAAGCGATATGTCGATGGTATTCATAACATATAGAACTTTAAGGGCAATTTTGAAGAAGAGTTCTCTTTGCATATTTTTTTCAAAACGCAGCTTTTTTTGTATCCAGTACTTAACGTCTAATCTTTTTAGCTATTTGTGTGCTACAGTGAGTGGAAATGGTTATTAAAAGAATACGTCCTCGCGGTTTATCCTGCGGCGGTTGAGCGATCTCCTTGATAGTCTCGCTTAATCTCTCTCGGTATCACGTAAGCTGAAGGGGTGTATGCACTATCCGTTAAGTTAACTTGATTTTTTGTGTAAGTACATCTTAATTTCGGAAGCTCTAATTATATCAAATGTTAAGTTCATTGTTACGTTGTTACATTCATAGCCAAAATTAAACAGAATATGACGTTTATTACAAATTCTTGAAGTTCCTATATGACACGCATAAGTTTCGGATTCGATTCCTGGCCAGGCAGATATCTAAAAGACGAATTTTAATTTTCGTCCTGGATATACGTGTATTTGTCTTTATGTGTGTCCATTCACAGCATATACAGTTCTAGTATAGGGATAACTTAGAATCCTTTTTGAATGCGATTCTTGATTTTTTTTTCGAAAATCCGCAACTTTTTTGCATCCAGTACTTAACGTCTAATCTTTTTAGCTATTTGTGTGCTACAGTGAGTGGAAATGGTTATTAAAAGAATACGTCCTCGCGGTTTATCCTGCGGCGGTTGAGCGATCTTCTTGATAGTCTCGCTTAATCTCTCTCGGTATCACGTAAGCTGAAGGGGTGTGTGCACTATCTAAAAAGTTAAGTTAGTTAAGTTGAGTTTTTTATATAGGGAAAGCGGTAAAGATGCAATCTTCTTAAATTGAGATGGTCGAAAACACGTGATGATATGTTAATTGTAACGCAATTAAATTGATAGTCAAATTAAACATAATTTGTATTTATGTAAATACGTACGGAACGTATGTACTAGCAGATCCTGATACAAATGCTTGCAGATCCTGTATGACACACAAAGAGTTTAGGGTTCGCTCCCCGGCAAAAAATTTGAATAATGAATTTCGATTTAATTTCTATCCTTGGTCTGGGTATTTACAGGTTATAAAAGTTCAACAATTTTATTATGTGACTATGAGTTAAACTTTAATATTATAAGTAGGGTTCCATTTTTACCCTATCGGTAAGGAACCCTAAAAAACTTATGAGTTGTTGTACATATTGTATCAAATGAAACAGAAAAAAAAACAGCGAGTACAATTCCAATTATTTTCATTCCATCAATAACTTGTTTATTGTCATCAGGATAGTGTATAAGCTTCTTAATGTTATGACGAATTTATTGCAAACACATCGAATAGCCTTTTTCTGCCTTAACGAGTATAATCTCTATGATAACTAGGTTTAAGAAAGTTAAGCCTGGATTGATTAGATGGCGTTAGTCAAACAAGTTCAGTATCGGGCGTCTAAGTTTGTAGTATGGCGTTTGCATCACATAAAATATTTTATTATTCTTTTAAGTGTGATACGTTCAAATAGTCATATTGAACATATGCTATGAATATTTTATTATGAAACTGAAGTAGCGAATGTGCATGAAGTTCATCTGATGGTAAGTGACCACTGCCGCCTATGGACATCTGTAATTAACCTTAATTAGGTAGAACCGAAGCATTGATAGCCTAGTGGTTAAGAAACTCGGCCTCTCGCTCGAGGGGTCCGAGGTTCAAATCCCAGGCACGTACCTCTGATTTGTCGAAAGTTACGTGCGTATTAGAAATTAATTATCACTTACTTAAACGGTGAAGGAAAAGATCGAGAGCAAACCTGCATACCTAAGAAAAAAAAGAGACCCGTGCCCAGCTGTGGCACAGTAATGGGTTGATGTTTGTCCCTGTAATTCCGGGACCAGAATAGGGCTACGGTATCCCCTGCCTGTCGTAAGACGCGACTAAAAGGGGGCTTCCGGGGTTGCGGACAGCAAGAGTGGGAGCTCGAACCGCCTGGCCAGCAACCCCGGGATGGACGGCGGTATGTGTGCTCGCATACCGTCGTGAACACCAGATGGTGTGGTGAGTTTCAAACTCACCTGGGCGGAGCCCGACGGGGCAACGCGCCAAGTGGACTCCGGTTGCGTTCCGTTGGAGATCCCGGAGTCCTCTACGCAGCGCCGAGGACGGCCACCGGGGGGGGGGGGGGGGGGGGGTGGGGGTTTAGTGCGGTAAGAATCCCACATAACGTGGGAGCGCCACGGCATAGGGTACCTTTTGAAGGTTTCCCCCTCGTCAACAAAAAAAACGACAACAAAAGAAGCAACGTGCGTTGCTGCCCCTGTGGACTAAGTTGCAATGGATTTATGCCTTATGGGCAATTCTGCTTTACTCAAATTCTGGTAAAATAGGTGAGTTATTTTCAAAGGTTGCGTTTGCGGGAAAATTCAAGTCATATCTCATGCATCCACATTTTTTTATATATTTGTTTTGGACCAAAATAAATACAATTTTGTCATTTCCAGTGTCGAATCCTGCAAAAATAATTAAGATATCCCGTAACTTGTCGCTTCGTGGTCGCGAAGGCCCCTTAAACAATTTTGGAATATCTCTACTAAAAATTACTATTTTTTAATATAATATTTTAGACCGTCATACTGTGCAACGACACTGTAACCTTAACAGTAAAATCTCACGTAATTTAATAGCTCTTTGCGTGCAATGATAAATTAAATTCACATATGATGGATATTATTGCTTGTAACTAATAAATACCGATGGGTTATGAGCGTAACGAATAACAATAAATTACAAAATTGAATTGTAAGGGGTACGCACGACCCCGACTATGTCGTGACCCCGGATAAAGGGTTAATCTCGCTAAGGGGTTGCCCTATAAATCATGATGCGTTTGATCTGTGCAGGGTTGCAACGCACTTGAAAATAATTTTGGATAAAATAATCAAAAAAAAAACATCGAACTGATTATTAAAACCAAAATAAAATTTTATCATAAATAGTTTACTTATATTTGGTATAATTATGGCGACTTTGAATACATGTTTTTTTTAAATTATTATACGTGATAGATGATTCATGATGACAGAGTGTTCTAGGAACATATTAATCTGATTTTGGAAATATTTGATACCAATTAAAATACACAAAATATATTCGTGCTGCATTTTTAGAAAGAAAAATTTAAAAATGTTTTAAATATACTTTGGCAGCCCTAACGCTCGAGTATAATAACTCATTCAGTTGACACAGATGGCGCTGTTGTACATCAAAATGGCCGCAGATTACTGTCCCACTTGATTTATTTGCATCAACCTTGCACGGCTACTTATTTATGTGATATTTGAATTTTTAAAGAAAACTGTTATTTAAATTTGTTTTGTTTTGTTAGAAATATTGTATACTCAAATTATTTAATTATAGTATGATTTTAATTAATTATTTTCTGTTATTTTAATGATGTGCTATAATATAATAATAACTGGCTGGTACGATTGTATGAGGTGGTATAAAAAACAAAAAGAACGCTCTTGACATTTGAGTTGTATTTTGCGCGGGAATAATAAAAGTTGCAAATTGGATCATGAAATGCTATTATTGTATTAGCGTATAAAATAGTTTTTTTTTACAGTTAAACTTACGATAACGCAGACGGGCTACCTGATGGAAAGTAGTCTTCTGTGGACATTTGCATTACTAGAGAAGTCGCCACTGCAACACCAGCTTCGAAGGAGAGCTCTTTTTACACTTTTATTGAAAAGACCAATAGGACTTCAGGTATGCCTCTAAAGTAAGTTCTTTCCACATCTTGCACGTAGAATCTTTATAAAGAAAAAATATTACACCTCAAATGCTATAAAATTGTGTCTTATAATATTTATTTGCGTTTGAAGTGACACCTAAAAATTGCGAAAATCTAGAGTCATGTTATGTAAATATAGAGTTTCTTAAGCCGCTTCTTCTCAATACACATTGTTAGTTGAAGTAACTTACTAATTGAACTCTGAATAAAATATAACAGCTTTTCATCTTTAATAAAACAATTACTTACAAGCACTTTATCAGTCACATGAGACACCAAATGCTTAACAAATTCCATCAAACATCTACTTACTTATTCCATAAGGGTTGTTTAAAGCTATAATTCATAAATTGAGCCGATTAATTGCCAGGAAGGGTAACGAAGGGTTACACCCTATGACATTTGTTTTGACAATCACCGTGATATAACAGGCGTGATTGAAGAATAATTGAAATGCTTTCAGTGTTTTCCCGATGGATGTGAAAGAGAATTATTGGTTTTCAAAATATTTTATAAAATACTACCTGACCCGGCAAACGTTGTGGGCAACACAACATACATATAAATAAATAATGTTAAGTATCAACAACCTTTTTCATTTAGGGGTATAAAAAATAGATAGTAGCCGATTCTACCTACTGAATATGCATATAAAATTTGGTGAAAATCGGTAAAGCTGTTTCGGAGGAGTACGGTAACTAACATTGTGACACGAGAATTTTACGAGTATATATAAGATGATATATCTATTAGGTATCGTATTTTATTTCAATACAATTCGCTTATTATTTTCTTACATAAAAAATCCATTTATTTATATAAATATAGCGATAGATAACTATAATGAATACACAGGTAAGATTTCATTGTTTTTCTGCCTGTCTATCTTAATTTTGAGGTTTTTAAACTCTTGAATTATTTTTGACAAAGCACTATGTAAAAATAGAGTACCCAAATTGAAAGTGTGAAATATAAATTTTAGCTTTAGTTCAACAGTAACAATAAATCTAGTCCCAAACTTCTAATAAGAGAAATACCTACACTTACAATTTCACATTAATTAACTACACGTTTTCTTAAAATTTGCCATTAGTCTTGTTTTACATTTACAGTCACATCGCCAGCATTCCTTATATTGAATAATTAAACAGCAAACTTTGTTAAAATCAAAACTGAATTAAAACAAGCAAATTAGAGATAATTCCCCATCTAATGCTTTTAGAATGGGGTCACGAAATCGCTATTTAATAATGCATTTCATTATATGAGGGTAGTTGTACTTACAATGCAAACTCACTCTTAGATTAAGGGCGGTAAGGTTTGCTAAAGCATTGCGCGGCTATAGGGTAAATCCCATGATAGATGACTCTTCTTTTGACATGTGCTATGTTACAGTTTAATTTCATTGTAGATTTTATCTTAGATCATGATTAAGCTGATTCTACTTACTGCAAGAGACAGACGGACAGCTAAAGTGATTTTCAACGTTGATTTAAATAATGATTTACAATACCTTTGCACAGTTGTTTTCTGTAATGTTGCTTGATATTAATTTGTTTACAAGGTGGTTTTAATGTAACTTTAAAGTATTTAGTAGTAACTTCATTTTTCATTTACAGTCTTAAAACTAAATGTTGATAAATTTCGTTCTGAACACGTATAAATTTAAATACATTTAAAGTCATTTAAAATGCACTTCATACCTATTAATTAAGCATTTTCAAAAACAACTTACCAATTTTCCATTAGTTTTACGTTTAAACGTCTTTTCTGTTACTACTTGTTACTTCACTTAGGATAAATAGTAAATATAGTTCATGATAAATTATTATTCATTTTACAGGGTAACGGCTGCGTGTAACTGGAGGTGATGACAACTTTCCAAAAATATGTTTGACTAGTGAGGGACTAAATCAAGAAGCTAGGTGCAGTCCCGTATCTTTCGTAAAGTTATTCAATTACTGTCTTTGCCAACACGAACAGCTGACCACGCATACTACGGCAAAACGTCAAAGCGGCAAAAAGTGGATCTAAACTCTGTAAATACAGCACAAATCCAAAACGTATGCTTACTATAAACAAGATAAACAGGCAAGAAAATCTAATAATATTACGCAAGAATTGTCTAGCAAGAAAACCTAACAGCGGTGACTAATTAATATCCTGCGGATTTTAAGAAAGTGGACACGAATGGGCACACCTTACATGTATGCAGCCACTTAATAGGCTCAGTATTGCCTACTTTAGATGCTAATTACGTGAATAACTGGACTGTGTTGGCAGCGGTCGCTCCACATTATGACTAAGATTGCTAAACAAAATAGCACGCCCTTTTATGGCGCGATAACGATTATGGAATGCTATTTTATTATGCACGATATTTGGTGCTTTCACCTCAAATTACTTTATGAATGAAGTAACCAGAAAATATGATTACTACTACTTTTATTTTTAAAATTACTTTAACAACATTTTAAAAATATTTGTAGAATTGTTTGAGGATTAATGTTTGTTAAATCTTGTTTCCGGTGAATTATAGGTTAAAGGTACGAGTTCGTTTAAGGTAATTGCAGCATTATTGTCACAACTTCTGCGTAAACACTCCAGTTCTATTGTGATCGGATTTGAAAACATTGACAGCAAAAATATTATGTTCCAACTTAGTATTTACGAATTATTTCTGTTTTGAACTTAATATTTGTGATCTGATTTCATGAATATGATCATAAACTATTGCCTATTGTTGATAATAATCGATCCATCTATTATTTTGCCTACCAATGGTCGAAATTCATCGCCTTACCATGGCTTGTCAAAATTCGATCCTTGGTTGACAAAAAAATAAATATATTGGTTATGAAAAAACCTATTGGTTAGCAATGTACCTGTGATTGAATTCTCAAATAAGATTTCTAAACTACTTTGCGTTAATTAATGTGTAAGCAGGACAATGACCTCTTACTACCATTAGTTATAAACACTATATTTCGTACAGATCTACAGTATCTATAAAAGGTCTGCTAATGCACTCCTGCTCCTTTCACTCATCTCATATACCGTTTCACTAATCGCTCCACCTTACAAGTGGTAAAAGGATATAGTACCTTAAGACCTAATAAATATTAATGGCGCAGCGCCGTCAAATACACGATATAACCAAGTTCCGTTCTACAGAAAGATACTTTACAGTGACCTTAGATGACCAAAATACATAGATTGATCACTCCTAACACAAAAGTGTAATCAGTTTTGTTGCGTAAATAAAGTTGTGCCACGTCTTCGTGCTAAAATATTTGACATATGTACATATTACAGTTATTTATTTATTACGTAGTATTAATTATTTATACGTACATTTTCTCTAAAAATGTGTTTTATTTGTCAAAAATTCAAAAAAGTAATTGACAAATAAGTATTTGTGGCTTCATCCAATTTCAAAGCTGTAAAGTATCTTTATATTTTACTTATCAAAGTTACAGTGCTGCCAATAATTACCAACTACGGCAAAGATAACTCTGCGTTCCGTTTAGAAGTTGTTCACTCTTATTTGTATCTAGTAAGGAAGGGAACGTGTTTTGTTAAATCTTGGTATTGATGGTGGATTTGTAATGAGCGCCTCGTCTCATCCATCAGTCGACGCCAATTACAACCGATCACGCGTTCGTCTGCAAACCCTATTTCCCGTCAGTTTTTTGTACCTCGGTTCCATCTCGTTTGGAATAGGTATAGATCTAAGACTAATATAAAAGTAAGCTGGCATACTGACCTAGTGTACAAAACATGTTACAATTTTAAATTGATTATATTTTATAAAGTACAAGTAATGTCTGATAAACATAGTGAAAAATCTCACAAGTATGTGAAGTCTACCTACACACTTGGCCAGCGCGGTGGACTATGGCCTAATCCTTCTCATTCTGAGAGAAGACCCGTTCCCACCAGTGAGATAATTATGGGTTGATGATGAGACCAATCATACGATGTCCTTACAATGGAAGGGTATAATTGTTTCCTTCAACTACCTAAAAAGTTAACTTAAATGTAAGTACTTAAATTAAATGCTTGTAATTGCATGTATGAAGGCTTTATAGGCTTCTAAATATGGTAAAAGTCATCGATTGTAATTGGTGGGACATTAGTTTAAGTCTAATCGCATAGAGTACTGAATACATGCGTGCCAATTATCTAAATCTACAGACAGTTTACGAATGTAATATCAGTAAACTATGATTATTTATAGTATAATGTAACACATATCTTCTTGTCGTACATAATAGTAAGATTTCAAATACCTAAGAGTACTTATACAGGTATTCAAAGAGGTATAACCTCAGTGGTTCGATTCCACGGCACCACCGCCACACCTATTTCTACCTAATAACAGCAGTGTTAAGTGATGCTGTGTTCTGGTTTGAACGGTGTGGTAAGGAAAACATAGTTTTAACGCTGCTATGTTGTGGTTTGAAGGGTGTGGATAAGGAGACATAATTTTTCTTAGGCATTCCAGCTTAGTCTTCAGGTGTATCCACGTGTCTGTAGCTGACGTCGGGTCGGAATCACTATCTTTAATTTCGGAAATACTATAGGTATTACACCTGTTCAACGTTAATAAACTAACTTTTCCCAAATAAGTTCTTTACGCACGTATTTTAATCACTTCTACGTAATATCAATGCAGTGTATATCTTTAAGAACATTAAAGCAGGCATGGAACAAGATTACAATTGAGATAAAATTTGACTTCGGTACCTGAGATGGCTTCTAACCTTCCGAAGCGGTCACGGTGATGAGAAATAGCGATTAAAAGAATAGCGATTTGAAACCAGCATACACTATGTTGTTAAAATAATGGATTCTCTTCTTTTGTATAAAAACTTTATCAAAATCATACAACAAAGAAAACATGAAAAAGATAATGAACATCTTATAGCAAAGGCCTGGTGTTGATTACACAAATATAAAAAATTGCAGAAATATTTTATTTACATTTACTGGTTTATGTTCATTGTACAAAATACTCAATTGACAAAAATAATTAAATAAGAATTTAATGATTTTCGTTATTGAGAGTAAAAAGGTTGATTTTTAGTAAAAAAATCTAGTCATGTTTCCTCAAACATAATTTGGGCAAGGTAAAAGTCATATTAAACGGACTATTTCCGCTCCGCCTATCACTAAGTGATCTTCACAGGGTCGCAATGTTAAAACATCTGTAGAGAGTTATGGGGAACTGAGGTCGGCACTTGTGGACATGACTTTTCTGATATATTACACCTTTGATTTTATTATTCCTACACCTAACTTATTTACTCACCTATACTTCATTAATACGATACATTTACAAACCATTCCCATAAGGTTACGGTTTAGATTGGCTTGTAAAGTTTTATAATCTTGCTGTATCTTGATACATCCGTTGTACAACATCGTGGGAAAAATAATTTTGACTGTAAATAAATAATGTCTCGTACGAAAAGATTTAAATAGACATCCTGGTTATAATTTTCGTTTTTAACGTTTTATGAGACATTTTAAACATGTTAACTGATGATAAATTTTAGGTGTGTTTGTACTTTGAAACACGTAATCAGTTATGATTATTTACGTTCCTTTCTACGATAAAACACTACTACTCGTACGTCGTGAATTTAGTAATAATATATATTTTTAACTTTTTATAATAAAAAATGTTAAATATCCTAAGTGCATTACACACTGTTACTATTAGTTAGCATAGTAAATTTAATACAACAATTTATTAGAAAGTCCATATAAAGGCACATAAAATATAATATTGTCAAAAAAAAAACAATAGTATAACAATAAAATAAAATATGCAAGCCAACAATAAAATGGCATCTACACAAAAAAATCTCTAATCGTTCCCAAATACCATTCACTAGTCCCACAAATGTGTTTCCACGACAAACAATTGAAAGGCATTACTCAAAGACGGTGATCTGTCAACGGCTTAATGGGACCGAAACAATTTCCCAACAAAAAAGGAGGAAACACACGTCCCTACACACCACTAGCGCTTCCGCGGAACAAAAAAAAACTAACAAAAGTCGAAGAAAATTTCGTGTCAAGTTTTAGGGTATTTACCCTACTCATAAATGACGTACAATTCTGAATTTCGATACGAGTACAATAAGGTTGAATTTCTATTGAGAATTTGAGGCCAGTTAGGACAGTTGGAGCGAAGAAGGCTATAAAGGAAACCATTATTTCCGAGGGGTTATTTCGAAGGCATTTGTATCGCGAATTTGAAGAAGTTCGACAGTTTGTTTTCGAGTGCATTTCGTCATTAATCAATGTTTTGTTCCCGTTTCGTCGACGGTTTTATATTTCGACTTGTACCTGTTTTCCCCGGGGAAGTTTTAGCTTTGACAGTTCGTACGTAATTGATTGTTTTGGAAATACTTCAGCTTTCATATTAGCGGTGGGATTATTTGGATCACGTGTGTTCTGGTTGAAACAAAATCTTATAATATTTTATTATGGAGCGAGTAGTATCGTTTTTCATATTCAATATTTCGAAAAAATTGCATACATTGATTACGCAAGTAAATATTTTAATCGGTGTTAATGGTAAAATACTTTACCTTTTTAAGTGTATATACTTTTTTATTTTTTAAACCAAATGCAAACTAACAAGAACTGTAGACACAATACGGTGACACAGCGATCACCGCACAGGACCCATACGCAGAGGTTTCGTGTTCAATCCCTGGCTAAGCGAGATCTAAATGATGAATTTAAATTTCTCTATTGAATCACGGCACAGTACGCCAATAAGACTATGATTGCAGAAAGGGTTATTGTTTTTCTAAATAGCTCAAAGTATACAATAGAAAATATGTATGCTATGCCCCAATTGAAAATGATAAAAGCTTAATTCATTATTCTACTAAACGTTATCAGCTGATAACATTTGACTGGCGTTAGCTTAAACAAGTTAAACACCTTACTTGTGCTAGGTCCGGGTTTTGTATCCGGGGTTTAATTTACGTTACAAAAGTGTGTTTCGAAGGTACTAAGTTTATACATATTTTTCGTTTTAGAAATCGGACTACTACACATATTTACATCTTAAACTTTTTTTTTATAATTAGCAAACAATAATGCAGTCTACCTTTTGGGAAGTGGCGATTGCCACATACAGTATACTCAACTTCAGGTGAGATCAGTTTTTCCTGAAACGGATTTCTAATTTAGATGAATCCAACGACACATATGTTAAAATCGTACACAGTTAGGTACACATGCTCGAAAATAACACTTTTCTAAACAGTGCATTACGCTATCAGGAATCGAAGAAGAGTTATCAGACCTCTGCACCTGAATGTGTGCCAAATTAGACCAGCTTGGTGCCTGGCTTCCCTCACAGGACACCCCAAATAATAATCTAAAATGTCATTTCTCAGTAAGTCTTTTCGAGAAATAAAGAATCTTAAACCATATAATACCTTTCGCAGTAGGGTAAAAATAAGTTGCTTACTGTTCACTTTTAATCAATATATTTTTTTATCATGTAATATATAAGCAGCAGCAGACGAGCGTGCAGTCCACCTAATGGAAAGTGGTTTCTGCCGCCCGCGGACATATGTCATCAAACCCAGATAAGATTATTTACGTTCCTGAGGTCGGTCACTAATACACGGCTATCCCTGAGGACTAAGCTTGAACGCCTGGGAAAAGTATGTCTCTTTACCACACACTTCAAACCAGAACACAGCAGTGCCTAACACTAATGTTACCTAATATGCAGAAATAGGTGTCGCGGTGGTGCCGCCGGAGTTGAACCACGAAGAGTTCTATCACCAATATAGTGTTTAATTAATTTATTACTACCATAGACAAAGTCTGGTACAAAACCAAGTCCTGTATACTCTCGAACAATCAAAGGCTTACGTAAAGACTAATCGACAGTGAAGCATGTCGAACGAATTGCAAAGTAGATCTTAGGACGGATCTTGAGTACCGTGAAACGTGAACGATAGCGAGACTAACGTATAGCGCTATGGATTATAATAATCTTTTGTTAGATCTAGATCTCGGTTAAGGGATATTGGAGAAATTTGAGATGATATTACCTTTATTTAATACAACTCTCATTTTATTAGTAGCGAAGACACATATGGTGTGTCTGATGGTAAGTCGCAACTGCTGCCCGTCATCATCAATCATCAACAACCCATTACTGGCCCACTGCTGGGCATGGGTCTCCTCTCATAATGAGAAGGATTAGGCCATAGTCCACCGCGCTGGCCAAGTGCGTATTGGTAGACTTCACATACCTTTGAGATTTTTTTTTTTTTATAAATCTCTCAGGTATGCAGGTTTCCTCACGATGTTTTCCTTCACCGTTTAGCAAGTGATAATTAATTTCTAATACGCACATAACTTTGAAAAATCAGAGGTGCGTGCCTGGGATTTGAACCTCGGACCCCTCGATCGAGAGGCCGAGTTTCTTAACCACTAGGCTATCACTGCTGCTGCCCGTAGACACCTGTAATCAACCCTAAATAGTTCTACTTGAGACTACAGATGCCCTTCTTTTCCCAAGGACTAAGTAAGAAGTCGTGTAAGTCTCTCTCTTTTACACTTCAAGTCAGAACGCAGCGTATGACACCGTTATTATAAGACAGTAATAGAGGTGATACTGGTGCCATTGCAGTTTAATCACGAAGGCCTCTACCGCCTTTATGAATTTATGTTTACTTTGTTCCTACTGTTTATTTTGTTACAAACAAAATCAATCTTACGCTAAAATAATAAAAATGAGAAGAAAACATTATTTTGGTATGAATTCATAAAATAATATAACAGAATATTTGGCTATGTGACATTACCGAGGATACCGAAGGACAGGCTCCTAGGACTAAGATACAATGTTATGTAAGCTGAATTAGAACACTCTTCAAACTAAAACGCAGTAGCACTTAATACTGCTATTTTATGGTAGATCCCTAAACGACTAAATTGGAATGCTTCGTGTTACTGTCTTACCACACTCTTCAAACTAAAAATCATCACCGCTTAACAATAATAAGTAGCATAAGGCAGAATCACTTGAACAGCTCTGTAATCTACACATATAAAGTTTAAATACATGTTATATAACGATCACAGTGAAGCGTCTGTCCGTCTGTCCTGCGGCTAGAACGGTAGCAACCGAACACGCGATCCTAATTAACCGTTGATGTTCACTGCGAGATTTACTACATCCGCCCTCTGACTCCTGTTTGACTGTGAAAAGGTTTGTTTAAGAACTTTATGGAGATGGGTTTTATTGGTAAGCAATGTTGTCAACCTATTACTGTTCTACCGCTGGTCACGGGTCTCCTCTCAGAATGTGAAGGATTAGGCCATAGTTTACCGCGCTGGTCAAATGCGTAATAGCCTTTACATACCTTTGAGAACATTTTTTTAAAGATCGCTCAGGTATGTAGGTTCTTTCACCATTAAACCAAGTGTTTATTAATTTCTAATACTCACATATCTTTTAAAAATCAGATGTGGCCTGGGGTGCCAACCATTGACTCTCTCATTGACAAAAAATAGACAAAAATGAGTCGTTGTATTAGTCTAAATTGTGGTTGTAACATATTCTTTAATTTTAAGCAGGCGTGTTTTTTTTGTATAATAATTACTAGTTACTTTACATAACAGCTATCGACTCATCAAAAATCTAGAACACAGATAACTAATACAACAGATAAACAACTCGTATTGAAATTAGTCAATCATCGTCCCAAGACTGAACGGTAGCCGCAACATGCGACGCTAATTAAACACCAGACTGGTATTTATTGTATCCGGTTCGATTCCGCGCGGTAATAGAGTATGCAGGTTTTATGCGGCAGATAATGGAATAGTGGATGACGGCCTTCTATGGGTACGATCGACTGATTACAGTTTGATTGGGTTTCAACAGAAATTGAATTGGAAATAGAGGACAGTTATAATTTTCTAGGTGGATTTTCTGTTTTTAGTATAGTTTCTAGCGTGGTTTTTCTATAATATAAAATGAACAAATGAGCGTACAGTCCTGTTAAAGGTAAGATTAGACCTACCTAAAGTTGGCCATAGATGCGTCGCTACCCCTGAAGACTAAGTTAGAACGTCTCGGATAAGTATGTCTCCCTCACCACACCTTTGAAACCAGAACACAGAAGCACTTAGCCTTAACTGTTATAAGGCAAAAACAGGCGTGGCGCTAGTGCCTGCGAAGTTGATCTGAAAAAGGTTCTCCATTTTATAACTAAGTTAAACAAAAACCCTTTACCGGAAATCGAACCCATTTCCCGTGGCCTAATAATAGAACATAAGTTATCTGTAACACGAACATCGTTTGTATCCAACCTAAGATTACATGCAGTAATCCTTCACAAACCTATTAAATCTTGCGTGGAAATAAACAAACCATGGTATATCTGGTTAAATTGGCTATTCCATTCAGCTGAGCATTCCTCCTATATTGTGGCTACTACTCAATAACTCATTGTAGATGCTAAACTTAGAAGCTGGTTACACAGCTTAGATTTATAAGGTGGTCATAACCACGCACGCACCGTTCAATTGAACAAAACAACTGGGTATTTTTCATATATAAATTTAATGCACATTTTCAAACAATAAATCTCTAGTAGGGTTTACAGTAGCGAAGGTCTCACGCGAGCTAATTAATATGGAGTATGCTTCGATTTATTGGCGATTGACTCGGAGTTACGCGTTGTTCGGTGGTGTGACACACGGCTCGGAAGGTTGGAGGTCCCAACTTTTGGGCGGTTTGATGATCGTGGTTTGTCGTCACTGGCCTGGTGTACTATGATCTACTTCCAGATTTAATTCCCCGTGAACCGAATATTAAATTTTAGCTTGTGATATCTGTGTATTTAATAAAGATGATAAGATACAAGTAGATCTCTTGAAAACGATTAAAGTAGTACTCTTGAAAACGATTAAATGAATTTTGATGACTTTTTCAAGGGTAATACTGCTTTTTACTCCGAACTTGTAGCGACAACAAAGTTAGGAAACGGGACTAGCTGATCGAAAAAAGAAGAATAAATAACATGCAATACGTACTTCTAAAACAATCAATTTATTTAACAAAATTATTTTGTCAATTTCGCTCTCCATTTACCCTACCCGTGTGTCACAGCAAAGCATAAACCGTCTCATATTACGGCGTGTCTACATGAGCATAGTCACAACGTAGATGCTATCTCCAGTAGTCCTTGTACTTGAAATTAAATACTTTTCGGTGACAAGACATACGCGTAGATACAGTTACAATATTCCCATGTTCGCTCTTTCACCTGTGACGAGGAATTTTCATATTTAGCGCATAATGACAGACAAGTGTTTGCTTAAGAAAGATTCCAAGTCAATTTGGCGGGAAGTTTTTTTATACTTTACGAGTAGCAGACGACATGCAGTCCACCTGATGGTATGTGGCTACTGCTACTGGATTATAACAAAAAAAATATATACAAAACTAGCTGACCCGGCAAACGTTGTGTTGCCATATAAATAAAAAAATGTTAAGGGTGAACAACCCTTATCACTTAGGGGTATGAAAAATAGATGTTGGCTGATTCTCATAGATACCGGATAAGCACAAAAAATTTCATCAAAATCGGTCAAGCCGTTTCGGAGGAGTATGGCAACGAAAACTGTGACACGAGAATTTTATATATTAGATATTACTACTTAAATATCATGAAATCAAGTTACAATGCAGTGTTATAGGAAACAAAAGGGAATTTCAATTAAGGGTAGAGGGAAAACTTTACACCAACGGTATACAAATTTTAAATTGGAACTTCCGCTTATAGTTGCACACAATTCTAGTCACAAATATCACATACCTATAATGTAAACAAACCAAGTATTATACAATACCCTCAGTATGAGTATTTACAAAAATGATTGCACGCATTTCCTATACATTTCCAATCAGTTCTGATACAGTCCGCTAGGGGCGATGATTGGAAATGTATTGGCAAATAGGTACGTAAACAAATACAAAAACAGTCGTTTTTGTAAAAACGAAAAATCTCATAGTAAGAGTACAGTTGTACAACTGTTCTCTTAGTATGCGCTTAGTATAGTGCTGCTCTTAGTATACTATATAGTAGTACAATTAGCTGCATTAATAAAAGGCATTAATTGCATTAATAAAAAAGCAAAACATACAAAATGATAGGTGTACGTTATTTAAAAAAAGGTAAAGTTTCATTTTGTCACTTAATAGTAGTAGGGATTCACCGGTTCTGGGGCACCGATTTTCCCCCCTCCCCTCTCTATTCACCGGTTGTGGGGCACCGACTTTTCCCCCTCGCTTCCCCGTCCCCCCGCTGCCCTGTTTGCCACGATCGAGGGGCGAGCCCGGCTAAAAAAGTTTGGTGTCAAAATGGGGGTTTCCGACCACGCCCTATCGATTGCACGCATTTATTTTACGCTATCTCCTTTGCTTACGAAGTTAGCTTTTATGAATAACGACCTCTAATTCATTATCTAATCACCTCCTTATCTCATTAAGCTCGCTATGTCCATATAACAATACGGACCTTACTTATCTAATCACCACTCGCTGTCCTCACAACATAATAGGGTCATTATCACTGTGTCGTTAATGATGGGGGTATGCGCATGGTAATGCAATAAAAAAAACTTCGTATTGACATTGTTTATTATTTCCAAAACAACCTTTTGAACAATTGCGATACTACAATATCGTTTATCAATTTATCCTCACAAAACAGGCTTAAAAAATCTCTGAGTGTATTTCCATAATACATGTAATGCAAGTATGTAAGACTATATTCTCCACAAACTGAAGACCAATCAAGTTGTATTCTATATCTATTAAAATCCCAATGCTTTGCGTTCCTTCTGAAAAAGGCTTTGTGATGGCCTGTTGGTGGTCGGCCATATGAATCAAAATACCCACCGATGCCATTTCTGTCTATGTACATGCCTACCCAGTGAGAGCCTGGTTCACTGTCAGGGTCCAAATTACTTATCAAGTACATTGGAGTCTTAACGTATAGCGGTAATCGGTTTGCTGCATAGACATTGTTTTTCAAGCTACAATGAATTTTACTTAAATGCTTCTGAATCTCGATTGTATCCATTGTGCATGCCTACTTATCGATACCTCTGATAGGTACAATACACTATTTACAAATGCAGAGCAAAATTATCCAAACCTTATATTTAAAGGGACGCAATATGGTTTAACTCGAATGAAAGACTTCAAATAGGTATAATATATTACATTTATTAGGCTTTTACTTACATCTAAGTATATAAATTTATCTTAACTACTGTAGTCGACGGTTACATTTCGGTTCTTATCAATTTCAATAACGTTATCAAACTCTGCATACACTATACAGTTAATAGTTTCGGTTAGAGTTGATTCAAACCGAACTTCTACCCTTACACTGCCATGCTTTATAAGATTCCAATGAGTCATGGAATTTGATGACAAATCAGGAGTTAGGTCAAACGCTAATAGGCAGTAACCTTTTGCATATTGCTCCCTAGATATTCCATTACCTTCATTTAGAAAATGTATACCAGTCCCCGAAAATAAAGTGTGATAGGCTGCAGTAAAAATATCATTCTCGAATGATGGTTGCAATGCTTTTGAAGGTATTTGTTGGCCATCAATATATAAACAAAATGTGTTCATAGCATAGTTTTCAAAATTGAATGGATTTTTAGTAAGACTTCCATTGAATGCTGTGTTGTTTACAAATCCAACTATACATCTTTTAGGTACTTGCCCCAGAAAAATGTTGTCAAGAGTCTTTCCCTGAACCCCTGATGGTATAGTTAAAACTTTGACTTCAGCTCGAGTAATAGGATATTTTGCTGTAGTAGAGGCTAAGACTTTTTGATGTGCGAGGAGTACAGTTGGATTTATTCGTGCTCTACGAACAATAAGAGTTGCATCCGTAATGCATACTTTACATTTTATATCACTTCGTAAGTTGGATTTATTCGTGCTCTACGAACAATAAGAGTTGCATCCGTAATGCATAATTCACATTTTAAATAACTCCGGGCACTGATAAGGTACTTATCATAATGAAAGGAAACTTGTTCGTACTTGTTTGTTGGCCCATTAGGATATGGTGAATCAATAGCATTGGAACTTTGACCGATGATAAGGTAATAGGATGTAGTTATCTCGGGTGGTTACAATAACCAAATATATTTAGACGCTGATAAGTGAGTGCTTATAAGCAGGAAGGGAGGAGTATGCTCTCATAGTTCGTTTGGTGAAGTAACAGTGAACAGTTTGGTTTGTGAAGTGTAGTGCATCCAAGTGTCAACAATGGAGGTAAGTAAGTCTTGATAATATTGAATTGATTTGTGTCACTTTCCAATATCATTTCATTTGACACTAACTTTGCCTTTGTGTTGTTTTAGAATATATATGAAGCAAATACATTTAAACAATATTATTGCACGCTATCTGACGAGGAAGACATATCTCAAGAAACAAAGAAATCAAAAATTTTAAAAAGAAATAATTCGAATGATAACTTGGACTCAATATTCGAATTGCCAAAGACAAAAATTAGAAAACTTTCATCAACCGTATCTAGAGCTCAACGAGATGGTGGAACAGTGTATATAACTACTAACAGAGATGATGAAGCACATTCGTCACATTTAATAAAAATAGATATTTATGATTTAAATAAATTATCCAACGTGCCACAGTCTCAACATTGGAAACATGCATCCCTAAGAATCAAATATTACACAGACGAAAACAGTTCAACATATAAAGAAATGAATAATGTTATATACAAAATGTGCACAGATATTTCGAAAACAGAGAGTAGTAAGAAATACTCATTTAACAATAAATAATTAGTTAATGACCTAATCATACTTTTAAAATATTTATTTATGGTATAATAACTATTAAGTGAGGGTTGATTGTCATGCTAATTATTTTGTTTTGATGTATAATTACTTGCTAAGTATATAAGAAGAAAGTGCCATTTTCATATCATTACCAGTTGGTTTACAACTTCATACACGTATAAACGACCTCCTCTGTAACCCTGTTCTACACATCATAATGGATAGTTTCCAAAAAATTTATACAACTGTTTTCGTCGATGAAAGTCAAATTGAAGAAGAACTTGCAAAAGTTTGTGAAGAAATAGAAATTAACAATGAACTCATCGATATATGCAGACAAGTCGAAAGTGCAATCATAAATCAAAGTAGTCAACACGATAAAGAATCGCTTCAGACTTCCTGCTTGCTTGAAAATCCTACTAAGTATGTATATTTTTTTTTTTCTACATGCATTTCTTTCTATATTACATTATTTAAATCTTGAAATATAAATACATTTTTTTTTTTTTCATAGTCAACACCAACAAGTCGGAGGTGCAATGAAGAGAAGCAGCTATGACATCGACAGTCCGAAGGCCAAGAGGATAAAAGTTAATGAAGGTGCTTCAACGTCATCTGATATCAACCTCACAGACAATGGAAAGGTTATGTGTGATGTTTGTCAACGACTTGTAAGTAAAAGATATTTTGCCAACCACATAAAAAGTAACATTCACAAAAATAATATTTTTAAATCTCATAGTACTCAAGCTAATGTTTCAGTAATCGAATCAGCTTTCGGTCAGCGAATAATTTCATACAGAATCAAAAGTAAATTAAATGAATCAGTAGATACACTTAAAACGCCCGAATTATTTTTTAATTCAATAAAAGATAATATTTGTTCATTGATCGAAGAGTCCATTAAAATGCACATTTTGTTTAAGATCAATTTTATACTACATGCAAATTTTACACAGCAAACCAAAGATCTTACAAACACATTCGATTTTCAAACATGTAATTATACTGTTTCTCAAGGTGATGACTTAAATATTTTTTTTTCATCATTAATTGAGACGTTATCAAATAAAATCAGTTCATTCGAGAAAAAAGATAGCGGTTGGAGTTTAACGCAAATCAAACATTTAGAAATGAATATAAATAAATTCAACCCACTACGTGGCACTTCGTATATAGACCTACCTCATGACATTAAAGTAAGAAAAGCCGTTATTAATGTGCAAAACGCTGACAATATGTGTTTTAAATGGGCATTGCTTTCCGCCTTATATCCTACTACTAGTAAAAGTAATAGAGTTTCATCGTACAGCATGCATTCAAACAAACTAAACTTCAATGGCATCTCCTTTCCAGTAAAGCTTTCGGATGTACCAAAAATTGAAAAATTGAATAATATAAGTATTAACATATTTGGATTAGAATATAATCGGGAGAAAAAAATTCATGATGTAATTGGACCATTAATAATGACTAAATTTCGTAAAAGTGTACATATTAATTTGTTATACCTTAAGAAAGGTTTAAACGCTCATTTTTGTTATATC
The DNA here is from genome assembly GCA_014595695.2 of Epargyreus clarus clarus. Classification (NCBI taxonomy): domain Eukaryota; kingdom Metazoa; phylum Arthropoda; class Insecta; order Lepidoptera; family Hesperiidae; genus Epargyreus; species Epargyreus clarus. Next base: position 1,807,503 of record JACTTY020000025.1, read on the forward strand.
AAAAATATGTCGCGATTGGTGAGTAAACAAATTTCTAACCAAGAGCATGCAATTTTCTTATGTGATGGATGTTTATTACATTTTCCAACTCAACAGCGATTAGATGATCATCAGGAAAATGATTGCGCTCATATTAAAACCAATATACCAGATGGTACTAAAACATTGAAAGACTGGTTCGGAAAACCAGCGGCAAATAATAAAATAAAATTTGAGAATTTTAACAACAAACTAAAATTACCCTTTGTTATATATGCTGACTTTGAAGCATTTTTAAAACCAATAAATGTATGTTCTAATGATCCGTCTAGGTCTTACACAGAAAATATTCAAAAGCATGATGTGTATAGTTTCGGTTATTATATAAAATGTTCGTATGATGATACTTTATCAAAATTCGAAACATATAGTGGGCCAGATTGCGCAACAGAGTTTATGAAACGTTTATATGAAGATTTAAAATTAATATGTACAAAAAATATTTTTCAAATGAGGCCTAAGCCTTTATCTAGTGATGATGAAAATAATTTATTATCGGAATCTAAAATTTGTCATGTATGTGAAACGAATTTGAACGAAGATAAACATTTCGATTTTGACTTTCATACTGGCACTATTAGAGGTGTAGTTCATGAAATCTGTTTAAAAAAATTTAAGACTCCGCGTTATATTCCAGTATTCCTACATAATCTGAGTCATTATGATGCACATTTTATTGTTCATGCCCTAAATTTTGTCGATGGAGAAGTAAAAATAATTCCGCAAAATAAAGAGAGGTACATTTCTTTTTCAAAAACATTAACAGTAAATAATAATCAGATAAGTCTAAGATTTGTAGATTCATATAAATTTTTATCTTGCAGTCTAGATCAATTAGCTAAAAATCTTAGTGATGAACAATTTCATGATTTAAAAAGAAACTTCCCTTGCAATGACGACTTTACCAAATTAAGGAGAAAAGGAATTTATCCCTACGAATTCATGACTTCTTATGATTCATTAAAACTCAAGTCACTTCCAACTCAAAGTGAGTTCTATAGCTCGTTAACAGATTCAAATGTCTCCGATGATGATTATAATCGTGCAAATGAAATTTGGAAACATTTTCGTTGTCAAAATATGTTAGATTACTCAAACTTATATCTTAAAACTGATGTATTGCTCTTGACTGACGTTTTTGAAAACTTCAGAGAGCTTTGTATTAAGACTTATGGGTTAGATCCCGCTCACTACTACACTGCTCCAGGGTTAAGTTGGGATGCAATGTTGAAGTATACAAAAATTGAATTAGATCTATTGATGGATTACGAACAAATAGCATTTTTTAAGGCCGGTATCAGAGGTGGTGTATCTCAATGCAGCAATCGTTATGCAAAAGCAAACAATCAATTCATGGAAGATTACGATAAAAATGAACCTCAATCATATTTAATATACTTGGATGCTAATAATTTGTATGGTTGGGCTATGTCTCAATATCTACCCACTGGAGACTTTGAATGGGTAAACCCTGAAACAAACTTTAATGTATCCGATACATCAAATATTGGTTACGTTTTGGAAGTTGATTTAAAATATCCTGATGATCTCCACGACTTGCATTCTGACTTACCACTATGTCCTGAAAATATATGCATTGGTAATTCAAAAGATATAAAATTAATTTCAAATCTAAACGATAAAATTAAATATAAAATACATTACAAAAACCTTAAACAATGTCTTAGTATGGGAATGAAGGTAACTAAAATACACAGGATACTAAAGTTTAAACAAAGTCCTTGGTTAGAGAAATATATAGATTTAAACACAAACATGCGGACATTAGCAAAGTCTGTTTTTGAAAAAGATTTCTATAAATTAATGAATAATTCAGTATTTGGAAAAACTATGGAGAATATAGAAAAAAGAGTAAATGTTAAGTTGTTAACACATTGGGAAAATAGAGGTAAAATTTTAGGTGTCAACGACTACATTGCAAGGCCAGATTTTAAAAATTTAAGTATATTCACATCAGACCTAGTGGCAGTACAAATGCTAAAGTGTAAACTTAATTATAATAAACCAATATATTTAGGATTTTGTATTTTAGATATTTCAAAGACCCTTATGTATGAATTCCATTACAACTACATGATTCCTAAGTTTCAAAACAAAAATAAATTATTGTATACGGATACAGACAGTTTAATTTACCAAATATTTACAAACAACTTTTATGAAGATATAAAACCTGACCTTAAGATGCATTTCGATTCTTCTGATTATCCATCTGACAATATTTATGGGTATCCACAAGTTAACAAAAAGAAAATAGGTTTTTTCAAAGACGAAAATAATGGAAAAATATTTAGAGAATTTGTGGGTCTAAGATCTAAAATGTATGCAATAGATGTTGAAAACAAATTTGTTGCAAAGGCTAAAGGCGTTAATAAAAGTGTTACAAAAAATATGCAAATGCATAACTATAAGGCATGTCTTTTCGAGAAAAATATTCAATTCGGAGCAATGTTAAGATTTAAATCAATCAAACATAAAATTTATACACAAAAAATAAATAAAAAATGTTTATCATACAGCGACACTAAGAGGCATATTTTGCCTAATGGTATTGACACATTAGCTTGGGGTCATTACAAACTTAGATAACAACGGTGAAATATTGGTTTACTTGCAAATATGTTTAATGTAATTCTTTGAACTATATATTATCTTAATTGTGTTTATAAATGTGTATGTCTAGTTTATAATTGTTAGTTTGGTAATGTATTTCAATGTTTGTTCCTGTAAACCATTTCATGTATGTGTTCTAGTTTTAAGACAAATTATACTTGATTATTATAAATGTATATTGTTCATTAAATTATCTTCATTGTTAAATAAAACGTTGTGCAGTCAACTTGTTTTAAAAATGTTTCATTTCATTCATCCCTTTACTGCAATAGTTGCTGGTCCAAGTGGATGTGGAAAGTCACAATTCGTTACAAACTTCTTGAAATATGTAAAAGATATTTGTAGTACAAGTTTCGATCAAGTTACATGGTGTTTTGATGAAATGCAACCTTTATACAACTTGAAACTTGTTAATTACCATCAAGGTATGCCAGATCTTAGTATGTTTGATGGGAAAGGTCCCCAGCTTGTTATCATCGATGATCTTATGAGAGAATCGGATGGCCGCATCGTTGACATTTTTACAAAAGGAAGTCATCATAGAAATTTGAGTGTGTTTTATATAACTCAAAATTTGTTTCATCAAGGTAGAGGTCAGAGGGACATTTCCTTAAACTCGAGTTATATAATATATTTTAAAAATCCACGTGATAAAACACAGATTCGACACTTAGCGAGACAAGTATCACCTGAAAATACTAAATTCATGGAAGATTCTTATAAAGATGCAACGACAGAACCTCATGGATATTTAATGATAGATTTAAAACAAAATACTAGTGATATATGTAGATTAAAAACAAAAATATTCCCATATTTTTTGTAACACTTTTATTAACGCCTTTAGCCTTTGCAACAAATTTGTTTTCAACATCTATTGCATACATTTTAGATCTTAGACCCACAAATTCTCTAAATATTTTTCCATTATTTTCGTCTTTGAAAAAACCTATTTTCTTTTTGTTAACTTGTGGATACCCATAAATATTGTCAGATGGATAATCAGAAGAATCGAAATGCATCTTAAGGTCAGGTTTTATATCTTCATAAAAGTTGTTTGTAAATATTTGGTAAATTAAACTGTCTGTATCCGTATACAATAATTTATTTTTGTTTTGAAACTTAGGAATCATGTAGTTGTAATGGAATTCATACATAAGAGTCTTTGAAATATCTAAAATACAAAATCCTAAATATATTGGTTTATTATAATTAAGTTTACACTTTAGCATTTGTACTGCCACTAGGTCTGATGTGAATATACTTAAATTTTTAAAATCTGGCCTTGCAATGTAGTCGTTGACACCTAAAATTTTACCTCTATTTTCCCAATGTGTTAACAACTTAACATTTACTCTTTTTTCTATATTCTCCATAGTTTTTCCAAATACTGAATTATTCATTAATTTATAGAAATCTTTTTCAAAAACAGACTTTGCTAATGTCCGCATGTTTGTGTTTAAATCTATATATTTCTCTAACCAAGGACTTTGTTTAAACTTTAGTATCCTGTGTATTTTAGTTACCTTCATTCCCATACTAAGACATTGTTTAAGGTTTTTGTAATGTATTTTATATTTAATTTTATCGTTTAGATTTGAAATTAATTTTATATCTTTTGAATTACCAATGCATATATTTTCAGGACATAGTGGTAAGTCAGAATGCAAGTCGTGGAGATCATCAGGATATTTTAAATCAACTTCCAAAACGTAACCAATATTTGATGTATCGGATACATTAAAGTTTGTTTCAGGGTTTACCCATTCAAAGTCTCCAGTGGGTAGATATTGAGACATAGCCCAACCATACAAATTATTAGCATCCAAGTATATTAAATATGATTGAGGTTCATTTTTATCGTAATCTTCCATGAATTGATTGTTTGCTTTTGCATAACGATTGCTGCATTGAGATACACCACCTCTGATACCGGCCTTAAAAAATGCTATTTGTTCGTAATCCATCAATAGATCTAATTCAATTTTTGTATACTTCAACATTGCATCCCAACTTAACCCTGGAGCAGTGTAGTAGTGAGCGGGATCTAACCCATAAGTCTTAATACAAAGCTCTCTGAAGTTTTCAAAAACGTCAGTCAAGAGCAATACATCAGTTTTAAGATATAAGTTTGAGTAATCTAACATATTTTGACAACGAAAATGTTTCCAAATTTCATTTGCACGATTATAATCATCATCGGAGACATTTGAATCTGTTAACGAGCTATAGAACTCACTTTGAGTTGGAAGTGACTTGAGTTTTAATGAATCATAAGAAGTCATGAATTCGTAGGGATAAATTCCTTTTCTCCTTAATTTGGTAAAGTCGTCATTGCAAGGGAAGTTTCTTTTTAAATCATGAAATTGTTCATCACTAAGATTTTTAGCTAATTGATCTAGACTGCAAGATAAAAATTTATATGAATCTACAAATCTTAGACTTATCTGATTATTATTTACTGTTAATGTTTTTGAAAAAGAAATGTACCTCTCTTTATTTTGCGGAATTATTTTTACTTCTCCATCGACAAAATTTAGGGCATGAACAATAAAATGTGCATCATAATGACTCAGATTATGTAGGAATACTGGAATATAACGCGGAGTCTTAAATTTTTTTAAACAGATTTCATGAACTACACCTCTAATAGTGCCAGTATGAAAGTCAAAATCGAAATGTTTATCTTCGTTCAAATTCGTTTCACATACATGACAAATTTTAGATTCCGATAATAAATTATTTTCATCATCACTAGATAAAGGCTTAGGCCTCATTTGAAAAATATTTTTTGTACATATTAATTTTAAATCTTCATATAAACGTTTCATAAACTCTGTTGCGCAATCTGGCCCACTATATGTTTCGAATTTTGATAAAGTATCATCATACGAACATTTTATATAATAACCGAAACTATACACATCATGCTTTTGAATATTTTCTGTGTAAGACCTAGACGGATCATTAGAACATACATTTATTGGTTTTAAAAATGCTTCAAAGTCAGCATATATAACAAAGGGTAATTTTAGTTTGTTGTTAAAATTCTCAAATTTTATTTTATTATTTGCCGCTGGTTTTCCGAACCAGTCTTTCAATGTTTTAGTACCATCTGGTATATTGGTTTTAATATGAGCGCAATCATTTTCCTGATGATCATCTAATCGCTGTTGAGTTGGAAAATGTAATAAACATCCATCACATAAGAAAATTGCATGCTCTTGGTTAGAAATTTGTTTACTCACCAATCGCGACATATTTTTGATATAACAAAAATGAGCGTTTAAACCTTTCTTAAGGTATAACAAATTAATATGTACACTTTTACGAAATTTAGTCATTATTAATGGTCCAATTACATCATGAATTTTTTTCTCCCGATTATATTCTAATCCAAATATGTTAATACTTATATTATTCAATTTTTCAATTTTTGGTACATCCGAAAGCTTTACTGGAAAGGAGATGCCATTGAAGTTTAGTTTGTTTGAATGCATGCTGTACGATGAAACTCTATTACTTTTACTAGTAGTAGGATATAAGGCGGAAAGCAATGCCCATTTAAAACACATATTGTCAGCGTTTTGCACATTAATAACGGCTTTTCTTACTTTAATGTCATGAGGTAGGTCTATATACGAAGTGCCACGTAGTGGGTTGAATTTATTTATATTCATTTCTAAATGTTTGATTTGCGTTAAACTCCAACCGCTATCTTTTTTCTCGAATGAACTGATTTTATTTGATAACGTCTCAATTAATGATGAAAAAAAAATATTTAAGTCATCACCTTGAGAAACAGTATAATTACATGTTTGAAAATCGAATGTGTTTGTAAGATCTTTGGTTTGCTGTGTAAAATTTGCATGTAGTATAAAATTGATCTTAAACAAAATGTGCATTTTAATGGACTCTTCGATCAATGAACAAATATTATCTTTTATTGAATTAAAAAATAATTCGGGCGTTTTAAGTGTATCTACTGATTCATTTAATTTACTTTTGATTCTGTATGAAATTATTCGCTGACCGAAAGCTGATTCGATTACTGAAACATTAGCTTGAGTACTATGAGATTTAAAAATATTATTTTTGTGAATGTTACTTTTTATGTGGTTGGCAAAATATCTTTTACTTACAAGTCGTTGACAAACATCACACATAACCTTTCCATTGTCTGTGAGGTTGATATCAGATGACGTTGAAGCACCTTCATTAACTTTTATCCTCTTGGCCTTCGGACTGTCGATGTCATAGCTGCTTCTCTTCATTGCACCTCCGACTTGTTGGTGTTGACTATGAAAAAAAAAAAAATGTATTTATATTTCAAGATTTAAATAATGTAATATAGAAAGAAATGCATGTAGAAAAAAAAAAATATACATACTTAGTAGGATTTTCAAGCAAGCAGGAAGTCTGAAGCGATTCTTTATCGTGTTGACTACTTTGATTTATGATTGCACTTTCGACTTGTCTGCATATATCGATGAGTTCATTGTTAATTTCTATTTCTTCACAAACTTTTGCAAGTTCTTCTTCAATTTGACTTTCATCAACGAAAACAGTTGTATAAATTTTTTGGAAACTATCCATTATGATGTGTAGAACAGGGTTACAGAGGAGGTCGTTTATACGTGTATGAAGTTGTAAACCAACTGGTAATGATATGAAAATGGCACTTTCTTCTTATATACTTAGCAAGTAATTATACATCAAAACAAAATAATTAGCATGACAATCAACCCTCACTTAATAGTTATTATACCATAAATAAATATTTTAAAAGTATGATTAGGTCATTAACTAATTATTTATTGTTAAATGAGTATTTCTTACTACTCTCTGTTTTCGAAATATCTGTGCACATTTTGTATATAACATTATTCATTTCTTTATATGTTGAACTGTTTTCGTCTGTGTAATATTTGATTCTTAGGGATGCATGTTTCCAATGTTGAGACTGTGGCACGTTGGATAATTTATTTAAATCATAAATATCTATTTTTATTAAATGTGACGAATGTGCTTCATCATCTCTGTTAGTAGTTATATACACTGTTCCACCATCTCGTTGAGCTCTAGATACGGTTGATGAAAGTTTTCTAATTTTTGTCTTTGGCAATTCGAATATTGAGTCCAAGTTATCATTCGAATTATTTCTTTTTAAAATTTTTGATTTCTTTGTTTCTTGAGATATGTCTTCCTCGTCAGATAGCGTGCAATAATATTGTTTAAATGTATTTGCTTCATATATATTCTAAAACAACACAAAGGCAAAGTTAGTGTCAAATGAAATGATATTGGAAAGTGACACAAATCAATTCAATATTATCAAGACTTACTTACCTCCATTGTTGACACTTGGATGCACTACACTTCACAAACCAAACTGTTCACTGTTACTTCACCAAACGAACTATGAGAGCATACTCCTCCCTTCCTGCTTATAAGCACTCACTTATCAGCGTCTAAATATATTTGGTTATTGTAACCACCCGAGATAACTACATCCTATTACCTTATCATCGGTCAAAGTTCCAATGCTATTGATTCACCATATCCTAATGGGCCAACAAACAAGTACGAACAAGTTTCCTTTCATTATGATAAGTACCTTATCAGTGCCCGGAGTTATTTAAAATGTGAATTATGCATTACGGATGCAACTCTTATTGTTCGTAGAGCACGAATAAATCCAACTTACGAAGTGATATAAAATGTAAAGTATGCATTACGGATGCAACTCTTATTGTTCGTAGAGCACGAATAAATCCAACTGTACTCCTCGCACATCAAAAAGTCTTAGCCTCTACTACAGCAAAATATCCTATTACTCGAGCTGAAGTCAAAGTTTTAACTATACCATCAGGGGTTCAGGGAAAGACTCTTGACAACATTTTTCTGGGGCAAGTACCTAAAAGATGTATAGTTGGATTTGTAAACAACACAGCATTCAATGGAAGTCTTACTAAAAATCCATTCAATTTTGAAAACTATGCTATGAACACATTTTGTTTATATATTGATGGCCAACAAATACCTTCAAAAGCATTGCAACCATCATTCGAGAATGATATTTTTACTGCAGCCTATCACACTTTATTTTCGGGGACTGGTATACATTTTCTAAATGAAGGTAATGGAATATCTAGGGAGCAATATGCAAAAGGTTACTGCCTATTAGCGTTTGACCTAACTCCTGATTTGTCATCAAATTCCATGACTCATTGGAATCTTATAAAGCATGGCAGTGTAAGGGTAGAAGTTCGGTTTGAATCAACTCTAACCGAAACTATTAACTGTATAGTGTATGCAGAGTTTGATAACGTTATTGAAATTGATAAGAACCGAAATGTAACCGTCGACTACAGTAGTTAAGATAAATTTATATACTTAGATGTAAGTAAAAGCCTAATAAATGTAATATATTATACCTATTTGAAGTCTTTCATTCGAGTTAAACCATATTGCGTCCCTTTAAATATAAGGTTTGGATAATTTTGCTCTGCATTTGTAAATAGTGTATTGTACCTATCAGAGGTATCGATAAGTAGGCATGCACAATGGATACAATCGAGATTCAGAAGCATTTAAGTAAAATTCATTGTAGCTTGAAAAACAATGTCTATGCAGCAAACCGATTACCGCTATACGTTAAGACTCCAATGTACTTGATAAGTAATTTGGACCCTGACAGTGAACCAGGCTCTCACTGGGTAGGCATGTACATAGACAGAAATGGCATCGGTGGGTATTTTGATTCATATGGCCGACCACCAACAGGCCATCACAAAGCCTTTTTCAGAAGGAACGCAAAGCATTGGGATTTTAATAGATATAGAATACAACTTGATTGGTCTTCAGTTTGTGGAGAATATAGTCTTACATACTTGCATTACATGTATTATGGAAATACACTCAGAGATTTTTTAAGCCTGTTTTGTGAGGATAAATTGATAAACGATATTGTAGTATCGCAATTGTTCAAAAGGTTGTTTTGGAAATAATAAACAATGTCAATACGAAGTTTTTTTTATTGCATTACCATGCGCATACCCCCATCATTAACGACACAGTGATAATGACCCTATTATGTTGTGAGGACAGCGAGTGGTGATTAGATAAGTAAGGTCCGTATTGTTATATGGACATAGCGAGCTTAATGAGATAAGGAGGTGATTAGATAATGAATTAGAGGTCGTTATTCATAAAAGCTAACTTCGTAAGCAAAGGAGATAGCGTAAAATAAATGCGTGCAATCGATAGGGCGTGGTCGGAAACCCCCATTTTGACACCAAACTTTTTTTTTTTTTTTTTTTTTTTTTTTTTTTTTTAGCCGGGCTCGCCCCTCGATCGTGGCAAACAGGGCAGCGGGGGGACGGGGAAGCTAGGGGGAAAAGTCGGTGCCCCACAACCGGTGAATAGAGAGGGGAGGGGGGAAAATCGGTGCCCCAGAACCGGTGAATCCCTACTACTCTTAATATCAACACATGCAAAATAATCACCCTCTCATAAATACGAAAATCAATTAAACCCATTCAAGTCGTTATCGCGTAAGTTATCGTGAGATATTATATAAATAACCGTTGCTAGTTTTAATTATAGTTTAATGCAAGTATACATTACGTTAATATATGCAACGTTATAACGTCTTTGATTTACTAAGTTATTTGCGAAGATGAATCGACCATTTCGAAAGTAACTGTGGTAAAATTATGCACGTTTTATAAAATTCTTGTTTAAGCGCTTAAGATAAATAACTGTTATAGCTGTTTTTGCAACTGTTATTTGTTAAGCAAATGAGCTGTTGTTATTAGTCGTTTATTGTTGTGTTGTTTTTTTAGAGAAATTAGTTAATATGTGTATTATGTGTTATCTGGTGCTCGTACCGTTTTGTGTTAATTCCGGAAGCACCACAGTTTATGTCTGTTTTATAACAAGAGAGTAAAGAATTGCCGTATTCTGGGTCGAAGGGAGTGGTAAAGGAGAGATACGTACGCCGTTCATGAGGCATTCCATGTTATTCCTCAGGGGTAACGTTTGTGACCGGTTGAAGCTAGGACTCTCGTCTTGATATTTAAACTTGACTAAAAACATCGTTTTTTTTTTCAATAATATCCACATATACGGCAAATTTCTTTAAAAAAAAGTATAGAATGTAACGATTAAATCAGAAAATACTTTTTTGAATATTATAATCAAAATCTTTTAATTTATATCATTATCTAAAACTGACTCAACAACAACGAATATCAAATGCATTCTTCTCGAATAGTACAACCAAAGAAAAAAGCACGCGTCTTTTTCTCACATCCTTAGGTATCTAACACTGCGCAATACTTTCTCATTTAAACCGATACTAGAGTGCGGGTATCATATTCAATTGGAGTCGCAATCTTATCAATTTATGGCCCTCCAGACGGGAACACGATCGGGAAAACGAGCTGGTCTAATGGGGACTTTTTTAGACCCTAATCGAGGGAATGGCGCAATAAAAAATAATTATCTCTCACATTATTGCCTTGTACTTGTTGAAAATTACACTTATTTGTTTTGTTAACATTGTAGGCGCGTGATATTTGTCCCCTTAGATTAGGACTAGAATAGTGGTATAGGTTCCCTTGCCTGTCATAAAAGGCGAGTAAAAGAGACGGTTCTAGGCAGTAAGTGTGGGAGCTTGAAACGTCCAGACAGCGACTCAGAGATGGTAAACGGTATGAGTAGCCACGCATCAGCGTAAACATTTCCAGGCGCGGGATGAGAATACCTTTTGCAGGTTGAAACCGAGAGGGGTGCTCTAAGAGGACACCGGAGTTCCGATGGTGATTCCAGAGTCCTTATAATAGCGCTAGGACAGGCCTCCCAGGGGGTTTTAGTACGAAAATAATCCTACGGAACCTGACGTCTCTACGAAGATGCCTTATTCGAATTACTTAATTATTTAATTTTGGTCTTTGATTTACAAAAAAATCAAACAACATCGGGCACAATTAGTAGTTGGAAAGGCGATTGCTACAGGTGAATTTTCATTTATTCTTTTATACCTAGAAGGAGTCTTTAAAACTTATCGGTGGTCCTATCAGTGTTTTTCAATGTATAACACAAAAAGTAAAATATATTCTCTTATATTTCTTCCCGATCTGCTTATGTAGAAAACATACCTATGTAACATCTCATTGGTGGTCTTATGAGTTGTTTGAAAACATTCCCCACCTTTCACACCCTTACCTTTCTACACTAAACTGCATTGATGGAGCAAAGTGGAGACTTGTCCTTACAAAAATAACTACCTGGGACTATCCTCTCAAAATACGTACTTATATCAAAGAACCAAAAATCTCTGTCACTAAGAAACAATTTTTCTTTATTGAAAAACTTATTGACTCCAACGTATAAAGGACTAATGTTGATTAAATTTCTGTGATGCTTCCCTCAAAGTCATTTCGTAATTGCCAGGGCTTTGGATATCAAAGCCAAAGATCCAAAATAGGCTACCTGGCTCCGATATTAATAAAAATAAGAGTGTATTAATAGATGAAGTTATAGAAGCTTCAGTCAGCTTGCATTTTCTTAAAGGAGCCAAGAAAATGATGTCCGATCGCACGCTCATGTTGCATGGATATGACTTGAAATATTTCTTGAAAAAATACAGCAATTTGTGCAATGAATTCTAGATACTCCATTTTTTATATTATATAGGAGTAGCAGACGAGCAGACACTCCACCTAATATTAAGTGGCTACTGCCGCCCATGGACATCTGTAATCAATCCCAGATAGAATTAGATATTCCTACCTGAGGTTGACCACAGATGCGCTGCTACCCATGAGGACTAGGCTGGAACGCCTCGGAAAAGTATGTCTCACTTACCACACACTTCAAAACGGAACACAGCAGCGCCTAACACTGGTGTTATTAGTCAGAAATAGGCGGTGGTGCCGCCGGAGTCGAACCACAAAGGGTTCTACAACCTGAAAAACTGTAAAAATACCTAGTTTCTTAATAGTGTGTGTGTATCAATTCGCGTTAACCAGCGCGTTGGTCTATGCCCACAGATGTCCATGGGCGGCAGTAGCCACTTACCATCAGGTGGACTGCATGCTCGTCTGCTACTCCTATATTTAAAAAAAAGTTAATGTGTCTCATCCATATTACCGCCAACATCTCAAGTTCATAACTGCAAAGGCGGATAAAATTGCAGGCGCATAAAGGAAAGCGGGCGGATATAGAAAATCTCTCAATAGCAGCCTCCGGGAACGAGAGGGGATGTCGGCATCACTCGCAGGACCGTGCTGGTTTATTTTTCACCTGAAATTGTGAAATACGAAATGTGGTGTCTACTTTGTATTTTGGTAGGAAGTTAAGTCCAAAATATTTACGTTGGTAAACCTACGTTATATTAAACTTTTCAAAATAAAATCATCTATGTATATTGATATTTTTAGCTAACAGCTAAATGTTTTAATAACCTACCATTTATTGCTGCATTAATGCAAAATATAACAATTTAGTTTTTATAAAACTATTTATTCTTATGACAGCTACTTCTAAGTTAGCTTATAAATATTAGCGAAATCAAATCAATCAAAAAAATCATTTTACGGTAAAAATATATTAAAGGTACCTACAGTACTTAATTAAACAATAAGCATTGTAACATTTTACAATATTAAAGAAGTAACCACTAACATTATTATTCTCGTAGGTATAACAGGAAAGAAAAATATGAATTTTAAAAGCAGTATTACCAGCTATTTTTACCAAAGTTACATACCGCAAATATACGATTTCATATCTTAAACTACCAGGAATACATAAGATCCAACTAGTTCCCAACAAAAGTGTTGAGTCTGACTACATAAATCAATTTACCATTATTTATTGCTTGTTTACCGTTGCGTAAACTTTGCGAGAGATTTGTTGCAACGCTTGTTCCGATACGTTGTAAAACATTTTCAAAATAAACACCAGAGAGCTTACTGTCTTTCAATCTGAGATAATCTAGATCAATTTAGCAACAATTCTCTACCGTGAATAATTACTTAGCGCTGTAGATGTTAGCTAGAACAAATGTATAGACGGCATAGATATAAATAACTATCTTGGTGTTTATGTTAATTGGACTGGACCATGCCACTGTAGCGGAGGGAGAGGCCCGGTTTTATTATCGCTAAACGTAGTTTAATCAGGAGTATTAAGTATTTATTTTAATCAGTGTTATATTGTTGTCGTTCATTCGTTAACAGTCGTTTTATGAATTTGAAGTTGCAAACGAGTAAGCTGGCTATTTGATCGTTAGGACTATCACTGTCACGCATGAAATACTATTGAAGTATAACTTAAAGCGGCCTTAGGTAACTAAGTTAAAATGTCTTTGTTTCACCACGTATTTTAATCAGAACACAACAGCGTTAACACTGCTCTTATAAGCACGGGGATTATAAGCGAATTACAATATGAGGCTATGATCTTGTTACTGTTTTATACTCCATCCATCTACACTCACAATTTAAGAAAACAAAAATCTATTTAAGTCACTGATATAATATAATCATTACTTACATTCTATCACAGAATAAAATCTCCACATTCTTTCACACATTAATTCCACACACCTCTTGATAGTTGATAATGATGGTCAAATAACATTAGTAATAACTAACAAAGGCTAACCTTTCACATTAGGCGTTATCCTGATCGTAAATCGATGGTTAATTAGCGTTTAAATGTGAGTGGCACTGACCTTCGGACGGTCGGGGTAAATCTGCGACCTCTAGAGACTAATGTTCGCGTCGGGATTCGCTCGACGCATTGTGCTTTATTTGTATTTGCTAATGTATACAATCTCTAATTACACGCAACGCCTTCCTACCAGCAGGGCTGCCTCTGATATCTTGTGATTTCATACATTGTTGTTATAATTATAGTTTTTGTGAAATAGAGTTATCAACCCTGAAGGGTTGACGTCCTACGCGACGTCAGCGACAGACGCATTGCATGCCTTGAGGACTAAGGTTGGAATGGTCCTTGTCTCGCTTGCCAAATCCTTTACAATATAAAGAACTAGAGGATTCGACACTGCAGTTTTAAAACAGAAATAAGTGTCGTGATGGTGCTGACGAAATCGAAGTATAAAGGTTCTTCAAGAGGTACTAAGTAAAATGAAGGCATACAACTTAAAATAATCATAAGAATTAACCTTTATGTTATCCTGCTGATCGATATGCAGCATTAAATAATGTTCGAACTCTTTTCTCTGAAGTCTTATATTTTACTATTATTCAATTTATACAGTAATTTGTGTGTGAACTATTCAAAAGTACTCTTTTTCTTACGTATTTTTAAAGGGTAGTTTTTTAATATATCAGTCCCTGTTATGGTAGCGAAATAAAAAATAACAGTTTTGAAATCTAACCTAAAGAATTAAAACGCAAAAATCTTAAAACAGACAAACAACAACTTTATATTAGTACTAGCTGACCCGGCAAACGTTGTGTTGCCATATAAATAAAAAAATGTTAAGGGTGAACAACCCTTATCACTTACGGGTTTGAAAAATAGATAGAATATTTGAAACTGCGATGGTAGCGAGGCCTGTCGAATCCAATGTGAAACATTCCAAAATCAACAACTACTCACGAATTAAAAATTAATTAAAAAAACCTTTTCCCACGGAGTAATTTGTGAATCTAAATCATTCTAAAGTCCCCTTGAACACACAACAAATTTCATCAAAATCAGTCCAGTCGTTTAGGAGGAGTTCAGTGACATACACACGCACATAAGAAATATATATATATATATATATATATATATATATATATATATATATATATATATATATATATATATTTCTTATGTGCTTATTTATATTTTTTATTATTATTATTATCTTATTAATGTGTGCTATATCTTTATATATATATATATATATATATATATATATATATAAAGATTAATAGATAGATACAAAATAATATAGTAATCGTAAAAATATACTTCTTATGTAGAATTTATTATACAAAAACTCATCTGATATCGATACCTATATAATCGAGAATGTTCATAAATAAATAACTTTGATCAGAATTTTAATACCAGATTTGCATGATTTAGCAATAGAAGAATCATTAACGATCACATAATTAATTTTAATCAGGCAAATAGATTATTAACACTAATATAAGATGGCGAACCAAAGCCCGAAACTTATGTAGAAAGTGTGTAAGAAAAAAATATTAATCTAGACATTGTACGTGAGAGGTTTCTTAACGATTATTAAAAAGATATAACGGTAATCCTACTTATACATTCTAAGTATATTTTAAAATATTAAAATATAAAAGTAGCAGAAGTAACAGTTCTTAAAAAATCTGGTGCTTATATCCTAGAGGATCCCACGATTATAATATTAAAATAATTGGGTTCAATAACATTATTATAGTAAATTGTTATTCTTTCTATTTCTATATTTTGTTGTTTCTGTGGCAGTCATAAGTATTTTTGGATTCAAAGTAAACGTGGTTAAAATGTTGAGTTACTTATATTGAAGCTTCACTAAACGTACACGTGTTCTTGTTATAATAATCAAATTTTCTTTTTCGGTGTTGTATTACATTATATCATATAATTTATTAGCAACGGAAAGTAATTTATAAATATTGTACATCACTGTACGTACACAACTCGATTTAATGAAACAATTTTATATTTCCCTTACATTAAAATTAAAATACTATTCGAATAAAAGAAAAATCGAAAAGTTAACAAAGTTTACTTTTCTAGCGAAAAATAGATATTTATTAAAGAAATCTTAAACAACAAAATAATTTCCATCATTATGTAACAGTGGCAAAAATATTATTATTTAAGATTTCTTTAAAACCTTCATTTTTTAACTATTTTCACCAGCAAAAACATTTGCTTACTTTTCGGTTTTCTTAATAATTTATTTAGTCAGCCCTACGTACGTCCCGGCGCTAGCACAGTCCCACAGGTGTCCCGCGCCTAATTAGGAACGCCGAGGTGTCGGTATCCCTGTACGCTTTCCATTCTGCGGTGTACGGAAAATGTACCCACTTCTTTGTTTGTGAGAACGTGGAATATAGCTGGGTACTTAATGTTGCTAACAATACTGGTTTCCTTTAAATTAGGTTTATTGTATCAGTTGGTAATGGAAGTGTGTTATAAAAACTCTTTTTGCTGTGTAGAGATTTTTAAATGGGTTTAGTATTGGAATATTGAACAATTTTTTTGTTAAAGTTTTATAAATTTTAATTTAGGTATACGTTTATTTTATTGGAACATTAGTTCGTAACACAATTTGATTTAAATTGCATTTTCTTAAAGATGAGTAATTTCCTTTGGTGTTTGTTCTTCTTGTACACAATTAGAAATATATATTACTTCAAAAGATATTTTTTACCTTGAACTATATATTTATATTATCTATATTTAATAGAGATGTAACAGACAAGCACGCAACTCACCTGATGTTAAGTCATCTACAATCAAACCCAGACAAGAGCAGATTCCGCCGCCACCCTCGAAAACCTAGCCAAATGCCTCGGAATATGTGTGAATGTGTTCTTAAAATAATATTTTGCTACGTAGTTGAGATACTGTAGAATTACCTATAAGTAGTCAACATCAAATCAACTGCTTGTTTATCTGCTACATCTATCATATAAATGTCTAATTATACCCCTGAACAGATCAGCGAGTTACCTACGCCAACGCAAAAGTTAGAGAATGTTATCGAATCATTTTATATCCTATAACTCAGTTATAGATTCACGTATAAAAACAGCGAGGCATTACATGACACTTGGAGGAAGAGTAGACTCCACGTAGACTTAAAAAAAAAAAGATAGTTTTTCCAGGGTGGTAGAACCCTTTATGGTTCGAGGCACCACCGCCTCATGACAGCAGTGTTAAACACTCCTGTGTTCTGGTTTGAAGGTCGTAGTTTGAAGAAGTAAGGGAGACATACTTTTCCGATGCGTTCCAGCTTAGTACTCAGCGGTAGCGGCGCACCTGTGGCCGAACTCAGGTAGGAATATCTGATTCTTTGAATCCAGGTTAATCAAGTGGACTGTGATCAAGAAGATAGTGGAACACCACTAGATTCAGATAATCTTTATGCACACTTCACAATTTATTTATATTAGTTTTACGAAGATTTAATTACGGTACAGCAATATCATATTTAGATCATAATTATGGATCCTACTTGCATGCGATATCCCATCATAAATTTTAGGGTAACAACGCAATCATTAATAATTTCACGCAGGAATTCTATCAGAATTTGTTAAGAATTGTCGTTACGCTACAATGAACATTTAACATAGGTGGTCTCCACATACATTCACTTACATGTTTTCACTACAAAAGTCTCGAACAAAAATAGCATTGGATATGCACGTAGAGAATTGCATACCTGTTGGTCGAGACTGATTTTTCCCATTTCGTTTTAAGTACATAATAACTGTGCAAGATGGCCATTTTTACTGAGACAGCCTTATAAATACATGGTTCGTTCCAGCTGAAACCCAGTTACGGATTAGTCTCACTATCGGAGAGTAAAGAGTGGCGACTAGTTACGAATGATTCAACTATATTTTATTTTGATTTACAAATGTAAATATAGGTCTTAATGAATTTGCGTCGTAAGTAACGTTAAAAGTATTAGTAAATCGTAAAAAAGTAGGAATATTTTTTTTTTATTTTTATTGGAGCGTTAGACCATGAGAAGGCTACCTTGAAAATTAAAAGATTTTTAGTTTATGTTTAAGTTACCTATATTTTAAATGGTTACTTACTAAATATATCAGTATGTAACTATGTAATATGATATACCTACATTTTGTCGTTAATATTTCGCAAGATTTTATATGCCTTGTTCAATTAAAAGTAGATATTTCTTCTTCCCTTTCCATCCTGATTTTTATATATTTATCGTTTATATTGCTACCAAAGCATTAGAAAGTTTATCACTACAGTCAATGTCATCAGATAATGAAGCTACAAAGTCAATAATCCTAACTTTTCATTTCTGCTGATGAAAAAATTAATTGGGTTTTATTTTTTTTCGGAATTATTTATCGCTTATCGCTTACTCGCTGATCATGAAACACGCCAGCAAGCGTATCACTCGAACCATTAGGCTAACGCTTACTTAACTACCACAGTGATAAATTATAGCCATTTGAATACCGTGAAATCACACACCGACGAGTAAAGTGGCAACTCAGATTTGTAGAGACGAATTAGAACGTCGACTCGTGCGCATAACGCCGTGACGGATTTTTTATGCTCTATTGTTTTTCAAATGCTCGATTCTGATTGGTCGAGAAAATCGCGGGAGGTTCTATCTCGATCGTGATTGGCTAACGTGAAATGAATGCGAAATAATGATGGCTGCTAAGATTGGTGTGACAAGACGTATTGTTGAATAAATTAATGTAAAGGCTCGTGACTTTATTGGACCTCACCTTTGTTCGCCAGTTTTATATTGTCCAACTTGTATGCCATTGAATACAAATAGTTACCTAATAAGTGGTTTCGACGCGCTTATACATGGCTATAAAGGCAACATTCTTGAATTAATATGACAGTTGAATACAATTCAATGGGTAATTATAAAACTAATTTTAATTCTAATAAGTTCATTAAAACTCTGTATTGCTATATTTTTATAACGATAGATTATTGATACTAATCTTAACATGTCGATTCAACTTAATTTTGTCAAAAACTTATTTAGAAACTTCTGAGGGTAAAAGGGACCCACAATACTACTTTAAAATATACTAAAGTACCTCGATAAAACACAAGGATAATAAATATTTTAATATTAAACACCAATTCAGATAACTAAATCTACTAAATCATTTGAATGAAAAATATCTTTAGGATGTGTATAATTTTTGAAGCTTTTTATTTGATTTTTAACCTCTAAAAGTAATATAACTAAAATATTTTTTTTGTGAATTAAATATTTTAATAAGTAATACATATATCAGGGATTTTTCCAAATTATTTTTCATGCAAATATTTTTATGTGTAAGTGTTTAAGTGGCATGCACGCTACAGGACCAATGCAGCCCATGGACATCCGTATGTAACCTTAACTAGGCCAGTGTGATATAGATCACAAGTGCATTGCCAGAGCTCGAAGATGAACCATGTATACATAGTCTTACAAACTGTCATAACACGGCAAGACGAATTATGATCATAAAGTAGTAATACCGTACCGTAGTCATTCGTCGTATGTTTTCAAGGTGTAGAATCCACCGCCACATCTATTCCTGCGTCATAATAGCAACGTTAAACGCTCTATTCCGCTCTATTCTGGTTTAGTAAGGGAGACATAATTCGAGGCGTACCAACTTATTCCTCAGAGATAGCACAGAAAGCGTCCCAGCAGAGACCTCAGGTAGCTAAGTAACTGTGGCCCTAGTCCATACTCAAGTAAGACTTAATTCTTATTGAAATTTGTTACCTGTTAGCGTTACCTTACATCAGGTAGGCTTACGTGCTTGTTAAATACTTCAATTTTATAAAGAAACAGAGTGTTGTGACCACAACAACAAAAGTTCTATCATCTATTCAGTCAATTCTTATATAATTTGTGACATATTTCATTGCTATTGTTATAATTAGCAAATAAACACACTACATAAACTTTAATCCTGTACACATAACCTGATTAATGGTGACAGCCTACCGCCATTACAGCCTCCCCACCACATTTCGTTACAGTTACATCCATGTGATTTAAAAAGAAACATTTAAATTATTTATTGCTCAGTGCAAACCCGCTCCCGATCCGGCGTCACAAATTACAAAATAATAACACGTTGGTTAGTGTTGTAATTCACATGAGCACACATACAACTGTGCGTGTATCTGTCTGTCCGTTGCTGTCAATATATCATATCTCCCGCTAGACATTAGCATTAGTTGCGCGGGCGCACCGCGGCCATCTTTTATTTAATATCCACCGGCGTGCGCGCATGTGGGAACTGAACGTACGTGAGAAATTATGCGTGATGCTTGATTTATGTGACTGAAAGTTTTGGTCGAAGTTGACTCGATCGCATACAACTACCGGCTCTCAAAGTTTTGATTTTTTATTTTGTTGCTTTTATTTTAGTTAAGATATATAGTTGTAAATTATACCAAGAGTATTTCATATTATTAGGCTAGAGTTATAGATTTATTTATTTTTCAAAAGTATCAATATTTCGAAGATAAATTATTATATAATACAGTTACAATAATGAAATGAAATGCTTTCTCCGGTTTTAAAGATGTTTGGTGAATATTTTTTTAAAGTAAAACTAGTGATAGACCATAGACCAGTTTCCTTAAAAATTATAGATATTTTCTACCGCAAGAATTATCGATACAAAATAATACATCTTATGGGTTTAAAAGAGAGTTTCTTTGCTTTTTTCGAAATAAAATAATTCAGGACGTCGTCTATCAAACTGAGAATTTTACTTTATCTGAGAATAATATGAATAAAATTCAAATCTCAAACGTGAGTTCACAATTATTCAGCATTCCATAAATAAAATCCAAATGTGCATCGCAAAATTGACGTTAGAGCCGCAATGTAGGTTGAGTGCCACTGGCCTCGATAATGACTTATTGGTCGATTGAATCGCTACTCGTAATGAGAACTTTAAAAAATCAATCATCGTGTACGTTTAAATATTTCATGATAGGTTTATTAGTCACCCCGTGAACCTTGTTCTACCGGCTAATTTATGCAAGAATATATGTTTTTATTTCATCTCAACCTGATCGACTACCACGCATTTCTTGAGTTATTATGCAGTACGGAATCGTTAATTATGACAGAAGTTGTATGCTCATTATAAATAGTATGAATACAATAAATTATGGAATAAGTAAGCAGAAGCAATATTTTAGGTTGGGTGAGCAATTTTTAAGCGTTAACATTAAATTTAATGGATGATTTTTGGTCAATTATATCCGGTGTTGGGTTGACATTTAAGATTTTAATTATACTTGTAAAGCTAGTTTTGTTACTTAATTAAATGGGAAATAAACTGATAGATAATCTGTTATCTGATTCGTGGAACAGGTGAAATAAATTCTGTTAAACATAATACAAACAATAACAGAGGTTATTGTTCATATTATTTTATTTGAGATGTATCTAGATACATTACCTTGAATATTTTTTTAAATATTGAGTTCAATACCCTTAGTTTTTACGTTTTTACACAAATGACTATTTGTATTTGTTTACGTATTTCCCATAAATTTCCAATCAGTTCTGATACAATCTGCTAGGGGCGATGATTGGAAATGTATGGGCAAATACGTAAACAAATACCAACACAGACATTTTTGTAAAAACGTAAAAACTCATACTAAGGGTATTGAATTCAATATTTTAAAAAAATATTCAAGGCAATGTATCTAGATACATCTCAAATAATATATCATCTAAATGTATCTACTGGTAGGATACTTGAAGTCGGCACAGATACGCTGCTACCCTTGAGGGCTAAGCTGGAATTCCTCGAATCAATGCGTCCCTTACTATACCCGTTAAACCAGAACACAGCAGCACTGTACACTATTAGTCGATAAGATTTGGCAGTAGTGCTTCTGGAGTCGAACCACAAAAGGTTCTAGCATCTGCAAGACTAATAATAAAATAGTGGTAGTATAAGTCAGTTTAGTCCCGTAATAGATAGCCAATTATTTCAACTGCGCTCTACTGAACTCTACCTTGAACAAAGATATAAATTAAATGTATAAATTACACATTATAAAACTTGCAATAACTTATCAACGTCAAAAACAGGTGTCAAAAGTTCAGAACTATAACGCTATTCCTTATTATGTGTTAGATTGACAGTGGTATAATTAGTTTATAAAGTTATTAAGATCGTAGGCTCTATCACGCCTTACTTTGAACAGTAAATTCCGAATACTCTACAATAATAGAGCCCAACTACACAATAATGGGCCAAGATTGCAATTTATATACTTGATTATTATTTATTACATGAATTAGGGTCTGAGCAGACGTGCTACTTTTGATATCAGCGATCGAATATGCTGTCCATCCGGCGATAAGAGGCAGTAGCCACAAACTAACTTACTTAGTGGCCACTGCTTCTCACCATTAGAATGGATTACATTCCTACCTAAGTTTGTCCACAGATACATTGGTACCCTTAAGAACGTTTCAACGAAGAATGTCTCCCTTACCACACCCCTCAGAGCGGAACACAGCAACGTTAAACGCCAGTTTTATGTCACAGAAATAGGTGTGGCGATAGTGCCGGAGCTATAGCATATTTGCTATAGCATTCTTTCCCATTGGAACTTGTACATACACTGCAGTCACACGCGTGACAGGTGGAACAAAAAAAAAAGAGATATCGGTCGGGGTGGACAAACTATCGCCGTCACGACATATTAAAATCGGCCCGAAATAATCTCGTTCTCGGTGACGGTGCGGTGGACAAACGACCTTACAATGCGCGTTTTCATTGATGCAACCGAATTACCCAACCGAATAACCGAATCGAACGACGAACCGAATGACCAAATCAAACGACGAACAAGTCACCAAGATGCATATCGCGATATTATACGACAAGTGGCTAGTCTGTTAAAGCCGTTAACTCTGGGTTTCCTCGCGCTCAAATTTTAATAACTAATGATCGAGCAGGTGTGCGGCGTCTACTGGTACACATGCAATACATAACGTAAAGTTTTTAGTGGTTTAACGGTAGAAACGGAACCACCGTACCTATAATAATATTTGTCTTGTAACAGCACTTCAGAGCGTGCCAAAGTACAAGACATATTATATAAATATATACTTACGCTAGTATCACCCTTCATAGTCCGGTAAAAAAGTGAAAAAATATTTTTTGACTTGTTATTATTATACTTCGTAAGTAACTTCTATGCCTATATAAGGAAAATGAATAGGCCTTCATAATCAAAAGAGGCTTATAGCAAATCCACACAACACTTAACGCGTCTTACTTATCTATCTCACAATAATTCAACCAAATCTTGATATAGTACTAACAAATGACTAAGCGGAATAATAATTACGATGGTGCAGTAAGTATGAAACTTGCACAAATCAGATAAAGGAGGAATTGAATCGTCAATAATTGCAGCTTCATGCAAGTTGCGAATTTCAATGGTTCCTGGAACGATATTATCGTAATGCTGTCACAACGAGGCGAGAGCGCTTATGAAATAGACGTGGTCTTCTTTCCCACTGCTGGGCATCGATCTTATGTTAGAGAGAAGGGTTTGAGCTATGGTGCTGGCCAAAAGGTAGTTAAAAATAGTTCGCAAAGGTAAAGCACTATAGCCTAATCCTTCTCATTCCAAGGGGAAAGCAGCGGTGGGGCAGTAATGTAATGTGGGGCAGTATTGACAGCAAATGGTAATTGGTGGACTTAAAAACTGTCAGGCACAGATTTCCTCACCATAATACACATTTAACTGTCGTTTTAAGTTACTATAGATACGCCTAAATAGCAAAACGATCATGTACCCAAAATCTTTGAAAAATTAAAGGTGCGTGCCTGGAATTAAAACCTTGGACCCCTTCCGTGAGCGGCCGAGTTACAACCACTAGGTGATAACTGCTTTCTATATAAAAGTGTTTTATTAAAATATTTTTTTTTGACAATATTTTTTGAAAGTCATCTATAAACCACCTTCGCAAAGCATACACGAGTAGTATGGAGAAGAAGCTTTAAAAATACTAACACAACAATTAAAACCTCACTAAGCTCTTATAGCTTAGAACAACCAAAAGAGACACAAAATTTTCATTCATTTCATAATTTACGTCGATATCAAATAGCAACTAGGCGACTACGGGTACAAATTAATTACTCTCCATGCGCGCATTAAAGGTAGTTAGGGCACTGACAGCCGATAGAAGTTCTAAATCTAGACCCGGATAGTCCAGTTCAGCTCAAACGAGCGTCTTAATCGGCTCGCTTCAACATGACTGATCGCCTACATAACCGCTGCTTTCCGACCGATGGACGGATAGCGAAACCATGATGAACTTAAAAGTGGGACACGACTGCGTAATTCACGTGTTTTGAAATTATCATTTGAAAGTTTTTTTAGAAGTAATTATTGCTAGTGATGTGACTATCGGGCAATTAATTTAATACGAGTAGTAGTCACCGCTGAGTGCGAAAAATATTAAAGGAATTGCTAATACGTTACCGGTTTAGAAGAAGCTTTTTAATGATAATATAAAATAATATTATGACTACATATTATATTAACAGCTGAAATATTGCAATATACATTTATCATGTAGAAAATAATGTCTTAAATTGGTTGAAAAAAAAAGTAAATTAACAAATAAATTAGAATTGTAAAAAATAAATTTAAATTCCATTTACATAGGTTGTTTAATCTCGAAATTGTTAATAGTAATATTTATTTATGTACATAATTTTCTTAGCGTTTCAATTAGGAGAAATCCGAAAACAGTTAATCAGATGGTCACACTACACACGTTGTAATTATTTTATTCACATAACAAATAGTTTCCTTTCCGTGACATAGTAGGAACAGGGTCTTGATGGCTACTTTGGTTAGTTCATTTAGCAGGAAATGTTTGGTGCTTCTATTTTATGATCTGTAAAATGTAGCTTGAGGGTAAGTACGCACAGGAGGCGTTACAGCTTAGTCTTAACTACTTGTGTTTAGTGAAAAGTTTTGTATCACTAATGGGTACGGGTCTCCTCTTAGAATGAGTGGGGTTTTGGCTGTCTCCCACAAATACTGGTAGGATTCCCCACGATATATTCGTTCACGGTTTTATATATTAATTAATTCCCTCATTTTTAAAGCATTTATGATATCTTTTTTATAAAATTGAAGTAACAAGCTTGGATAAAATTCACTCACTAAGTTAGTGAGGTAAGTAGGCACTGCCACCCATGGACATCTATAACTTCAAATAGTATAGAAATATTCACCACCACCTGCATTGCTACCTGAGCACTAAAGTATATCTCCCTTCTTATCTTTAAAACCAGAAAATAGTAGCGCCTAACATTACTTTTATAAGGCAGAAATTGCTGTGACAATGGTGGACTACGAAGGATTCCACCATCAACACCTCAATAGGTAAGATATTCGAAAATATTTGGACAGACTTAAGAGGAATAGAAAACACACTTGAAATATTTTTCAAGGTTGTAGGTTATGTTAGGCGTTGCTATGTTCCGTTTTGAAGGGTGTTGTAAGAGAGACATACTTTTCGAGGCGTTTCAGCTTAGTCCTCAGGGGTAGCGGCGCATCTGTGGCCGACCTCAGGTAGGAATATCTAATCCTATCTGGGGTTGATTACAGATGTCCATGGGCGGCAGTAGCCACTTACCATCAGGTGGACTGCATGCTTGTCTGCTACTCCTATATTATAAAAAATAATAAGCAATTCAGATAATCACCCCAACTGTTATTACGAATACAACGATTAATAACGACTAATGATATTAATGAATTTATAAATGAAGCTATAAATGTTTATCTTGCACAGGAAACATCAATGACTATTAAAAGGTCGATAGGCAGTCCAACAGGAACGTCGCCATGAGATAGCATCATGGTGGATGATAAACAGCAATAGCTTTAACTGCTTTAGTTCAAAGTTACGTAGTATTTTCTTAGGAGAAGACTTATGCAATCCATTTTGCCTTTGTTTTTTTTTCATTTATACTTATATTAAGAAATAGCAGACGAGCATGCAGCTAGCTACTTAATAATTTAATAACTTAAACTCTTATTGATATCTATAATCAACCTCAGATAGGACTAAATACTATCTAAGGTCGGCTACAGATGCGTTGCTCCCTCTGAGGACTATATTTAAATGCTTTGTTTAAATATATTATTATTACAACGCCCTTTAAATGAGAATAAGGAGCCGCTTACGCTGCTGTTATTAGATAGAAATAAATATGTATATCAATCACTTACCTTATAACTACAGTCCATATAAATTTGATCAGGATCTAGTAATATTATAAATGTATTAAACAATTGTATTAATTTTGGCTTAATGCTGTTATGGAAAGAATTTACAATACATGAAGCGCGTTACTGCAGCGAGGATGAATGAAGCGCGGGCGTCGCTCTGCGTGCACCTGTGTCTTACTGCACGCGATCTAAGGATGGGGTTATGGTGGGATGTATTGGTATGGATTTATTTATGGTAACAATACTTAATGGTATTCTATACAAAGCCTACATATTCTTTACTGCGCAGCACGGGTTTTCTCTTAACTGGGAGAGGAATAGAGCTTACTCCACCACGCTGCTTCAAATGAAAGCATTGGTAATAATATTAAGAACTACTCGTATCATAATGGTAAGACAGACACACTTTTCCGAGGCGTTTCACCTAGTCCTCGGGTGGAAGCGACGCATCTGACACCGACCTCAGGTTGGGATCTAACTGTATCTGGAAAGGCTTACAGTTATCCATGGGCGTCAGTTGCCACTTACCATCAGATGGACTGCATGCTTATCTGCTACTTCTATATAATAATGTATTTCTGTTATGAACACTTTAATTATAATTTGTAATATCGTGTAATACATATTATATGGGCTGAGTCTATTAATACAGGTACTGTACGAACAATTTATAATTATTAATACGGGTACTGGACAAACAATTTATTATTATCCGATTCGAACCGGTAGATTTTGAGAAATCTCAAAAAAACTACAAAATTTTTTTTCAATTTTTTTTTTTTAATAACTTTTAAACGGCTCTACCGATCGATTTTAGAAACTAAGCTCTTAACATCAAAAAATGACGTCGATCGCCATCAGCCCGTTCGAAATCAATTAAAAAAAAAAAAAAAATCTAACCTAACCTAACCTAACCTAACCAATTGAATAAATGTACGAATAAATATATTTAAAAAAAAAAAAAAAAAGAACCTAACCTAACCTAACCTGACCAATTGAATAAATGTACGAATAAATATATTTAAAAAAAAATGAATTTGTCACATTGTTTAAAGAAAAAAAAATTGAATAAATGTACGAATAAATATATTTAAAAAAAAATTGAATAAATGTACGAATAAATATAATTTATTAGTCCAGTACCTGTACAAATAGTCACATTGTATTATATGTAATATCAAATGCAATAATATTTTGGTTCAATGCTGTTATGGAAGGAATTTACAATACATGAAGCGCGTTACTGCAGCGAGGATGAATGAAGCGCGGGCGTCGCTCTGCGTGCACCTGTGTCTTACTGCACGCGATCTAAGGACAGGGTTATGGTGGTATTGTTTACTATTTTTAATAACATACAACGTTTAAAGAACCTAGATATTGTTCAATATTTCAATACGCGACTGAATCCGTAGCAATAAAAGCCGTAGAAGAACGAAAGTTACCAACGTAGCTCTCAAAATTAGCGTTCGTAGGAAGCCCATTAGGTAAGTCCTCAAACGGAGACCGCGTCTGGGCAAAAGTATAAAACCACTGGAATCAGACGGCCCAAGACCAGTTGGAGTGGCGTAGATGAGAGGTCTATGTCCAGCATTAGACAAAGGCTGACGGGTAGATGGATAACGCTTATAGCTAACTGTAACCCTTTCTTAAGTCACGTTGCTCTGCATGACCGCATTCGACCATGCTCAAATGAAAGCTTTGTTAAACAATTATTATTATCATAATTAATTTCTAAACCCCGGACTACTACTACTTGTTACCGTATTGTAAATTAAGCTTCATTTTAGTAGAAATGCAAATTCTAACGCTTTTAATCAGAAATAGGTGTGATGATTTGACTAATGTTTTCGAAACTAAATCCTTAGTAATACCGTTAAACCGATTTATTAGCGATTACTCATCATAGATTCAATAATTTATCAAATTCAAATACAAATCTCACCTCTGAACTATAGTATAGCGCCAGCCATTTGACTTATGCTCAATTTATTCATATTGCTAATTGATTATAAATTATACTAGGTTTAGCTCGCGATTTCGTCTGGATGGGAAAAATAATTTTAATGTTGATTCACTTTATTTGTTGGAAATAAAATATCTTTAGAAGGTACAATTTACAGGTTATTTATGCTATGACGACTAGCGTGGCGGAGCGGTCACCATACATGTCTGACGGTCTGACCCGCAGAGGGTCCCGGGTTCGATCCCCGGCCAAACAGATATCTAACTAAAGAATTTAGGTTTCTTTTTCTGGGTCTGGGTGTTTGTGTATTTGTCTCTGTGTGTGTCCATAGCATCCACGATACAGAGCATCCTAGTGCAGGACTGTCAGTGTAGAAAGTGCTATGATTTTAATACTTAGATTTGTATCCAACCAAAAAGGACAATACATCAAAATTCAATCATAAATGTACGCATTGTTTATCGTTGGCTAAATGTCTGAGTTTCAACGCATATACCTTTTCACACTCTTCAAACCACTTATGAGTTATCAAGTGGAATACGGCATGTATTACGTTAGCTCCTTTTATTACACAAAAAGTGAAATTCCTTGCAATTTTCCATATGTGCACACCCTTAGGTTCGGTGCACGTCGCCTGTGATTACCTGCGAACGGCCTCCGTTTAACCGATTCCTTTTTTAAAACTCGACGTTCCTGTTTCAAGAACCTGCACCATTATTCCCGCGTCTTCCTCATTTTGAATTTGGAACGGACAATGGCAATGGCTTTTCTCGACTCATTTTGACTTTTTATTTTTCCAACCGGCCAAATTAGGCCAGTTAAGTCATGCAATCGGATTGTCACTTAACTGAAGACCAGTAGTCAGGGCCCGAACCTCTTTTGTCCAATCTTTTTTCGGACCAAACTCGGCCCGAACAATTCGTTACGTGGCCCGATTTTTTTAGGTCGTTGGCAAATTGAGAAAATTGTGGGGACTGGTATTGTTAATTTTGCGGCAACTTTGTTACTTAAAGTCCTTTCAAATTGATAAGCAGTTATCTCATTAAGTCTGACGGGGCCATAAGAGTTGTAAATTAACTAGATTATACGCGGCAAGATTTTAAAGGGCCGGAAAGCTGAATTTATTCCCGGCAACCTAACATTTAATTGTTCTGTCGTCAGCGCCATCGCAATAAAGTTCCTCTACGCTCGTAAGAGTAATTGTTAGTTCGCTTCTTTTGTTTTTAGGCTTCCAGAAGCGCTGGGCTCCTCTATTTTTAAAGCGCGAGCAGATTACTGAGAGGCAGCACATCCATCCGATAAGAATCTCGCTGGCGATTTTTCATAAACAATAGCCGTTTTAATATCGAAAAGAGTAAAAGAGTGTAGGCTATTGATAATACAAAAAATGCAATAATAAATTACCCGGCGGTGGGTAATAAACCGCGATTTGCTCCGGGCGACTTGGAGGGCTACCAGTGCGTACAAAGAATAAAAGAAGTAATAAAAGAGTAAAAATAATACGCTTAATATCAAAGAAGGTGTAGTTCGTTAATGCATTCGCTGCCTTAAGGCTGCCGCGTCAGATCCGACATTGTTTTCTGGAATGCGAGCTAAGGCTGGCTGCACACAGAGTTGGGCGTTAGCTGTTGCTAATGTATGCTAATATTGTGGTCCTGTGTTAATGTTTGTTTTTATTTGTGGGAGTGAAAAAAACTTGATAACACACTGAATTTCATTAACGTTTTCAAGTACTGTTTGATGATCATAAAATAGGTCCGATTTAGACCATTTAGGTAATCAACCCCAGATAGGATTATATATTCCTACCTCATGTCAGCCATAGATGCACCGCTACCCCTGAGTACTAAGCTGGAACGCCTGGGAAAAGTCTGTCTCCCTTACCACACCCTTCAAACCGGAACAGAGCAGCGCCTAACACTGCTGTTATTAGGTAGAAATAGGTGCGGCAGCGGTGCCGCTGGAGTCGAACCACAAAGGGTTCTACCACCTTTTAAAATATTGATAGCTTATGCAAGTTTTCTTTGTACATGTGTAAGCCATAGAAACAATGTGTAATAAATAATCTCCTTTTTCTGTTTTTATCTAGACTAAGTTTTCTAAGCTATCCACTTTACCAAGTAAGAACTAAGAACTATAGTGGGATAGTCAGCATTAAACAATACTTCTGTATTGCTTCTAATAATTTACCAAAAAATATTTTAAACAATCATGTAGGTACTTATTATACTTTAAAAAATACATTAAAAATCAAATTGGCAAACTCAAATTTTAAAATCATAATTTAGAAGTGAGACTTTATAACTTTTTGTTTCTTTTATTTGTAGAAAGGTATGCGCAAAGATATGTTTTCATTGGGTATGAGTGAAAATAATATGGCACATGTCATAAACGTCACAAATTACCAAACATTCTTCGCCCAGTGTAACGCCACCTTACACTTTAGCAGTCTTTGTCGAAATTTAAATTTTGATTTCGGCGAACTTATCGCAGGTTCGTGTGCATTGGAATTATGCAATTAGCTCAGTTTTGTACGTGTGCTGAAAAACGTATTAAAATTGTCCATTTTGATTGTATCTTGACGGCGGTCATAAAGATGTTTAACTGAGTGTTTACGAAGGTTTGTGTGCGATTTGCTTAAGTGCCTATCGACGTAGGAAATGGATGTGAATATCTTCCTTCCTAAGAGTAGCTAAGCTAAAAATTGTTATCTTATATATAAAAATCTCGTGTCACAATATTAGTTACCGTACTCCTCCGAACGGCTTTACCGATTTTCACCGATTTTTATATGCATATTCAGTAGGTCTAAGAATCGGCTACTATCTATTTTTCATACCCCTAAGTGATAAGGGTTGTTCATTCTTAATATTTTTTTTATTTATATGGCAACACAACGTTTGCCGGGTCAGCTAGTTGCATATAAAAATATTGGTGCGTAGGAAAACGAAGTAATTTATATTTAGGTATTTTATGCTAATTATTACCTTATGTCAAGAAATTGTAAACTGAATCAAAAACCAAAATCTCAAAGTCATAGCAGTCTTACAATTTTTATTAAATATGTAAGAAATAATTAATAACATACAAATAAATTAAGAAATGTTTATTTAATAGTTATGTAAATTAGTGCATTTTCAATTTCAATCAGCTATTTAATTAAAAATTAAAGTAATAAATTTAATTAATTTGATTTACTTAATTTTGTATTTGTAACTTGATTGAAAGCGTAGTAGGCCACCCCCAATTGTATGAAGATACCCATGCCCAGCTGTGGGATAGCAATATCTGACAGTAGCAATACAAAATTTTAATTATAAATCAATAAAACAATAACTATACGACTGTGTCATAATTATTATTATACCCACGGTATTTAATATTTGAAGAGGTTTTAAAGGATTTATTTACGACTACCTTTTGCAAAAATGTGTCGTTAAAATAATTTCAATTCAAATCAGTTAAACCTGAACGGAAATACTAAACAAACAGTAGTTTAAATTGCCTGCAGTGGGTGTTAGTTACTCGCACATAATTAACTGTAGGCACAAACAATCTCACGGTCCGGAGAGGTCAATTAACGTGTGTCGTCGGTGCGACATTGCGCTGCGATTTGTCGCAAGTAACGAGCGACAATACGATTTGTCGCAGGTAACGAGCAACAATGCGCGTTGCAGTCGCGCGCCCCCCGCCGGCTCGCATTTGTACTGCGGGCGCATGCTTTGCGCTAGCGTTAGGCTGGTAATACACTGGCAACTTAAAATTGATATTGTTTAGTTTTGTCAACAATCACACGGTCCGCAAGGTTAATTAACGTGTCGTCGTTGCGACATTGCGCTGCGATTTGTCGCAGGTAACGAGCGACAAATCGGTCTAGTGATACACTGACAACTTAAAATTAATATTGTAAAGTTTTGTCAAACAATCTCACGATCCGGAAAGGTTATTTTTTTTATTATGGAATGCATTCACCGTCGCTAATATACATTTGCAACACCAAAGGAGGCGCCAATGCATCGCCGGCTTTGGAGGAGACCTCTTTTTACAACTTTTTTGAAGAGCCCCATGTCATAGCGTTCCGGGAATACTACAGGAGGAAGTTCATTCCACATCTTGCACGTCCGTGGCAAGAACGTGTGAATTAACGTGTGTCGTCGATGCGACATTGCGCTACGATTTGTCGCAGGTAAATATTTTTATAAATTGTTTTTTACAATGGCCAAAATTTTATTCATAACATTATCGATTAAATTTAATAGATCTTTAAATATATGGCTATCGCCATCACGAGTACGAATGACTTACAGTTAGACGCTTAATGTGGATTTACATCATAGTGTAGCAGTCTAGGCTAATGTGGATATAGTACATATATGGACTCCACAAACATTACAAAATAGAGAATTTCGAAGCATGTAGATTTCTTTACAATTTGTTATAATTTTTAATTACATAATTATACCACACAACTTATTCATCCATCATCATAAATAATAATCGATTACATTATCAAATCCAAAAAATAAAAATAAATCTTAAAATCATAAAAATAACTTAAAAGACATTTTCCTCAGAATACTTAATAAATAATATTAGCTCCTGTTGTGCCTCAAGCCTATCGAAGTTCGTGTATCGGTCGGTCGTTACGCCTAACTAAGCAACAAACTATCGGTTATCCATAACACTTATTGTGTATTCTTTTGACAAATGCGCGCGCGCATCGCTCGTTAATATACCGAGGCTACACGCCGATTATTTCTATAACAATTTATTGTTTTCTTTAGCTCACGGTACGCTGCATCTATTTGATAGTGTTGGTTAATGGATTGTTAGGAGTGTTTGGAGTTTTGTAGGTTCTAAAAGTTTGAATTAGTGACACAGTGATAGTCTAGATATAATCTAGAATTGTAGATTGTGGTCCGAGTTCGAACCCAAACACGCTTAATTAAATTTTTCAAAGTTGTAGACATACATATTATATCCTTCTGCTTTATTATGACGCGCAGTTATATCACATGCTATGGTCGAAAGTATAAAATGATTTGTTATATTCAACAAATGATTTGTTATATATTTATTTAACCTGCTCCAAATGTCATATTTGTATGCATTATTCGTATTATTATAAAGTAATGTGTTAAAACCACAATACATAGGCTTAGGCAAAGTTATTCTCCATACTCCTCGATATATATTAATAAAATGGTAAATATTGTGAACAAAACTGTAAAAAATGAGGTGAGAAATACATAAGGAAACACAAACTCATTCGTGAATTCTTGCGATTTAAATATCCACTCATTTTGGTCCCTCGAGCCGGACCGTTGCATTCACTCGAGAGCATAACGCAAACTGTCATCTTTCACCATCATTACACCGCATTATTATGACACCTTAAACATTGAAATTTCTTTAAAAGTATTCCTTATCGCAGCCCATAACAATCAGTTGATATGATGTTAATTAACATGAACGGGCCGACCGTACAAAATAACCTTATTCGTTCGCAGAAAACAACAATGTTAAGTTATAACTCTATACGAAACCCGCTTACAACCCACCGCACGGCGCAATAAACAAACAATATAACAAATAAAAACAATAAAACAAACAAAAAAACTGGTTGCAAAACAATAGTCGTGGCGGGATTCTTGACGTTTTTATCATTTCGAGCGGAGAACAAAAGCTGAAGGCTTCCTGTAGAGGCTGCATCACCATTCTCGCGAGGCAACTTGCGCGGACACACGGGTATGGGGTTCGTCCAATTTAAAAATATTTTTAATTATTTTTTTAGCGATTTGTGTTCATTAGTATGAACTATGGACAAGTGACTATCTATATTGAACAAATCTGTTCTTTTATTTTTTTTAACTTTTAATTTATCTCTGCTAAACATTTGTGACCAACTCATATAAAAGATGGGCTGTACTTGAAGCCAATCACAGATGCGTTGCTTCCCCTAGAGATTCAGATAGTTACCTCATACCTAAGTCAGCCTACAAGTATACTCTTCCACCAAAACGCAAGAAGTGAATCAGTCACTCTAAAATAGATTAAGCGGTAGTAGGTACCAGAAACATTGTCCCTGTAGTCTCGGGACTAGAATAGGGCTACGGTATCCCCTGCCTGTCGTAAGAGGCGATTAAAAGGGGGCTTCTGGGGTTGAGGGCAGCAAGAGTGGGAGCTCGAACCGTCCAGAAAGTAACCCCGGGAAGGACGACGGTGTGTGTGGCCGCATACCGTTGTACTGGTGTTTACAACGGTATGCGGTTTGCGGTTTGTGGAAGGAAAAAAAAAACAAAAAAGGAGGTACCAGAAACATATTGGTTCTACCTTTCAACTACCGCAGCATACTAAATTCCATATCGCTATTTTATTTTGCACTACTCGCTATCTAAACACCAAAACCGTATGTCCCTTACCCGAGCGAGTACATTAACTTACAATAGAGGTGGACGTTCTATTCATCGGCGCCACGACGGCCTGATCGCCATCTGACGAGCGTCACGCCAATGTCGATCGTAAGAAATGCCCTTATGGAAATATACTTAGGATCCGTGGAGAATTGAGGAGGAAGATTCTGATTTTATAGGTTCTGAAGTTTGATGTTTGGGAGGAAATATTAGGGGGGTGATGCACGAGCGACAGTTTATGTCGATGATCGTCGCCGATTCTAGCTGCCTATCGTCAGCGAGAGTCGTCGGCACATGCTGTAACCACCCCGTCTTTTGCGATTATCATTGGCTGTCGCCGCCTATTTTCTACGATTGTCGTCGACTGTCGCCGCCTATTGATGACAGTTGTCGACATGAAAAGTCGTTCATGTATTAGCTGACGGTCGCCAGTATATTACTTCCCTCTACCCTAAGACACCTATAAAACAATCGCTAAAGTAGCGAAAAACTAAAGATCATGAAATTAAAAATCACTTACCGAATTTTTAAGCGTCATTGCAGATTTAGTTCGTACTGAAGATTTCAGCTCATACCACCTCTAATTTATAATGCTACGAAATGGAAATAGCTAGCAAATAACAAAAAATTGCTCTAAAAGCAGAGCAAATATCAAGTCTTGAGACATTTTTTTCTCCAATCTAGTATGTACTAGGCCGACATTTACATTTTACTACTACAATAATTATAACTAAAACTGAGAACT
Source organism: Epargyreus clarus clarus (assembly GCA_014595695.2). Taxonomy (NCBI): domain Eukaryota; kingdom Metazoa; phylum Arthropoda; class Insecta; order Lepidoptera; family Hesperiidae; genus Epargyreus; species Epargyreus clarus. The sequence goes on from JACTTY020000025.1 coordinate 1,843,339, forward strand.
AAATTATGTTCTTAATTAAAAAGCAATAATATTCCACTTCAACATTCTTACCAAATTAACGATTCGGACTATAATGTCAATCAGAAGCTTTATTATATCAACTGTAGCATTACCATGAGTTGGCATAGAAACGCCACTATAGAAATGGTAAATAGAAAACTATTGTCATTTTGCTAGTGAATAACATAACTACTATCGTTACGGTATTTCTTGACAACGTCTGTCAAATAAATGACTCATGGGACCGAATTTGTATGGCAATAGATCATAATGACATTCGCTAGCGATTTGATTTCGATAGGTTTTTTACGTATCGAGTTACGTCACTACGGATTTTAGTTCTACGAGTAACCACCAGAGGCGCTGTACAATTTTTCATACATTTATTTTACGCAGTCGCTAGCGAGTAATACTTTTGTAAACTCATGGTAGTCCTACTGAAATCTTATCGATGACTTAACCAGAAAATTAGTTTTTATTTTAACCGCCAACCATTTTAATGACGGCCATAAAGACGATGAAGCTCTGCATTCACATAGGATAATCTCTCCATCACGAGTGATACACTAGACCTTATTTATGGGATAAAATATCAAACGATGCCTCTGAAACATAGACGGAATAATCAAATAGACTGCTAATTGGTGATAATTTTTCATATGGACAAATATGTGCCGGAATTTTGTACATTGATTTGATTAAAGAAGCGAGCTACTTAATGGGGCTACTGATACTCATAAACATACTCTACATATGACCAACGTATTTTAGAAGTATATCGAATAAACATTTCTTTAAGTTATTCTCAATACAGAAGAAATCCAAAAAGGGATTTACAAAATATAATAGGTAGTTAATATGTAGGTAATATATTATGTGCCTAAGTGATGTGAAAATATAAGTAAGATACGGCAACCTTGGTAAAAGTAAATCAGGGAGGTATAATATAAATCTTTTAAAATGTTAAAACAATAGAAACACAATGATTTATTTAAACGACCTATATAACAAGATACAAATCCATTTGCTACTTTATATATTTAAAAATATTATTGACCCACTTTAGACACTTAATAAATATTTTTAACAATAGATAATTATGAAACCAAAACCCCCACTGTAGAAAAATATAGCCAATATCACTCCCACAACTTAGACGAATCTTACGACACTTCATATGTTAAAATCCGTTAAGCCGTTTGGCTTGAAGAGCGTGTTAAAGAATAAGACATACATACACACATACATTCAAACATAAAGTTGAAAATTTTACCTTCTCAAATTGAGTAAAAAGGAAGCTGCCTATGAGTATAGCTAAATAGACACCAATTATGAACTACCGGAGCCAAGTTACGTCAAAGGTCCAATCTTCGAACAAATTTGCATCGGATCGATATCGTCCAGTTCACGGGGGTAATTGTGATATGGACCGTGAGAATATTCAATTACGGCGGCGAACTTAATTGCAACTTGATAAAGTTAAGTTGGCTCTAAGTGAACTATCTTCCGAACTCGGTTAACGGCCATTATCTTTGCCTTTGTCCACTCGCTCCGTGCTTGCCTAATTAGGGGTTGTAGGACGGCGGTGTTATATGGATAAGACATAGTAAAGTAATTCTTATGAACAAATATCAAGTATGTTGATTTCGGTTCTTATTTTACGACTCCTCTGGTGTCGCAATTCGGAAATACGCATAAGCTATGGTGATTGCTTTCCATCAGGTAGCTCGTCTGCCTTACCGTTTAATTGACCAAAACGAGCATGCAGTAACTGATGACAAAGGATGTAAATCTGTATTCAACAGTTAAGAATAATCTTACCTGAGGTCGGCCACGTCACTGGTAAAGTTTTACTTACCACACCTTTCAAATCCGAACACAGCAGCGCTTAAGTGCCAAAAGGCAGAAATATGTGTGGCGGTGGTACCTTCAATGTCGAACCACGCTCGGTGTCACCACCTTCAAACTGTCTCTGTAGCACTTATTTTTGTAATGTTATCGCCAAGTGACGAATTAAATAATTATTTAGAAAATAGGAATGTAACTGTAAATATTTCAATCGCACCCGAGGCAAGACTCTCCCTAGGAATTGTGGAATTAAATTTGAGTTTTCAAATTTGGAGAATAATACTGCAATCCCATTTGAATAAAGAACGTGTATTTCTACTTTCAAGAAGTGTCACTTCTAGCCTTACCGTTTGAGTAAGGCACGTACAAATATTCCCCTATTATTTTTTATGCTTATCCACTCCACACTTTCGTGCATGTCCGGCTACCGAAGGCCGTTCTAATCGAGTTATTGTGCGCCACAATGCGGCAATCAACGACGCAGCCTGTGCATTGTCGCTGGCTATCATACCCTAGGCACTTTAGTGTCGAAAATTTTACATCAAGTATCAAATTTAGAACACCTGGAGTTTGACTAAGTGGCAAATACTTCTGGAACAAGACATTTAACTATATAGTGGTAAAGTAGACTTAGTACCAATTGGTATTAAGTTGGTCTGAAATGTATGTAAAACGTCAATTAATCCGAAAAGGTTTTTTGAAGGGATCCCTAATAGAGACTCACTTATTTAGGTATACATACGTCACTCTCTAGGGCGGATCTGGTACATTTAGCACATATATATTTATCTTTGTTCTAAACCTACAACATTATTTTTTTTGGTATGTTTTAATAACAATTATTTTGATTGCGCGAAGAGATCTTTCAGCAGAAGTGACGTTTTTGGTAAAGACATCGGTAAGGAAACAAACGGAGCTTCATTATGTATTATAGGGATAGGAGGTTATAACACGTATACAGTTTAACTGGTAACCATAGAGAATTCTAATACCGTCTAGGTTAGGATGAGTGAAATCAATATCAATATAATTAAGCTAAGACAAAACAGTTCACTACTTTTTTGAAATTTGATCGTCAATTGACTTTTGTTGTTTGGTTGACAAACTTTAGTAAACAACTAAAAACTGTAAAATAGTCGAAATTTGACCGGTGAGCAAACAGCTCATAAAAAATCATTGTAAACATTAGGTCTCATAAAGTATCAGCAATCCATTTGGGATCAGCCTTGGGTAGCCAAATGGCTTGATCCCGAAAGAAGATATAGTACAAGATTTGAAATGAGACATGAGCCCTTTAGTTGAATAATGAAGGGCCGTTTCTAAACCAATTTAAATATTAGAATTATATGTCCCTCTGTTAGGAATAAATTGTAGAATAGAAATAAAATTACATATTATAAATCTCATTCGCAAGTCACATTAACGATGTAACTCTAGTTTCTCTAAAAAACATAGCTCCGTCTTGTCTTATACAAATAGACGTCAATCCGTCTGTTTGTCTGTCAGTTACTCGCAGATAATACGATACAAATTGGCACCGCTTTCATATGTAAGCTTTAACTGAAGGCATTGGATGAATGTGAGCGTAAGTCATGTGGTTTTGCGGGTGAGTTTATATTTGTCTAGTTTAAAGGAAAGTTTTTAGAATTAAATGTCGTATTTTCTTATGACTTGCGGATATTTTATAATCCAGTGGGTTTAGTATGTATTGTAAGTAAGTGCTTATGTATTAAATTATAAAACAATATCTATGATTAATTCAAGAACTTGATTTGTTAAGTAATTCATCTACAAAAATAATAATATAAAAATATTGCAGTTCGTTTGTTCAATATATGTATTTTCTTTTCATCTGGATATGAGTGTAGCTAAAAATCTTCAATTTTAAGCTTGAAATCTTTTAAATCCTTTGCAATTTTCATAAAAAACATTAATCGTTATAATCACAGCATTGCATATGTTTTCAGCGAACTTCGCTCACTTAATAATTCCACTTATTCTCTAGCGCAAATATAACATACTTATCATCGCCAAACTCTCCTAATTTGTACCATCGCCCCGCGGCGCGCTGAAAGGCTTGCCGGGCGCGACAACACCTGTTCCCCGCCTTTGCGCTCGCCGCCGACATTGTCAAACCCGCGATGGGACACCATTAAAGGGACAACTCTACACCTATTAATAAAGGGTGTATCGCTTCCATTGATTCAACGTTGGGGTTTCCAAGGGACGATTGTTGGCCCTCAATTATTTGTACTAAAATAAGTTTATGTGTATCATTGAATGGTTTGTATTTATATTTCAAGTGAATATTGAAAAGGTTGGATTATGTTCCGAATAAATAACTAATAAACGTAATTCCCATTAAAAATTGCATAACTTACTGACAGATAACCCACAACTTACCTATATCAATGGTTTTACTAGTATTAAATTTTCAGAAATTCCATATACGAGTATATCATAAATGTGTTTTAGGAATGATTTTTGAAAATTCATATCTTATTTGAACAAAATATTTTTTTTTATAATATGAGAGTAGCAGACGAGCATGCAGTCCACCTGATGGTAAGTGGCTACTGCCGCCCATGGACATCTGTAATCAACCCCAGATAGGATTAGATATTCCTACCTGAGGTCGGCTACAGATGCGCCGCTAACCCCTGAGGACTAAGCTGGAACGCCTCGGAAAAGTCTGTCTCCCTTACCACACCCTTCAAACCGGAACACAGCAGCGCCTAACACTGCTGTTATTAGGTAGAAATAGGTGTGGGCGGTGGTGCCGCCGGAGTCGAACCCACAAAGGGGTCTACATCTTCAAGATAGGAGACGAACTATGACACACAAACGATTCACAATGTAAATATACTTAAAGGTAAACAGATTGATAAGAGCTAATCAGAAGACGTCCCTTAATTCAGAGCAAACAAAAAGCATAATGTACTGCAGTATCAAATATCAGTTGCGTTTAAAACATTTACTTATCATTTCTTTACGATAGCAGGCTAATTGCTTTAATGTACTCGCATTAATACGATTAAGTGGCCACCCTTAAGTGGTATGGGACAAATGTGGGCGTAATCAGAAAAAAAGAAGTTGAACACTACAGGATTTGCAAAAAGCAGAAGCAAAATGCTTAAGAAGATTATTTTAATAAAAAACAATGTAAGAGATAATAAGTAACATTTATGCAACTAATTATAATCAAATTTTATGTCATGAAACGAGTAATAATTAAGAAGTATCTAAAGAAAGCAAGATAAGATTTTGGTAACATTGTATAAACAATGCAATTTATAATCTGTTAGTATAACGTCATATTTTTGTTGATAAAAATTGTTTTTAACAGTATGGCATCTGTTTTATGAAAAAAATACCTATATATGATATTATTATGATATGATCAAGATAATGGATAATAAATAATACTCATAAGTTAAACAATGCAATCTATTATTATTATTCGTCCTGCAAAAAAATCGAAATCAGTTCTCACGTCTCTCTCTCTCAAGAAAAATATCAGTAGAGTCAAAACCAAGGGATAACATTAAACTACCGAAAGTAAATCAAGACAATGCATTAAATTCCAAAATTGTAAATGACAGTGGAATGATAAAACGCGAGCTTTACACGGGATTGTCGTCGGCTAAAAAAAGAATGACCATAAAAACATTGATATAGAGGCGATGGTACGCCCTTTTGTAACCCTATACAGCGAGGTTGAAAAAAAAACAATCTAATCTCACCTGTCATCGGCGGTAACGAAAATAGCCGGGAATATGAAGGCAGGCTAATGAGACAAAAGGGTTAATGAGCATAACAATGGCTGAGCAGTAAAATATTGGATTTATTCGTGGGACAGGTCGAAGCGATGATCTGATAACGCGAACGCCGTGTTAAGGTGAAGCGACACACTCTGAATTTGGGTTGGTTTGGTTTTAACTTTGAAAAATTCGTACTTATTGGGGTTTTCATTGAAATTAGTGTTGTTTCATACACAAAGTTTAAGTACGATAAAATATTTGTAAATTTAAAATAAGTGGCATATATTTTGTTGAAATCATTCACCAAAAATTGTGTGTTTTATATTAAGAGTCTATCTAGTGTATTGGTAATTTATTCGCCTATCGTTTGACACACACTAGACTCGTAATTATATAGGGCTATTGACCTTTATAACTTTCATATATTTTTAAAAACATTGTTTTATGAGATGAACTACACGAAATACATGCAGTATTAAAATACAATGGTTCTCATAATAAAGCGATTTTCTTAATAATAAATGATTATTTAATATTCTTTGATGATACTAATTAGTAATTTTTGATTAGGTCGTCCAGTTTTATTTCCTAGTGTCAAGTTACAGTTGTCTAATAAAACATTGTCAGATTAATCTTAAACATAAAAGTTACAAAACAAAGATGTGAGATATTTTGCAGACTAATCATTAAATGTGTTTACATTAATAAATTAGTGTTTGAGACAAAATAGTTACAAAGAATTATAAGCTTAATTAAGTTTTTTAAATATCACCCAAACTTTCTACATTATCTAGATTTAAAATAATAATTAATCAGACTTGTTTTAGGTGGGTTTAGTGGTATTTTAAAAATATTAATACTATACGTATTGTATACCTTTTATTTTTTAATTTAATATTTTTAATAGTAATATTTAGATATATTTTATTAATTTAATAATTTATTTAAAAATATAGATGTAATTGTAATTTATTTATAATTATATATGTTATTATATAGATTATTTAGAATAGTAAATATTGTTAGTAGAATTTTTAATAAATTTTGACATTTAAAAATATACATTAAACAATAATATAATGTTGTTATTAAAATATAAATCAATCTGAAAATCACATACAATATTTTATAATCGTTTTTCTCATCACCCCTTACGCAACTATATTGTTAATTGAAATAGAACTACCCCTTAACACCGCACCACGGTTCGACCACAATGATCAAATTTCGTTTTTATTGTTAATCCAGCCACAAATGAGCAGCGTACTCCGATCCTAAACAACTGACCAACACAAAAAGCGAAAAAAATATATATTCCGAGATTCCACAACGAATTTTATTCCCGTAAAGTTTTAAAATCAAGGCGGTTATTGTCACACTAGTGATGGGCCGCGGGTTTAGTGAAAGGCGTTATTTTGAAACTAGTTTTCAAATGATATATGTAATTGTCCTGTAAATACGGTGGTATGTAATAGAAATAGGTCAATTTAAACTTTAATTATGAACACGAAATGGATTTAATTATGAACACAATGTTAAGGGTGAACAACCCTTATCACTTAGGGGTATGAAAAATAGATAGTAGCCGATTATCAGACCTACTGAATATCCATATAAAATTTGATGAAAATCGGTATAGCCGTTTCAGAAGAGTACGGTAACTAACATTGTGACACGAATTTTATATATATCTAAGATTTGTTAAGCCGTTTAGGCTACACGGCGTGGCCAAGTATGAGGCATACCTACATACATATAGACATACATATACACATATGCTTGAAAAACATTAAACTTCCGGAATCAGGTAAAATATTGGTAAAAAATAGAAGTACAAACATAAACTTTAGCCAATTTATTTCACTATAGATATTCATATTATTAATACAACGGTTGCATTTTTGGTAGTAACGAAGTGAACAATTCGCGTTGTAAATAAAGATCGTTTGATGTTTATGGAAATGAAAATGAAACCTTTTGGGGGCCATAATTGTTATCATCACTTACACGTTTTATTAATCGGCTGTCGGTACGAATAAGGGGTCTTAAATGTATTTCAAAGCGATATGTTTCAAGTTTAGGTACACTTAGCACAATATTTATTTTTACGTTTAAATTTTCTTATATTTGGTTCCTAGATTATAAAAATGCCTTTATTGTTGTTTACATATCCTGACTATATCATAGAAAATAAGTTTAGTACTGTGTTTAAGGATAAACTTTTTTCTTTTCTGTATTTTGAGTACAAACTCTATATAAGAGGAACAAAATTTGTACAACAGCTTCCTTATAAGACGTAGGTTCCAATAAGGAAGGATTTTAGATATTTAGGGGTACAAAGTGAAGCACTTCCTTACACCTATGCAAATGCTTACGCTGTACCAGGCGCAAGTCCGTTCGTTTATGGAGTACTGCTGTCACCTATGGGATGGTACAGCTAAGCATCACTTAGATGCACTGGACTCGGTTGAGGAACGGGCCAAGATACTCATTGGGGATGAGTCGCAAATTAAAGCCAGGCTCCAAAACCTACAACACCGTCGGCGAGTGGCTCGTCTTGCGGTTTTCTACCGAATTCATTTTGGGGAGTGTGCGCAACAGGTTCATGATCTAGTTCCCCCAGCCCCATTCTATCTTCGGACGTCCAGACGCACGGCAGGCTACCACCCCTATCAAGTCGACCTTTGGTTCGTACGAAGCGTTTTATACAAATATAATCTAGGAATCTTCAAATCAAGAGTGAATAGGCTACTTCTAGGCAAGCGTGGCACATCTTAGGCCTCATCGAAGCTTACCATCAGGCGAGATCGAGGCCAAGCGCATGCCTATCAACTAATAAAAAAATAAAAAAGTGTTTGAAAGTCAGTCAATTTTAATGCAAGCTCTATGAATCTTTGAAATTGGCTTTCTGATTAGACATAATGAAACACCACTTTTATCTTTATTGGAAAATCTGCCGTAAGGGACTAAAAAGGGAATCGAAGTATGATTAAAACATACGAAGATGCAGGCAATAGCTATTATACTCATAATATATGTATGTTTTCTTAACAAAGTAGATATTCGGCAGTTTAGTTTTTACCAAAGTTATTTAGAGGTAGGTATGAATGATTTACCAAGAAATTCGGCAACATAATAAAACCACATCGTGAAGTGTTTTATTCTATTTAATGTTCATTTGCTAAATCCACAAAGAAACACTTAAAACGGAGATAGAATCAACATATTAATTTTATTTATGCGAGAATAAATTTTATGTTAATGTCTCCGGGCATTCTTAACCTTAATTGTGTAAAGTTCTTTTTATGTTTTAAAGCAATTTTCAAATTAACTGTATAAGTATCTACTTACATTTTTGATAAAGGTTTAATTAGGTGGAAAATAGACCGGTAAGCATACTTTATAGGTACTTTTATGTGAAATTGATAGCAAACGAGTGCATTTAACCTGATGGTAATCTGGTAAGCCCATGGACATCTGTAATCAATCCAAGGTCAATTTTTGAAGGTGGTAGAACCCTGTGTGGTTCCAGTTTGAAGGGTGTGGTAAGGGAGGCAGACTTTTCCGAGGCGTTCCAGCTTAGTCCTCAGGGGTAGCGGCGCATCTTTGGCCGACCTCTGGTAGGAATACCTAATCCTATCTGGGATTGATTACAGATGTCCATGGGGGGCAGTAGCCACTTACCATCAGGTGGACTGCATGCTCGTCTGTTACTCCTATATTATAAAAAAAAATCCAAATCGTATTGAAGTCTTGCTTGAGGTCAGCTACGGGTACGTTGCTTCTTTACAGACTTTTTTTTCAACATAATCTATCATTTTTAATAACTGATTAATTTCAGGTATACTGTATGATATCACATAGAAAGCGGGAAGCTGTTGGATTCAGAACGCATAAGATTAGTTGGGGTAACTTAGAAATGACAATTACAAATCCAGGAGTGGTTCTCAAGAAGCCATAGAAGATATGAAGAGTGAAAGGAAAATTCACTTCTCATCGTCAACTCATTATTGCCTCGTTCATGGGCATGGAAATGGCACAGTGCGTAAGTAAATTGATAAACATTGTTGGTCACCTATCTTTGAAATATTTATTTAGGAACAAATTAGACTTAAATTTTAAGCTATATTTCAATTATTTACGAAGATTTATATTCTATTAATTTCTTATTTTATTCATGTACCTTTTATAATAAGAAGGTATATTTTTAATTTGGTTTAATTTGCAATTATTTAATTTTTAATATATTTTATCACTACTTCCATCACATATAAATCTAGCCTAACAAGTGCATTCCCAACCCTTTCAGCAATGTTTTCGCTACTTTTAAGCGTTTCGTTTATCCATTTGTCAGCGCAATCGCGGCCATTAGCGATAATTACGCTGGCGGAGCGTTATCGCCGGATGGGGAGACGGTGCGCTGAAGAGACGTTACTTGAGACATATGGGACATGTATTGACTGGTGATATAAAAAAAAGACATACTTTTTTATACATTTGGAGTACCAAATAAGTAATGGAAAGTGATCACTGCTGCCAATAGACATAAATGAAATACACCTTCACCTTAAGATATTTGCCGAATAAGCTTCACGTTAGGTACATACCTATAGATCCAAGAGGCACCACCACTATGTAGTGGTGCCTCTTGGGTGAAACCATCGAAATATTTGAGGAACCTTAAATTTGAATTCACGTCTCGAACTTAAAAGACAAATAACTAATTAAACTGTTTTCCTACGTAGGTTTATAAATACCATACACCTACATAAAATATAGCCTGCAATATGATAGTGGCGTGACGAAGTTTCATAAAGATCCGATTCACGCTAACAAAAAAAAAGTTACCCAAAATAACAAAGAACCGGCCCAATCTACATATCCATCTGTGGACAGTACCAAAAATCTTAAATCGTCACTTCAATGCAACAGACAGTAATGAAAACACAGGTCGTCGGTCCAACGCCGGTACACTGACGGCACAATGTGATGTTGTATTTCACATTAACATTATGTTCACAAGGTGAGCGTTGTCGCTATTGTCCACTTATGTTCCGAACCACGCCGTGGACGGATCACATGCGACCAAAATTTGCTAATAAAATTTAATGACTATGTATATTTCATAGATTTATTTAACTAGTTATTATACTTGGTTTCCTAGAGTCCAAAACACAGGTCGTCGGTCCAACGCCAGTACGCTTACGGCACAATGTGATGTTGTATTTCACATTAACATTATGTTCACAAGGTGAGCGTTGTCGCTATTGTCCACTTATGTTCCGAACCACGCCGCGGACGGATCACATGGGGTCAAAATTTGCTAATATTCTTTACTGACTATGCATGTTATATAGTCTTTCCATATGTATTTAGTAGGTGTTATAAAATATGAATTATTTAATAAAATAATCTAAAATAAAGGTCCAATACCGGCATGTAGGTACTGATGAAACGAATTAAGTTTATAAAGTGAGTATTGTTCCTATTTTTCTATATTTTCCTGCTTTATACGAACGGATCAGATAAGCCATAAATCGCCCTTTTAACCGACTTCATTTAACTATTAAATCATTGTCAGCAATAAGCTAGTGTTAACTATAGATTACTAGTTATAGTATGTCGAGTGTTCCAAAGGTGTGATAAGACCCTTAGGTCCGTCTATATTAGTTCTCAAAAGGAAGAGAAATCCATGGCCAACCTCAGATAGATAGGAATCCTATTGGATATTGTTTGCAGTTGCAGTTTATAAGTGGTAGGGACAAATTTCCACCAATATTGATAGAATAAGTATGTACCTACACCTACTCGATTATAATGTAATTTCTAATCTTTTTTTAATAATTTGCAACAAAAGTCCATCAAATGTTACAGATATTTTTCTCTCATAAGTTTTTCCCCCATAAAATTAAAATAATTTAAAGGAAATTACAATTAAAACTATTACAATCGCATCATGTAGGACCTCTCTTAAGGCTCTCATTGTGGCGGCATTGCCCATTGAAAGGGCTACCTATTGTTGTTTCAGTTTAATATAAAACAATACGCAAAGATTTTCACATTGACTGCGCTCTTTTATTTGCTCTGCCCTTTGTAAGATGCCGCGGCGGCATTTTTTATCTTCACACGACTCATTAAGATAGCTTTTTTAGTCGATGTTCATTGAGTATTACGGTTCTAGTTAGATTCCATTTACATTTTTAATTTGTTACATTGTGCGTAGGATCGTTTCGTTAATCGTTTACTACTTAAGACAAAGTTAGAATGGTTCATGCTAAGATAAGATTAAAATGGTTCTATAAGAAGGAGCAGATGTGCAATCCAGCTTTTGGTTACTGCTCATGGACATCTCTACTTAATTCTATATAGTAAAGGAGTTCTAACTGCAGCAGATTATTACTAACGTCATAATTTGCGTTGGAACTCTTTAGGTGTAAGACGGTCCCCCCATATGTAAGTCATATGTAACTGCTGCATAACATATTTATATTACTATTTAAATGATCAAAATCATGAATAATCTTTAAAACCATTCAGTTTACTTATGGAACGGCACGGGTCTTTTACTTTTCAATAGTGATGTCTTGATTACTTATATGTAGAAAATGTTTTCGTGTTTCTCCTTAGTTCCTTATATCTCCCGAAGTTAATTTTTTGTATATGTGCCACCCCTAAATTGTCTTCATAATTTCAAAACACATATAGCGTTTAATAGAACATGTAGGCGACGCGTAGTTGATTTTATATAATTGTTTATTTCCTTTTTATATTATCTTTATTGTTTTATATTCCATCTATGATTGTTATCTTCTTATAGTTTTGAGTTGTCAAAGAGCCTTTGTCACGATATATTGAGTTGCAAAATAAATACGTTAAATATTGCTTTCCAAATCTTTTCGTGGTTATAACCCAATCATCGTTCGGTCCACAACAGAACACATATATTTTCCAAATGTTATCTATATAGAGCCAATTTAGTTAAATTCGGTTACATACATACATACAGGTCGATGGACTAAGAATGAATTTATAAGGGTTCCATTTTCGCCATTTATCAACAAAACTCTAAAATACTCGTATAAACAAAAAAACCAAACACCAGGATGACACGAGCGAAAATTACTTAAGAATAATTATAGTAAGTAGTGTTGGAATTTTAAAATATGTTCAACTTTCTCTCATAAACATTTAATACACTATTCTACTAGAAAACCGACCGATCGTAAAAGTTCTAAATTCAAAATCCGAACCTTTATTAACAGTACCCTTACCATGAGTTTTCAAAACATCCCAAAATTTTACGTTACGTTTACTAAATCCATTATTCTGTTCCGTTCGCTTCAGTAGACTAAGTAAACGTAACAATAAGTAAGTGCTCAAGTCGTTTCGTCTGCCTCACATGTTCGCAAAAAAGAGAGACTAAACATAAATCACCATTTTGTCAATTTAGACATTTAATGTTACGTTACTGACACTATATTTCTGATACAATCCGCTAGACAATCATATTTGTCAAAACATAAAAACTCATGGTAAGGGTACAGTTGTTCGTATTTACAGCCTGTAAAGTGTCACAAAATGGCAGAATATCTTTCTGTACTCGACTTTTTACTTACCTCTTTAGTATTCATATCAAACGCTATCTACGATGTAAGTTACAGTAATAGAAAGAGACGAAGATAGTTCTTATCTCATATGTCTTCTATAACTTTGTTCTATCGCTATAATAAAAGGTACAAAAGGCAGAGAGAGATAACTCCATTATTATTACAAAATAGCGTGAAGTCTCCGCATTGTGGTTTGGAAATTCGAAAATGATATTCCCATTCGTGACTTACACCTTACTATTTACGATTAGAATAAGTATCTTGATGCATTTAGATAATTTTATTAGACGAACATACAGGTAAATACTAGATACCGGTCAGTTGAAGGGACTATTGTGAAATACAATACGACTCTACATCTTAAGTAGTAAATATAATGATTACAATTTCATTAAATTAAGATAAAATGTTTTTTGTTTTAAAATTTATGAAAATAGATTTACTTTAGGAAACTATCCATTTACAATATTATTTTCTGTGACATATTTGAGTAAGTCAAATAATATGCAAAGTTCATAATTATTTCAGTATTTATTTATGAAAACTTAAAATAAAGTAAACAATTAATTAGTTTGTAATTTAAACCCAATAAATAATAATAATGTTTACAAAAAATATTAAAAATAATTATAAAGATTAATTATATTTTCCTTATCCCACCTGACATTTATGCAGTTATAACGACTCTTGTAAATCCTAAAGACATTACTTTAGCTGACGTTACCCTGATACATTCAACAATTGATATCAAGCTACCTACTCACAATCTTAAGCTACCTACACAATAGCAAATATATTTTATTTCAAACAATGACTTAACCGGTTCACGCACATTGATTCAGAAGTTGCAGCTTAAAATACCTACTGCAACCGTGGTACCTGGCCTATAGGCCAAGGATAGGATTATAAAAGCTAATACAAAACTTATCTGAGAAACAAACGTCGCTCAATAAAAGGTGCGATGAACCGACGGTAGTAACCCATATGAGAAATGTCGATGTTTTGTGCTCACATCACGTGAGCTGTTATTACCACCTTAGTTTTATTCAGAAGGTATAAGTATCGGAACAGTATCCTTACCATTAGTTTTTACGTTTTTGACAAATATCACTGTTTTGGTATTTGTTTACGTATTTCCCATACATTTACAATCACACACCTATTTCTACCTAATAACAGCAGTGTTAAACGCTGCTGTGTTCCGGTTTGAAGGTAGAGTAGAACAGCTTAGTCCTCAGGGGTAGCGGCGCATCTGTGGCCGACCTCAGGAATATCTAATCCTATCTGGGGTTGATTACAGATGTCCATGGGCGGCAGTAGCCACTTACCATCAGGTGGACTGCATGCTCGTCTGCTACTCTTATATTATAAAAAAAAAAAAAAATCAGTTCTAATACCGTCCGCTAGGGGTGCTGATTGGAAACGTATGGGGAAATACGAAAAGAAATACAAAAACAGATATTTTTGTAAAAAAATAAAAACTCATACTAAGGGTACAGATTACGTATTTCTTAAATAAGCTACCACTATATAATTTCTCGAGATTTTTAAATACTCACTTTTCAAACTTATGGATACAGCTACAAACTACAGTTTTATAAAAGATACAGTTGTATTTTTTCCACAAGCAAACTCAGTCCATCTGATAGTAACTGCCACCATGACTCCACGCAGGACACGGGTTCTATCTGAAACCAATAACAAATAAGTTGTCACTTAGTACTAAGATAGTAGTTTCATATGTGAGTCAGCCGAGATCATCTGACCTTTTTACCTAAACGCAAGACATGCTACACACTGGAAATAGGTATGGTAGTGGAACCTCTGTGGTTGAACCATATTAGCCCATTTTCATGCTTCACGAATAAAACCAAATAGCTCCATATAATTGTTATTATTGTCGTTTCAATTAATTAAATATTATGCAGGCTATGACACATTGATTTAAAGACACGAACTAAATGTCGTGGAGGTTTAGCAAATGGCAAAACGATTGCGACGCCATTACGGATATTCCAGATGACATATCTAAACGTCATCGTATTGTGGTCTATAAAGTTAGGTTAATTTATGCGACCGTTAAATGTAAATACTGTTCAGATAGCGTCACGATCGCAATCGGGGGAAATACATAAATGAAATGCCTTTATTCCTATTAAAGATTAACCGGCCGTTGATTGTTATGGATCGTTTTAATGCTGCGTTTGACATTTCGGATTTTAGGTATATTTAAAAGTTGCACGGTTTTTTGTTTGTGGTAAAAAGTTACGTTTATGACAAATTATTTTGTCCTATAATTCTTGATGTAGTTACTAAGTGAATGAAGTTCTTTCTTCACAGTAAGTATTACAGTTTAATATTTTGTTGAACTTTCTAGTTACAATGTAACAGTGCCTTTTTTAATGGCTTAATAAAAAAATCAAATTATATTTAGCAATGTCAGTTATGTTTTTAAATATTGTAACAACCACACTTCAACTTTAAAGGAACTATTGCTGTCTAATTAAGTTATACCCCACAAGTATAAACGTTGCTTATATTACGAGTACGTTTTATGTCAACATAAATACTATACGACATAAAGATATTTATCAATTGCAATCCATATTTGAATTGATATTTATTACACTAATAAACACTGGCAATCTCGACCTGAACTTTTCAAACTAATATTATAAAGACATGTCAGGCGCAGCATAGCGTATTAGCAGCTCTATATAATTCCAGTGGAATCCTGTGAAGTACGCCGACCGGTGTGTAGCCGATAATATGGAGACAAATACAAATTGATAAACAAAAAGACATACATTTAATGTTCGTACTTATTTAGTGGTAAAGAGTCGGAGCGCAGAGATTATAAGGTATCAGAAGGCTTGAGCGTAAAAGCATACTGTATTATTATTATGTTTATGTAGAGACACTTTTGTTGCTTATATTGTTGGCGGTAATTGGTATTGGGACAGGGCACAATAACGCTTCACGAATGAGGTGGGTGCAGTACTTAATTTTAAAAGTCAATAAAAATATCTTTAGCAAAATATATTTTTTTTATAATATAGCAGTAGCAGACGAGCATGCAGTGCACCTGATGGTAAGTGGCTACTGACGCCCATGGACATCTGTAATCAACCCCAGATAGGATTAGATATTCCCACCTGAGGTCGGCCACAGATGCGCCGCTACCCCTGAGAACTAAGCTGGAACGCCTCGGAAAAGTGTGTCTCCCTTACCACACCCTACAAAGCGGAACACAGCAGCGCAGCTGTTATTAGGCAGAAAAAATACTACTTAAATACGAGGCGTGAAATAGTGAACTTGGCAGGAGGTGTTCCAGTTTAATCTTCAAGTGTAGCATATGTAAGTTAAGCATTTGTTTAGCCTTGTTTATAGATTATCATAATAACACTTATTGATCGACTTAATAAAAAATAAATGAAATATTTTTGAAATCTGGAATCGTACACCGTGTTTCACTCACACAAAATAATCATAATAATTTTGAAACTTGGTAAAACGAATAACTGTCGACCACATCAGCGCCATTCATTCTGGCATCAAGCAGTTCTATATTTAGCTAGCTAACTTACATATGAAGCGACTACGTGTCTGTGTTCGGCTTTATGCCAATCTCTGTTCCAGGTATATAACCTTTAAAAAATAACATCTTTAAAAAATAACGCAGAAATCATTTTCGACAACAATTCCAACGATGACCACGGACCTATAAATCGCATCGACTCCCAGTGACAATCGCAACAGAACACGTTTCCCCAATTATATCCCGCGGTTATCTATCACAGCCTTCCAAGGTCCCATGCACCATTGTCGGCCAACGGACAGACGGATCAATAGCCAGCACTAACTAGCTGAGCTGTGAACTTATACAAATGGCTCCAACGTACGAAGATTGTTTATGGATTGTCTGTTTGTCGGTTGGAAAAATGCTAATAAGCTAGATATTGTATTGATTTCTTCGTTTTGGTGTTCGCTTTGAGTTGTCAATGGATGTATTTCAAAATTGAAAGCGATCATTCGATTTTATATTAAAAAGTAAAAAAGTAAAAATATTTAATCCTGTAATAATGAGTCTTTGTATAACTTACACGGTTATAAATTTGAATTATATTTATTTTTTATTAGTCAATTGTTGCTGTCTTCTAGTTTGGAAGGCGCGTAAGGCATAAATGGCGTTCCAACTTAGTCCTCAGGACTAGCAACGCATCTTTTGCCCATCTCAGATAGGAATCTAATCTTATCCGTGTTTGATTGCAGATGTCCATAGGCGGCAGTAACCACTTACCATCAGGTGGACTACATGCTCGTATGCTACTACTATATTACGAAAGAGGTTTAAAAAATGAAAATGCCATAGGTGAGGTACAAGTGCTCCAGTTAAACTTTGAAGAGTTGTACTTTTAAACTACATTATAATTTCCGTTTACCTAACAATCACAACTTTCATTAATAACCACCCACTATTACTTTAAAACAATTCTTGGAAGCGGCGAATTGTTGACGAAACGTCAAATTAAATCTTCAAACAAGTTTTGAACAAGTAATCTTTGGTACTTGTCGTGCATTTCACGAAGTCTCGTTCAATATCATTATTTTGAAACGAAAAAGGTTCAATATAGCAAGATACAAGTGTCATCGTGAAATGTATCTCAACTTGATCGAGTTCTCGCAAAAACCTCATTCAATATGAATAATTGGGTGTATTGGAACAAGAATATCAATCATAACTGTACTCTCACTGACATTAAAATCCGCTGTGCAATAGTTTTTGTGCCAATTTCCTGTTTCGTTGAACTAAAACACGTAAATTGAATGAACGAAATATTATTTTGTATTATGTAGGTATGTATGAACTTATATGTAAAACAACTCATCCATATTATGAATGAACGTCATCTCTTAAAATCTAGTAGCTCAATCAATGTCTTTCACTGTTCTCTAAGGTTTTTCTGCGAACAAAATGTATGCCGCCTATGGATGCCATAATTATTTTTAAAATGAACTCCAAATATTATGATTGTAGTATTATTCGAGCTCATTTTAGTGGCGGATTTACATATCCGACACTAGGAAGCTATTTGTCAATGTTTAAATCACAAAATAAAAACTAAAAGTATCTGAAATTTGGTTTGCGAAAATAAAATCGCCCAAGATGACTTTACCGATCCTAAAATTCTAATTTTATCGCTCCTAAAATCTGTCATCTGTCATAAGCGTCTCCCACTACTGCCCCTATACTACTCAGTCTCCTGGTAAATCTACCTCTGCATCAGCTATAGATATGTCTCGTGCATCTTTCTTTACCACAATCTTCAAACCAGAAGACGACGATGCTTATAAAGAAGAAGTAGTAATGACCTCCCTTAGGGATTAGGGATATTGATTAGTCAAATAAAGAAAATCTTTGCTCTAATTAAAAATCATAAATGTTTCAAACAAATTATAATAATTTCACGACCCGAGTAACTTAGCGGTCAATATAAATGATGAATTTAGATGTCTGTTCTGGGTCTCGGTGTTTGTGTTTTAGTACTCACATGTGCACCTATGATACAGGAAAAAATCTAGTGTAAGTGAGTCTAGAAATTATTATTTTAACCACAGCAATAAATTACAATACTTGGGAACCACAGAAAAAGTGATATAATGAACAAAACTTCACATAAAACGGATCATTAACGTAATCATCACTTCGTAAAACAAATTGCATGTCAAAAGGTGTTAATAGATTAACCACTGTAAGGGGCGTTCCACACGGGCGGTCGACCGTAACTTTACAAACAAATTAAGTGTATAAAATTTTCAGGACAATTACCCAGCAACACCCTAGCACAGGGCTTCTCAAAGTGTAGTACACGTACCCCTAGGGGTATGTTAATAGAATGGAGTAAGTGACTGGAACGTTATTCACGAGCTATGCACATGATGGTGCTGACTTCATTAGATCAATGCAAAATTGCTCTTAAAATCAACGCAAGTTGCGATAAGAAATAAGCCCATTTAAAACAATAATTGATGACACGCTTGTATTATTCTTTGTTACTGCTTTTCTTTTTTCATAAAATATTTTATTTTGTTGCCTTCAAAGCTGTTTTTACGGTAACTTAGGTACAGTTAGTAAGTAAATTATAGTTTTTTTTTTTTTAATATTTTTAAGGTGTTTACGAGGTGTTTGAAAATATAATAGAGGTACACAGTAGTAAGGGGTTACAAGTTTGAGAAACCTTGCGCCAGCACGTTCCATACCAAAATTGGTTAGGTTTTCACACTCCGATGCACATCGAAGCTTCATTGAAATGGGAGCCGTGCATTTAACATATAGAGTCGAGATTACAAGATTGTTTAAGTGATTGTAATTTAAAATTAGTAGTAACAGTGGATTGGACGCACGCGTACGTTTTTACAATCAGAGGTAACAGTGCATGTAATCGCGATGATTGTTAATGATTGGTGTAACAAAAACTGTTTGCACGTTTTACCGCCGATTATACTTGTTCACAGGCAATTCATTGTTTTTATTTGTTTTTGTTGTTAAAATGCTTCATGTATTTATAATAAGATTTTGAATCAATTGTGTTTGGGAAGTTTTGGAATTAGTTGACTATTAGATACTTTATAATATTTGGTGGGAACTAATTTCTTGTTGTACTGTATTGATTGTTGTTGTAGTTTGACATTCAAAAAGTGCTCTGTAAAGAACCTATTTTGAATAAAAAAAAATTGATTTGATTTGATTAATTTCTAGTTAAAGGAAGGCATATTAAGTCAGTGAAGAGACTTCTATTAAAATTATTTGAATAAATGCACTGTATTTGGATATAAGAAAGGTGCAAATGAATGTTCTTCAAGGCAACCTTTAGGTATCAATATTTCATGGGTCCATCCATAGATAAGTATAGATAACTCACTGCCTTGTAATTGAAGGAAGCCATTAAATGGCTTAAACGGCTGACAATGTGTCCGCCATTTAATGGCCGCCATGGTGTAATTTACGCGGAACAATGCCGGCATGAGTAGTTAAGTGGTGCAAAACACGAAATCTAAGAAAAACTACATTTTTTTTTTTATTTTGCAAAGACGAAAATAGATGACAGTGACAATTTCAATTGTCAAAACCGGTTACATTTTCTTGTCAGAAGTGAGTAATCAGACGATCTGTATCTGATTGTCACTGCTGCCCATATGTACGAAATGATGTAGGTATATGGATACCACGTGAACTCTAATACAGATGTGTTACTTCACCTGAAAACATCGAATTGGAATATCTCGTGTAAATGTGTGTATCGGGTGTCGTGTTAAAGAAATTCATAGAACAATGAGAGTCACAAAAATTCCTCCGTAGCTGATAGAATTATAAGAAAAGTAAAAGTTATACAATAATATCTTTATTTACATTAACAGAATTAACACTAATTAAATTAAAAAGCAAAATTAAAACTATTTTTATAATTTGTCTCATTTATACAAATCTAAAGGTTATATTCTAAGGAACAGCGCTCTCGATTAGTAAATAGAAGGTATCAATAGAACCGACTAAGTACACTCAGTAACAAATTACTGTAACCATGCATATGTATCTGTCGGTAGTGTCGGTACAGTCGCGTCGGAAAGCAAAAGAACGTCCAATTAAACCGACAAGTAGCAACGCTCCGTACTTGTCGCGTCGTATGTATTGTCGCAGTCGCACTGTCGCTCTGGTGAACAGATATTTGTAAGACTCGACTGGTTTCTTTTAATACTTACTTTTAAACTTCACGATGTTTTTACTGTAACATACTTATCTTATACGTAGAATAGCAAAAGCGATCTGAAGATGGATTGTTGACCGTTCGTGACTAAGTTTTATAGACACTTGCTTGCTTTGGAGGACACGTTAAACCATTGTAAATATTTTTACTTAAAATAATAAGTACCATGAAGTACTATTGATTTGGTACGAAATCCATAACAAATAACTACTTACAGACGTACGTATAGTCGCGACGGATAGTGAAATAAAATCTGATTATATAGACACGTGGCAGCGACAGTCGCTACTTGTGTCGCGGACGCATTGTCGGAATCATATTTAAATTCGATCGAATTCTCAAAAGAGCGCTGAACCTTTTAAAGCTGTGGGTACACTTTTTAAGGCTTAAGATTCATGAATAATTAATTGATTATAATAAATTTGAAATGAATTTAAAAACAAACATTTCATATGAATAATGTGAAAATATTATATAATTTTAATGTCCTGATAGGAGCCAATATCTAAATACAATCAAACTACAAATTACAGCAACTTATCCATGCATGTTTACAGTCGTGACGTAAAGCGAAAGAACGTCCAATTAAGCTGACAAGTGGCAGCGACGGTCGCTACTTGTCGCGTCGCCGACGTATTGTCGCAGTCGCATTCAATGTCACCTCCGAAAGAATGCGAGACGTTTAAAAGTAGTGACAACGCTTTTATTAAGTTTATGTATTTTAAATAATCATTCAATCATAATTGACAACTGAACATTTAGACACAATTTTATTCGTTTGACATTAATAAAGATTTTATTATAAACTTAAATATTTTTACTCATATACGAGGCAATATCTAAATACAATTGGACAAGAAATTACTGCAACTTATCTATGCATATGTACTTTGCAGTTTGTATACTCGATACAGTCGCGACGTAAAGCGAAAGAACGTCCAATTAAGCTGACAAGTGGCAGCGACGGTCGCTACTTGTCGCGTCGCCGACGTATTGTCGCAGTCGCATTCAATGTCGTCTCGGGAAGAATGCGAGACGTTTAAATGTATTGAATATACTTTTATTATGTTTAAGTAATTTGTAATAATTATTAAATTATAATTGATTACTAAAATATTTAGACACAATTTTATACGTTCGAAATTAATAAATATTTTATTATAAACTTAAATATTTTTACTCAGATACGAGGCAATATCTAAATACAATTGGACAAGAAATTACTGCAACTTATCTATGCATATGTACTTTGTAGTTTGTACACTCGGTACAGTCGCGACGTAAAGCGAAAGAACGTCCAATTAAGCTGACAAGTGGCAGCGACGGTCGCTACTTGTCGCGTCGCCGACGTATTGTCGCAGTCGCATTCAATGTCGCCTCCGGAAGAATGCAAGACGTTTTATAGTAGCGGCTACTTTTATTACGTCTAACTTTTTTACTACCAATTAATAATGTTTACGTTTGTGAACGAAATGATACGTGTAAGCTAGTCTAAATCTTTTTCTTTATACTTATATAAAAATCTGCTTCTGTAAGTTCGTGTCTGTTAAACCCGAAAAGAAGTCGATGGATTGTTATACTTGTATATATTTAAAAAAAATTAAATTGCTGTAACAAAAAGATTCATGCCGTTCACCTGATAGAAGTACCTATATTCAAATAAGATAAGGTAGGGAAGGTCCATGTATATTCAAATACGATTAAAGTCTATCACAGGTGAAGACTAAGTTAATCCCATGCATTCATGAGATCATCATGTCATCCGTATGTTCAAACCGGGACACAGCCTAACACTGTTACCTATAAGGCAGGCATAGATATTTATTTCTTTACTCTTAAGCATCTTACTCATTTGCTTATTTGCCATGAGTATACTCACTTTCATTTATATCCAGCTATAGTAAACTGTAATATATCTTTACGTTAACGTAGCTTTATATAAGAATTTAATCTTTAGCCAATATTAAAATTTTGTGTCAATATTTTCAAAAACAACTTTGCATCGGTTGCAATGTCTTTGATATGTACACAGACGCTAAATCTAACTGCAGTAATTTAAAAAAAAGGCTGTCCAGTTTTTTTTTTGTTTTCAATTTTGGCTAAAATTATCTCACTAAAATTTCTTACATAAAGCGTTATCGTAAAGATGGTTTACCTTTCGATCGTCAGGTTGTAATAATATACAATAGATAACAAAACACAGGTTTCCATTTCATTAATCTAAATTAGGGTTTCCCAGTCATGGCAGATAAGCGAGTGAGTAAGTGGCCTAACAGTAAACACGGATTTTTGAAAAAGCGGCCGAAGTCAATTATCTATCCGACCAATTGTCCGATGCCCGGACCAATAAAATTAATCTTAACACAACCGACGCCATTACGTACCGGACCGTATTAATCTCGAAGCGTTGATTAGTAAAACTATAAAAGCGGAAGTATCACAGGAATGCGGTTAATGAGAGACTGAAAGCCGATTTTATGGTTGATCGTTAAATGGCCGACAATTGTCTAATTGTTGCCTACCTTACATCTACCGTCGTGGGAAGACGGCAGCCGACTGACTTAGAAAGTCTAAAACTCATTTTATAGCGTCACAAGATTCTAAATTCGAATTGTAATCGGAACAACGAATCGCTTTTAATTCCATTTTCGAAGAACAAAACGATTTCACGGTAAGTAGTTGGTTGGTTGACAAATTATTTACGGCTTGGATGGTAGTATTAACGATAAGGATTATAAATTAAGGCTATAAAAATATGAACTTATGTCATAATTAAGTAGCTTAAAAACATGAAACATGTATGTTTATGGTACCTACATCGCACTCGAAAGCCTACTAAAATTAAGCCGGTAGAAAAATGTGTTTGCATCTTTATTTATATCGTCGTAATTTAATTAATCAGCCGTTTATTTTTTATTTTATGTACAATTCATTTTGTTAAGCACTCTTAAATCGATTATTTTATCGATCCATAATTAAGGATTAACTAGCAGTTAACTACTTAATATAGTACTTAGGTACATTGTTAGGGTATACTTAGAACATCAAAATAATTATCGTGATCAACCCTTCATCGTGATCAAAAACAAAAAACAATATCAAAAATAGGCACGTCGGGTAGGTAGATAAGTATTCAATCGAAATAAATCCATGAGCGCCGGTTACGTCTTACTATTAGACTGCATGCCACCTCAATTTTATAGAAAAAGAAATGTTTTTTTTTTTTTTATAATATAGAAGTAGCAGACGAGCATGCAGTCCATCTGATGGTAAGTGGCTACTGCCGCCCATGGACATCTGTAATAAACCCCAGATATAATAAGATATTCTTACCTGAGGTCGACCACAAATGCGCCGCTACCCCTGAGGACTAAGCTGGAGCCCCTCGGAAAAGTATGTCTCCCTTACCACACCATTCAAACCAGAACACAATAGCGCTTAACACTGCTGTTATACCTAAAGCAGAAATAGGTGTGGCAGTGGTGCCGCCGGAGTCAAACCACAATGGGTTCTACCACCTTCAAATACATACATATAACCAAATTGTATCCTTAATACTATGACTCAGTAGACACCTCATTCTATAAGAATCTTAACTGCATGCACTTTTTTACAGGGAACTTGCTATAACTTTTTATATTTTACAGATTAACCTCAAAACCTGCTGGACAATGGCACTGACGGTTTACGACGGTCTGCTGAACAGAGGGTCAACGTTCGATTCTCTGCTAGGTAACGTATAGGATTGTCCCTGTAGTACCGGGACCAGAATAGGGCTACGGTATCCCCTACCTGTCGTAAGAAGCGACTAAAAGGGGCTTTCGGGGTTACGGGCGGCAAGAGTGGGAGCTCAAACCGTCCAGCAAGCGACCCCGGGAAGGACAGCGGTTTTGTGTGGTCGCATATCGCTGTAATCATCAGGGGATGTGAGAGGAGCGTAAATTGCTCCCCCAGGGCAGAGCCCGATAGAAGGGCATCGCGTTAGGACGACTCCGGTTGTGTTCCGTTGGAGATCCCGGAGTTCTCCACGAAACGCTGAGGACGGCCACCGGGGGGGTTTTAGTGCGGTAAAAATCCCACATAACACGGCGTCACTCCCATGGCGTCGGGTACCTTTTGAAGGTTTCCCCCACGTCAACAAAAAAAAAAAAAGGTAACGTATAGGATAAATGTCGATGAAGATATATGTCATTTCTATTCACATACATATATTAACAAATGTTTATGATAAGATACAAAAGGCCATGTTATCTAACTAATATTTTCTCAGATAACCTTTTTGATTACTATAAATAAAAGTGGACAGAAAAGAATAAGAGGAGGTACTAATAGTGATGTAACTATTTATATTCTTTTATATTTTGGTGTGTAGAATATTGAAACTCGAAGCTTGCAGCTCAGGACCTTTTTTACCGTATTAGCTCGATTGATTTCAACTTATACCTAGTCTTTATGAAAATAGTTACAGATGTCTATAGGAGCCATTGACACCTTACAAAGGTGGTAGAAATCTCTGTGATTTGACTTTGGAACTAATAACAGCAGTATTAAACTTTGCTGTGTTCCGCTTTATAGGGTGGTAAGGAAGACATACTTATCTGAGGCATTCCAACTTAGTTCTCAGGGATATCAACGCTACTATTGCCAAACTCAGATAGGAATGTAATCTTATCTGAGATTGACTGCAGATGTCCATGGGCAGCAGTTGCCACTTCCCATCAGGTCAGAAAAAAATTGGAGTACATATCAGTCTCCTAGTTCAATATACAAATCTAACCGACTATGAGTACATTACCGTTTCTGAGGTGTTACTAACATTGTAAATCAAATGTTTCCAATAATTATAAAGCCGGGTGTCAATTATCCATCTGGAAGTAATTCTAAAGGACATTTGAAACATCATGCGGTTGACCGTCAGGGAGACAGGTGGCAGATCCTACAAGATAACTGTTAGGTATCACTTGTTAGATAAAAAGATAGATAAATAGTATTGTCAAAGTATTATGTAAGAAAGATATGTAATAATTCCAAATATGAAGTCGATTATTCATATAGAAAGCAAGTATCTATTGTTTAGTCTACGCTACTCGTCCGTCAGTCTGTTTTTAAAGAGCTTTATCATTTGTAATAGGATTTCTAGTTCGTATTTTCCGAAATACGTATTATCAGAGCATAAAATGATTCTAGAATAAGAAATAGATGATTCTAAGTTTAAAGAGTCAGTAAGCTGTGCTTTGAAGTCATAAAGAAGATACATTTCAACGCATGAGATAGTCCAACTAAATCTTCCTTAAGTAAACTCCTATCCTACTGAACGTTGCCTAATGGTTTGAGGGTGGATCTGACAATTCACTATCATGTGGATGCATGGTCGGTGTTACTCCTATATATATCCAGGAGTTTTACCTGAAGTTCATCACAGATGCGTTGCACAGATTTAGGAATCTGTCAAGAAGTCAGGACTACTAAGATGGTCGCCAAATATGTAAATCAGCCGGTATCCACACTTTTCCACCGAAAGGTAGCACTTATTTAACGCCCAAAATAGGTGTGTCCAATATACATATTTTAAAATCTCCAAACATTCGTATTTTAAAGATCCTGTAAAATGTATTTCTATAAATTATCAACAAATTTTCATATAAGCCAGCGAGTAACGTCGCGCGTATAAGTCAGTAAACGAACTAGACCAGATGTACCCACAATGCTTACAAATCACGCTTATTTTAATAAGCGTAGATAGACCGATAACGGTTGGTGGTCCGCTAAGTATTTGTTAATAATCGACACGTACGTAAATTACAGCCGTTTTTAATTACACGCGTGTATTTAGTATGTAATTTCGTATAATTGTGTTTTGTGTTGATTTATGTGGAACGCCTTATGGGCGGAGCCGGCAATTTTATTGTTTCGGTTTCGGCACGGTAACGGTATTCAATAGTTATCGGTACTTGAACAGGTTAAAATGAAATTTGTATTACGCTTAATACGTGGCCCGAGGCTGTGAATCAATTCGATTGAAAATCTCGGAGCGTTTTATGGAAATTAGGTGCCGTGTGTGCACCTGATGGTGTTTATTTTAATGGACCACCATTTTTTTAAATATAGGAATAGTAGACGAGCATGCAGTCCACCTGATGGTAAGTGTCTACTACCACCCATGGACATCTGTAACTAACCGCAGATAAACTTAGATTCCCATCTGAGTTTGGCAATTGATGCGTTGATACCCCTGAGAACTGAGTTGGAATACCTCGGTTAAGTATGTCTCCCTTAAAACTGGACACAGAAGCTATGTGCTGCTTTATTCAGTTTTAACTATTATTAGTCAGAAATAGGTGTTTACCACCTTCGTAAGTTGTCAATGGCTCCCATAGATATCTGTACACATTTTCACAAAGACTAGGGGCTTAAGTTGAAATCAATCATCTGAAGTCGTCCATAGATGCGCCGCGACCCCTAAGGACTAAGCTGTAATACCTCAGAAAAGTATGTCTCCCATACCACACCCTTCAAACTAGAACACAGCGCTTAACGCTGTTTTTAATAGGCAGAAATAAGTGTGACTGTAGTGCCTTTAATGTTGAACCATAGTTCTATCCATACTCTATTCTACTAGATTTTTTGCATGGTGCTCGTCTGCAACTCCTATATTATAAAACAAAGTTACGAGCATAAGCTAGTGTAATAAAACGAAATGATTAGAGAGATAGTATGCAAATGTATTATCTAATAGTCTATGATAACGGGACATTGCCTCCGCTGAACACCTGTCCCAAACTTAATTTAGTCATTCGTGCCACAATCGTTACTTTAATGCCACCAATATAATCTAATAGATGTTTTTAAACACTCAGATTCTTTAAAATTGATTGTGATTTTAGAAATCATTAATTATTATACTTGTTTTATACTAAAATATAAAAACACTTTTTAAATAATCGTAGTCCCATGCAAATATTTCATGCCATGAACACGACGATATGTTTGTCTGGCCGGGGAACGAACCCAGAACTCACTACATGTTATATACGAGTAGATATGGCGAACACTGTGTAATGCAACTGTGATCGATTTGCCAATTTATTCTTATTACTCTTTCAATTATAAATATATACAGGTAATTAAATTACATGTAATGTGATCTATACTAATATTATAAAGAGGAAAACTTTGTTTGTTTGTTTGATTGTAATGAATAGGCTCAAAAACTACTGGACTGAGTTTAAAAATTGTTTTACCATTCGAAAGCTACATTATCCATGAGTAACATAGGCTATATTTTATATGAAATATATTTGATAAATAGATTTTGAGGCGGTACAAAGTTTGCCGGGTCAGCTAGTGTAAAGTAAATTTGAAGATTTGTATTTTACTTATTTTTAATTTTTAGCTTATAAAAAATGCAGTTGTTTCGAAATCACAAACAGATATCTAAATGTCTGTGGATTAGCAAGAATAATTTAATAGTAAGCCTTCCATCTTTAATGTCTATCACAGCTACAGTAACCAGAATTAAAATTAAACATTATCTCTGTAATAAGGGTCTCTACACACAAGGAGGGAAGTCAACAGCCCCGCGGTCCATTTGGGGCGCGGCCAGTTTTTGCCCCGGCTCGGTCGGTCCACGCGAACGCATTGTATTACAAATTGTAATATTCCCTTTATATGGCCTCTCTGCAGAGAGATGGGTAATTAGATACTGACGCGAACGTATTGTAGAGCTTTTTTTAACCTTTTCTGGTATGGCAGAAAAAAATCTAAGTTTCTGCAACAGAAAGGACATTGTTATGGAGAAATAAATGAAATAATATAAATGGTAAGCTATATTTAATGACAAAATACTCGTCGAATATTAAAGAGTTTATGCTTCGTCAACACGAAGACACAATAAGGTCAATTATTGTAATAGAAGAAGATAACTGATGCATAATGGCGCCTTGTGCAAAATAATGATAATAGTTATATTTTTGTAACAAGGATCTGTACACACAAGGAGAGAAGTCAACAGCCCCGCGGTCCATTTGGGGCGCGGCCAGTTTTTGCCCCGGCTCGGTCGGTCCACGAGAACGCATTGTATCACAAATTGTAATATTCCCTTTATATGGCCTCTCTGCAGAGAGATGGGTAATTAGATACTGACGCGAACGTATTGTATAGTTTTTTTATAATCTTTTCTGGTATTGCAGAAAAAATCTAAGTTTCTGCAATAGAAAGGACATTTTTATGGAGAAATGTATGAAATAATATAAATGGTAAGTTATATTTAATGACAAAATACTCATCGAATATTAAATAATTTATGCTTCGTCAACACGACGACACAATAAGGTCAATTATTGTAATACAAGAAGATAACTGATGCATAATGGCGCCTTGTGCAAAATAATGATAATAGTTATATTTTTGTAACAAGGATCTGTACACACAAGGAGAGAAGTCAACAGCCCCGCGGTCCATTTGGGGCGCGGCCAGTTTTTGCCCCGGCTCGGTCGGTCCACGAGAACGCATTGTATTACAAATTGTAATATTCCTTTTGTATGGAGTAGAGAGATGGGTAATTAGGTACTGACTTGGACGTATTTTAGAGTTCTTTCTAACATTCGTAAGAAAAAAGAGATTCAGAAGAAAGTAGCTTATTGCTTGTATGTGGATGTAACCAAAATGCAACAAAGTAGACAAGGACTCAACTAATGAGTTTATGAAGACGAATAAATAAATTTTAACTCATATTTTATAAAATTTGGGGAGCAAACGAGCATGCACTACACCTGCACAACACACAAAGATAGAACAGACATAAATGCTTTGTTACTCCTGACAGCCAAGTTGAAATACTTCGCATGTGTGCCTCCCTTATAAATCAAAACACAGCAGCGATTACTCCTATTATAAGGAAAAAATCTCTTGAATACTAGATAAAAATTCCATATTACTTGCTTTTCAACAGGCGGATACAAGTATCCACAACATTTTATCCTTAAAAAGCCTAACAGCTAGGAATGCGAGGGATAGTTACTCAGTTCGCAGTTACATTTATATTTATAAAGAAAAACTATACCAATTTGTGCTTCAAAACGAATATTGCGCAATTTTTTACCATTTCCCCGACACTTAAGAGTGTCACTAGAACCGTAAATATCAATTTAAAGACCATACCTTTTTTGTAGAGACAGCTGGATAAAAAAGCTATTTGTAGTAACACTTTGTACGCATACATATTGTATTTAGCATCATTACAGCTTCGTACGTAACATGTACCAAGTTGAGAAAATCTGAACGGAATACGAAACGAGGGGAAAATAGCACTTAAGCCATAAAGCTATTGGCGGCCTGAGCTGAGAATCGAAGCCTGATCTTTACGTCGCGTCTGCCTTCTAAGGCGTTATAATAAGTCGTCTAGTTCACGTCCCGTGTTGCGTTTTTCAGACTTGCTCACTTGCATTTTAAGTTTTTATTCCGTGGCTACACACTTGCCAAACGATCACATTCAAACGTGGGGATAGAGCGTTTGGTTTAGCTCGTGTAGGTTCGCAAGCAGTAGTATAGCTTTTGATCAAGTCAAACGTTTGTAGATGTTTGAAGTTTGGTGTTTGTGGCAAACGCCTAGTGTGGTTACGGCATTAGAATTACAATAAATTTCAATATTATGTTTTTTACATATCATTAGTATAACTTACAAACTTTTTATACTGCGTAAGCTTTTAAGGTTTTTCTTATAAATAAAGAGAGATATACCTAACCTCACTCTTAAGGCAGTCGTCGCTGATTGTAAAAAGTAGATAGGGAGAAGGCATAGGAAGTAACTTTATGCCAATTGTGGTTATTTAAGTGGATTTGATCACAGTAAAGGGCATAAATAAATGTTATGCGAATAGGTATATGATTCCTTTTTATATAAAACCCTTTATAGTAGATACGTGTGTTGAGTGACAACGACAAAGTACACACACAAAGACAAGCGCATTAGCACCCAGACCCAGAATTGTTTTGAATTAAATTGAAATGTTAATGACTTTGACTTCAAACTGACCTTGAAACGAACCTCCTACCCTCAGCGCAATGTCAAGGTAACAACTCATTTAGAAGCATCGTCATATAATATAATAGGTAGTCAATTATAACTATAAACTTTTATTTTATAATGTTTTTTATATAAATTGTTTTTGGGATAAACCCCTATCGATATTATGTAGATAATATTTTCCGTTTTACCTCATAATACACTGACAATAATAGCTCTGGGAATTTTAAAACAACAAAAGAGTAAAGGTAAGATGAGATTTGTCATAAATGACTCAGTTATTACTTAGTCATATCGGGTATCGATGAAGCGAATTTTATAGAAATCTTAACCGGTATAAAAATCGAAATGATCCGTGTTTAGTATAGACTTGCACAATTTTATGTAATTCATTTTTATCTTCGAAAATGGAGATTGCTATGTATTATTTTATGTACGTATTGTTAGAAATATATTCAAATTATTTTATTATTTTAATTAATTATTATGTATTATATTCATGATGTGTTATTTTTGTAATAGTAAGTATATAGTCACTGGCTGGTACGATTGTATGAGTCAGCATTCAAAAAGAAAAAGATGGGTTTTGACGTTGGAGTTATATTTTGCGCGGGAATAATAAAAGTTGTAATTTGGTTCAAGAAATATGTTTATTCTTTCAGTATGTTTTATGTTTGTATTATTTTAATTGAAATAGCTAACAAGTTACCAGATGGTAAGTGGCTATTGCCGCCCACGGTATTCTATAATTAACCCTAGATTCTACCAAAAATCGGCCATAGATGCATTGCTTCCCCTGTGGACTAAGTTTATATCGTATCTCTTCCTTACCAGGAGGCCTACCATCATCTTTTAAAAACCATCATAGTTCAGGAAAGTTTTATTTCAATATTGTTTTGTTTCGTACCACGACCTTAAAACAGTAAAATATTCCGTCACAATACTTATTCGTTTTTCACTTATCCATTGTATAAAACCAACTGAAATCGTGATATTTTGCTTAAAAAGTTAAATTTCCTGCAAAAAAATAATGAATCATACCAACTAACATAATACAAAACTGCTTATTTTAATGTTATAAAAACAATCTTACTTTAACGAGGTCGTGGTACAAAAATTCAATGTATGATTAAAATAATATTGTTTTAAGAGATGGTAGTAACCCCCCCCCCCCCCCAGACCTTAAAAACCACAACACAGCATCGCTGTTATTATAACACAAAATTAGGTGTGACGGTGGTGCTCCTAGGGTCGAATCACGAAGGCTAATTATTATTAGTATTGTTGAATACTTAATTGCATTGCACTTTATAGCACAACTTTGTCATAGTTCCGAAGGAAGCGAACACACGTGCTACAACCACACTGAACACTGCCGTCGGCGACTGCCGACAGTCGCTGACGATATCGAAAGAAATCGGTGACACTCGCTAGTGGTTGCTGGCGATGGGCAGTAACAGACAGGTAGTGTCAGTGATGTTCGTCGACTATTGTTAGTGACCATAGAATTTATTTTTGTTTTCGAGGGGGAAAACTTTGAAAGGTGCCGTGGAAGCGACACAGGGTTATGTGGGATTCTAACAGCACTAAAACCCCCCTGGTGACTGTTCTCGGCGCTGCGTAAAGGACTCTGGCATCTCCAAAAGAACGCAACCGAAATCCTCTTCGTGCCTATAGCCTAGAGTCATCAACTGTCCTTGATTGTTGCCAGCGATTGTCGCCGACACGCAGTGCTATTTCACTATCGCGCATGTGTTGTTCCCCTTATAAGTGCACACTTAATCAATTACCATAATAATTCATTTTCCATTAAGATTATATTCACAATTAGAAGATATATTAAAATTTATATTATATGCAACGCGATTTAGCATAAATCTGCAAGCATTACCGCTTCTCACTCTTTGTATGCAAAATTATAAATTAATACCATTTACAAGTGGATTTATACAATGTTGCATAAGTATGATGTTTATATTATTTATAGTAAATATATACAAAACGATTCGATATTAGATTGTGCGCTTGTTCACGTTAGAAATAAATGGATAGACACAGTATTTAATTAGATAATCACTTTAAAAAAAATCGCAGGATTCCCACAAAAAGCCACGACACGAACGCCACGTCGTGTCATGACGTGATATCACGTCATATCATATGTATGTGTTTGCATTAAGACATCATTGATAGATTCATGTTCTATTGTCAACTAGACATATATCATAATCTTTATTTATTCAACAAGGAAAACGATTGGACGATGTGACGTGAAACGTTGGGACGTCGTGGTAATTAACGACGTGAATGGTAAAAATTCCCGACACGACGTCGTGATGTTACAACTTTTATTAGGTAGAAATTCTTAAATTTAGATTTTTGGCAAAACATTTATTAATTATTATTAATAACAGGCATTAGGGCCTTTACATCTACATGCATATAACGTACAGACGCGTGCCGTAGCAGACATGTTTTGATTGACTTAACTTATTTTTCCAAACACAGCCTTTTTTGTACGAGGGGGAAACCTTCAAAAGGTACCGAGGTTCAAAAGGTGGCGTGGGAGCGACGCTGGGTTATGTGGGATCTTACCACACTAAAACCTCCCCGGTGGCCTTCCTCGGCGCTGCGTAGAGGGCTCCGGGATCTCCAAAGGAATGCAAATGGAGTCTTCCGCTCCCGCTTCGAGCTCCCACTCTTGCCCCCCGCAACCCTGGAAGCCCCCTTTTAGTCGACTCTTGCGACAGGCAGGGGACACCGTAGCCCTATTCTAGTCCCGACACTACAGGGAAATTCCAAACATACTCGTAGCCTGTGCGTAAAAAAAATTGTAAAAAATTATGATTTTGACTAACAAATTCAATGTTTGTACATATAAAATAAATGCTTTAGTCGTTGTAGAAGCTACTTTACAATAACATAGTGTTGTTTATTCACAGTATGTGCATGTAGGTGTGGAAACGAGTTAAGTTTCTGCTTCTAGACGGTTACCATTTTATAAACACTATTGTTTGTAATCTTATCCCCGTTGCACAATATATGATACAACGGAAAATCTCTATCACTTCTAAAATACCCAGTTTATGCTTTAAGCTATAGAGTCCCACTGCGAGAGGTAAGCGATAAGATAATTATAAAAATATCTCTTAAAACTTTTTTTATACCCGGACTTATTACGTCATTCTGGTCTTACCGCGAAGAGGTAAGCGATGAACATTTTTTACCCTTTAAAAGTATTTTGAATAATTAACTAATTTTAGCACTTCGTCTTACAGCTTTAAATTGTAACACAGTAGTAGATATAAACATCACTATTAAAAAACAGAATCAGAAATATTTTTATATAAATTGTGAAAAGGGCACGCAACATAGGCACTACTCCTAGGCTCGAAATCATAACTTAGGCTTAATTCGAATTTGTGTCCGAACTAGATCGAACTCGGAACTCCCATGTCAGATTGTTATAATGATCTCTGCGCCACACACGTGTCCTTTAAAATAATAACAATATATTTACTTTTATAAAATAGTTTTTTAACTCTCGCTTTCCAAATAACGATGAAACAAGTACCTAACGTTGGAAAACATACAAGAAAACCAAGTAGCACTAGTGACCGAGTTACGTCTTTCGTGAATCGATATAATCTAGCCTTTCAAGCTCCGATTTGGTAGTGCCGCTAATTGTTCGATTAATCGCTACTGTACATAACTAGCAAATACTAAGCATACTTAAAACAGCTTTACTGTGTGTCTATTTTATAAAAATTTTAACTTTATTGTATCATAATTATTTGAACAAAAAGTGTTATAACATTAAAATTCATACCTAATGAAGGCAGTTTGCTTGTCAATTTTGGTACAAAATAGTAGGTAGGTATGTAGGTGAAGTGTAATGTATGTGGTAAGTAGGAAATAAAAAAGAAAATGCAATAGAAATATAATTATATATTATTAACGCATATTCCGACGTTGATTTTTAAAGGTGGTAGAACTTTTCTTTGTTCGACCAGCTACTTCACTTCACTTTTACTACATTTGTTTTCCCTTATAACAAACATGATGAGCGCTGCTATTTTGATGTGAAAAATGTGGTAAAGGAGATACACTTGTACGAGGCGTTCCAACTTAGTTCTAATAAGAAGCACGCTTCTGTGACCTATCTCAAGTAGGACTCCACTTCTATTTGGAGTTCATTACGTCATATGTCACTAATCACGCTTTATCTTTGGTGCCAAAATCATGAATTAAATAACACAAAATTTAAACGTAAAATCGCGTAAGATAACTAAAAAGGAACATTCCTTACCTTAACTTAGTCTCACAGTCAAATTGACTTCAGATATAATTAATGCTCTCCATCGACCGATCATTGCAAGACACCATTAAAACGGGCAGCGTTAAAAAAATCACACATCTATTAAACTGATTAGATTCTATACGTAATTTATTGTCAGCCGTATAAGCCAGTCGCCGAACTGGACAATGCCCGCTAGAGCAGGACAGACAGAGGTTTAGTGCGAGACAGGTATAGTGGGCCTTGCAAGGTGATTTCAGTTGCGTCTACGCAAGCTTATAGTCAGGTTGTAACACACACAAGCGCGTTCACGCGCGCCTTTTTCGAAATCGCGATGTTACAAAAATAACAACGTTTATGTTCTAATACGAATCCGATTGACATCGGATCCCGGACGATGAATGTACAAATAGGGACCAAATCGTAACTATGACTATTGAAAGTGCGTGAAAAGAGATTAGTGGATTTTTTCCATAACAAAACCAATGCTGATAGTGATGTGTGCTTCCAATGTTTTGGTACTGAAACCTTGTTGCGAATGTGCGTTTTTCGAAATAACTGTGAAGTGCAGTTAGAAACTTTTTCGGAGTTACAAGGTGACTATTTTTATTACTTACTTCTCTATTTACTTTAGGTAACACAGAGCGCATACTAATTGTGTTTGTGTAGCGGCGAAGCAAACTTTTTGTGCAGATAAAAAATCTTTTCTATTATAAAGTCGTCAAGTGTAAGGTACTTATGTTTGAAGCACCGATGTATAGATTTCTAATTGCACATACGCAAAGCTGATTATCGTATTATTAATGGTTGCGATTCAAAATATTGCAGAAATTTATCACGTGGCAATTAGTATTATAAATTATCGGAAACACAAGATGATTAAGACAGCGACATTATTTTCAGAGAAATGTAGAGAAACGAGTATAATTATCGAGATTTTTATCCTCTTGGTAAATGTAGGCACTATAATTTACTACAATACAAGGAATACTTTTGTTCTATTACTTAGAAGTAGGTTTATACTATGACTAACATTTATTTTTCGATAAGGTAGGTATGCGAATATTATGATTGACGACTTTTTCTATACAATTGAAAGCTAGCAAAATTTATTGACTAAACGACTATCTAGTTTTGGCGAGCAAACTTTCAAATTGTTTAACCTTATCATTAATCATACAAAAATGAGTTGCTCTATTAATATTTCTGTCTGTTATCAACGATTGTTATTTTTTAAGATCAAAATTATTATTAGCACGTTGTATACATACTACCGTGTATAGTACATAGTACTTGAACTTAAGTATGTTCAAAACATGACACGACGGACTAAAGAAGAATAATTAGTGGACTATGAGAATTTGTATTGGTACTAATTGAGAGTTAACAGCACTTTATTTAAAGATTTACAATAAATGATTTTGGAAATATAAAATATATTTTATGAAAAGGATTTAAAATACAGAGTATATAGAGTTTTATTTAGTGTCATCTAACTAAATGTACTCGCATTACATTACACATCTAGACATGAACCATTCCCGAAATTCAAAATTATTTTAGCCAAAATATCTAAAATCCGTCTCTTTACGTACTAACGTAAATACATTGTTGCCCATCTAACTTTACATAACAGAAGACAATTATCCCTCATAATACGTCTATCTAAATTTACACAACATAAAGCAATTATCCCTCATCATATACAAAGCATCATCATATATACAATACGATAAAACCACCTGTTCAATTTCACGCGCAGATTTACTCCGCATAAACCTATCATGGTCCCAGACACCGTCACGTCGCTAACAAGTGCGTAGGGCCCACGCATTCTGGAAAATGACAGCTACACCCGCTGCCGGCCAGGTGCGCGGCTCCAAATGTCATACAATGTTTGTGAATATTCCGATTGGGACTTAGGCTTGATTATTGATACAAATCAAAGGTACGGTACAACTTCGGTACGGACAGGTGTGTCAGAAGCTGTTAATAGATACTATAAGATTACATAGAATATGGGATTCAATTTACATCCTTACAAAGATTTACATATATGTAATTACTAGAATTACTACTGTATATACTACAAACTTTAAGCTCATATTTACCCCTTAAGGCTAACTTTCCAAAAACGATGTTAAGGGTGTTTTATTATTTCTAACCAGAAAGCTAGATACTATGTTCCATCACAACGATTTTCAATAAAAACTTTTAACCCATGTGAGCCCATTTCGTTAACAGAACTTATTACCCAAATTTTGTCATACGACAATGTTTTCGGATTTATTCCAATTGGAACTTAGGCTTGATTATTACAAATCAAAGGTACGGTTCAGAAGGTATGGACAGGTGTGTCAGAAGCTGTTAGTAGATACTATAAGATTACATAGAATATTAAATCAAATTCACATCCCTACAGACAATTACAAATGTGTTTTTAGTAGCTTTTGAGAGAGACTTTGTAGGCGTAAACCAAAACATAATACCATTATTAAGCCTCTTAAAGCTAATTTTCTAAAAGCGATGAAAAAGGTGTTTCATTATTTTAAACCAGATAGCCAAATACTATGGTTAAGACCTTGCTTCAAATTTAGTGGATTTTTAAAACGCACTTTGAACTCTGACATGTAGGTGCATGTGTGTGCATACGTCGTAAAAAACCTATTACTCAAATTCCACGCTTCTAGTTTCAGTAGTTTAAGCTGTAAGATGACAAATCAACCAGTAAGGAATTATTTTTATAAGTACAAAAGAAAACTACTTTAATGTAGAGTTTGGAGGAAACCTATTTAATACGTACTTTACTTGTTATCATGCTGCGTAGAACCTACGCATTTTCGAAAATGACAACACCCGCTGCTGGTCAGGTGCACGGTTTCAGATATCACAGGATAATTTAATTAATTTATAAGGATTTATGATTGAACTAGCATAGATACTTTAGCTCAAGTAAAAAGTTATTTTAATGTAGTACTAATACTCCTTTGTAATTGAATTTTCGTAGATGTAACCAAAAACCTATTGCCTAGATTTTCGTAACGCCATCAATATACGTCGTTTGTGATTCAGTTATTTGCTCAGGCTACTACATATTTCTGTTTATTAAATCAGTTTTTATAAAAAAAACTTTGTAAAACTTAACCTGACAAGTCTGTTCGTTTGAGTGCCAATATTACATGTTACAAAGTAACTCTTTTCCTTTCGGTGTAAGTTACACTTCTTATGGCGTAATTTACACCTTGTTACTCTAACAAGTGGATAAACCCACGCGTTTCGGGAAATGACAAACACCCCGTTGGCAGTCAGGTGTCCGGAACCTACGTCACTCAACAATGTTGCTGTTTCTCGTATAAGGACTAAGGAACCCTAAAATTATTTAAGTACTTATCAAGTATTACTTATTAAGTATCTTATATGGATAGATATATAAATTAGTCTTTTATAGGTAATATACAATTATTTTCCTATTTCATCGTCAACCTATTACATTCCCAATGCTGGGCATGGGTTTCCTCTTAGAATGAGAGGAGTTTTGCATACTGCGCTGGGTAAGGTGAATGGGTAGATTTCATACACCTTTAAGAACTTCCCTTTTTCCCTTAAGAATACTCAATCCTGGAGGTTTCCTGGCGATGTTTTCTTTCATATCTAAAGTGATTCGAACTTCGGACCTTGCAATTGAGAGATCAAGTTTCTAACCCCTACATTATCACTGTTTTGCATTAGTACTAAAGAACCCTAATTATTTTGATTCTTATTTGTGCATAGACCTATTAATTGGTCATTACTAATATCTACACGATAAATTTAATAAAAATGCAGACATAGATTACTTAATAATGCAAAAATGTTATACACGGTTCTTAATATTAAGTTAAAATATTGTTAAGCAATAAATTAGTATCAATCGATGCATGTTACGAAGTTATTTAATTCGGTATACAATTCTCAAAGCGGTATATTTCGTTCTAAATGTCACATACAATGTAGTAGTATAGAATTGTAATAGAAATAGGATGCAAATCTCCAAGTAGCTAAAGAGTTACAAATGCTGTAAGGCCATAAGAATCCTTATTTCAACATAGTCTTAGATATTCAAAATATTGTAAGAAAAATGTTCTTCAGTACCTTTAGTATGAGTTTTTATTTTTCT
The DNA here is from genome assembly GCA_014595695.2 of Epargyreus clarus clarus. NCBI lineage: Eukaryota > Metazoa > Arthropoda > Insecta > Lepidoptera > Hesperiidae > Epargyreus > Epargyreus clarus. Next base: position 1,882,798 of record JACTTY020000025.1, read on the forward strand.
ACAAAAATGACTGTTTTGTGTTTGTTTACGTATCTTCCATGCATTTCCAATCAGTACTGATACAGTCCGCTAGGGGCGCTGATTGGAAATGTATGGACAAATATGTAACAAATACAAAAACAGTTTTTTTGTAAAAATGTAAATTTTTTAGAAGCGTTTATGATAATGTCAATCATATAAATCTCAAAAAAATACCATTAAAATAAATAGTAAAATTCCAATTACCGATGCCACATGCCTGATTTTGGAAAATAGAGTGTCGTCTCTGTCTTAATCTGAGATTTTTAGCATGCCGATTTATCACCTGATTATTCATTATCCATTTAATTATCTTAGATATTTTTGAACATATCTACATAAATTAAATTTATTTTACATATATTTACCGTTGAGAAATACATAAGCACGAACCGTATTTTAAAAGCTCTAAACTCCATTTAATTAGTCTTCCAACATTAACGACATACCAAATTCTATTTTTAATTATGGTATTCAGGGAAATTCTCTAAAGTTGATAAATTCTTATTTAAACAATAGAGTCCAACGAGTGCAAGTAAATGGAGCATTATCAGCAGGTTCTAATATTAAAATAGGTGTACCTCAGGGCTCCATCCTAGGTCCGTTTCTATTTTTAGTTTATATAAATGATTTGCCAAATGTAGTAAAGGATTTATCTGAGGTTGTTTTGTTTGCTGATGACACTTCCTTGGTGTTTAGAGTAAAACGACAATCACAGGATACGAACGATATTAATGAAACTCTTTGCTGGATTCAGAACTGGTTTGATGCAAACAACCTACTCTTAAATTCTAATAAAACTAAATGTATTAAATTTATGCTACCAAATGTAAGGAGTACGGGGATGAATGTCGCTCTAAATGGTGAGACTTTGCAATTCGTCAATGAAACTGTTTTCTTGGGGATTACCATTGATTCTAAACTCCAGTGGGGTCCCCACATCTCTGCTTTGTCCAGCAGACTTAGTACTGCAGCTTTTGCAGTCAGAAGAATTAGACAGTTAACAGACATACCCACTGCCAGACTTGTCTATTTCAGTTACTTTCACAGCATTATGTCTTATGGCATTCTACTGTGGGGCAGTGCTGCTGACATAGACTCTATATTTACTATTCAAAAAAGAGCAATAAGGTCAATATATAGTCTGCGGCGTGGTGAGTCCCTAAGAGAACTGTTTCCCACTATTAATATATTGACGGTGCATAGTCAATACATTTATGAAAATATTATGTATGTAAGAAAACACACTGATATGTTTGAAAAAAATAGTAACCACCATAACTTTAATACCAGAAATAGAAATAAATTAGCAATTCCTAAACATAGATTATGTAAGGTGGCTAGATCTTTCGTGGGCAACTGTATTCGCTACTACAATAAAATACCCGACCACATTTTGAATCTCACAGAAAAAAAGTTTAAACATGTCGTTAAACTAACGCTATGTAAAAAAGCGTACTATAAAGTAAGTGATTATTTGACTGACAAAACGGTGTGGTCTGAATTACCTCCAGCTCCACATGTACCATTACGTTAAGTTAACATTGTCAAAAACATTTTTTTTAAAAAGATGTGTGTTATGGAGTTTCTTTCGCCGCTTCTTCTCCATAACGAAACACCTTGTGAAGTGGTGGTAGTTGCTTTGACATTCAAAAAGTGATCTGTAAAGAACCTATTTTGAATAAAAAATTTTGATTTGATTTTGATTTGATTTGATTTGAATAATTATAAATTAAAAACTAAGAACCACGCTAAAATCGTACAAGGAAAATCTTGATTCCTGACGCTCCTGATGACGACAATGGGATAAAATTATTAAAGTCGTGTTTTGTCTTGATAATTGTTCAAAATTTCAAATTAATCGGACCGTTCAGTGGGTATAAATTGAGTTCAAAGATTCAGTTACATACAAACATACATACAACCCAAGCTAAATAAAAGAGTGTTAAAAATAATTGTAGTGTCTTATAAAACGCGGCATTCCGGCTTAGTCTTCAGAAATAGTAACGCATCTTATTTGTGACGCTATCATTTTGTTTAGTATACTTAGTATTTGGGATATCCATTTAATAGCATCATTGTTCAAACTTACTGTGTTAATAACAACGCAAGTCTAGAAATCTTGTACGTATAGGCACCATCACTGACCGCACCGGCACTTTCTATCAGGTGATATTGTGGTTTGACTCGCACTCATATTCAATTAAATTTATATGTTGCCTCAATAAAGTGGTGTTGGGTTTATGTTACCTAATGTGGATAGATAATAGATAGTAGGTATGGTAGATGAACTACATCACAGGTTAAATAATAAAAGTATATGCATCACAAAAAAGTAAAGAATATTATTACTTGCACTTAATAGTATAGCGGTAAAAATAAATAATAATACATTATAACTCCAATTTTATTCTTTATTATTTTTTCATTATTATTAATACGACAAAAACTAGTTCTTAATAGGTAAATTTAGTGACTAAATAATGTCGTAGGCATATTATCATCATTGCAAGATCTTTTCAAATCTGGCCATTTATGGTGCAACACTGAAGACTGAGTTGGAATGCGTAATAATACATTATATTATATTGCGTAGTAATAATACCTTATATTAAACAATACATTCTATGGGTTGTAGTGGGTTACCATTAGGTCAATTACCGGATAATTCCGTCTCTCATCTTTTAAGGAATAAAATAAGGAAAAGCTACAAAACGAAGCTACAATACTATTACAGATGTTATTGTACCGTAAAACTTAAATTAGTATAAAATTTATTTTAAAAGTTAACACAACAGCAATAATCATTATTTATTACATAGTAAATTAAGTTTAATATTTCTATAGAATAAGAGCGTACGAATTATGCAAATATTATGGGAATCCATATCAATTAAGATAAAGAGTCAAATAGGTTGAAAGGTCCTTGTAAATTTCACTTTACCTACTTCATAAATTTTTGGATATGTATTTTATATGCAAACTTTGGAAGTCTGATAATGTATTTATTAGTGTGGTAATGTATTTTATAAGTATATTTAAAGTTAACATTTAAATTAACACTAATATATGGCAATAGATTAGTGGAAATTTATACCCCTATTCAGAATTTTTTGGTTTTAAATTCCAGGCATCTTTGACTTCTTGAATCTTTTCGAATCAAATTAATTAGTACCTAAAAAGGTGGAAACATTTTTTCTGGTTAATTTGAAAGAACAAACCTTTTTTTCGAATGCGGTAACGGTAATTTTAACAATAGGGATTTTTGTTTTTATAATTATAACGAGTTACCTGTTATAATGACAGTGTCAAGTGCTGCTGTATTTTAATTTAAAGAGTGTAATACGGAGGAATTACTCGTAGGTACACGAACCATTATGACATCAACTTCAGTGCCCTTTGTATGAACTTTTACGATTTTACAAAAATGATTGTTTTTGTATTTGTTGGTTTTGCTTGTGTGTAAACAAATACAAATACAGTCATTTTTGTAAAAACATAAAAACTCATACTAAGGGTACAGGTAGGAGTGGAATCTTATTTAGATGTGATTACAGGTCCTGATGAGCAATATAAATATACCGTTAAAAAGACTGGAAGTCTTTTGCAACGTAATTCCTGAAAATAAAAATGCAAAAAGATCGTTCCTTAACGAGCATTTTACGGTTACAATTATGCATATAGAAACGATATATCATTTTACGAGCGTAATCCTAAAAATATAAATAATATTATCTCGTATTAAACACCTGCTAGATACAGTAACTTTTAGGCTTGGCTGCTAGAAATATATCACTTATTAATTTATGTTTGGCACATACTGCTTTTTACCTCCAATAATAAAGAGAACCCATATAACTTTAAGTGCTAAGAATCCTTAAAGGTTGGCAACTGATGTGCTGTTAAGTTAGACTAAGTTGGAAAGCCTTGAATAAGTACGTATCCCTTACCACGCCTGTCAAATTTAAAAAAAACAGTGCTTAACACTGCTGTTATTAGGCAGGAATAAGTGTGGCCGGTGTCGCCGGTGTCAAACCACAGGTACTAACATCTACAGGTACAGGTAGCTTGCAGCCATCTAGTCCTGTGTTATCATAGTAAAACCATGAACGCTTCGCTTCTTTCCTTACTTACTAAACCTACACATTCTCATCAACCAGAAATAGGATACGATTTAGTTCTACACAAATAACCACATATAGTGGCAATACATACCTCGTGCCAAGTGATGCGTACGAGATACAAATCAATTATTGTGAACAGCTTTTGTTACAACCTGTCTTTGGTCGTGGACCGCGTCGTTCCGTAACCATGGCAACCGGGGCTCACGTGAACCGTGGAGAAATGATCGATTGCGTATACCTATACTTATTAATGAAGTGATTGACATACATTTTAATTAGATATATTGATTGTTTAATCAATTTCGAATGTGACAGTTTTGTAAATTGGCTATGGTTTTGTTGAAAAAGTTTTATGAAAAATATCTAAGTTATGTATTTTAATATATGTTCATAAGTTATATAAATTATTGACAGTGTGTTAATTATTAACTATGATTTGATAACTTTATGTGTAATATTTAAAGCCCATAGGCCTTTACCTTTATATAATATTTATCTTAAGTATTCTAAAAGTATTTTTTTGTTCTTAATATATTATGTACAGTTCTTTAAGGAAATAGAATTAACAACAGCAACTGTTTAAAAACTATTTGTTAAACAATTACACAATAAAGTGTAATAAATTCTTAAAAATAAATACTTGCGTAATACTTATAAATTATTCATACGCGATTATTTACAGAATAAAATGAAACAGTATTATGCAGTTATCTTGTCGTCATATGAAAATATTGAGTAAAACAATATAGTACAAAATAATTATTGAGGCAATTACACTGTACTACCTATTTATGATTCATTAAACTCACAATAAACAGGTTTTCATACAATTATGTAAGCCGCATTACATTGAATATACGTATTCAACCTTATTTTACACTGTAAATTGACTTAAAAGTTCAGAATAGCTTAATTAACGAAATTCAATAAAAAGTGTCGTAACTGATATGAATATTATGGTTGTTACTACTTAAAAATAATTGAAATTGTTACTAAATTCCATTGAATTAATAAAAATTACCGTTATATTAACATAAGTTACATTATAGTAATGTTATTTTCTATAGCGAGTGCGTTGATGTCTTTCGTATCGATGAAATGTTCTTACAATATTATGCTTATTCAATGGTCCGTAATTGAATAATTCATATTATTAAAGTTGTCTGCAGTAAAAAGGTGTGTCGAAACATGGTTCAGACTATAACAATTAGGACTCCCATAAGTGGAAACAAGGAATTATTTATTTTTGTTTAAGTATGACAAGAATACGCAATAAAATTTAGTTTTAAAATGAACATCTCATATTCTGGGTCAGTTTCCTTTAAAATTAATATGATTACTAGAATTTTATTCAGTAGTGTTAAGCGCTGCTGTATTCTGGTTTAAAGGGTGTGGTAAGGGAGACATACACTTCCAAAGCCAAGTTCAAAGTTCCAGTTTAGTCCACAGGGGTAGCGGCGCATCTGATGTCCAGATGCCACCCAGCAGTGGCCATTTACCATCAGGTGGACTGCATGCTCGTCTGCTACTCCTATATTATAAAAAGATACTCCTTATATTAACATAGTATGTCGTGTAGAATTCAAGATTAAGAATACCAATGAATTATGCGCATTAATATTCGTACCCTTACTAATGGCAATATTATCGACCGTATGTATCTATGTTTGTCTTATTGGCACTCCCTATAGCCCAAACAGCCTGACGGATTTTACATATAAGGTGTCGTTAGTTTTAACTAGTCGGTTTTTATAGTAATACCCTACTTCATAAAGATAGTTTATGTCAAATGGTTTGATTACTATCTGAAACTTAAACATAATTTCTATGATATCTTAGTAAAAATAAATTGTAGGAATATTAATTGAATTAACCTTTCCACCTTATCTTTAACCGAAGTTTATTGTTCTGGATAATGGGTTTCTAGTTATAGGGGCGATTCAGTTTATCTGTTATAAGTTTTTTATCATACAGCACTCGACACACGTTCTTATACAAAAATACACTTTTATACATCTTCTATTGTATAGTTACTTCTACTTCGAATTTTATAAATTAAGGCGGTAGTATTAAAGTAATTTAGATGTGCTGACCATAAAATATTTAAATGTAAATGCATACCTAAGAGTATAAATGTTAAATATATAATTACATATGCGCATAAAGAAATGTCATCAGGGAAAATAAGGAATCACCAGGAATAAACTAGACAAAACACAGTAGGTAACACAAAGATAGTAAGTAATACTTCAAATTTTGTGCAGTGATTGTTTTATTCTTCACGCATTTAAACGTATATATAAATGATCAAAACAAGTACACTCAATGAATTATGATGCAATATAACTTATTTTGAAATAAGAGCAAGAAACTGGAAATAATTTTACACGAATTGTTATTCTTAAAAACAAAATAAGTGGAAATACCGTAATTTACGTGTAGCCAAAACTGTTTAAATCAGTTCGTAGCGTTTAATTTTATCGTAATTTACGTAAGTACTTACATATTTCACGCGAAGAAATATTGTACCTACGTACCTACATGACCGGCCCTTTTACTTTTTACATTTTACAACTTTTTAAGTACTAGCTTTCACTGCGATTCCGTCTGGGTAGTTGAACCACTTATGTACTACCACTGTATTACTTGCTAACGTATAAAATACTGTTTAACTTGTAAATTACTCACATAGTAATTTTCCCTACTATGTATAAGTTATAGTGGTGCTCCATAGATTTCCGTAAGAAGATTTTGATTTTGACTGCTTTCGCAAAATTATTTTTGTGGTGCATTGTGATTATATGTATCAGTTTTTTTTTTGGGGGAAAATATTAATAGCAATTCGATGACTGTGAAATGTCCCTTTTCGAACCATTAAGTTATTTTTGTGTTTTTATTCAAAATTTGATTGTTAATACTTTACCTTATACCTACATCCGGATACTACATTTTTTTTTTTTGCACTACGAACTTAAAATATGTTACATCCTTCAGATTATAACAATTTCTGTATTCAAGTTACATACTATCCCAGTTAGACGCTACAAAAGTCAACGGTTACTTCAAGTCAAGATTAAATCATTAAATCATACAGAGAACAAAATACCGTTGCGTGCAAAAACATAAGGATATCAAATGCGTGTCCAAACGCGTAATAAATAACTAAACAAAACGAAAACGAAAACGCAAGATGCGATCGAAAATAGAGCTCCTCGATTTAAAATCGGAATGTTATCGGGAGGTTTCAATATACTCGATTATCGAATGTTACAAAAAGACAAAACACACCTTCCGTGCGAAGTGGAACGCCGGGCGGCACGCAACGTATTCTTTGTCTTTTTATAATTTATACTTTCATTAGTCCACCCCAGTTTATTTATGTATCTAAATAAAGACACGATTGAATAAAATTAACAATTTCTGCAGATTGAGATGGCGTTAAAAGGTTTTTTGGTTTTAATGTACACGATGGAAGTTTAAATTATGGTAAGACTAAACAGTTATATGAGGCATTGTGACTTCCGTCTATAATCAATCTATCCAATCTTTTGCCTGCCAAAGATAGACATTTCACACTTTCCGCGTACTAAAAACATACTAATTTCCGCATACTAAAAATTGTCATTTTCCATAATATTAAATTTCCTTGGGAAAAATGTAGATGGACGCCAGATACCATACCATTAGATAGACTTCTTAATCGCTTACTCCAATTTTATGAAGTCACAAAAATAAATTTGAATATAAAAATATTCCTATTATTTTTATCGGTTTTGATTTCAATCAGCAATTTGCGGATTGTAAAAACTGCACATACATTTAAATTCTTAGTGACATTCTTATTACAAGTCATTAGTCATTTGTGCCTCAGGCATGACATTTGACTATTTGTATAAAATGTAAACAAACAAAAAGTAGTATTACATTATTCAGTTGTCTATGTTTACAAATAACTTGTTAATTCTGAATTAATTAAGAATTTCTTTTGCCAACCTAATGTAAAAACGATCGTGCAAAGTCAACTGTATAAGAATTCTGTACCCTTAGTTTGTGTTTTTACGTTTTAAAAAAATACTGTTTTTGTATTTGTTCACGTATTTGTCTATACATTTCCAATCAGCGCCCCTAGCGGACTGTATCAGAACTGATTATCTTGTAAACAAGTACAAAAACTTTTTTTCATTTTTTTTAAATGTAAAAAACAAGGATACTGTAAGTTTTTTTAAGTTCTTCTTATGTGGATTAAATGTAATGGGAGTTCATTGGATATAATTATTAATTATCAATTTCTTTATAAGTAGGACTCCTACTCTTACTAAAGTGACAGATAAAATACAGCTAAATCTTTTTGGGTTTAGGTCCATCGACATAAATTTTTACACCAAAAATAATATACATATTCCTTCCCTAAAAACGATTTTTACAAAAACGAAAAATAAAATATACAATCTTAAAATATGTAAAAGTATGAAAGTATTATACATACAGTATAATACTTTCATACTTTTTTATTATACATACACGTTCTAAAATATATTAGAAGTTACGTTTTAAAATATATGAGAAGTATGTAATAAAAAAATGATAAGATTTTATTGTCATAAAGAAAGCCTAATAAATGTCAATAAGTGTCATAAGCAAAATAAATCATATAATTTATCTAAACGCGTTAAAATAAATAGAAAACATGCATAAAACAGAATTAATAAAACCAATTTATACATTACAGAGAAGAGTTGCCCGTTTGACAGTACCCTTTGTTTTAAAATATGGCTCTGTTTATCTCACGTAGTTGTAATTTTCAACCAAGTTTTATCCCTATAACTTCACCCTTAAAGGTTAAAATAGAGAAGTGTATAAACTAATATAGGGTGGGTTGCACTGCAGGTTCGTTTAAAATTTACGTTTAACTTAACTATTACAATAACTTTGACAATAGCGATGGGATATAACAATTCTGCACCAAGTAATTTGCCATTAACGTCATTTGTGTCACTGTCACCTCAATTTTTAGTCAACGTTGACAGGTGTGGAAGTTCACAACTTAAATCGACCGAAATCGACCGTTAAGTGTTAGTTATGCTTATGACGTCATAACCGTAGCTAAAATGGTGCAACCTTGAATTGCCTAACTGTAGTTTTGACGGATGGTTAAACTTTTGTTAAAGTTAAAGTTACGTTGTGTAACCCACCCTTACTTATATAACGTTTCCATATTCTTGTTAAAACTACAATCGATCATAAAACCTCCTACGCAATGTTGTATAATGACTTGTAGTCTTTTTACATTTTTAGGGTTCCGCACGCAAAGGGGAAACATCGGAATAGGGCTTTATCTCCGTATAGATAGACACTTATAATTTTTTAAAGGTGTGTATTGCCATAGTCGCCATAACAACAAATACTGAAATAAATAAGAAGAAAATGGAGCACCCACACAAGATACCGATATTTTTCGCACTAATTTTTGACCCAAGTTACCTATCTCTTTGAACCTAAATTAATTACTGTTTACTAGCATTGAATCGTAATAGAAAGTCAGTTTAAATATTCCCAATGCATTTACTACTATGGCTTTCATAATAAGGAAGGTAACAAATACTAAAAATTAAAAATTGATGGCACAGAACCCTCAATGTTAGTTCGTCTCATACCTAACCAATTTTTATTATTAATTCACACATCCATTGCTTCACTGTTTGCTGTCCGTTCTTTTGTTTTTCTCGATTGTCTTAAACTTTTATGAAGCGATAAATCCCCGTGACAATGAGGAAATCTCGAGTTTATTGTGGGATTTTATTGTCACAAAATAAATATGTTTCTTATTCATCTTATACGTAATATAAGGACATGCATATTGTTAACTAAAACATTGTGTTAATAGATACCTATGTTTGCATAATGAGAATGTCAGAGCTTCTCAACCTTCGGAATGACCCCTAAAAATAGATTTTCAGTATCTTTTACACGCGCCTTTTTATAATTATTCACTTTTAAGCCACTTAAATTGATTTATGAATAATGTGAATTAGTCAGGCAAGGTTTATCGATTTTCTGCAATATTCTGCGATATGTTTAAGGCAAAACTATTATTTTTTTCCTTATAAAGATGTATCATTTATAAATCATAACGTTCCATGCAAATCGATTTCGTTATTTTTATCTTATTTTGTATTATCACGGAAATCTACAAAATAGATAATAAATAATATGTATATGAAGTTTCATCACAACAGGTTTTTATCCCTATCAGTAGGGATAAAATACCTTGATGGTAAGGGTAGGGTTGAATAACACTGGTTATCCTATATTTGCAATTAATCATATGTTTTTGTAATTCATCCTCACCTGTTTACAATGCATATGCTAAGTTCGCTGACCTCTGTTTCTACATATATGACCTACACGGCTAAATATAGTTGTTTAATGTTTTTCTTATGCAACACTTTGCATCTTACTTACACCTAATTAAAAGGTAATGTCTTCAATAGTACTACTAAGCTATTACATGGTTTAGAACATAGTAAATTAAATAATTTGTTGCGGTTTCATACTTACTTATCATCAACTTTTTTTTTCGCCGAAAATTTACCAAAATACCGACAAAGTAATAGAAAACAGAATCGCTTTATTTACATATTGACAGATAATGTCCTACTGCTGTTTTTCTTGGATTAAAACAGTTTGAATTTTTTATCTACTTGATTGTATAATTATTATAGGTTTGGTTAGTTTAGGTTAGAGTCGCACTTTTTTGACACTATAGATAACTAATAGTCGAGTAGGATTTTCCGCTAATTTTTATAACATAATGATTAATATAGATGATATTATTATTTAATAGGCATATTACTCAATTAAAAGATGAGCGCCATGGAATGAAACTTGGACCTCCAGAACAGTGATATCATACCACTAAGCAACCCAAGTCAAATTAACAACTTCTAGCTATTCTTGATAATTACTGTCAATCTTCAATATAACCTTAACAATTACTAACTAATACCAAGTACAATAGAATTCTCAATACTCTCGAAGTAATTACGAAATGTATCGTAATTCACGTGATCCTTTCACAATATATAGCTTTATTGTAGTCATCTGGGATCGTAAATTATTGATTACGGACGCCGTTACTCGTTACTGCTATCTGATTATAATATTATGCCCACACTACTTTCGCTTAACGTGCTCTCTCTTTCTATCTTTAGTAAAGATGTATAAGATAAAGGTGAAATTTAACATTTATACTATGATTCAATAGTGTCTGTCTACGTTCTTCGAATTACAGGGAAAAAGTATAAAGATAAGGAAAATAAAGTGTAATTATAAAAAAGGTTTAGTACCTTACAGTATATATTAAATTTATCTTAAGTATGATACACACCTCTCCCTTCACCAAAGCGTATCAGAGCAGCGTGGTGACTTCTAGGTTGGCAGGTTGCTGACAGAAAACTATGCTCATTAGTGGGATCTAAAAATGGTTGCAATCAGTCTTAATTTCAGCCCTTTCATATGCCACACGATGCAGATTTCCAAGTTTTTTTTTTTAATTTTCCATTTCGCCCTCAAAAACTCATCCCCCAATTCAAAATTCAGTTGATTTCGTTATCCCTTCGGCTTTGGGTTAAGGAAAGGCATATTAGTACCAAATTTCAATTCATTTGGTCCGGTAGTTTGGGAGCTAAGTGGCTGTGACAGACGAACGGACAGACGCACGAGTGAGATTATAAATAAATTGTAAGGTACTAAACCTTTTTTATAAGTAAGTGCATTTTACTTTTATTTTTGACATTTAGTTTGTATTTTGTCACAAAACAATTAAATCTCTCTTTAATCAATTGAATTTTTATGTAAAAGAAATGTAGCTTTCAAATTTAGTATAAATAAAAACATAAAATTATTTAAAATAACGCAATTTCAAATAAATAAACTACAAAGATATTATTGTGATTTCTCAACAACTTATAAAGTAACTAGTACCTACTTATTTAAAGTGTAACACACATGTTACACATAATGCACGTAAAACACAATTTACATTCATAGTTTACACGATTCCGTCTTTATTTGCTTCAGAATTGAATTATATTGCCACTACGAGTACATATCTTATCCCTTGATTAAGGTATGTGTTCCAGTGTTCCATTAACACTAGATTAAGAGTAACCAAAGCGATAAATTCTTAATGACAAGTGATGAATTTGCATCGATAAATACGTAATTATCTTTGAAACATTAAAGTTACTTATACTATAATATATTTAATATAGGTGTTATAACTGGAAATCATTTTACACTTTCGTACCAGAAAACACCTACTTAATTATAAAGTATCCAGATTCAGATATTAATAGATAAAATACTACATGTATTAAAACTACTTAGAATATAAACATATAAATAGTCAATTTTAAACAGTTCTGCTAATAAAAATATCTCGAACAACCAAAATCCCTTCATTCGCTAAGTTAATCGCTTGTTCTTTATTCTCAGGCTATATGACATATCACTAACCTAAGTAGTTTACTGTTTCGATATAGACGTCATGATTTTCAATAAAGTTACTCCACATTTGTGGTATTATCACATATTCGTATTTGCTTAGCCACGACGAACGACTTTGCTCACGAACGAAGTATAAATTAAATGTAAAGCAATATGCAATTTTAATGTTTAAAAGATGCAATTGTGATTAAAGAGACACATGTTTAGTCCGCGCCAAAATGCTAGTCTGCTCTGAAGTTGTTGCGCACAACAACAATCATATATTCCGTAGCAATGTAAGGACATACTAACGCAGCTATGTATCCGTGGGCGAGAGCGGGCAGCGGAGGGTGTCGGGGAAGCCGCACGCTGTCTTCGTCCCGCTGATATCTACAGTTTGCTATTCGACGTGATTCATTTCTATATTCAGAGTGGACTAGCAGTTTGGCGCGATATATACCAACTACAGCACTGTAGCTTAAGACCGACCAAATTTTATAAGAAAACCACTATCATACCATATTTTTTTGCAATGCAGACTTTAATACATCAAGCGTTCCAACGTAGTATATATAATATATACATATATTTTCGTAATATATATATTTACCTAACAACATTCAATGTTAAGAAAATGTATATATTAGTACCTGTGGGTGTAGATTCATTTCTCTGTCATGTATTGTTTAATTACTGGTGTCCAGATTCAAAGATTTATTAGGTATCATATAAGGTATCTAGGGGTAGTGTAGAAAGCATTACCTAATCACTGCATTATTGCGAATAACCAAGAAGGTATCAATATATATAGCGATTACACTAAGCAATAAAACGATGCTAGATAAACGGACAAATCCACTACATTTATGTGTTTAAACAATATTCTGAGCCAACCGATACCTATATAAATTATACTCGTTTACACTAGGCCCATAGATAGGTCCACGATATGTTATGCAATATGCTATAAGCCGGCCGCTAAATAACAATGCTAGTATGAACATGGTGATAATTTAGGTCCAAATGAGACTTCTTTATTGCCTCACAGAATCTATATGGAATCGCTGATTGCAGCGATTTCGCCTATAGCATTGGTATAACATTGTATTGGATTTATTTTACGATTGTATTGTATATGTGGATAGAATTGTGATACGTATAATTGTAGCCTTTAGTAATGATTGCTTTGGAGTGAAGTATGGTCTCTTATGCCAGGGTACAGGGTGCAAATCCTAAGCACCAAGCTATGTGTGTATTCAAAATAAATTGTCACATACTTTTACGAGTATGGCAAAAGAAAGCTAATCGTAAATATAAAATTCTCGTGTCACAATCTTAGCTACCGTACTCCTCCGAAACGGCTTTACCGATTATCACCAAATTTTATAAGCATATTCAGTAGGTCTGAGAATCGGCTACTATCATTTTTCATACCCCTTAGTGATAAGGGTTGTTCACCCTTAACATTTTTTATATATATGGCAACACAACGTTTGCCGGGTCAGCTAGTAATTATTATCATAATAAAAAACTTAGCAACAAAAATTATAGTCTAAAAAGTAATGTAAAACTAAAAAACTATATAAAGTGACAAATCACTCCCACAATCTAGACAAATCCAACGACATCTTATATGTTAAAAATCCGTCAAGCCGTTTTGGATGTAAGACATATCGTATGCCAAAGGATGATAGTATGAAAATACATAGCACAGCAGTGATAGCCTAGTGGTTAAGAACCTAAAAGACGGAAAACATCATAAGGAAACCTGCATACCTGAGAAATTTAAAAAAAAAGTTTTGAAAAATATGTGAAGTCTACCAATACGCACTTGACCAGCGCGGTGGACTATGGCCTAATCCTTCTTATTCTGAGAGGAGACCCGTGGCCAGCAGTGACACAGTAATGGGTTGGTGATGATGATGTACATACGCTCAAAATACATTACCTTCCGCACTCGGGTAAAATGAAACCCACAGAATATAAAGATATTTTAAAATCCGTCACCGTAAAAATATTGAACTAATTTAACCGCATAACTTTACGTTCACTGTGAAAATTTCAATTAGTATAATAAATAAGAGTAATGCATTATTTATGTAATTCTATTTGCAATTAAGTTTGGCTAACCTAATATAATGAGGTGTTTTCTAGTTAGTTTAATTTAAAGCTTTTAAAAATTTATAGTCACTTATACAGGCGAAATAATTACTACAAATTTATGTAGCTGTATCATTAAAACCATTCAGTTTGGTAGTATTAGGCTTAGAACGGTACTTATTTTAACTAAATAATACATTGTTTCATTAAATGTTCACCAATAAATACTAAAATATACCAGTATTATTACAACACCAAAAGTAACTGGTTAAAATCATCATCACCATCAACCCATTACTGTCCCACTGCTGGGCACGGGTCTCCTCTCAGAACGAGAAGGATTAGGCCATAGTCCACCGCGCTGGCCAAGTGCGAATTGGTAGACTTCACATATCTTTGAAAACTTTTTTTAAGAATTCTCAGGTATGCAGGTTTCTTCACGATGTTTTCCTTCACCGTTTAAGCAAGTGATAATTAACTTCTAATGCGCACATAACTTTGAAAAATCAGAGGTGAGTGCCTGGGATTTGAACCTCGGACCCTTAGATCAAAAGGCTGAGTTTCTTAACCACTAGGCTACCACTGCTTCGAATTTGGTGAAATTCGTCACGCCGATTGGGCTGTAGGCCGTGGCAAAGAATGAGACATTCATACAAACCTCCATACATACAGACATACATACATACATACACACACACACATATACGCTCCCATTGCGATTCGTAATCAGGTAATAAAAATACTAATATTAATAAAACACTATTGTCAACTTCTATATTTATTATTTGTGCATACATCAAACAGAAAGTTTAATTGTAGACAAAGTATATACTCTACGTAACACTTATCATCAGATGGACAGTATACTCGTTCTTATACTTAATGGCGGATCGCAAACTAAAAATAAATGTTTTTTATATATAATTATGCTATGTTAATGAGCTATCCATATCTATCTCATTCTACTGGTACTAATCGGGAAAAGTAGGAACTTATAAACCGTTGTTGTTCATCTTAGTGAGTTTACAATTGCGATGGTAAGGCTGCGTTCATACAGATGATAAAGAAATGCAGAAATATTAACTGTATGATATGTTATTATATATAGCTCTTGTTGTATCATGTTTTACAACTAATATTATTTCGAAGCTAATATTTTTCCTACAGTAGTAAGACGTTCGATTCGGTAGTTAAACCAACATTTAACGCCATCGGTATTTTGATAGAAAATACTTTAATGCAATTTAACAGAAAGTGTTGTCACTTATATCCAATGATATCTGTAAAACAAATAGGTTTAAAATCTTACATAAGGTGAGCTATAGATGAAATGACCCTTGAGGTTTAAGTTAGATTAGGTTAGGATTTTTCACGAAACAGCAGAGCTTAGACTACTGTTATGAGCATCTCTACGTTCTACCTTTACTGTTAGTTGAATACAATCCATTCAATTTCCGGGGACATCAGTGTACAATACATTAATATCCTTTCCATTTATAGGGGAAACGTTATCAGCATGTTACTTTGGAGCGGTCTTTAAAGGATGTTGGTACCCTAGCAAAATCAATTAAACTATTATATGTTTTTTGAACAATTTAAATACTAAGATCCTAAAAGTTACAAGCTCTACATCACAATATTAGGGTTAAACGAGTCGTTTTCTAACAGACATAGGATATAAAACCTTTTTGGTATACCATTAAGTTAACTGATTAAAAAAAATCAAGTTTTGTCGGTCAGAAATAAAAAATATGTCATTCGATGGGTTAAGTATTTTGTGTTGTTTTATTGTAAGTGATACACTTCTGAGACATTTGTGTCAATTTGTCATACATGATCCACCAAAAAGAAATATTTCCTATTTTTTCCCGTTTTTAACCCAAACACTTTAAAACGTACACTCGGACACTTACGGTACAAACATCGAGTCATTGTCGGGTTTCAAGCGTCATTCAATGACGCTTTTATATTTATACATCCAAAAGATTCCCCAAACCAACCTCCAGTGTAGACACAGCCTAAGGCAGTCACCGTTCCACTTTTTAGATGTTCTCCCGTCTATCCCATATAAGGCTCAGTCCACAGTGCTTGCAAAACCTAGCCCGGCTCTGACGTACGGAAGAGTGCCACAAAAACTTGTACCAACTCGGGTTAGAATATTAATGATAATTGTTTTGCTGTAACACTGCGCGGGTTAGGCTACATATTATTGTATAATGTTGATAAAACAGCACCCTTAGTATGAGTTTTTACGTTGTACAAAAAGTATAGTTTTGGTATTTGTTTACGTATTTGCTCATACATTTCCAATTAATGCCCCTAGCTGACTGTATCAGAACTGATTGGAAATGTATGGGAAATACGTAAACAAATACAAAAACAGTCAGTTTTGTAAAAACTCATACTAAGGGTACAGTTTAAAATTACATATTTCATTGTTTTACTCACTTTTGCCGGACTGTGGAATAATGTTTTAGCGTGTTTGTATGTAAATGTGCCCGATAGTCCAAATGGCCTGACGGATTTTAACATATGAAGAATCATTGGATTCATCATAATTGTAAGAGCAACATAGGCTACATTTTTAGCAGTCGAGGTCGTTTTTATCATATTTCTCTAGGTGTAATTTCTTTAGTTAAATTGAACCGCGAGTTTACTGCGGCGTGATCATCGCTGTACCTTTTTCGTATCAAATAACCGCATACAGCTGCTAAAATGTGATTAAAAGGGTAGGGACGATTGGTTTTAAAAAAAAATAGTCAAGAGTAGCAAATCATGTTTGACAAGCTTCTTATCTATAATTTTGAACTTTAAATAAAACATCGTATTTTCTTGCCAATTGAGAAGTATGTTGTATGTATGGTGATCCGAAGTCTTATTTTCAAAATACACGGTTTACGTGTTTCTATTGCTTCTAAACAACCCATAAAGACCTCCCACAATAATTAAAACTGCTACGCTATGATAATTTAATCAAATTTAGCCACTAGCGATCACCCATCCAACTCCCGACCGCACCTAACGTTGCTTAATTTTATAGATCAGTTGCAATACAAGCTGAGATCAAAATTACAAAATTCAATTGAGCAATATGAAATCTTTAACTAGAACCGGAATTTACTTACAAAATCCGACTTTTGACATTGTTTAGTGTTTCCAATACGTTTCCTGCAATTACTGTCACACTATATTGACGGATCGTAGCTAATACTAATCCCCTTTCACACTAGCGTTTGATACGACACTTACGCAACGATTACGCGGTGAATACGTCATGTTGTTTTTTTTTCAAAATGCCGTGTGGTAGAA
This sequence comes from Epargyreus clarus clarus, assembly GCA_014595695.2. Lineage (NCBI taxonomy): Eukaryota > Metazoa > Arthropoda > Insecta > Lepidoptera > Hesperiidae > Epargyreus > Epargyreus clarus. The sequence goes on from JACTTY020000025.1 coordinate 1,900,836, forward strand.
TATGAGTTCTTTTAAATTTAAGTCGACCTGAAGTTAGTCTCCGGCACTCATAGCCATTTGTAAACTCTAAATAAAATTCAAATTTTACCTAAGGTCCACCGGATCTACAACTTACCATTAGGTGAACTGCATGTTAATTCGCTACTTCATTATTACAAAAAGTAGATGTGTTGCTGCCCCTGAGGACTAAATTGGTATCCCTCATAAAGTAGACCTTACTGTATCCTGCAATTCAGCTTATAATCCTTAAAACTTACACGTCCGCAGTAGTCACAGAGGATTTTCTATACTTACGACGTCTTTCCTATTCGGTATTGTCGCAGTTCTATATCTCCCTACACTTGAGTAATCATTTAACATCAGTCGAACGGACATTTACTACTAGTTTTCTACAAAAACCTTCTCTTAAAGGATAGATTTATTGCGCATAGATCTCTTCAAGACCCAGCTGCCCTTTTGGTGCTTTGCGACAAAAAAACGCTAGTATGATAGCCAGTAAGGTGACCGGTTACTACCAGTTACTTCTCAGGTTGTCTTCCTTTACAAAATTAATGCCGCATCAAACTGCTTTATTGGCTCCGTACATCCGCGCTTCGCTAATGGCCTTATTAGAATTACGATACAGACGTTTCTAATGTGTTGGTGCAAGTAACGAGTAGGGTCGCCATGGGTTATGTTAGCATAAAACAACAGAAAATAAAATATGTGAAATATGAGAAACATATTCTATTCCCAAATTAAAATGTGTGGGTTGAGGTTGAATTGTTTTGTGTGTGTTTGCAAGCACTTGATCAAATGCTATGTATGCTACGCTTTTGATCAAGACAAAGTTTGTAGAGATTTGGAGTTTGCAGCAAACGCCAAGATGCGGATGCGGCGTAGTGTGCAATATATTGAAAAGAAATACGTTGAATGATTTTATTATTCTTATTTTATAACATTGTAGTATCAAATAAGCAGGCAGTCCATCTACTGATGCGGGTCAGAGGTAACTGTAATAAATCTTTGAATAGAATCAAAGTTACCTTAAGTGGATAGTAAGCACTGCAACCATTGAGGTAGGGTTACTACCATTAAAGGCTACATTGGAATGCTTCATATAAGTGTATTTCCCTTATCACGCTTTTTACAAAAACTCAGTAGCGGTTAAACTATTATTATTAGACAAAAAAAAAGGTAAAGCGATAATGCCGGAGTCGAACTATCAAGGATTTTTTCTCTGACTCTGATATTTAAACTTATCATTTGTTTAACTGTTGAAGGAAAACATCGCGAGAAAACCCATACATGGGAGATCTTAAAAAAAATCAAATCTATATGAAGTCTACGAATACGCCTAATCCTTTTCATTCTGTGACGAGATCCATGCCCAGCAGTGGCACAGTAATGGGTTAATTATATTTGCTTAATCAATGATAAGAAATATGTTTTGTTGAACATTTATTTCCAGACATGTCCTACAAAACTACGTTCATAGAGACACCCTACTAACAAGTGGCCGGTGGATTATCACCGGCTAGAGATTTTGTAACGGAGATTGTCCGAAGTTCTTCGGAATGTTCGTATGAATTCTAATTCGCGTTTCGATTATGACACCGTGCAACTGTGTTGTCCGATTTAATGTAGGCTTTCTGCAAATGGCACTTGTTGAGTTATGTTTGTTTGTTGTTTTCTTAGCTGACATTTTTGTTAAATATCATTAGACTTTTCCTACTAAGATCTTAAGTCCATGATAGCTTGTGTTTGTGTTGATAATGTATCTTTATTCTTATTTTTGATTCGTTATCGACTTAACTATCGAAAAACTGGAGACGGGTCTCAGGCGAGAGCGTCCACTGCACCTACCAAGAGCGAATTGGTAGACTTTACACACCTTTAAGAACTTATTTTAGTAATTCTCGTGTAGTAGTAGCCGATTAAGGCTCGTTATTAACAATTAATCTTTATATATTGTCAATATATATTGCCAATATTGTCTACTAAGTATCGAAAAAGTCTAGATATGAATAAATTATCAAATACTGAACTTTGCAAATCTAGATATATTGAAACTTTATCAATAAGAGGCGTAAACAATTAACCCAAAATAATTTATCCTTAACAAGTTAAATCCACGGGAAGAAAGAATGCTATTGTGAGAAGAGAGAAGACAGCAAACCGCACTAGTTTCAACATTACGTACTTTAAATTCGTTAAAACAATCAACATATCATTTACATTAAAGCAAATCACACAAAAAGATCACAGATACAAATCAACACGAACCATATCGTGTCACATATATCACATAGTATTGTAATATCCTTTTTCTAAGCGCAATCAAGTATTGCACTCAACAATAGCCTTCCTCGAATCGCTTAAACTTTAAGAAACCAGCAATTGGTTCTTGACTTCCTTTGATAAGTAAAATAGACAGATAATTCACCACCTTGAAATTGAACGAAGCCACAATAGGACGATTTTATCATTTATTGTTTGAATTCTTGAAAAATAATACATTTAGACAAATTACGTATAAATAACTAAACTAAAATTTAAGTAATAAATAAACAAGTATTTCAAATATTAAGGGAAATTTTAGGGCGGAGACGTGGCAACAACTTATTTAGGCATACAACTTCAATTCTCAAAACTGTTAACACTTATGTCAGGAGTGATCAATCTATGTATTTTACTTATTGACTGACATCGTAAATAAAGGTTTTACGTATCTATGATCGGAACGCATATTGAGTACACTGTATTGGTTTATAGTTTCGGATGTCTTTTATAAGATTTATCATTATGTTACCAGGCTGTATATCTACCTACTTATATCTGTGCACGGTTGAAAGTGATAGAACCCTTTATTATTCGACTCCGGCGGCACCACCACCACACCTATTTATTTATGCCTCATAAAACAGCAGTGTTAAGCGCTGCTGTGTTCAGGTTTGAAGGGTGTGGTAAGGAAGACATACTTTACTGAGGCGTTCCAGCTTAGTCCTCAGGGGTAGCAACGTATCTGTAACCATCATCAGGTAGCACTATAATCTTATCTGAGGTTGATTATGAATGTCTATGGACGACAGTAGCCAATTATCATGAGGTGGATTGCACTTATATGCTACTTTTGTATTATTAAAAAAGTTTTTTAAAAGGCTTAATCAATTGTATCTAACAATAGCCTACCGCGAATAGCTTAAACTTTAGGAAACCCGCAATTTGTTCGTGACTTCATAAATAAAGGTTTTACGTATTTATGATAGGAAGGCATAGTGAATACACTGTATTGGTTTATAATGGCCTATTGTATAAGAACAATGAGGTAAATATTGTTATGTTTATCTTGGAGTTATCAATAATGTATCTTTCTGAATAATTGTGTGAGTTCCTAGGTATAGCGCGGTTTACACTGCTCACGTAACTAGTTTCGAATTTCTCTTATAAGATTTACAACTGTTAACGGTGTACGAGTATATATCTATATTTGTACACATTTGAAAATTTTAGAACCTTTTGTATTTGAACTCCCAAGGCACCATCGCCACATTTTTTTCATCGTCACAACGCTGCTGTGATCTGATTTGAAGGGTGCGGTAAGGGAGACATATTATTAACCGAGGTGTTTCAGGTTAGCCCTTAGGGAAACCAATGCATCGGTGGTCTGTGGTCTGGGTATGATTATCATGGGTAACACTTACAATCATTAACTTTGCATGTTCATTTTCTAATTTAATATAATTAAAAAAAAACACATTTGTAAATATAAAAAAAATAACTAATGAACAGTCCAAACCATTTACCTACAATTACTATTATAATATTTACAGTTTTATCACATTTTCAAGTAACATAATTATTTGTCTTATTATTATGCCAATCTCTACAGAAATTATTTTAAATATCAAATCTTGTCGAATTAAAAAAAACACGCGTTACAAATATCAAAACAAACTCAAAACACCCATTAGCATCCAAACCAAAGCACCGTACAAAACCTTAGGTTAACGGTTAAGCCACACGCACACAGCGCCCGTTCATCACTGACACGTATGAGTGACGTTTTATTTACACGCAGTAGGGCGCCCCTGCAACAATTAATACCACAATAGTGTAATGGATGGATGGATTCTGTGTAATTTCCTATGGATGAAGGATAGTTGGGTGCTCAGATGAAACAGAAATAGACTACGCCTCTTAAAACATTAAAGCACAAATATATAATGGTCTCTTATTTTTGTACACTTTTCTGTGGATGAAAGATAATTTGTGTCAGACCAAAAAATACACAGTTCGTTTAGAAATTATTGAAGCTAAAACTATTCCAAGCATGATTTTCATCAAATCAAAATATCTTATTTAAAGTATTCTTAATTACCAATTTATTAGAGGTATCGAAAACAACTTAAAACTCATTAGCACTGAGTCTAACTAAAGCCTTATCCCACGAACAAAACCTAAGATAACGGTTAAGCCACACGCACACAGCGCCCGTTCATCACTGACACGTATGAGTGACGTTTTATTTACACGCAGTAGGGCGCCCCTGCAACAATTAATACCACAATAGTGTAATGGATGGATGGATTCTGTGTAATTTCCTATGGATGAAGGATAGTTGGGTGCTCAGATTGAATGAGAAAGACTACGCCTCTCGAATTTTTAAAGGGCAACAATATAATGAATGGAATTTTCTTGTATACTTTTTTGGATGGATGATAGCTGTGTTAGACCAAAAAATACAGACTTCGCTAGAAAATATTGCAGTTAAAACAACAATTACACACTACATGATTTAAGTCAAATCAAAATGCCTTATTAAAAGTATATATTAACTATTTAACAAAAAAACTGTAAACAAGAATATTGCTTAACGTGCTATAATAAAATACAACCACGTTTTATATAGTCCACAAATTATGCAAAAAATAACGTTTAACGTTAAACAATATATCGGATAAGTCGTTAAGTAGTGCGATATCAAACGCTCGAAAAATGCCATGATACGTCATTGGTGGTGCACAGAAAATTATAACTAAAAATCAGGTTTATGACATTCTTTTTTTCGCGAGGCGTTATCTATTTTTTTAGTCTAAGGTCACGTAAAACAAATGAGGGAATCCTATGCCTGTTAGAAATTGGCTGGCCGGTTATGTGGCGTAGTGAAAGGCTATTAGAGGGAAGTCAGGAGGCCAACGCAGTTTCATTTTTCTTCGTAATTGGGAATCTCGCAGGTGTTGAATGTGCTTCTTACCATATTTACGACGGTTTTTGTATGTGTCTATGCTTAGGCTTAATGATCAAAAGTATAAAACCCTACGTATAATATACTTGAATTCACATTTTATTCATCAACTAGCTGACCCGGCAAACATTGTACCGCCTCAAAATCTATTTATCGGTATAAAGTATAAAGGTGATGTTTCGACGTCACGACAAATAAATGTGCTATATCGTTGAAATTAACGTTTGTATAGTATTTTATAATTTGAAAACAAAATATGTACCTATTTAGTAGCTTGTAAATTATATTGACAGGAAAATATCGTGAATAAAGATGAACAAAATATGTTATACCTATATATAGACAATTAGAAATGTAATCAATACCCACATACCTTCTCCTTTATAATATTTACAAAAACGTTTCATTTTTGCTCAATTAACTTAAGATAGGTGTATCAAAGATTAATTCCATAACAATAGAGTTTATTTATAAACCTTAACAATTGTTAACAACTTTTTGTTACAAATATTTATACATCATCATAAAAGCTAAAAAACAAACTAAACAATGCGTGTCGGCCTTACACATTACATAAACAAGGATCTTTACAGCACTAACTTTGTTTCACGGTTTTGTCTGTTAAGTAGTAAACTTAATAACACTAAACCACATATATGTGATCACAATTTCATATTATGTCTGAGGACTTAGAATTAGATAGCCATATCTTTTAGTTCTGGAGTCTATGGTTCCACTATTGCACCACCGCTATCCCTGTTTGTGTCTACTAACTGTAGTCTTAGGCGCTGCTGTGTTCTGTTCTGCTGTGTGGGTAGCGACTAAAACCGACCTCAGGTAGCTCTTTAAACTCGTCTAGGTTTGATTACAGATGTCCATGAGTAATAGCCACTTACCATTATGAGTGATTCGTTTACTAATTCAACAATATAAAAAAAAAAAAAACATTGCAACACGATGCAGCTAATTTCAACTCAGTAACTATGCAATGTAAAAACTATAGCCATAATTTAGATTTGTGTTTCTCCGAGAATCGACCCCAAAACTATCTCAAATATCCAATTAGTCATAAAACTCAACACCAATTCTAACCAACAAAACAGTTCAAAAGTATCTATAGATAAACATGAGTCTATTGATCATCACCTGAACTCGATGAGTATTGTTTTTTTCACTTAATGCCCGATCGTGTAGCAACCGACAGAACTTCTGATATGTAGACATGACTTTGATGAGTTACTATAGGAACTCGAAAGCTTCGTAGCTAGTTTAGTCGTGTATTATAAGTTATATGATAGTGCATCGAAAAATAACGCGTTTACTAATTTTATCATAAAAACTTTTTTTTTGTAATATAAACAAAAAAAATCGTGTCTAAACATACAAACGTCTTAAAAATTCTATAAAATTGATTTGTGAAACGGACCTTTTGTGTTACGACAATATCAAAACACCACGTGACCTCGAACGAAACTCACTTCATCGAAACCAATGTACGATCGTAAACCAATACTAGTGATATCATCAGTGTAACGATGAGTGGACAGGTGCGCGCATTATAATGATTGAGCCATTGTTTCCCACGGTTACTATGGCAACGGTTGTTTGTTGGATGCAGGATCCGGGACTTCTCATTCCTTTTGATTTATATGTAAACTTTGATTATGATTGTTATAGACAACTTACTTACAAAAAAGGAAGAGTATCAGTAACAAAAAAAAAACGCAAAAAAGCTTTGGCCGTGCGATTATTTTTCCAATAGTCGAAATGCAATTATACCTAATAATAGGTACATTTTTCTTTATTTAATTTTATACATCAAAGCCCCTCGATAAACAAACAAAACAACCGAGAGGTCCGAGGTTCAAATCCCAGACATGCATGGATTTTTCAAAGTTATGCGTATATTAGAAATTTATTATATTTAACTTACTTTAACGGTGATAGAAAATATCGTGAGGAAATTGCATATACCTATAAGAGATCTTACTTCTCAAAGATGTATGTTATTTGTGAGTTTCGCCTCCTCAGTGGTACAGTATGATACACTATGATGATGATATTGACAAAATTACAAAATGTGATTTAGTATCATAGCATCGAACCCGGTACCCTTTTCACAAAGCGACAATAAAGCGTTGAATGCCCACGCGATATAGCGGTACCATCAAAGCCTCTAAAGCCTTACTTATGTAATAGGTCGTTTACTCTCTAGTTTGACCATATTCTTAACCAATGCTGCCCTCTGCCCACCGACACCAGTAACAATGGATTGGCTAATTTGGTTAAACATGATTCTAAGCGTGAGAATATAATTATTATACAATGTTGTGTCTATTAATCATTTTCACTTTCACTCTTAGCTGCTCTAAGCTTGTTAACGCACACAAATATGAATGCAACACCCAGACCCAGAATATAATCTTAATTTGTTGTTCATTTTGAGATATTTGCCTAACCAGGGATCGAACCTGAAATGTTGGAGCGGTGTGCACACTATTGCAACATGAATTAAAAATGAGTGTAAACAAAGCACATAAATAGCAAAACTCCCAGAATTTAGTTTGCATGGCCGGGGATTGAACCCGAAACTCTACAAGTCTGAGCGATATGGTTATCACACCAGACGAGTCATCAATTAGTTTCATGACTTATTTAGAGAGTAGGAGTAAATTAATAAATTAAATGTTTGCCTGACCGGAGATCGAACCCGGAATACTGCGCAATAAACAGATAGGAATGCGCCATTCGGGTTCTCATTTCATATTATGTTTAGTCATCTTAAGTTAACGGAAAGAGGAAAAATACTTTGTTATATTTAAAGGAAAACAATTGTTAACGTTGGTTGACTTCTTAGAAGAAATCATATATTATGTAGATTATAAAATAGTTTGACATTAAGATAGATTTTCTTTGAAATTTATTTTAAGGTAATTCCAAAATGACATTTATTTTTTATATTTAATGTTTTTATCTTGACTTTTATCCTAATACGAAAATTTCAAATGAACATGCAATGCATCTGATGGTATGTGGCTACTGCCGCCCATGAACATTTGCAATAAACCCTAGATAGGATTAGATTCATTCCTAAGGTCGGCCGCAGATGCGCCGCTACCCTTGAGGACTAAGTTGGAACGCTTAGGGAAAGTATGTCTCTCTTACCACACCTTGCAAACCAGAATACAGCAGCGCTTAACACTGCTGTTATTAGGCAGGAATAGATGTAGGTAATGGTGTTGCCATAGACAAACCACAAAGGGTTCTACCACCTTCAATGTAATAAATGTGCCATATTTAGGCCCCTATAAACATATTTCTCATTAACACTTAACAAAATGTCACATAGACACTTTATGGAGAACAGATAGAATTGTGTCACTTGGCGTAGGATGGTTATGTCTTAATCGAACTGTGAAATGACATACTTATAAGGTTATTGTTTTAGTAACGCGAAGACTAACAAAATGGACGCCTAATTTTCTGGTTTAAGAAGTGACATTTTTGTTTTTGATTACTTAACATTTTCTACTTCGGAGACTATTTAGCGATGAATCCCAAAGGTTTTAGAAGTGGTAGAACCCTTCATTGTTTGCTTAAGGTGGTGTCACCTTATCACGTAGGGTGCTAAAAAGCAATGTTAAGCGCTGCTGGTTTGATGAAACTGAGCTAAACCTCCGATAAGGCTTCAATATAATTTAGGGTTAATTTCGAAAATCCATTGACGGTAATGGCAACTTTCCATTTTTGCCACGAACGTGCAGGATGTAGAATGAACTTCCTCATGAGGTATTCCCGGAGCGCATGAGGTATGACATAGGGCTTTTCAACAAAGGTGCAAAAATAGGTCTCTTTCAAAGTCAGTGATGCATTTGCGAATCCTCTAATGTTGCAAATATCTAAAGGCGACGTTGACTACTTTCTAACAGGTAGCCCATCTGCCTTATCACTAGGTTAAGGTATAAAAAATATGCCATACACCTTACATACCATTCATACACATACGTCTCGATGTCATACAGAAAAATCAAACTGCATTCGTGCTTTCGTAAAAGACAGACTAATAAAAGTTATATATGGGAATTATTACAACTCTGTTGCCACTTCGTCTGCTTTCAAATGAGAGGCGTGTGGGCGGAATATATGGCTCTATTTTTGTTCCTAATCTATTGGTGTCATAACAGAATTTTACGATATTCGAATGACAAGTAGCGAATGTTAACGGCTACTTTGGTTTATTGATACTTTTATATGCTGAAATAATGCTATTTATTTACAGTTTTATGTTCATAGTTACACAGTAGTATTCTTTAGTTGTGTTGTGATTGCTACACACATAGATCGGTACAAAAACACCCAGACCCAGGTTATGAATTCATGATGAAATAAAGTAATAGAAGGTACAGCGATGAGGCTGTTAAAATATAATACTAAGATGGTAAAATTATTTGTGTTTCGACTCTGAAAGCAATACTGACAAATACTGAAGGTGGTAGAACCCTTTGTGGTTTGACTCCGGCGGCACCACCGCCACACCTATTTCTGCCTCATAACAGCAGTGTTAAACGCTGCTGTGTTTTGGTTTTAAGGGTGTGGTAAGGGAGACATACTTCTCCGAGGCATTGTAACTTAGTCCTCAAGGGTAGCGGCGCATCTGTGGTCGACCTCAGGTAGAAATCTAATCCTATCTGGGGTTGATTACAGACGTCCATGGGCGGCGGTAGCCACTTATGATCAGGTGGAGAGAATGCTCGTCTGATATTATAAAAATAATCTTTTGTTATTTCGAACTTCATACATAATATCATAGATTAGTAAAGATTACTCACTCCTAACAAGAAAATGTACCCAGTTTTGAGAATTGAAACAGTTGCGTAAAAAAATTTTGCCACGTCTCCGTGCTAAAATGTCCCTAAAATATTTGAAATTATTATTATAAATTATTTAATTAGTTAATTGTATCAGGCGTTACTTTGCGGAAATCCATGCTATTAAGTTAAGATTAAAACTACTTCGCAACAATCCGCTACAAATATGTATGATGGTATATATTTTACATACTGCATGGTTTAAAATATATACCATCATACATATTTGTAGCGGATTGTTGCGAAGTAGTTTTAATCTTAACTTAATAATTATTTAATTATCATGAAAATTACGCAGTATTAGTTATTTATTCGTAAATTTTCTCTAAAAATGTTTTTATTTGTCAATAATTCAAAAAAAGAACTTACTATAATAAGCCACTTGCGGCTTCATTCAATTTCAAGGCGGCGAAGTATTTTTAATAATCTAATCTATCTATAAATATATGAAAGTTCTTTACAAATTGGTAGGGATCCGTTACAATTATCCGTTATTCTCTATCCACTACACGTCAAAGTCGCCATATTTAATGCTTTCAAATAGTCAAATGACGGTAACAATAGCTCTATTATACTGCATTTATAGATAAAATATGAGATATAAAATAAGATTTTTATCAATCTTACTACCGCTATTCACCATTTTTTACCGATATGAACACAGACGTAGTAATAAAATAGACTCCAAGTGCATTTTCTCCTAATTTAAGAAGAATAATCATTTAAAAATTGTTGTATTTACTACTTTTTTGTATTTTCTTTGGCATCATCATCATCATCATCAAAGGCATCATTGTCACATCTATTTTAAAGCAGTAAAAACTTGTCGTTTCAAAGATGTAGTAGCGCTATTTACAAGAACTTGCTACTTATAAGAAACAAAAACACTTATTTAAGTAAACGTAAATTCATTATGGAGTCTATTTTCTAACAAACTCTACGGTTACCAAAGACATCGGCATTAATAACCCTACGTTTTGTTTATTGCTTTATTCGAGCCGCAATCATAAAAAACGCAGAGCATTGATTTTTAATTAAAGAAATATCAATTAAGTTCTTTCAGCCAAGTGTAAATTAGAAAGAAATAGTTGCTAATTTTTTAATAGGCTGACGAATAACTTTAGAATATGCATGTACCTATACGTTTACTTGTATTAAATGCATTAAATAATATGCAATATTCCGAGTAACATTAATCGGAATTCGGTTCCATTGCCAAATAATGAATGACAGGATGAAAACGTTAATCGAATCGTGTCATTGATTTACGTTGAATTTCTGTGATTATTGAATGCAGACAAATAACACAATTATTTTTACATATTTATTAAAAACAGGAATAATCACCACCTATAATTATTCCACTGCTGGGTACGAATCTAGTCACTGATATACGTTGAAACGTAGATTTAATTTGATTTTTGCGCGTAACCCAAGTTATTTTTCTATAAATTGATCAGCCGTTTTGGAGATAAGTCAGAACAAACAAACAGACAGAGAGAAAAAAAAATAATAATTGTTTATTTTTTTTGTAAAGTACCGTATCATTTTCGTACGTATGTAAATAGCAAATAATTTGAAATTACAAACAGATACTTCAATTTTATTTATTTCCATAGATTTGGGTAATGATCGGCCCGCGGGCCGGGCGTGTCTACCTGCGGTGATCCGGTCCGCGGAACATTTGAAAATCGCGAACATACTTAGTGTCGTTTAGTACAAATTCTAACAAATTAAAACGTTTTTTTTTTCGCTGTTCTACTTCTTAAAGTCGTTTAAGTTAAAGTCACGCTACGCCATTTAATCGATCAATGTATAAACCTACAAAATAAAGCAATCTTGCACTTCTATTAACTATTACACACGAACTACGACTTTTTTCATTTTGGCCCAAGACTGTCCAAATATTTCGACCCATTATTGCCCCACTGCTGGGCGGGTCTGCTGTCAAGATTGAGAGTCCCTATAGGCCAAAGTCCACTGCGCTGACCAAATGAGAGTTAGTAGACGTTATGTCTTGTCGCCTTGAATTTTTTTAAAAGAACTCTCACGTAGCTTTCATCAAGCTGCCTATCTTCACCGTTATAGCAAGTGATAATTATTTTTTCTTATAATAGGTTTGCTCTTCCAGCTTCGTACAAATCAATCAACAATTTACCAGATTTACAGTAACCTTTCATCGTTAAATTTAGAGCTGTCCCAAACTTTATCGACTATAAACCCGTTAATCGCCAACTCGGTCACAGTGGAACAGGTAATCCGCTTGTCTAATTATTCGGTTTACGCCTCGGCGGCACCGGATAAAGAGATCGGTGTCCCTAGACGCCCACGTGAGTGTTAAAGAGGTATCTTGTTTGATTTTTTACGGCCAGTTTTGAGGTACTGCCTTCGAATGAACTTCTTTGTTTTATCAGAAGACTTTTTGTTAGTGAATGCCTATTTTCGTTTATATTATTAAAATTATGCTTTTAGAAGGTTGAAGTAGCATATGTACAAATAGTCCAGCCGATGGTAAGTGACCACTGCTGCCAATGTACATCTGTAACCAACTCCATATAGAACAGAGCTTCTACCTGAAGCCGATTACATGCGTTGTAACTTTTAAGGACTAATATGTTTGCCTCATCCGTAAGGCAGCCAGCGTGCACCCTTCAACCGAAATGCAAGAATTGCTTCACGCTAAGAATTGGTTTGGCGGTGGTAGTTACTTCAAATTATACGGGTACTATATTTTGTATCAGCACCTTTAATATCATGTAGTTATTAAATTATTATTATTTTTGTTAAGTATAATACAGTAAATTTATGCACTGAACTCTCTGTTAGCTTTCCTTGTAATGAAAACTATAAAAAATCGTATTGTATTGTGATTTTATTGAATTTAAATAATATAATCGTTTTATCATTAATTACACTTCAAGGGTTAATCCTTCATTTTTACTGTTGCCACAACCGTATCTAGCTTTTTATTATTACAATTCTTACTCTTACAAAAACCTCCAACAGAAAACTCGCGAACCAAACGAAGAGGCTTAAGCTCCCGCTACGCAAAACAAGACCAGATGTAGATAATTGAATACTATTTCTATTTCTTAGAAGCGGAAACGCGTAATAACACAGATTGAGCCGGTCAATGATAAACAAGACCATTGCAAACAATAAACAATTTCATCTGGTATTGACAACTGGTCACGTAGATCTTTGTTCTATCTGGTTTGTGGAAATTAATGCGTAAAATTTATTTAGAATATAGGTAATAGATATAATAGAAACCAGGGTTTGGAAGCAGTTAGGCCAGCTATTAATAATTAATTTTATTCGATTTTCGTCGACTAAAGATCGATTTTTGCCTAAGTTCTCAAATTTCAAATTGTGGGTAGCAAAATTTGGTTAAGACTGAATAATGTGTACGGGCGTAACGAGAGTAAAGGGTGTAGTCATACTGATCAGATGTTATTAAAGAGGATGTAAAAATATTGTCGTAATCGAATTATGAATAAAGAGTATTTATTAAAATAAAAAAGAGGATTCGGGAAAAAATTACGTCTGTAAAATTAAATTTTATGATCCAATGAAACAATTGTCTACTTGACTTTTTCGGATATTATAGATAATATAAATAGACTAAAACCAGCTATCAAATACTTTATCGGCAATCACAGAAAGAAATAAATTCCTGAAATCTTGAAACTTTTAATTAAAATCAGAAAAAAAATGGTACCCTCTTTCTGTAAGTCGGAACTGAGTGTGACGGCGGTGCTCCTTCTGTTGAACTGTGAGTTCCACCGCCTTTGCAGAATTAATACAATTGTAATTTACTTAAACATTTGCTCTAGTAAATGTAATTAATTGGAAAAAAGTAATTAATTAAGCATTAATCAATTACCATTGTAATTAAGGGTAGCTTTATTTTTACACCCACATTACATTTTTGTCTACCCACATAAATTTTAGTTATTTTTTGTCGTCAATATTTTAATATCGACGTCACGTACCTTAACATTAGCCGTTTCAACTGTTTCTTCGTCGAAACTGTTTATCTAAAATTGATTGCGTTGCGTAAAAAGGCAATTAAAAGCTGCAACGTTAAACAATCCCGTTGTACGACCGCTAGAGAACAATTTGCGAAACATGCGAACGGTAGAAATTGGCTAGTTACCGGCAGATGGCTACCACTAACCATTACCATTGTAAATGGTACTGCAATTGCACTCACTTCCTCATTCTGGCTCTATTGCTTATTAGAGGCTCTATTTCATTCTAGGTATTAGGCTAAGTCAACTTGTCAGAACCTAAAATTCAAAGAATTTGAATGAGGCCAGTATATAATTATGAACCACTCATTATCTAGCAATTGTAGGATAGGTGGCGAGTCCTGGAGCTCACCTGGGTGGAGCCCGAAGGGGCGACGCGTTCAGAGGACTCCGGTTGCGTTCCGTAGGAGATCCCTGAATCCTCTTGGCAACGTAGTGGAAGGCCACCGGGGGGGGGGGGGGGGTTTAGTGCGGTAAAAATCCCACATAACCCTGTGTCGCTCCCACGGCACCGGGTACCTTTTGAAGGTTTCCCCCTCGTAAACAAAAAAAAATCTATTTAAAAAAAAGCGAATCCTCTGTAATTAACTTTTTGCATTTTTGCCTAAGTACGTCTAAAATAAATATAGTCAAAGGAGCGTTTCATCACATTATGCCAAAAATGTGACAGTGACATCATCGCTTCTAAAATTATGAACCAATTTAAATCCACTCTTCTAACTAAATTAAAACTAGTTCTAATAAAATCAGATCAGTAGTCATTAATTAAAAAAATATTTAGATTTACTAGTTGGGTACCTCACCTACCAATATTTTTTTTCCCTTATAATTTTATTTTTCGAGTAAGTTTCGTATAACAAATTTTGTAATAAAAAATCTCAATAATTATATTTTTATGCAATTAATTATTTTTTAATCCAGCACTTTAATCTAGCAGGTATATTCGTGCTGGTTCAGGCATACATTAGAGCACCCAGAGATCCACTTAACAACTATACCTATCATCTTCACTTCCTCGTTTAAAACACATTAGAGAGGTTTTCCACAGTGTAATAAGGAAAGGCAGAGCAAACGGTTTTCGGTGATTGAATGCGGTTGGCTACGTCTAGTTATCTAGTGGAAGACGGAAGGTTTGATTAGAATGATTTGTGGAGTGCGGCTTGGTTTTGGTTGGTCATAATTATGCAGTCATAATTATCTTGATTAATAAGCAATCTGTCCATTTGCCTATCCTAGATCGTTATTTGATAATTTCTTTATTAGAACATAATTATAATGAAGTCGGTTAAAATACTATCTAGAGGGAGTGACTACAAAATCGCATAGGTGGCCAATTCGTGTCAAAAGTTTCCAGAATCATAAAGCCTCTAATAAGGGTTAATGGCCGCGGACCAATAAAAAATTGGGACCGACAGCTTCACGTGCCCTTCCAAGCTTCCAAATGCACATGCAGGCTAGTGGTTACCCCTCGAACTCTCGACGTTGTTCAAGGTTGCTTAACTTTTTCAGACGCAGTCTGCAATAAGCATGTTAGCAGCAGTCGTTAGACATTATCGACCGTATACGTTTAAGAATATCCCACAAATATTTTCAAGTAATCCATACCTCCCTCTAATTTTTATTTCATCATCATTACGTAGTATGCTTTAGATCTTCCCCCGTTTTAAGAAAAACCTATGCCCTAAATAAAACTTAATTCCACCAGATAATTAGTCAAACTAGTGCGTAATATAAATTAATTCCTTCGCTTTACTGTTAGACATATACAAACAAAAATAAACATAAGCCGTAAATACATTCCAATTCTAACTGTCTTTGCAGTCACAATTCCAGGTGTCCTTTCAAAGTGTGCAATTCCAGCTATTACCATAATTCGGTATGAATGCAAACCCATTATGTGTCCGGGCAACACTTGCTAATTCATTACGAAATCAATGGCGCCTATGCACGCTCGGTACATCCTTTTCAAACCGTAAATGAACAGTCTGTTATAAACTTAGATTTAATATTACCGCATAACATTACTCCTTGCGGTACACTATCCATTACGTTATGACCCACTGTAAAGTACACTTCGAATCCGTCAAGAGGTCAAATTAGACTGGTGTAAAGAGATAAATCACCAGGCTATCGAGATCTATGCACACGTTTTATGTCCTTAGTGGAAGGGGTCAGGATTACGTGGACATTCGTAATAGGCCCCGTACATCTAACTGTGAGGCGCTTTATGAGTTTCACTTGTTAAATTTTAATAACAGCCTCGGAAATGATAGACTTACCTACTCCGTGCTTATGATTTTGTTGTAATGTGGACTCCTCCTTGCATATATTCTGCTTTAAACGGCACATTATCGATATCTTCAGCCTTAGACCAAAAAAGATAGATAAATCCTAGCGATTTTTATTCGAATTCTCGGTAAGGCAAACATCTAAATGTTAAATTTTAATTTGATTTCATTCAATCTTCATTAAACATAAAATTTTTATTTTTAGTGGAATATGATTATTTTAGAAATACCTTTTCGTGACAATAATTTCGAAGTATCTAAGGTTACGTACTTACCTTCGTTACAAAATATGTTATATGAAACAAGATTTCTTATATTTTCGAAAAAATCCCGAAGCGTGTGAGAAAGTAGAGTCGAGAACTATTAATATATTCAAATTTGTACCATACATTCGGGCTTAGTCGTTGACAAAATGACTCTATTGAGGATGCCTTTGTTGAAAACCACTGGTTTCTGACTAAAGCCATAATACCTCATACATTTATACCGGATTTAAATTGAATAGAATTTATATAAAATGTGATTTCCGTTTATACAACGCTGAACGGTTTAACATAATCATTTTTGTATTTCGAAAATATTGTCATCAATTTTGGTACCGTGGGATTCTGACGGTCAATGGTTTGGTCGCCGCGACTAATTTCCGTATATAAAATAGACACATAATTAAAGTTTTCTTATATTCGTTATTAGGAGATTTTTTTATACAACTTTGAAGTAGAAAATATCATGCAGTCCATTTGATGATACGTGGCTACTGCCGCCCATGGACATCTGTAATCAACCCCAGATAGGATAGGTATTCCTACCTGAAGTCGGCTACAAATGCGCCGCTACCCCTGAGGACTAAGTTGGGACGCTTCGAATAAGTATGTCTCCATTATTACACCTTTCAAATTGGAACACAGCAGCGCTTAACACTACAGTTAGTTAGGCAGAAGGTGTGAAAGTGTTGCCTCTGGGTTGAACCACAGAGAGTTCTACCACCTTTTTTACCACTTACGTCCACAAAATTTTGCGCCGATAATAATCCCATATTTCTCGATATTGACCAAACAAAATATAAAAATAAAATTATTAATAATCTTCTAGATAAAAAACTTAAATGTTAATTCCTGGAGTTAACAGCAAAGAATATTATTAAGATGACATGTACATGTATTTTTAATTTTTTACAAGAACATTTAAAGTTTATACCATAGATAGATAATAGAAAACAGAATAAAAATAAATTCTAAATTGTAACAGTGTATGTCTGTAAATGATAACATCGATTAAAAATATGTAAAACAGAAAATAAAAATAAACTTGAATTTTAATTAAGAAATGGGAATACTAATTTTGAACCTAAAGCAAATGCCGTTCTAAAAATACCTACATAAAAAGTTACGCGAAAACAATTACCTATAGTTATAGAGTCAAACTATTTTCTATTATTTTATATCTAAATTGATACATCTATTCAATTAACTATGCGAGGATCGCTCTACTATATTTTTTAAAAACAGGACCTTGATTTTGATTTGAGAAATATATATAATTATTTCATTTTCAAATAAAAGACAACACAAAAAATTAAAAGCGTGTTTTATGTTTTGGCACGGGGAAAATACCAGTTAAAACATGGACATTAGACTTAAAATAGACATAATCCTTACTAATATTATAAATCCGAAAGTAACTCTGTCTGTCTGTCTGTCTGTCTGTCTGGTTGTCTTTTCTTCACGCCTAAACCACTGAACCGATTTTAATTAAATTTTGTACAAAGATAGTCTGAGACCCGAGAACGGATATAGGATAGTTTTTATCCCGGAAATCCCACGGGAACTAGGGATGGCGATCTAAGATAGATTAATTGGAGAATCGATCTTTTGGACCAAAAAGTCGATTATTTTAATCGATACCCTTACTATCTGAGACCCGAGAACGGACATAGGATAGTTTTTATCACGGAAATCCCACGGGAACTAGGGATGGCGATCTAAGATCGATTAATCGGAGAATCGATCTTTTGGACCAAAAAGTAGATTATTTTAATCGATACCCTTACTAATATTATAAATCCGAAAGTAACTCTGTCTGTCTGTCTGTCTGGTTGTCTTTTCTTCACGCCTAAACCACTGAACCGATTTTAATGAAATTTTGTACAAAGATAGTCTGAGACCCGAGAACAGACATAGGATAGTTTTTTATCCCGGAAATCCCACGGGAACTAGGGATGGCGATCTAAGATCGATTAATCAGAGAATCGATATTTTGGACCAAAAAGTCGATTATTTTAATCGATACCCTTACTATTATTGTAAATGCGAAAGTAACTCTGTCTGTCTGTATGTCTCTTCTTCACGCCTAAACCACTGAACCGATTTTAATGAAATTCTGTACAAAGATAGTCTGAGACCCTAGAATGGACATAGGATAATTTTTATCTCAGATAGCGATCTTAGATCTATTAACCAGAGAATCGATCTTTTTGACCAAAAAAGTCGATTTTTTTAATCGGTCTCCAGTAACGGATCCTACCAACGTTTGTGAGTCTTTTGGCATACTCTAAATAACCATGAGTTTAAAAATATCAATTCTTGCAATCGGAGACGGTTGCAACATTATATTTGTTTATATAGTTTTATTAGGATTATATTAGGGGTGGCGATTCTTTCCGGAAAAGATCGATTCGAATCGAAGTACAATAAATCGATTCACAAAAAAATCGAGGCCCTAAGAATCGATTCTATCTTCGATCTTTTTTCGAGGATAGCGAAAAAAAAGGTTATCAGGATCAAATAAGCACTGAAATTATGTATCCGTCAGCAAATCCTTACTTCCTTACTAATCCTTACTAATATTATAAATGTGGAAGTAACTCTGTCAGTCTGTCTCTTCTTCACGGCTAAACCACTGAACCGATTTGAATGGAATTTTGTACAAAGATAGTCTGAGACCCGAGAAAGGACATAGGATGGTTTTTATCCCGGAAATCCCATGGGAATTACGGATGGCCATCTGAGATCGATTAATCAGATAATCGATCTTTTGAACCAAAAAATAATCGTATTTTAATCGATCTCCAGTAATGGATCGATTCAGTGAATCGATTTCAACCCAGAAGATCGAAATTCGATTTTTTCATAATTTACCTACAGTTACTTTACTTATCCATGTTAGTCGATCATCTATCTATTTATATAAAAATGAATATCTATATACATTTTATAAAATCGGAAACTATGCATTTGATCTTATAGCATATTATATCTTTAAAATGCGGGCGAAGCCGCGGGCACCACTAGTTGTATATATATTTAGTCTCTTATACATAAATGCTACATAACAGACAAACTGGTATGTAGATAGATACGTTATTACTTTGACTGTATACATTTTATAATATTATTAGATATAATTAAACTTGATATATTGTGATTTTCAAAAAGTTCTTAGTGACACTGATATTTATAAATATTATTACTTGATTACTGTATTGAAAGTTAATAAATGTTATGATAGTTTAAGGATAAAATATGAATTATAAGAATAATTTTCTGAAATTTTACTTATTTCAACTCGTTTAACTTTATTATAATTTGTTTCAGGTATACAAAAGTGATATAATAGTCTCCATTAATTCGTCTTCATCTTAATTTTTGTAAATCCAGCTGTATCGGTAAGTCTGATAATTTATTTGGTATTTGGTACAGGATTATATTTTTTTATATATTCGATCGCAAGTTGTGTATGGTGGGTGAAAGGGGATTGTCCTTTGGTCACTTAATATAAAGTACCTTACTTGATTGTCTTCTATAATAACAAAAAAATAACACCAACATTTATTAAAAAAGGGTAGAGCAACAAAGAGAGTCGTGTTATAGGGTTATGAATTCTTCTAAATGAGAAATGTACTGAGATAAGGCGTTTAACTTAGGTTCCATTGATATATCCTTATACTTAATCTAAATGAACTCTACACCATTATATTAAACAACACCTGTTTCATACTCTACATTAACATAACATACAAAAGAAAACTACAAACCCATTGGTTTAAATATTAACAAACTCTACATTGTCAATAAGTCAAAGAGTAGAGCCGGTATTGAAAAAAGTAAAATCATCATCTTAGATAAAATCGGTTGACACTCAAGAAAGACGAATCGGTTTTACATCCGATACATCGATGTATCGATTACTCGAAAGATCGATGTTAAGGCTTTTTAATTGACAATGACGGTTTTTTATTATTGAAACTTTGTTTTAATATGAGCATGTTTGGTTATAACTTATAACTTCAACTGTAGTCTTACCATGAGTTTTCAAAACATCCCACAATTTTACGTTGCCTGCAACCCATTTATGGCCCACTACTGAGCACGGGTCTCTCCTCACAAGTGGAGAAGGCCTGGAGCATACTCCACCACGCTGCTCCAATGCGGATTGGTGGAGACAGGTTAGTGGCCAACCCGTTTGTCGGATGTTTTCAAACCGCCCGAAAGGCCTCCGACAAGGTTTAACGACTGCCATCTATCGACAACAACCGGGACCGACGGCTTAACGTGCCCTCCGAAGCACGGAAACGCGCATGAAATTTTTGCCACCAGCGGTCACCCATCCAACTCCCGACCGCGCCCGACGCTGCTTAACTTTATTGATTGTTTTCAATCAACACAGCTAGCGGGGCTATGCGCGCTTCAATTTTACGTTACGTTAACTCAATCCATTATTCTGTTCCGTTTGCTTCAGTAGACTGAGTAAACGTAACAATAAGTAAGTGCTCAAGTCTTTCTGTCTGCCTCACATGTTCGCAAAAAATGAGACAAAACATAAAGCGCCATTCGTCAATTAAAAAATTTAATGTTACATTACTGACACTATAGCTCTGATACAATCCGCTAGGGGCGCTGATTGGAAATTGTATGGATAAATACGTAAACAAATACCAAAACAGTCATACTTGTCAAAACGTAAAAATTCATGGTAAGGGTACTGGTTTGTTGTTTATATTCAGTAATTTTGTTTATTTTTAAAAATAAATTCGTTGTTGATGTGAAATTGTTAGTTCAAATATCAGTATACTTTATTCGTAGTGGCAAAAAAAATTATGAATAAAAAATGTCAGTCTCAAAATCGTCCTATATTAATTATATTTAAATTAAATTGAATTAAATATAGAATAAAATAATTGTATTCATTAATTTCATTTTTATTTGATTCGTTTAATTATTTTTAGATTAAATTAATTTTATTTACATTAATTTAATGGTATTTAGATAAAAATATTTATAATTAAATTGAGGTTTGTAAGGACTGAACGTCTTTGTCACTTTTTTAAATACCATTTGATAAAAATTATATAGATTTTTGTGTTGTATGCATAATTGTACCTATTAGTTGTCAACCTATTATTGTCCGACTTCTGGGCACGAATCGCCTCTTAGAATGAGAGGGGTTTAGTCAGTAGTCATCTTACAAAAATATTACAAGCAAATAATTATTACTTATGCCCCAATATTTTCAACAAAAAGAAGAAAATTATCGTGGTAAGTCGAAGTGACAAGTAAGAAGATTATTGTACGTAACGATTATGACAGGTGGTTTTACAAGTTAATTGAAATATCTTTACAATTGTCACATGTTTATTAAGCTAAGATGTTAATGCGGCTTCGTTTGCGATTTAAGATAAGTTAGAAATCAAAAAGATTAAAAGATAGGTACGAATATATTATGGTCCCGCTTAAGGTAGCCAGTAGCACAGTAGAGCCTGTTATTGTAACAGTGTAACACATGGACGTATCCAGGTTCGACATGTCACATAACTAAATTTTAAAATTAGATTTGAAATTAATTTTTTTGTCTTATAAGTTATTTTTGTGATATTTTCTGCTCCAGGTAAGTGTGATTATAAAATATATCCTATGTTACTCGTGGATAATGTAGCTTTCGAATGGTGAAAGATTTTTTAAAATCGGTCCAGTAGTTTTTGAGCCTATTCATTACAATCAAACAAACAAACAAAGTTTTCCTCTTTATAATATTAGTACAGATTGTAAAATACTTATTTAATTTGTCAAAGAAATCCAAATACGATAATCATAAAAAAATACAAAACAGAAAAACAGCATTACAATTTCATTTCATATACATTGTATCTACAATAAACTTTTGTTTTTAAATGTCTCCACAGACGACTAAAGCGCTAAATATTATCAAGCGTATTAACATTTTAACATTATAATTATGTTTAAGAAGAAAAAATCGAGCAAGTAGTGAGTGTACTTGCGTGGATAGGGTCCCGTACAAAAACGCTAGAAAGGAAATACATATCTTCCTATACACAATGTTTGTGTATATTTGAGATCCCTACATCAAGCTATTTCATTTCAAATGCCACATTTTTTTTTACTTTGCAACCCAAAAGTAATCCCCAATTCAAAATTCAGTTGTTTAAGTTTCTCAAAACATTTCTCATTGGGTCACGGAAAACCATATGAGAAAATTGACATATAGATTGATATTTAGAGTAAATTGACTATATCAGACGGATATACATACTCCCTATTTATCCTGTCCGTTTTTTTGTTGTTCATACGGAACCCCAAAAAAGTGGTATTTCATTTTATACGCTAAGTTTTAAAGCTTCAGGTTTCGTATGTAAATTCGCTAATCTGATAAATACGATTGTGTGTGTAACACCTGGTTTTGAGATAACTGTAGTTTGCATATAAATAAGTTAAAAGACACATTTATTTCGCTAGTGTAGTGGACAATCAAGACTTTCAAATAAAATTAATGTCTTCTACTTAATAAAAGTCTAATGACTGACTGACAGGTGACTTAACGGTTTGTAGAAATATGAATTTTGCAAAAGATTATCATAATGAGATATATAGATATTTTAAAAAAGATTTACAAAATTTGTGCCTAATTTTTGATTTTGACTAATGATAGCCTAGTGATTAAAACGTAACTCAGATTTTCTAAGATACTTATGTACGAATTAGAAATCAAATGTTAGTTGACTTATTGGTGGAAGAAAACATCGATCTCAGAGTTCTTAAAACTTTTCAAAAGCTCTTGAAGACGTCAATTTGCACTTCGTCAGCAGGTGGACAATGGTCTGAACTCGTCTTACTTTGAGAGGAAACTTGCCCAGCAGTGGTATATGGGATGTCAAAAACATTATTTTAAGAAAAATATGGGAAATTCCTTTATGTGTGATTAACACTATCAGAATTTCCTATAAAATATCGAATTATCCTTAGAAAAACAATCATGATTTCCTCCGAAAGAATATCTCATAGACGCTCAAGAAACAATGATTTTATTATAATTATTTTTGGATTCAGGCCCTCCAAACATTAAAATCATCGCTCTACATCTATGTCAATTACTATTTCGTTCACAATTCGGCCTTATTCTTTTATTTTATTGAGAAAACACCCTTCACAACACTTAACCTCTTTAGTGGTCAGTAAAAAATCTAGTTCTCTCACAATTCAAAATACCATTGATCGTATTCACTGGCCGTACAATCGCCAATTAAGCCCGTAAGAACGAGCTTCGACTTTTTATTTCAGCTTAATACTATAAATACCTCGTTTGATGACGAGCGAGTGACTAAAAAATATATAAAGCGTGAAAATTGATAAGCGAGTAACGATAAGATGGTACGAAGCACATGTGTGTTATGATTTTTTAAGCTTCCTCACCAACAACGTTAACTTCTCAAGCAAATCATATAGATATTAAAATATTTTTATAATTTTAAATTTTAACGTACAAACTTTCAACATGCGTCATTAAAATAATATTTTTAAAATCTGAAACATAAAAGTATAAGTCTAAAAATATTAGTAAAACGTATGAAATTACCAAGTTCTCCGTGATTTGTTAAATAACTGACAATTCATTGGATCGGCTACTAGCGCTTGCAAACTTACACAAATTAAGTCAAACTCTCAATCCTCATGTTTGAACTTGCAACGGTTTGCTGAATTTTTGCAAGCGTGCGGACGTGGCGTTTATTTAATACATAGACATAGTGATCTTCACAGGACGGCCCCTATACGGTATATATTATGCTCGCTTATCGCTTACAATCAGACAAGTCAATAACTTCGTTGGTAGCTGACGCAACTCATTTGTGCTCATGATTGATACTAATCCTCTTAATCCACGAGCTCACTGTTCGGCCGCTGGACAAAGAAACCTCAGAGAAAGCCTTAACACGTAGATATGTACCGATGTGATTAGTGTTGGTGTTTTGTTTTTCTTGGCCAACCGGCTTTGTAATGCATGTTTTTGACAAGTTGCTTGCAGGACTGTATTGTATTTTTTTTTATAAATAAATAAATAATGGTCAATGTACGCCTCTAGAGGCCACTGTTAACACCACAACAACACAACTACTCTGACCTTATATCATATGGGTTCGACTCCTATGTTCTAGTTTAAAGGGAAAGATACATATACATGGTAGGTATTACAACCTAGATCTTAAAGGTAGCAATGATGGTAGTAAAACCTTCTGTGGTTTGACTCCGGCGGCGGCACCGCCACACTTATTAGTACCTAATAACAGCCGTATTAAGCGCTGCTGTGTTCTGGTTTGAAGAGTATGGTAAGGGAGACATACTTTTCCGAGGTATTCCAGCCTAGAAATGGTTAGATTATTCTTTCTAATTTAGGCTTCATGAACTGTATTGCATCAATGGTGCATCTTAATCTTAGGTAAGATTTCTATTTAGCGCGCCGATCCCGCGCGGAGAAGGAGACGCCGTAGGCGTCGATAGCGCCCACTGGCGCGGTGTCCCTGTAGTTCCGGGACTAGAATAGGGCTACGGTATCTCCTGCCTGTCGTAGGAGGCGACTAAGGACGGCGGTATGTATGGTCGCATACCGTCGTAAGCATACATGGTGTGAGAGGAGCGAAGACTGCTCCCCAGGGTAGAGCCCGTTGGGCATCGCGCTTGGAGGGCTCCGGTTGTGTTCCGTTGGAGATCCCGGAGTTCTCCAACAAGCGTTGAGGACGGCCACCGGGGAGGTTTTAGTGCGGTAAAAATCCCACATAACCCGGCGTCGCTCCCACGTCGTCGGGTACCTTTTGAAGGTTTCCCCCTCGAGAAAAAAAAAAAATAAAAAAAAAAATAAAAAAAAAAAAAAAAAAAAAAAAAAAAAAAAAAGGTAAGATTTCTATAAATGAGTCCTTTACATGAGTCAACTGAGACCTCAGCATCAGAACATATTAATTATAGGCACGGACCAAAAAAAAACTTTCCTTCCTTCCATTTTCCGTGCTTATAGACCTCAAGTAAGATCACACCTTTGTGGGGTCGAACACTTAAATCCATAAGCAGTAGTAACCATTTAAAGGTGTCGTGCGTAAAAATGACTTACGCTACTCAAAAAAAATCTTACACTTATCATGCAACAAAAACGCAACAAACAAAGAAAGAAAACCACAAATATAACAAAACGTTAATCGTTCAACGATACAATCTATTCACCGTTATAACCAAAAGTGAATTGAATCAAAAGCGATCGATCTTCCGACCACCAACGAGCAGCCTACTCGATTAACTTGAGACACCTAAAAATTTATGGCCCCCATACGTATTGTTTCAATTATAATGCCGAATTAAATGTATTCTAGTAACGCCCAAATTGCCATCTCGTAATCGTTATTTAGTATTTCCATTGTTATTTATTTATGAATAGCTAAACTGATATATATAAAAGTAAAACATTATGTATGTGTCTGCGTGTATATAGTTTTGTGACGATATATGAAGTACCTATAACTTATTATTTGCATGAAAAGGAGAATCATATGAATTATTAGGGTGGTATGAAAATAAGTTAAGATTTCACTTATATGAAACTCCACATTTCCCCACTTATTTGGCCTAATACTCGTAACTAATTTGATAATTTGATGCATACAGCATTCCAGCTTAGTCCCCCAAACTAGCAAAACGATGTGCTGGAAGTAAAAAAAATAATATATTCCGAATGGTTACAATATCAGTCTAGTCTAATTAGTCACCCCTTAGTATGTCCTTACTAGTCACTAGTCAACGGACATTCGAATTCACAGCGGTGACTAACGGAGCTATCCCTATTCTACTCACGTACAAAATTCTTCAAAAATATGTTTCCTCAATATAGATAAAGTCGTACACCCAAACTAGTCGTGATTTATTTTCGAAATATCAATAAACAGAACACCCTACAGCGGCAATATTTTACGGCCCGCCTATGTTATGTTTCGGCCTTTGGCGTCCATTATTTTTCTCAGATTTGATTTTAGATCAAAACCAGGTTACAATTAAATATATTCGAAAGCTATAGCTGCTTTTGAGTTATTCAATTTACCGCCTACCCACATGCCCAATGTATCAGCTATGATATGATATTAATAAATTGGCATTTGTAAATTAGAAATCCGCTGATAAGATTAAAGTAATGTCTGTAATCTAGTATTTAACAGATTATTTTTTATGCTTCTTATTTAGGTTTAAGTTTTATTTTAATTTAACTGTGCGATGATAGGCATACTTACTAGACATTGCTTAATATGACTTTCACATACTCATGTATCAATCAACTACTAGTGATTAATATAGGCTCTCCGAAGCTGTTCAATAACTAGCCAATCTTGTTGTTACTTACCTTAAATTGTTAAATGACTAGTTGCGCTTAACATGTATATTGTTATAATATAAGAGTAATATGTGTTCTGCTTAAAAGGGTGTGGTAAGGGAGATATACTAGTCTGAGGGTTTCTAGTTTAGTTAGTTTAGTCTTCAGGGGTAGCGGCGCATCTGTGGACGACCTGAGATAGGAATCTAATCTTATCTGAGATTGATTACAGATGTCCATGGGCGACAGTAGCCACTTACCATCAGGTGGACTGCATGCTCGTCTGCTACTCCTATATTATAAAAAAAATCCAACATCATTCGTTATATCAATAATAAACAATATATAAATATAAGCTTATCTGATACAAATAACGCTATTTTATTTAACAACATAATATCAAAATTTCATATGAGCAATATGAAATCGACACAAACTAACGGCAGTATAGTTTATCATAAATATGGCTTACTTACCAAAATTGTCATAATAACATTATAGACAATCCATTACTTTCTACTATTCGCAACTTTGGCTGATAAAATAACTAAAACAATAGCGTTGTTAGTCGGTCAGTCAATAAATCAGTGCGTGAAACAGGTGTCTATTATAGATGCAGATTCCTATCAGTTCTGGAGCTAAAAGCATATGAAGGTTGTATCGCGATAAGATCGCTTCGAAAACTAATCTAAGCCTCTTGTTGTGACGGCTTATTTATATGGGCAGTTGATCCAAAAATGTTTATTATTCACAAAAATAGTAGTCTTTGATTTATATTTATACAAATAACTAAATTATCTGTCTATAATTGTTGAATTATTTTCTATAGATATTTTATGAAAGGACAATGCCCATGAAAGTATGGACCACCATCCAGAGTTGTATCAAATTGAAACTTGTTGTGGACGATGTATAATTAACCAAATACTATCACCAATCATTATTTTTTAGATCAGCACCCGGATTCTGAAGTTATTTACTGAAATGTTATATAACCTTAAAATCGAAAATATCCGACGATAGATTGATGGTCGGTTTAAACTGATAGTAGGTACCTATAATGTAGTTCGATTAACATATTCCATTTAATTTAAAGGTAGTAGATAAAAAAACAACCTAAAAATAATCCAAAAACCTAAAATAATGAATTCCGAGTATAAAATACCGCCATTTTAATTTTTAAGAACAACAATCAACATTTCGTCTTATTTTATCTTAAATGGAATCCCCTGTTCGCAGAAACTATTCTG
The DNA here is from genome assembly GCA_014595695.2 of Epargyreus clarus clarus. Classification (NCBI taxonomy): domain Eukaryota; kingdom Metazoa; phylum Arthropoda; class Insecta; order Lepidoptera; family Hesperiidae; genus Epargyreus; species Epargyreus clarus. The sequence goes on from JACTTY020000025.1 coordinate 1,929,138, forward strand.
ATCGACAAATTATGTAAAAAAATCAAAAAATAATTTTAATATTACTTTCATTTTGACGCATGAGAAAAATCAGTACTAAGAATGGGCATTCTCCTTTGAGCTTTCCCTCTTGCCGCCCGCAACCCCGAAAGCTCTCTTTTAGTCGCCTCTTACGACAGGCAGGTCACGATACCGTCCGGGAACTTCAAGGACAGAGCATAGAGCCCTGTATTATCTACAAAGTTAAGCAACATCGTTAGTAGTCAGCAGTTGGATTGGTGTTCACTAGTGACATTTCAGATGAAATTTTAGTGCACTATTGTACTTCGGGGATTACATTACATTAAGCCACCGGTACTACTCATTATCCTTGGATAGCAGACTTTAAATCTAGCCGAATACGTTTGTCGAAACCTTGTTGTATATTTCCACACTACTTGAAAACTAACCCTTATTTACCCCCAAGAAACCATATTGAACCAGAGTAAAAAATTACTTCAAGTCTTTCTCAAAAATGCGAGCATACAAAGCCTCGCTCTCTTATTAAGTACATTAAAATAATTATGCGAATTCAATACAACAAAAATAATTGCTTCTGATAAATACCTAAAATCTTGGCCTATATAATCATCTATTGTTCACAAGGCCGAATTCAAACAATTGTTCTAGATTGTTCAAAGCCTCCAATTATTAGAACACTTATAATTTTAAGTACTAATTTATTTTTTATTAGAACCATTATGTTACCGCTTTAATTAAGTAGCGGTTGTTACAAATTACTTTAACTATAGTGTAGTTATAACTATTTGTTATCATTTCAACACTTTATAATTTGTAAGCCTTTTATAAGTCTAATAAAATGTTAGTTGGACTTTTTCAGCCTTACCAACAATGACCAAGTGGAATAATCCTTTCTCGGTGAAGAAGATTTAAGTCCACGAAAGTCATGAGTTAATAGTACTTCTAACTATTTGTTACCGTACCAAAATTTTATAATGTTGCCATAAATAAATCAAATAAAAGAGTAGTCGGATTTTTTAGCATAAGGCCGTACTGACAGTGACCAAAAGTAAGGGTGAACAACCCTTATCACTTAGGGGTATGAAAAATAGATAGTAGCTGATTCTCAGACCTACTGAATATGCATATAAAATTAGGGGAAAATCGGTAAAACGGTTTCGGAGGAGTACGATAACTAACATTGTGACACGAGAATTTTATATATAAGATATTCTTGACATTATCTAGTAATTGACCTCATGAACACACCGATATAGTTTTACACACACATTCAAAAAACTCACAATCACACACTACACAGCAACACAAATATACACACATAAACGCTAATATTAAACACATCCAAACATTACCCGCTAGGTGTTTAATTATACTATCACTGACCACTAAATATGAAGATATACCGTTCAACCCACCAATTTGCGAAATTATAGCTTTTACGATCGATTAATGACCTTAGCTACATTAACTGACGCCTATGGGAGCAATTTTCGAAAGTATCACATTGGATTATACGCCACAACATATTCCTTAATAATACCCTCTGATTGAAGCCCATATGTGAAGCAATAAAATTAATCAAATAATTTACGATGTTTCCACGTCGCCGGATGAACTAATTAGTGGGAGGCTCTTAATGACACAATTTTAACTTTCTAAGGTCCTAAGTAATTGTTTAATTAGTTTGATTTTACCGGTTAAGGCTTGATTTCTCTTTTATGACTTTGGTCTTGAAGCTTGAAATGAAAAGGCACACAATGACAGCGAAAGATAAGCATATTGTTGCTTTTAGAAACAAAAAGATATATAACGTATCGGAAACTTTCATTTAGCTGGATAATTAATTATTTGTGGGTAGAAAATAAATTCCAATAACGGTTTTAATATTTTGCAGCAAAAATAAATAAGGTACTGTCTGTTGTATTTCCTAGAATAAAAATAAAGTACCTGCCTACCTAAGTTACATTAATATCATAAAACAAAATATGATAAACCTTTCCTTTATGTATTCCTAACTTTCAATCTCTGGCATCTTCATAATCATTGCAACCCTGCAACTAACATAGGTGAAGAAAGTAATTAATGAGTCCTGGTGTTTCTTTTAACTTACTTTGAAAGGATGTTGTGTATTCAATCTCTATGTATGTGTGCATGTTTATAAGTTCGCGATTTTTGAACCTATTATGCAATAATAACAACTGGTAAATCGGTGACTTACTTTCCTGATTTAAGAGGCGACATAGGGTTTAAAATTAATATAAAGAAAGCATCTCCCAGCGAAATTGTTCATCTGTATTCTATACTTTTCCAAAATTAAAACACAAAGACCTTTTATATTATACAGTAACTACTAGGTGTTAAAATACTGCATGATCTTTTACACATTCCTAAAATGTCAACAAAAAATCGTAGCGTAACGGACATTAAACTTCCGAGCTTTAAGTTTTTCTGTATTGATTTCTAAAACTCGACTCCACTACTTAAGTCAAGCCGTTCTAGTTTTGCAAGTCTTTTGTTAAATGATTAATCATTTCTAAAAAGATTGTTAAATTATTTGACTACCTCTCGTACCACTTTCGTGAAACCGAGTTAGTGAGACGTTTGAACAGACGGTGAATCTCATTGTGTTGTTATAACGGTTGTTTTCGCTTAACAATGACTTGAGTAGCGATATAAGTTGTTTGTCGGCGATATCTGTCGTCAAACTAAGACAGACAGATTGGGCAACGTGACACCTCTACATGTATGTAAGGTAGAAAGTAGTCAACGGTCCACAATGAGTGGAAACTAACGCATACCGCGGATTCAATTGAATCATTCTAGCTTCAACAGGTAGCGTTGACAAAAAACATAAGCTCGGATTACTACGGTATTTGACCTACTTTAGTTTTAAGTAGTGATAAAGCGGTTTTTTTCGTTTAAATAGGTACATGTTGATTATAAAATCAGTTTCTTTTTTATTGAAAGAGAAGCATCGTGACGCGGTGGGGTAACGCTTACAGAAGTTCCCGCGTTCAATTTCTATTCAGCCAGGCATTAAAATAATGAATGAAGATTTTTGTTCTAAGTCTGGATTAGTGTGTCTATGGTACAATTTACTTTACATTTATACCATTTTGATGTAAATAAAAAAATAATAAAAATTGACAGAATAGGTACATACAGATATACAGTAGGAATGTGCAAATTGAAATAACATTCGGTATTAAGAAATCGAATGATTATAATATAAACCTTGCAAAAATACGCTTATTACAAAGTTTTTGAAAATATCTTCATACATAGAATAGACGTATCTAATTTGGTGTCAAATTGGTAGATCGAATGAATTAAAATAAGATTACACCAATCAATGAAACAGATTTGAATATATTTAATTAAAAATTATAATCGGTCGCTAAAAGCATTGTTATGTTCTGTTCTAATAACTTTTTGGAAAAAACAGCTGCCGAATGTGCCAGGTAGATTGGTGCTACTAACAAGAATGGAACGCGGTTTTCCTCTCGAATTTTTATTTTTTACTTAGAAACTAATAAAAATCACAGAAATGTAACGAAATGTAATGTAATATGATGAAATTAAATGTAATCATTAAATTGAATAAATGAAGTGTAATAACATGTAATGAAATGAAATGAAATACAATGTAACTAATGAAAATAAATATTTTGTATATAATTTACGGAGGCCACTAATTGTCAGTTTTTAATGTATTTTTATACATATATAAATATTAATATGTACTACTTACTACCGGATATGAACACGACTTCTACTGAAAAGGTTTGGAAATGAATTCAGAGGGTTTTTGTGTTATGATATGTGTTTTTTGTAGTGATATGAGGAATTATTTTGGCCCTTTAAAAGTTTTATCGTACAGAGAAATAAAAACAAAGGTAAACTTTAACCCTAGTAAATTAAAAAAAACACGTTAGGAGTTCCATATTTTTTGTAATTACGAACAAACATACAAGTCTATTTATCTATATTGATACCTATCAATATTCGGGCAAAATGTATCATGCCGACAGACGAAACCGCGAATTAACCTTGAACTATTTAGGTACGGTTTTGTTAAAGTGTTGTAATATTTTATTAATTTCCCGGAATAACTTAAAATGGAAGTCTCATTAATTTCCTGTGTTTGGTGATCGGTATATTTTTAAGTAAGATTTTTATATATACCAAGAAAGGTATGATTCTGATATGACACTCTTAAGTTCTTTGGGACGTTTGCGTGCCAACATACTTACAAATATGTATTTTATTTTTTATGTAGGAACCATATTTTCGCGCTTATGTCTCAATTTAAAAGTTCCATACAACTCGATAAAGCCTTTCATGTTTAGCTTTCGTAAGAATGGGTAAGTGTAGGAACATGGGATCAGACCTAGACAATTATTATTTAAAAAAAAAAAAACAAAAAAAAACCCAATTCCAAAAAATTACGTATATAGTATATATTATTCACAAAATTAAAACGACTTCAACGACACCTCATATGTTAAAATTAATTTAGCCGTTTGGGCTACAGACCTTGCCAAAGAATTTGACATACATACGCTTGAAAAACATTACCCTTGCAGTCAAATAAAAAAATTACGAGAGAAAAAACATATAAGAAATTATAACGAACATTAAATTACTTTCACTGAAATACATATGTTTCTATATGTAATTACAAAAGATCAGTACATACAAATATAACTCAATTAACTTTAATGAACATATTTGTAGGTATTTTCTGGTTATCTTAAAGCTAATTAAATTAACTGGAGGCACTTATCTAAAACAATTGTTTTGGAGTCGGTACCTCGTCATTGTAACTAATTACTTCGCGTGAGTGATTTTTAATTTAATTGTAATACCTGATTTCGTTCAACCGACCGTGAGACGCTACACGGACGGACAGATGTCAATCTGGACCGCGGGTTTTTATATACATGTTACAGCCCAAAGATTTTTAAGGTAAAATACAATTGGCTGAGTTTTTATAAGTGCAAGGAGAGGAAAGGAAGTCATATTTTTAAGTTCATATTTGTCACAATAAAATTAAAACTTTTCTAATGTAACTTGAGCTTATACTTCATGAAATGGGACATTACAATGGTAAAGAAAACCTACCTTAAAGTTAATATAAGAAGAAATAACTTTATTGAAATGAGTAGAAGTAGGTACACTAGTTCCATGTTGTATTAAAATTTATACTTAAATAGACTGCTTTTGAGGTAAAAACATATAACTAAGCAAGTAATGCCCATACATACATTAGACTAATCAAACACTTGCCGTGGCAGACAAAATCATGTTTTTAGTAGATCTCCTCCCCGAGAGAGTTTAGGCCATACTCTACCGCCCTGGTGAAGTGCGGATTATTAAATTTCGTACCTTGAGTTTTTTTAAAGACCTCTCAGGCATGTTGATTTTCTCACAATATTTTCCTTTACTCGTACCGTTTGAACTAGTGATAATGAATTTCTAATAGGCAGATAACTCATCAGAAGTTATGTACAAAACTCAGAGGCGCCTCGGATTCGAACCTCGCACCCCCAGATTGAGAGCCAGAGTTTCTCACGTCTTTTATAAGAGAATTCCAACTACAACATGACATCATTTTATTGATTAATCACAAGACAAGTGTACTTCTGACCGGTTTGAGTTCTGACTGTAACATAATGCCTACATACGAGTAAACTTTATTTTTTAGCGGCATGAATGGTCGGGGCTTCATAGCTTTTTGTTTTATTGTCATACGTAATGAATTATCGATAGGTTAGAAATATCGGTACTTGAGATCTATCGATATCTGATATCGTCTCTATAGATAAATTATTCAGGTATTAACGTTGTTCCAAGTTGTTAGTTTTTTTATTAAGTAAATTGATTCACAAGTTTCTTTTGTTTCTATTTTTTTTTATGAGGATAGTATTAGTCTCTACCTCGGGTTGATTAGGGCATCAGAGAATCGAGATTTCGTTTGCGATCTTGCATCTTCCGGTAATCATCTAACAAGAGTAAAAGCAATATTTCGCTATTCCTGCTCGATTTAAAACAAAATAGATGTAGGAGTAGCGGATGTGCATGTAGTCCACGTTATAGTTAGTGGCTATTGCAGCCCATGGACATCTGTAATCAATCCCAGATAGGATTACATTCCTATCTGAGGTCGGCTACAGACGCGCCGCTGCACCTAAGAACTAAGTTGGAATGCCTCGAAAAACTATGTCTCCCTTACCACACCCTTCAAACCAGAACACAGCAGCGCTTAACAATGCTGCTGAATAGGTGTGGTGTTGATGCCAAAATCCGAACCACGAGGAGCTCTACCTTCACATTATATTATTTGCTTCAATTTCATACAAAAAACAAAACGTAATATCAATTCACATCAGCCTAGATGTGTACATAAATATTTTATAATAATATATAATAGCGGTCTAATTACCTAACATCATTTCGTAATCACAACGCCAATCAAACATTTCAATACTAGAATCTAGTACATTTTCCTAACGGCTTTTTATAGACATAATTACAAGTAATTTACTATCAATTGTAGGAATATTTTCATAGAAATTATTCCACTTGTGACCACTTTCGCGCGCTCGTTTGATACGCGCGTCAACTGGCTCGAGTAATGGGGCGAGTAGATTGAAGATAGCATGACAGACTTATTTATTATAATCCTTATAACTTTATGCTTTAAAGAGAAACAATGAAATAAAATACACAGAATTGAACGGGACTTGTGGAATTTGCTATATTTTTGGGTTACAAATATAAATCAAAGAGTTTATAGTCAGGTATAAACAGCTTACTAGGTTATCGTTTTATAGATCAAAGTTATCTAGATGTACACATATCTTATTCAAAGTTAAAGTTTCCTATGTAGGTTAAACAGTGATAGTAATGGAATGCGTATTAACCTCTCATATGAGTTCGGGGTTCGATTTCCTGAATTACCTCTACTTTTTGAAGTACCTAATAGTAAAAGAAAATCGCAAAGAAACCTATTAGCATAAGCGTTCGGCACAAAGCTTTTTAATATGTATGAAGTATATGTATCATACATAACCAAAGTGATGTACTATGGCATACAACCTTCTTTTAAGAGAAGGTCCTTGCCCAGTAATATTATGATATGATGATATAGTATGACGTCAGACTATAATATAGTAGAAAAAAGTACTAGCCACTATGACGCACACGCGCAGAAAATTTATTCTATAAACTAAGAAAAACGTCATCAAAACTTCATCCGGGTTCATCCCCGTTCAAATATTCATCATTTAAATTTACTCTAAGTCCATAACACACATCTAAACAGCTTACCTTATGAATATAATAAATGAGTTAATAAATACAAATTAATAAGAATTCACAACAAAACGGCAATTAATTAGTATCAAAAAACATAAAAATCAGACAATCAAAACATCACTTTCACACGATTCTTGAGTTCGGATCGTAATGAATTCACACCCATATATAAAAGTACCGTATTTGTCATACAAAAAGAAATTTATAACCATGTTTTACTAGTGAGCACATTTCTATTCAAAATGCCAACTGGTCGACATTGGCTAGGTCGCTAGATCGGAATGGTAATGTGTAAGTCGTCGACACGGTTTAGTAGACAGCCCGACGTCGGAAACGCTACAAAATTTTAACTGTTGTGTTAAACGCTGTGTTCTGGTTTCAAGGGTATGGTAAGACAAATACGTGGTTATTGTCAACAAAAAAGCAATAATTCGTAATAGTACCTCACTGCTACACCTATTTCGTGTTATAATAGCAGTGTTAAGAGCTGCTGTGTTCTGTACTCTTAGTAGATATGAGTTTTTACGTAAATACGTGTTTTTTTTAAGAAGGTAAAACTCGTAGTTGTGCATCATAGCCAATAATAGCAGTGTTAAGCGCTTCTGTGTTCTGATTTAAAATGTCTGGTTTGAAGGTACACGGCATTCTTTCTTAGACTTTAGGGTAGCAACCCGTTTGACCTATGTTGAAAAGGTTACAGAACAGATGTTCACCTCTGTTCATCACTATTTTAAGGGCTAGTAGATAAATGACACTTAACATTATGTACCTATAAAAATATAAACTAATATATTCAATATTCGATTTCGATATTCGATCGATCGAATCGATATTCGATTTTTTTATATATATAATTTAAAATTTAGTATTCTGATAAAACACAATTTACTTTTTAAATTATTAAATAAAAAAACATCTAGTTGTTATGAAAATAGTATTATAAACTACATTATTTTCAACGATAACGATACGTTAAGCTGAATTAAACCCCTTTTGACGTCCATAATACGAACTAAGTGCTTACACCCAGTAAATGTGCAAGTGCAAATTACTTGCAGACTAACCGGTGGTCGTAATAGCCAGCATCCGAGTTACGTTGCGCAAACCAGCTTCCACGGATTATGAAACGCGAGATTTTTCTCCTAAACCTGTCTTAGCTTACATGTTTAGTTTCTGAGTCATCTATATATAAAATGGATGTTGGTGTGTGAGGTCATCAAACTCTGAAATCGTCTGAACTGTCCACGAAATGATTTAAGCGTTTGTCGTGGAGGTTTTTATGTAGATTTTAAAGGTGGTAGATCCCTCTGTTCAACTCCGGCAGCACCACCGCCACGACTACTTCTGCCTATTAACAGCAGTGTTATCGCTGTTGTGTTCTGGTTTGTAGGGTGTGGTAAGGGAGACATACCTTTCCGAGGCATTCCAGCTTAGTCCTCAAGGTTTAGTGCATCTGTGGCCGACCCTAGGTGGAAATCCGCGCTTGTCTGGGGATGATTGCAAATGTAGGGCGGCAGTAGCTACGTAACATTAGGTGGAGTGCATGCTGGTCTACTACTTCTATATTATAAATAAAAAAGTTAAGGGAAGTAATACACGAGCGACTGCCACGACTGTCGTTAGCGACTCACGACCGACCGCAGTAGCCGACAACAAAACACGAAATTCAATGATTGACGCCGACGGTCGCAAACTGTCGCCGACACTAAGTGTCGCTTGTGTATTACCCTAACTGCCCATATTACCTTTATTGTCTTCGCGAACGAAGTCGCGGATAAAAGTAAGTATGTAAAGGAATGCATAGGCGGTACGTTTTATGTCGACAAATTAGTATGGTATTGCATCAGCATATTTGCGCAGTGTCGCATATGACGAAAAAAATACTTTTAAAAAATAATACACCATGAACTAGATTGGCAAGTGGAACGGAAATTATATGCATTATTTAATAAAATTAGTTCAATATATGCAATGTAATTTGTTATTTTATTTAAATTTCTAATAGAAAACAAAGTAAAGTATTTAATGACAGATCAGTATGAATATTAATTTTTCGTTTACTATTCCAACATATTAATTTATTCCTTATTAACATAGTTACTTAGCTTTATAAGTGTTTCACAAAGGGCTTTTAAACCTTATATTCATGAATACAATTGCAAAATAATATGTACAGCCAGCGCCAGAGGTATATCAACATATTAAGGTTTAAAAATGCATACATGCGTTGTTCATCTATTTTTGACGCTTTACGATGTTCATCTAATTATGATGCTAGGGATGTTTATCTACTAATGAAGCTGACTGTACATTTAGGTACATTATTAATGACCCGTGTAATTTTATAATCATCTTCGTAACACGGAAGTGTAGCCCGTAACCAACCTTAGCGATGTCCAAACAGTTTTCACTCCTTAACTGTCTGTAAATAGTAATTACATTACTCATAACGCCTCTATGTAAGAATACTTCGTTATTTTCCTCATAACAAAACCCATCCTTGTCAGACCATTCACCTTTAAAACCTTAACTAAAGTTAACGTTTCACTCTTAGCAAGAAACGAAAAGCGAACAAGCTATATATAGTTTGACTAGTAGTGACGAGATGTGAGGTATAAAGTAAGCTCGAAATATAAATGGCAATGGTATCGAAATTTAATATTTATAAATTTAATATTTTATTTCCAAATAATAACTTATAATTGACAATATAACGATTTCCACGTGTTATCTACTATTATTATTAATATTTAGCATATTTCTTTCTAATGAAACGATAACTAACACTTAAAATTAGCAAAATTAGAACTGAAAATGTTAAAAACTCTATCTTAAAGTTTTAAAATATTTGTGCTGTAACTGTTATTATTATTATTATTTATAATATAAGAGTAGCAGACGAGCATGCAGTCCACCTGATGGTAAGTGGCTACTGCCGCCCATGGACATCTGTAATCAACCCCAGATAGGATTAGATATTCCTACCTGAGTTCGGCCACAGATGCGCCGGTACTCCTGACGACTAAGTTGGAACGCCTCGGAAAAGTCTGTCTCCCTTACCACACCCTTACAAACCGGAACACAGCAGCGCCTAACACTGCTGCTATTAGGTAGAAATAGGTGTGGCGGTGGTGCCACCGGAGTCGAACCACAAAGGGTTCTACCACCTTCAAATACATTATAGACCGCATGCAGGCAAACGCCAAATTCAAGTATAGAAATATCTAAAACACTTTTGTTACAATGACCCCTTTTGTATGTGTCAACCAAAAAAAAATTGTGAGTAATAGCCTATCGCTTACTTGCTAACAGTAGCGCGACACAAAAGAAAGGTCATAAACGTATAAAAATATCTATGTTACGAAATATTGAAATCGGCAGCAAGTAACACGAATCGATTATATTAAATTGTACTAGTTTATAGCCACTACTTTAGATATGGAAAATAGAAAGATACTTCACCGCCTTAAAATTGGATGAAGCCACAAAAGGCTGATTTGTCAATTATTTTTTGAATTCTTGATAATAAAAATCATTTTTAGACAAAATGTACGTATAAATAACTAATACTACGTAATTAATGTAAAAAAGAGACGTGGCAAAACTTTATTTACGCAACAATTTCAATTCTCAAAACTGGTTCCACTTTCTTGTTAGGAGTGATCTGTCTTATCCCCGTAGTTCCGGGACAAGAATAGGGCTACGGTATCTCCTGCCTGTCGTAAGAGGCGACTAAAAGAGAGGTTTCAGAAGCTTACTTTACTCTTTGAAGGTTTCCCCCTCGAGAACAAAAATAAGGAGTGATCTATCTATGTATTTTAGTCATCTAAGGCCACTATACAATAGGTACTAATGTATACATTCGGTGCTTTATCACCACACGTGCTTACAATTATATTTTATGTGTTTGATACGAGATGCTATTGAGAAAAGCTATAAATAAACGTGTAAGTGAGTGTTTTTGAAAGTAATCGTGGATTACAATAGCCGGAGATAAAATTACCTAATGTTTAGTAAACTGTTGAAGAGTTATTACTGCAATTACGACTATTAACGCAATGAGTGAAAGACATGTTCTTACGGTCATAACGCAACTTAAGTTTTTTTTCTACTAGTTTTTGTAGGCAGGAGTAGTAACATTTTTTATTAATCTTAAGATTTACCTACTTATAGTAAAAAACTTGTATAATTAGTTTCAACTTCTAAATTATACAAACAATGACATGTAAACATTTATCCACACATCAGCCTTTTAAGGTCCACTGCTGGGCACTGTCTCCCTTATTTGATGTCACTCCAACCGGTCCTGGGCCCTTTGAATCCAGCGGTTTCCCGCTATCTTCTTCAGGTTGTTGGTCTACCTGTCTATCGGGCGACCTCTGCTCTTGTACTTGTAATTATTTCATAACAATTCCCAAAGTTTAAAAATTTATAAAGTATTAAAAACTGATTAAAATACACTGTTTCTATAATTTACAAACATTCTTCATAAAACTTCAAACTTCAACTTCAGAACCAAACCAATAATAAATAAACGTCATTTAATCCATATTAATTGACAATCATTAATAAATTGAAAATCTTATGTTATTCAATACGTAAAGATTCTCACGTCCACACAATAGTATAATATTATGGTGTATTTAGGTATGCATGTATTCGTATTCATACGGGAATCTCCGAGGTGATAGCTAGTTAAGAATAGGCTGTAACAAATTCCGAATTAATAACATTCTTCAACCTTATACAGGCTGATGCGAAATCGCGGTGAAGAAATTCATGTCAACATTGACAAATTGTTGTCGTGCCTTAATGAAATATTAATTGTAATTACAGATTAAATCGGCTGTGTCGTGTATTATTAGACCCGCTGTATTATAAAAGTCTAGTAAGTTGAAGTCTGTGTCTCAATTTATATACCTTACGTAACGTTTGTGTTATGCTAGACATAATACGTTATAATGACTCATACAGATTATGCTTACAGAAAAAAATATTTAAAACTTAATTATGAATGTACCTTGATATCTAAAAAAATTGATAAGATATAATAAGAGGTTCATACAGAAAGGAGGAACATAACCTTTATTTAAGGCCTGCAATACAACTCCTTCAGCTTCCAAATGTTTCTATTATATTCATCTCGTAATATATCTACCTACGCTAAGTTGGTTTATAAAAAAAACTTACAACATATGTTATATTTTTGTTTATACAAAAATGTATAAAAAATATTTTTATTAAATCTATAAAAATATTTTTATTAAATCATATCACCCTGTATCTGCATCACAAACCCGCACCTGTTCTATCGGCCGAAATAAATAACCCACTGGAAGTGAAATTCGGTTTGTCCACTACAGAAACTGTTAGAAAGCTATTGTCGATTCCAGCGATTAATCGACAAAACCAGATATAAAATGATGTAAGGCGAGCTTAATATAAATGTAATTTAATATTTTTGTACACATAATTTTTGATTAATGTTTTTTAGGCTTGAGAACACTGTTGAGTATAGAATACAAATAACTAATAGCCAGTGTTATGAGAAAATACAATATTTTGTTTTTGAGACCTCCGTGATTCGTGACTGTACCGATTTTATAAGCTAAAGTTTCGGGTTCGATCCCCGGTGAGCCAGACGTCTAAAAGTTGAATTTAAATGTCTTTTCTGGTTTTTGGATTATAGTGCAAATATGTATACCTACTAGAGCCTATGACATATTATAAAGAGTATTGAAAAATCAGGTGCGTGCCCGGAGTCAATTGCGTCAAGCTCACTAATTAATTTGAATTTATTTGTTATATATTATAGTAGACTAAAAGAATTTTTTGTCTTATATTTTGATTGACGGTTAAGAACAGTTCTACACCCTACTAGAGGACTGAAGCATCTTCAACCACACTGGTCTAATCGTAAACTTTTCAATATCATTATTATCATAAATGATTAAAAACTCCACATATCCAAAAAAATGAAAATTAAGTAATCTAACACCTTAGATACGGAATAAACCTACACAATAAGTCTTGTACAATTGTACAACCTCAGATACTTCGAATATATCTACTCTTTATAGGCACTTTATAGAACAGAAGCAATTTCCAGTAATACGGGCGAGTGTAATTACAGGCACAGGATGCCTCTGCCTATATAATTACAATGGCTTGTTTATGTAAGAAGTGTTTACTTACCTTCGACGGGATTCTTAGTATTATGACAAAGTATGTGTAAACAAAAATATGTAATCGTAATACTACATTATGAGTTAGAAAATAATTATTGTTGTATTTAGAACTTTTTTACATATTAGCATTTTACTTTATTTTAGTAGGTAGGTTTGTTGTGCGACTCTGGAAGTACCACCGTCACACCTATCTCTACCTAATAACAGCAGTGTTTAGTGGTGCTGTGTTCCGGGTTGAAGGGTGTGGTAAGGGAGCGTGATACTTATCCGAAGGTTCGATTAGAAGTCACATAATTTAGAGAAATCAAAAATGTGTACTTGAGATTCGAACTTCAGATCCCCTGATTTGGAAACCGAGTTTCAACCGCTAAGCTATTGCTACTACATTTTATACAAGTTTAATATTAGAATATTTCAATAAACTTCAAACTATTAGGGTTAAGTTATTGTCCGAAATCAGTCCTCAGAAGTTAGGTAACAAAATAAATGATGACGTCAAAACCCAATATCCCGGTAATAGATATGTAAGCAGATACTTAGCGGGCCTCGCATTGTTATAGCATCAGATAAAACGCAAAGGGGGTCAGACAAGCAGACAAACGTCACGGAGATTACAGCATCGCATCTCTACATCTCATCGCACCTGTGCCCGGTAGCCTGACGTTTTTGGGTTTGTGGACAAAAACAACGGGATTTGAAAGTTGTTTGTGTTAGATGTTTTTAATTGAATTAGAGCTTGCAGTAGTTAGTGAGTTTTTTTTTTATTAATATAGGAGTAGCAGACGAGTATGCAGGCCACCTGATGGTAAGTGGCTGTCGCCCATGGACATCTGTAATCAACCCCAGGTAGGATTAGATATCTCTATCTGAGGCAGAAATAGGTGTGGCATTGGTGCCGCCGGAATCGAATAATAAAGCGTTCTACCACCTTCGAGTCGTAAGTGGTCTTGGCCAGCCGTGGACAACTTTGTCGTTCTATCTGAGATAAGCTAGAAATGCTATCTTTGAGGACTGAGTTATAATGCCTTGCTTAAATGAATTTTTATTTTAAAGTAAAACACAGAAGAACTTACTATTGATGTTATAAGACAGAAACAGTCGAACCATGAAGATTTCTAACAATTTTAAATTTGAACACTATTTAGTTTACATATTACTGAATTTTACTTTATAATACAAATGAGTCAAGATTCTGAGGAAGGTCCTAATCGAATTTAGTGAAAGGTTTAACTACACTAACCGTTCAGGGCTAGGATGTCTACAATACTATATGCCGACCATAGTCAATTCTATACATATCACTTATAAGCCGTTATCAATAATTTATCTTTAACAGGGGACAACTCACGTGGCGGAGCGGTCATCATACCGGTTTAAAGCGCAGACGGTCCTGGGTTCGATCCCCGGCCAGACAGATTTCTAAATGAATTTAGGTTTCTATTTCTGAGTCTGGGTGTTTGAGTATTTGTCTCAGTGTGTCTATAGCACCCACGATACAGAGAATCCTAGTGTGCGGATATGAGTGTATCAAGCATACTTCTACCTGCCACACATCGAAATTTGACAATATCTGGCATGAAATTGTAAAAACTCGATCATTGGTAGGCCAATCATTAGGTAGATTGATTATAAATAACGGGGTTTTAATAAGTAACAAACTAAGAACCTTCGCAAGCCAATAAAAAACAACAGAAATACCGAAAATTTTCCAAAAAATCCCTTTCACTATCAATATATAAATAATCATTTCGTCAAAACAATCTCTGCACGTGTACTGTCTGTACGACAGCGTCTCAATCTTGTCGCTGGACCACTTATCATAAATCTCAATCAAGATAAACGACATTTAGGATTTTAATGGCCCTCTCGATTTATTAATGCACCATTCAGTTCAATGCAGAGGTGCTCAAACTGTGTTAATGGAAATTGGAGTTGTTCTATCAAGTAACAATTGTTTCTTTCCTGATTTTGGTGCTTTGATAAGTTATGAGAGAAACCGTTAGGAGTATAAAGAGTATTACGATAGAAACTAATTTTTAACCACTCATATATCTTAATTGATTAGATTTATCTAAGTTCATATCGGTACAGAAAATTGAAAAAAGAAGTTAAGGATCACGCAAGTCACTTCACTTTACTTATTTCAATGTCTTTTAATTTATTGACTAAATTTACAAATATATAATTTACCAATCACGTTCATAACTTAAAAACGACAAACTTACAAGACTTATTTGCCCTCAAGCGTATTTAGGAAACAAAGTCGAAATCTAATTATTCATAATTAATTTTAACAAAAGGTTGAGTACCACTGGCACAGAGAATGACGGCTGTATCTGAATGCCTTTGTTATCTTCGCCTTACGATTTTTAATTGGGCCGCGTTACCTAAAACTGGGGATCGTTAGTTGGATGGGTTGATGATTGTGGTCACCGGGGCTACGGGGCATATTGTATGGCTATTGCGTTATATAATTAATTATCTAAGTACTGTTATTAACATGGAAGTGTGAATTTGTTATAAAGAAGAAGCTAAGGAGCATGTAGTCCACCTATTCGTAAGTTTTCACAGCCGCCCATGGACCTCTATAATCAACCCCGGATACGATGAATTACCTGATTGGTTGGCCGATGCATTGCTACGCCTAAGTACTAAGATGGAACGCTCCTGATAGAGCCTCCGGAGACAAATCTAAGTTAAACCAAATCTTAAAAAGAAGTCTTACTGTGAGAGGAGATCTCTGCCTAGCAATGGGACAGTAATTTGTTGACGATGTAAAACATCTCACTATACCCAAGATGCTATAGTATTTGATTAGGGAAAATACCCAACCCCCATTTACTATTGGGAATTGGATCTTGGTATCGGAGATCTATCTTTAATTGGTATATTTTACCTAAACCAGAGTATAAGGATCGTTAGACGGGAAGGCTATTGGGGTAACGGAATCCAATTGCGTACTCGTATGTTGGCTACAGACGACATTGTTAACAAGAGATCGCTTAAACCTCACGATCACGACTTGTCGTTACGACATGATTTTACGTTTTGATGTTTCTTTACGTTCTGATCATAACTGAAATGTGAGTGTAGTATCCAGTATTAAGAGATATGATTTCATGGTGGGTTACTTAAGGTTTTAAGATTAATTAAAAACAAATTTACTGATCCTATAGAAGTCATGAATAACTTATAAGAGCTATGATTTTGTAATTTTCTTCAAGATATCTGTAAAAATGTATACCTTATTGTTCACTTATTAAAATAAGTGTCATATTTTTGATAAACCATATTTGAAACGAGCCTTTGCCCGCGGCTTCGCTCGCGTTACGAAGTAATATTTTCTTCCCCTATTTTATCCCCTTGGGTGTAGAATTGATCAAAATGCGTAGGCATCCGCTAAGAAAGGCTTAGCGGATGCCTACGTCATAACATCTACCTGCATGCCAAATTTCAGCCCGATCCGTCCAGTGGTTTGGGCTGTGCGTTGATAGATCACTACGTCAGTCAGTCACCTTTGAGATATATATATTTAGATAACCATAATGCACTTTTTTCTGATATTCATTTCGTATCCACAGTAACCGAACTTGTACCAGTGGTTGCTGTTTTTATATTTACTTTCTTGACATAAAACACAAGATATGTATTCTATTTAATTTTAATGTAAGTAATTTAGTATTTTAGGAACATTGCTAATTACATTCACCTAATGTAAAATATTAACTTACGTACAATAAAAAAAAACAAACAATGGTAAAAGTTCGGTTTTTGTGGATACGAAATGAATATCAGTAACGAATTCATTATGATTATTGTAAATATGGTTCATTAAAAGTTTTTCTTACGTAAGTCGTGGTCGTATAGTATAAATATAATTATAGTTACATCTCTACGCTTTACAGTTCTCAAATCACTAGGTTTACAGTGGTTATTTACTTTATGAACAGTATTTCCTTGAAACTAGCCTATAAATGAGTGGATAGTAGAACAACAGTTACATTTATTACAGCTTAGATCTGTACAATTGAATAAATATTGAATGAAAGTAAATTTACCGGACTATTATAATTTAAGCTTTGTTTGTGTAGAAAATTGTTATTATTATACAAAGGGAATGTAAAAACAAATTTTAAATTCGTGTAATTATTTTAAAATAATTATTTATCTTAAGATATACGTCATACTAAATTAAGAGAAATCTTTGCATTTCTCAGATCAAAAGCCTTTACTTACTTGTATTAATCCCGTGTGTGTCTATTTTTAATTTTTATCTACCTAAATTATCGATTTTGAAATTATAGTACTTAGTTAAATCGCATTCGACAAGATATAAATCTTAGGGACTTAAGTAACTTAAAAATATCTATAAATTTTGTAAATAATAAGTCTATACACGACACAGGCGACCATAATTCGAGTGTCTCTAACCAATAAATATAAAATTAAACACTCAACTAAACGATGAACTCACGTTAGTTTTTATGTTCTTTTTGAATTTGAACTCAAACAATACACAAATTACTTGTTTCGTTAAGTCATCGCAATAAATTCATTGTCAAAGGCGTCCGTCTGTTTGTAAATCCAAAACAAACTACACGTGTACATACGCTACTTAAACAAGACACTAATAAAATTTTAGTGCGGTTTTTTAAGCACGCATTAACTTATTTTGGTGCTGGCGATAAGCGACTAGCGATAGCTGTGTTAATATCGCTTCGTGTACTAATTAATAACAAGGCTATTCTTTCAAAGGATGACTACAAGAAAATAATCCCAGAAACATAGGACAAACATACATTGGAATATTAATTGCCTATTTACCTTTTTTTATTTATAACACTAACACTGATTGACAATCATCGAATTGTTTGGACCGAAGAAAGAATCATAAAATTTTACACAGGAATAAAATAGTAAATTAACTTACTTAGCATAAAAATAAATCGAAAAATTTTGATACTTCATCATTTAACAGATATAAATGTAGATAAAAGCTTAAATATCTAGGTAAATCGAATAACTCGTCAATTCTAATTAATATGTATTTGAAAGTCCGTTAAAATATTCGCTTACCTGTTGACGGTGGGACCAGTACTTACATTTGTACGTGTACCGGACAAATACACCGAGTAATCCCTAAATATAGTTGTGTCATCATGGCCTAAAACAATCGGGTTTTGTACTAAATTCCAATAGGTACTTTGCTGATTGTAAAACCGTTTCAATATAGTAAGAAGTGATAGATGTGATGTATTTCTAAGTTTCCCGCTGTTATCTTAATTCGAACCACAAGCAATGGGCGTATTAGACTTAATATGATCGTATTAGTCAATGACCCGTCAAAGCGGCGAAGGAAAACATATTGTGGAAGCTTAGACTACGAAAGTTCTTAAAAAAAGTTCTCAGAGATGTATTGAAATCTCACAATTCGCACTAGGCCAACGTTATAGACTAATGGTCTGATCCACACTGCAAGACCCGTGCCCAACAATGGGACAATAATCGTTGTAGAAAGCGAAACTTTCTACACTCACAGCCCCACACTAGGAATCACTGTATCGTGGGTGCTGTGAACACACACTGTAAATACACAAACACGCAGACCCAGACACAGAAACATAAATTCATCATTTAAATATCTGTCTGGCCGGGGATCAAACCCGGGACCCTCTGCGCGTCAGACGGTATGGTGACCGGTCCAGCACGCGGATCGTTATGATTGACGTTGACGGTGATGATACTCGAATGTTCAGATGACGAATGACCAGCTCATTACAATAATAAGCGATATTATGTCATTGCTTTCCATGGACTTATTAACCTTATTGTGTCAAAATCCCATCAAATATCGAAAAACATAATATCAAACTTCGTAGTATTGTCACATAAATCAATATGAACCATTTACTACGCAAATACTTCATATCATTCATGTCACGCACATACCGACCGATGGGTATGTTTAAAATGTAGTAATTTCGATACTAATGAAATAATTACTCTTAATTAACGATTGCAACATTGTTTTCACGACCGTTATTATGCTACGGTATAAACATTCGTAGTAAATCAGAGTAATTATATTATTCTTGCAAGTGTTTATAATTTAAGAGTAGCAGACGAGTATGCAGTCTATTGATGGTGGCTACTGCCAACCATGGATATCTGTAATCAACCCCAGCTTAGACTAGATTCCTACCTGAGGTCGCCCACATATGTGCCATTACCCCTGAGGATTAAGCTGGATTGCCTCGGGAAGTAAGTCTCCCTTACCCCACCCTTTAAACCACATTTCAACACAGCGGCGTTTAACACTGCTGTTATTGGAGATAAATAGGTGAACATAGATTTTTAACTTAAATTGTATAATACAACAGATATTACTCTGTCTATTACAATATTTACTTGAAGGGATCGTTACACCATAAAAATTCTTATAGTGTTTTCCAAGGAAAAAATCAATCATTAGAACGTTTATGTTTTATTATTTTAAGTACGGATTAATTACTCCAACCTTGTTAATTCGCGACCTCGTCCTTCTTTAGAACACGTGTTTACAATATTGTCCTTACATTGTTGATTAGTATGTGATGAAGCTTGTAGTACAGTACTCTACAAAGTTAAGCAATGTCAGTCGCAGTCGAGAGTTGGATGGATCTTCCATCAAATTGCAAAAACTGCGTCACATTAAAAATATATGTGGATGTGGTACCTCTTTATCATCATCATCAACAACCCATTACTGTTCCACTGCTGGGCACAGGTCTCCTCTCAGAATGTGAAGGATAAGGCCATAGTCCTCCGCGCTGGCCAAGTGAGTATTGGTAGACTTCGAATAGGTACCTTTGAGCTTTTTTTTTATAAATCTCTCAGGTTTGCAGGTTTCCTCACGATGTTTTCCTTCGCCATTTAGCATGTGATAATAAATTTCTAATAGGCACATAACTTTTAAAAATCAGAGGTGCGTGCGTACCTGGGATTTGAACCTCGGACCCCTCGATCGATAGCCGAGTTTCTTAACCATTAGGCTATCACTGCTTACCACTAGTACCTCGTCAGTCGAATTAAACTAATTGTACAATCTTCCAAAAATCATGGTTGATCATTTGTGCCCACAAATAAGAGTTTGAAGGTAGTAGAACTATCTTTGGTTCAACTTAAAGGTTTGGTTTAAAGGTGGTAGAACCCTTTGTGGTTCAACTCCGGCGGCACCACCGCCACACCTATTTCTACCTAATAATAGCAGTGTTAGGCGCTGCTGTGTTCCGGTTTGAAGGGTGTGGTAAGGGAGACAGACTTTTCCGAGGCGTTCCAGCTTAGTCCTCAGGGGTAGCGGCGCATCTGTGGCCGACCTCAGGTAGGAATATCTAATCCTATCTGGGGTTGATTACAGATGTCCATGGGCGGCAGTAGCCACATCAGGTGGACTGCATGCTCGTCTGCTATTCTTATATTATAAAAAAAAAAAAAAAAAAAAAAAAAAACTTCGGTAACACTGCCACAACCATTTCTGCCTAATGGCTGTGTTCTGGTTTAAAGGATGTGGTAAGTGATACATACTTTCCTGACGCATTCCAACTTAGTCCTAAAGGGTAGCGGCACATCTTTGACCGACCTAAAGTAGGAATCTAATCTTGTCTGGGGTTGAATACAGTACAGTAGCCACACATCATATAGACTGCATGCTCGTCTACTACTCGGATATTATAATAAAATGACCATCAGGCGAAATCGCAGGTATAAACATTCATTACTACGCGTAATTCCCACAGACACTAAGCCTATCGATCTTTCACTGATCACGGAAACCTTTAAGCTGTGACGCAAGAGCTTTTGTCAGCGCGGCGCAAACAGCCCGGCGCAAATACTACACCTCTTGGACCGTCAGCTTCTATTGTTTACAGCGAGAATCGGCAACTTAGAAACTTTGGATACGACATAGAATATTTTAAAAAGTCAATTAAAAAAAACTAAAAATGAACTGTTGTTATATAATAGGAAGGTGGTGTGGAAGTCTTTGTGGTTCGATACCGGAGGTACCCCTATATCTGCCTAATAACAAAAGTAGGTATTAAGCGCTGCTGAGTTAAAAGGATGTCGTAACAGTGGCGGATTTACCAATAGGCTGAGTAGGCTTCAGCCTAGGGCGGCATATTTTTGGGGCGGCAAATTTGGGGACCCATTCGTTCCTGCCTTAAACGTGCCGTGTCACGAGCGTGCGTGAGGAGCAAAAAAAAAAGGAACAACCGTGTCACGAGCGGGCGTGACCAGCAAAAAAAAAACGGGAACCGTGTCAACGGGAAACTAAAACATGACAATTGTAGAAGCAGGGGCGGCAAAAACTGTACAGCCTACACCTTATTTTTTTTAAATCCGCCACTGTGTGGTAAGAAAGACATATTTCTCTAAGGTGTTCCAACTTGGTTCTCAGGATAGCAACTCATCTGTAGCCGGCTTGAGATAGAACTATAATTTTATGTTAATAGTCATGACAGACTTCACGTAAAACTCTAATCTTAACTGGGGTCGATGCCAGATGTCCGTGTCCTGAATAGAAATATTGTGTGTTTTCAAACGCTTCAAAGTCTAGTTATATGCACTTCGTCAGCCAGTGGATCAAAACACTTGTCATTCTGACAGGAGACCCGTGCAGGACAATAATGGATTGATAATAATAATGATCGCTTATTATCAAGTAGGTTGCATGATCGTCTGTCGCTACCATAATCTAAACAAGAATACGTTTGAGAAATGTAGATGAACAAATGCGTACCAAATTTCAAAGTACCGTATCCACTTCACATGTAGTTCTAGTCCACACTCAAGCTCTGCCCACTTCCACTGGACAAAGGCGTGAGGTCATACATGCATTTAGACACATACATATAACATGTAGTTAGGTACTATTCACTCGTGGGCTAAGAAAGGTTGCTAAATAATTGTGCAATTAACTGAAGCGCTTATAGCTCTGTGGCACTGACGAATTGCAAGCAATCAGTGGGGTTAGGCATACATTACAGTTGGTTGGATGAGCGACCGGTGGTGGAATTTTATTGTAAGTGTTTTTGTACTTAGTAAGGTTGTTTTAAAAATCGTTAAACAGTGATAGCCTAGTGGTTAAGAAACTCGGCATCTTGATCGAGGGGTCCGAGATTGAAATCCCAGGCACGCACCTCTTATTTTTCAAAGTTATGTGCGTATTAGAAATTAATTGTCACTTGCTTAAACGGTGAAGGAAAACATCGTGAGGAAATCTGCATACCTGAGAAATCATAAAAAAAAAGTTTTCAAAGACATTTGAAGTCTACCAATTCGAACTTGGCCAGCGCGGTGGACTACGGCCTAATCCTTCTCATTATGAGAGGAGACCCGTGCCCCGCAGTGGGACATTAATGTCTTGATGATTTTGAATTTGAAAATACAACGAATTAATATCTTATGGTTTTTAGTAAGAAGATTTAAGCAAATGGATATTAACAAAAAGCTACGAATTGGAAACAGATATTAATTTTTTATTTTATTTTTAGCAGGGATTGGTGTAAAATATCAAGAATTAAACGAATTTGTCCTATCGTAACCACACCCCTTAATCCTATCTTATAACAGATAGGTACTTACATAGGTACCTATCGATTTAAGTACGAATATACTTATATACGTTGATATATAAGACATTAAAAACATTTTAACGAAACAAACAATAATTATATTATTACATACTCTAATGATACATTACGACATTATATGATTATTAAGTTTAATAAAATAATTATACCTAAAATATAATAATAATAATTATAAATAATAATTATATAATAATAATAATTATATCTTACGCGTTGTTAACAATTTAACTTTTTTAACAAAACACCAAGTCAAGCAATATTTATCGTAACAAATAAACATAAAGCACGAATAAATCGATTCGAATCACAAAATAATATTTACAGTTAGGACAGACGAAATATGGCCGAACTAAAACTATGAATATGCATGCATTCAAACTCGAATTTGTTATTTCACCATAATTAATTGGTTGCCATCGACTTGCCACCGCGAATTTTACATTATCACCTGAATTATGACAGAAAATACATTATAAATTCTAATAGGATTCATTTTTATAAGCAAAATCGTAGTTTTATATGAGAATTTTATTCCTTTGAAGTCGTGTTGAAAATATTAAACATTCGTTTATCATTATTTTATAAGGTAAGCTGCAAACAACGTATCTGACCGTCTAAAATTAAGCTGTCCATACTTTGTCGCTGCTATCCATACATACACACACTATTTCAAACAGTACCCTCAGTTATCAGTTTTGATAGAATGCGCTGATTGGAAATGTATAGGCAAATACGTAAACAAATACCAAATCAACCATTTTTGTAACAACGTAAAAACTCATACTAAGCGTTCAGCATAAAAATCCTACCAGAAGTCGATCACGGAAGGTTCATTGCCACCGTAACATTGACGACTGTTTTTTTTTTAACATCGGGTTATTTGAATGGATACAATCACTGTGATTTAAATCGTTTCAATAAGTTTTCTGTAATTTCACTTGTGATCATGGTTATCACGGGACATGCGAGGGTATAAACAAAACTCGGATATTACTGCTCTATCTACTTATAAAGAATGAAGAACATAGATCTTAGATTTAGAAAACCACATAATAGTATTAAATTCATCAGGTCCTTCAAACAAAAACAGAGCAGCGCTTATGATTGGGTTAAAAAATAAACATGAAATATGCTAAACGGAAGATCTCACGCCAACAAAATTTATAGGCACTATTTTTTTAATAAAAAGTTTCTGTTTGATAAAGTAATAACCATATATCATAAGGTTCTGGTCAATTCGTCTCGTATCAAATTACTAATTTTAGGTAAATGACCAAATTGGTTATTTATAGGCATATTATTAACTACGTAATAAGTAAATTGTATTGACACAAAATGTATTATGAATGTATTTGTTAATTAATTTCATTATGAATTAATTAAATTATAAAGCGAATTAATTAATTAAATAAATGCGAAACTGGTTAAAATGTATAGTGAATCAAATACAGCACATTTAGTAGGAATTCTGCAACAACCACCCAGGAATCTTGGCTTTGGAATATTTCTAATATGTTGGCTAATTAATACAAACATTTTTGTTAATGTCATCAATTCTTTCAGAATGAAATGGCGATTAACTTCTTGTGTATTTAATTAATATGATAAGATTAATGTTAAGTCAAAAATGTTCGCAGCCCGACTCACGCATGCCACAGGCGAGCGAGAGCCGGTGCGCTCGTAAAACCAATGTTTAGTCGCGCAGTGCACTTCGTGTCTGACAATACTGCCGATGTTTGCGTAGGCCTACCATAAATAACTATACGCACTAATGACACACATTTTATGTGAAAATAAATAATCACTGATCTGTGGTTATTAACATTTTCTTTTCTAAGTAAGTAATAAATTGTACAGCAAATCAAATTAAACATTTTCGTATTATAATTGTAATGGCAAGATTTACCTACATTTACGTATAAAAAGATCTAAAAACACAATATCTACTTTTGTTTACGTTTATCAAAACTTACGATATACCCGATGATCTTAAAAAAATACTAATTAACTTAATATGATATAATATTCATTTTAAATAAAAATGTTCCTTCGCTGCCCGACTCACGCATGCCACAAGCGAGCGAGAGTCGGTGCGCTCGTAAAACCAATGTTTAGTCGCGCAGTGCACTTCGTGTCTGACAATACTGCCGATGTTTGCGTAGGCCTACCATAAAATAAAGTATCTAGGACTTCACTAGCGTACATACACATTGCATAAGAGAAGGGATTTTCTTTTAGCATTACATTTTTTAAACATATTTTATTAAATAAATTATAACGATAATAAAAATTGTTGAATAGAATTTTTTACCACATTTTTTAGAAAGTAATTAATTGATGAATAATAAATGTCATTAATGAATAACGAAATAACTTACTGTAATTAAAATATGACAATAATGAAATAAACCTTTCATTTTTATTGTATTTACCAAAGTTAATATTTTTACAGCGACATTACAAAACATGAAATTAATAAAGTTACATGTACAATTCTTTCCGAGATATTTATTAAATATTTAAAAATCCTTCAAAAATACCCGTTATTATCTCAGCCAGTCCGACAAAATCCGGATACATGGTTCACACACCAAAAAACCCGCTTACAGAAATATTTATAGGAATTTTGCAACAATGGCACGATCAATTTATGTAGGCTAGCGAAATTAGCCAACTTCCTTCGAAGCCTGTTCTATACGTAACACTTGTTAGTCACCTGTTCGCATTATTCTGTGAGAGATAACGTGTGTTATGTCTTTACTCATATAACATTGCTTTGAAATAAGATACACTTATCTATAGCTGCTCTAGAGTAAAACTAGAAGATTTAAATACGCAACGTAATAAAACGACATGGTAGTTAATTTTAAACTTCAATAGGGTTATTTTAAATAGTTTTGATGGTTGTGAATTTCAACAGGCTGCCTATTGCGGTTCAAAAGATAAGTCCCTTTAAATATAGGATGTAAGCAGACCTACATTCAATATACTTAACAATTCTGGTTAAATTCTGTAAAGAACTCAAACAAAGATATTCAATTTCTCTTACAATACAAAAGATGTTTAAAACAATAACTAGAACAGAACCTTTTTATATATCTACCTACCTAGTATTATTGTATAATAATCATACTCATAACAAATACGTAAGTAATTCAACTTTACTTAAAAACACTTTTCTCCGATCAGTCTTGGGTACTTTGGGTTATTGTTTTTTATTAATGAACAATTAATATTTACTACCTACTATAAAATAGTTTAAGCTACTAGAAGTAACCATTTCTAGTTCATGACTCAAATATTGTGGTTTTATACCCATAATTATTCATGTTTCAACAACATAATAATAAAAACAAAAAATTCAATCAATCTATGGCTCTACGCTTATAATCTTAATTCGTTTATGGAGCCAAAATAAAATTTACGAAGCTTACCAAATTGCAAAATATACCAATAAATGTAGATCTCGTAAAATCAATCGGGATATATTTTCAAAACAAAAGCTAAATTGGCAATTATAATTTGAGCGGAACTAATGGATAGATTAGATAGAATTTACAATACCCAAATAAAACAAGTCGTTTATCTACATGGTGTATATTTATACCAATTTCTAAAATAACTTCTTTATATCCATTTTATTTCCCTATTTTATTCCCCAATAGGTATATTATGATTGATCTACTGACTCACTTGCAGAATGATCATCATACTAGATCGGTACCCAGAAGGTTCCAAGTTCGGTTTCTGACCAAGTAAATAAAATAACAAATCTTGAGTTCTATTGTGGGTTTGGTAATTTTCTACTCTGCTTATTGTATCTTAGACAACCAAGACACTAAGTCCTACTGTTTATTTGTATGGAAAGCGTCATTACTAATTAATATCATTGTTTTCTTTTCGGTAAAAAGTAGCTGCAAAAAGTACAATCGAAAACCATTGAAGCAAAATTAAGTACCCGGTTTATATGATAAAATTTGCCGTGTTACATAAAATCAGAATTGCAATTCAAATCAAAGTGACGTGTAATGATACCCGCGAAGCCGGGGCGGATCGCTAGTGTAATTACAGTTTTAAGCCACCTCAAAGCGAATGCAAGTGCGGTCAACAACCGCCAATTATAACTGGTCGGCGATTCGTAATTATTTTAATATACGATTTAGTGGAGTCCATTGTTGCATCAAAATGAACAAGTGTATGTCACGCGAAGTGATGTACAGTACAGTGTTCCCTGCATACCGGAACCCGATCAAAAAATTTACTTACACTGCTAAAGAACTCTTTGATGTTAAACCACCGTCACAACTATTTCGGCAGCTAACACTATTGTTTTCAACCCAATATTGTCCCTTTGCTGGCCAATTGTCTCCTCTCAGACTGAGAGGATTAAGCCATATTCCACCACACTGGTAGACTTCAACATGAGAACTTTTTTTAAAGATTAAGGAATCTCTCTCAAGTGTCATACCTAAGAGAGATTCCTTAAAATGTTTTGTCGATACGATTCCTGGCAATGTTTTCCTTCACCATTAAAACAAGTGATAATTAATTTCTAATATGCACATAACTTCGAAAATTAGAGGTGCTCCTGTATTTCGAACCTGGGACCTTTCGATCCAGACCTTTTCAACCACAAGCTTTCATTGCTTTTTAGCCGATATCATTTAACACTATTATAAGGCAAAAATTGATAAAACGGCTTTGCCCTCATAGTCGAACGATGAAGAACTTAAGACTTTCAAAAAGTCAATTTGTTGTGAATAATAATGAAATTACAGTTTTGGAGTTCGAATTAAAATGTTCCATTATTCAAACTTTCGTATCCTAAGAGTCATTACAGAACAAACCGGGTTATTCTTCATTATACTTTACAATCTTGACTGTTCCACCCGCTTTCATTATTAAATCAATGTGTTGCAGTTAGAAAGTATCTAATGATTCTGTATATAAGATTATTGTTTTATCTTGAAACTTCGAAACAAGAGTGATAATACAATTTCAATGAGATAGAAATTCAGTTGCGGTCGAACGCTTATTTTATAAACGTCAATTTTGTATGAATGTTTATACATACATGATCTTGTGCTTATGACAAGTAAATTTTTATTTGCTGTGGTTTTATAAGTATGTCGACTTCAAAACTTGATGAGCTATAAGTATAGATAAAAACCAATCGTAGATGAGTACTTACTAATCTGTAAAAATCAGTTTCAATGAGATACAAAAGTAGTTATGAACAAAAGTCGTGAACGGACAATTATTAACTTAAAACAATGAGTTCCAATGACAAAGATCAATCATGGCCCAGCACTTATAGTGACCCGTAAACAATGAGTTTCAATGAGACAAACGAATGAGTTTTGACGAAATACAAAAGTAGGTATAAATGAACAATAGTCGTAAACGGACAATTATTAACATAAAACAATGGGTTTCAATGACAAAGATCAATCATGGCCCAGCACTTATACTGACCCGTAAACAATGAGTTTCAATGAGAGACAACCGTCAGTAGGATGAGGATTAGCGAGTGAGCGGCTGTTGGCGCGTGATTTATGATGAGTCGCGGGCAACGCGGGGCCGGGAGATAGTGACATGACGTATCGATATTTTAAGGTGAAATGTTTAGTTACTTTTGATAGAATAAGTTTGTGAGCATTTTATGCAACAACTTGCTGTAATTAAAATTAGGTTACTTAGATACAATTGTTATGCAATAACTATTAGACATCATTAACACAAAAATATATTATCTCTAGTAACACATCCCATTTTTGTCAGTCAATCTATAATCATTACTAAAAGTTTAAATAAAAACGCAAATTCACCTTGTTTAAAAGATACATCGATTCTTGTTCAGTTTATTAAATATAAAACGATACATAGTTCAAAGAAAATACGTTCTCAAACAATGTCATAATAACTATGTCCTTTGAAATTTAACAATAATTCATCGTCGTTATATAATTTTATCGATAATACGATCATGTGTAATCACTAGCAGTGAGCGGACCGGTACAAGTCGGGTACAGGTGCGTCGGTTTCTCACCGTGCAGTGCGGTACACATAACGATTTGTCCGCCGATTGCATCCTGAGACTGACGTTATATTTTAACGGTTGTTACATGCACTTGAATAAATTTGAATATAATTTAGTTTATATTAGTGTTTTGTCTGGATATTTATGTTATTCTTAACCTCTAAAAATTACCTAAATCAACCTAACCTACAATAAATAACCTTAACGTATAAAAAAAGATTAGATTTTGCGCTAATTGTGCTTAACAAAGGAAAATAATATTTTCTTTAATTACTTTATACTCTGGAAATTTGACGAACCAATACTGTTGTAATTGTAGTACGTCATATTTATCAATTGAAGATTTTTTCATTATTTAACTAAACACCGTTTAAAATTAAGTATATATCCCTATTAGCATATAAATAAATAACTGTACGTCTTGTTTAAAAAATGTAGTTACAAACACTCAAAGTACATCGTCTGATACATTTATTTCCAATAAGTCGTTGGATATTTAATCGGTGTATTCCATCATATGTCGATACGAAGCTCTTAATGATTCGCTGTCAGGCGTGGAAGCGCCAGTTACAATGTTTCAATTGAAATGAATAATTGTAGTCTAGTATCTGTATCTCTGCTTAAATAATAATGACTTATCACGGTATTCACTATAATTGCTCAACATAACAAATCAATAATAAACAAAAGTACAGACAAATAGACAACAGATGGTTTTATAAGCAGTATAAATTTTAGTATTACTGTGATTTTCTACATCTTCTAAAAACCAACTATCTACATTTTTAAAATGATCTAATTTATAAAAGAAGGTTAACTATGGACATTTGAGTCTTAATAATTATTGTTGTGTGAAGCGAATACTCAGTTTGTGTGAAGTCACTATCGTTTGTGGCTAGTTTATGGCTAAAAAAAACCGTTTTAATTTTAAATATGTTTTTAATAACATTAACAAAATATTACTAAAGATTATCTTAACATTTAAATAGTAGGCCTATAAGTTAGAACGCGTTAAGTCGTCCAATGGGGATTGTGAAATTAAAATAAATAATTAAGATAAGATCTGGTTTAGATTTTGCATATTAATGGTTATTCTGTTCATCTTAAAGCCTAATAGAGCGTGTATAATGGCAGGAAATTCATTTAGATACTAATATTTTCGACGACAACTCTATCAATTATTCCAAAAAGAAAGATGGACTTATAAAACGGCTAAAAATTTTATGTAAATAGAAGCGAAATAATAATCGCGTGATATCCGGCGATATATCGTCAGATTGTGGATCGTGTGGCGCCGGCGTTACAGAGCAAACAGAGATCATCTTTGTATGAGATGCGTGAAATTTATAGTCACAGTTACTTCTTTTGATTATACTACCTTACTACCAGACTATGACTGGCCACTTATTATGAATAAATTATGAATGTTAATAACTGAAACACTAACTGATGGATTTTTAGTGTATGTTCGACCTAACTAGAAAAATAATATAAAAATAAGCAATAATAATTAAGTGTCATTTAGCAGAATAACATCGGACATCAATGATAGGTTTAACTCTGAGCTCTAGGGTTAATGTAGACTACGACACTACACACAATACACCCAGTGCATACAGCGAGTGTTTTATTCCGACACCACAGAGTTATGTGAGCTCGGTCACAGATGTTTACCTGTAGCTATCCCTGATATATTTTAAAAAATCAGGACCTAGAACTAGAACACTGGACCTCTGACATGGGACTCCAAAATTCATGTCAAGATAAGAAACAATATCCCGTTAAGTGCCATTTAGAAAACCCCAATCTAATTTAGCTATATCTCGCAAGCTATCAACTTGCTACGATAAACTGACAATATTCACTATTATTGAACTCCAACCGTTTATAAATAAATTTTCTATGCAAATTAGTGCTGTTATAGATAACCCAATACTTTGAAATTACGATGCCATTGTACCCAGCCAATGAAATACCAATAAATCTGTTTTAGTTGATTGAAATATGAGTTATTTCCTCTCAAAGTAATACGGGTAGTGGTTTGGATTTCTCTTTAAGGTATATGTTTTACCGCTAAAAAGCAACGAATTTGCTAACGATAGCGAGTGTAAAACTACTAATTATAGTGTTTTTAAAACAAGCTTCTATTTATATAGAAAAGCTTAAGAAGAAAATAAGCTGCAAATCAATTTAAACCAATGAAAAACTTTATAATATAAAAGTATGTCATGAGAAGAAATTTTGACACAAGTAAATCTTAGTATCTGTGTTTCTTGTAAATAAATTTACTAAGTAAGAGTATTACATCAAATACTTATAATTTCTTTTTAATTGCATTATGTTTTGTAGGTACTTTACTGCTGCTTTCTGCTTAGATTCAAATTGAAATAATTTAAAATTTCAACAACATTTATTGATCTATTTATTAAAAAAATGGTCATTAAAATTACAATAAATTTATAAAGATAAATAATAACAAATTTTATGAGCTTTTAATTTGTACAAGCTAAAATATTGCTTGTAGCTTATAGTTTCCTCGCTTGTAGTATAACAAACCGGTAAATAATGCAAAACGCCATGCTCAATTGTAACGAACTCATAGATCGATCGTTGTTCGAAACCAGTTCTTTCATTGAATTGTAAATAGTCTTGGATTACTTTTTAGTTCTTGATATAGTTTGACAACACTTACATTGTTAGATTGATAGCTTCATAGTTAAGAAAATGGAATACGAGAGTAAAATGTGTTGAGAAAAGTTTTTGTATGCAAGGAATATTCGAAAATAACTAATGTTATGATTACTTTGGTTTCAATTAAGTACCCATAACCTTTAGTAAAGACTTAGGTATAATAATTACTATGAAATAGGTATATATCCTCTTTTTTGTTAAGCATCTAATTACAGGAATAAAGGTATTTTTGCTCGACTTGGTGGAGGCACTACCCTGCCTCCAGATTATTTAACAAAAATAAATAATTTGTACGATAATTTTAAAATATTTTATTTCAGTGTCCTCAAAAAAAGTGGGCTTAACTACTCTTACTCGTACTTAGGTACAAGGCTTCTTGTTTGTTTTTAACTTCGATAACGTTAAAAAATAATGAAAATCTTAATTGTAACTTTATAAAATCGCATTTATTTGTACCTAGATAACTAAATATTCCCTTTATATTGCAAAATAAACAATATTTATAAGTTGTCAAAAACAATTATTAATAGTGTAGTGTAGTGTAACTGTGATATAAAAAATAATTTTATTTAATCCATCCACACAGAATCATCAAACAAAGCCATAGAAAAAACGAAGTCATCACATAACTACAAATAGGGGCATGTAAAAAATTATGTAGAAAGTAGTATGACAACGCACATGACCGGCTCCGCACGGCGACCGCGAGGCTGTGGATATAGTAATATGGAAATGACATCAGATGTGCATAGTTTAGTTTTAATCAGTTACGCTGAGATGTTGAGAGTCGTCTTATAACAAGTGACTGATATTTAAAATTATAATTACTGAATACATAAAATTTTAAGTAATAAAATAAAGTATAAACTAAAAAGGAACTTATTTACAAAATATACAATAAAACTATAAATAAAAATAAATAAGTGACTGATGGCAAACTATAACATAACAAGTTACAATATTTTTTTGAAAAATATTGTCAGTATTAGAACAGGTTACAGTTATCTTTTTGTGTAATTTTCTATTTGTTCTGCTATCAGTTTATCTATTTAGTTTTTTTTTCTTTTCTTTTTTGTTTATCTCATTGTAATGTTTTACATGACATATTTACAACTATTACAATAGGAAATTTGTAACCTGAATTGTACTGTTTCTAAACGTGATAAAAATTACACTGTTTGACAATAGTGAATTCCTCCATAATCCTCAGTAATGTATCGATTGGTCGCAAAGAAATGAGGTAGTAATTATGTTTTCAACTTTGACAAGCCTGATCATAAGGAATACAGTAAAATGATTTCTTGCAAACACATGTATATATCCCTAATGCCTTCAAATTAAATCACAACCATGCAAACATTGCATAACATTCAGTTTCGTCCACAGTACGCACGCAAACTACTGAATATTTAAATAACGTGTCACTTCCAGGCACATCTTTATGTCATCGCTGATCACTCAGACTTGTTCTAGCTTTGTGTAACTACTATTACCATATAGCGAATAATATATGTGGGAACAGGTGAACTGTGTTTAACTGGTGTTAGTTGAAATAAAGTTTTCAATTTAATAGAAGGTAGGTTATTCTAGGTAGCAGGTAAGCAGTGAAAGCCTAGTGAAGTGAAGGAAGGAAAACATCGTGAGGAAATCTGCATACCTGAGAGATTTATAAAAAAAACATCTCAAAGGTATGTGAAGTCTACCAATACGCACTTGGCCAGCGCGGTGGACTATGGCCTAATCCTTCTCATTCCGAGAGGAGCCCCTGCCCAGCAGTGCGACAGTAATGGGTTGTTGATGATGATGAAGGTTATTCTAGATTTAGGTCTCTACTAAAAGTGGTAGGTGGGAGGGGTTAGGTAGCTACTCGCATAAAGCAGTGGTCACTATACCAATCTGAACCGCAGGGATTCCGGGTTCAATCTCTGGTCAGACAAGAATTAAAATTGTTTTTTTTATTTTTATTTAATTTCTTATTTGTATGAACTTATTAGCGTCCGTGACACCCATGGTTAAAGCAATACGACGCTGCTTATTAAAATTAATCCTTTAGTTACCATCTATAATATTCTCAAAGCAAGTGAGGCTTGTTTGAGAGACACATTATCTTAAAGCAATTGATTATATAATATCATTAAATAATGAACATGACAGTTTTCAAATAAGATAAAATTTTCTCTTAAAAGTGGAAGAGTAAGTTAGTCATAAGCTGCTCTTTAATTACAAATATTATTCTTGACCCATTTTTCTTTTTAACAGTGAAGTCAAATATTTGAACCATCTCGTATTACCATTTAAAACAACGAAAAAAAATAACTCCAAGCCGTATCTTTCGATAGAATCTCTATAATTATTTTATATCCCATTGTAGATCATCCCATGTTGCGATCAGTTTTTGCTAGCTTTCTCAACCGGTTGGCTGCGAGATGCGCTAGGCAGGTCGGTTACAATGTGGGAAAATGGTTGAAAGTTGTCGTGGATGCCTTTGTTTATCACAGGATGTGAAGTTACATGTTCGGACTTTCGTTTAGGGTTTTTATCCCACTGGACATGTGTTTCCAATGCCGATGGAATGTACTGCTAACCTGTGTTGGATGTTTTGATGTCTCCGACAAGGCTTAACGAGTGCTATTCATCATGAGAATTGACGGGTACAGTTAGATGGTTATATGATTTTTGAAAAAACTTTAAAATATGTAAAGTCGTTATTATTGTGCAGTGATACAAATTACTATTGCTATTTATATCAATACAAGACTTTCCTACTACTTTTCCTACAGTACTACTCCTACCTAAGTAGTACCTAAGTACACTATACTATACAAAACTTTCCTACATCCTTAGGTTCAATGCCACATGCTACCTAAATTTGAACGCCTTACTTTATGTTAGCTTTACCTACTACATCTTTTGAATTTTACTACATTACTACTATATACTATATTATAAACATATCTCAAACCGTATTTTTTAACAAACCATGTACTAATTTTATGAGATAAAACTATAAAAGGTTCATACAAAATTAATGCCTCTATTAACCCTACTCCATAATGTCACTATGAAATGCATAAAAATCAAAATAAAGAAAATTACAATAATGTTACAAATTATCTCAAACGGCAATTATTAGTATTCATTAGACCTCTTTCACCTTACACGCCCATTTTATAATTGTATAATAAAATAACCATAAAGTCATTGGCTGCTGTGTAGTTTAATAGGAATTTTATGTGACACGTAAAATAAGGCTTATTATTTTTTATTTATTGACTGTAAACAATGTTTACTGACTTGTTCTCTGTAGAGTTACTATCTTATACATAAAATTCTCGTGTCGCAATGTTAGTTACTGTACTCCTCCGAAACGGCTTTACCGATTTTCACCGAATTGTATATGAAAATTCAGTAGGTCTGAGAATTGGCTACTTTCAATTCTTCATACCCCTAAGTGATAAGGGTTGTTCACCCTTAACATTTTTTTATTTATATGGCAACACAACGTTTGCCGGGTCAGCTAGTTTTTATAAATCATTAATCAGTACCTATATCTATGCGCTGCTGTGTTCTGGTTTGAAGGGTGTGGTAAGGGAAACATACTTTTCGAGGTGTTCCAGCTTAGTCCTCAGGGGTAGCGGCGCATCTGTGGCCGACCTCAAGTAGGAATATCTAATCCTATCTGGGGTTGATTACAGATGTCCATGGGCGGCAGTAGCCACTTACCATCAGATGGACTTCATGCTCGTCTGCTACACCTATATTATATAAAAAATGAACTTTGCCAAGCATTAAGCCGTAATTTCCTCATACGTTTAGTAACTTAAGGAAAAAGTATTAAGTTCTATAAACCTTTTCAAATTTCCCCACATCAAAACCGCAAAGCAAAGATCACACCCAAATGACCGCATTAGATCCAAGTGGAAACCACTGACAATCTGTCATCGATACGAAACAGCTGACCTGGTGATTGTTTCGCTATGATTGATGTAACTGACTGAGCATCTGTCAAACTGACGTGCGGTGTGAGGGACGAGCGGTCAGCGTTTATATTTACTTTTTTTATAATATAGGAGTAGCAGACGAGCATGCAGTCCACCTGATGCTAAGTGGCCACTACCGCCCATGGACACCTGTAATCAACCCCAGGTAGGATTAGATACTCCTAGCCGAGGTCGGCCATAAATGCGTTACCCCTGAGGACTATGCTGGAATGTAAAAGTATATCTTCCTTACCGCACCCTTTAAACCAGAACACATCAGGGCTTAACACTGCTGTTATGAGGCAGAAATAAGTGTGGCGATGGTGCCGCCAGAGTCGAACCAAAAAGGTTTCTACCACCATCAAATTATTGCACAAAGCTCTTATAATAAAAAATATATATTGTCATTCAACTCATAACTTGGAGCAAAATACATAAAGTAAGCGCAGCAATAGTGTGAAATCGGACATAATGCGAGTCGTAAATTGAAAATAATAGTTGTTGTAATAGTATGTTTGTATAAGTCCCACACGATACTCGATTAATTTGTCATTCATGTCTCATTACGAAATATTCTGCGAGAGGCTAAAGATACTAGTGTTTATAGTACCTACATGATTTTCAAGTCTTGTGATTGACTTAGAAAAATAAAGAAGCTTTTGAAAAGAAGAATTACTTAATTTTAATCTACATTAAGTATTCCATGTTTTTATAGTAGTTAAGAAGTAAAATAGCAGTGACAGTCTAGTGGTTTAGCCGTGGGGTCCTAGGTTCAAATCCTGGGCAATTTTTAAAACCTATGATTTTTCAAAGTTATGTGCGTTTAGAAATTAATTCACTTGCTTAAACGGTGAAGGAAGACGTCGTGAGGCATACCTGAACAATCTTAAAAAAATATATTCAAAGGTATGTGAAGTCTACTAATTTGCACATGGCCCACTAACAGCGCGGTGGACTATGGCCCAATCCTCCTCATTCTGAGTTTAGACCCGTGCCCAGCAATGGGACAGTGATGGGTTGGTGATGATGAAGAAGTTATATCCTCGTGAACGTTTCATTTTAAACTCATTTAATAAAAAAATAAGATCGCAAAACCTTTTTTAATGTAGATTTTAAATACCTAATAGTTGAATCAAACTATGTACTATTTGTATAGCTACATTTATTTCTTTGCAATATAAATAGGATTAATAAAATAATCAACTAAACGTATAAAATTGAAAATTAAAAGTAGGGACTTAAACTTACAATTTACATAAGTATGTTAATAAAAACCCCTTACTTACTAGACTTGTAGCGTTTCCTCGCAAAGCAAATGTACCTAATTTATTAGTTGAATTAAATACATATAAATTAGTTATAATATTAATTACTTTACAACATTTAATTATGAACTAAATTGAATCATGATAAGTAAACTAATAAAAACACGTGGCTCTTCTAATAAATTTCTATTAGCAATTTTATCGCTTTGACAAATGATGACCAATCCCAATCATAATCAATTAGACCTGTAATTGTATCATGATGAATACACAAATTAAAAAACACGAAGTTCCTTTTTATTTTCCATGTTCAATACATTTCTAAAACATATTTTGTTGGCAATATTATCATTTTGACTAATGATGACCAATTCCAATTATTCCATTTAAACATATAAACAGCCTTTTCTTAACAACCTTCGTACAAACAGGTGGTATGCATATTGTAAAAAGTTCAACAACCTGTACAAAAAACGCAATATTGATATTCAATAAAAACTTTGTCTAAATATTAAATGTTCTCGAGCGGTTCCGTATGAAATATAAAAACTTTATTCCTGAATCTTTAGACGGTGTAGAATAGTCTTTTATTTTTGGAAAACAGTAATAGTCTATTGGTTTGAAATCCAGCCTCAATCTTGGCTTTCCATATTCAAGTACACTTAAAGAAAACCTCCCAAACCTATCCTATAACATAACTTAACATGTGATATTCGCATATAGGTACGATGATAAGTAATTTTTAAATATAAGTACTTTAGAATCAAGCTTGCAAACAATCCTCTCTCTAACTTACCATAAACATAAATATCACGTTTACAACGATACTATGACCTACTAATTTCGTCTACGGAACCCTAAATCGATTGAAACATCACAATCGCTTCTCGAACAGATTAGAAGGTCGTAAACGGTAGTTTTTCATCACGGTGTTGCTAATGACAATATTATTATAAGGCGAGCTTGTTTGTTGCCAAATAACACGGTACTAGCGATGGGCGCTTTGTTAACGTACGTGATGTCTTAACGCATTGAATTAGGTGTAGGGTTATCAAAAAGGGAATCTAAAAAAAATATATTTTTAAATTAAAAAATATTTTAATTTCACTGATGTCTGATATGTACTTCTATGTTTATCACACTAAAATTACTTTAATTCGTCGTTATATTTTTTAAATCAGTTCAGTATATTTGAAGATAAAAAATAATGCGTTCAAAGTGTGAATTAATGCAAACTTTGAAAACGTTTTTTTTTTATTTTTAGTCATGGTGCAAATAAAACATCTTCAAGATATAAGACTTACTTTGAAATCACATTTATTTGTTAAGAAGAAAACATTTTTTTTGTTGACCATACAATTCAAATCGATGCGCACACAATCAACAAATCAGAATACAATCTGACAATTAGATTACCAACTGTAAGGTGCCTACGATTGCTGAATCATGACGATTAGACGCATTGTTACATCAAGTGCTCGTGCGTCGGAGGCTTTATTTCCTATTTCTATTACGTCGTGTCTAATGGCCTTAATAGTGTTGATTTTTAATTGAAGTATGGTGCGTGTTTATGAGTACCTGTTATAAATATTGCTAGCGTTGTAAATGACGTAGTGCTGTTCAACTTAGACCTAATGACAATACAATTTGAGCATACTAAAAATGGTCAAAATACGATCTTCGGTAGGCAAAATTTGGATAGATTGAATTTTAATAACGGACGTAAGATAACATATCTGGAGAGGTTAGTCTTAAATTATAGGAGTCCCATTTCAGATTTAAAAAATAGTTCTCAAAGGTATGTTAAGTCTATCAATTCATACTTAGCCTAAAATCTCTCTCACTCTGAGAGGAGACCCGTACCCAGTAGTGGCAAGTAATAGGTTGAGGAAGAGGAGTCCTATTTGACCTAAGTTTGGTAATAGAATGTTATACTTGCTTTTAGTTGTTGCAGAACGACTTTATATTAGATGCTATAACTTTTTATAATAGGGTAGCAGGCGAGCGGTCCACCTGATGGAATGTGGCTACTGCCGCCCATGGACATCTGTAATCAAACCTAGATACGATCTGATTCCTACCCTCGCGACCTCAGGCTACAAACGCGCCACTACCCCTAAGGACGAAGTTGGAATGCCTCGGATAAATATATCTCTCTGAGTATGTATCCTTCAAAACCACCTTTTGTTAATTAATATCCATGGGGAATCGAACCCGACAATCACAATTACGCGAGACCACAAATGCCACTTAAGTAATGACTAATCATACATTTAAATATCCAATACATTTCTAACACGAAACCAAACGTAAAATTAAGTGCATGAAACGTAAAATTACGAACAATAAGATTGTTACGACATTAGCCCGAAGCAAGTATAATTTCGCATTCCATTACATAACACTAATAGGTGTTAACTACTTGTTGTAATTACGACGAGAAGCGAGAAACGATTAAATATTTTCAAGTTCACAAGCTGGCTATGCCTGGCGTGTTGCTGGAAGTCATTGGATGTTGCTTTGAAAGTAAATCAGCTGTAGCAATGAGACTGCAGGTTTATTATTAAAAGAAAAATTCGACTGCATAAAAATACGATTATATCCTATGTCACAACCACAATTTAGACGAATCCAACGACACATTACGTATAATCAATCTGATTGGACAGTAGGACGAGTCAAATAATGAAATATACATAAATACAAATATACGATGAAGGCAGAGAATAATGTTTTTAACATTATTCTCTGCCTTCTGGCAAAAAGACAAAGGCCTCATTTATGGTCACAGATATTGTTAAACTTCAAATGGTTCTCCCACCTTAATAAAACAACCTAACCTAACCAATGTAGCTAAATCTATTTTAAACAAAGGAAATTTGAATGTCTACTTATTTATCGCGGTTATGTTTTATTGCTAATCTTGTATAATTTTAATTGTATATAAAAAACAATAATTAATATCGCCGAACTATCTCTCATCGCTTGCCATTCACAGTGAAACAGCAGTGTAACGCGAGAATCGAACCCCGAACTGACCTCCACGGGTCACGTACCATAATTGATTTACGCTGCGTCCGACAATGCATTAACATAAGATAATGCTTAACCTTTGACATGAGTTTTAAAGTTTCACATCACTGGATCATAGCTATGGTTTGTTTGTTCTTATCAATCTCATCTAGGTTACTGTACTTAAGGCATTTTAAGTTGTCTTTTCTTTTTATCAGCAACGTTTGAACTTTGATACTAAATGTAAATTTATGTACTTTTTTATTATAACTGAATGAGAAATTCTTGCATACACATACCTAAAGCTCAGTAGTTACAAACTCGTATTTTCAATAGAAGGGATCACCGTTCAAATTTAAATCCATGGCACATGACTGATTTTTCAAAAGTTATGTCATAGTAATGTATGTAAGCAACTAATTAAGATATTTTACTTTATCTTACTTCATAGTGAAATTAAATGATAATTTTACTATGAAGTAAAATATCGTGGAAAAATCTACACATCTAAGAGTTAAAAAAGTTCTGAAGGGCATGTGAAGTCTTCCAATTCATAATAGGCCAGCGCGGAGACCCCTCTGAGAGGAAACCTGAGCCCAGCAGTGGGCAATAATACAAAATATTTTGAAACATAAATGCTCATAGTTATAACAAAAGATTTAACTAACAGATGATCGTGGGTTGAAAACTAAAGCCTCCTTGACCTATGGATGAACTAAATAACCTTATAACAAGACTGGTATTTATTTTATTGATTTGCATTGTAGGTGTATTCTATGGTAGCTAATATTTACGCCATAAAGGTGAAGGACTTCGCTGTTTGTCCACCAAACACCGATACCGAGCCGATACCGATAATTAATGATGGCGCCGAAGTAGCGTACATACATTTACCATAGCAGATTGTCAACCGAACGTCCGTCACCCGAGCACAGTCATCCCGGCCGCCGATATTCCGAGTAGATCGGCGTGACCGCTAGATCGGCACCGAGTTTTTGACGGGTCGATGTGCCGGCAATGTAAAACACATTGGAACTTGTCCATACATAGCCGTCACACGAGTGACAGCTGGAACAAAATAAACCGCCGATATCGGTCGCAGTAGACAAACTATCGCCGTCACGACATAATTAAAATCATAATTTTAGAAAAAATTAAGCGTTCTGTGTTCTGGTTTGTGTGTGATAAGGCACTCGATATTTCAAAACGTTCCATCTTAGTCCATAAAGATACCTTATTTTTGATAAATTTTAAGTAAGTGTCTTGAACTTTATCTAATTAGATAGTATCTAGTTTTAAGTCGGACAGTATATCTGCATGGCACAGATGCTCCAGGGTTCAGTTCCCGGTCAAACTAAATTAAAAGAAAAATATAGATTACAATTCTAGCTGCTTTTCTGTGTTCAACGTACTCTTAACAAAGTTATCCTATTGTGGAGTACAATCAATTCCACAGACGCTTTGCAAATGGTCACAAACACCCACTTAACCTTACATTGTGGTTATTTGCAGTTACCATTAAAAAACCGAACAATAACTTATCCATTATTCATTTGTAAATGACCAACCAGTATAGTAACAATATGTAGGTATACAAGACATTTTCATTGCAAAACACTCAATTTTCAACAATACACGCCTTGAACAAGTAATAACATTATATTCCGGGTTATCTCACCACAAAAGGGTATGTGAAGTAGTACTGGAGTCAGTTAGGTCGAGATTGTTAAGGTTGATACTCACTAGGAGAAATTCATTTAATTATTTTGCAGAGGTGTATCTCAGTTATCGCTGAACCGCAGAGGGTTATTAGTTTTTCACCATCTGGTGGATTGCACGCTTATTTCATACTTGTGGTACTTAGACAAACAATAAACCTTCTGACAAACGGAATCCATTAGATATTAGGATTCATTTCCAACAGAGATTTGCAACGTAGCAATGCGGTGTGCGAGGTCGAAGCTAAGCTACGTAGCTTAGCTTAGCTATTTAAATTAATCCCCTCATACAGAAATAGCTAGCAGAACTATCATCAACAACCCATTACTGTCCCACTGCTGGGCACGGATCTCCTCTCATAATGAGAAGGATAATAGTCAACCGCGCTAGCCAAGTGCGGATTGGTAGACTTCACATACCTTTGATTTTTTTTTAAGATTTCTCAGGTATGCAGGTTTTCCCATAATGTTCTCCTTCATCATTTAAGCAATTGATAATTAATTTCTAATACGCACATAACTGAAACATCAGAGGTGATTTGTACCTCGCCTGGGATTTGTACCTCGAACCCCTCGATCAAGAGGCCGAGTTTCTT
Source organism: Epargyreus clarus clarus (assembly GCA_014595695.2). Classification (NCBI taxonomy): domain Eukaryota; kingdom Metazoa; phylum Arthropoda; class Insecta; order Lepidoptera; family Hesperiidae; genus Epargyreus; species Epargyreus clarus. The sequence goes on from JACTTY020000025.1 coordinate 1,971,577, forward strand.
AACCACTAGGTTATCACTAGCAGAACTAAGCTAACCAAAACAAATAAAAATGAAGCAATCCTATTGGATTTGACACACATCCATAGCTTAACTATTTTGGAGATTTTTGGTGGAATGGCACCGTAATTGTAAATTTATAATCAATTGAAATAGATTTTTTACCTACCAAAGACCAAAATGTGATAATGTCTAGTATGAAGAAGTTTTCAAATGTCGATCTTTAGAAGGTAAAAAATTAGACAGATAGTATATTAATAACGGGATTCTAACAACAATATTCCATATGTTCAGTCTGCGCCTACCTTTCCACAACCTAACAATGGTCCGAACCGTAGGAGTGTCTATATTATTGTTTATTTTTCTTGTACGGACAATCATTGGACTTTCCATACTATTATACCACTTATTATACAGGCTCCAGTAGCGACAATCGTTCGCAACTTGCAAGTTTCGTTTTGCAATGGCTTAATTAAGACTGCATTCTGTTAATTGGATCGGTTAGTACAATACTTCATAGAATGGGTTAACCTTTGCAAGCGAAGGGATAGCGAGTAACGATACATGAACGTTTATTAATTAAACGTCTAAGACTTGTCTTAATTGTTTTTATGAATGTTTTGGCGGTATAACTTTGTTGTTCGAGTCTAAAGGCACTACTTCTATAGTTTTTTTCTAAAACTACTGTTGAATGAATATGTTTATGGCCGGCAGTGGCCACCAGGTGGACTGCATGCTCGCTTGCTACTTGTAATTGTTTTTTTTATGTTTTGTAACTATTAATGTTTGTCATCCACGAACTTATTGGAAGTTGATTAAATTTTTTATCCCTGAAAAATGGGTTAAAACACCTAATGTGCAAGGGCAACCACATCGTTCAAACAATCATCCAGTACTTGGTACTACACTGCTCCAGCACACAAATAGATAGATTATTTAGGCTCAGAAGACATAATATCTATACTTAGTTTGCCTTGCCTGGAATTGAACCCGGAACTATCTGCATTTCAGACTGATAAGGAGACTACACCACGAGTTGTCAAAATTTTAAACGTAATGCTTCATACAAATGCTTTGTAAAAAATAATATTTTTGTCATAAATTTCTCGTATAATTATTATTTATTTCTTTAATTAGAACTTTATCTTACCCATTTACACTAATTAATAAAAATATTTAAACTACCACAAAAAAGAACACTATTAAAATAACAGAATATACGAACGAACAAATTGTACAAATGTCGTCACTTATGCAATTCACCAAACCTATTATTATTTATTTTTCTTGTACGGACACAATTTGACATAGATAGTTTATAGATAGTTGATTTGCTGATAGTTCTAGGCTCAATTCCTGGAAAGGCAAACTAAGTATAGATATTATTATTTGACATCCAAACGTCATCACGACAATTCGCCAAACTGTCCACACGTTCCGATTCCATACCATAATGACAGTACTTTCCTTGACAAATTCCACGTTAGCCAGTTAATTGTGAAAGTTGAACAAAGCGAGCTGGTGGTCCGCCACGGTGGGCGATTGTTCGGAGTTGTTTGCTTAGTCGCGGTTCTGTTTGCAAGACTAGTAGGGCTATGGACATAGAGTAATGACGTGTATAGACGATACAAGTATAAAGTGATGATTAAAAAGTTAAACACGCGCTCGTTATTAAAAAACAATCTGTTAGTATTTTACCGAAAAGAGATCGAAATTTGAATATCCAGTCTGAAAATATTGTCATATTACGTCGATCTTTAATAGGCTAAGCGTTGGATGGATTGATTATTAATAACGGCCGATAAAACACCTACGACTGTTAAGTATTTCTTTCGAATTCTAAGATATTGCAAATAGTTTGAAATATGCGGTACCTATAGCCACACCTGCCTATCGATATTGTAGACTATGTATGTATAGAATTGTAAAAGGTATAACACAATGATAGTCCCAGCATATGAGTAGATAAAAGCACTAACCTTTCCTTTCATGCCGATCAGCAAACTCACGTCGTGCCCGAAGTGATGGACACGGCGTTGTCACAGGACACAACGAAGTGGGCCTAGCCTTGTCTTCTTGCTGAATGGTCACTAATCACTATGCACTTCACAAAGCACACAAGTGGGCCTGGCTTGATCTTCCCGAGTGTTCACTAATCACTATACACTTTACAAAGCACACACGGTAGCACGGCTAGTTAACGTAAACAACAGGAGCGAGAAGACGCGCACACGATGCTCTCAAAAGGCCCAACGAAGTGGGCCTGGCATGGTCTTCTTGAGTGATCACTAATGACCATACACTTCACAAGACACACGCGGTAATAATGCTAGTCCACGGGCAAAAGAGGAGCACGAGGACACATACAAAACGCAATATGTTAAAATACAATTGGATGTAATTTTTACATCTACCCACATTCAAGTTGATAAAAATTGAACAATGAATGGTTAATGGTTTAAATTACTTTGTTTATATTTCTGACTTTCATAATGTTAAAGCTTGAAAACCCGTCTATCTGTCCATTTTGAGAAGCCTTTTAGGCAAAAAATAGTCTACATTTTTTACAGAGTTCTATAATATACTGTTTTAAAAATACGTACTTTAATATTTTTACCACTTCTCTTTTTATATAAAGTTATTAGAAAAAATGATTTTCTTTAAGAAATACAACAAAACATTACGCAAGTACGCTAGTTTACTATGCAAAATAGTTAACTTTCTGTATCACCTTACTCTGTGTATCACATGAATATTCATACGAAAGTCGTGTTGATTTACGAAGACGGTACGAGAATCTTATAACATGGTCCTAAAGTTGAAAATCACCAAACTGCAACGCCATCGTAACATGAAAAAGCAAGTTCACATAACAATGGGAAAGGCAATTTTGAACAGCAAATAAAAACTGTTTGACATCTTGCAAGCACATAACTTAAAGTAATTGGAAATTGTATGTTAATGAAGTAGCAACTGACCATATCGTCCATATGGGTGACTCATACAATAAAAAAAAATTGAAATTACTTTGAAATTTGAAATTATGTTTAAGATCTGGATACGATTTTTATCATCAGAGGAAAATCATATTATATTCATACTATTCATTTCAATATTAAATAATATAGCGAAGGTATTTATACACCTGTTTCGCTAAAGTCGTTCACCATTACCACTACGGAAGGCTAAGAGTGTGAGTCACCTCAAATGAAACTCACCCTTCTACAGAAACACAGAATCGGTGCCTCCCTGACCGAACTATGCTAGTTCTATCAATTCTATCATCTTTCTATATATTTTTATTACTATTTCTTAGGGTTATCTAGCTACTACGCCACTTACAGTTATCCACACATTTATACATGTAGTAAAGTAGACACTAAGACAAATCAGATGACTATAACCTACATACAATTGTTTTCATGTGGGTAGGCAAAAAAGTAACTTCAAGACCTAAAATTCGGAATTAACCTTGTAATATTAAAAAGAGATAAAGGAGAGAATCGTGAATAGCAGACTTATATGGAAAACTCTTCTCTACGCAGTTATCTTAAAGTGCATACATCAATGTTAACTTTTACGTAATATACTCAAAAACACTTGTAATCACGTTACAGAAAAGCCTCGATTGTTTGACTGTTTCGTAACCGAGTGGTATTGAGTTGAGTGCTGTGAAGTGAAAACTCTTGGGATGCGTACCATGTGTGAATCGTTTAAACATAATATGAGTTAACTAAATTAAATTATTCTGAAAATATACACTTTAATAGGTCGCTATTATGGCCCACTGCTGGGCAAAGGTCGTCTTCAACCCATTATTTTCGGACTGCTGGACACGAGTCTTCTTTCAGAATGAGGCAGTTTATTTCATAGTCCACTAGGCAGTCTAAATGCAAATTTACAGGCTTCTCATTTGTTACACCGATATAGCAAATGATAATAATTTTTAAGATTTTTATTACGGAGTTGTAAACAAAGATTGATGATTTCAACCGCTGCATTAACAGGGTGAACAACTAAGGAAGCCTGTAATGTTTCTTATTCACGCGTGCTGCTTCAATTCTTCTGACATCCCGTGTCAGATGCAAACCTCTAAAAAGGTAGACCTTTTTAGAGGTAGACCTTTTTAGAGGTTTGCATCTGACACGGGACTTTTTTTCCCCTTCTATAATTAATTATAAGAACAGGGATCTATGGCGTATTATGCTTATAAAACATGAAACTTAGCCACTAGCGATGCTATGAATTATACACATGTGTCTTTTGTATTAAATGCTTTTCGTAGATGTCTTGTCATATCAACAATTTAACCATCAATTTTCTTCTTTCAGGTACTAATAAAGAAAGTTTTTGCAAGGCAGATCGATACATCAATGATACTGGTAAATTTAACAATATACTTCTGACTACATGTCATAAAATATGTAACTAAGTCCATACCTTTGAGAACGTCACGGTATAAAATTAAAATAGCAAACAAGTTTGCAGTCCACCTGATTGCTTAGTGCTCATTTTCGGCCATGTGCATCTGTAACCAGCTTCATATAGACCAGTGGTTCAATCTGAAGTAAATCACAGATGCCTGTGCTCCTAAGCACTAGTCGCCTCATATTAAGGAAGTCAGCCAGCACTCACACCTTTCTAATAAAAAGCAGAACTGCTTCATATTAGTAATATGTATAACGGAACCACCGTCTCCTTCTCAGTCAAACCATCTACCATCTACGGGTATTATCTTATAAATACAACAAAACTCTAACATGGGAGTCATACTTTTCCGAAGCGTTCTAGCTTAGTCCTCAGAGGTAGCGGCGCATCTGTTGCCAACCTCAGGTACGAATATCTATCCTATCTGCAGTTGATTACATATGTCCATGGGCGGCAGTAACCACTTACCTTCAGGATTGCATGCTCGTCACAAGTCCTATATTATGAAAAAAAAAACATGAAAGTCAAAACACATACCATACAACCAAATAGATGGCATACAATATGTAGATTTATGTAAATTAAAACCAGTATCATGATCTTCAAATAATGTAAAATGTGTCCAGTGAAGGGTATTCTCACAGTGCTGCGGTGCCCATAACTCTAATGTTCACAAGAGACCAGTGTTGTTTAAGTGCTTGTAAAGGCCAATAGATTTTCTTGTTCGCGAGTATTTAGAGATTGTCGGTCTGGTGTAGGGTGTCCACGCTTGGGAATCTTTCTGGGAAATGGTATTTGTGATCTAGTTATAGTATCGCAAGAAAATTTCGGGTTTTAAAGCTGGAATCAAGGTACACCATTTGTCAGATTTGTTTGTCAGATTACTAGACGTCGGTCTCGTGTATGCATGAATCGACTTAGACTGCGCTCCACCTCGTTGGCTAAGTGCAACATAATTTAAATATAGTTAGTAATTAGTACGTAGATACTTTCAAAGTGCCTCAAACATGTTGATTTCCTTAAGATATATTTTCGCATACATAATTTTAGATATATCAAATGTATCGTAATTCGAATTCACGACTTCGGGCATAGGAATCCAAAATTGGCTTGATACTTATTTTTATCAGGTAAGATGTATATATAAACGGAATGTGTAAAATTGTATGCTTGTATTTCTTACGCGTAATGGTGTATCTGTTAATTTAATTAAATTATCTTTTTAAATAAATGCATCCCAACACAATCATCAGGGAAAGTAAGTTATCTATGAATAAATTTAGTTAGAGTATTTTATATACGAGGTTTAATATGAATTTTCAGGGGTAAGGTAGGTACTACATAAAAATAGATAGATTTTACGTCTGTTTCCCATATGCACATTAATAAAACCTTAAAATAGGAATATGACAAAATACATACAACATGGTCACCCTACCCCAGACGTACAAGTCTGTCCCAGTTTAGCCTAAGTGCGATGAATAGTTACAGAATAGGTATGCCGAAACAATGTAATGGTCAGTTTGAATGCGCAAATTAGTCAAGCCTCATGTAAGGTAGGTCGTAAATTATGGGGATAAGACTAATCGGCGTCATTTGCAAAGTTGTGAATTGCAAAACGTTTTATTAATTTCGTTTTAATGTTAATGCTCCTTCTGTTTTATTTTTGTTGTCCGAAGTCTTCATTTTATTTATAACTAACTGAACCAGCAAACGTTGTGTTGAAACGACCATATAAATAAAAAATTGATAAGGGCGAACAACCCCTATCACTTAGGGGTATGAAAAATAGATAGCAGACGATTCTCACACCTACTGAATATGCATATAAAATTTGGTGAAGATGGGTAAAGCCGTTTCGGAGGAGTACGGTAACTAACATTGTGACACAAGAATTTTATATATAAGATAATAATGAGGAAAACAATTTCATAAACTGTTATTTGTATTCGTAGAATTTTTATCGTAAAACTTATATAATTTTTGGTTTAGATATCCAAAACTTTGCTTTTAAAATATGTTTGAAGTTGAAGCATGTTGTTATTACAATGTAGCTAAAATTTTAAGTACCTAGGTCATTTTTGAAGGTTTTTGAAGAACCCTCTGTGGTTCGAGTCCGGCGGCACTACCGTCACACCTAATTCTGCTTAATAAAGCAGTGTTAAACGCCGCTATGTTCTGGTTTAAAGGATGTGGTAGGGGAGACATGCTTATCCGTGGAATTCTGGCTTAGGCCTCTGGGGTAGCGGCGCATGTGTGTGCGACCTCAGGTAGGAATCTAATCTTATCTTATGGATGGCAGTACCTGCACCCATAAGATGGTATGGTGCCAGTGGACTGCATGCTCGTCTGCTACTCAATTCTCAATGCTCAAAAAATCAACAATTTATAAAAATTAAGAGAGAAGTATCTAAGTTATTCTGCGTTAAGGATGGGTGTGGGTAACATCTGATTTATATTTTAATCCATTGGAGAGGCAGGGCATCTGTGACTGACATCAGGTAGAACCTATTCTATATAGCTGGTCAGCCTTACCATTAGGTAGATTGCAATCTTATTTCGTCAGTCTTATAAAAAAAACTTCGATGTAACTTTCTACTAACTATAGCCACATTTACAATACCATCCATCATTACCATGACCCGAGAAGCGATGCTTTTTATAAAAGGTCAAGTGGTCGTTGGGATACAACCTGAGTGGTGACTGTTATGGAAATATTTGTTCAACGCTTTTTGTTCGTCTATTGTTGGTTATTTGTCTTGTACTTGGCTGCGAAAACACCTACATTTAACATAGCAACCGTACTAGTACCGCTTTTAGGTATGTATTACATTAGTTAAATGGGATTTATGGAAAATTTCGCTCGTAATTCTTCAACGTCAATTATTTGCTCTTTGAGATAAATGCACGAATTTCCTCTATAGGTACCTACATGATGTCGTTGTCAAGCTACTATCGTCCTACTTCGGCACGGGTTTTTACAGAAAGAGAAGGATTAGGCTATAGTCTACAGAGCTTTCTAGTCCGCAGTGAAGATTACATACCTTTAAAAACTTTAAAAATTTACCGCTTAGCAAGTGGTAATTAATCTCTAATACGCACATAACTTTGAAAAATCAGAGTCTGGGATTTGAACCTCAGACCCCTCGATCGAGAGGCCGAGTTTCTTAACCACTAGGCTATCACTGCGTTACATATATATGTACGGCTGTACGCATACCTCTAATATGCATTTTTTTTTTTGATAAGTAGGTAAATAGACTAAGGAGACACCACCACCACACCTATGAAATAAAGTCTGGCAGGTCAGAGACATACATGTCTAATCCCAGCAGTGGAGCCTTACGAAGTTGAAAATTATAAAAAATATTGTTATACTTTTTGTACCTACCGTAACATTTCTATAACAAAGCAGCAACTCCGATTGATGTATTTCAAACAATGCTGATATTACAATTAAATTGTTTCACACACAAAATAAACATAAAAACATAATGCGCTTAAAGTAATCTTGAAAAGGATACTTTACATCATAAATGGACGAAAAACGAAGGCTCTAACAGCGTCATTAGCTGACTGCCATAGAATAAGAAATAAATAGAAATGGCAACTGTAAAATGAGTTCATCCTTTTATGAAACTCTTTATTTGACATAAAAAATAGTTTTGGCTATAAATGCTCCTTACTAAATTTCTAACTATTCATCGAATGTATTTTTGTAGAAGTCCACATTAATTGTTTTACTACTTTGTTAACTCAGAGTATGATAATAAACGGTGACATAAATATTAATAATTTCACGTTATACTATACTTATATAAGTAAAAAATAACATCATGACCATATTTCATATTTTAGGTACACAAGTAGTGAGATGGTAGTACTATGACTTACCTATCCCCAAAGTTCTTTACGAAAATTTCTTTGAAAAAAAAATATGATTTGTAGGAAAACAAAATTACAGAATAGTAATCCATCCACCTTTCCATCCATTAACATGTCATACAATCACAGAAATATATATATTTTATACTACTCATTTCTACTCCTTATTAACTCTATGGTCACTAAACCTTCATTGATAAACGATCGACATCAAAGTGATACTGCGCAAGCGCGATAGACATATCAGCTGTCAATCACAGGTGAAGGATTAAGGTTGCTAAAGGGCCCACAATCATAGTCCCTGATTACAATGTGTTTTTTGTCTCTTATAGTGTAAATCTGATTGAGCTTTATGTAAATCTATGATACGTTGTTATATAGCTGCCGATGCTATTAATAGTAATAGTTAAAGCTTTATAAAAAAGCATATAATGTTGAAGTAAGAGAGATTAAGCATTCAAAATGGTTGAAATATTGGCTTTTTTGAGATTTTGTCCCAAAACTTTATTTATCTATCCAGGCAACAAAATTGTGTAGTAAGGGTAATGAGAAACTTATAAGAAATGAAAGAAGAAAGGTTTCAGGAATAATACTACTAACTAGAGATTGCAAATCATTAGTAAATAAATATGGTGTATTGGGTCTCATATGTTTCGTATGTTGTGTTGTAGGTTGGACCTCCCCTCAATGTTTATTCTGGAGCTATGTGTATGTGATTTTGACATATTGGTATAGAGACACGAATCTAATACAATTCCAGTCTTTAGAGCTGGAAATATCGTTCATTTCACGTGGCACACTACTCAGAGGGGCCCCTACCTCTCAGTACGTGGCTGTCGTTAACTTCAGCGCAGACGGACGTTGCCGGGCCGCGAATGTAATATTAATGCTTTTTCATGACCTTGCACCGAATGTCCAGAGGAACGCCGTAGAGTTTTAGTCGGTAAGAGTTAGATATACCTTCTGTTCCCCCGAGCGGAAGAGAATCCTTGAGGATTTCTCCGCGTTAAAATAAAACTAATCTACTTATATGTGTAAAAAGTGCTAATAAGTTAAGCAAGAACCAACTGTCAAGAAAAAATCATAATTTTATTTATTACATATAATATTATTAGAGTAGCATATCTTGTATTATGACTTGTGTTTATAACCCAATTATGATTAAGTAACTCGGACAGATTACATTTATTTTTATATAAACTTAGGTATCTAAATGTATTAACTTTCAATTAATTAATTTATATGCTTATTGCATTGCTTATCTCCTGATCTTATTCCGTTTCAAGCGATTAAGTTAGTTGTAGTGACACTGTAATTACGCTGTCGCCTCGGGTTCGATTCCAATTAAGAGAAAGTATGTTTTTGTTTACATTTAATTAGAATAGACTTATCATTTTCATATAAAACTCGATATTTATCTAGTTTATCTCACCTAAACTTTAAAACATTCCATGTCGAATATAAGAATGATGACATCAATCATATTTATAGTTATTACGTACAAATTTTTGTCGAAAATATATTTTAAACCTAATTTGTACAAAACTGAAATTTAAGAAAATATACACCCTGTGTGTAAGTATACCTAATGTTTGTTTTCAATTATAATTATACATTTCAATAAACATAACGACGAAATTTGTTTTTTTACTAGAAATTAGATTATAGGGATTATATCTAAGTTTCAATCTATCTACTTTCTTAAACTTTATATCTAAGTTTCAATTTAAATAAGCTGTGCTTACCGTTAATATAGTTACGAGCGACACGACCATGTCTTTAAATGTGCTCAAGGATATAGAATATCAAAATTATATCTTTTGGTTACGTGAACCGTGATGTTATCTAATCTATACAATCAAAACATTTTGCAACTTTAATGCATTGCTATAAGAAATAAATATTGTTTAAGCTAGACTATTATCATGTACGGATGCAAATATTAATAGCGGTTAGCTTTTGGTTAGAGAGTTACGAAGCGATTGTAAATGGCATAGGGTAAATGGTACACTATTTTCTGTTATATAGGAATATCTACGTTTCTGTCAAAAACATCTGCCTTAAAACATATTTCGAAAACGAACAGACGAGATAGGGTAAATGGTATGATAGGAAAAGCAATAAATAAGTAACATAAGTAATATTGCTAATATCATTAAGTATTGTGGTTAAAGAGAATGATTCGACAAAGAATTCGTGTTTCCCGTTTTAGGAAATAGATATTTAACGCTTTACAATAATAATTACAATGAAACAGGATTATTGCGTCCATCTACACTTTCGTCTCCAGCTTAGGAGATTCAGCTCCAGCTCAGCCGCGATTCGAACCCAAAAGGTTTACAAACTTGTTTTAATCCCACTCTGAAATACCACTTTAATAAACAGTGTATTCGAATAATAATATTTTAATACTAGTTCTATTCCTTCGTAGCTCTGTGGCACATCACATAAAAATGGTTATCTAAGAGCTAAGTCCGCTGCACCTTCCAGTCGACGATTGTTTCGCGCTTTCGCAACGAAGACCGTCCGCTCGTGATCGAGTGACTAGTGGGCGAATAGATTATACAGCGTGTTGTATTATATTTATTAAACATTTTTTTTGTAATTAATATTTTTTCTTATATATTTTTGACACGTGTAGAATTTATATAACAGTGAAATCGTTTATATTTTGAGAACTTTATAATAACGATTGAAAGTTTGGACTGTAGCAAGAAAAATCGGAATGAAAATGAGATACAACGACAGATACAATTTTTGCAATGAATATAATTCCGGAGTGCTTCGAGTACACAGCACCTCCAACAAAAGATCTAAATTCATTAGTTTCATGTTTCCTTGCGGAGTTTTTTTAGGTTTTGAACCTAGAACCGTCGCCGTGTGAGGCTGGTTACCTTTTCTATCAAAACCGTCAAACCAAATACTTATACAAAAATTGACTTTATAAGTATTTACCAAACATAAATTCGTATTATGTATTTGAGTAACAAATCCTAATTAAATCGCATACACAACATAAAAGGGATACCGATAGCAAAAACAAAATTAAATGATTGCGAGATGTTTCACGTGAGCGTTGACACAATTCCTGCCTTACAAGTCATGGATTATTGTAATATTGTCCTCAGTGTATAAAATTCTCGTAAACCCTTTGGTTTCATATAATATCGGCTTTTTAAAGCAGATTACGTACAATCCATTACCTTGAACATTGTTGACGATAAAATTAGGTAAAGACTTTACTGTATTAGTTTTTGTATTGTTTATGAAAAATACGTGTTGAATTTTATAATATGAGAGTAGCAGACCAGCATGCAGTCCACTTGATGGTATGTGGCTATTACCGCCCATCGTCATCTATAAACAATCCTAGATAAGATTAGATTCATACCCGAGGTCGACCACCGATATGGCGCCACCCTTGAGGAGGAAGCTGGAATCCCTCCCTTACCACACCAATCAAACCCCAACACAGCAGAAACAGGGTGCGGTGATGCCGCTGAGTCGCACCACTGAGGGTTCTGCCACCTTTTGTAGTAAAGAAACCCCTTTGGATGTGTCTAACACGTTACGCCTTTCCAGTGACTATATGTAAAATCATATTTAATAAGACTATAAAGGAATTACCAATTTTAATGTATTCTTTGGAATGTATATTTTGCATACATAATTGTTAATTAATACACGATAGATAATTACATCGTATAAAGATCTAACTTGCTTAGAGTTCTGAAGTATCGGTGTTATTTAAACAATATATTAATTTATGCAATACCAAGTGTAGTGCCTTAAATGGCACACGAGTTGTAAATTTTTCTGCGCTTGTATCAAGGCACGATAAGTAGTCGCTTCTGAATTAATCACTACATAAGATTATTTCTTGTTAAATACCTTCAAACGGTTGTAAATTCCTTATAATTCTACTTGTTTTAAAGTTTGTAGAGGTTTAATTGTGTGATACCACTGTCTCGCCTGTTCCCGTCATACAACAGCACTAATAAGCGCTGTTATTTGCTGGATTGGAGGATATGGTATCACACGATGTATTGCAAGTAAGTCCTCATTGTAAGCATGTGTAACAACGCATCGGTAGCCATCAGTAGATGTGAATCATATTTGGAGTTGATCACATAGGTATAGTCCGCGCCAAACTACTAGTCCGCTCTGAAGTTGTTGCGCAGGTGTAGTCAAACAATTTGCTATGGCGACGTGATGCATTTATATATTCAGAGCGGACTAGTTATAATTATGTCCATGATTTGTGACCGTTTACCCTCATGCTCGTTTACTATTTCGATTTTAAAATACGTTAAATAAAATGTTAAATTAGGCTGACGGTTTCTAAATTACAAAGATAAAATCAGAATAATAAGCAGTGCCTTTGAAAATACTATTTCTTTATTTGTGTTTTTTTTTTGTTTTTCTTCTTGTATCTGTATTGTATATGCATAAATAAAATAAATAAATAAGGGAAAAATAAATGAATTCCAAAAAACTTAACTTTTAACATCAACCTGTATATATCCAAGATCCAGTTGTTACGCACGACAAGTTGCTCTACTTCGCTTCGAATATAATTTATTGTGAGAAATCAACAGGTAGCAAATCGCAATTGAGTAATACAATTACATTGGCTGTTTTATAGTCCGCGTGGTAATTTAATTAATATCTTGCCGGTATTAGTAAATGATGCATCGACATCGCGATAAGAACATTAATTGCTTATAAAATAATTTAAGGCTATGAAATATTGATTGAAGGTTTAATGCGAATTACATTTTAATTGAGATTTAGTTGTATGTGCTGATAAAATTGAATTAAGGTGCTATATTATATAATTGATACAAATGGGTATTTGAGACATAAGTCATACGATACCAGATTTGCTTTCAGATTTCCAGATTCACCGTAGACCAATTACACCTATCCCTTTACATAGTAATATATGTAACTAAACTTACAGATGGTCAACTTAAAAATTTTATTGTTTTATGTTGTCGCATGAAATATTCTTCTTATGTTTGTTATTCTGCCTTGTAACATCAGGTTTAAACGACCCTTACATTTAATATTGTTTTATACGATTGGAATAGCCAACGAGCTTGCAGTCCATCTGATGATAAGGGTTCGCTGCCGCCCATGGATATCTGTAACCAACTGCATTTAGAACAGGCGTTCTACCTGACGCGGATCACACATTCGTTACCACTCTTGAGAGCTAAGATAGTCATATCATAATTATGTAAGTCAGTCCACACCCTCGTAGCGAAACGTAAGAACCGTTTCGAAATGTCAATGTATGATTAAAATAATATTGTTTGCAGAGATGGTAGTAACCCCCTGATTATTACCACCTTTCGAAGCATGAGACATTCCGCCTTAGTCCTTCTAGAACTATGAGACTTACTTGTAAATAACTATATTATTAATTGCTATAACTACCTAAGATCAGGTGAACTATATACAATTTATTTGACGGCTGATATATATTTTTAATATATTAGTTTTATCTCAAATGACCCTAACATTAATTCTAGCACATTGAACAAAAGTTACTAACTTTCATATTTTGAAACAACTTTCATAACTCTATTGTAATTTATTAAATCAACACTATATTATAATAATCGAGTTAAGTACTAGCTTTTCGCGCGTGTCTGTCTGTATGGTTCGATGTTTATTTTTTCTTTATAGTTCGCAGCAGTGAAAATAATGTTGTGACAATAGTTTTTGTAATTAGCATCTATAAGTTTTTAAATGGCACAGAGCTTCTCATATATGTACGTATATTTAAAGCAAGGGATATTAACCATAAATTCTCAAAAATACCTAATAAGTAAATGAAGTAGTATACAAACACATTAAGTAAAAGTTCGTGGTCGTCATGAGCGCCCATGACCACGCGAAGCCAGTCGTAGCTACTTTTTGACGCTCGATGCAATAACACTACGCTTATAATTAATATATGTATACTTGCTGACCCGGCAAACGATGTGTTGCCATGTAAATAAAAAAATATTAAGGGTGAACAACCCTTATCACTTAGGCGTATGAAAAATAGATATTAGCCGATTCTCGGACCTACTAAATATGCATATAAAATTTGGTGAAATTCGGCAGAGCCGTTTCGGAGGAGTACGGTAACTAACATTGTGACACGAGAATTTTATATATAAGATAATTATACATATATAATTCGTCAAACGTGTGACGCAGCGACGATAAAATCGATAATACACGAAGCGAACGTTCGTAAAAGAACCTTCTAGGACCATAAGAAAAAATATTAAGATATAAAATAAATAGATAATATAGGCCAATTTTTGTGTAGTTTTAATGTAAATCTATTTCATGTAATATAATGATGAGGTGTCGTTAGATCCGACTAAATTGTGGGAATGGCATAAGTTATTTTATTTTTTTATCACAATTTTCTAATTATTTTTTACTTTTACATAAGCACAGACACAAAATCACGTATTTATTATAAGTATAGATTACTCTTACAAGTGCTCGATTAATTATATCGAGAGCCAAAGCCATCGATCATTCATCGGTCGTAGAGGCGCCGCAGTGATCGATTGAGCGATCAACTGAATAAATTAAAATTTGATTGTTTTGTCGGCATTATTAAAAGTGATATTTATTAGGAGCGTAATATATCGAAAATATTATATCATGTTATTTTGATATCAAATTTAATGAGGTTTTATGCCTATTTCAATATTATGCTTAATCATTTTTGCTCATATTTTTATGCAACCCAGTTATATACTAAATCTGATAGATTTATTTTAAAACACGCAGCTTTTACATGATTTTTGCTCGTTTTTGGTAATTACGTAATAAAATACTTACGAAATTGTATTTAAAAATTGTTAAATATAGAGTACTTACCTAGGTAGTAATAGAAATGAGTAATGGAATTTTAAAACAGTAATATTTTATTGACACGTAAGAAGTATGATATTGATACGATTATTGTCAATTTGTTAATAAAACAGATTATTCTAATTTTGTTATTAATTGGAAGATGAATAATCATACTAAATAATTATACTACAAATTACTTTCTTCCTCGTTTGCCGTTTCAATTTTATTAAATAAGGCCAAAAAGGGCTCAGGAAATACACAAACATACCAAAATTTGTTGCATTTTCTGTATTTTACGTCAACATTACTTGCATACAGTTATTGTCATAGGTTAACTCCGTAAGTTTCACACCTGTACCTCACAGTCTAGCATTAAACCGTACACGTTTAACAGATGTAGTGCGTAAATCAATTTTTCGCAACAATAGCCATTTTCGCCAAAAACCAACTAACTACCAAAAACACACCATTCGAAACCAGCCCCTATATTCATGACATCGACATAAAATTAAAGATGAAAATCGCTTGAAATGCTTATTACTTATACCCTTTTGAAGTAGGTGACGTGTAACAATGCTCGCTGGAATATAACTCGAAGTGCGAGACATACGGAGTGTCATATGCGTGTAATTTATTTTATATGTTGCTATTATATATCAAAATATATGACGCTGTGTTAAAGATAATGAAATTGCGTGCGCTATTGCGGCACTTAACTGTATATATTTAATAGTAGACATTTTTGTTTTGAACGGAACTAGTAAAATAAATATGATTAACTAGCAGAGGGATATAAAAATGTAAATGTAATGTAGTTTTTTTTTATAATATAAGAGTAGCAGACGAGCATGCAGTCCACCTGATGGTAAGTGGCTACTGCCGCCCATGGACATCTGTAATCAACCCCAGATAGGATTAGATATTCCTACCTGAGGTCGGCTACTGATGCGCCGCTACCCCTGAGGACTAAGCTGGAACGCCTCGGAAAAGTCTGTCTCCCTTACCACACCCTTCAAACCGGAACACAGCAGCGCTTAACACTGCTGTTATTAGGTAGAAATAGGTGTGGCGGTGGTGCCGCCGGAGTCGAACCACAAAGGGTTCTACCACCTTTAAAGTCATGTATTGAATATTTTTTAAATAAAGATGGCAGAACCCTTTGTGGTTCGAGACCGGAGACACCACCGCCACACCTATTCCTGCCTAATAACAGCAGTGTTAAGCACTATTGTATTCCGCTTTGAAAAGTATGGTAAAGGAGACATAAACGAAAAGTACCAACTTCGTCTCCAGAGATAGCAACGTATCTGTTTTAGATATGAAGGTATTCTATTTAGGTTATAATCGATCCAACTAGTACCCTACCGTTATGCCATGTTTTAACTTTAAATACTAACAAAAATATCTTAAGATTATTTTAATTTTACATATCGAGGGGTGAAAGGCTATTTGCTTTAAGCGACATTTTGGCCGATATTGAGTTATATACATATTCGGAATCAGCAAATTTTTCTGCGTCGAATGAGCCCGGTTTTGTTAAAATCGAAGCATTTTTTTGGCGCTTAAAAGGGCCCTATTTTAGGGAAGTTTAGCAATATAGTAGTGTTTAACCGACGTTAAATACGTATTTTTTTTTAAGTAGGGCATTTGAACTGAACAATAATATAAAGATCCGAGATATAAACCAATTTTCCATTCGCAAATAAATAACTCAATAACGCTTAAAGCATTTTTCATATTCCTATTTTTTATTGAGATGTAACATAAAGCGTTTTGACTTCCACCGTTTACACGGTGTGATGTCGCTTATATTATTTTTCCTTTACCTAAATATGACATGGAATGTCGGTTAAGTTCTTTCGGCTGCATCTATTTTTTTCTCAGTGTGGTACTTTAACCAAATAGTCATTTTGATTTAGATATTTTTCAATGTCGTTTGAACAGTGTTATCCTATTTTTTTAAAGCGCAGGGTTTATCAGAAACTGTATATTGCCGTGATTCATTTGAACAAAATGTTTCAATCAAAAACATAACTATTGTTATACAAAATTGGTGACTATTATTATACAAAAAATAATTCTATTACTGATGTTCTGTTGTTTATGTTTCTTAGATTATTCATTATAAGCTCCTAATATCTTCAGTGATTACTACAGATCTAGTTTGCACTTTCAACAGCCACTGATCATATTATCAGTAAAACATGTGACATCATACATTACTTTTTCACTATTACATGTCATATAAGTATTTTAGCCTGCACGTCATTTTAATCTCAATTGGCTGTTGTGATAAATAGCTTCCTCCTATTTATGTTGGACTTCATGACATAAGGCGTTTTGGCTTGCTCTATAAATGTATTACAGAGTCGCTTAAATGGTTTCACCAGTCACTGATTGTGGTCTAAGAAGTCACTTAAGGCATTTTTCCTTACTCTGGAAAATAGGTATTTCAGGACAATTTACATTAAGCGACAATTATCTTTGTAATTTAAAGGCCAATTCATTACGTACTAACATCAATAACTTGATAATTTTAAATTAATTTCAATGTAGTTTATTTCATTCAAATAGCTTTAGTAGTTTTTTTGTTATGATTTTTTTTCGAAAATTTTCAACTTTAAATGGCTCTCCTGTAAAGTTGCCAAAATGTCGCTTAAAGCAAATAGCCTTTCACCCGTCGATATATACAATCTTACTCTAGGAAGATATGTGTAGACATGGAAAATATTTTTTATGAAACATATTTAATAATGCTAAATGCTGCTATTATAAAGCAGAAATCAAATTAACATGCCTACGCTTAAAAATATAACACCTCAATAACAAAACATTTAAATATATTAACATAATATAGTCTCCAGTTTTCAAAACTTTCGCAACAATTTAATCGATAAACTGTATCAGCCCACGTAATATACAAACATAGCAAAGTGTGTTGAAACGCTAGATATATACAAAACAATTAAATAGGGATTATGTAAATTACCAAGCATGGTGCCGATATACGATACGATACCGATATGACAACTAAAAACCGTTTACAAAATATCTTGTTTTATCGATACGTTAGACATAGTAAACTGTTATAACAAATGCAACAAACTGAAAAACGAAATCAATATATCGAATAAGACTTAATTCATCCGCATATTTTTTTTCCAATTTATGAGACTTTTGAGAATCAATGAGATTTAAGGTGAAGAAGTGATGAAATAAATTAATTTTATTATAATTATGTCAAAATTCGTTGTTTTACAAATATTAATACCTATCTACTAACTTGACATCTTTAAGAAGCTGCTTCTGCTTATTAAGAAGCTTTCTACTATCAATATAGTAAAACAGCTTAATTAAAAATAACGGATAATGTCAACATGATAACGAAATATCGTTGTAACCGTTATCAAATCAACCGAAAACGACCATATCTAAAATGCACCGTATTAGCGTCTAAACAACATGGTTAAACAGGCTACATGTTAAACCTTGACACGAAAATGTATATATATGATTTATTCATTCATACTACATATTTACAACTAGTAACAATTCCATTCACTTTCATATGTTGTGTATATGTTACATTATATTTCGATTAATTTATGCGTATCTCGTATGTGTACATTTATTAAGTAATGTACTTAACATGTAGACGTAAATTTAAATAATAACAAGTTAGTAGTGCTAATATAAATAAACAAAGTTTTGTTTGTTACAATTTTAAAATTACTGCTATTTCCACAGATCGTAATGTGGTCATTTTCGCAACTACAAGGATGCGTTTTGAAAAACTAGCCAAGAGCTATGTATTTAAAAAAAATAATCTTTTATCATAAAGTTAAGGATGTACAATGCGAATCCGACTCACAAATCACTGATTTATTTTGGTTTGGATTCTAAACTTAAAGTATCTAAGGTACCACGATTCCTTCTAAGTACCTACTGTAAAGTGTAAATGAGATTGACTAAATCGAAGAGAAATACACAAACAAAAAGTTCAACCACACCAGACTCAGAAAAAATGAAATTCATCATTTTAATTCTAACTGAGAATCGAAGCCGGGACACTACGTTCAAACACAATCTAATTGTATCCATATGAAATCTTAGCGATGTAGCAAAACAACACCTTGACATAAATTAAAACTTATTTTATCATAAATTGGGTTCTAATTTGTAACATAAGACAATAGCATCTCTATTCTTCAAAAATCTAATTACGAGTGCCCTTAATAAGTAACATTTTAATTGCAAATTGATGATTATGGGATCGATATGTTTAATCGAGGTTATCTTAATTCTTTTGTTATGATAGCATAATGTTATGAATAGCAGTAACATATGAAACTTCGAGTTTCTAGTTATGCACTATTGATAGAGGAATTGGTTGTATTGACTCGGCAATGTACTCATTGTCAGGCTTAAAGATGGTAGAACAGTTCGTGTTTTTTTATAATATAGGAGTAGCAGACGAGCATGCAGTCCACCTGATGGTAAGTGGCTACTGCCGCCCATGGACATTTGTAATCAACCCCAGATAGAATTAGATATTCCTACCTGAGGTCGACCACAAATGCGCCGCTACCCCTGAGGACTAAGCTGGAACACCTCGGAAAAGTATGTCTCCCTTACCACACCCTTCAAAACGGAACACAGCAGCGCCTAACACTGCTGTTATTAGGCAGAAACAGGTGCGGTGGTGCCGCCGGATTCGAACCACAAAGGGTTGTACCACCTTTAAATATATAAATATGGTCTAATTAATTAGAGATTTTCAAAGTCGGTAGTAAGTTACCATCAGATATTCTACTAAGTTGGTACTTCAATTCAATAAAAAAACAACATTAACAAACTTTGTTGTTAATGTTGACTTCAGGATTATTCAATAGGCACTTCCACACTTTGTAACAAACCGATTGGCCACGGTTCTCAATAAACAACCATTGGTAGTTACACAGTTGTCACCGCGTCAGTTGTGGTATGGAAGAATTTATGTCCAATCTCCGCTAAAGAGGCATTTGAGTTACAGATTAATAGATTCAGATGAAATCTAGGTCTAATTGGTGTTTTTGTCTATGCCAATGTCCAGAAATTGGTTATTAGGTTCTATTTTGTATCATTGAAGTAAATAATGGTTTTAATTTGAGATAGATAACGAATACATGATAGGTGTAAAAATACAATGAAACATGAAAATTATTTTTGAGCCTTTACCAGATATTACAATGTTTAATAGTAGGAATTAAAGTCAAAGATCATGAACCTTTTTTTTAAGATTGAAGAAGCAGACGAGCATACAGTCCACCTCATATATAGTGGACATTGCCTACCATCTCTAAACACAGATAGATCAGTGGTACGATCAGAACTTGATCACGGATGCATTTCCACTTATAACAAATAAGATGGTCGCCTTATATGAGAGTAAACTTATAAAACTCACTTACTTACTAAATATTACAATACAATTTTTAGATTAAGATTTTTATATGTAACTAAGCTTGAATAACTACTCCACATATTTCCTTGTGCCGTCGGTCTGATAAAAAGGTTGACAAAGGATATTGTATGGAGAGAGCCTCTCTATTGTTTGTTTTTAAACCCCGCGCGACGGTGACAAGTTGTTGACTTGAGGGAGCTGCTACAGAATGTTGCTCTACGTAGAGCAATTGTTATAACAGGATAGCATATAACAGCTATAATATGTTTAATATTTAATTATATTTGTACATATTTATTATACAGTATATTTTAATATACAAAATAGGTATAGTTGCTGCTATAAAGAAAATTATACTTTTATTTTCTACCTTTCCTAAGTTATAAAAAAGCAAAAGGAAGGTCGTAGATCCCTTTGTGGTTCGACTCCAGCGGCACCACCGCCACGTATATTTCTGCCTATTAACAGTAGTGTCAAACGCAGCTGAGTTCTGTGGTAAGGGAAACATACTTTCCCGATGCATTCCAGCTTAGTCCTCAGGAATACGGCACATATGTGGTCAACCTCAGGTAGGAAAATCTAATCCTATCTGGGGTTAATTACTGATGTCCTTGAGTGACAGTAGACACTTACCATAAGATGGACTGCATGCTCTTCTGCTACTCCTATATGGTATAAAAAAATACTTATCTCAGACCTTAAGGAGTATAACTGGAAAGATTTTTGACGTTTCCTTTTACGCCACAATTTTCAATTAATATTATTCAAAAGCAACTACTTCTTCTTAAAAAATACAATGACACATTGACTACTAATTAATTATCTATTTATATTAAGTAGAAGAAATTCTTTTAAGTATCACGTGATACGGTAAATTCTTTCCACTTCTAAACTATATAATTAATGTCACAGTTAACACCTACTATAAAATATTTAACGCCTCAACAATTACGTATAAACACTCTAGAAACGTTAAAATAACACGTAATTAGTCGTTTTAAAGGCTTTGATCAATAAAGTATACGGCAACTGATTACCAAATACACTATCTAAATGTTAATACCACAAAATAACCGTTTAGTAGCTGATTACACACAATATTTTAATCTAAAGACGGTTTTATCTTCAAACCCAATATGTCAAATAGAATACAAATGATCCAATTTACCATATTACATCAAGCTCTGAATAAAATTATGAATAGATTAGTAATAAAAACTAAAGTAGAGCAAACTTCAGTTCCGAATTTGAACAATAGGAACTGCAGTGGACGAGCAAAGATTGCATTTGAAATATTCACAACTTGTGTTGCATTTTACGAGGACACGGATTTTGATCAAAACCCATTCTTATTACTAACTACATAAAGTATGTAAAGCGTCTTTGTAAAGTAAATTTGACTATCAATACCGCGCCTGCCCGTCTGACCATAACATTTTATCCACTTTACACTTTACTACAATCTAAAGTCACTTTTATCTTAATACTTATAAAGGTGAATAGAACCGCATACTAACATGAGCATGTATGAAGATTTTTGAAATATTTACTACGATATTAAAACGTATTTATGCATAGTGAGCAGTAGGACTACCATGAGTTTACAAAAGTATTACTCGCTAGCGACTGCGTAAAATAAATGTATGAAAAATTGTACAGCGCCTCTGGTGGTTACTCGTAGAAGTAAAATCCGTAGTGGCGTAACTCGATACGTAAAAAACCTATCGAAATCAAATCGCTAGCGAATGTCATTATGATCTATTGCCATACAAATTCGGTCCCATGAGTCATTAATTTGACAGACGTTGTCAAGAAATACCGTAACGATAGTAGTTATGTTACTCACTAGCAAAATGACAATAGTTTTCTATTTACAATTTCTATAGTGGCGTTTCTATGCCAACTCATGGTAGTGCTACAGGCGTGGAGCAGTAAATGAGGAATTGATTTTATGTCACATTACAAAGATAATGTGTAATTTGTCATACTTTTACTATAAGATATATTCTTTAGTAATTGAGTATTAAAGCCGTGGGATTCCACTTTCAAAAATACAAAGCATAAAGGTTTTAGGGTTACCGAATAATGTTTTTGTTCACTGCTTCTCTGCTGGGAAAAGGTCTTGTATAAGTGTGAAAGGTTTAGGTCATAATTAATTGCGTTGATCAAGTGCGGATTAGCAGATTTTTTTTTTTTTATTTAACCTAACGATAAGACTTCACACAGATAAAGATTTTTTTAGATAGCTTTCCGGTCTTCAAGTTTCCTTATGATATTTTCCTTATGATATTGATGCAAGTGATAATTTCTGATACCCACATAACTTCTACATATAAAAAGCAGTGATAGCCTAGTGGTTAAGAAACGCGGCCTCTCGATCGAGGGGTCCGAGGTTCAAATCCCAGGCACGCACCTCTAATTTTCAAAATTATGTGCGTATTGGAAATTCTTATATACCTCAAAACATTGTAAACTCGCGTAATTTACAGGCAATTCCTTAATAATGCGTGCTTTATTATAATTTAATAGAAAAGTCGTAAACTGTGGAAAGTTGGTTATTAATGGCACTATAAAGGCTGTAAATTTGCAATCTTGTCAGGTAAAACTATTTTCCCACATAACAGAAGATTGCTTGCTATAATTTTTTTTTATTTTAAATATAGAAGTAGCAGACGAGCATGTAGGCCACCTGATGGTAAGTGGCTACTGCCGCCCATGGACATCAGTAATCAACCTCAGATAGGATTAGATATTCCTACCTGAGGTCGGTCACGATGTACCGCTACCCCTGAGGACTAAGCTGGAACGCCTGGGAAAAGTATGTCTCCCTTACCACACCCTTCAAAACGGAACGCAGCAGCGAATAACACTGCTGTTAATAGGCAGAAATAGGTGTGGCGGTTGTGCCGCCGGAGTCGAACCACAAAGGGTTCTACCTTCAAAATCAGCATTATGTCTTGCGGTTACCTTTAAAAAAGTTCAATCCCTATTTGGAACGTTAGAAACTGAATTTTCAAAAATTATTGCTAAGTGTTTATCTAGTTTATATAAAGAGCTATTTAAAATCATGGTTGTAGGTACCCACCGGTTTAACTGTGCATTATTTGTCAGTCAATATTAGTGTCCTTTATAACTGGAGAAAGCTGGGAGCACACTCAATAGCTACGTAACCTACTAACATGATGCTTCTGTCTTCTTAATTATGAGTGAGGACAATTTATTTTCTGGAACGCTCAGGACTATAGGCTACGAAGCTGGAAAAATCAAATATAAAAAAGAGATTTTATGTAACATGCAACTTCTTTTTGCACTTATAGGCAATAAATTGCCAATTATTTATATATGAACTAAGATTTTAAGTTTATTTCTATTCTACATAGTACTCCTATTATGTTTTAACGGTTATCCTTATCCTTACTTATATTATAAATGCGAAAGTAGCTCTATCTGTCTGTCTGTCTGTTTGTTGTTGTCCATGAGCCCACGAAGATTTCAGAGTTGGTACGACCAAATTTCGTCAGATGGCGCCACTGCCATTCCAATGAAGGTACGAATTTTCAGTTTTATGTATGTTAGTATGTCATATTATTTTCTTTTAAACGCGGGCGAAGCCGCGGGTAAAAACTAGTAATTTATATCTCACCATGACGTTATCTATGGGAAATAAAAAAACACCCATTAACCATAATTTCCCACTAAAATATACGTTTCGCAAAAAGTTTTATTCTAAGCGGATTCTATCCCAGATTTACCTTTCGACATACACAAAAGATTATTTATTGAACATGAATATAAATACTTTTG
Organism: Epargyreus clarus clarus; assembly: GCA_014595695.2. Classification (NCBI taxonomy): domain Eukaryota; kingdom Metazoa; phylum Arthropoda; class Insecta; order Lepidoptera; family Hesperiidae; genus Epargyreus; species Epargyreus clarus. Next base: position 1,996,007 of record JACTTY020000025.1, read on the forward strand.
TGTTCATGCAAATAAGCTTGCCTAAATCATATCGAAAAGCGATTATTTAAGTATAAACTAAAGATAATGTACGGTTTGACATAAAAGATTAGCGTAGCGCAAGAATTATTTATTGGCGTAGAGGTCGAAGTTACGGTAGAGCCTACTAATTTTAATTTTATTTATGTTACTACAAGCTTATCCTTTATAAGTTTGATGAAAAGCAACAAAATGTTTTGTATAACTAATGTATATTACCCATATATGAAAGTCTCATCCAAAAAACCTGATAGTCATGTGGTTAGAAATTCGATTTCTCATGCTACTGCAAGGTTTAAAAATATTCTAAATAGTCTGTGAAACCTACAAATCTACACTTGGCCAATGTAACAAGAAATCTGAGAAGAAATTCATGCCCAGCAGTGGGACAGAATTGAGTTATGATTATGATGAATGTTGCAAAATTTCACGGTTCTAGATCTATCAGCTTTAGCTGTCTTCTGTCTGTCCGTCATTGAATTTATTAAGTCAAGAAAAGTATATAGGTAAATGAGAAGCAGGCATTTATTTCATAGAATAAGAGGTAACTACTGCTCACGGATATATCTTACAGTCCTCAATAGAAACATATATAGAATTCCTTAAACTGATCAATAAAATGATTTTTTTAAAGTTATAATACTGTGAAGGGCTTAACCTCGAGTCCCACTTTCCTCCGCCATTAACTTTAATGTTAAACGTTGAATATTTATTTTGGACAATCATAAAGCTTATACGAAAGCTTAACATCTCAAAATACCAACAAATCTCGTTAATAACTCGTTTATTTCCATATCGAATTTCATACGGCCCCGGCCACCATTCCTCATGGTGGTAATAACCATTAGTTAGAATAATTTGTATGGTAAATATTACCCGAACGGAACACAGGAAATTATTTAATTAGAGACCCCCTATAGATAGTATAGATGCCTGCCTTCCTTAGTCTCTATGAAAGTTATGCTTCTAATTTAAGTAGGTCCTTGAAATTTTGATTTTCCCACGCGTGATAGCCGTCTTGAATGTGTTCTCATAAAAGCCAGTTTGCAAGCCACAAACATTTTAATGATTTTGATAATAATGATTGATACTTAATGATGACAGTCACGTGAAATGTCTGGATGCTCATATTCGATTGTAGACAGTATTTTATTTTCTGAAGGTGGTTTTTAAGGCCAAAGAACCTTTGTGATTCGACCACCACCTCACCTATTTCTGCTTAATAACAGTAGCGTTAAGCACTGTTTCGTTTTGAAGGATTTGGAAAGGAAGACATACTTATCCGAGGAGTTTCAATTTATCCTCAGGATACAACGGATTTGTGGCCAACTTTTATTAATTTAATCTTGTCTGGGGTTAATTACTGATGTCCATGGGTGGCAACGGCCACTTACCATCAGATCAATTGCTAGTTCGTCTCCAATCTTATAAAAATCAAGTCTATCTCAGGTGTTGTAATTGTAATACCTAAGTGCCGTTGTAACTTTTTTTATTATATAGGAGTAGAGACGAGCATGCAGTCCACCTGATAGGAAGTGGCTACTGCCGCCCATGGACATCTGTAATCAACAGCAGATAGGATGAGATATTCCTACCTGAGGTTGGCCACAGATGCCGCTACCCCTGAGGACTAAGCTGGAACGCTTCGGTAAAGCCTGTCTGCCTTACCACACCCTTCAAAACGGAACACAGCAGCGCCTAACACTGCTGTTATTAGGTATAAATGGGTGTGGCAGTGGTGCCGCCGGAGTTAAACCACAAAGGGTTCTACCACCTTCAAAAACTAAAAGACGTTTTTAAAATCTGGATGCACTGGTACATAATTCGTACGACACAGTTTTGTTGTTTTGATTGTAGAAAGCTTTTTATAAGTACCCATACGGAGATTGGTTATGAAGCAAAGCTCCTTATAATTTGGTGGGTTGGTTATAATTTTGGTATCCATTAGGGCTCAAATAGACGGTAATTTGTCGGGTTTCTCGCGTCGTGCGGCGGCTACGGGTGGTATCGGTATATGTAAATTTTGTCGTGTATTCGATAAATTATGTCCATATATCAATAACTTTGGGAATCATATTTTTTGTACTAGATTTTATGGTACCGTAATGTGTTTGTTAAAGATGTGGGTTACTAATTGGGTTATTTAAAATGGTTTGTTAACGTAAATAATTGTTGGTACATTTTAATAAGGAAAGGCTATTAATTGTTGTTATTGAAAGATTTATTGTCCTTTAAGACTAATGACAACCAATGAATCCCATAAAGGGATAAGTTACTTATTAATATCGTAATGTACATCCTTAAATTAATATTAGAACAGATGTAAGGTTTGTTTTAGGCAAAATATGACCCCAGACTTTAATAAAATAATCATAGATAAGTATTGATATCTCACCGCCTTGTAATTGAAGGAAGCCGTTTAATGGCTGTCATGGTGTAACATTACATGCGCAGTTAAGACACGAAATCAAAGAAAAATGGTTTCATTCGTAAATGATCTAAAAAGTACATTTTTTTAATATTTTTCAAACACGAAAATAATTGACAGTGACAATTGTCAAAAGGTTACATTTTCTTATGAGAAGCGAGTAATCTTTATTAATCTATGATAATAATTATTTAAATTTTTAGAAAATACCCTTCACTTGAATCGCTTTACACCTTATGTTATGGGTTCTATAAGTACACATACAGGCAAAAGTACCTAAAATATATCCATATGTAAGCATTTCAATATCAACAAGTAGGATCGAACCTAGACCTCTACGTTTAATATCATCATAGTGGTTAATGTGCAAAACGTATCTCATAGCAAAATTAAGAAAATACATATAACTAGGTATTGTATATGTAATAAAATTGCCTGTATTTAAAAACAATTCAAATTGCGTCCGTGAAAATAATAGCATTGGACAAACCCGGAAGGCACCCGACGCCATGGCCGGAAGGGCGTCCAGACAGGAAATAGGTTTTTTGAAAGTTTCCATCAGTGGAAAAATTGATTTTGTTTCACTCTCCCACCCAATATTGGTTTTGACAACGCTGTGTAAAAACAACTCAAAATTTTCAAAATAGTCCTCCAATGTGACGAATTGAGACCCAAACTCTTTAGACTTTATGTAACTACTAGTTTTCGCCCGCGGCTTCGCCCGTGTTTAAAAGAAAATAGTATAATATAGTAACATACATAAAACTGAAAATTCGTACCTTCAACTTTGCTAAAGATCATCACTTGATTAAATGCATAGTTTACGACTCAATCCTTACTAATATCGATTAAAATAATCGATGTTTTGGGCCCAAAAGATCGTTTCTCCGATTAATCGATCTTAGATTGCCATCCATAGTTCCCGTGGGATTTCCGGGATAAAAACTAACCTATGTTCTTTCTCGGGTCTCAGACTATCTTTGTACAAAATTTCATTAAAATCGGTTCTGTGGTTTAGGCGTGAAGAAGAGACAACCAGACAGACAGACAGACAGACAGTTACTTTCGGATTTATAATATAAGTAAGGATAAGGATGATATAAACATTACAATAATATTAACATTACATTGGGTACAATGTAATGTAGTGTGGTGTACGTCACGATTCGATTTCCAAATCTGACCTTATTCTCAAAAAAAGTCGAACTCTGTTACCAGTATTAACATTGTATCTGAAAATGTAATTATTAAAAGAAACTACCAAGAAAACAGTTTCCAGATTTACTCAAAAAAATTTACTGTGCATTACTCATTTGTAGATTGAGTGCCTTACAATCCAATTAGTTACAGACTTAAATCTTAGTAATTTTCAAATCAAAATACCATCCAATCTTCGCAGCACCTTACAATGTAACGTATTACAAAACCGCTATAAAAAGACGATTATAGAGCTAACCTGGCCATCTTTAAAATAAACTCTAGTGATTACACCCTAATGGGCGCAATTGGTAGTAAATGCGGCTGTCATCAACGAACAAACGGCTTTGTTCTCTGCCGACAGAGCTAGCGCGTTGCTTTTTACTTGTTTAACTGTTCCGTAGATTAAATGTTTTAGATTTCTGGACTTTTCTTTTGAGGACTACATGGCTTGATTGGATGCTATTGTTAATCTAATTCAAATGGAATTTTAGTGTGAATATGACGTGTTTATGATGTTGGTAAGGTTTCTTAGATTTCTTATTGTTGATGGAAGTAGCTACAACTCATGCATCTCACTGCTCCATGTTTAGTAAATCATTCCTATGGTACGTTCCTAACTCCAAAAAGGACAACAACCTTTTTCGATTCCAAACGCTATGCTGATCCTCTTTGAAGCCTTATTATTTGCTTTACAATATCTTAACCATAGCATAGCAAGACCCACAAACATGTATAAGATAAAAATAGATTTTGAAGTATTTCTATTACCTTGACATTTTCCCAAAGTTGTCCGTCAAGTAAACTGATACAACTTTTCATCTATTACTGGTCTTAATTCTCTACCACATTAGACACAAACGCAACCCAAGAATTACACGCCACGTCAAAGATACGACAATGACCGGAGATAAGCAGTCGGTTTAATTAATAAGACAATGTTTGAGCGGACAGGTGGGAACTGGACGGAGATAATGGGAGATAACGTGACGTTATATCGACGGATGCTGGGAATGGATTTTGAAGTGTGTTTTATTTATGTGCTTATAGCGTAAAATGGACTTTTTACTTCTATGAATAATATCCAAATACATTCGATGAAATTTATAATATACTAGCTGACCCGGCAAACGTTGTGTTGCCATATAAATAAAAAAATATTAAGGGTGAACAATCCTTATCACTTAGGGGTATGAAAAATAGATAGTAACCGATTCCGTAGGTCTGAACCTACTGAATATGCATATAAAATTCGGTGAAAATCGGTAAAGCCGTTTCGGAGGACTACGGTAACTAACATTGTGACACGAGAATTTTATATATAAGATTATTCCTTTGAACAAAATAGATTACTATTATTAGAAAGACAATAATGTAATACAAAAATAACAAGTAATTATTAATATTAACTATATTAATTAATGTAATCGATAACGGTTAGTCGATATATATTTCACACATGAGACGATCCAACTTAGTCCTTGATTGTAGCAATGAAGCTGAGGTTACAATTTTCAAGCCCACACCCATACAGATGAACAGCAATTATCACATAGACAGGATGCCATTATTAACATAATAGTAGCGCTTTCTGTCTTATCTCTGTTTTAAGATAATGCGACTAATATAAAAATAAAAAAAATCTGTGAAGAAGATATTGACATAACTATAATAATAGAAAAAATACGAAACACTAATCATATACCCAGTGCACCGGAGTCGTCATTAACCCATTATTCTCCCACCATTGGGCATCGTTCTCCACTCGAAATGAGAAGGATTAGACCATAGTCTATCGCGCTGGCCATGTGCGTATTGGTAGACTTTACATAGGTACCTTTTGAGAACTCTTTTTAATCTTTCCGGATTCATCACGATGTTTTCCTTCATCGTTAAAGCAAATGATTATTAATTTATAATAAGCACATTATTAGGTCAGAGGTGTGTACCTGGGATTCGAACCGTGGTCCGCTCGATCGAGACGCCGGTTTTCAACCACTATCACTGCTTGAAATACGGGGATAACGGGTACTAAATAAAATATATAACGTCAAAAAACTCCCGGTGAAGATTGAAATGCAAGAGACACAATTTAAGACCCATTCTTTGAAGTCCGAGTATGTGCTGAGGTATCGTCCTATTGTTACGTTTATGGCAGCCTGGTACATGAGTAACGTTGTAATACCTCCCTCGAGGCCTTGCGTTTTTGTAATTAATTAGATTTTGTCTCTACAGGTGGTAGTATGTATATATTCGTGTACTTAAATGTCTTTTTTGTAACAGAAATAGCATTGAGAATACAGTGCTGATACTAAGTAGCTACTACCCATGGATAACGCTAATCAAGCCCAGGTTCAGTTGTAGTTTTACCTGATTAAGTTGGTACTCCCGTAAATGTCTCTTCCGGGCCACAATGTTTTAGCCAGAATGCATCAGCTCTTAACCCTGTTATAAGGCAGAAATAGATGTAGCGATAATGTACCCGGAATGTAGCTACAGAGGATTGGACCACCTTCAAAAATCTCATGTATGGAAATGCATAACAGTATTGTTTTTTTCAAACTAAAATAAGCTTTTGTTACTCATATCTACTTACACTGCAAAATAGAAACTAGATACGTTCAGAAAATGCAGCTGCACGAACGACTATCAGATGGCCTGCGATTATTTTCTATCCATACAAATAAATAAAATCGTCGTGTACAATTACAATTCTTGTAACTAAAAAATGATAACTGCTGTTGTAACAAAGACAATTAAATTATCCTCCTTCTGGCAATAGGATTAGTAAACATAATTTATTAATTCTAATGTAGGTACTGCCATATTCGAAAATAAAACTGATTTAAACAACACAAAAGTGTGATATTATTAGTCGTATTTTCGGCTTGATGAGATTCCAGGATATACAGGTCAAACCGCCATTTTTTCTAGAATATGAAGCAAATCGATTCATATAATAAAAAATAATAATAATTATTGAGATTGAAAAATATAAAAAGGTGCAAATAATCTGTGTGTAAGTCTTCGATCAAACAAAAATATTTCTATTTGAGTGTTAAAAGAGAGACAATGCACAATTTTTTAGTCTTTTACAAAAAGGTCTGTAATTACAATAGCACAAAAAAGCGTACATACATAACGTACGTGTTGAACATATGTAATTATAAATTTTATTACACTTGTCGCTATTTGGGTTATGAAGAGCTTAAAATTTTATTGTTTTAATTACCCTTAAGCTTTCACACTTAATTTTTATGTGTGTAAAAACTTAAGTACTTACTGTGTCTTCAATGAAGATGTAACGGTCCATTTATAATCTATCAGAATCCATTGAGTCTAACCAACGATGGACGGCAATCGATAAAATTGATTATTTTGCGATAATTTGACTAAAATAGTTTTTTGTACTTAATTAAGGAAACAAACGAGTATGCAGATTGATGAGATGTTACTCCCTCTCATGTATTGATATTGTTCCCAATAGGATTAGAGTCCTACCTGAGATCGGGTAGAAACGCGCTGCTACCCTTGAGGAGTACGTTAAGTGAAATCTAGGACATACCTTGCCGTAGCTCACCTGGGCGGAGCCCGACGGGGCACAGCGCTAAGAGGACTCCGATTGCGTTCCGTTGGAGATCCCGGACTCCTCTACGCAGCGCCGAGGACGGCCACCGGGGGGGTTTTAGTGCGGTAAGAGTCCCACATAACCCCGTGTCGCTCCCACGGCTCCGGGTACCTTTTGAAGGTTTCCCCCTCGTTAACAAAAACAAAAAAAGGACATACCTTGCCGTATTAAGGTTGTCGTTAATCACAATATGTACATAACACTGTTGTTGTACGGTAGATAGACCTATATGGAGGCAATGGCGCCGTCTCCATACATAAATTCGGTTCCACCATCAGTTCCACCATCTACTAAGGAATATAATAAAATACCACCAACTCTTCTCTTTTCGCAGTAAGAAAAGCTAAAAACTGTATCTAAGAAAAGGACTTTCCTCTGGTGCAGAGGCTAACTGTAGAGAGTTTCCACAATTTGATAATAGATAGAGCCACATGTAGGTATCCTGCATTAAAACAATTTAGTTTCTCTTACCAATATTTTTTCACGTGGGGAAACCTTGCATGTGTTCCTCTCATGCCAGGCTCCTAGCAGCTAAAACCCCACGGTGTTGCCCTGAACACCCTTTGTCGTAACCACGGGTACGCTCTTCAATAGCATTCGTCCGCGGTTCCAACGGCATTATAACCAACCTAGCCTCATCTACATCAATAAATCCTCCACAAGCCTTAGTCCTTACATTCCCATACAAATTAACATTCAAAATGTATGAACAGGATGAATAATTAATAGCTATTGTTTACCTAACAATACTGGTTGCTAGAACCAAAAGCACATGCAATCCAATTGCGGTTAAATGACTGCTCTTTTAAGCGTTAATCGTTGATACGGCTTGGTGTAATTTATAAGCGATTGGGTGCTAAATATTATTACACAAAATCCTTATAAAAAGGAAAATTAATAAAAAATATATAAAATTGAACTAAGCACTAAATGTAATGTAAATTACATCCAAAGAAAAGCTATTTACAAATTATAAGTTAACATAATTTTTAGTATTTAATGCATATTAATTAAATATGCCTTCAAAAGCTCTATAACTAGTATAGGCTCAAAATATCTTTTCAAAACCACCACTACTTTTAGGTTAAGTAAGTTGTTGTGTGATTTCTCTATTAACCAGTGAAAAATATTTATGCACTAATTAATTTGAGATTTTTCTCGTCAAAAAATAATATAAAGAAAATTAATTTAGTGTACCTGAAATCTGCTCAATGTACATGTACATGTACATTCAATGCCTAAATATCAGATTTATAACAAAACTATACTTTTTAATAGCTTCTAAAATACGAGTATAAGAAGAAGTTACACTGTACTCACCATTCTTTTCACATAGATAATCTTTTCACTTCTGATTCTTGACTATCAAGCTAAATTCATTCAACTACATCCAACAATCAATCCGCTGCCGCGCTTCCCTTGTCCACGGTTAATCGTTAAAATAAATCTTAGTACGATAATGCGGACTAACGAATGACGACACAATGCCGCGACAATCGCCGGCGGCTTCTTTCATCCTGACACTTTGTCTGGCAAGTGACGCCGACGAGAACTGGCCGTTGACGTCGATATTCGCAATTAAGCAGCATTGATCAGATGCAATGCGAATTCATTTTGTTTTCCGGTTTTTGTGTTTTTTTGTTTTGTAGCGACAATTATTTTGAGTTTTTAAACAGTTATCAGATTTTGTGTGTATTATATTTTTAACTGATTGTGGGGGTAGGTATTTTTTGAAGTGTATGTAATATGTACCTGTGTTTTGTTCTTTGGCGTGTCCCGCAGCTCAAATGGCTCGTTGATTTGTCCAAATTGTGGGAGTAACATAGGCTATATTTTTGAGCAGTCAGGTTTTTTAAATAGTTATCTTGTTATTAAATACACACATATAATTAAATATTGTTTTAATAATAAGAAGTATTTTTATTTTTCATACTTGTGTAAATTCAAAAGAATTATTGTTAATAACAAAAATATTAAACGATAATCTACTGTCGTAAGTAGAACTTTTGAAAACGCATTTTTAATACAACCTTACCGAATGTATCTACTTAATAAAATATTTGACAAAAATAAAATAATAATAATAGAAAATAATTAAAAAAACTTAGTGAATTTTTGTACATACACGACACATAATTCAAACATCAACTCAAAAATTCTCAACGTTAGAAATACCGTCATAAATAATGATCACCACCAAAATTATGAGACATCTTCAAAAAATAGACAGTATCTGGTGAGAGTATTCCAGCGATCCACGCACCAATCTCCGCGGCCATCTTTAATTTAAATTGCGAACAAAATCAGTCCGTGTGATCACATGCCACGGGCCAGTTCGTTACAGTCGGACTACACGCGATATTGGTTTATCGGATGCCGTAGTAATCTGCGAATTTTGCCAAAGCGGCGGCTCCTTTGTTCCGGCGGTGGTTTTTTAATCATTTTTTTTAATTTAACCGCCTTCAAGAATCGATTGCTGGGTAAGGATGTGGTTCCAGTGTCAGCGAGGAAAGAGTTTAAAATGGGAAAATGTTTACGATCTTAAGTAGGTGCAATATATTGATTTTATCGAGTCATTTCATAATGAATTTATGCAATTCTGTTTTCCTAAGGAATAAATGAAGTGATTTTAGCTAGTGGTAGATATTGACAAAAATATTTTTTAAATCAAAATACACCATTTTTTTCCACACTTATACAAGTTAACTTAATTGTGGGTATTTCGTTATGATTTTTTTTCATCGTTTATCGTTTGCTCGCTTGTAGTGAGACAAGCGTGTAAAAGTAGCGCGATCACAATTTACACGGTGAATCTCAAAGCATAACTGGCGCGAGTGATTGAGGGGTTAATATTTTAAGTGCACTTCTTGTGATTGGAAGAAAACTAGAGCTTTACTGCACTTGTGCATAACTTTTGGGGGTTGTAAACAAAAAGTTTGTAAATATTCTGTTACATAACACGATTGATTTGTAATAAAGTGTCAAAATCTCAAAACTATCAAAGAATGAGTTTTTGAAATAGTTTTAAATTAAACTTTAAAAGTTGTCTGCGTAATAACGGTGTTGAGGGCTGTTGTGTTCTACTTTAAAGGGTGTGATTAAAGATGGTTATATGAAGGCTTCTACCTTAGTCCTCTTAGTCTTAGTTAATTTAGTCCTTAGTCCGCATCTGTCTACCTTAAGTAGGAGTTTAATAGCCTCTAAAACTGTTTTAAGATATCCAGTATCCGTCATATGGAACGCACATAGAGAAACTATCCGAGGTAGTGCATATAATGTAGAATATACATATCTGGCAGCAAACAGCCCCTTGTGTAATTTTGTAGGTATTATAATTACTTTCTTGTTTTCAGGTACCAATTCAATCGCAGATATCCGTGGATATGAAAGTACCGACTTCAGATTTACAGGTAAGAATACCTGGAATATATTTTAATGTTAAATAATAATAATAAAATGTTAATAAGTATCTCAAAAACAGATCAAAAGGTTTAATGGAAATTTTGTAAGTAGAAAATTTATTTTTTAAAATATATATTCATTAATATTTTATTTTTAATTAAATAAGATAGATTACTTATAGGTATCGAAATAAACTCCTGTTACAAAAGTATTACATAATTAGGAGGTAAATATTGATGTCTATTATATATTGTCTATTCGAATATATCTACAGGTGCTTCATTTTAAATCGATGGCAAAATCCAAAAGTAAAAAATGCTTAAAGGAGTCATGGAGTCGATTAATAAACTATCTTCCTATCCGGAAATCGAATGAGTTCATTTTCAGAAAAAGCAAAACATTACATTAAAAAGTATATTTTTCTATCTATCTATATCTATTTAATTTTGAAAAAAAGAAACATCCTGTAGTATGGCGCCATCTCACATGTTTACCCACAGAGTAAAACAAAACATACTCACACATGTCATATCATCACCATAAAAATTTCGATCCTATTTATGATATGGGACTTTATGGCCTCGGAATTGGTCTTAGGGGTCGCCATAAAACCCTTCGCCATAGGGAACTTACACCTTAATATGCAACAATTATTTCATTAGCCCACCATAAAATTGTACAACGGGTAAATTATACAGTAATAGAGGTCTAATGTTACCCCATACCGTTATTTGAAAATGATTAAGAACTGAAACAAAGTTATTTGATTACTGTCTGTCTGATTAGGGATGTTTGTGAGTATCGATATTTATATCTATAACCTGAAATATCGATCGAAACTATCATTGATATTATAAATATTTCAATCTATATTATTATCAATATTATAAAGAGGAAAACTTTGTTTGTTTGTTTGATTGTAATGAATAGGCTCAAAAACTACGGGACCGATTTTAAAAATTATTTCACCATTCGAAAGCTACATTATCCATGAGTAACATAGGCTATATTTAAATGAAATATATTGATAAATAGATTTTGAGGCGGTACAAAGTTTGCCGGGTCAGCTAGTAATTAATAAAAATACCCTTTCTTAATCGAGGCTATTCAAAGAATATGATGAATAGTTTTTTTACCCAAATGCGGTAGATAATGTTTTTCTCGAGTATGTGTTTATGGATGTCTTATTCTTTGGCACACATAACTAACGGTTTTTAACATACGAGGTGTCGTTGGATTCTTCTAAATTGTAAGAGTGACAGGCAATTTTTTTAAGCAGTCATGATTTTTGTTTTCATAAATACTGTCTATTTTACTTTACCCGGCATTGTTACCTACATAAATTATTTAAAAAAAATCCATATCGATATCGGCGACGGTTCAATATCGATATATCGGATCCGATATTATCGAACTTTCGATATATCGTTGCATCACTAATTCTGATTGCTTGTTAAGCCACTTTTATTGTGGTACCTACTTTATTCTTAGCGTTGAGATAATAAGACCTCTTGTTGTTAGCTATAGATACATGAAATTGATGTGTCTGTCTGTTATTTAGAGTAGATGAATTCTAAGCTCATGAATGCGAGGGGTTCTGGGGTTCGATTCTCATGATCCAAGATTTCTTAATAATAATATGAATATCAAATGATTTTGAAGGTGGTAGAACCCTTTGTGGTTCGACTCCAGTGGCACCACCGCTACACTATTTCTGCCTAATAACAGCAGTGTTACGCGCTGCTGTGTTCCGTTTTGAAGGGTGTGGTAAGGGAGACATACTTTTCCGAGGCGTTCCAGCTTAGTCCTCAGGGGTAGCGGCGCATCTGTGGCCGACCTCATGTAGGAATATCTATCCTATCTGTTGTCCATGGACGGCAGGAGCCACTTACCATCAGGTGGACTGCAAGCTCGTCTGCTACTCCTATATTATAAAAAAAAAAAGATTTTATTAATTTTATTATTGAAAAGGAAAATCTTCCGGAGCGCTGCTAGATTGTTGACATTCAAAAAGAGTTCTGTATGAATCAGTTTTGAATAAATACATGAGTTTTGAATTTGGAACTGACTTTTACATTAAGATAAGAAATCTGTGCCCAGTAGTAGGATATTAAAGAATTGGGTGATAACGAAGATTCTTCAATTGATAGAAAAACTTAAAAACACATTAGTTATATCTAACGGATAATATTGGAAACTGCATAACAACTTTTCACGAAACTTTTATTAAAATGTAATATTACAAAGTAAGGAAACTTTTATCCTAAAATTTGTGAAATTGAAGCAAAGAATAAATAGAAAAACACAAGAAAAACCGAACGTAGAAGCTTACTCGTAGCTACAAAGAAGAGGGGTCTGGTTATACTGGTCACGTTTTACAAGATGGTCATAACATAGTACTGTTTATGTCTTAATAAGATATTTACGATTGTTAGGGTCATGTAATTGTTTTAAATGTGTAGTAAAATATTTACTTCATTGTATGAGAATTTATACATTTTATTATTAATGATAGTTAACGAGATTTTTTAAATAAATTATTTAAAATATTATGGGAGGTAATAATAAGGAATAGGAAAGTGAGATATTCAATTTAAAGTAAAGGTTTAGTCCGTGTAAAACTGTTAGTCCGCTCTGAATATAGAAATGAATCGCGTCGCCATAGCAAATTGTATGACTACACCTGCTCGCAACAACTTCAGAGCGGACTAGCAGTTTGGCGCGGAATACACAATAAGTAATAAACGACTGTATTTTTTCATTCATTCTTAGAAGAAAGTAGGAGTTAAATAACTGTTCTTCTGTAATTTAAGTTAAGCAAACTAGCACGCAGTCCACTTGATGGTAAGTGGTTACTGCCGCCCATGGATATCTGTAAGCCACTGCGTACAGTATATGATCATACGTGCTTTGCTATGCTTTAGAACGATGGCGACTCATATGTAAGTCAATTAGCAACCGATATACATTTATATTGTCCAACATACTCATACTATCACTCTTTAACTCATTGTAATTGTCTGTTAGACACATTACTCTTCATAACCGGAGAGATCCGATGCAAAAACGATTGCATATTCCACCAAGTTTGTCCAATGAGAGTTAGTAAAAACCAGATTTGACTGATCAACCTTTAAGTTTACCATCCGATCCTAAGGTATAGATGATATAAGACAATCGGGACTGACAATTTTACATACAAGAACTCCGAAACACAATACCGTTTGAAGTTAAGCCACTGACGGTCATCTATCCAACTCCCGACTGCAGCCGATGCAGCTTAACTTTGTAGGCTAATTACCTAGTGCTTGCTTAAATAGAAAATGCGGAATTTTCAAACCACTCTTTGGAAAAACTTGCAAACCGGCGACTATTGGCAAAAGGTTGAAAAACTTAGCCAATACCATGTTTGCCATTTACTGATTACCTACACCGCACCGGCTTTGTGGAGATTTTGGTAATCGCAGGGCTGGATTTAGAGCAAGCTGGACTATTGCCCTGGGGCCCTCATAAGAGAGGGCCCCACAAATTAGAAAAGAAATGCAAATTTTGACGGATCAACTTAAATCAACCTAAATATCAGTTTTTTTAACAACGTATTAAGTGTCTTTAAAAACAGTGTTGAAATAATTTAATTAGTTGACTATATTTTTTTAAGATTAGGCATAAAGTTGTTCCTATTAATTGAAAAATAACAAAGACACTCACAGCCCCAAACTCGGATTCCCTTTATCATGGGTACTATGGACACACAGAGACACTCAAACGCAAGAACATAAGTCTAAATTCATCATAGATCTGTCTGATCGACGATCGAAGCTGGAACCCTCTGCGCGTCAGTCGGGTATAATGACCGCTCTACCACGCAGGTCCGTTGCCTCAGAGCTTCCAAACCTCTAAATCCGGCCCTGGTAATACGTACTTTGGTATTGAGAAACTAAAGGCAGTAAGATTCTCGTTTTTCCTTTAATACCCGATTTCGCCTCCCTTTACGATACCCACATCGTGAAATGAGATTTTTTTGGCTATTTCAAAATTAGCAGTTCATTAGTAACTACGGAGTTTTCTCTTATATTTTTTGTGATTTTTAATATGCTTTCACGAACATAAAGCATAAGCTTTGATAAGTAAAATAGAAAGATACTTCACCGCTTTGAAATTGAATGAACCCATAAAAGGATTTTATCATTTGTTGTTTGAATTCTGGACAAATAAAAAACATTTTAAGATAAAATTTTGGTATAAATAACTAATTTTCGTAATAAATAAATAAGAATTTCAAACATATTTGGGATATTTTAGAACGGAGACGTGGCAACACTTTATTTAACTTTAATTCTCAAAACAGTTTACACTTCACTTCACAAATAAAGAGATTTGATTTGATTTGATTTGATCAATCTATGTACTATGCTCATCTAAGCATTAAAAGTCACATATTGCATTTACTCGTATATGAAACCTTACATTATGAAATTCCTACATTAAGGTAAAAAATCATTTACCATTTTATTTTATAAGAATCCCAAATAGGACTAGAGTCCTACCTCAAATGCGCCTTAGATACGTTGCTATCCCTTAGGTCTTAAATATCGTCGACTGTACAAAAACGAATCCGCAAATATTTCGGACACATTGTCCGAAATCAAAACTCCATGGAACGGCTTGTTGTCCAAGGGCACATGGAAGGCAAGCGGCCACGCGGACGATCTCCTACGCGTTGGACCGACTTAATAAAGAATACCACACAAGCGTCCATTATCCAATGTTGCCGCAACGCTGAAGACCGCAACAAGTGGAGCATCGCAAGGGCGGCATCGTCCAGAACTGATGCAACATCGTCAAACCACGACCACTTTGTCAAGAGTGAACGACTAAAGAGAGAGAGAGGTCTTAAATGATATGTCAGTGTCCCTTACGAGACCTTACCATCAAACTAAAACAACAATGTGCTTAACATTTGTAGAGTTTTAGGTCGCTGGTTTCTAATCCGAAATGAAATTTAGAACCTTGTGCATTAGTGACAATAGTATAGGTGAATAAATGTATAAATACCGTAGAACTGTGCGGTGCTCCCTTCGGCGACCGATCGACCGTGATGCACACACACTCGCGACTCCAAATAGGTCCCCAGGACCCCCGTAATAAATATAAATTATATTATACGTCCCGTGACGAAATCTGAATACCGACTGTCCGTACAATGTGTGTTATGACAGAAACGTCAACCTTTTAAATTTTGAATTTACTCCTTTTATTTCTAATCAGTATTTCGACCAGTTCTAAATACTGAACAACATTGCTGTTATAAGTCAAAAATCTGTGGTGGACGGTGGTGTCTATTTAGTCCAACTATCAAATGTTTTACTATCATTTGCCTCATAGACAAACATTGTTAGGAGAGTTAAGATGTGCCTACCTTGAAAGCTTTTTACACTCACAATAGCAGTGATAGCATAGTGGTTAAGAAACTCGGCCTCTTGATCGAGGGGTCCAAGGTTCAAATCCCAAGCACCTCTAATTTTTCAAAGTTGTAGGCGTATTAGAAGTTAATTATCACTTGCTTAAACGGTGATGGAAAACATCGCCATGAAACCTGCATACCTGAGAAATCGTAAAAAAAGTTTTCAAAGGTATGTGAAGTCTACCAATTCGCACTTGGCCAGCGCTGTAGACTATGGCCTAATCTTTCTCATTCTGAGCGAACTGTGCCCAGCAGTGGGACAGTAATGGGTTGATGATGATCACACAAACCTACACTAAAATTCCTAGTGTCATGGATGAAATGTCCACACATCAACACAAGTATAAAAACACAGTAGAAATTTGCAATCATAATTTAGATTTCTCTAGCCGTGGATTGAATCCAAAATCCGCTATGTAACTATGAGTCACACTCGTATGACGTCAGCGCCACACGTATCATTTTACTTTAAACTAGACATCCAAAATTATATTTACTTCACAATATCCCATGGGGTCTATAACCCTATAGTAACACATACCATTCCAACATTTAAACTAATTCCGAATCAGACAGTCATTAAGCTGATAGTGTCCAATAAACAAACTCCATTTAATTTAATTAACATAGTGGTTACCATCTCGAAAATGGAATCGTAAAGGTAATTGTAGATTTGTATGTTTCAAGATTTTTAGGTAATTAATGCCATGCCAGCTCGCGGATCATCTTAAGCTGGTCATCTCTCACTATTTCTGCCTTATAAACAAGTATTTTCTGATTGGTATGCATAGATAAGTATAGATATGTCACCGCTTTGTAATTGAAGGAAGCCATTAAATGGCTTAAACGGCTGACAAACGTGTCACCCACTTAATGGCTGTCATGTTGTAATTTACGCGGAACATTGCCGACATGTGCAGTTAAGACGTGCACAAAACACGAGATCGAATCGAATCGAATCGTTTCATTCATAAATGATCTAAAACTACATTTTTTAAATATTTTTCAAACACGAAAATAGATGACATTGACAATTTCAATTGTCAAAACTGGTTACATTTCCTTGTTAGGAGTGAGTATCTAATCTTTACTATTCTATGATTTTTGCCCTATAAATGCAAGTTTTTCTGGTTGATAATATGATGTGGTGATAGACTTACACGAGGTTTTAATTTAGGCAACAGGGGTAGGAATGTATGTGGTCCTACTCCAAGTAGATCTCGAGCCTTATTGGTCCCATTACTGGACACATCTTCTGCACATGGCCTCTTCATTTTCACCATAGCAAAATAATACGCAGTAGTAAGCAATGAAAGTTCTTTTAAGATAACCTTCGCCTACTTGACAAGTTAATTCCGTTAAAATAAGTAATTCAAATAAAGATAGAGCAGTAATAGCCCATACACAAGGTTCGAATCCAAGGTACGCACCGTTGATTTGGAAATGCGCATATTAGAGAAGTATATTATTGTTCATATTATAATTTTATAATCCATATAGAAAAATATCATAACACATGCGATAGTTCAAAAAGAGATGATCTCTAGAGTGTGTATTTACTAATACACACTTGGCCAGGCCGGTGATCTACGGCCTAATCCCTCTCACTCTGAGAGAAGACCAGTGCCCAGCAATAAGACAGCAATGATAACTTAAAGATACATTAAATATATGGAACATTTAGAGGTACTTTAGAAAATCGAAGCCATAAAAAGCTACTTATCAGACAGATGTTTTTCATACATTAAGAGAAAATTCCCAGAAAACACCATCCAACAAGTCGTAAATACTTGCAGCTGATAAAGCTTCTGTTTCCAATTTTAGGGTCAATGACTCGACACCTAGACCCGGTGTCGCCGTGTGAGAAATGTCCGGAGTATCGGACACCGGTGTCGTATTAACATAATCGTGTTAAATGTTCGTTAATTTACCGACTCTAGTGAATTTGGATAGATTATTTCGTGGAAACGTTTAATTAAGTATTTCTGTTCTGAGATCGGAAATTAATTTGTAGTTCATCTGATGTGGTCATAGTAACCTATGGTAGTTTTTTTTATAATATTGGAGTAGCAGACGAGCGTGCAGTCCACCTGATGGTAAGTGGCTACTGCCGCCCATGGACTTCTGTAATAAACCCCGGATAGAATTAAATATACCTACCTGATGTTGGCCACAGATGTGCCGCTACCCCTGAGGACTAAGCTGGAACGCCTCGGTAAAGTCTGTCCCCCTTACCACACCCTCCAAAAGGGAACACAGCAGCGCCTAACACTGCTGTTATTAGGCAGAAATAGGTGTGGTTCAACACCTTTACCTTTTTAAAGGTAATATCAAGTATAAATTAAAGTAAAGCTGTCGAAGCATTAGTGAGTTTCTTCTTCCTCATTGTCTAAATCTGACGTTATTTATTTAGGTTAATATAAAGATGAAATCTTAACGTTAGATAAACAAAGAAAAATCAATGGATAGAGAGAATTAATACGTAAAATTCTACCGTAACTTATTAAGCTTAAAATATAGCTATTAATTATCATCAAAATTATCCTTCAATAAGACATTATATTATAACTTCGAGGACATTATTTTAAAAATAAAATCAAGTAGATTTATATCTACTAAAAATATACTTTAAAATAACAACATAATATGAAGGTATTCGTAAATATTTTAACTACATGCGTAATCATTGACCCCGAGTTCCCAGATGGTACATTCTTGAGATTTTTTGCTTAGTGTCATCAAAACCCATAAATTTTGTCATCACTTTTGTTCCTTAATAGTTTTGTATCTATCATTTTTTTATAATCATTTTTAGAAAAAAAACTCAATTTATTTCATCAGACAATATTTTGAGCACAGATTAGTTATACTGTCAAACATTTACAGATTAAAAACGGATCTTTAACATTTCTCGTAGTGATATATTATACTTAAGGCATTGATACGTCGTATTAAAATTACAAATTTATAATTCTTTTGTGATCAAAATTGGTGTTAATCTACCTCACCTACTAAACAAGTGGCAAAAATATAAAAAATAGTTTTTTGTACATATTTATCGGAATATTCCCAATCCTAGAATTCGGTAATAACTGTTATAATAGTCAAAAATTTATTTAATGTGCTCATTAATTATATTTTCACTTGTTATTTAAATTTTAGTCAAATTAACAAAAAATAGAAGCTAATAATATTCTTCATTATATATTACCGTTTTAAAAATACGACTGTAAAAATAACAAAAACATTTTAACTTTTATTTAATTTTACAATCATAATATTAATGTCATCAAAATTACAAAAATCTACGAAAGAACATTAATTCAAATTTGGAATATAAAATAAGAAATGATATCCACACTTTAATCAGCGCGCAAGAACTACCAATTAGCAAGAAACAAAATAATATTTCACGAGCATTAAACAAATACTATCTGTCAAGTATTTAAATTAACAAAATGGCATTAATAAAAATTAGATAGTGCACATTTAGACAATTTAAAATTCTCACTAGCTCCAAAATAATGCAGTCAACATCGTAAATCAAACGGTGCGAGGTCAAAGACCAGACAAGAATAATTATGTATTCTTTCTCTAACAATACAATTTGGGATAAAAAATCCAACAGACATTCTTTATTACACACATAAAGATTATAGGCTATAATAATACATATTGTTAATAAATGTATGGGATTGCTCATGATATAAATATAAAGGCAACACCACACGTTTAGAAATTTGAGGTTACATGGTTATAGGATGGTGTTTAGGATTTAGTAGAGATATACCCAACATGACATTCCAAACATTCCATCTTAGTCATCAGAAAGCCAAGTATGTGAAAGTAAGAACAATGATTATAATTTAGAATACATTACATAGCTGCATTGGAGGAACATGGTGCTTATGTCTTAGTCGTTAAAAGAGAAACAAGTCATATCGGTACTAATATCTATGTGCTACTTACAAGTAAAAACAGTTTTAAATAATACGTATTTTATTTATAAATTTACTTTTACTACAAAAATATAGGCAGATTTTTATATAAAATATGTATATACCGTACCACACAGGGCCCTTAACGTAGATAAAATACTGATCGGTATATTGTATCTGCCCTGAGTACCAACTGATGTTAAGTATGATGTAACGTAGATTATGTATCATACAGAAGATCTTAGTATCGATTTACAAATTAGTTTTGTACCTACAACACGAAATATGTTAATTTCGATGTGAGTCATGTCATTTTTATTTATAAATATAAAAACAACAGAGATTTACGAGTAGGTAAGTTTCCTACAAAATAAATCTGGATGAAAGGCTTAAAGCCTTTTGATTTTTCGTATCTATGTTTTATCATTATTGTCTTAGAAGTGATAGAAAAAGTAACCTTTTACAATGTGACTTTTAAGTTATGTCATCATACATAATTAGTTTTTACCGTTTATTTTATTTTCTGTTAAATAGTAATCAATACATAAAACTGTTTGTATTCCATTACAACTTACATAGACCAAAAACTGATGCAATGAGCTTTACAAGCCAATAAAATGGCAAACAGGCGAATGGTAAGTGGTCACCATTACCTGTACCCATTTACAATATCTAAGACTTTCTTATTGACTTGTACGAGAGCGGACTGTTAAAGAATAAACTAATTTATCGCTTTAAGCAATAAATCAGATATTTGCGTCAATTTCAATTATTAGAATAGATATAACACAAATGATAGGGTAATTTTATACCTAATAAAAGCAGTAATTCTTTTTGCAGTTATTAATAATGTCTATGATTTATATTTATGAATGCACTAGGTATCTGTCAAATCAAGAATATGAACTTATATACAAAAGTGTTTTTATAACAGTCATAAAAATATATTGTTAGTGTAATGACTTACGATCTAATTATTTCGTTTATAAAGTTTGTGATTTCCTACGAGTATCGGACGAAAATACTGATCCCCAAAGACACCAGCAGATTGTGGAATAAGATGAAAAGTTTTAGTAGGAAAAAGTGTAATGATTTGTATACCTATATAGCTGTCTGATTTGTATACAAATGTCTGTCTTAAATTTGAGTTTGAGTGTAAAGCCATTATGACTTTTCTAATCAAATGGTTAGTGGCATGTCATATCACATTACTCAACTACACACGCTACCTGTTTCTCGTTTCCGGTGGGACAAGTCCTTTAATACCGGGACAATTATAGCTAGACTGGTTTCTTCTCAGTGCAGGAAACAGTTATTTCGCGACAGGCTCAATCTTCATAATTACACCCGCCTTTATACACCGTGATGGAATTAGAAAATGATAAAATGCATCTACCGGCTAAGCACGGAATTTACTATGTAAGCTTTTGAACAACTCGCAGTTTACATTATTTGATAGCATCGTTCTGTTTAATTCAGTACGTACTTTATTTCTACTGTTAATAAATAGAAGCACCTTACAGAAGAAGATGCTGTACTGTATATTTCTGAATTTACTTTATAATTCAAAATTAACTAAATTTTATTTAAAATTATAAAAAGCCCGATTTTAATTATTAAGACTATTATAATTTTAGCACGCTTCTTAAATAATTTGAATATGAGTCGACTATCACACACTACCTTCCAACGCAACTTTACACGAAGGAGGATCTCGAATAGGTTGGTTTCTTGTTGGACTATCCCGAAAAATACACATCGTTAAGCTGTCTAATCTTTAGAATATTTGAACGCACTGACAAAACTTAGTGTAGAAATATTACATAATCGTATGTATATGATCGCCTCAGTGATGCAAATCAAAGCTCATATATACCTACTTTACCCTGTGTAACACGTTTAATCTATGACGGAACACTACGTGTATTGGCTGTGGGTTTTCTTTGTGAATTATTGCGGTTCGTTCACAGGGCCGACCTGAACTCGTCAATACCTTAATGGCTACGTGCCAGGAACTAAAAGGTGAAAAATACACAAGCTTCGAAAATAGGGGAATCGACACCTGGGTACGGGTAAGGTCTTGTTTACGCGTAAAATGCCTAAAATATTACATCTTCTTGTGTTAATAATATGTGTGTAAAAGTAGTTTCGACTTCTCTACTATTTTTTGACTGAAGGACCCATAGTAGTTTGTCTAGTTTAATCGGTGTGGTTTATTTCTACGGCCTCAAGGGATGCAATTTCTTTATCATAAAAGCCTACGTTTCCCTAAATTCCTCGTTTAAAAACATGTAGAAACCCGTTCAAATCGATTAAATAAATGATAAGAAATAATTACTTAAATTAAAAGCTTAATTAAATGTTATTTAATAATATGATCGTTAACCGCATGCGAGAATCGATCACCTAGAATCTCTAACCTCCAAAACCGAAATAGATTGAATATATTGGGCTACAGACTGGACGGATATTGTCAAGATTTTGCATACAAAAATGTTCACACCGCAAATACATATAACATGTCAGGAATTCTTGGGTGTTTTGTTCAGCTTCTCCAAATAAAGTGATAATTAATCCCCGTAATTATAATATTAGTGTTTTATCGAAGTATCCAATTTGCTTGTTTCCAAGCAGATAAATCATTTCCTATGTACAATTTTTAATCAACAGTTAGTAGCAAAATCTCATAAATTACATTCCCATTTTATTTAAAAACTGTCAAAACACAGTTATTGCTGTTTTATTACACATATTCCGTAAATTGCTGCAATTATACGGTAATTATAATAAATAGTACTAATAAATTATAGTAATTGCTGCCACTTAGCAATAGAATTAAGTAGGTATCCATTTTTGGAAAGCACTTTACAAAAAATGCTAAATAATCTTTGCAAAATTCTTTCTTACTTTCTAAATTATTAGACCCATACATTAACTGGTCAGCTAAATGAATATTTGAAGAAATGAATTAAAAATGAACACTAGATAAGTGCCACAGAAACCAATATCACTTTACTTAAGAAAAGGAGGGTCGAACTATATCTTACTTCTTGAAAATTTCATTCGTATTTATAAAATAGCGACCAATATAACTTGACCCCTTGATACATATAGGACAGCCCTGGTTGACCTTGTTTTTGAGATTGTGCGCGGGGAGCGGGAGGTCTACTTAAAAGGGTAAATATATCACTTGGTTTGGAAGGGGTGGTGAATTTACAACCCTTTGGGTACAGATTTATGTGCCGGTCGCGGGTTCAACCCAACATGCAGAAAAGATCGCGTTTCTTTATTTTATAAATTGCCACCAAAATAGATCGGAACTTTTTAGGGTTGCCCCCGTTATTTTGGAAGATGTGTTTTTTATTATTTATCGAAATAGAACAGATCAAATTTCAATTACTTTTCTACAACCCTTCTGTTTTTGCTACTTAGTTAGCCTAAATAAATTGTGTTTTATTTTACGTGTGTAAAAAAAATCGCTTCTTTCACAAAAAGGACTTCCCAAGTTTAACATAAGAGGCATCAAAATTAAAAATGCTTTATAATCCAATTGAATGGATATTTACAGTGGTGGTGGTGATATTGGAAGGAAATGGAATATTTCATATATATTTTTTACATAATTCCATTTTGATGCTTATTATTTTTACGATGTTTGTAGCAAACGAACAACACACATTCCACCTGATAGGAACTTACGTCCTTAATGTTGTCCTTAATCAACCCCAAATAATACAAATATAGAAGTCGTACCTTCACCAAAGAGTGTAAGAAGTTTTAAGAGAGTTTTAAATGAGTAACACACGAGATATTTACAATACACACATATAACATATAAAAACTTTATCCATAAATGCAGCAACACATCTTTTGTCGACTTCTTGTACATAAATTACTATGTTACCATTCGCAATTGATAACAAATGTCTATGCTTAGAAATGATCTAGCCATAAGTTGAACTGTACGCTCATGTACTACTCAATTTCATAAAAATACAAAAAGCATCATTCGATTCAAAATATTTCCGCAAAATTACGAAACAACACAACTTACACGTTAAATCTTATAAAAGCTTATAAAAAGCTCTAACTACACTGGCGTGCACCAAAACGATATCTCCACTCATTACGTGCTTCGTTCGGCGAGCATGTTCCCAGTATCGATGTCAGTTAATTTTCCACTCGGTGTAATTACCGTGGCTTGCTTTGTTTTTGCTACCGACTTTATTTGCATAGTGCAGGGAATGTATCTCGCTCGCCGGGACAGAGGTGGGGTGGAGATGTGTTGTATTGTTCTCAAATTTGGTGTTGATTGTTTATTTTGTATTATGCGATGGGTTATATATGCTAATGCTAAACATTTAGCTAAGCTTTTTAAGATGTTGTCGTCACTGCGAACACCGCGATAACAGACAATGTCTTGTGTTTTCTAAGCAGAAGTTATGCCAAGATAGACTAGATGCTAGCTCAAGTGATAAAAAATCATGTGTCGATAAAAAAAATCATGTACTTATCTTAAAAACGCAGATACATACACCCGTCAAACTTACTATAAATATAGTACAAACTCCACAGCTAACCATTAAATACTAAAATCGGTCAAGTGTGAGTCTGGCTCGCGCTACGGATCTCGAAGCAAATTAAAGAAAACTATTTTTTAATATCTGCGTTTTTAAATTATACAATTATTTTATGACCGTCCCTAACTTTAAAAAAAGTAATATACGAATTCAAGCATAACAATCTAATCTAATTCCTCTCCACGGCGGTCCCATTCGAGCTGCAAGCCAGGCACAAGCTAATAGAGACATCGCGGCGCTCGTTAGCGGATCAGATGCGCCCGCGCCGGGGGTCTGCAGCGCCATCTGCTGCACGCGCGGTACACCGCGATAACAGACAATGTCTTGTGTTTTCTAAGCTGAAGTTATGCCCTAACGAATAACCGCATTTTATTATGTAGGTACACACGGTTCTACCTTTAAAAGATATTTTTAAGTATTTAATTCCAATCTTCTTGGGAACGTTTACTGCGGCACTGAGTGAACCTCTGCCCCTTACGAATTAGTTATTAATTAACCTGAAGAAGGTAGCTAGTACATATATTATGAATAAGTTAATTGTTACCAAGTATTATAGAATTTAGACTTTAAATTTACTATTGTTAATGCTTTTACAATACATATTTTGAATTAGAACTTGCCATAGATGCCATAAATTAGATATTTTCTGTTCGTTTAAAAAAAGTATTTCCAAATTATAATTATTCCTATGAAAAGAATAAAAACCTTACTTTATCTGAATTTATCTATTTATGCGCTATTGAATTATTAAATAGTATTACTTTAGAAAATCTCGTTCATATATTATATTTTAGATTCTTTTTAATTCTCTCTAGCACTCATGTTTTTGACACTGGCCCAAGAATAGCCTACAAACAAGATGTCTTTCAGTAACACAACAAGGAATGGAGCGCGGAGTGGTTGGTTATTGTCATATTATGTTGTATGACAGCGCCCGCGACGTGTTTCAATTTGCTCGTTTCCACTGTTACATACGGTACGGTATCAGGAAACAAACTCGCTAAAAAATGCCGGACGAGAGTGAAACGTCATTATTATTAACCCGCTACTGTCTCTTATTTTCTCATTTTTATTGAAATATATTTACTTACGTAGGCAAATAATTTCGAGAAATCACGTATTATATGGGTATGTATTCTATCTCAAATTCCCAGAATATAAAGTCGAAATTGGTATTAATACATTACAATTATTAAATGTTTTGGATGAGGCTGTTGGGA
Source organism: Epargyreus clarus clarus (assembly GCA_014595695.2). NCBI lineage: Eukaryota > Metazoa > Arthropoda > Insecta > Lepidoptera > Hesperiidae > Epargyreus > Epargyreus clarus. Next base: position 2,021,882 of record JACTTY020000025.1, read on the forward strand.
AACAAAACATATGCATCGGATACAAACCACAATTAAAATTCACCTAAGAAGATTTGATAGAATTAATTACAGTATATTTTCTTGTTTTTTAAGTTTTTTAGTTATATTTATACAAGAAATGGCGATATGATTTTATGAATAGAACGATTTGATGAATTGACGAGCCAACAATATAGGTACCTACAAACAATTTGTATGAGATTTAACTTAAAAGAATTCAATTTTTTACGGATTTTCATTTCTTTCCCAGATTAGTTCGGTTTATTCTTATTTTAATAATATCGTCCTCGAAATTTGTCAGATACGTACTTTCCTAATATCTGCTGCCTACTTACTATTATATTAAGAAGTATCAATACTTATTCCCTTAGACTAAAAGTTAGGCTCCTAAGTTAGGCTCCTATACAGTCATTGATCGTATCAAATAGGGCGATGGCAGACAAAGCGTATTTTTCTGTTTCTGTGCAATTGTGTTACAGTAGTTATGATACATACATTGTATAGGAGAATACTTTTTTCTACCGTGCCATATGTCTGCCAACCTCGAATGTCAATAAAAGTAAATGAACCAATACGAACAATTGCCGGATGAAACCGATTTAGATGCGATTACACACGCTGACAGCAGATACTGGGGACTGAGTGATATTCGTTGAGTTAAATATTGTGGTATTTTGACAAACACAGTCTGTATCACGAATATACGCAGTGTTACGATATATATTATGTCAATACACATTGTATAGGTAATTTCTTTTGTCTATCACGGCTCGCGTATGATACGCTCAATATCGATAAAGGTAAATAACATAGCCTGCCATTAGACATTAAGTTAACACTTCGTAATCCTTAGCTTAAGGTATACATAAATAAAAGAAGAAAAATAAAAAAATTAGATGACCCTATACCATCAATTGCCGGACCAAACCGTGTCGTATCGTGTCTCACATTGGAAACCCACCCGATATCCGCCTCAAATAGCCGCAGCGGTAATGCCGCACCAGATTTAGATGCGATGACACTCACTGACAGCAGATATAGGGGACTGAGTGACATTTGTTAGGTTGAATACTATGCTATTTTACAAACACGGTCTGTATCGCATATATGCGCCCTGCGGTATGATAGATATGATTACTTATATCAATACACATTGTGTACCTACCTAGGTAAATACTTTTTTGCCTACCACAGCACGTCTAACACGCTTAATGTCTATATAAACGTTGATGAACCTAAACCAACAATTGTTAGACCAAACCGTGTCGTATCGTGTCTCACATTGGAAACCCACCCGATATCCGCCTCAAATAGCCGCAGCGGTAATGCCGCACCAGATTTAGATGCGATGACACTCACTGACAGCAGATACAGGGGACTGAGTGATATTCGTTAGGTTGGATACTGTGCTATGGACATCTTTATTACTGAGATGAATTGCTATTGGATCTCACTAGTGCTAATTTTGAACATGTGGAATAAAACAGAGTAGAAGGAAAAAGTACCACAAATTCAGTATTCTCTATCTAGTATCAAAGTTATTTTCTTACAACAAGGGTAAATAGGTAAATAACAAGGGTCTAAGCCATTGTTGTCCACGCTAGTCTAGTGCGGATTGGTCTTTAGACACCTTTGAGAACTTTTCAAAAAACTCTCTGGCATTACTCTATCGCTCATGTATAAACTAAATTAGCTCCTAATTACTTCATAACCGACCTTACGTCGAAAAAGCTGTATTGCGATGATCGGTGACCGAACAAAGATGATCTTACCCAAAGATGAGCTACTATCATTTGCGTGTAACATCATGAGCACTATTACAAAAACTGTGTCTAAATAGACTCCACAGCTTTGCAAGCTCAAAAATAAACATAAAACTGTAAAACCCCGCAATGGCCGCAATAATGCCTAGAAATCTTCATTTCGCAGACGACTCTCGGCATCTAATATCTGCATCCGACCCAGTTCGTAAGTCGTCTTACTGTGGCTTTAGGGCTATGTGCTGCTTACGATATGCGATAAGCGATGAAGATGTTGCGATAGAATAAGCGTTGATGAAGATTGACAAACGACAATATTTACACTGTTGTTTGCTGTTGATTGCAGAAGCATGAATATTAAAATTATTGTGATTCTGCATTGCAATTGATTGCAAGTGTCTCATTATTTTTTTTTAGTTTATACTATGGGAAGGCCATTCATGTCCCGCATTGGGAATGGTGTGCACTCCTAAAATGTAGTGTCTTTGGGTAGATTTGTAGATTTTTGTTTTTATTTTACAATGCTTTCAACAAGGCATGTTGTTCATAATTTCTACGTTCAATTTTAACATGTGATAATTACCTTATTTCCTTTACAACCTTTAAAAAATTAAAAGTACCTGCGCGGAATTTAAGCCATGAAATCACAAAGTGGGAGGCCGAGAATCACGCCACTAGGCTACCACCACCACGTCTCGATTTTTTTATCGATTAAAATTTTATCCTATCTCCTATTGCTATTTTTTATCGCTTGTCGTTGACCGCTCATGATAGGACCCGTTGGTTGGTTGGTTAGGATTTAGTTCGTACGGGCTTTGAATCGGAATCGCCGACTTTTTTACGTACTTAGATATTTTCATGAAGTACGTTTACAACCGTTTCTTGAAATACCAAGAAGTTTCTACAGAAATACTGACGAGAATGTCTTTAAAGATATTTGATTTAAAGGTAGTAGGACTTTTTGTGGTTCGACTCCGTCAGCACCACCGCCACACCTATTTCTGCCTAACAACAGCAGTGTTAAGCGCTACTGTGTGCTGGTTTGGAGGGTGTGGGAAGGGAAACATATTTTACCGAAGCGTTACGGCTTACTTCTCAGGGGTAGCGGCGCATCTGTGGTCGACCTCAAGTAGGAATATCTAATTCTATCTGCGGATGATTACAGATGTCCATGGGCGGCAGTAGCCACTTACGATCAGGTGAATTGTATGCTCGTCTGCTGCTCTTATATTATAAAAAAAAAAAACATCAAACAGACTGCTTACTACTTCTATATTGAAAAAAAAACATATCGACATACAGAAGCAAACTCTGAAACTTCATAAATGTTTAACCAAGGATCGAACCCGCGACCTTCACAGCACGATGACAAGTGTGACTTATTATCGTTAAAATAAAACGTTAAACTGAAAATTCATAACCGCTCTTAAATTGTCACTACGCCATTGACCATTTCCGTTCGCAATATTGTTTTCATTCATTCCATTCGTTCAATATAACGTTGTGTGTCATTACACCACAAAAATAAGCCATAAATGTTACAACACAATAACAAAAATAACAATAAAACTTCTCTGAATAAAATGTTGCTTCCGAATGCGACTGTACATTGTACAATTCATGTTAATGCCCGCGATTTTATCTTATTTATATGAAAAGTAAAAAAGAAATTACAGAATAAAATAAAGCGTTGCACTTGCGTTGCATTGCTAGAATAATTTCGTCACGCAGAGATTTCGGGTTCAATCCTTGGTGAAGAAAATATCTAAATTTAGTATTAAGATTTTTCTATGATGGTTTGGGTGAATCTGAAAATCCTATTGTGGGTCTATGAGTTTAGAAACTAAAGAGCGGGTTTGAAATTAGTAAAACCTTATTTAAAAACACCTACTGGGATAATCCCGCCATTGAAAACTAAATATTATTCACCAATAAGAATTTTAGTCTTTTATCATATTTTAAATATTTAAAACTTCAGATTCTGAAACCTAATGGTTTTATGTTTTAAAATAACAATTGTTTATTTTGTATAATTCATTTCGGTTTCGTCGTTAAGTACACATAGTAAAATAGACATCTAACATAAAATAAAAATGCATACCTACATTTCATAAAGAATCTTAATGCGCGAAAAAAATATTATGTAGACTTACGAGTAAATAAAACCTTCTAAAGTTTTTGCCTCAAAACATAAACAATCTGCAAGAATAGTGTATTTTCAAGAATATATTACAGAATATGCTACATAGTGTTTATTGCATCTTTATTTATTTTATTGTGTAAAACATTTAGTACATTAGGTTCAATAGCGATACATAAAGTAAAATAAATGCTACCTTTACACATTTCAAAACTTAGTTAAAATGTTAGAATTACAATAATGGTATTAAAGGTAAACAATATTAAGACATGTGTAATTATGTCAAAATAACAATCAATAATAATAGGATCATCAGATAATAATAATAGGAAAATTATCTAAAAACTGCAACGGGCAGATACACATCAATTCTATTATAATGGTAGACCATTAAAATAAAATGCGGTTTTTTAATTGAGCCACAATAGCGGGGGACGGATAAAACGCGGATGTACCGAAATAGACGAATAACAAACAGATGTTGAGGTTGTAAAGTCAGTTTAGAGTAACGGGTTAAAGGTAGCGCCACATAGGAAGCGTGACAAACGCTTGGTTAAAAACGCGTGTAAGAAAAGGTATTTTCTTATTACAACAACGAAATAAAAAGGAATAGTTTAAATAAAGAATTATGACATTTTTATTGTATGTAGGTAGAGGTCAAAAACACTTAAATAGTCAATTAAAGTTGACCTCACGCAATACTTATTTTTCTAATGTTAAATGCCGCAAAACATTACATTCTATTCACCAAAAGGCTTTAGAAAGAAATTCCTACTGACATAACCAAAGAGTATAATGGTAGTAGGTACCTAACCCTAAAAAATTGCTTAGAAAATACACAATATTTTTTTATTTTCAGTAAACTTAATTTTAAGTTATCGTTCTTAAATAATATTGCAGACTATAGAAAAAGTCTCGTATCATCAAGTACCACGGTATTTTAATCATACTTTTTCGCCACTATGTTCGTGTGATACACACTAATCAGAAGTGAGGCACCTTTTCCAACTTTATTTGTCAACCGCTATTTATTGTTTCAAAAACGTTTCAGGTTACCGCATCAATTTGTGACGAAAAAACCCGAAAGCACTCCCGCACTGCTACAGTAGGAAACGGTTAAAATTAACCCCAAACCACCGATTTGTTAATTGTTAGGGACTTTTTTGTCCCAACCCATTCCTGAAGGGTTTATTTATGAATTTAAATGGCCCCTGAAGACTGAGGGTTGATGCTAATTTGAATTTTATGAACTTTATATTTACAACTTCAAAAGGGGTAAGCTCCCATGAGATGTCAAGTAATGTTATTTACGTGTTTATTTAGTTGATTCATTTTAAAACTTTTTAAGAATTTTAATGCACCTAACATGACAAACATATATGCAATACATCTTAAATGTTAAGTAACAAATTGTTATTACCGCCTATAGCCATTTGCAATGAAATTAAAATGGGACAGGTGTACTTGAGTCGATAACAAATATCTATTTATTATCCCTAACGACTCATTTGTAATTTGTAATGTCATATAAGGCTGCTTGCACACGTTGAACACACACAGCATTGCACTTAACCTTAACACAAAAATTAGTTCATTTAAGAACTTTACCACATTTAAGACATAGGTAATATTCAGCAACGTAAAATTTCAAAAAGAAAACGGTCATTTTAAACATATGTGGGTAGCTTAGTTAAATTAAAATTGTACCCGCAATTAGTATTATGGCGAGTGGCGCCCTCTACTTCAACAGCAAAAGAACTAGCTTCAATTTTGTCTTAAGCTTTATGCCTCAATGTTTACCAAAACTATATCTTAATCCCTGATTAGGGACAGGATTCTGTTCAGAACTAGTTCTTGTAGGGACACAATAACGATAATCCAGCGACACATAAACGCCGAACAGTCGACAAACTTTGATTAGATTCTTCGTGTAATCCTCCTAAGATGTAGGATGATGGGGTAGTAAAATACTTGCAACGTTGTTTTAGATTGGATCTATTATATTATGTTCTTGTTATAATAAGTCCAATACGAAAAAGCTTCAAAGTTACCGCCCTCGAGAAATCGGCATAAAATCAAATGTGTGGATAGAAAGTTTGACTTTGTTTGGGTAAGTTTGTAAGCGTTTATGGCCAGGCTTTCCTTTAAATTCAATTCTTCAAATCGAGACAAAGATTTAAACATTTTGGAAATTGTTAAGCATGAGCGCGCAGTATTAAACTTTTTGCAGTTTGACTAAGTATATGTCAAAGAAGTAAAAGAACAGAATTGTTCCATTAAGAAGTCACACCTTACTGCCTAATAATAACAGTGTTTCGGTACTGTTTTGATTTGAAAGTGTGAAAAGTTTTTGTGTTAAGTTCGCTTTAATTCGCCTACTATGGTCAACAATTCACATTGCCCTTTTTTATAATATAGGAGTAGCAGACGAGCATACAGTCCACCTGATGGTAAGTGGCTACTGCCGCCCATGGATATCTGTAATCAACCCCAGATAGGATCAGATATTCCTACCTGAGGTCGGCCACAGATGCGCCGCTACCCCGGAGGACTAAGCTGGAACCCCTCGGAAAAGTCTGTCTCCCTTACCACACCCTTCAAAACGAAACACAGCAGCGCCTAATACTGCTGTTATTAGGTAGAAATAGGTGTGGCGGTAGTACCGCCGGAGTTGATCTACAAAGGGTTCTACCACCTTCTATTCATATTTATCATACATTAACATAAATGAGTTTACGAAAATAAATACACGATATTCTGAAAAAAATATTAAGTAAGTGCATGATAAATGAAGAACAAATGCTCACCTCAAAATAATTCGAATAAATCTAAGGGCCCTCCTGCTTTAACCCTAAAATCAATAAAGTATGACATTCAAACATAAACAATATGCTAAGGAAATCCTAAATACAATTTGGATAACATCAAAAGAATTCAATGTCGCCCCTGTACCCTTACCATGAGTTTTCAAAACATCCCACAATTTTACGTTACGTTTACTCAATCCATTATTCTGTTCCGTTTGCTAAGTAGACTGAGTAAACGTAACAATAAGTAAGTGCTCGAGTCTTTTTGTCTACCTCACATGTTCGCAAAAAAAGAGAGAAAAAACATAAAGCGCCATTTTGTCAATTTAGACATTTAATGTTACGTTACTGACACTATAGTTCTGGTACAATCCACTAGGGGCGCTGATTGGAAATTGTATGGGCTAATACGTAAACAAATACCAAAACAGTCATATTTGTCAAAACGTAAAAACTCATGGTAGGGGTACTGATGACAGAAAATTGGAATTTATTTTAAACGGAAACAAAAAATAAAACGTACAATAAATCGTAATGAAACCCGCCTCTTCTTGGTATTTTCAGAGAAATGCCAATAAAACTATAAAATTATCGCGGATAGTGCCGTGTAGTTCTGGCTGAACAGAATAAATAACTGCTTTTTATATAGGTGTATATGAATTATTTTATTGTGGAGTACAATAAAATCCTTGTCTGTCTATATTTGGATGCGTTAATTTTGATATTGGAGCATGTGAGAGATTTTAGCGAAAGACATTGTATCTTACTGAATCTATTACAATATCTATTATAAAGTTAGAGAAAAATATTCATTTAAATTTGATTAAATTGCATAAATGTGACATAGGATGATTTCGAGTTTCTGTCATAAACACCATTTTTCCAGCTTTAATCCATCCATCTCCAGTAATTTTCAAAACTTCTTATATAGAAAAATGAGAAAATGTTTTCTACAATATAATTTTTAACGCATTTTCATTATTTTAACACCTTTAAATACTTAATATTAATATATTTATTATAATATATTTAATATTAAGCGTCAGAATACTATGAGTGCAATGTTTTCACGACAATATTTTCCATTGACATAACAAAATAATATTCTTTACATCATTATTCATAGATAACCCCTAAATTAACCATAAACAAGAGACCAACACGGGTTAGTAACTACAGATGTATTATCTATGTAACCTGCAGTTAACCTTATGTTAATATTCAGTTAATGCAAATCCGTGAAGCCTTAATCGAAAATTAAGAGTTAAACTATCGAACTTTGGCATTTAATAGTTACTTGATGATAGGTTTCATTGCTTTTCGATTGGTTAATTGTTTTGTCTACTAATTTAGTGAAATAAAAATACAAAATTAAGAAATGATATACCTATTTAATAGTGCTTCTATCCACTTACTTATTTTATTGAAAATTAAACAAATTTAGAGTAACGTAATATAGAATTTTATGACATATTTTTTTATTTTACTTCTTTGAAGGAATTCATTAGTTGTAATGCCAGACGATATATTTTATTTCGTAGGCACTTGTACAAAACAGTGCAACAAAACTCGTTGCCATTTCTTTGCTTGAAATTTATATGGAAAAATATGTATGTGTCTAATAATCATACATCTTGGGGCATCCGTTGTATTCAATTTAGACGTCACTAAGCTCATAACGCACTGTCATACAAACCAAACTTTTATATAAAATTTTATGTTTCAACCGGTAGGGGTTAACTGGTTCAAAAGTCAGTTACAAGATTTGTCACACACATATGTATATACGATCTAACAATATAACAAGGCAAGTTAAATAAAAGCTTGTAATATGCAAGTACCAAGCAGTCCGGAGCGCAGTACACAGAATTATGAGTTACGACCGTGGCCTGCTCCCATACGACACGAAATAAAATTATTTCCAGTTTCTAAACTATTTATAATATTATAATAATTTCTCGCTCCAATTATTCCGCCGCTGACACGTTTTATTATTATATCTACGATTGTTATGTTTACCCTCGAATAAATAATTTTTATAATGCTCTCTCCGTGACGTTATTATAAACAACATTTTTGGTCTGATGTCATATAAATTATGTAATGAATATTGTCAAAGTCGTATTTAGGGACACTTGTGGCCACGTAATGTGTGTTTCGGGCTCAATTGTATATGATTTAGTGATTCATTAGGCGTCTAGACTTCGTTCCGTTTGATGAAGGAAGTGATATTAATTTGGATCTAGGCGCATTGCGATGTTATCATAAATTGTGGAAAGTATGCGATAATAACGTACGTCTGACGCTGTTTTAACTAGATTTTTCTCTAGGGAATAGACGTAGCAATGTGGATAGTAGAATGTGGTAGAACTTTTTTTTCTTGAAAAGTGTAATTAGTAGATAATTAAACTATTTATCGTCGTTAATGTGAATTAATACATAAAATCACAAAATCAAACCCTAAGTTACTTAAAGAGCAAATTTGACACACAAGATTTTTAATTCGTTGTAAATTATAAGGGAGATAAGGTAAAAATACAGATAAATAAATAGGTGATTGTTATATCATAAAATATACTCAATTATGTAGTAATTGTTCTTTTATAATAATCTGACAAAATTGTTCAAGCTTATGCATAAGTAAAAGTTAAATATCATAGGTAAGTTTGTCCTCAAAGGCGAAAGGCAATCAATAAATACAGAAAACCTTATAATTTCAACCACCACAATTGTTTCCTTTCATCAAAGGTCTTTTGTCCACGCGTTAGTATCATAAAGTAAACGAAAGCCCTCACGGCCAGAAGCAAGCTTTATTATAGAGCTTATAAGCTCTAATCAAAGTTTCGCGGAAGTGTTACTAGTATGATTGTGTCGTTAAGACTGATTGGATGGAAGATTTTCATGTTCGGAGAAATGTCACCTAAGCGGTAATATTGTTGTCAAAAATTAGATTATACCTACTAGCATATAAGGCGTTCGGAATTAGTTCTCACATTTTCTCACACTAAATTAACCAGGTTAGGGTGTCGAGGGTCCGATACTCAAATCCCTGAAACATTTGATTTTTCAAAATAATGTGCACCTAGTTAGTTATTAATAGGTAGTGAGACAAGTTAATTATTACATTATCATTGAATGTTAATTAGTTCTCAGGTGTGTGTGAAGTCTCCAAACAATAGGCCAGTGCAGTAGAATATGGCCCCCCTATTACTCTTAGAGGCGACCCGTGCCCAGAAGGGACCGACACTGATACATCTTTGAAAACTTATTTTAGAGAATTTCACTGTATAATTGCAATAAAATATCTTAAGCCTTGCTGCTATACAATAGATATAGAAGAAACAATGGTATTTGCACCCTTAAGTAGGAATTTATGAATCTTTAACTGTACAAAACTACAAACTCATTAAAATGGAACCAATTATAATTAAGAAATACCTATCCCCTAGTACCAGTCGACATTTTCTTTGATAATCCCAAACTTTACCACCCTCAATGAAACCCTTTGAAAACAACCCTAAGTGAGAAATGAAAACCAATACAGGACTATAATACAAAGTGCCAATAAGTTGGCGGATTTGGCTACGCGCTTATCACTGCAGTTATTGGGAAGAAATAGGTGTGGTTACGTATCTTTTTTGCAAATAGTCTCTCAATCAGTCGTTGGATCGAATAATAATAATAAGCATAGTATTAATTGCCAAATAAAGTTATTTCATAACAATAATTTTCAAGAATAAAATAAAAAAAACAGTAGAATTTACCTATTTTACGAGCTTTTTTATTAGCTTCACTTATATGTTTGTCAGTGAGTAACTCCGTTTTTCAGTAGAAAGAGATCAACACACATCCTTATAATTATGACGCTTTGTGGATGCTTAATATGAACAGCAGTATAAATAAAACAATAAATAATAATTAAAGAAACTAAAGAACTCGTTTTTATAAGAAATTTAACTAAAAAATAAAAAATAAATATAGTTTAAAAAAACTAAAGTACACGATTTTATAGTATAGTAGTTATATATTACCGGGAGTGTGCACCCCACGCTTTTTTTACAATTAAATATATCTTTTTTTGTTGTTAATACAATTTTTCATTAAAAATTTTCTAAGTTTATTTTATATTTTTTACTTTGATTTCTATAAAAGCGTGTACTTTAGTTTTTTTTTTTTTTAATTTAAACAAAAAATTGTATGTAACAATTTAGAAATATTGCAAAAAGAAATACATACTTTTCCAATTTTAATTCCAATTTTTCGTCACCCACTCCCTACCCAACTTGGGAACGGGCATAATCCCTAATATTCGCGCTCCATCATAACCCGACGTCACAAAGGTGACGTAATAACCGCTAATCCCCATTGTAGCGCCATCTCTTGACGGATTGCCGACAACTTGAATGGAGATTACAACCACTGGGGGGCTTTGTTCGCGCCGTTATTAAGAAAACCCTATTGTGAGTGCGGATAATTTGTTTTTCGGGTTTCAGTGCAGTGAACAAAATGTTATGGGTTTTATTAGGGTAGGGCTTATGTCGATAGATACCTATGGCCTTTGGTTTAGGGATTGTTTAAGTATGAAGTACCTTTTGGGAAAATAATAAGTGTGTATATTTGGGCAAGGGATTTGAGTAGGTGCTTTAGTAACTATAGCTTAGGGATTTTGTCACTACTTACCTATTTTTTTATAATAGGGGAATAGCAGAAGAGCATGCAGCCCACCTGATGGTAAGTGGCTACTGCCGCCCATGGATATCTGTAATCAACCCCAGATAGGATTAGATATTCCTACCTGGGGTCGGCCACAGATGCGCCGCTACCCCTGAGGAGTACCCCTGGAACGCCTCGGAAAAGTATGTCTTCCTTACCACACTCTTCAAACCAGAACACAGTAGCGCTTGACACTGCTGTTATGAGGTAGAAGTAGGTGTGGGGGTGGTGCCGCCGGAATCGAACCACAAAGTGTTCTACCGTGTACGGTTAATTCGTTTTTCGGGTTTCAGTGCAGAACAAAATGTTATGCGTTTTATTACACGTGTTTTATGTCAATAGATATGGCATGTGGTTTAGGGATTGTGTAAGAATGAAATAGTAAGTGTGTATATTTGGGTAAGGGATTTGAATAGGTTCTTTAGTAACTATGATTTATTTAGGGATTTTGTTACTACGCACCTATTTGTTATTGGTACTTACCCAAAGGCTTAACAGCTTTCGAATGTTAAGTATTTTTCTTAGGACTTAATAAAGACAATTTCTATTGTATTGTTTCATAATATAGGTAATGTAAATATAAAAGAAAAACACACTGTAATACCTATACCTAATTCATAACTACTATATTGTTATTTGTTACTAAAACAATAGGAGTAGCTTAACTTAACCTAAGTATTACTTTTGAAAATTGATGTTATGGTGTTGTAAACTTTACTTTTTATAGGCGCAGGTGTAAAACCTGTAGTTAGTCACGATTTATTAATCAATATTCTTTTGTGTGTACGGTGCCTTATCATACACATTTTTCATCTGAACAAGGCCTAACATTTCATCCATATCACAAAAACAACCCAACACAGTCGATTAGCTACAAATTGCCCACAATCACCATTAAAAACAATTATTCCGTTCGCGATTGCAAAACCAACCCCTATCGCAAAAAAACAAAGCGGAGCCATTTGGCGGGCCCATCAATAACCCGAAGGGGCGAGTGGGGGGAGTGACGCAATTATTACCCCGATCCATCATCTGACGTGACGTGTGACGCAACTAAATAATTTACGGGGTTAAACATTTAATTCCGTGACATAATACCCCTGTGTCCCCTCCGTGGAAATCCGCTCTCGATACTAAATTACTTCGGTATTCATAACAAGTGTCTTATGTAAGTAAATAAATATGAGCTTAAAATTTGGTGGCGGTACCACCGCCACGCCTATTTCTACCTAATAACAGCAGTGTTAGGCGTTGCTGTATTCCGGTTTGAAGGGTGTGGTAAGGGACACAGACTTTTCCGAGGCGTTCCAGCTTAGTCCTCAGGGGTAGCGGCGCATCTGTGGCCGACCCCAGGTAGGAATATCTAATCCTATCTGGGGTTGATTACAGATGTCCATGGGCGGCAGTAGCCACTTACCATCAGGTGGACTGTATGCTCGTCTGCTACTCCTATATTATAAAAAAAGCTATGGACTCATAGCCCTACAGTTGGTAGGGACATAAACAATCAGATCCAGAAAATACCTTTATGTTGAAAACTGAACCCGAGACCTTTTGAGTGGCAGCGCTTAAGAGTAACCAGTTCACTGTGCAGATCATAATTACAACATACTTAATAATAATGATATAGGTATAGTCCGCGTAAAACTGCTAGTCCGCTCTGAATATAGAAATGAATCGTGTCGCCATAGCAAATTGTATAACTACACCTGCTCGCAACAGCTTCGGCGCCTATACATTTATCTACTTACCTATTTTTATAATTTTACTGGTTATAAATTAAAATTATAAATAACTTGGTTGATACTTTATTTAATACTAATTACATTTTCTACATGATAGTACCTGTAAAAAGATATAAAATTCATGGTACAATCGCTTACAACACGCTTTTACATTCGATTTTTAAATTCCCCGCGCGTCGTTTACAAGTACAGTCAGGCACATAAACTCGATTTAATAAAACATAAACACGTGTCATAATCGTAATTTGCGCGCTCGTCGAATATGTCGTATATTTGCGCAAAATGCCCAATTTGGATGATAAAATTAGCACCAAAGTATATGGGGCGGAAAAAGCATAATTTTACACTCTTTATATGTTTCTTACACTTTTTGTTGACGGTTGAACGTTAATTAGACGTAAAACTCCGATGTGTTGACTTGAAGTAACAAGTGAGTTCTGAGTATAGAATTATTGTTATAAATTTGGTAGTGTACGACACTATATCATAATTACGTTTGCTCCAAAATATGAGAGATGGTCGTTAAATGTTTTTATTTTTGTGCGGATTACAATCTTTTCAGACAAAAAGAGGTTAATTTTGCATTCAATTTACCTAATTTAGTGACGGTACACTGAACTGAATTCGACGAACTTTCGCACGATTTCATGTCTTAGATATATCTGATCGGCTGCAAATGTGCTATCAAAGGGAAATAAGTTGAAATGTCTCATGTAAGTCTCTCTGCTTTCGTACATTTTTCAAACAATATTCATGTTGTCAGAAGCGCTTATCACTACAAACTGTGGCAGGACGGAACGTTAGACTACTTTATACTACCTATACTTGTCCTACCTTATACCAGTTCTGTTTGGGATTAATTATATATGTCCATTGGCGGCAGTAGCAACTTACCATCAGATTACGATTGCATTATAAATGTTCCTACCAAAGAGTACATTTTCATAAGCACAAACATCCATCTACGAAAACCTTATCTAAAACACAACTTTCCACTCTATTTCCCGAACAAGAAAGCGATTCTCATAAATCGGATTATTAGAAAAATAGATAAAGTAAATTATAATAAGAAATGGGGCGTTATTCTAAACGTCGGATATTAAGATGAACGGGAAACGCATGCTATAATGGAGTGGAAGTTTTATGTGAGTTTATAATATTAAAGTAGAGTTTACACGTGAAGGTGTCTTAAAATGTGATACCGGCGTTTGTAAATTAAAAAAACTGTATTTATTGTTTTATGTCATCTTGGTTACAAAACTCAAGTAAAGTTTTAATGGAAAAAAGATATTTTTCGCTACCTGTTGTTGTTATTTTAAAGGTGTCACTTCATATGAAAAATCTGAGTGTAAATAATTTTTTTTTCAGTTTGGAATTTGGAAAAATTTCAATTTCAGATTTAACAAAATATGAGTGACTGTGGATATGTATTAAATATAGTTTTTATAGATAAATGTACCTTACCTAATATTTTACCTAATACCTAATATTTTATTCACTTTATGGCGTAGTTGGTAGGTAGGTACAGTCATACGGTTAATTTAGAAACGGTACATTGTACAATATAACTATAAAATATTTTTGTGTAGAATTAAATAACAATAATTACTTACGTTGAAAAATTAACAATAACATTATTTTTCGTGAATATTTTTTACATATTTAAATAATGTATACCTAATGTCGGTACTAAAAAGGTGCTTAAAATGTATTTATCGTAAGAATTATATACCTAAGTGGAATAGAGGCAGGCTATTAAACTAAATTTCGTTATTTATAACACATTAACGATTATAAAGTTTATGCGTATAAATTATTGGACATTAACGGAGCAAACAATTAAATTATTACAAAAAACGCGGAAATTCGGAGCGATTTTTTGAATCGCACGCGTTCACAAATCAGGTTGTCACATTATAGAGAGTTATCGTTGAAGACACGGTGAAAATATTAAAAATATAGCTTATACCACGGCTGTGGCTTTAATTTTGAACAAACACATTCATATTCCTACCAGAAATCTAAATTCATTATTTTCATACATTTGCCCAACCCAACCTCTCATTGAACCCAAAACCCTCTGTGTGTTAATTAATGTAGGAGTAGAAGTAAGCTTTATTTAGCCTGCAACTTTACCCATAATTCAATAGAATTAACTACTGAAAATATATCAAGATATTTTTAGTGGTTTCACAGTCGGTACTTTGCATGGGTAATTTACTCTCTTTGGTGTTTTAATGTACTAATCTAATATTTAATGTATTTATTTGAAAAAAATAACATTTTATTATCATTTTCCAAACTATTCTACCACACTTTTCAGGATGCGCTTAATGGATACTGCTACTAAAAAGCAGAAATAGACATGACGATAACGCAAGTAGGCAAGTATAAGACAATAATCACTAATATAAACTAAACAATAAACTAAACAACTGTCCTTAATATTTAACGTCATATAGTTATTGCGGATTCAACGCAATTTTTTATTAGTGCACAGACGCATTTCTGTTAGAGATGAATAAAAAAACGTATCTATACGAAATAAAATATTAGGGCATTTTTATCTAACGTCAACAATGCTCTGAAATATATTACTCTATGCCGGAAATTAATTGCTTGTAGCTAAAGATTAATTACATGTTTACCAAATTATATTACGACTAGCTGGTGACGTCAATAAATTCCCTATTTTGATTTTTATTTATGTATTTATGGAGTACAGTCGAATACACAAATCAAAAAAATGAAATACATTTTTGCTTGGCGCATTTATTTTATTCTTGCAACAATAAATTTGTAAAAAATAATACATTTTTTTGTAAGAATCTTTAATAGCGTTTGTCGATTATATACTGTTAATATTTTTATAATGCGCATTATTTTAATGCAGCCAGTGTTTAGTGCGCATTTATATTACAAGAAATATGTCAAATAAATAATCCCGAAAATTATTTGATCTTTTCGCCTTCTTAAATAAATTCATAGTTACGAAATGATTTCTGTGAATTTTTCTATTAACTGAAGCAATAGTATAAACAAATCTATCTCCGAAGTCGACATGTCAAACTATGCTTTGCGAGACACACTCCTTGATATAATAATCCCCCCTAGATTACGTACGAGAGACACTTGACATTTCTAACAAAGAAAAATAACTTTCCTCTAATAATAATCCACTAATATATCAGCAGCTGTATTCGTATTTATATCCAGCGAACCAACAATAAAATTTCCAAAAATTGCGTTTCTTTTTTAAATACAGAAGACAAAAGCAGTTAATAACGATTTTTAGTCACAATAACTCAAGCGAAGAGTCAAATTATGATCATATAATATGCGCATAAATCATATAAATGTGTGGGACTACCCATTAATATTGCGGGGAGGTTGTTTAAATTTACTGGTGATTCCAGAAACAATATGGCGGGAATGTACCTATTATATGGCGATTTGTCACTCATCAGCATCGAAGAACTTAAGGCGATGACCTATCGAACCGTTAAAATCTATATTATAAAAAATACATGGCGAACGCATAACGAATTCATTTTTAAAATTGTTTTCTGAAGAAGAGCAAAATTATTTCTAATACATATAATGTTATTCGTAAAAGAATAGATTTAAATTAATTAAATATAAAAGGTAAAATTACATATAAAACTAAATTCATAAAGCATTACATTTAAATATTTTTTGTAATCGAGACGCTTTTAAAGTGCTTGTAAATGTTAATACATAAAAGATAATACATTTAATTTTAATTATTTCAATATTATAAATAGCCTCTTTATTTTGTCACGAGCAAATATCACTAAACACCTGTGTTAAAACAGAGCATTTTATTTCGTGGAGTTTTTTTAGAACATCTGCGACAACGTTCACAATTGTCATCGTGTTACGTGTCATCGGCTTAATGAGACAGCAACTTAACCCTTGCAATAATCAACTGTCAACACTGCAGCCATTGTCAAACAATAATAGATTCCAAATTCAAATTCCAACGTGAATCTTATTTTTATTTCTTAAAGCACACTTTCGACTAAACTGTGAATAGAATGAGTTGTGAGAATTATCACCTCGAGAATAGCCAAAGAATTCTAACGAACGTCGAATTTTTCAAAACAATAGACTAGGTGCTTATTCTTGATTCAAAGTGACAGGTGTTGATTTATATTTGATGCCTCAAATACCGGAATGAATCGCATGTCAAAATAAACGCATTTTTATAACTGACTAATGGTTCATTGCTATGTTGATAAAATATTGTTTGAAATTCAAATTAAAAGCATTTTTTAAGCATACCTATTTTATTTGGATTAATACTTTTGGACTTTTATATTTTTGTCTGTCTATCTACGTATTTGGCGCACATTTCTCCCCACCTTCCAAACTCAATTATTTTATCCGTTCGAAGGATAAGGATAATTGTTGTAAACAACAACAATAACAATTTTTACAATACTGGCAAAAGGTCTCTTCATACAGTTAACTTCATGCTGCTTCATCGTCGAATATCTTATCTTTTATATAGAAGCAGCAAACTTGCATTCAATCCACATGATGATAAGTGACTACTGTCGCCCATAGACATTTTTAATCAACCTTATATAGGATTTGTATCCTTTTTTTTTGAGGGGGAAACCTTCAAAAGGTTCCCAACGACGTAGGAGCGACGCTGGGTTATGTGAGATTATTCTTACCGGACTAAAACCCTCCCTTTTAGTCGTCTCCTACGACCGGCAGGGGATACCGTAGCCCTATTCTGGTCCCGGAACTACAGGGACAAGGATTTGTATCCTACCTGAAGTCGGCCACAAATACATTGCTACCCCAGAACACGTCTCGTATAAAGATTTTTCCCCTACCATACACTACAAACCAGAACACAGTACACACTACACTGTTGTTATTAGGTTGAAATTGGTGTGATTATTGTCCTTCCGAAATCAAACCACAAAGGGTTTAACCACCAAACTACTATCAAAAGATAACAAACGGGAAAGCTTAACATGCCTTACGACGCACAGACAAACGACGATAACTACAGAATTGAAAATTATCACACAATAACGCAGAATGTACTTAGTATAGAAATATATTATTGTCTCAAGTCAAAACAAAACGATTTAAACGTAACAAATGGTCCATTGTTATTGTAACATAAGCTTCTAATCTTAATAAATATTTCACGTCACTCGTGCGAATTCTTGCTATCGATAAAACTAACATAAATTATAAGAACAAGCTACCGGAATTTAAAAGAAATTAATAGAAATTGTTTTTTGCGAAAATAAGCGTGACAATGGATTTCAACTATAAAAACGGGTTTTATACGTGTTTATTATAATACATTTAAAAGAAAAAAATCGTAAATTATTTCGTTCTTGTTTTGTAAGGTTTTGTAAGTAATAGTAGGTATTATATCACAATATAGATGATATTGTTATCCACATTATTTATTATGAAAAGCAAGATTTTTAAAATTGATTACGCAGTATAGAAAACAGAAAGATTTTTGTTCTATGTGTCTTTTCCAATGTTTTTAAATCGATATATATGGTTTGCGAAAGTTATTAGGAAAATCAATTCTTATAATATTATAATACAAATATATTACTTCCTTAAATAAAAAAATAGACCAGTCATAAAATATTATGAAAAGCGCAACCATTTCCTCAACTAAAATAACAATTTATTCACAAAAACACTTTTAATAAATAATAATACGACCATTATTCAACGCGCAAATCCATTTTTATTAGCTTTAATTTTCGAATAATAAAAGAAAGAAAATGTCGCCGCGTTTAAAAACAAAAAATAAAAAGAATATTTTAAAGTAACATTCCGTAGCGGCTAGCGTTATAGTATCATCTATAATCGTTAAAATGTCGTCGTAATAAAAATACCGGGTTATTGTTTGAATAAACAATAGTGAGGAACTATAAAGCCGGGGAATAGACCGCAGAATGACAATCTGGTTGACGTGATAAAATGTAGATCAACGAGTAGACTGGTTACGAGTTACAGATAGTTTGTGGTTATGTTCCTTGTACCGCACTGAAGCAGTGACACGGCAGGGTATGCCATTTCGATGTTTCAGATTTGAGTTTTTGTCATGTACTTAATAGACATTTATTACGGCATTCCTTAACAGGAAGGAAGGAATGAAAAATATAACACCCTAAATAAGTTTCTGTAATTAACCATATGTCTGGAAACTGTGATTATCACGGGGTTCACTTTAAAATAATTTCTCAAATAAGCCTTTTTATTCGAAATGGTATTTTTCAAAACCCATCATAAATATTGATAGAAATTGCAGTTTAAGACAGTAATAATTTATTGCAATATATTATTACATATTTACAAATTACCCATTTTTTTATTACAAATAAAAACCACAATGTACGTTAAATGTAAACAAATTTAATTTTCAACTTAAAGTACTCAAATAATTATTATTTACCCAATAATCATAATTGACCTAAAATTCAAGTGTCCTTATAGCTTAATAAGCCTTCAATAAACCTAATAAGTACAAAAAACAAAATAGACGCCAATTAGCGAATAAAAATAAGCCATTTAAGTACCAATTAACCTTCTGCGATTCAATTTATTCTTTGAACAAACCAAAGAAGCTCTCGCAACGAAAATAGACGCTCAAAAATATTGAAGTGCGTTGAAAAATAGACGTCAAGATGGAATGAGAATAATAAGACGCGACGACAAACACTCGATAAGTGGGCCAGAATGTTCTGAATTTGTTCATCTTAGTCAATTACTTATTGCGTTTAAGTACAAAAACTGTTATAATAGCTCGAAGATAAGTAGTATGAATTTTTTTCTGTTCTTTGTTCAAAGTCCATTCCGTTCCAGTTATTATTTTTTATGTTAGGTAGGAACGTGAAAACATCTTGAAGCTTTAAATCATAATCGATATTAACTCACGTCCATTATTGAGAATCAACGTAGATATACTTACCTATGACCCTAGCAAAGACGGAAATTTCACAATTGCTGCATCAAGAAATTATCAAATTCTGATTCTGATCTTTGTCAGGCAAAATTTGGATAGATTGATTACTAATAACTATAATTCGCACCTATATAGCGGGGTAGCGGGGTAGTATCTGGCTTAACTCTTCTTATTCTGAAGAAAGACCTTGCGCTGCCATGACTAGGCTATTATAATTATAACAACATATTATCTTTACCAAATTATACTACAGCTATTAAACCAATATTTTTGTGAATATACCAGTCCAAAAGATCGTATATAAAATAACAACAAGTGGTGCTATTAGAACACCTAATAATTTTAAAAGGATACACAGCAAAGGGTTTTCCAGCAAACCTGTAACAAGTAAATCATGCAAACGTAATAAAACAATGATATTTAATAAAATATAAGTACGTAAGGCACCAGCTGGGTAGCGCCCACGCGCTCCTATTCGTGGAGTGCGACAATTGTCCGCGCCAGTAATAGCCACAGCGTGTTAATTGCGTTACTAACCTATATTAAATTATTATATTGCCTTCCGGAGTGCGCTTTATAAAGGTGTGGTGAGGGAACATTTATCTGCAGCGTTCTTAGTCCTAAAGGGTAGCGACACATTCGTGGCAAAACTCATGTTGGAATCTAATCTTATCTAGGGTTGATGACACACCATGGACGGCGGTAGCCACTTACTAGATTTTAAGGTGGTAGAACCCTATGTGGTTTGACTCCGTCGGCAGCATCGCCACACCTACTTATACCTAATAACAGCAGTGTTAAGCTCCGCTTTGTTCTGGTTTGGAGGGTGTGGTAAAGGATAAATACTTTTCCAAGGTACTCGAGCTGAGGCAGAGGCACCTCTGCATCGGCCTTGGCCGATCTTAAGTAGGAATCTAATATTATCTGGGGTTCATGACAGTTGCCCATACAGCAGTAGCCACTTACCATCCGGTGCACTGCTCTGCCATTCTTATATTATAAAAAAAACATTTGTGACTATTTTCTTATGCAATCTACCAAGTAGTATTACATATTGCAATCTATTTAAACTTCAGAAAATCTTAAAAACATCATTAAACTCTCAGGACCCATAAGTTTTCTCATAATGTTATCGTTTGCTATCATAACAAATCATATTTCTTGTACCTTGCACCTTGAATCTGTACCTTGATCGCGATTGCGTGGGAGATCCAAATTCGTAACTCTCAAATATTTGTTCACTGTAATTTTTCTTCATTTATCAAATGAAAAATTGAGGTAAACAGGAAAATGGATTGGTTTAAATATCAAAAACATAACACACAATATGGATTACGGCATCATCATCAACCCATCACTGTCACATTGCTGGGTACGGGTATCTTCTGAAATGAGAAAGTTTAGGCCATGGTCCGCCAATCTGGTCAAGTGCGGATTGGTAGACTTCACTTGCCTTTGAGAACTTCTTTTTAGAGATCTCTGAGCCGTACAGATTGCCTCACGATGTTTTCCTTCACCGTAAAGTAAGTGATAATTATGATACTCACATTGAAAAAAAAATACTTTGAAAAATCAGAGGTACGTGCCTGGGATTTGAACCTCAACCCTCGACTGAAAGGCCGCGAATCAACCACTAAGCTATCACTGCTTCTTGCACTGAGATTACAGCATGTTATACAAGAACCCTGGGAAAATAGACACGAAAATCCAGTTTGAAGATTGCATCTTCTTATATCCGGGTTGAGATCAACAGACAGACATTGCAAAATAATTAATACAAATAGATTTCAACATTACTGTAATGGATCGCTCGTAACATTTAATTATTGGGTGAAATTAATTAATTTTTCTATCTCGATACATATCCATTTTGTTAGTCACGCCTACGATAATTAATTCGAGCTCTATTGGCCAATACACTAAACGTTGGAGCCAATGTTTGGTCACGCTTAAAAAACCACTGCGTAAACTAGGCGAAAATAAAACTTTCTTGTTATAGAATATAATTTTTCTAAGAAGTCTTTCATTTCCTTTCATGGTTTATCTTTTATAAACGTAGAAACTATAGTATATATTCCATAAACTGCATATTGGAGTTTATTAGAGTTTACTCCTTAAGAAACGATTTGAGTTATAAGGCCCGGTACGGAAATTTTATGAGGAGTAAAATCAAGTGTAACAGGAAAAGTTGAGGCGTAACGTAGAAAGAGACAAACATATATATCTGTAGGATTGAACGTGTAAAAGAATGAGATGGAATACATTACACAGCGTATCTCATTCTCGGGGTCTCCTCTTTGCGCGATACTTCGTAGTCTCACTGTATAGTTCACTACCTCCAGTCTGAGAGTTGAATGTGTGCGTATGTTTGTACGTGTGTGTTGCGCGCTAGATATGGTACAACTATTGATGCGGTGTTTTCACGATTCATAACTCATGTAACTTCCGAAGTTCACGTATCGTATTTCAGTTACCACAAACCTATAATTACAGTATTTAAGAATGATATTATAATTCAAAGTGAAAGAAATCAATCATCCTAAAATTGGATTTGTATAAATTGAACACAATTATTATTATTATTATTATTTATATTATTTTGTAACATACTTTATGTAATACGCATTATTGAAGTAATATAAATAATCCGAATAATTACAGATATATATTTGTTTCTCTTATCATTTTAGCAGATGCGTTCATTTACCCTTTTTTTCTATTCGATATATATCATAATTATCGTTCGTAAGGAGTAAACTCCAATCGTGCGTCGTAGCTGACACACACACACTTTTTTTTCCACACAAATGTGATCTTAAGTCACCCAAAAATTCATTTATTCATCTTATCACGCGCCATGCAGAACAATTGAACGAATATTTCCACCATCTCCTGTCACGCTCACGCAATACATATTTTCTACCTCGAAGCCAACCTGTACAAGTGGTGTTAGAATAATGGCAATACCAATATTAGTCGTCACATTTGCAATATTTTGTCATACGCCCTAACATAGTCACCAGATACGTCTACATCAATAGCTACAAGCTCATTTGCTTCAGTTTCTGCAATATCTTCTTTAGCACTATGATATTACTGAGATTCCACATATTGCGCCATTAATAACCATCAGTCAAAAGGACGAATATTTCTACCATCTTCTATCACACAAATATTTGCTACCTCGAACCCACCCTGTAAACGTGATGCTATAACAATGGCAACTCCAATGTTCGTCGTCACAATTGTAACTATTTTGTCGTCGTCGATTACATTGTAATTCAGTAGATACAAGCTCATTTTCGGCTTAAAAAATACTTTCTTAAACATCATGATGGTACTGAGCTTCCCCATGCTGCGCCACGAATAGCCAGGAAACGTGTTGCTAGAGCAATGGCAACGCCTATATTGACCGTCACAACAATTGTCACTATTTTGTTGCCAGTTACGTCTACATCAGTTGTTACAAGCTCATTTTCGGCTTAAAAAATACTTTCTTAAGCATCATGATGTTACTGAGTTTCCCCATACAGTGCCACTAAAAGCTATCAATAAGTACTACGAATATTTCCACCATTTACCACACTAATATTTGCTACCTTGAAGCCAACCTGTAACGTGATTCTATAACAATGGCAACTCCAACAATGGTCGTCACAATTGTAACTATTTTGTCGTTATCGGCATAATCACCGGTTACATTGTACACCAGTAGCTACAAGCTCATTTTCGGCTTAAAAATACAGTCTTTAGCATCATGATGTTACCGAGCTTCAACATGCAGCGCCACTAATATTGTCACACAAATATTGGCAGTGTCGACTCCAAACTGTTAACGTGGTGCTATAACAATGGCAACTCCAATATTGGTCGTCACAATTGTAATTATTTTGTCGTCATCGGCACAATCACCAGTTACATTGTACATCAGCCGAAAATGAGCTTGTATCTACTGAGATACAAGCTCATTTTCGGCTTAAAAAATACTTTCTTAAGCATCATGATGTTACCGAGCTTCCCCATGCAGCCACTAATAGCCATCAATCTCGGCGCGCGGGCCGCGACGATCTTGTTTATAGGAATGTTAACCGTGTTTATTTCCACAACTACGCCACTTACTACAGGGTGGAAAAAAGTGTTTTTACTTTTTGTTATTTTTTTTTTGTGGTATTAATTATTTTTAAGTTTGAATTAATTAAGATTCTTGGCAAATGCATGAACATCATGGGAAATGGGCAATTATCAAATAAATCTAAATAAATATGTTTCAAACGTATGTACGATAGATTCTGGTTTAAAATTAAATGACATTATGCTATATCAAAGCTATTAAGACTTATAAACAAATATTGTAAAATGAAATAAATACTCTGCCTGATCCTAATAATGATCAATGTAAATATATACCTAATCTTTTAAATATTATTGTAAATTATTTCCTTACTATGCATTGCACTTATGAGTTAACTAATGTAATCATACAAGATTTTCAGTAATTTCCTTTTTCCAGAAGTACCTTTTCACTTTTATTAATTCCAAATTAATTTGTTCCAGGTAATCATTTCACTACAAACTTCCTGACATCCTGTACAAGTGATGTGGCATAGCATCTTGATAAATACAAGGCGTGCGGTGACAAATGGTACCGGAGTGTTTTTAAGTATTTTTAGAGATCGCGGTGTGGCCACCTAATTGGACACACAATACGTCTTCGTGAAACTGCTGAGTATTTCCGACTGTACTAAGGTTGCTATTATTACCATCTGTCATAATTGTTTCAGTAATCGTTAGTTTTAAAAGTTTTTTGGGTGTTTTAAATACTCGTTGATAGGTGCCGTCGGATTTTTGGGAATGTTATTTTCGGTGTTAAAAGTTTGAAATGTTTTTATGGAAATTTTGGTGTTGATTGGCGATTGCTTCGTTTTGGTGTCATTTATCTAATCCAAATAAACTAAATTATCACCAATCAAAGTTCTTATATTCGACACATTTTTGAAAATAATTATGGTTATAAAAATCCAATTACAATACTCGTATTTACGCATGCAAATTAATAGATATTGAATCTAGAAATGATTTTTCTTATTTTTCTTTATATAGGTAAGGCATAAAAACTTGGAATATTTATGGGATATCTTTATAATTTGATGTGAAATTTATTTGGAATAAATATAAAGTTTTGCTACCAAAATCCGTTTTTATATTTTTACATTTAGATTTCGTCAAAAAGAAAAAGTAAAGATTTTGATTATTATATACGGAAACCTCTCATCAAATCTAACTAAGATCAATTTAAATATCCATAGCTTGCTTTGGCTTTTCTATACACAAAATCACAAAATACATCATAGCATCATCATTCAATATTTTTCTTTGATCATTTCATCCGTCTAATTGTAATGTTTCACATGCGTTTTCGCTATTACAAACTGTTTTAGAGCCGCACCAGTGTTGACATTTCGTCCGGTTATTTACTGCATAACACATCGTTTGAATTAAATTTTGCATTACATTATTTACGACACACCTTCTATTAATACCAAAATGCGCTCTCCAGTCTATTTTGACTCGTATAATAGATTTTAGTGGCTGAATGTGGAATTGTGGGTTACTAAGCTTCAATGGGATTGTGCCAACGAATGGATGTTCAGTATTATTTCCTTCTTCCTTATTGTTTGTTTTGTTTACCTATTTATTGCAATCAACAGTCAACTTGGCAATGATATTTTTATATTTATATAATAGAGTAATAGAGTAGCAGACGAGCTTGCA
Organism: Epargyreus clarus clarus; assembly: GCA_014595695.2. Classification (NCBI taxonomy): domain Eukaryota; kingdom Metazoa; phylum Arthropoda; class Insecta; order Lepidoptera; family Hesperiidae; genus Epargyreus; species Epargyreus clarus. The sequence goes on from JACTTY020000025.1 coordinate 2,047,798, forward strand.
GTCCACCTGATGGTAAGCGGCTACTGCCGCCCATGGATACCTGTAATCAACCTTAGCTAGGATTAGATATTCCTACCTGGAGTCAGTCGCAGGTGCGCTGCTAACCCTGAGTACGAAGCTGGAACGCCTCGGAAAAGAATGTCTCCCTTACCACACCCTTCAAACATTTAATTAAGCTACTATTTAAGATGATATATTTTTCAAAGATGACTACATCCTATCATTTAATATGAGTTTAATAGACGCATTATTTCGAAAAATGTCGGACCTCCCGATGCAGAGGCTAAGTTTTAAACCACTAGCCGTCACTGCTTTTTCACTCATCCCATATTTGATTCAAAAGTAAATACACCACTACATACATTCTATACTCCATTATTTGACGCAACAAAACATGAAAAATTAAACGATGACATATGTGCTCAAAATAATATTCCGACATCGAATATGAAAGAAATCATTTTTCATCGTCACGCAACGCTCATAGAGAATTTCCTGGACTCAAAATCACGATTTTAACAAGATCTTGTTAGAAACACATAATGATTATTTGTCTAATCCATTCTCAACAATATTGGATAGAATATTAATGGATTGTTCTAGATTTTAAATAACTTAAATAAAGTATCGCGTAACAACAAAGTAGCGTCTCCATTTTGTCCAACTAATGTGAACTGGATAAAACAACTTTTATTTGAAAATTGAGTTCACGTTGTACTTTTAAAATCACAAACTGATTATTTTCACATTTGTTGAATTTATGCTGCAAATCATTGAAAATAATGCAAATTCATTGCTAGGCTTTTTTCTATGGGTAAGGCTCATACTTCTAATGGCAGTGTGACCTCCTGTGATACACAATTCTTGAACTGTTGATTGTCTATAACTCATTACTCTTGTTACTGGAAATGGGTCTTATCTCGAAGTGGATTTTACCCTAATCCACCGCGCTAACCACATGGGAATTGGAAGACTTCACACACCTTTAAACATTATTTTTTGCTGATTAAGTAAGTGCTAATTAATTCCTACATTCCTACAGCCATGAACCTCACATGCTTCATACTTTTTTATTTTTTTCTTCATAATATAGGAGTAGCAGACAAGCATGCAGTCCACCTGATAGTAAGTGGCTACTGCCGCCCATGGACATCTGTAATCAACCCCAGATAGGATCAGATATTCCTACCTGAGGTTGGCCACAGATGCGCCGCTACCCCTGAGGACTAAACTGGAACGCCTCGGAAAAGTCTGTCTCCCTTATCACACCCTTCAAAACGGAACACAGCAGCGCCTAACACTGCTGTTATTAAGTAGAAATAGGTATAGCGGTGGTGCCGCCGGAGTCAAACCACAAAGGGTTCTACCACCTTCAAAACTATATACAAAACAACGTACTGTCATACTCCCTCTGGACCAAAAGACAGTAGCGTTAGCTCTTATAAAACGGAAATATCCTACGATTTGTAATCTCCATTGACATAACGATCCAATTTTACAACAAACAAAATCGTGTCTAATCCCTATGGGTGGCCCGTTCTATTTCTAGCAATGGAAGACAAAAGTGACTACTTCCCATAAATAACTACTTTTCGGACAATTAATAATAGAAGCTTTGTAGTCTATCATTGTAACTATTATACGGATAATTTGGGATGTGTTCTTTTTTATACTCGGTTGGTTTGTGTGCTATTTTGTTATAAAGTTGCCAGATATTTATAGAAATACAATAAGTTTTTTCGGAAGTTTGTTTGTTGTAGAATACTTTGTGGTTCGACAACAAAACCACCACTGCCACATCTTTTTCTGCCTATTAATCGTAGTGGCACTACTGTGTTCCGGTTTGAAGTGTGTAAGTGACACACAGATACTTATCAGAGACATTTCAACTTTGTCCTCAACGGTAGCAACACATCCGCGGCCGACCTCAGGTAGGGCTGTTATCTTAGCCGGGGTTGTTTACAGATATTAATGAGCGGCAGTGGCCACTTACTAACAGATGTAGTGAGTGCTCGATCGCTACTTCTAAAATGAAAAAAAAAATGTTCTTACTTCATAATCTTTTTCAGCAGAAGTAGGTGCGGCAGCGCCTTCAGCGCCTCAAACCACTAAAGATTGTACCACCTTAAATTTTATACAACAAACATAAGCAGAGCCACGGTAAAAGCTTACACTAAACAGAGTTATACAATTGATCAAACCATAAGTTAGACCGAACATGCCAATTAAACAAAATAAATAATTTTCAAACGGTTGTTAAATTTTACGGGTTAATAAATTTCCTAACATAATGCAAGTAGGGTTAATTAGTTGGAATGATTTGCAGAAGTTCGGCATCGGCCGGGTTAACATTGTTCTTAATAGGTTAAGTTCGAAAGTTTGGAATAAAAGATAATATGAACAGTGTACGGTCGACAGAACAACTTTAAGAATAATTTGTTCTAACGTAAAATGTAAGTACAATGGTTACACTTCATTGTAGACAATGATTAGGCATTTTTTGACAATAAATATTATATTTATATTTTTTTTAATAAAATTGGGTTAGTAAACGAGCATTAAGTCTAAGCTATAATATGAACATCTGTAACTAAATATTAATACATAGTAATATCCCTGCACAGGTAATATAAATAGGTTTTAGAACCCTTTTTGGTTCGACTCCGGCGGCACCACCGCCACACCTATTTCTACCTAATAATAGCAGTGTCAGGCGCTGTTGTGTTCCGGTTTGAAGGGCGTGGTAAGGGAGACAGACTTTTCCGAGGCGTTCCAGCTTAGTCCTCAGGGGTAGCGGTGCATCTGTGGCCGACCTCAGGTAGGAATACCTTATCCTATCTGGGGTTGATTACAGATGTCCATGGGCGGCAGTAGCCATTTACCATCAGGTGGACTGCATGGTCTGCTACTCCTATATAATATTTAAAAAAACAAGCTTGAAATAGTTCTCTAAAATAGAAAAAAAAACTGTTTACATAGTAGCAATAGGCAGACATATGTGTTATTTGACGCGCAAAGTCTGATGCGCGATCCCGGGTTCGATCCCCGGGCAAATAAATAGAGGTATCCGAATTATGAATTTAGATTTCTCTATCTGGGTCTGAATGTTTGTTTATTTGTCTGTATGTCCAAGGCACCCACGACACAGTGAATCATAGTGTGGGTCCGTGAGTGTAGAAAGCGTCTTTTTGAATATTGGCACATACTTAGAAGTAGGTACTTTAACCAACAAGTAATTTGGAATAACCTTAATCTGTAAGGTATTTCGGCTCATTCTTTGTAATTTCTCAACATCAATCAATCTTGCAGACAAAAGGGTGAAACGACTGTCGAAAACCTTAAAGTGTTCTCGCGAACTTTACAACAAGTCATTCGTTCATGATTGTTTAAGCTTAAGAAATATTTTCACGGGTTTCGTGGGCCACGAGTTCTGGGTTCGATACCCGGTTAGGCAAATTAAATTACGAATGTAGATCTCAGTTCTGGTTTACCATCTTTGTGTGTGTCCATAGTACTCCATAGTAGGTATCCACGACGAAGGGAATCGTAGGGTGAAACTCTGAGTATAGATTGCGTCTGTCTAGGTAATGATAATCATCAACGTCCACCCATTATATTATAATCATCTATTTACCTTTGTACCTACCCAAATATTATGAGTTATTTAATATAATATTAGTAACTACCTATTTTAAAATAATTTTTATCACCGAACATACTAACAATACCACAAATTTACTAAAACTATTGTTGTATGATAATTTTAGCAAGTTCCAGCTAATTATTATTTTTCTCGAAGAGCTTAACGGAAATCTTAAGACACCTAATAAACCTAACATATTATTACCCGCAGTTAAGAATAATGCACTGGAAACATTGTTATCCCTTTAATCCACTCGTCCTACGGCCAACGATGAACTAATAATAAACTCAAAACTATAGTATTAAAATGAAAACTTGAAAACATTTTATTTATTTTATGAATTTCACCAAGTAAGTATCCAAATGGAAAAATAAAATATGAATTTTAGTTACTGTAAATATTTACATAATATATTACAGCCACTTAATTATAAAGTAAAAACAATATATATTTATTATTAGATAAGTAGTAAGTAAAATAAATATTTATTATTCCATAGCCTTTTCATGTTTTACGTTAGATCACATTACTTCCATACGACTACATCTTCTTTAATATGTTACTTCTAATAGGTTACTTGACGAATTTATTATTATGTCTGAAATTTTAGTGTCATATCAATTTGAAAGTGTTTTCACTCTTTGAAACCTAATAGATATTATCTTGCCAAAATATCAAACATCGTTTTATCAATTCGCCGTCGAATTCTGTTGCCTTAAATATTCGCTTCGTATTCGCTGTTTTCCCACAAGCTACGTTCATGATTCATCGCTCTCGATTCGCTTATTTCCTCGCTCGCGATATCCCATGTACCTTAATCCCGCAATTACACGCCAAGTATAGCGGCATGCCAAATAAATCACCGTGACAAGCGCCGAATAATTCGCACGAGCATTTTATTAGAACAATAAAGTAGCAGGCCGACATTTTTAAGCCACATATTCGCTCGCTCAAAACAAAACATCCTTTGAACTCCCCTGATGATGCGTTTACGCGGAAAAAGGGTAATATTCGAGGTGGTTTGACATTTTTATGACTATCAAAGAGTATTGATTCAAAGATTGGTAATTACTTTGCAGATTTGTGGTACAGTTTATTAAATGTACCTTTGCGTTTATGATAAAAGGAAAATGCATGTAAAATTTATTGTTATTAAGATATACGGGTTATCGTGCGGTCTAATACCAGTATCTCTCTTCCAGTTGGTATTTTCATTTTTATATTTTTTATTACTCTTGTTTATACATATCTTTGTTCTCATATTCTGATACGAGTAGCTTCTATTGCCTACTACTTATATTTCTAGTGTAGAGGCGGGACATGACGTCATATGGAGGAAAAGACGAAACACTTTTTTAAATCACTACTACACAAAAATATAGGTAATTTCGCAGAATTTTAGTTCAAAAATACAATACCAAATATTTTGCATAACACAACATTAGTTTTATAATAATATAGCAAACTATAAACGCTTTGACAATTAATACTTTATTTTCGTAACAATCCCTATAAATTTAACCGCAGTTAGTCTGAATAGCAGTTTTACTGCAGCGTTGAGATCGGCGACCAGCAGTGACTGATGTGACCGCACGGCATGTCATAGTGGTATATTGGTGACAAATATTGGCCAATTATCGGTATATCTCATTTCTCCTGTTAAGAATCATTTGGTTGTGATATACGAGTTTTAGAACTAAAATCTGATTACAATTAAAGTGACGTCTTAGTTAAATCTCTCAAATAAAAAAACTGTTCAGGACATTTCCCTTCACCTTAAAAGCAATTATCAGCTATTGACTGGACTGAGTAAAGTAGCCTTTATGTATGTTTTCTTTAATGTGTCATAAAGGAAAAAAAAACCTGAAATACTTATCTGAAAATAACAATATTGCATCACTTTTGGATCAATATTAGGTGCATGGGCTAAACATTAATAAAATTAAATTTTATCCGACGAATCATTTTTTTTATTAGGCGGCCTTCTAAGTATGACTAGTCCCAGATTAAAATATTCGATATTTGAATTACAATAATTAATACCAATTAAGATTGGTAAAATACAGATATTTGTGTATTTTTACTTCCAACGTTTGTCCAAACATTTGTTCACGGGATGCGTCACCGCAATCAATTGTCTGCGCAAGCGCATAAATTTCGTGCTCTAACCGCGTCTCTAATTAACCCTTAACAGTCGCGCACAAAACCGCGCGTAAATCTTGCAGAACAACGATCCGGTATTTAATTAAGCAGGTTTAATTGAATACCGGATCGGACGGTAATTGTCGGCTCACGACATTTTTTATATTTGAAGCGAGCTTGTGTCCTGATGGTAAGTCACTGCTCTTAGATATCTATGACCACATAGAATGTTTTACCGAAAGCAGATCTCAGATGTGATGCAACTCCTGGAAACTAAGAGGGTCGCCTCACATAGGAGGCAGATAGAATTAGGTATTTATATACTTAAATAAATACGAAATATTTGCCTATAATTGTGTTATTATTATTTGTAAGAGAGTAACTACCTACTTATTTAATAACATGCTTTAACGGTGAAGAAAAATATCGTGACAAAACCTGAATAAAAAAAAAGGGTAAAGTATATCACATTTTGTCAGTTGGTTATTTTAGTCAGCCCTTCTCACTTTTAGTAGAGGTGTTCCATAAAAGTGTCGATGATGAAATTCGACACCTTACTTAAAAAGTACAAGGTTCTAATCCCAGATATTCTAAGCTTGTATGAAGTATCTGCCATTTTCTTAAATGACGTAAAAAAAATTAAACGTATTTTAGTAGATAACTCTAAACAATTACTGTGAAAACTAAGCTGAATATTTTAACAACAAAATTTTTACAACCAGAAAAATATTGAATATTTAATAATCGCCTATTTTAAATGACTAATGTATTGTTAAATTTATCATAATGGAGGGATTAGGAGATGTGATAGAGGAAGTTTTAGTAAAAGTCACGCAAAGAAGTGATATTTCATCCGAAAAGATTACGGGTTAAATCCATTCAGGCGTTGTATGATAGAGTGCGTGAAGGCGGGTATTTTAAAAATGACAACTGTTTTATAATTGTCTGGATATTTTTGTATGGAATGGTAACAAAGATTTAATGGACTTTTTTAATATCGAAGTAGCAAAGTGCAGTCCACGGTATGATGAGTGGTTACTGCCGTCCACCTGTAATCAACCCCACATAAAATAAGATTCCTATCTGAGGTTGACCACAGATGCGTTACTACCCAATCACACCATTCAAACCAGAACACAGCAGCGCTTAATACTGATGTTATTAGGCAGAAATTGGTGTAGCGGTAGTGTCTTAGAAATCGAACAAAAGTTTCTATTACCATCATTCCTGGAAGGTGAATGGTTATTGCAGACTTATGGATATTCATAATGTCGGCTTAGCCCTTCCTAAAGACTAAACTGGAATGTCTCGTGTCTTTTACATCATTCAAACTCAATTTCAAATAGGATTGAATTGCTAATAATCTGTCAAACACACGTTGCTTTGCCTAAAGGACTAATTTACGCTTCATATCTTTCACTGTCTGATCATATGCTTCTCCCCGTAAGCTACCTCTCCATAGAAACTTGAAAATTACGCCAAAACAGAACAGTGCATCATTCGTACAAATACCGAATTTATTTTCCTTTTTATTGGCATACTTTACCAAAACAAATGTAAACCTTTGGGTATTAAAATTACAACGATACTCCAGTGTAGTTACAATATTTGTTTATGAAGCTGCGTTTGTTTGGATTGCTGAAACAACGTCAGACTCGTATATTACAGTTTAATCGATGGCATGACAAAGGTGTGTGGCTACAAAATAAGCGGATACTGAAATATTTGTCCAAATGATTTTTATATCATAAAAAATCTGCAGTAATAAACAATGATAGCCTAATAGTTAGAAATTCAGAGGTTCGAGTACAAGGCACGTTTGATTTTTCAAAGTTATGTGCATATTGGAAATTAACTTGCTTAAAGTGTAAAGAAAAGCATCATGAGGTAACAAGCATTTTGAGAGTTCTAAAAAAGTTTTTAAAATTTGCACTTAGCCGACGCGGTGGACCTATGGCCTAAGACCCTGTCACTTTAAGAAGTGAGAATCTTCGCGCTTACCGCCAGTGGGAGATAGTAATGGGTCGTCAACCCACAACATCAACGACATAAATAAATCTAAACAATCTTTTTCAACTAGAGAATTCTGTAAACCCGTTCTATCCACGAAAATTATGAGTCTGGATATTTTTAAAATTATTCACCTCAGTACAAAGACTTTAATTTAAATTTAAAATAGCTATCTACTTCGTGGACCATATTTTACACCACCACCTGCATCACACTAAGCATCAGCTGCGAACCAATGATCTATGTGCCTACTATGTATGTAGTTTGAACATTTCTGATGACACGTTTTATATAATTAATGGTGAATGACATAAACATGTTCTAATCATTTTGTTATTAAGATGAAAATCGAAGTTACTTATTTTGTTTAATTCGTCTACATAATAACTCAAGGTATACAAATATATATTTGATCTTATATATGAAATTGCCAAATTTTAACATATTTCTTTATAGTTAGGTTAGTACTGATTAGAAATATTTTTCATCATTAAGGTATTTAAAAAAGCAATAAAGACAATCTATGAAGAATATTTTGAGTTCATAACATTAACTTTTTCAAAATGAATCTATTCAATATCACACGGATTTTACCGCTGATTCTCTAGCCCCAATCTGCCTCCTCACTCCCACACAGGGGTACACAACCTAATGTGCGAGCGCATTAATCATCCAGTTTTGTACATCTGACTTTGTACACGGAAGGGGGTAGGAAAATACTTCCCTTGTATTAAGGAAGTGGTTACGTACTTGTATTGGATTTGTAAGTGTATGTATTTATTACGTACTTATACAATTATACAATGCTAGTATTTTTTATCTCTTAATAATATTATAAAGAGGAAAACTTTCTTTGTTTGTTATTTGGTTGTAATAAATAGGCTCAAAAACTACTTGACCGATTTTAAAAATTCTTTCACCATTCGAAAGCTACATTATCTACGAGTAACATAGGCTATATTTTATGAATATATTTGATAAATAGATTTTGAGGTGGTACAAAGTTTGCCGGGTCAGCTAGTACTTAATATAAACAAACAAGCACGCAGTCCATCTGTAAGTGGGTGCTGTCCTCCTAAGGATATCTGCAATTAACCCTAGATAAGATTAAAATTCTACCAGAGCTTTAAGACAGACTAAGTTGGAACGCTTCGGATATGTACACGTATCACTGGCAAACTGAAACACAGTAGTGCTTAATACTGTAGTTATTACGCAAGAAGAGATGCGGTGGTAGCGCCTACGGAGTCAGTATCCGAGGCATTCCAAGTTAGTTACCAACAATCCAACAACACTCCAACTAAGGGATAGCAACGCATCTGAAGCCAATCTCAGATAGGAATCTAATCTTAAATGGGGTTGACTACAGATGTCCATGAGTAGCAACTTACCATCGTATGACCTGCATGCTCGTTTGCCCATTCAATATTATTAAAAAGAAGTCAATTAAAATCATTCATTCATATAAAGTATGTTTTTATTTTACTAAAACTACATGACTTAAAATGGTGTACGATAAGGCTATAATTTTATTCATAACGGTCTGGTTAATGACATGTTTGCCACAGTTCGCAAATACATTAAAACAGTTATATAAGTAAAATGGTATTTAACCGCATAATTTTTGTGACATTGTACCAAAATACCTTTACAAACCCGCTCTCAATGTTCTTGTCACATAATTAACGTAATTTTACGACACCTCTTTATATGACACACAATCGGAAGTGTTAAATAAAATATAATAGATACAATAAGTTTGTTTCCAATACTTATGGCTATATAATTTTACTATATTGCCTTATTGTCGAAACAAAGAGCGTAATATAGGCTACTTATTAAAAGAACCACAATATTATGTGCGAATTAAATGACTGTTTAACCCTAAGCGATTTAAGATAAGCTATGAATTTTTTTTTGGATAACGAATAAATACCGGATTAAAATTATTTTATAAATTATTATTTTTACTATTTATTTTCACAGGAGATAGAGTTTTATCTCTATTTTTTGTTTCTTTGTTTGAGTTTTTGTCTATACAGTTTCATCAGGCCATTCATGCTTCTTTAATTAGATTTAGTTTAGAAAAATTATAGTAGGTAATCTTTTTCCGACCTAACTAGCTTTTCCCTATTCCATTTGCATAGATAACCTATGTCTACCTGTTAACCAATATATTTATCAACATTGATTTTATTCTGATATAGTTATCAAGGTTTAAGGCTGATTACCTACCACCACAAACTAATAGAAAATCAAAAATAAATAAAAATCCTGCAACGTGTAAAAATTTCTTCCTCCTTACTTTTGCTCATTAACTTTTAACTAACCTATTTTTTTTAATTTTAACATCAAGTAAAATCAAAATACCTAAGCTTTACTTAAACATATCTTTAACAACCAGTTGAGACACTTACCTTACGACAGTTCGAAAACAACTGTCGGACGAAAACTCGCTCGTTAATTTATCTTTTTTCAAGACGCATTGTGTGCGGTGTCTCATTGAGGAATCGTATAATTACGACGACAAAGTGTGGTTGACATCAACTCCAGTGTTTGAGAGAGCGTAAAGGCTATACAACGCCTACAATACCTTTGAAGCGACTTTGTCTCTGCAATTATCACACCCCTATATATCTCGACAATGTTATGTTTACACCGAAAAAATGAATTTTCTTTAAAATTGCTTCAAATAAAGTGCAATTTTGATTGATTGAACTGTAAATATAAGTTGGCAGATAATATATAGGTGTTAAGAAAAGTACCACATAAGGCAGGCGACAAGTTTCTAGATAATAAGAATGCTAGTGGTATTCAAAGTGAAGTGTTTCGGATGACTGTATGTATTAATTAAAAGCGTAGGATTTGAGATGAACTTTAATCAGTAAGAACCCAATTAGGAAGTGACTTTTCGGATGCTAAATTGTTTCATTTGATTGTTTTAGAAACATTATTTTAGAAACAGACAAGAAAGAAAAAAGAATTACATTTGCTTTATACGAGTACTATTAGATTAGGCTTGTCGTTAGGTTCAGGTTTCAGTGTCCAGTGGAAGCATGTTTTTTTAAAAAAACATTACGTTTTTTAAATGTATATCAACAAATCTGTGACGGACTAAATCGTTGCAGTTTTTAATCAAAATGTCTGTTAAGACAGAAAATTAAATAAAAAACGTATCATTTATCCATTTAGAATTTCTTTAGTATTTAATTAATTTCAATTTATTCACTTAGAGATAAATAAGGTATATCTATTTACCTAATTTAATGTCAAATGATAAAATTCCGATTCTCTTACAAAATAATGAAACTAAAAACCATAGTACGCAACGCCATTTGCAAAGCTAATATATCCTTACAAAATAATCAATAACAGATCCAATATCATACCCACGTCCCACATATCGTAAATACGGAATAGTCGCTACTGTAACATAAAAAACACCACAAAACCAATTCTCTTTACTCTAAAAGCATCCGAACAAACTTGTAGTAAAATATTACGTGCTCATAAACCCTGTACAATACGGTACAGCACTCGCTTCGATTATCTCCGGTATTTGTCTGTACTTTATAGCGGTACCTCGCAATTTTATGGGCTTTCGATATTATTTCGCGTATTTTTTCCGCTATGGACTACCGCGACGCGCTATCGAGATGATGTTGTATGGATACGTCTGTTTAATTGTTACCAAGGAGCTGTTTTTTTTTTCAAAAAAACATGTTTTATTTAATGCACCAAGCGTATATGCAGTCCCTTGATGCTGAGCAGTTCATGTGCCTGTAATTTGCCAAACCCAAATTATACAGTATTCCTACGTGAAGCCGATCACAGTATCTATCTGTTACTGCCGCTAAAGACTGAGTTGAGAAGAATTCTTTTTGGTATCTACAAATAAAGGAATAACGATAGAGAAACTAAGTTCTCTCCTATAATATCAATTTAAAGCTACTATGTTCTGGTCTAAGTGTAAAGTCTACAAAGACAATTCAGATTAGGTCTCAGGCGCAGAAACTAATTTTTGACCGATTTCAGGGAGAACTGTTGTCGTATTCTGGTTTATCATATCTGTTTTATCATATAAGCATGAGCAAGAGTAAGATTGACGTACGCACAGGAGCTTGTAGTCTACTAGATGCTGCGTCACTGTCACCCATAGTCATCTCGAACCAATACCTGAAAGCGATCACAGATGGGTTGTCAATCCCGAAGAAATTTCTTTTAGAGGAACGCACAATACTAAGGTATTCTCCACACTCGAAAGTGTGATATGATCATTACTTTCCGCCATCAAAAATGCAAATGCAAAACAAATTCACTGCAGGATTTTCGGGATTACCAAATCACTTCCTGATCACTATCACCCTATATTACTAGTCGTACGACCAAACAAATACGATTATAAAAAAAAAAAAATATTATAGGCGTATCCCCATTTCCAAACATACCCTTACGCTGTCCTCTACAATACCACTTCAGCCTATCGGGCATTTGAAAAATGTTAAAATCACCCCAACCCCGGGTCGTAAACTAGCCCGCGTCCGGGCCAATTAAATATGAATGTTCTGCCCCACTCTCATTAATACGTGAAATTTTTACTCCGATAAACCCTCTTTTTTGTTTATATTTGTGCTTTTGTGGCTGGATAGGTCAGTGCGGTCTCTGAATTATAAATGTCGGTGTCGAGTGGTTTTGCTACTGTTTTTGTACAAATATTATGTCATAGGTAGTGTAAGTACTAAGGTTGGTGGTATTTTGATTCTAGGTGTAGGGTTAAAATCCAAATCTAGGTACCCTTAATTACACGAAATTCTAATCGTATTGTTTTTTTGTGTTTAACGGTGTAGGAAAATATCGTAAATATGTAATTATCAAGTCTGTGAAATAAGGTGAGTTTTGCCAAAATCGTTCATTCAAAAAGGAGATCGGAGCTCAACATTAGAACATCAATAAATAATTTTAGAACACTGAAATTGCAAATGAGCACGCAGTCCATCTGATCTGCCACCAACTCCATATGAAAAAGTAGTTGTGCCTGAAGTCGATCTCAGATACATAGCAATTCCTGAAGACTATGATGGTCATCTAATAAGTAAGCCGTCATTTAGTAGCATTTAATCACCACCGTCAAAGTATTTTATCCTACATCCCATATAATAATTTACCCTAAAATGTAACAAAACAAATGAATACTTGCAAATACGCAATACTTACTTAGTTCCTATTCATAGAACCTGCCATCTCCAATAACGCAACAACTAGAGACCGTTTGAAACTCATTACGAAAATCCTCATAAATAACACATAATCCTAACACTATTGAACTAAGCTATCGACGACATAAAGTACCATCTCTATTTCTATAAAGCCCATCCTTGTTTGTAATTTTTCAATTTTCCATATACATTACCAGTTATCTATCGAACGCTTTGACTATTGTTGAACAAAACTCGTAATGGAAACGAAATAATTCAATCGTAACGTGGATGTAAAATTTAAAATGTCTTTAGGTACCGATGCTGACAAAAGCTCCAAAGATTTAATCCCTATATTGTTAACAGAAATCCAATTTAAAATTCCATACAAGTTTCGGACTAAGCTTGATTGATTGTACCTTAAAAAGTAGAGAAACACCCTGCAACTTAAGTGTTTTATAAGTTCTAATGGCATTTTGGGAAGGTATTTAAAAATGTTGCAGCTGTTTTATTGGTAATATTTCAATTGGATATAAAAATTTTTGGAGTAACATTTATGCGCAACTTGTAGTAGATCGCATTATACTAAAAATACTTGATCGTCATTAAGAGGGTTTCGTTTCTTTTGTAATGTTTGTGAATTAACTTCACACAAACACAAATACTTTCATATTTGTGTGTGTGTCTTACGACACCTGTTACATAAAGATAGAGAGACTAATGATTGGGTATTCAAACACCTACAATACCTACGGCCTACATAGACTTATACTAACACTTACTCTATAATATCTACACCAGATTAAAAATACATTCGGGAGATAAGAAATTCCCTGTGATTATCATGCCAACGTAGTCGAAATGTAAAGAATTCTACCAACTTTAATATAAACCTCAGGCTGATTATATGTATACATAATATAACAAGTATGGTACTTAATACCTAACTAATACCTAAATTACAATGCTGTACAATCTTTATTTACTCAGTCAAATAAATTTCAGGGTTTATATTTAAAGAACATCAAATAGGTCAATAAAATACAAATTAAAGCCATTTTACTAAAGAAAATACGATAGAATAGCTGACATTTCCAACAATTAGCTTCGATTCTACCTACATTGTAAATTTCGTGGAATCACGAGCTTAACGAATGGTATTATTTAATGAATCGACCTTTAGAAGCCAATTACGCACCTTTCTTGTCAAACGACTGAATGAACCATCTTTGTATTTCAGTTTCATACCTCATTTTGTCTTTTTGTTAAAAGCCGTCTTCCGGTGGACAATTGCCAAGAATCGAGCTGAAGAGATCGTCTGTCCTCTTCAAACTTACAGCTGTAGCGTATGTCTGTCTCGTTTTCTCACAGAGAATTCCCTGAATGAAAGGACCTTTTCATCGTTTTGCAATACCGTTGGCTGAACCAAGTAGTAGTGAATATATTTACCAGCCCCGGGCTGAGTGGTAATGAGGGATCTTCTTGATATTTAGATGGGGTCAATTGTCATTGTACGCTTTGAATACAGCTGTTTGTAACTCCATTTTAGAATTGTTTACGATCCTACATTGTGTATGTGTAATGTGTGTAGGTGATAAACAGTTCCATTGCTATATTTCTTATGTCTACCTATTTATATTTGCATTTGTCTATCCTTAACTTTAATGAATAGAAAATTTTACGTATAAGTAGGTAATAAGTTTCGGTAGAATTTTAAAGAGACAACCTTTTTATTCTCGTTGAATAATTTATCTCACTGTGGTTACCTTAACCATTATAGCAATTAAAAATTAATTTCTTGTACACACATAACTGAAAAATTAGAAATGGCGTGCCTGGGGTTTACACCTGGGACCCGTGATAGGCGCAGTTTCAACCACTAGACTATCACTGCTTTTGATATCGACAATTGACATAATAATATATACAGAGGTTATATTAGGGACATTTTAATAGTTACGAAAGCTTAAGATGGTAGAACCCTTTGTGGTTCGACTCCGACGGCACCACCTCCACACCTATTTCTACCTAATAACAGCAATGTTAGGCGCTGCTGTGTTCCATTTTGAAGGGTTTGGTAAGGGAGACGTACTTTTCCGAGGCGATCCAGTTTAGTCCTCAGGAGTAGCGGCGCATCTGTGGCCGACCTCAGGTAGAAATATCTAACCCTATCTGAAGTTGTTTACGGATGTCGATCGGCGGCAGTAGCCACTTACCATCACGTGGACTGTATGCTCGTCTGCTATATTATATATTATAAAAAAAATAATCGTAAGCCACATTCCTGTTGTGTTCTGTTAGAATGGTTCAAATATGTCCATTAGGGTGTCCCAAGCTAGTATGGAGAAATTTTTTTTTGCAAATTTTGACACGCATACCCTCTATATTTTTTCCTTTGGACCTTAAACATTTAAATATAAAATATTATTGCGATAGGATAACGGTAACCCGTGCCGACTTGACGTCAAAGTTTAACTTGAGAATTTGTACTGGGGTTGCTATGAACAGATTTTCAAATGTATGTTTCTTTACCCAAATAACATCCAAACATTTAAAAATAGGTATTATTTATTATTAATGTATATAGCAATAACATTTTCGACACATATAACTTATTTATATGTTGTTCAAATTTCCCTATTATCGTCAGAAAATCGCTCCATTGTTGTAGGTATATCCCCGAGTAATAAAAATTGGTTTTATTTACACCATGAAGATTATTCATTAATTTAATCACTCTTTCAGCGTAAATAGCGGAAACTGTTAACTATTTCAAGTTTTTAATCGTATTATAGCATTTAGAAATAAAATATTACTTCGTAAAGATGGAGCATCTCTCTTTAAAAATTGAATAGTGACGATCAATTTTCAAGGAAGTGAATAACACTTGATTGTGTTTAATAGTTATTATAAAACTATCCTTGACAATGTAAACTCTAAGCAAGAAGATATAAAATAAACTTCTAATTAACTGTATAATACAGAACATTTTCTATTCAAGAAGTTCTCTAGGATTGGTTTGAATGTATCCCAGGACTTTCTTCTTTTACCGCCAGTCCATTAGTGTTCTCATAAATATGGACTAAACTACATAGTTAGGTTGTTTCAAATAAGTAAACTCAAATTAAGTAATAGGATATATAAAAATATTCACGAGTTTTAAAAGATAAAACAGTTCTGCTTTAGATGGAATATCCCATTTTAAATTTTTTAACTGTTTTGTCCATTATTTTTACATTTCCTTTCTTGTTCGCGTAAAGACAAAAAAATATCTCGTAAAGCAGATTTCAAGATAGCTTTAGTGCTCTTTATTTCGTAAGGTTTCAATGATTTCAAATGCCAATAATTTCAAAGGTATGTCGCCTTTGTCGCAAAAGTATCTATGCCAAATCTTCGACAAATCAGGTGGGTATACGATATAAGCATATTAAAAATTATTTATATTATGAAGAATAGTTATCTTTATGTTTATCATTATGTTTATAAAACAATATTGTAAGAACTTGACCATTGTGGTATGTTCTGAATTAGTTATTTGATATTGTTCTGACTGAGAACTATACGCTAGAACAAAGTGTTTTTAAATATATATAAATCATTAACCAATATTACAATAAAGATTCGAAAACAGAAAAATCTTTACTTATTTAAAGTAATTATCAGTTAAATAATAAAATGTCATTGACTTAAAGGAACAGGTCCCAATGACAACGTATTTTCTAGGTATAGGGTAACGAATGGCAAACCGAGCGCAGTGGATCGGCTGCATTAGGGCTATTTTTCGGCTTTTCTATAGTACATATATAGTTATTTAACCATAAAATCTACTCGTATACATACTTTCATTTACTTATTAATGCAAATACTTTTAATTAACGTAATAATCAGAAGTTTCGAGTGCACTAAAATTTTAGGCATGCGGTGGCTCTACTGAAGCCAGTACTGAAATGTTCAGATGCAAGTCGGCACGGGTTCCCATGGCTTAAATTGCAAAATATTTTATTTACAAGTGTTTTGACACAAAAGGAAAAAAATAAGAGGGTATGCGTTAAAAAATAACAACTTTGATTTTTTTGGGACACCCTAATGTCCATGATGCATAAACAATACTTTACTACTACAACTAGACAGTTCTCGAAATACGACGGTACGCTTATTATTTTACTAGGAATAAATGTCCTTGGTAATTTATGCCTCAGTAACTTAGGATAATTAAATTTAATATAAGGACGTGACTTGAAAGTTAATGAGAGTATTCTATTTAATAATATTAATGTTAAATCCTAATCCTTTTTGTCTTGTTTTTTATTAAAACAAAAAATATGCTTTCTACAATATTAGGCCCACACTAGGGTTCCATGTGTGGTGCCGTGAACACATACATAGAAGAATACACAAACACCCAGACCCAGAAACAGAAATCTAAATTCATAACTAAGTTATCTGTCTCACCCCGGATTGGACACGGAACCCTGTGCGCGTCAGATCAGTATGGTGACCGCTCTGCCAAACAGATCATCAAAAATTTCATAACTACCTTAAGTAGGTAAAAAAAAATTCACGCTCATATATTAATAAACGCATCGAAAATAATGATTTCAAAACCCACAATTTGAAAAAAATATATGCTACAAATAACTACAAATTATTATGATATAGAACCTAATAAATATCACAATTAAAATTAATAATTATACCTATAAACTTAAAAAAAAAAACAAATCTTTGGGTAAAACACCGGTAATTTCCCACACTTACTTTATATTGAATCTGGCAACACTGGATGTGTATTGTTGCGTGCGCACGAAACCCATAAAGTGCGGCGTGGAGACACAATTCTAGAACATGTTACAACGAACATTTATACATGGAAGCATGGATTTAAATCGATAGATACGTACTGTTAGAGCATCAGTAGGTTTGGTCTGGTTTAGTCCTAATTTAATATTTAATTAATAAATAGGAATTTATTAATTAAAAACAAACGTTTATAAACCGAGAACATTTTTGCTTTACCAAGTTAACAAAATAACAAGTAAGCATACAAATTATAGATTCGACAACAAAAGTGGCAGAGTAACGTTCTTTACAATAGTCGGAAAATAACTGCCCAGAAGGCGATCTACAGTACCTTTTTATACGCCCCTTTATAGTAAATACCCTCATACGACATTTTTTTTTACTTCTATTGACGTTCCTAACACTACATTATAGTGCCATACTATTAGTACTATAGGTAAAATCATCCACTCATGACCAATCTTCCAAAACTCTTCAACTCTTGAAATGTTACAACTTGTTGATTAATTGAGATGTCTCGTGTATTTGCAACATTTATCAAAATTATGAGCGTATTTGAAATTAATCAGGTAGGTACGAATTGCTATAACCGTGAAGGAAGACAGCATAACGAAATCCACACACCCGATAGTTCATTAAAAAAAATGTCTTAAAGATGAATGAAGTCTGCCAATTTACACATGAGCAGGGCGATGAACCTTTCTCTTTTTCTCTTATTCTGACAGGATACCCTTAAACGCTTTCTACACTCACAGCCCCACACTAGGATTTCCTTAGTCGTGGGTGCCATGGACACACACATAGATAAATACACAAACACCTAGACCCAGAAACAGAAATCTAAATCGATCATTTACATATCTGTCTGGCCGGGAATCGAACCCGGGACCCTTTGCGCGTCAGATCGGTATGGTGGCCGCTCCGCCACGCGGGTCGTCAAGTTTGCCGTTTGCCTTGCCGGTATGTTAAGTAAAAGTTAACTAAGAAATCACAAACACACACACACACACACAATACAAAGTTGTTTAATCTTAAACATGCCGAAATCACATCGAAACTAAACAAGAACGCCTCGTGAGCCAGCATGTGAATCCAGTTTACGAGTACATGGGCGAGTTGTGTGCGAACACGGATTGAGATGTCCCTACCCACGCCGCATTGTGTAGTAAGTTATCGGGGCCGGATTATGTTTGTGGTCCTTACAAGACTATAACTATTTCATCCTACAAATGTCGATTTACAGGAATATTTGCACGCGAAACACTAATACTGTTTTGGGTATTTTAACGCTGTTGATGATTGGTATGTTTTGTTACGAAAAAAAAAACATTTATTAGAATATATGAAGTATAGTCCGCGCCAAACTGCTAGTCCACTCCGAATACAGAAACGAGTCGACTCGAATAGCAAATAAATAATAGATATTAGCGGAGCGAATACAGCGCGGTAGTTGCGTGACCCTGCGGGAGTTGAAGACCCTGCGTAAGCCCTTACGTTGCTACGGAATATATGCTTGTAGTTGTGCGCAACAATTTCAAAGCGGACTAGCAGTTTGGCGCGGACTATCTCTACATTAAACAAGTATGCAATCCATCTGATGGTAAGTGAATATGGCCGCCCATTGACAACTGTAATCAACCCCAGATAAGATAACACGACGCGAGTTCGAGCACAGATGCAGTGCTAACTCGGAGGACTAAATTGGAATGCCTCGGATAAGGACCTACCCTTAACACACCCTTCAAACTAGAATGTAGTGCTTAACTCTGCTGTTATTAGGAAGAAATACGTGAGGCGGTGGTGCCTGCGGACGAACCACAAAGGACTTTACCACCATATTTTTTCTGTCACTTTGATTTTCATGTGCTTATTGATCACCACTTCAATACAATGCTACAACACAATATTTTTTTGTTCCCAGGTAAGCTCTCACTCCGAGTAAGTTTCCACCAGTACAAGTATCAAGTGCCCTTTGAATTGAAATAAATTCATTGTTGGGGGAGCAACAAGTGCCCGCCTTGTACCCGCGACCTGTTGTTTAGTTAGGGTTGTCACTACATCAGATATAAATATATTTTATACAGAAATAGTAAGTGAGAACGTAGTAAGTGACTACAATGGTTAATATGATGTCTAAAATCAAACCAAGATAAGAATTGATTTGTTTATGAGGTCACAAATGCGTTGCTACTCTAGAGAATTCAGAAAGAAACGGAAAGGAAAAGAAAAGAAAAGAAAAGAAAAGAAAAGAAAAGAAAAAAAAGAGGAAACTCTTGAAAAATAAAGCCTTAACACTCAACATTTTTCTATTAGGTACCTACCTAATGCGAAATAAATTAATGACAAAAGTATATAATTACTAGCTGACCCGGCAAAGGTTGTGCTGCCATATAAGTAAAAAAATGTTAAGGGTAAACAACCCTTATCACTAAGGGGTATGAAATATAGATAGTAGCCGATTCTCAGACCTACTGAATATGCATATAAAATTTGGTGAAAATCGGTAAAGCCGTTTCGGAGGAGTAGGGTAACTAACATTGTGACAGGAGAATTTTATATATGTATAAGATAATTAATTTTATTACAATTTATGCAACTTATTTTTTATCTACATATCTAACATTACATTCTAACATACCTTAAACTAACGCACTACTAAATTGAATATAAATCACCTAGCACGTGCCAACCATATGAATAATGCAACCCCAAATAATAGGGGTGGGTCGCGCAAACATTTGTCTTGCTGTAAACTCGATAGTGGCTCGTTACAAGTATCAACAAGTTATGTTTTACGTAATATACAGCCTACATTTATATTTTAAAAGTTTCAAAATTCCAAAATAAATAAAAAATGTATTTAGTTTTTTATTTCTTGACGTCACAGATTGAAAGGTCCCTCATCGCAATCTTAAATAACGCCAAAAATTTTAAAGCGTAAACAATAATGACTAAATGGGAATACTTTTTCAAATCTTTTAAAACACAAGACAAGCCAAAATGAAGTGTTAATTTACATTACACTAAATGACATTTCAAAAATGGAATACATGAACGGATGCGGTGATTGTGCTCATGTTGTTGTGTAACGGAAACGCGGACATTTTGTTATGCCACGCCGGAAGCGCCGACATTTCGCGACACACCATTAGTACTGAAAAAATATTGTTTACGCGCGAATATTTAATGACACGTGTTCCACAATGTTGAAAATCGAAGTATACCTTACTAGATCTGCTTTGGGTCCTGAATATTTCGGAATGGAAATAGATATTAGAAATAACAGTAGGTTAATAGGTAGGTAGATAAGAAGACAAGTAATAGAAATAGAAATAATAAAGAAAGCTGCTTTCTCTTGATGACTGCCAGACCCTCAGTAGAGTGACCAGTATCAAAGTGCCTAGGACACGTACAAAATACACAAAACCCATAAAATCTCAATTTCGAGCCCTTAGTTACCCCGGAATCGAACCCGGAACCACTATGCAATAACCGCTCCGCCACGCGAATTGTTCTGTACCCTTACCATGAGTTCTTAGGTTTACACTAATATGACTGTTTTGGTATTTGTTTACGTATTTGCCCATAAAATTTTCATTCAGCGCCCCTAGCGGATTATATCAGAAATTGGAAATTCTACGCCAATACGTAAACAAATACCAAAAGAGTCATATTTGTCAAAACGTAAAAACTCATGGTAAGGGTACTAAATGGAAATTCTATTTAAGTGTTGGGAGTGAATATACCTAAAGAGTTTAAAACGTAGAGCAACGCATTATTCCTAAAAAATTAGAGAACTTTTATTACCTACCTACTTAGAAATTATTTAGATGCATATAGTAACATAATCAGAAGGTCTTTTATTGACTTACTTTTAACGCCCATAAATGGAAAAGTATGACTAAAATCACAAAAACGTTGAATCGAATGATATGTATTTTTAGCCGACACTGAGAAATCGTTGTCTTTCCAAAATTATCATTCATGTGTTTTTAACCGCAAAAACAATTAATCTAGCTAATTCTCACTCAATCAAAACACTTGTTGTTAATATAACGTGTTTTGTTTTCATTGCAATTTATATAACGCTTTCGGGATTGTGGGAGGAATAATTTTATTGTCATGTTATTGTTTGTTGTCTTAACAAAAGTAATCCGTTTATGGAAGATAAGTGTATGGATTCAGGCAGCTGTATGGCTTAACGCCAAACCATCCATTTTCAAGACTAAAACAAATATGTTTCCCAAAATTTTGGTTTATTAGCACAGTAATAAAATGGAAACATTGGCCGCGTACGTGCAAAATTTGGAATGAACTTCCTCCTGAGGTATACCCTCAGGACTATGACATGGGGCTCTTGAAGAGGGGTGTAAAAAGAGCTCTCATTCAAAGTCGGCGATGCATTGGCAACTCCTCTGGTGTTGCAAATGTCCATAGGCGGCGGTGACTGCTTTCCATCTGGTAGCTGGTCTGCCTTATCCTTAGGTTAGAAATAAAAAAAAATTGGAGGTATCAAAGTTTTTCAATTTGTCACGCAAACCTATGGCGTCTTTCCATTTTAATTTTTTTAGAGTTCCGTGTTTGTTTTTTTGAGATAGTACCCACTTTTAGATTTTTAGATCTTTGCCTTAACTTTATTAGGTACCTCTAAGTTTTAAGTTGGAACCCCTCGGATAAGTTTGTCTCCCTTAGCACACCCTTCAAACCAGAACACAGCAGCGCTTAACACTGCTATTATAGTCAGAAATATAAGGGTGGTGCTTCTAGAGTCAAATCACTAAGATGTCTACCACCTCAATCCATTGAAGTTTGCAGATAAACTGCAATAGCATTCGCTACCTTATTACACTGTCAGTAAATTACAATACATTATGTTAAAATTACATTACAATATAAACAAACGCTTAGTTCAACCACGAAATAAATCTCCTGCCAATACTTCAGCTGGAACAAGTGGTGTGATATTAAACGAGCCACGACAATACATTTCCTTACTAGAGGTACAAGTATCTTCGAATCCATTATAGATTGTACCCGATACTAAGAAGCGACTACTAAAATAGCATAGGACAAGCATTATAGATGACAGGAGCTAATGAGTACGCTGGAAAAAAAGTCTAATGATTATTTGTCTTTCTGTGTTATTGATACCTACCAGAATTAACCTAATTAGGAATAATGTACTTGATTTAAAATTATGCTTGAAAATAATGTTTTTTACACTTTTTACAAGGATTATTATGTGTACCTATCATAATAATCAAATTAGCCAAAAACGTATTTTTGCATTTCATTATCGTGAAAATCTAATTAAAGCTCAAATCTAGCATCATTGTCTTTACAATACGAAGTGAACGCTTCAATTTAATTCTTCATACAGTTTATCTACATATATTAAGTACAATCGGTTTAGCACCGAGTATGTCCGTCTGTTCGTGCACTCGTGCAGTCCATTCTTAAGAGCACTCCCGGAATAGATCACAATAATTCATAACCGTTCTGCGCGCTTCGATAATACGGGAATAGGGATAGTGTGAATTGGTCAATAAAACTTTACAACTTTTTAGACTTATAGTCTCACATTAGGACCTTTCCTTATCGTGGATACTGCGTGTGTATCACAAGGCCGAACACAAACACCTAGACCCAGAAAAGAAATCTAAAAGATATATAAAGATAATGTCTAGCTGGACATCGAACCCGGAATCCACTGCGTGTTCCACGGATCCAAGGATATTGAGTGGGCATTGAATTATTTTATCTCCGATGGGATTATGGGGTAAGGAAATGGAGCAACGTTTTAATACTCTTGGCTTCAAGGCTGTTGGCTCTTGGCTTCAAGCTTGGAGTAAACCCCATACTCAGTGGGACATATTATTGCAGTATTGCAGTCTTCCTAACAGGGAACATCTGAGAAATAAATTGGAATGACTCATATAGGTGTATTTTCTTAACGTTTAACCATAAGACTCCAATACTTAACTATATTACAAATACCTACGAGTGCCTACTACCTACCTACCTCGTAAGTTCTACCTCATAAAATAAGTGTTGCGTTGGTACCTCTAGATACGAGTCACACAAGTTAGCTCATAAATCTAAGCAAACGGTAATTATCGATTGATGACTATTTTAACCTATTTACCACAGACCATTCCTCTACAACCGTTCTACAATTTGAACAAAGCAGAGCACAGTAGCGCGTGTGTCCGTCGATTGACAGATATATTGCGTGAGATGAAAGCGCGTCATCTGTGCAATGACGCCGCAATTAAGATGATCAATTAACCGGTATTTCAGGTGGCCACTCAGAAAATGTATTCAAAGTCTAAATCATAGAAATAGCTAAAACTACAAAGTTAAAATTATATGAAGCCTTACAGAAAGGTTATTGAAGTTAATTGTTTGAATATTGTAGTCAATGCTTCATTTATTTGTTATTTAAGCAGCTTAGAAATTGAGTACCTACTTAGTGAATAATTTTATGAGAATAAAATTGTGAGCATTCACTGCCACCAATTAATATTTAATACACTTTTCAACGCGTAAATGTACGAACTAGTTAGTTATATAAGTTTTAAAAATAAATTTTTAGTATAACTACTTTTCAGTAGCACCACCATCGTAGGTATACCTATATGTGAGTTTATTGTATTCTATTTCAAAGATAGATCACCATTCTCAAAGTTCTGTTCGCATACCTCGGCAGTATTAGGTAATACATCTCTCGTCTTCAGATACTACTCCTTTCCTAGATATCGTTAATTAGAGAAGTCCATGGGCGGTGTTCACCTAACATCAAACGATCTGACTCGTTCGTCACATCTATTAAGTAGGTCCTAAGGTACCTTAAAACATTATCTATCTGCCGAGTAATGTATATAACACATTGCGTGCATTCCCTGATGAATTTGGTGGACGCACACCTGAGCGTCTAAATGCCACGCCCTTGCAGCTTGCCGCAAACTCCAAAACTTTACAAAAGTTTGGCTTGATTAGAACAGCTTTCAAACCTACACAAATAAAGTCAATAGCTCTATCCACACTTACTTTGTGATGGTTCGATTAAGTACGTCCTGATTCATAATATCCCATTTAAATAATCCTAATAATATTTAATCATTCTTACGGCACTCCATTTAATTAAATCATTAATTACATACACACAAACTTTCGCTACAAACAAACAAACAAACAAACAAAACACAAACATACAAAAATACATTACGCACACATTTATCACGCACAGGCAACCATCCTTCCCAATTACAATAGAGACACGACTAAAACAATGTAAATGTCATACCGGAAAATCGTCTGTACAGACGCATTACAATGCAAATCAGTTAACAAGACGTGAAGCTTTGTTAGTCTTATCGTAAGCTCTGTGTCAAACAATTAAGAGGCCAGTGGTTCTCAACTGTTGGCAGATGATACTGAATTCTGGTCTTAGATAGGAACATAGATTCTAAACTGGCAGCTACTGATATTCTTAGCAAGAACACAATCCTAATAGTTTTAAATTAAGCGTTTCAATTTGAGGGTCCACGGTTTGATGCCTTCGCCATGTTTTTGTTCACCATTAAAACAAGTATAACAAAATTCTAACACGCATTCAGCTGAATAAAATGAGAGGTACAGTGCTAGGATTCGAACCGCCAACCTCCGAAGTGAGGGACGATTATCAAAATCTGCTTTAGAATATGTTATATTTTAATTTTTTTTCGAAACTATAAATTTGTATTTACATTGCGCTTAGTATAATTATTTCAATATTCAGTCGTACCGATTGTTAATTCCGCTCTATTTTCAGACCAAACAGAAACATTACATTACAATAGAACAGAAACAGACAATACATTACAATGCAAATGAGTTAGGACGCTAACAAGACATTGTTGGCTTGTTAATCTTATAGTTGTAAAGCCGTCTGTATGTCCCGTCAAATAATAGCTTTGTTCTGAAAATCATCTATCACGCGCTTATTAGATGCTTATTAGAGGCTATACATAGAATAATGATGCGAGAGACAATACGGATTATATTACACTTTGTAAATTGGCTGCAATCCATACATGCACAGAGCTGTCTAATTATCTATTGAACGCAAGATATGGATGAGTCTTTCGTAATTATACTGTGAAAGTACTCCTACCTACGTCTACCTTATTTATAATATTATACCTTTGTCCTACCTTTTTTTTTATAATTTCTAGATTTTTTTTATAATTTTAAAGTGGGAGGTCTCTTTTGAACCACTAGGCTATCTCGACTGCAGAATTTGGTAAAATTCATGATTTTGTTAAGAATTTTGTCTTTTACTTACTCCTAGTAGAAAAAATAATTCAATATATTTTTAAGTTCGGTAACACTGTTAATTCCGCTCTATTTAGACGCTTATTAGAAGCTATACATATAATAATGATGCGAGAGACAATACGGGTTATATTACACTTGGTAATTTAGCTGCAATCACATGCACTGCGGGGTGTATGATTAGCTATTGAGCGGATAATAGTGGATGAATCTTTCGTGGTTCAAACGCGAAAGTACCTATATAATTCTACCTTTTTCGTGATATAGAAGTAGTAAATCTTTATGCACTCCAGTGATGTAAAAATGAGAAACCAAATTTCAACGAAAGGGCTATCATTGCTGCAGAAATTTATATATTTCATTATTTTCTTTAACAGTTTACTTTTTACTTGTCCTCAGTAGAATAAATAATTCCTACATAGCTTTGTTCTGAAAAGCATCTGTCATGTGCTTATTAGAAGTTATACATGTATAGAATAATCATGCGAGAGACAATACGGCTTATATTACACTTGGTAATTTGGCTGCAATCCATACATGCACTGCGGGGTGTATGATTAGCTATTGAGCGCATAATAGAGATGGAATCCTTCATGAAATTACCCACATATTTAACTTATTATATCGATGTTACATGTCTTTTACCCGATTGCGGAAGGTAATGTTTCTCGAGCGTATGCGCCTATTTATGCCTATTTTTGGTACACCTGACAGCCCAAACGTCTTGACTAAAGTTGGTTAATCTTCAGTAGATAACAAATCTAATGTAGATGGGAAACAGTGATTACTTCCCATTAGGTTATATACATGTATCTTTTGAAAATCAATACGTTTAAAGCATCTGAAAGTTAACGTGCGTATCGAAATTAATTATAATTTATTAATTATATTTATCAATTATTAAATTAATTATAATTTCGATACGCACGTAATTTCGAAAAACCAGAGGCTCGTGCCTAGGATTCTAATTCATATTTTTTTTAATTAACTTCATTGACTTTGAGAAATAAACGTATAAATTCAGGTACAATCACTATATTTTACTAATTTAGATGTAGGAAACAAGCATGCAGTCCACTGTCATCTGTAATCGATCCTAGATAAGGTATAATGCCTGAGCTTAGTCACAGATAAAAAAATGAATAAAATAAAATATTTTATTGATCTTAACACAGTCACATTTACAAGTCGCAAGAGCCTTGTACTTGGTTCTAGACCTGTGTTACACGTACCCCGCTCATCCACCGGAACTTCATACTTTTGTGTGTGTGTGTGTGTGTGTGTGTGCTTGATGCTTTGCTATAACTGAGAGCTAATCTGTAACGCCTCGGATAAGTATGTATTCCTTACCACCCCAAACCAGAACAAAGCAGCGCCTAAAACTGTAATTAGACACAAAAATATGTAACAAAAAATATGACCTAAAATCATTTCCGACAAAATTTACTTAGCTTCTAAAACTGTTCAACTAATTTAGCTGCCTCTGAACATTTCACAAACAACCCGCGAAATTCCCTTTCACATCGTAACAGTCATTGTCCAGAAACCCATTAAAACTGTTCCCATTGAAACCAACAAGAACATTGTCGCTAAGCCGTAAAGCTGTCTGTCTGTCCGTTCGGGCGTAAACAATAAACGCTTTGTAACATCAGGGTGAATCGTAAAGTAGAAAGTAAATTTTATTGTTTTCACTTTGAGTTTTGTTACGTGCTATACGTGAGTAACAGATAAAATGGTAGGAAAGTATTTTACCTTTGACCAGAAATGGGACTTAACAACTTAGTCACTTTTATTGTAAGACATCTGTGGCCGACCTCAGAGCACATGTACCCTTACCATGAGTTTTTACGTTTTGACAAATATGACTGTTTTGGTATTTGTTTACGTATTTGGCCATTCAATTTCCAATCAGCGCCCCTAGCGGATTGTGTCAGAACTAAGAAATCGTATGGGCCCATACGTAAACAAATACCAAAACAGTCACATTTGTCAAAACGTCATAACTCATGGTAAGGGTACTCAAGTCATCTGAAGTGAAGTGTACATCTGAAGTGTTAAATCTGAATGTCAGCTTTCCGTGTCACATCGGTGTGATCGCTGCAGGCAGTTACCGTCAGAAGGACTACAATTTTTACCTGTTTAATTTTTACTTACGTAATCAACTCCTCATCATGCCACTACAGAATAAGTGTCTCCTGTAAAATAAAAATACTTTTGGACATATAATTTTACTACGTTAGCCAAGTGTGATAAGACCTTTGACAAAGATATTTCCTCGCGATGTTTTCTTTCTATAAAGTACCTAATAACGAATTCCGATGTGTACGTAATTTTGTAAAACAAGAGGCATACCAGAAATTCAAATTCTTACTTTATTAATTAGGTACATTCACTTTGAAAAAAGCGCAACAAATTCAACTATCACAATATACCTACATATGCTTTGCACAATAACATTCCCACGCGAACTTTATAAGAGCGTCATATAAAATGGATGTTCAATTTATCCTCTATTATTCCTTGATAGATGCTTCGCTTACATTATTTTATCTTGACAATTATCGCTTCGCTTCCAATACTACGTGACACTAATACCCCGGTATTATGCGGCTTACGCACTGTCCGAGATTTCCATCTATGCTCTATATTTATAAGCGGCATTCATTCATAACGGGTAATGGGTAAACAATCTAAAAAAAATCTATGTACCTTGCACCGATTAAATTTAAATTTAAAGGCAATTTTTTTGTTTAGTGACACCATTTAGACAGACGCCGTTTCAGCACGACATGTCAGACATCGTCATAGTCAAGTCATTATTGTCCCACAGCTGGGTAGGGGTGTTCCAACGAAGTGAGAGGTTTTAGGCTCCACTGCGCTATGTGGAAATTGGTAAAGTTTGCACACCTTTGATAACTTTTTTTTATTTTGACCGACTCTCAGGAAAGTAGGTTTCATTCAGCATTTGAACAAGTGCATATTAATAAGTAATACATACCTACATAACTTTAAAAAGTCAAAGGTGCTCTGGGTTCCAAAATCTGGGGTTTGAGCTTCGAACCCCCGATTCGAACTAAGTTTCGACCACTATGTTATCACAGCATCTATGTCTCATCGAGGCAGACAAAATCATAATAATATTTTTGTCAAATTATTTTGACAAGCACTACCCACGGCTGTATTGTAATAATTAGAAATATGTACGTCAATACACAATATTCAGGAGAACACTATATTGTCCGCCGCGTAACCTGTCTGACACGCTCTATGTCTGTACATGTAAATAAACCCACATATGTGTTAGGTACCAACATTCCAACCAGATTTAGCACCAACAATTGACTTTGTTCGCAACAAAACGGATGCCACGTCAAAGTACTCGCACTTGAAGGATATTAATTACAAAGATGTTATTGTAACGGCTTAGTTTGTGTACGGCTGACAATTCCTAATATAGCTTTAGAAACCAATAAGAAAGAAGAAATAAAAATACGAGAAATATTCTTATTTGACAGAATTTTAAACATCTAAATACAATTTTATGTTACATAATATAATTTTTACATACCTGTTTTATGCCTGAAGAGAAACAAGTTTCTATTTTAAACATAAGATATTCTTAAGAGTATTGTGATCATTTACTTGTATGTTAAATAAATATTTTAAGAATGGGTAATAACCATAGATTAGTAAAGATACTTCGCCGCCTTGAAATTGAATGAAGCCACAAATGGCTTATTTTAGTAAGTTCTTTTTTTGAATCCTTGACAAATAAAATCATTTTTAGGGAAAATTTACGAATAAATAACTAATTTACGTAATAATTACGTAATTTACGTAATAAATAAATAATTATTTCAAATATTTTAGGGACATTTTAGCACGGAGACCAACGCTAAGCCAAGCTACGATGCTTAGCTTCACAACACGTGTCCAAGACCTTTAGCGCTACTAACTAAATCATAACGGTTTTTATTCTAATAATTACATTCCCACTAACCGTGGGGTGTAAAGCAAATTATGATAATTTACGACCAATTAACTCATTCGGTGGCCACTTAAACGCTCGGATCCCGTGCTAATGGCTTATGTATTTTAGCCACTGTTTATTTATTAGCCGGATTATTATTTATACGGATTATTTCGGGATTATGCCGGATCGTTTTACATAATAATGCGCTTTGATGGTTACGGCCTTATTAAGGAACTAGTGTGGACCGCGTCGTTGGCTGTAAATGTCATTTTAATTTAGGATATAAAGCAGGTATGGTCTAATGGATTCAAATTTCACTTTTAATGCCGGAAGTCCTGAGTTCGAATCGAAGATGCTAGAACCCTTTATGGTTCGACTCCGGCGGCACCACCGCTACATCTATTTCTGCCTAATAACAGTAGCGCTAAGTGCTGCTGTGTTCCGTTTTGAAGGGTGTGGTAAGGGAGGCAGACTTTTCTGAGGCGTTCCAGCTTAGTCCTCAGGAGTAGCGGCGCATCTATAGCGGAACTTAGGTAGGAAAATCTAATCCTATCTGGGGTTGATTACAGATATCCATGGGCGGCAGTAGCCACTTACCATCAGGTGGACTGCATGCTCGTCTGCTTCCTCAAAATATAAAAAACTTCGAATTTTGGGATTTGATTTTACGATTAGTACAAATGTCGATTGGTAGAAAGTACACACATTTTAGTACTTTTATCTACATAGAACTCTTAGGCTTATGTACGTTTCTTTACGATGTCTTCCTTCGATGACTGTGTACTTAACTTCGAAAATCCTAAGTAATTGACTGAGACTTTGATCTCTGACCCATAATAGAAGCCAAAATGCTACTAGGCAATCATTTCCCAGTTGCAAATAATGTCCAACAATGGTAAGGTACAGTAAGTGCATCAGTACTATGAGTTTTTACGTTTTTACAAAAAATATTGTTTTTGTATTTGTTTACGTATTTTCCCACATATGTCCAATCAGCGCCCCTAGCGGACTGTATCAGACCTGATTGGAAATGTATGGGAAATACGTAAACAAATAGGTACATAAACAGTCATTTTTGTAAAAAATAAAAAACTCATACTAAGGGTACAGATGGACTGCAAATCTACTAGCTACGTTACCTATAAAATTCTTTATTTCATACTTCAACCACGGGAGCAAAATTTACAATTTCACTGCAACAAAACCTAGTTTTCATTTATAACTACACCAGATGACATCGCCACCGTCCTGTGCACCTATATAAGTCAACTGGTATTACCCAAGTCAATAAAATGTAGAATTAAAACTGTGGCATATACGTTATAATGTAGAGACGACGCAAAACTATATGTTATTTTTTTCTAATTATTCATATTATCATGTTAGGTTTAATTGTTAAAATTAAATAACAGAATCATATCATTGTTTTAAAAAGGATATTATAAGAAGCAAGTAACGAGTATACATTTATAAGTAGGTACCTACATAAGAGTAAACTATAAGAAATCTATAAGAAAAGCTGGGCGTTTTTTATTTAAAAAACAATTAATGAATTCTAGGAATACATACCTACTACATATTACTAAGGACTTCTTTGGGCATCCGCATAAATGTGCTTTTCGTCACATGTACGGTACCTACCTACAAAATATTATCACAATTTCTTTCTTTCTATCTTACATGAAAATAGATTGCGCGAAAAATCGGGCGTCATTTACAATTCCATTCTTTAATAGCTCGGTTTATATCCAAGTATGCCCTTATTGTGCGGGCTATTTTCGCCCACCGTCAGCGACACGAAACGTCCACTTTCATTCATAACCGCTATTCCTTAGTTAATTCTGCACTGCGAAATATAAATATCTTATACCTACTAGCACGATTAGTATAGGTAGTTATATTTTATTCATATTGCTACGTTTTATGGATGTAGAACTGTACTGCTTGGACTAATGAAAATAATGTTTAAAGCTTTTTTGGAATTTTATAAAATTTGATCATGTAGATATATAAAGTAATTTCTGAAGGTGGTAAGAACCTTTCATTGTTCAACTATCAGCACACTTATTAATTCTACGCTGTTAAGTGCTACTGTGTTTTGTTTTGTTGCATCTTGCGTTGTTACGCCAGAGGATAAGTCAGAATGCCTTCAACATGCATGTCTCCTTTACCACATCCTTCAAACCAGCACACATAAGCGCTTAACCCTCTTATTATTAACCAAAAATACTGTTATAAAGCAGAAATAAACATCACATTTTTGGCACAATTGTTTAGCAAAAACCCACAGGTTATACCAAAATGACATTTTCGTTAAAAGAACCCGCTTTGACGCTACTTCGGAACGTATTTTTGGCAAACAAACAATAATTATACACAGGAATCAACATAGATTCCGACATATAGGTACACATTCCTTTATGAAGCGACACAAAGTGTCTCTTAATTTCGCCCCCCTCACAGACGAGCTTTACAAAGTTGTATCTGTTATGTAGCGTTAGCAAAATAGGGTAATTTTAAGAAAATGCAGATAAGTGCATTAATTATTCCTATTACGTGACGAATAAGTAAAGTTGTTGTTGTGTTAAAATAATTCATAAATGTTACTTTCGTCTCTTACTGTTTTTTTTTGTTAATTGTTAACTTTTAATTTTTTTTCACTTTTAATATAAAATCAATAAATTTAGGTACTACATGCTTTAACACACTAAATGTGTCACAAGAGTTTGTTATTCTTATGGGCTACGTCTGACTCTCAATCGATGTCAAAAAACACATCAATCTTATTAGGTACCTATATTTAACATGTAAGTAACATAAAAGAAGACAGGAATCCTACATTTAGCCAATCATAGATACATTGTTAATCATGTACACTTAAAACCACCGCAATCAAAATATGACGACGAAAGTTGCATTATTACCTTCATGTATTCTAAATTTATGTAATGAAATATAAATAATATTAAGTTTTTTAAAAAGAACCTAGAAAATAGCTATAATGAACAACGTGTATTCGAAACGATGGCCTATACATTACATAGTAACATTTTGTTTAACACAATTCGGTCAATAAAACATATTAATTATTACATAAATCTAAAAGCTCTTAAAATGTTTTGGTTTAAGCCAGAAATTCTATTTTATTTTAACTTGTAACAATTTATTGTTGTTTAACGAAATTTGTCGTTTCTGACCACCTTACGTTGTTGTTTACTTACATTTATTATGTTTTAAAATGTAAGAATTATGTTTACATTATTTTCAATGTTGTTTTATACATTTTATTCGAAGCGTTTTATTTTAGGCACACGAACAAACGTTAATGCAAGTAATTTATTATTATAATAGTTTACACTTGGATCCATTATCACGATGCAAATAAACTCGGTCGTTGAAGGAACACAAAAATACTGTTTATTTGTACATTTCAGAAGTAATTATCATAAGTGGAGTTAAAGGAATCTTAAAGACTATCTAGTGCAGAATGTTCTATATGTTTTACAGTTAGCATACCTACCTACACACAACTAGACTTCACACAACTTTGAGAACTTTTTTTCTCGGTCTTAGTTTCTAATAAGCACGTGACTTGGAAAAAGCAGAGGCAAGCCAATGATTTCAGACTTAAATGCCCCGATTGAGGAGTCAAGTTTTAATTACACTACCACTGACTCCAGGTGTTATTATAAAAAAAATCATCATAGTACTTTTAATTTTCTTTATTTTTTCGCTGTCGGTACGGGGAGGGTGTGACACAAAGGGCCGACTGCTCTTCCTCCTCTACTTTTTGGTCGCTTGTCCCCCTGTCCCCGCTGTCCTATGCGATGTTATTTTTGTTTTTCATTCCACCTTGTGTGAGCGGATCTTTAACGAAGTGTACTCCCATCGTGTTTATCGGAGTATTATGGATTGGGTTGGATATGAACGTAACTTTGTGGTTTTATTCGCAAGTAGGCGTGTAGATTTTCCATACTTGAAAATAATTTTCTTTGCGTTTCGTTGTGTAATCGAAATTGTGAATAAATATGATGAGGAAGCGTGGTTTTAAATTTGGTTTCTGGCACAAGGTTCGAGTCTTAAGCATGCACATCTGATTTCGGAGTTATGAGTGTATTTGCAATATTTATTGCCCATTATATTCTATAACGGTAAAGGATAACATTATCTATACCATACTTATGAACCCTAATGAAAGCTTTTATGTTAACGAGTGTTTTAACTTTTAAGAGGGATTTTAGCTTTATTTCACGAGCTAAGTTGGATACATAGTCAAATGATATACAATCGTTAAACGTTGAAGTCATCATCATCGTCATCATCATCATCACCAACCCATTACTGTCCCACTGCTGGGCACGGGTCCACCGCGCTGGCCAAGTGCGTATTGGTAAACTTCACATATCTTTGAGATTTTTTTTTATAAATCTCTCCGGCATGCAGGTTTCCTCACGACGTTTTCCTTCACCGTTTAGCAATTGCTAATTTGTTTCTAATACGCACATAAATTTGAAAAATCAGAGATGCGTGCCTGGGATTTGAACCTCAGACCTCTCGATCGATAGGCCGAGTTTCTTGTCCACTAGGCTATCACTGCTTAAACGTCCCAACGTCGAAGTAACAAGGTTCAAATACCAGACTGCTTTCTAAAGTTTTTGTTCTATTGCGATTTTTCCAAGTTAGTGCATTTGTGTAAGTTCTCTAAAAAATCAGAATGGTCTATCAATCCGCACTTGCTCGGCGTGATGAACTGTGGTTATCTGAGCGAAGACCTTTAGTTATTAATTAAAACAAAGGGTTGATGACAAAGTTGGTAGGTTTACATATTGTTTGAAAGGTGGTAAAAAAATGGGTCAACCAGAAAGATACTAACGCCAAAACTATTTTTTGCATGGCGTAGCTTGTGTTTCAGTGGAAGAATTTTTACCTACGTTGGCTTACTTACATCGGTAGGTAGCGAACATTTTGGTCCTCAGGAGAGCAACATCTCTGTGAACAGCTTCAAGTAAAATCTCTGTTCTGTACCGAGTTGGTTATATGGCCATAAACGGCTGTGACCACTTAAGTAGGTACAGTACGCGCCAAACTGCTAGTCCGCTCTGAAGTTGTTGCGAGCAGATGTAGTAGACTCATTTCTATATTCACTGTGGAATAGCAGTTTCGCGCGGAGTAGGTATACCCAGGTAAGTAAGTACCTTAGCAGACTGCATGCTCGTTTGATACTTCAATCAGAAAGAAACTCTTTGATCAAATCAATAGACTTCTCAACAAACCAATAACCATTTACTGAACTTATTGATGAAGGTAGATAATATAGACTTAACGCCTGAAACGCTCGAATCAAAAGCCCGTCTTTTCAGCCATCAAAAAATCTCACAACGACATTTTCATACAAAGCGGACCTATCTATTTCGAATGAAAGCACCGAACTGAGAATAAGGGAAACAAAATGTGTACAGACGAGACTAAACATTTCCAAGACGCTTTTGGGGTGGTGATGGGGGGTAGCGACCCCCTTTCACACACATATACCGCAAAGTTGGGTGCAAAGTTAGTTATACATATGAGTATTCGAAAATGGGTCTTAGTGCTATTGAAATACGGTGGTGACGACGGCAAAGGAAAACTTGGTGTCCCGATAAAACTGTTACACATAGGGCTGGCAACAGTTTTTCGTTCAGTTATTATAGTATTTTTAGATAGTTATAAAATAGAGTGCATGCAAAAACTGCAGGTAGTTTTTTAAATCCAAAATTTTAAAAAGTAATAGATACGAGTAGGTGTCAAAAATAGTATCTACATATGTTAGTTAGGAATTTTTTTTTTTTGAATACTTTCACCTACTAACTACTCTACAATACTACCGAGGTAGGTACTCTACAATAAATATATTATGTGTTTCATATAACATTCATATATTATTTCATGAAACAAAATAAAAACATATTATCGAAAAACCTTTTTAACAAAGAATTACAACTGACTTCTCAATTAGAACTAAAATATCTATAGGTAGTAAATATCTATGTACCCAGGTATATAGGTATTTTTGCGTTTACACATAAAGTCAGTTTTCTACATGTTAATAAAATCATACGCAAGCTTTAAAGCTATTGAAACATTTAAAACTATATTTGCCTATATCTCGTATAGCCCATAAGAACATGAAATAGGTAGTACTACTATACTACTACTGTACTACCCTAAAACTACTATTATACTGAGCCACAGTCCAGGCGGATTCAGCGATTAGGTACCTACCTATGTCATCAACCCATTATTGTCCCACTGCTGGGCACGGGTCTCCTCACAGAATGAGAAGGATTAGGCCATAGCCCACCGCGCTGGCCAAATGCGTATTGGTAGACTTCACATACCTTTGAGATATTTTTTTATATAAATCTCTCAGGTGTGCAGGTTTCCTCAGGGTGTAGGAACCTCGGACCCCTCGTTCGAGAGGCCGAGTTTCTTAACTATTGGGCTAACACTAAACATTGTACCTACCTATGTACCTAGGTAGGAACATTGTGATACCTACTATATCTTATAAAACAGTCGACAACCCTAGTTATACATTGTCCATTTATGAAAGAGCTCTGATAGTGCATTACAGTGAGGGTAGTTAGTAGGTGAGGAGGCGGCTCGGGGGGTCGAGATTGGTTTTGCGAGTGTGAGTGTATTTGTTCGAAATCTAAAGGCCATATAATAAGAAACCGTAGCTTGCATGTAGGTAGCTACTTATTTGTTTTGAGCGAATGATAGGTTCTGGATTCTGGTCTTTACGTTTCTGATGTCGTAGTTAGGTAGGTATATTTATCAATATTTACAATAAGTAGCTTATGTATTTTACTTATTTATTGATTTTCATTGACATCAATCTTTATCTTGTCCCACTGTTGGGCTTAGTTACCTCTGAAAAATTGAAGTCCATTAAACTGACCAAATACGGATTTTTAACATTAAAGAAGTCTACCCAATTATTACTAGATACATTGTATCATACCATACCATACTATGATCTCGTAGGTATGAAAAAAACATTATTCGTATTAAAAGTAGGTAGCTACTAATGACATAACCTACCTCTATTAATTGAAGTGAAGTTTAATACCTACATATCAATAAAAGAAAAGATTTTTGCATGACACGTTTCTCACACGGTCATGATACGGTGTAGTGGCTAGGATCTTTTAAATATGAATAAAATAATCATCTACAAATACCTATACAAAAATGTAGGTAGGTACTTTCTTAGTTCACGAGACAAGAAATGAGCCCATCTTCAATTAAAACTTGACAACGCGACTGTACTATAACCAGTCGACGCGAGTGTACCGACCGGATGTCAAGAACAGGTGTAGCTTGACCGTACATTCTACATTTAAAATTCAATTTTCTACACAACAAAATAAGGTCTGCTACACAACAGAATCTGTTTAATACACAGCTCGAGAACTCGTCGACGGATTTTCAATCTTATTCCGATTTCCTACAGTAGAATTTTGAGTGGAGTTTTCGTACTGTTGTAACGATAATTAGCAATGAGATTTGTACCCGAGTTATTAAATCATATTTTTATTGGCGACTGTTATAAATAGTAATTTTTAATTTCGAGTTGTAAATTTAATAATGAGGCAAGAAAATAAGCGTGTAGGCGGTTAGTAACCTAGATTACTTTTTAATCTTATCTTTATATCTATCTGGTTTCTATTATTTCGTTTGTGACAATGAGAGTTAGTTTATAAAATTTAGGTCATTGTAATTTTAAAATTAGAATTAGCAAAATAGTCTCTTTTAAAATATGACTTTCAACACTTTCAAACTTTAAAATATGAGATTCGTTCTAAATTCAAACTCGTCAACGAGTAGGTATAGTTATCGCCAAACTATTAGTCCGCTCTAAAGTTGTTGCGAGCAGGTGTAGTCATAGGTACCTACAATTTGCAATGGCGATGCGATTCATTTCTATATTGAGAGCGTACTAGCAGTTTTACGCGAGCTATACAACAGTCAGAAACATAAAATTGTTATAATTTATTTTATCCATTTGCTTCAAATATTTCAAATAATTGACAATTCAAATTTCGCAACAATTCGAAATTCAAACGATTCTTAAGTGTAACTACCTACTATTACAAAATTTAAAATTGGAACAGCAAATTTCACGTCGAAATGATTGACAGCAGACCTAATCCAAACAAACGGTTCTAAATTTGATCTCGCCAACGCCAATCCGACAATAGAGCATTCCAATTCGGTGCGCTATTGTTGTGTAGAGCGTTCCGATTGGCCGTGGGGCACAATGGGGCACGCCCCACACAATGCCTATTGTCGTTGGAGCGCCGCCCAGTGAGTGGAAAATGTGTGGAATTTCCGGAAATAATCACGTTCAATTCTGAGAAATTCTGAGCTTTGAGAAACAATGGGTGTGATTTTTAGAAAATCGTTTTTAGACATACATTCTTTGAACTAAGTCTTGAACAGTGTTCTATTGTTATAATCAATATGTGACGTAGATTAAAGATAGATGAATTGATTGATATTTGTTTGGATCCCTGTTTTTGTCATTGTTGAGCATTCTCCCCACAAAGAGGGCGACCTGAAGCATTCACTACCACGTTGCTCTTATGCTGGATGATTTGTACCTATTTTCCTAAGACGAATGAAAAAACCAAAACTGGGATTTGAACCCTGAACCCTGAAGACGAAATCATATCTCTGTTAACTAGAGCCGTATGGTTAGTCTCTGCTTTATAATAACAATGCTCTACTGCGCTGCAATTAAACGCTGAATTGTATCTAAAGGTTTGAAAGGTGTGGGAACGAAAAGATATTTAATAATTATACATAGTTTAAAAACTAAAAACCATGCTAAAATTGCACAAGTAAAATCATTAATGCTGATTCCTGACGATAAAAAATATTAAAATCGTGTATTGTCATCGGTTCTTGATAATTCTTCAAAATTTTAAATTAATCGAATTCAATTTTTAATTTTTAATTAATCGGTAAACCCGTTCAAAGTGGGTAAAAATCGAGTTCAAAGATTCCGTTACATACATACATACAACCCAAGCTAATAAAAGCGTGCTAAAAATAGCGTTCCAACATAGTCCTTAGGAGTAACAACGTCACTAGCCGACCTCAGATAGGACTCTACATAATCTATTCTACGGTTAATTATGAATGTCCACGGGCAGTAAGCACCATCAGACGAACTACATACTCCATTGTTAATTATATAATTACAAAAAACATACAACCAGATTCATCGGATCTTTCCGTGTACCTACCATAACATTCGAATAATCAAATCCGAGCACTCGAGTTCATAAAAATATCCCCAACGCAAATGGTCCATTAGCTAACTAATCTCCGTTTGTGAGCTAATATTTTGTCCAGCCCCATGTCCGCTACTTAGTTTTTAGGGTTCCGTGCTCAAAGAGTAAAAACGGAACCCTATTACTAAGACTTCGCTGTCTGCCCGTCTGTCCGTCTGTCACGAGGCTCTATCTTTGGAACCGTAATAGATAGACACTTAAATGTTTAAAGGTGGCCGCTATAACAACAAATATTAAAAATATATATTTTTTTTTGTAATATGGAAGTAGCAGACGAGCATGCAGTCCAATAGGGTTAGATTATTCTACCTGAGGTCGATTCTACCACCTTTAAATAATGTAGGTAGAGTTTAAGTTGAATATAAAAAAGAAAGGGTCCTCATACGACAAACTGGTATTCGGTATGTTTCGAAATTAACTATTGAAAGGCAGACAGTTCTACATATCTACTAGATATTCTAAAAAACTAAATTTTAGTGGTACGGAACCCTCCGGGTGTGGGTTCGACTTGCACTTGGCCAATTATTTAAAGCTTTTACGTAAGCTTTTTGGAAAGTAAGTAGACGCTTTTACAGCACTTAGCGACCCGATATATTTTTCAGTTTTTTGTAAAATGACTTTATTTTCAGTTAACGGCACGCTAATGTGTTTCGTTGCTTTAATGATTATTAAGATGTCGCTTAGGATAAGTGGATGGAAGGTGAGCGATTGAGGTTTTTGTTTCAATCTATTTTACTTTTTAGTAGATAGGTAGCTAAATATAAGATAATGTATCTATGTAGTTACATTATAAAAAATAGGTATTATTTTTAATTCTAGTAGTAATGGTAATGAAAAGCATTGACATCGCCAGTGGTACAGTGATCGGAAATTAGTCCTCCCAATTTGGGAGTCCCAGGTTCAAGTCCCAGGCACACCCCAGATTTTTTGTAATTACCTATCTACTAAATTAATTATCGTTTAGGTACTATGTCGATGAAGAAAATATTGTAAGCTAAACGCCTGAAATTAGGTACCTACCTAATTAAAAAAAAATTCAAAATTGTGTGAAGTTTACACTTGACCAGCATGGTGGTCCAAATCATTCTGAAAGGAAGTCTTGCCCAGCAGTACAATAATGGGTAGGTAACTATATTCCGCGCCAAACTGCTAGTCCGCTCTGTTGTTGCAAGCAGGTGTAGCCATACAATTTGCTATGGCGACGTGACTCATTTCTATATTCAGAGCGGACTAGCAGTTTTACGCGGACTATAGGTAGGTATATTATTATGAACCAATAAAACCACATAGCAACACATCGTTATCTACCTATATTACATCCCTTTACTATTTACTTACACAAACCTATATTTACTAACCACAAATTACTCCGTCGATACCAATATAACATACAAATAACAGAAACATATTCATATCATTTTGATAGTAAAATTTAATAACAGCGTTAAATTAAAGGAGAAACTGACATCAAACGCCTTAAAATTGCTACCGATAAAGCATTTCGTTCGTAATATTATGTTACAGGCGATGTAAGGACCTACTTATCAAAATTTGTTAATATGTACAAGTAGAACGTAGAGGAGGAAATAAATAGAGCTCTAATTAAGTAACTCTTAACATCTGAAGTAGGTAGGTAACTATTTTCATACATACGTGTGTTAGTCTTTTTAAGTATATATAAACCTTAATAGAATGATAGTTAAGCTAAATAAACTTACTTTATGTCTTTATGTGATAAAATTGTTGCAAAATACAGTTAATTCCATGCGAAAATATTTGCAAAACTATTGTTGGTTACAAAGACATTGGCACAACGATGGGCCGTTGAATTATAGGTAGATTAGATAATTTTAATTTCGTTATTACTTTAGCAGTCTATGTAATTACTTCGTCGTAGGTATACCTACATATGCCCATGTTTTGATATCTTTAGTTCGATGAACTACTAATTAAAGTGCCTTTACTTCTTACAGGATCTTCGTGATGAAAATGTTCATCTAAATTAGATCGATATAGGTTACCTACCTATATACCTATGTCATGTACCTTTAAATTATAGAAACTACAATAGAAAGTATGTATTATTACTGTCCCACTGCTGGGCTCTTCTCTCCTAAAGTTAAAAGAAAAGTTTAAGCCATAGCCCATCAAACTGGCATTTCATACTTCATTGAGCCCTTTTTAGGTACCTTTATATAGGTTTCTTCATAGGATCTACCATTATATGAGCAGGTTATTGGTATTGTAATTATAGATATAACTTGACATATGACCGGATTCTATATAACTTACAAAAATTATAATTAAAGATATGACTTACAAAAAATTTACATATGCCCAAATTTGAACTCCGGACCTCCAAAGTGGGTACCTACTAACTTCATTGGCCATACTAAGATTATCCCATTAACCGACCAAAACGACCTGTGAAACTTACCTCGACCTCGCCCTTATTTCCTAAGCAATAAATGTCAAATTATTTACTGAACATTGTATTGTGATTTGCACTGGCTACCTTTATATGCAATTTTAAGCAACTAAGGTTATTATCATGATGTCAATAAAGACTATTTTCATTTACGTGCTCGTGATATAGAATGGCTCGTTTTCGTTCACTCCGTCTAATATATCTTTAAATGACTTGTCATACTTCTAGCGAAGAAACGATAAAGAATTCTTGTTAGCTTATAACAATTAATATAAATATATTTTTTATTTGTTAATAACATGATGCTATCAAATTCTCTATGTTGTACACAGGTAATTTAAATTCATACAATTTTGCAGATATTTATGATTCGATTCCTACCCGAGGTTAGCTACATAGGTACGCGTTGCTACCTGAGGACTAAGTTTAAACGCCTCGGAAAACGAAATATGTCTCACTTACCACATCCTACAAATCGGAACACAGCAACGCTTATTACTGTTTGTCATTGTTGATTATTATTCAGATGTAGGTGGCCTATGGAATCGAACCACAAGAGGTTCTAAATTTAAAATTTTTATAATAAATAGATAGATAATTTAATATAATAATTTTCTCCTACATACTTACATACATACTTGTGTAAATGTAGGAGAAATTACAGTAAATATCACACGAATACGTGCGCCTGTGTTCCAGGCAATATATCTTATTCACTAGCTCTTCGCTTATCGCTGGCAATACAACAAACCCCGTCAATGTTTGAAGACACCATCAAAACGAAGTTAGTTTGTGTGGGTTATGAACGAGGGGGTGAAATGAACCCGTTATCTCGGAAGGGTTGAGGGTTGTATTGAACGAGATATGGAACAATCTCAAAGTTTGCGAGTAATTACGATCAAATGAAGATGGTTTTGGTGTAAAGATGTTTATGTTTTGAAGGGAGGTTTAATATACCGTGCTTGGTTCATATTGTGAAATGTTAATGAGCTATCTAGGTAGGTATACTTATTGTGAATTATTATTTATGATTATTTATTTGTAAGATAGTCGAATGTATTGATCTTAAGAACTGGATCGATTTCGATAAAACTTTCGTTTAAAAAAATTGCTAATTTGATTTATTTGTCGCAAAGATATTGACGATTTTGCATGTACGATAAGTACCTACCTATATAGAGCTGATATATTAGACAGGTTCTGTTCTACCTAACTTCAGTACCTAATCAAAACAATTAGAATATAACGATGCCCTTACAAAATCAAGTATCTTTTACAGTAAAATAAGATAAGATTAGTAGACACGTAAAGGACACACCTACTTGCTAACAGTGGGTACATTAACTTTACTCTTAATTTAGATAAGTAACATTACTTAGTACCTAATTTAAAAATAGGCAGATAGGTAAAAGTATCTAATGGTACTTAGACAATACACCAATACGTAGACAACGCCGTTAGTAGGTAGGTACCGATAGACAGGTATCTACCCATATGGATATGTTAGGTAGCTATCTATATAGCTAGGAAATACCCCACCTATTATCGTCGTACGTGACAGCTCTAAGAACGCTAAACAAAAGACAGAAGGACTAAAAAGACTAAAACAGTCACCTCATGGCACGGGCGCGGCAACTAATTGGCGTCACTTAGCGCGTCTATCTATTTAAAGATCGAACAGCTTTGAATCCAATCCGCCATTGCATTTCCGCCTCCGGTTCCTTGCCTTACCATCACAATCGCCCATTCCATTTTATACTCGATTCTCTAATCGTTGGAGTTAATCGATTTGTTTTGTTAGCTAATTAAGAATTTGTTTCTGGAATGTAGAGTTTTTCTAGCTAGAGGTCATTGGCCTAGAACTCTATGCCTGTGTGTAGGTAAAACCCACGCCAAGAATTTTCTTTTTTTAATGTACACCTATATAGGTAGAAATCCCTAGGCTTGGGTTGGCTTAGGTTAAGATATGTTAAGGTTAGACTCCGCTGAAACTAATAGGCCTCAAATAGCGGAGCTACGAAAATAGGCACCTACCTCGCAGTGGTGCTATGAAGGGTTCAACCTTTCCAATCAATAAGATGAAGAATACACGACAGAGATTGAATCTTTAAGAGTGTAACAAAACTGTAGATACCAATCGACACATTTTAACTTCAAACTAGTTGTTAAACAGGTCTGGCCCTAAAATATCTTAATCAGTTCTAAAGGTTTAATAAGATACAACGGATACCTATCCCTGTATTAAAATTTGAAAAATCTTTTATTGATCAGCTGTAATATTATATGTTGTAATATAGATAATAATCACGTTTAATGACTTTATTAATTAGTTAATGCTACTGATTCGGGAAGATATGAGGCATGGGACACAGGAATTTGTATCTTTTATCTATTTTGTAGTTAAAATACCACAGATAACATGGTATTATGAGTTGTTATGTAAGAAGAATCGGGCACCGCTTTTACTCAGGTTAAAAAGTTAGTAATAAAAAGTTCTAATAAAAAGTTATTATTTCAATGGATAGGTAGGTAAAAAGGTAGGTACAAACTCATTATATATAATAATCATTCATTCCGTTTATTTTTAAGTAGTAAGCAAACAATGCTAGGTAC
The DNA here is from genome assembly GCA_014595695.2 of Epargyreus clarus clarus. NCBI lineage: Eukaryota > Metazoa > Arthropoda > Insecta > Lepidoptera > Hesperiidae > Epargyreus > Epargyreus clarus. The sequence goes on from JACTTY020000025.1 coordinate 2,092,259, forward strand.
TTGATGGTAGGTAAGTAGATGACCTAAGTACCTACTATTACTGCTAATATAAACATCTGTTTTTAACTTCTGACAAGTGTCCTACCTGTACCCTTACCATGAGTTTTTACGTTTTGACAAATATGACTGTTTTGGTATTTGTGTACGTATTTGCCCATACAATTTCCAATTAGCGCCCCTAGCGGATTGTATCAGAACTATAATGTCAGTAATGTAAAATTAAATGTCTAAATTAACAAAATGGCGCTTTATGTTTTGTCTCTTTTTTGCGAACGAAGATATTGTTACGTAAACGTAACTGAGTAAACTCAGTCTACTGAAGCAAACGGGGCAGAATAATGGATTGAGTAAATGTAACGTAAAATTGTGGGATGTTTTGAAAACTCATGGTAAGGGTACTACTGGTCACAAATACGTTGGTACCCCCTGAGTACCTAAGCATAGTTGAAATGTCAGGTAGATATCTATGGATATAAATGACTCTCCTTTCCCACATTTATCGATCCAGAACACGGTAGCGTTTAACACCACTGTCTACAGTAGATAGCTCTAGGTAGAGTTGCGATCATAATGTCAAACAGTAAATATCTTTACAACAAAAATAGATCACGTTTCCTTTGTCCTCAAAACAAAGTTGAACTCTGTTCATTATCAAAACGACATCTGTAACGATCCATCCAATCAAACCAAACGTTACACAATCTCGAGCAGTTCTTAGGAAGTTGGAATAAGGGTCTGTAAACAAAAACAGTGGAAACCAATCAAGTAATTGGCGGGTGGCATCGGTGTCGGTTGCTCCGTCGATAATCTTCGGTTCGTCCATAGAGTGATTAAGAAATAGAAGTGTCATGTGAATAGGAAAATAATTATTAAAAAAAAAATAGAAGTGACATGTGGGTATATAAGAACGATAACAAATATAAAAAATCTTTAAGTAATCGTGATAGTCGTCGGTTGAAATTTGACCTCTCGACCGAGGGTTTCGAGGTTCCCAAAAAAAATCCCAGGCCTCTGATTTTGCAAAGTTATGTGCGGTTTATAAATCAATTATCACGTGAATCAACGTTGAAGAAAATCGCTACTATCCTGTAGTTAAACGTAGCTGTAGGTAAACTGCTAATTTTATTTTTGCATACAAAAGTAAGTTCTAAATAACTGTGGGTCTGCAATCTGCATATGCCATTTCTGATTATTATTAGGTCTACGATAACGACAAAGGGGAGATACTTTCAGGTAGCGAGGGAGGTTTTCGGGTGTCCTGCTGTATGTTTTCGTAATTAAAACTTTTGATAAGATATATTGGGATTTTCTTTATTGTAGATACCTATACCTACCTACCTATACGTAGGTATAATAATAGAAGTAACGTTAGTGTTAGTACTCAGTTACTAAGTATCTACCTACTAACAGACTGAAAAACGAATCAAAACTTACCTTGGTACCTTGGCCGATACTACCTATAGGCATTATTTAAGGTGTATTAGGTAACCTACCAATGATCATGCCTTTACAATACCTACAATACAATATAAAACTCTTTATTGTACACTTAATTAAAAATAACAAAATATACCCCGTTAGATACCTATTATGTTATGTCTGTACTTAGGTAGATATAGTCCGCGTAAAACTGCTAGTCCGCTCTCAATATAGAAATGAATCGCGTCGCCATGGCAAATTGTATAACTACATGCTCGCAACAACTTCAGAGCGGACTAGCAGTTTGGCGCGGTTTACTAGGCAAACACTTGTATCTAAATGACTAAGTACCTACCTACCGTAATGGAGATGGCATAAAAACAATTTTCATAGGCTCCCTAAAACAAGTCTCCCCTGTGGAGCGGCGCTATGTGGGTCATATTGTCGCATGATACCTACAGGTATTACCTAGGTGACTACATATCAACCTACCTTTATAGATAATGATACGATATATAGGTAGGTACACAAAATATGTACCTACCTACCTATATATATCGTACCATTAGTACCTACATACTAGCACTTTGTGAAAATTGATAAAATAATAATTAATTGGAAAGGTGATTGATCTCATAGTAGTTTGAGCGACACAAGGCAGTAATATTATGTCTCAAATAGTATCTAGGTATCCGCTATTAGATATTAGGTACATACTACCTACTACGTACCGATCTACTTATGTAGGTAGGTAATCAATACCTAGGTTTTTTTTTATAAATTAGGAGTAGCAGACGAACATACAGTCCACCTGATGGTAAGTGGCTACTGCCGCCCATGGACATCTGTAATCAACCCCAGATAGGATTAGATATTCCTACCTGAGGTCGGCCACAGATGCGCCGCTACCCCTGAGGACTAAGCTGGAACGCCCCGGTAAAGTCTGTCTCCCTTACCACACCCTTCAAACCGGAACACAGCAGCGCCTAACACTACTGTTATTAGGTAGTAATAGGTATGGCGGTGGTGCCGCCGGAGTCGAACCACAAAGGGTTCTACCACCCTCGATTAGTAAGTACCACCTAGGTAAGTAAGAGTAAATACCTTCCTAAGAAAATTTATATTTGGCTATTGTTTTATTACCTATTCTTTTCCTCAACAATTCAAATTACCTAACAGCTATATCTGAAGGTACCCAAATAGTTAGCTATTAAGATCTAGATAGGTGTCTACCCAATATTTTTATTACCTACGTTGCCAGAGGTTATTGCACTTTACTTTAGGTATCGGTATGCTAAGTGCTAACAGGTTTTAAATATCTGTAGATAAGTTGAATAAATTAATTCAGTTCGTTACGATTATGCTAAGTGATAACAATGTAACGCCTTGCTAGGACAAATGTAATGGATTGTTTGGATATAATCTGTTAATAATGTAAATAGGTATAGACCGTGTTGTCCCTGTAGTTCCGGGACCAGAAAAGGGCTACGGTATCCCCTGCCTGTCGTAAGAGGCGACTAAAAGGGGCTTCCGGGGTTGCGGGTGGCGAGAGTGGGAGCTCGAACTGCCCGGCCGGCAACCCCGCGAAGGACGGCGATATGTGTGGTTGCATACCGTCGTGCACATCAGACGGAGTGGCGAGCACCACGCTCGCCTGGGCGGAGCCTGACGGAGCAACGCGCTAAGAGGACTTTGGTTGCGTTCCCTTGGAGATCCCGGAGTCCTCGGTTTTAGTGCGGTAAGAATCCCACATAACCCCGTGTCGCTCCCACGGCATAGGGTACCTTTTGAAGGTTTCCCCCTCGTAAACGAAAAAAAAAGAAGGTATAGTCCGTGTAAAACTGCTAGTCCGCTCTGAATATAGAAATGAATCACGTCGCCATAGCTAATTGTCTGACTACACCTGCTCAGACTTCAGAGAGGACTAGCAGTTTCGGTGCTAGCGTAGATAGCAGTTAGAAATTCGGCATCTCCCATTTGAGGTCTGGGGTTCGAATCCCAGTCATAAATTTTTTTCAAGTCATGTGCGTTTTAGAATTGGAGAGAATAGAGGGATTAAAAAATACCTAGCTACCTATCCATTAGGTAATAAAATTATCAGTTGGTTTACCTAACTGTCGGGCAACTCTTGGAATTCCGTAAAAAGAGCTCTCAAAAATTGTGTGAAATCCATAAGTCCAGACTGGGCCAATGTGGTTGATTATGGCTTAAATAGTTCTCAATCTCGAAACAAGATCCAGCAATCTCTGCCCAGCAGTGGAATAAAACAAACAACTTTATAAAGCACTCCTACTCAAAATGAAAAATGTGTAAAAATCTCAAGGAAATAAATTGACTAACAAAAGTAACTTAAAATAAAGAAAATAAATAGAAAGGACATTGTACATAGCTAGGTTACCCTTATTATGTACTAAGTAGGTAGGTATGTCCTTTAATTTGAATCTTATCAGGAGTCAAAAATAAAAAAGAATTCAGAAATTAAGTAAAAGGAACGACGACGGTACAAATTCTAGGCACATACTCAAAGTACCAACTTAAGCCTTCGTTCCTACATGAAAACATTGGCTTGACATTGTATCACAATTTTGCGAGATAAAAGCCAAAGTCATAACCTGTACGAAGACATGAACAGAATTCAAATTTCTAAGAGAAATCATGATACGGAACTCTGTCCCCGAGCCCGCCTCTTACTTGACTGGTTTTTATTACCTATAGGTAGTTACCAACCTAATATTGACGTTGAAACGCTTACGAATCAACCAGATACCTAAAACTAAGAACAATGTAAAATTTATTTTGTAAAGGAAATTGTTGGTTACATTTGTAGGTACGAGTTATAATTTATTGACATTATTATTATTGTAGGTAGACGCGACCAGTTCGACCTTGTATTACATACCTGTAGATAATGCGTCCAGAGTATAATGGACGGTTTTTTGTGAACGATATGCAAATGTATAGAGCGACGAATGTCTAAAAATATTCGTCGGTGGGATCGTATTTCGTCGAGAGCTCCGGTGGGAAAGTCCGTTGTCAACAACAATAGAGCGCCAATCGCGTAACCAACTCGCACACAATAGACGTTTTCCGTAGCCACGCCTAACAATGCACGCCCAGTCCGGCTGGTTCGGAATAAAGAAAATTTTCTTCACAAATACCAGTGTAACAGCGATTGTATCGACTTTTTAAACGCCCTCGTAGATCGCACTCCCACCTGACTCATTGTGGTGTGCGAGTTTCCACAATGCGCGTCTGTTCGCACACACACTGCAGCGGCGGCACACTCAAAGACGTTCGCCTGGGCGGGGCCTAGAACGGGACGGAGTCGCCTAGTCGCCGAGCGCGGCCGAGCGAGAGGGCGCTACGACCACGCACACAATATCCGCTAGAAGAGGACGGCCGTACCGCTTTGTATAGATTCCGATTAGACAATTGATTGTAAATGCATCTGCGCGTCTAATCGCCTAGTGCTTGATTAGTGGCGTTTTTTGGTTTACGTCGGAGGTTTAGGTTTAGACGTGACAGTCAGGTGGTAGGGCTCGAAGGACGGCATTGTTCGTAGGGCAGTGACATTAGGTCGGTGCGTCCTTGTCGCACGCGCGGGGCGGTGGTCATTGTAGCGTGCGCGTATTGTCGACGAGTTTCGATCTGCTAGCATTGTGTGTTGGCGCCGCGCGCTAGTCAGACGTGTGTCGCGCTCCGATCTCGAACACGATCGCGAATCCCGACTTTTGTTGGACCATTCTGTTTTCGTTTATGTTCTGTGTTTTTTGTGTTCTTAGTGACTTGACTGTGAATAATGCCAAATAATTGTTGTGATAGGACGGTCGGACGTGTTAATGTTTAGTTTATTTTTGTTTGTCCCCTAATCGTTTTTGATACTTTTTCACTGATGTCTCAGCAAGCGGGGGGAACGATGGTAACGCATCTGAAGGTAAGTGAATTATATTTTCTAGACATCGTAAGGTTGAGATAAAGAAGATCTTTTCCTATAAGACCACTCGCGACGATTTGCAAGGAGCTAAAATTAAATCGTGCTTACCTACGCTTATTTTATAAGCTTTGAAATCAAAAGTAGGATTTTATTAATATATTGTGTGCTACTTATAATATTCCTATTAATTGTTAAAAAATAAAAATAGATCACTTTTCGACACACAATATTTTTGCATATCGTGTAACAGAAATTTGGTTTCGGTTTCGATCGTACGATTTGAAATTATTTGAAATATAAGTCAATTTTAATGCGTGAATATTTTCGAAAAGGCTTTGAATACTATCTTCGGACAAAATTTGTGACAAATGGTCTTCGACCTTATAATTTTTGATCTGAATTATTATGCGTCTTTTTATTTTCCGAAAAGTGAATCCTAGATACTTTTTTGGGTCGATCGTGATGTGGATAACGTAATTTGTATTTACTAAGGTTATCTATTAAAATTTATTTCAAATATAACTACTCTTTTATAATTAAATTTAGATCACATATTACACATTTGGGCAAGATTTCCTGGACAAATCACCGTAATTCATAGCTAGGAACAGGTTTTCCACCCCGCTGACCTATTATGAATGCTTGTAGGACACTACCCCATTTTAACCGCTAAATTAAAGGAATGTTCTGACCTCCAATTTCCCCTTTGAGACCAGATTTTTTGAAGTTATGTGCGATACGTAATTAATTACGAACCAATCACTTGTTTCAACGGCTAATGATTTGATGAGGTAATATCGAAGGAGGAAGTGTATATGACTGAGTTTTCTTTAACCTAAAAGGTATATGAAATGTAACCTGAAGCCGGCATCAATCTTTAAAAATCTAAGCAGGTAACCATAGATTAATAAACATAGTAAAGATTACTCACAAGAAAATGTACCCAGTTTTGAGAATTGAAATAGTTGCGTAAAAAAGTTTTGCCACGTCTCCGTGCTAAAATGTCCCTAAAATATTTGAAATAATTATTTATTTATTACGTAAATTACGCAGTAAGTATTAGTTATTTATTCGTAAATTTTCTCTAAAAATGTTTTTATTTGTCAAGAATTCAAAAAAAGAACTTACTAAAATAAGCCGTTTGTGGCTTCATTCAATTTCAAGGCGGCGAAGTATCTTTACTAATCTATGTAGGTAACATACCCTTTTTTAAGGTGCAATATTTTTGCTTCTTAAATATAAGCCGTATTTATCTGTGACACTTTAGGTACCTAATTATGTAGTGAGCGTATGTAATATGTAGGTAGTTAGCGGACATGTGGGATCTATTGGTAGTTACTTATACTTTAGTAGGTAGGTATTTCCCGGGATTTCTGTACTTAGCTAATTCCAGAGTAAGAGTATCCCATTCCTGTTATTCCTATAGACGTTGTAACTTCTAGACACAAGAAGTCACGCATTACATCTGTAATTAACAGTTATAGGTATAAGTTAGAAGTAGAAGCATGGGGTCCAATTGATGGTAAGTGATCACTGCCGCGAATGGACATCTGCAACTAGCTCCATATAGAACAGGAGTTCTGCCTGAAGCAGCAGCCCACAGATGCGTTGCCATTTCTGTGGGCATTCGCCTGAATACGGGCATACGAAAGGAACTGATTCATGCTAGAAATAGGTAAAGCGGTGACACCTCTCCGGTCGGACCGTATAAGACCTACATTTATTTTTTGGTTATTTTTTTTTTCATATCTAATATAGGAGTAGCAGACGAGCATGCAGTCCACCTGATGGTAAGTGGCTACTGCCGCCCATGGACATCTGTAATCAACCCCAGATAGGATTAGATATTCCTACCTGAGGTCGGCCACAGATGCGTCGCTACCCCTGAGGACTAAGCTGGAACGCCTCGGAAAAGTCTGTCTCCCTTACCACACCCTTCAAACCGGAACAGCAGCGCCTAACACTGCTGTTATTAGGTAGAAATAGGTGTGGCGGTGGTGCCGCCGGAGTCGAACCACAAAAGGTTCTACCACCTTCAAAACTTACCATCAGGTGGACTGCATGCTCGTCTGCTACTCTTATATTATAAAAAAAGTAGGTATTTCTGTAGTTAAGCGATCAATCCACCTGGGAGTAATGCCTAATTCCCTTATTCCCTGTGACTAACGAATAAATAATTAAATTATATTTTAAATAATGATATTATATTTTATTTTAACACGAGTAGGAGCTACCAACGATGTAGTCTTTGCCTTGCCCACAACCTTCAGAACAGACCCAGCTTTACATTATTATTAGGAAGAACTATAATGACAAAGGTACCGATAACTACTTAACCATAGAGTTTACCACCTTGAAATGTAAAGTTCAATGTAATATTCACCATAATTCGATTTGAAACGAATTATTATGGAGTGCTTATTATTAATGACTATTAATTTGTACTTATAAACAATTCTAAGGTCAATTGTGCCACCTGTCGAAAACATGTGTCGTCTTATCAGATTTGGGTTAAACAAAGGCTAATAAATACTGACATTAGATTCATGTACCTATAATATTTATGCCAAACAAGATCAATTTTTACCAACACCTGACATGTAAATGTACATTGACAGGTATCTAATTATCTCGATTTTAAGTACCTCAAAGTACCTGAAATCGAGATACCTTACATTAAATTAAAGGTACATTCAATCTACCAATTAAAGTTAATGTACCTTCTAGATTTAAGGTACCTTACTGCTAATACTATAAGCAGTTAGAATTGCTTATACCTAAATAAGCTTTGTACAAAATGTAAGAGGATTTCTTACTGATATATATTTTTTTGCAAATGTATAAAAAGTCCTGGAATCCTTAAGAGTTAGACTACCGTGGCACTATTGTCTCTCCTTTATTTTTAATCATTAACTAGGGCAATACGCGTCACTGTTATATGATCTAAAGCCGCGTTTCCCAACCTGTGGTCCGCGGAACCCTGGGGGTCCGCGAGTATATGTATGGGGGTCCGCGGTGTCATCTCTGGACCATACATAAATCGCTCATTAAATGCAAAAGGGCCGCTTTACTGATGTTTTCAACCACATACCTATGTGAAAAGGGATTCTCTACTCTTGTTTATACAAAAAACAAATACAGAAACAGATTACGAGTAGAATCTGATTTGAGATTACAGCTTAGTAGCAACATCAACCCGAATATCCCTGATTTAGTTGCAAAAAAGGAACACCGACCTTTACATTTTTATTCATATTTTCATAATAAACAGTTATAACTATAACCTTCTGTATTTGTTTTTTTTTGTATCTGTAATAAGTAAAATAAATACCTAATCCGTTTTTTTGTTGTTTTATTATTTTATTAAGGGGGTCCGTCAAAACCGTGCTGGATTTCCTAAGGGTCCGTGGACTGAAAAAGGTTGGGAAACGCTGATCTAAAGGATTGTCTTCAAGCCATTGTGTTCCCACTACTGGGCACGATTCTGTCAGTGTGAGAGAAATTTAGGCTATAGTACAGGATTTGTATGAAGGCAGAGATCATTTATTCATCTATACTAATATTATAAAGAGGAAAACTTTGTTTGTTTGTTTGATTGTAATGAATAGGCTCAAAAACTACTGAACCGATTTTAAAAAATATTTCACCTTTTGAAAGCTACATTATCCACGAGTAATAGCCTATATTTTATATGGTATTTATTTGATAAATAGATTTTGAGGCGGTACAAAGTTTGCCTGGTCAGCTAGTTAACTATATGAGGATTTATACTTAACTTAGTTTTAGGGAAAAGCAACGTATCTGTGACCGACTTTAGGCCCAGGACCTCAATCGTATTTAAGGATGCTTACAACTTGGTGTACTAAAATCATCTGGCATTTAGTAGGTATATGAAGTATCATTTTTGTATTTATTATGGTTTTTTGATTTTGATTGACTTACTTTTCTCATTGCCATAAGCCAAATCAATAATTATTTCATTGATCTGTTTTCAGTTTCAGTTTTCAGTTCTCAATAATACACCTACACTTGAATTATTTTTCTCATCGTTCTCTTAGGCTTATTAATCTCATTGCCTTATTGATCTCATTTATTTGCCATTGTGATGTAACTCATTGACATTTTGTCTCAATTACCTTATTGACATACTTCTCATTGATATAAATATCTCATAAATTGTAAAGAGAATATGAAATTTATTCTTTATTAATCTTTCGCAATAAAAATATCAATGATTATTATAAATCGTAACACCTTACTTACCATATTGTTAAGTCACTATGTTAATAATGTTAATATGTTATTGGCTGTTAATGTTAATTAAACAGAACTTGGCCCTTGCCCTGTCGTGCATCTTAATTTAAGTGTAACTCTTCACGCTTAAATATTTACATTTCTTTTTAAGCTTAATTATTTTCTAAGTAATTCACTCAATGTCTTATTTTGTGGGTATAAGTAACAACCGAAAACTAGAACAGATTGAATATCCATTATTATTGGTGTGCTCGAACGGGAATTGAACTTAAGAGTGCTAAGCCATACCTAAGAGGGAAGCAAAAAAACCTCTTTGTGCTTTCTAAGGAGTGATTGTGATTATTTTTATGGGTGTTGTAAACACGCAAACACCACTCAGACTCAAAAGAAATATATAATTAAAACTTAAATTGTGTATCTGGTCAGGGATCTTCCTAAGCATCGACTAGTAAATCTTTCTGATCCCTATGTCATTGATGCACACAAAAGTACATAAACACCTAACCCCGAGATCAGAAACCTAAAATCATTTTTCGGGGATCGAACCCGGACTACAGCCTGTCACGGAATGTTCATCGCATTAGTATTTCAAATTAAGAACCTTTTAAAACTTCTTAATACCCACTCATAACAAAATGGTAGATACAAATGCTATTTAGTATCAATTACCATAATACCATCAGATAGCCCTTAGAACTTCGGCATTGAATCTGTAAACAGGTGTAGAACAAGTTTGAACGACCATTGGCTGTAGCTGAGGCATTTTGTTCAGCTGTTAGGCGCTCGTGGCTCAGTGGCGTTGGTGTATCGAAAACTATTCGTTTAGAAAATTTAAAACTCGGAATTCGCGTGACACTGATTTTTTAGAATTAAAATATTTGAAAAATGAAATGAATAAAAAATAATGGATTATACCACAGAAACTAAATATACATAGGTTGATAGGCGGATAGATTTGCAAATTTGAATAGCTATTGACTTGTTTTAGATATTTCGCAAAATTGTATACTTATACAGATATTACACAGCGTGACTGATCATCATCATCATCATCAACCCATTACTGTCCCACTGCTGGGCACGGGTCTCCTTTCATAAGTCATAGTCCACCGCGCTGGCCAAGTGCGTATTGGTAGACTTCACATACCTTTGAGATTTTTATTTTTTTTAAGTCTCTCAGGTATGCAGGTTTCCTCACGATGTTTTCCTTCACCGTTTAGCAAGTTATAATTAATTTCTAATGCGCCTCGACCTCGATTTGAACCTCGGACCCCTTGATCTAGAGGCCGAGTTTCTTAACCACTGGGCCACCACTGCCGTTATGCCGTGCGTGACTGATAGCTATGCAGAAGCGCAGGTAACTATATATGTAGGTCTAAAAAGTAAAGTGAGGATTTGTCATATTGGACATAAAAACTTAACCATAAGAGTTTCAAGAGCGGTAGACACCTTTACGCACTTCGACTCTGGCGAGAGCACCGCCACACATATTTCTGCTCAATAACAGCAGTGTTAAGCGCTACTGTGTTCTGGTTTGAACGGCTTATTAAAGGAAATATATTTTTTTGAGTCGTTCCAGCTTAGTCCTCGGGGTTAACGACCCCTCTGTGCTCAACTCAGGTAGTCATTTTATATTATCTGGGGTGGTCACAGATGTACATACGCGACAATAGCCACTTACCATCAGGTGAAATACGTGCACGTCTACTAATCATATATCTACTATAAAGAGTTACTAAAATTATTGTCAATCAAACATTCATATTCGAAGTGGTAATTACGTCCTCAGACACAGCCCTCGTTTGTGTCATAACAAAAACCTGAGAATCATAAACGAACAGACAAAATCGATATTAACGTACGAAAGGTGACAATTGATAATTGTACAATTCGGTACCCCCGCGGCGCTGTGCACTGTGTATGATTGTCGAGCTGACGTACAAATTACTGCGTTTAAAATTTAAAATTAAGTAGGCGGTAAATTGTCCTTGCTTCACTGTAAGCGAGCGACGGTGAGCGATTTACTCGCGGCGGGAAAATATTTAGATGTTACTGTAAAAGAGGAACAGGTTAGGTATTATTTAAGGGATAGTTTTATTATGTACCTACATAAATAGAATTAATAAGAATTAATATTATGTGTCATTCAGTCGTCGTCTTTACCGACTAACTGCTGGGCTCGTGTCTACTCTTAGAATGAGAGGGATTAAGCCATAGGTCTACCGCGATCCCCAAGTGCGTACTGGTCGACTTCACATACTTTCAGATTTTTTGTCATTCAATTACAATAAATTAGATACATAGGTACATTACGTGTTAAAGATTCTTTAAAGGTCTAAAATCTCTTAGTATAGTCTAAAATGGAAAATAATTGTATTTTTATTCAACTTACAATGCTCGACTATAGGATAAGTATAGATAAATATAAATATATGAATATATGAATAAATATATGATTACATTTTCTTGTTAGGGGTGAGTAATCTTTACTAATCTATGTGCGCGACATACCTATTTTGATACTTATAGATGTGCTCTCATTTGCTGGTAAAACGCATCTCATTACCCCTTGCATATACAACAAGAGCCTTAAATTTTAAAATGAAGCAGGCACTAAATTAACGCAAGCCGATCTGTTGTTTGCCGAAATACGCCCGCTTTTCGGTCGCGTGAGACTTTATTTCATTCTTAAATTTCATTTAATGTCCTTAGTATTCTGCAATAAAGAGTTTCGTTAACGACGCCGGTTATTCAGAATCCGGTAAATGAAAATGGTATGGTACTGAAATGGTACAAACAAAACGTAAATTCGTACGTTTCTTTATTTCGTGATGCATTAATATGCAATTCTTGTGAGGCTTTTCTATGCCTTGAAAAGGCTTACTTATTTAATCTGAACTGAAATGAAGAAGACATTCAGGTTTTGGGTCTGAAGCTGAAAAGCTTTTAGATATTTTCAGGGGATTGCTGTGTTTAAAAATGCTTTAGTCTGTCCGCAAACCTTTCGGGCCATTTTCGTGTCACGCGGGTCTACGTCCGCACGTATATCTCACCCGCTTTCGCCACTTAACGCTCTGCAGTATCTTCGCTTGCCACGTGCCTGTAGCATGCATGATTGAAAAAGTATTTACCTATGAAACTATAGGATGTATGCTCACCATACAGATATGCGTGACAGGAAAAAGGCCCTTAGTTTTCTAAAAAAGATACCAAGGATCTAGGTATTAACTGATTTTCTTCTCATTAGTTTCCGCGACATAGTTTATGATACGTGTTTTGTGGATAATGGTCCAACTCGTTCAATACGAATTAAGAACAATTTTCGGGAATGAATTGTTGAGCAAGTATCCAAACTTCCATTTGAAACTATTCTAGTGTCAAATGTCGCTAAAATTGGTATAAGTAACGTTTTTAAGAACTTGATCAAATTTATTTCCTTCTACTTTTATTTTTTCAGTGTCATAAGAAGTGGCGTTGTTGGTACATGTTTGCATAAAGTTAAGAATTAATTAAGTAGGTACTTTATAGCAAACGCACTTCTAAGGAAGTTTTAAATTTTTTTAACTTGTCTCCTCGCATATTTTAGTTTTTTGATAAAATAGGCATCTATACCTAATTAAATATTTTATTTAAATTTCTTTTTGTGGTTTTTACATTTCTGAGGTTGGTTTGATAAAAATAATAGATTAATAATACCTATCGAATGATGTTTAAGAAACTTAGTTTTCTGACTAATTAATTGAAGACCATCATTAGAATGCTAATGAATATTTGATTGCCAATAATTCTCTTGCACCAATAAATATTTGTTCTCGAAGGTCTTAAGTCCAAAAACCGAGGTCAAAGAAGCAATTTTAGAGATGGTACATACCTATCGATCTACCACAAATTTGGTAATATGTAGGTAGGTATACAAAAATAGGACCTTTGAAAATCACTTCTAGTTTTGGGACATAGAGTCGGTAATGGAGCATCCGAAGCAAATTCCTATAAAAGATCCCTTTATGGAGAGGTTGGTTTAGTCGTTTTAAGAATTAAGAGCTTTTTAATCTGAAACACATCTCGATGCTAGAAGACCTGAAATCTAGGAGATATTATGGAAATTGGCTGAACCAGTATAGTTCGACTGGCCTTCCTACTACCGTCCCACCTATTTCTAAAGTTTCTAGCGTTTCAGTTAAAGGGTGTAGTTGCCAGCTGATATCTGATGTCGGCTTCAGGTAAAAACCCTATTCTATATGGAGTTACAGAGATCCATAGAGGTAGTAACAATTATTATCAGACGAAGTGGTCGTTTCCTAGTCGGTAAAAAAGATATTTTTTATCACGCAGGTGTAAAAACAAAACGCCATATTGCTACTAAAATACACTATATCTAATTATACATCTGATTAGATCTAGTTTACTTTACATTTGCATACATTTGTTAACATTTTGACATTTTCAGACCTCACCAATATCAAACAAATGCCGATTATCATATTTACAACTTTGATAGAACCGAGTGATTTATTAATGGTTTATTCGCGTATAATTCACGATTAATGTCCTTCACGGCGCCAATAATTGACGCGTGTTTTTAAAGTAGTAATTTCCTTAAGCGCGTGCCATTGACGTAGTAATTTAATGGACTCGTAATGCAAATATTTAAGGCAAAAAAAATAGTTAAAAACAGTTAATAGTTATATTTTTCGAGATACGCGGCGTTTTTTCGGTCCAATCAAAAAAAACATACTTAAAATGAAAAAGCTGAAAAAATATTAATTTGAGGCCCAGGGAATGCGAATATTCATATTACATAACATACATAACCTCATTAGCAAACTATCTGAGATATCGATGCAATTTGACGAAAGTTCATTTTAAAAAAGGAAGTCGTAAGCGCCCCTCGGGAAATATTGTAAGTGCAATATGAACAATCCATTGCATTAGTGACATAGCCGTTTTACGATCCACAAAGTTAGTATTGAGTGCCAATCGGTGACCATAATTTACGAAAACAATTTGGGATATTTTATAACCGCTACCGTTGTTCGGTACTTAGGTTAACAATAAAACCGTTTACCCCAAAAAATCTTTAAACTTTATTAGTCCTAAATTATGTTTTAATTTGTTTAAGTAATATTGGAATAAGGAAAACGTTTAATCGTTTTGGATACAGTCCATTGCCAGAGATCTCATTAATTTATTACTTTAATTAATCCACCACGATGCGCCATTATTTGCGACAGTGTCGTCTTATTACGTTATATTTATTTAGTTCCAAACTGTAAACAATTGACAGGGATCCTGATTCGCTTCCCAATCTGACATTGTACGATGAAATTATTTTTTTGTTCTAAGTCTGAGTTGGGTGTTAAAATTATCTTTCTTTGTATTTAAGGAATAAAACAAGGATACAACAAGTTTTTTAATTATCACACCTCGTTAATTCCCAAATGTACCATAAGAACTAGGAAAATAAGAAATTTATAGATTCCAACTCTAGACACTAAAATAATGATAACATGAACATCTAATGCATTATGGAACCAAGATCAAATCCATACTTAAATATAAATTACATTAATAGATTTGGTATCCATTACGTCATTAATATGAATAAAATAGCAACTCCTTGTAACACCGCACTGACACCGTTACAAAAATCTAGGATAGCGCACCAATTGTTTTTATTAGATATTATTTTTCTTATTAACCAACCGGAAACCGTCTAACATATTTATATAAAACAGTGCCCGCAATGAAAACAGTCGTAAATCCAATCGAATATAAACCTTGTGCACCGGATGCGATGAATATTAAAGAAAAAATTGTATCCATTTAACCGAATACAAACGAGTAACTTGAAAAACGTGTACAGTTAAAACAGCAGTAAAGTTCGAAGATGCGGTTATCTTTAATAACCGATTTATCGACTTCTAAGCTTGATAGGATGTGGTCACGGTAGGATGGCGACGCTAAAATCAAACACTGTGGTTAATGTATGGCGTTTAAAATTTTACGATTCATAAGTCAATGAATTAATGGCTGATTCGAGTGCCGACTTTTTGATAGTTGATAATGGCTGTGTATCTAACAAGGATATAGTTAAATTTTATGGTATTGCCCCATCCCTGAAAGACGATTAAGTAGGACATGTCTGAGAAGATGATGCAGCTCGATTTTATAAATAAGCTAATTCTTAAATTATAGCTAATGTTATTAAGATTTTCAAACTATGATTTTAAATAGATGACGACTCAAGGATACATACACGGTTTGATAACAGAAGGATCGTGTGACAAGACTTTTAAGACGAATGATAGTTCAAAGTCAATAACTCGACTTTATTCGTATGATTAGGTTCTGAAAAATTTGTCACCTTTGCCCAATGCTCTCAATGGTGCATAGCCCAAAATAGATTTCATCAAATGAAGCTGTTCATCAACAGAATTATTAATAGTGAATATGGTCTTTTGATATTCTGCAGGCTTTGTTGCAAACATGAACTCGTGTAAGCTTTCCTTTTAACGACAAACGCTCTTAGAGGCGCTGTACGGCCAATTGCTATAAGCTTATTAATACAGAATCGTATATATATGAAATCGTAAGTACGTACGTTTCATTTATTTATCACATTACATTTTAAATGGTAGTTATAAATAATATTAGCATTTTTTCTTGATAGTGCTGTATTAGTATTGTTACTTATTCTTCTAAATAGGTATCATTTTTTCTTGTATCAATGAATACCAAAGCATTTTTATATTCTCCTATTTGCATCAAAATTTTCAAGAACAAATTTTGAATTTGGAATTGTACCTAGACAAACAAGCTAATTTATAGATACCTACTCTATAGAGCTGGTTCTGACACATAAATTATTAAGTCATTATTCGGTTCATCAGTCTTTAAGACACAGTCACCTTACACTTTTATTTCCAGACATTTTTTTGCAAAGAATAATTAATTAAATTGTATTTTATGTCTTGTGTTGTTATGAACTCGTATGTTACTTAAAGAAATGAAATTTCGAATTCTATGAATAGCGTTGGTTTTAGTTTTAAATGTAATTCTTTATAGATACATACAACGGTGGTATGATAGTTTTGTTACTACTAATTATTATGATTATTATTACAAAATGCAGTCATATTTACACTTCAAAGGTGATAACGCATAGGTTTGTGATTCATTTCAGTTAATATCTTATGCACAGATAAAAAAATTGACAGCAGAAGGAAAGACAGAAGGATAGAACGAAATTATACGGGATTCATTTTCGACCTTTGACTACAAAATAATATCTACATATATTTCAATATCTACCTATATTTAAAAATATGATTTTTATTATTTTATATTATACCCTTACTCGTATAGTATATTACACTTATGTACGTATGGTGCCTATAGATTTATAACACAAACAGACAAACTTCTATCGGAATTCAGTTGAAAGCCGTAAGTAGGTTTACGATGATGGTTTAGGTAATTTTGCTAGCTCCATACGTCGTAACGCATTACCTCGAATCTTAATCGTTTGATATCTCGTGTTTATTTATTAAAATGTAATATCATTGCAATATCCTTAGATGCAACTTTGGTTTGGGTTTTATTAGTTACTTTAAGCGGCAGAAGTGCGTTCTACAAAGTAAGGGCCTCTTCATGTCACGCGGTACTACGCCCGAACGCATCTTCCTAGCATGCGTGAATTAATCCTTTGTAGTACGTTAGTGACTCGCGTGGCCGTCATATGTCAGGAAAAGTATTTATAAGACATTATGATTCAAGTAGGTATAATCCGCGCCAAACTGTTAGTCCGCTCTGGAGTTGTTGTGAGCAGATAAAGTCATATAATTTGCTATGGCGACGCGATTCATTTCTATATCAGAGCGGACTAGTAATTTTACGCGGACTTTACATACCACGCATGCGGATTAGACCGCACACGGACATAGCTCGCGCGACAGGAAAGTCAAGTGACAATACCTTATTTGTTAAATAAGTCGCAATATTTTGTGTAGATTTAGGTATGTATCTGCAGGAATTGAGATGAGTATAAGTTGGATAATTAAGATATTTAATATAATATATAAATTGTTTTCTTATTCGAGATATCACATCTTTGGCCCAGTATTATGATAATTTTAATACTCTCCGCTGTAATAAGAATAACTCAACAAAAATTTAAGTAACGAAATCTGAATACAAGAACACTTTCTTTTCATTTCAAACTTCGTTCACTTCCTTTGAAGGAAGTATTGTTATTATGCTGTACGGAGAGCGATTTGCAAGACAAATCGTAACGCTCCCAAATCAGGTAGGTCGGTCACGTAACGCGTTACCATTGTGACACGTAATTTGTAATTTGGCAGTGTTACTCGAGATTTGGTGGGATTTTTATTAATTCTCTACACGTTTGTTCGTCCCATTGTGAGGAAGGAACACTGAAACGCCGATTCGTTGGCCCATATGTGTGAGTATACATATAGGTACGTTTTGTCGGCTTAAAAACTCGGCCTCTTGATCGAGGGGTCCGAGGTTCAAATTCGAGGCACGCACCTCTGATTATTTAAAGTTATGTATGTATTATAAATTAATTATTACTTGCTTTAACGGTGAAGGAAAACATCGTGAGGAAACCTGAGAAATCTTAAAAAAAAAAGTTTTTACAGGTATGTGAAGTCTACCAATTAGCACTTGGCCAGCGCGGTGGACTATGGCCTAATCTTTCTCATTCTGAGAGGAGACCCGTGCCCAGCAGTGGGACAGTAATGGGTTGGTGATGATGATTATCAAACTTGAATTTTAGAGTAGCTCCATTGCCATACTAGAGAAAAATAAATACGTCACATTTAACAATTATCCGTAAAGAAATATAAATAATACAATTTTCACTTGAATAAATTGATTAATCGAGAATGAGACCTGATTGGGCAATTATTGTTCCGATGCCCTCCGAATTGTAATTTCATTTTACACCCCTTTAAAACAAATTCACTCCCGATTTTCATACTAAATAAACTTCATTCCGCTTGCAACAATAGTGCACCCTCCGGAATCGAACCCCCGACTTATAATTTGTCAAGTCTAGGAGACAACGACCATCCGTTTCTTTAGTTGAGTTGCGATGAAAGACGAATGTTCGGGGTGGTCTAAGTGACGAACTTTTTCCGGAACCCTTTTTATTAAGTTTCGGTACAGCACTTGATTTTTTAGATTGACATAATTTTGTTAATTTTTCTATAAATAATTTTAGTTGTGTTTTTGTATGTTGTACATATTTATATTGTTTATTATATTGTAATTTGTGTTGTTGCTCAAGCATGTGAAGTAATTGATCTGTCTGTCTATCCATTTAATATTTTATAATTATCTTATTTTCTCTTCTCACTTCACTTTTATTGTGATTGTATATAAATTATCATCTGGAGGCACGGTAGTGCCTCCGCCAAGTCGGGCCTACAAAATAAAAAAAAAGTGGCATTGATATTTCTTGTAACAATTGGCACACATTTTAAATATGTAACTAGGATTATGCGTACGCTTATTTGTGAGACAAAAACCTACAAAAAAAGATAAAACTATTGGATCCGTTTTTTTTAATCTATTCTCCTGCAAACGTAGATAATATCATTAGGTAGCAACAGAGGACACTTTCATGCCGATAATATCTAGGATCCGATATCATCATCATCATGTTAATATAATCTCGCTTCAAAATATGATCGTATCACGTATCACTAACTGCGGATTAGCATAATTTTATTTCGGAAATAAATAATATATACGAGAGCTATGACCAATATGGTAGGAATGCAATAAAATAAAGAAAAAATATAGCTAATTAAGAAAACAAATAATTGGTTACGCGTGAGTCGAACTCGAACTCGAATGGTTCCGTACCCGGTACCAGAAATTTTCATTATTTTTTTATTTTTAGTCCTTGTTATCATAGCAGCCATAGAAGTAAATGCAGTGTGAAAAATTTAACTACCTACATTGGTCCAATAGATACAGCTAAAAACGCCGAAAAGAAGCGGATTATTGCATTTCGTTACCGGCTACAGTACACAGTCTGTAAAAAAATCAAGACATACAGACGGACAGACAGCGGAGGCGTACTCATTGGTCACGGAACCCTAAAAACTAAAGTAATTCGTCTAACTTCTTACAACTTAGACCAGAATCGTTCAGAGATCGCAGTTCTGCTACGCACTTTTAGTTCCCCCATTGTTTGTGTGAACCCTTCGTTTGCTTAGCACGTGTTTTATTGCGCAATTATAGGACAATTATTGAAGGGTGAATGCCGAGGAAGTAGTATTGTATAGGAAAGAATTGTCTAAGAATTATTGTGTGGAAGAAAGAGAGGTGAACGGAAAGATGAGTAACTATAGAATACCGTTGCCTGTGATATGGTAAACTATCTAAGTGATATTTTTTATCCTTTGAGTGTTACAGTGTCAGTTAGGATGATAAATGAAGGTTTTTTTTTTAATAAAGTCAGTTACATATGTTCCCAGATTTGGTTAATTTTTCTGTAACGAGAGTCCACATAAACCAAGGTATATTAAGATTCATAACTAACTTAAACAGGATATGAATCCTTACGAAGCCAAAGACTTATATTGTACTGATGGTTCCTTCTGACCCTGTTCATGTCCCAATGGATCTGCTTAGTGAAAATATCGATAGAATCAGTTCCGCACCTGCGTATCACTTTATAGAAAGAGTTACAGATGAAGTCACTACGAAACATGACTGCGAGCGTGATATTTTCTGAACTTTCTGCCTTAATTCTACCAGAGCACAAACCCACCTGAGTTTACGTGCCGTCGCCATAGTTCAGTGGATCTACAATAAAGCGCTTCCTGTTTTGTCAAACGACATTCGACCCGAAGGAAATGCGCATTATGATCGTACAATACCTGCACGTGCGTACTACGGTGTGTGAGAAAGGATTTTGGTTCAATTGTATAATACTGAAGACTACAATCATAATTATTCACGGTAGTAATGTGAGCATTGGATTGGAAAATAAGCGCAATGATAGTTGCGATAATGGTGGCACCAAAATAGTGAAGAAAGATTTTATATATAATGTTAATGATACTGGCGATTTGTCTACTGTTGCCAATGACCAAATTTAATGGCACGACAGCCTCTGCTGGTACCTATATAATATAGGGATCGATATAGGTACCAAGTTACTGAGAGAAAAATATGGAAACATGTATGACAATAACGTCTACTATTTGTTCAAGAGCATTTTCCTGCTATGTCTGAACGTAGCACATTACATCTTATCATCATCATGTCTTAAAGTTCTGAACATAAATATTTTTCAGACCATCTAGCTAAAACCATTTGCGTCACCAAAATCTTCACAATAAAACCATTAAGTAACCAACACAACACACCTGTGGCACATATACAAATTCCGTTGTTGTGTTCTCAATTCAACGTAGCCACTTACTACATGATGGATTACGGCCTTTTGTCACTGTATCATAATGGCGAATAATTTGTAAATGCTAGGGACTAAATTAAATCAGAACAACTGATGCCAACCCGATCCAAAACCCTGCCAAGTGAATTGTCCCGTGAAACGGTACATTATTACATCCGTCCAATCAAGATATTGATCTGGTATGGCTCGTGCATTATAAATTTAGACTGACAACACTGAAATAGTTTCGCATTTAGCCTTTTAGAAACAGGTCGAGGTATATGTGTTGGGACGGAGATGGCAAAGCATAATTATGTTATCTTCAAATAACATTCCCGTACTATTTTTCCCTGTAGATATTTGTCCCATTCTGTATTTCTTTCAACAAACAATCGTTTCTGTCGAAAAGTCCTTCGTTATATAACCTTTATGAAACTTAATCCTACGATCCGATAAAACAATTGCCAAATCCAATTTTTTGGCTGATTATACAGTAATTCAGAGTAGTTTAACTGTTTTATTGTTTCCTCTTTACTAACCGAAACATCCGAGTAAATGCTCAATACTTCTGATGAATTTACGGATATTGTGCATAAAGAGTAGACCTATAAAGACGAAGTGACCACTTTACTTTTAAGGCTCATAATACAAGCAAATCTGTAGACGGCTCGAAAGCACACAGAATGAAGCCAAACAAAGACAAAAGTAAAATTTCCCGTAATAATAGAGTTCGGAAAGTGACAGTCGAAAGTAAACATGTTCGAACACAGACATGTGTTTGTTGGTTCGACAAAAATGGTATCAGGAACAACACGATTGACATTCTTTGCTATGTTGATTTAGGACGAGTCAATTATAATTATAACGGATCTGATTGGCATTGTTTTAATAAATACGTGGCGTATGCATCTTGCTGACAGTTAAACCAAACAAATATGACTGCCATTACACGCGATGGTTTCATTGTAGATGTTATACATTTATCCGAAATTGACCAAATTAGTTAAATTTGGTCAATTTCGGATATAGTAATTTTTAATCATAAAAATTGTATAGCTTGATAGCTCTTATTATAGCTTGGTATTGCTGTTTTGAAAGATAATGTATCTCTTGTGATTGTCAAAGTTTATAGTGTTAAAATTTTGTAAAGTTATACAAGCTCAAAGTCCGAAAATGACTATAATCGAAGTCATTCTAGCTGAAAATTGGCGTATAAAAGATCCAAAACATTAATAAAATTTTCAAGGAATTTGAAAGAAAAATATCCATATTTTTACGACATGTTGGTGCATTAAATTCATTAATCTCGAAGTTAACTCTTCATACGTTATGATCTTCCTATCCTTTGTAAGAAAGTTAAGCGATATAAAAACTATAACTATAAAGGTATTCTTGTAAAACAAACATATTGTTCTTGAATGTACAGCATCCTGTGGCTGCGGATATTTTTAGAAACTTTCGATCCAAAAACTCATAAAAATCTTTATTATAAATATGAGCGGAGCGATAGTTCGTTTTATGGAATGTTTTAATAATAATCAAACGTTTGTTTCGGGACTTCCGTAACCGGTCTTTGTATCGATGTTTCGGAGAAGTGTCATTTGGGTTTGATCGACAAACTAGCGATAAAGGCTCTTTCAAGTTCTCGTGGGATGAAAGTAATGTTGCCTTCTAGACCTATTTCTGTACCCTTAGTATGAGTTTTTACGTTTTTACAAAAATGACTGTTTTTGTGTTTGTTTACGTATTTCCTATACATTTCCAATCAGTTCTGATACAGTCCGCTAGGGGCGCTAAAAACGTAAAAACTCATACTAAGGGTACTATTTTTAAAAAGCATTGTACCATTCCAGTGTCCTAATTACAAAATTGTTTTAAAGCAGATTTACTGTGCAGTCTAAACATGACGTCGTCATTATCGCCAATGCCCATCTGTAACCAATTTAGTATAGAAGTCCTAACTAAAGTTAACAAATGCGTTGATATCCCTGGGGATTAAGTTCGAGCGTCGGTTCACTGTCTCCCTAACACCCTTCAGAGTGGAACACAGCTGAGAGCTAAGAAACGTAAAACCTATCCACTGCGAACTACAAACGAAGATGTTATAGCCTAGAGGTTGAAATTCTACGACCTATTATTAGGGGGTTCGAGTTTCAAAACAAAGGCACGAACCGCTGATTTTTCAAAGATATAAGCGTCTTTAAATTCGTCTTCAAATTACTTAAATTTAGTTTATTAGTTCTATTAACGGTGAAGGAAAAGATCGCGAGAAATCTACACGTCTAAGAAATTGTTAAAAAATCTGAAAGTTGTCTGAAGTCTACCAATACGCATTTGACCCAAGCGATCATATCATTTGGCTTAACCTCTCTCACTTTAAGAACGGACTCATACCTAGCATTGAAAGAGTAATGGGTTGACAGCGACTACAAACTCAACCAAGTATCCACATCTCCATTCGACTTCCTGAAACTCAAGACGGTATCTGCCCAGTTTTATGTCCCCGTTGACATATCTAATGTCTGTCCGTCTGTCCCCTCGCACGCCTTTTCATTTACACATAATTACACCATTGTTCCCGACTTTACCCCCGATTTTGTGATGACAATGTCACGCTAAATTAGGGTGGAAACAAGCGGAAGTAATAAATTTTCCGGTTGTTATCGACCCTAATAGTGGCGCAAGTAATCTAAGATGCCCATACGTATAAGTAACTTTTTGCTTGAGAAATTCATGTCTTAAGGGTAGTTTGAAAATATCTGAAACAGGTTGGTCAATAAACTTTACCTTGTCCAGCAACCCGCATTGTAACCGCGTGGTAAAATACACTTACACTTACCTTTAGAGTTAGGAGAGTTCCGTGCCCACTGCCCAGTAGTGGGAAAAATTCGCTTAAACGGATTCCGGTTTTAAACTCACTGATACCTAAAAGCTAAAATTATCTGTATGGAAATTCCCGTATTATTTTAATATGTGTTATCAAAAAAATACAACAATGAAATATACCAATTCATCTAAAAATACAATGGGTGTTGTAAGTTCCAATCTGGGTGCACTTAAATGTATTGAAAAAGCCCAACGCACACATGCACAACGCATCTGTGTTCATAAAATATCATGTTTCAATGCTTTGCCATTTTTTTTGCACCCGTATGTGGGCTTCATAACTTCATTAGGTGGTAAAAAATAGCTGTTAAAATCGGGCTTGCTTGAGTGGCGCCTACCGTTTTTGTCCACTTCATTCATTTAGCCACTGGCAGATTTAATCACTTTTTTGTTCTAGACTAGTTTAGTTGAGATAATAATTAAAATAGGTTCATTGGAGTACGTTTTAATAATATCGTTTTTATTTTGTGAGTGAGAGGTAAGAAATAGGATTGCTCTTTTATAGTGATATGACTTAGTTATTTGTCTATAGAGTGAATTATAATTTTCAAAAATAAAAAAAATCTCGTTTATATTTTTATCCGTAAAAAATTGAAAGCTATTCTTGTTCGTTGAATTTTCTACCCAACGATGGAAGTCTTGAATAGTTTTTTATCAAGATTTTACATCGAAGAAAAAGATAGGTTTAGGAATGGTAATTTCCGAAGAAATCCAAAGATTGACAATTGGCAACCCTAAAGTTGGAAGTAATTTTACCCATTTAGCATTACAACTGGCAACCCTAAAACTTAACTATTGATACGTTTATAAATCCTATTATCCGAATTCCTTTATACTTGCAATAAGTTTTTCTATTCGCCAAAACACAATAATTGTGGCCCATAAAAAATTTGCAACCGCAAGGTCGAAAGTACATCGGGTTATTGTTTTGTAATTGCATTTGGTTTTTGAAATAAGGTTTAAAGTTGCAAACTCATTTTGCAATCATTTTGTGTTTAATCAATAAGGTGTATAAAAAGTACAACAATGACGAACTTATGTTTTATTTTTGTTGCAGGTAAAATATAGTGTTATTGGGTGCTGTAAGGCGAATGTGAGTTTTTATGAGATCCTTTGTGATACGAATATAATAAATAAGTTGTCTACACATAAGGCCAATCTCGTCAAGAAACGTACAGATTTTAATTACGAGTATTCTTACTTATTCACTAGTCAAGTTATTGAGAATCCTATTATGTTTTAAAGTTAAAATTCATATATAACACAAGTAAAGCCCCAGGTCAATATCGCCTATCTTATACGTAATATTAATAAAATTTATTTTAATTTTGCTTGGACATTTACGAAAATATTTCAAAACGAGTTTTTAAAACACTTAAATATTTTCTCTAGTTTATTGCTTATTACACAAATACCTATGTTTAATCGCTATTAAACGATCATGTATTATCTGATGTTATCTACAGTATAAACAGTTCTCAACTAACGGCCAAACGAACTTCTGTTCCAAAATCAAGCCGTATTAATTAGAAACGATATTAAATTACGGATGGCGCCTTTCGGGCAAACATTACAAAGCCATTTTGTCTCTGGTCAAGTGTTACCAGACGTCTGCCAGGCTATAGACAATAATATCGTTGTAGCCACGAGTGCCCGCACAAAGACCATTGTGGCCGAATCAATTAACCCATAATGTAGTCATTGTGAAATACTTGCCTAACATTGTCTTAATGTATCTCACTCGGGTATCGTAAAATAATTTTTATAGTTCTATTTATGGCTCAACCGAATTTATTGACCAGATAAGTTTCAGTAGCTACTCGGTGTAGGATTACTTAGTCTCTTGCACGATTTATAGCCTTTGTTTTGATCGTAAAAGAACGGAGGAGATAATGAAGATCACTGAAATACTGACGCTATTTTCGTGAATTACCTGACGCTCAATTAGGCGGAAAGAAAACAGCTGCCCCCACGTCACCTGTTGATAACCAAATGACATTCAAAGAGCGGAACGGGATCGTATTCCGCTAAAAACTCCGAACGCTGAACATCAAAGCGGAAGAGTACATTGACACAACTTTTAGAAATCAAAATCAACCTAAAACACAAATGTAATGGACGCTGAGATATGAGAAACTTTGAAGAGCCAGTCTTTATTGTGGAGTAACCCAAAACCGACACATGTGACACATATCGTCCAGGATTGCGATGCCACATGTGAAATGTGAAAAAAAGACAAAAATCTGTTGTCACTACTCCCTAAGGTACGAACAATGGTGCGTTTATATCCTGCGTACTTCGCTGAATCAATTTCAACTTTAGAGTGACGTTTTAGAACGTAAATTAGCGTAGTCTATATAGGATGTACGGTCGATTTCTTAAGAACAGAACAGCTCGTTTTGAGATAATTTTTTGTACAACCTTCCGTAACCTTTAGCCTGTGACATGGATTGTAGATTAGGCATATTGTTGACCTTTTTTTCCTTCCATTTTCGAAATGCACGTGGTTCTAATTTTTTGCGACGGCTCTTGGGAAGGGCCTTTTGTTTTTATTGAGATTGTACAAGATTTGCATGTGTTCGAAACGGTTGCTGAAACAACAACGGATTGTGGGCATGCCATTATAAATGACAATTTATTTTCTACTTGCATTCTTAGCCTGCCGTAGTAACGACTCAGTTCAGGAAGATAAAGAATTAGATTTATCGGACCGCGGCGTTTTCTTGTTGTAATGTCAACGGAAGTTCTAATATTGGAATATCGCGTTCAGCCGTAGAGGCCGTTGACAAAATTAATGTTTTATTATGAAACAATGAACAGAATGGTGTTTTTGATAAATAATGCGTTGCGGCTCGAATGAGAGATGTGCCCGGTCATAATGGCAACATCGGTCTACCGCCGCGATGTAAAGACGAACATGTGTTAGGAATACTAATAAATGACATAACTAACGACACTAGAACGTTTCTGAGTAGCATTTCATGAACCAAACATAGGATTTTCAATCAGATGTAATTAAATATATATACTATAAAATATATCAACAAAATTCTACATGAAATTTCAGTGTAAAAGTTTAGTGGACAGAATATAATTTATCTTCTTAATTAAAACCAAAGTTACAATAAACAAATGTATGTAAATAGTACATCCGCAACAAAAATACACGTTCGCGCAACAAGTAATGAATTAGATAAATAATTATTGTTTGATTTCATAAAACAATCAAGAGTAAAAGATAGGTATTTTATTACCGCATAAATTACGCCCGTGAACACGTAAAAGCGGTGTGGAAGTCTTGTTATATGGCCCACGGTTACAATATTCAAATTGAAATTAAGTCTCCCATTACCGTCTTTACTAATTGGGTGTGAAGCGTCGCCTTGTGTTCTAGGAATCCTCATTTCCATACTATTAAAGGTGGAAATGTCTGCCATCACAGATTTATGGGCAAATCTCCGAGATGTGTTACGAATAAAAATAATAGAATTGTCGTGTCTAATAATATATCGGCCGTTTCCGTTCGGCTTTTAGTTTATTTTGGTTGTAGACGCGAATATTATAACGCTCATTCACGCGAGCGTTAAGCGCAAGATTTTAGTTTAATGCTCATTCGTGTTTAGGAGTTAATGAACAATAATATTGTGTTAACTTTAATTGATATGAGTTACTGGACTACGAATTGCGAGACTATCATTATGTGTACAAACAAATAATTCAATGTAATCTAGTGGTCTGAAATTACTAACGCAATAAATCTTGATGTATCTAAAGCCTAACTATCAGATTTATTCCTTTCTATTCACTTAATGATTGCGTTTCGTTAAGACCGATGGCTCCATAGATTTTTTTTTGCAGTTTTATATTTAATACTGAGGCACAGTAAAATTGAAATTGATGATCAAGATCTCTGATTATCCGCTGTTAGATCGGAACTCAAAGGCACACGAACAACCGAAGTCTATTTCTAAAACATCGCACCATCAAGAGCATCTTAATCCGCACAAACGAGCTATCCCATGAAACAAAACCAAATCCGATGACTAATGTCTCGTCATCTTCCATCTCTCTCGGCTCGTACACAAAAGATGGAACAATAACAAGCGAGACCATGATAAATGCTACCGGTGCGGACTCAAAAGAAAAAGAGATCAGATGTAGGCGATAATTCATAAAAAAACAATAATAAAGGGGTAATTTCGTTCAGAATAACATTGTTCCCGGTTGATTTAGGGACGCTGTTAGCATCAGAACTCTGATGTCCGAAGCTTGTAGACAATGTAATTTGGTTTTTATTTTTATATACATTTTTACGTTGATTAATCACTTTCATCACTACACTAGATTTCTATGTTCTACTTTTGTCTATCAATATTAGGTTTTTTTGTATTAGATAAACTAGGACTAGTCTTCCATTTCATCTAATATATTACTAATGAACAGATAAAACAATGAGCTTGATTTTCACGAGATATTCAAATTATTTTATCGCGAGATAATACATCTAGTCAGAAACACTAAAAATTGTACAGCTTGAAATATGCACTGCTGACTCTCTTGCTACATAATAAAATATTATTGCAAATTAATCAAATGTAGTGTTTTGCTTAATTTAATTACTGCGATATAAAATGTTAGAAACTATTTGCGTCAACACTAGAATGTGTAAAGATATTGAAACAATGACAGATAATTTACTATTTTCGTATGGCGCAAATCCAACGTTCTTTAAAAACTCTTTGTTCTCTGTAATAGAATATTCAAATGAATTGTGTTAAGAGATATATTCCAGGCGCTGCGAGCTAATGAGAACAAATGGTTACATTATTCTACATTTTTGCTGGGTTTTATGTGTGAATGTGACAATGTTTAGTCGTTTGCATTGAATAACAATTTATTCTATGAATTTTACATTACCCCGATTTCAATCATTAATTTATTCGTCAGTGTTTAAATACGCATTACCTGTATTATTAAATTAATTTCTGTCTGTGGCTTTTATATTATTTCCAATTCGTTTTTACTTTACTGAAATATTAATTACTATCGACTCTAATTACGTTTAATTATCGCACAGACAAAGAGCTATAGATATCTCTCATATTACTTCAAAGGCTCTATCTGGGAGGTACTATTTCTACACCTATTATTGGCAACAATTGCCACTTACCATCAAGTGCACGTCCGTTTGCTCCTTTAAAAAATATCATCAATAATTTATGTAGAATATTTTAAGTGTTCTATTTTCCTTTGAAGTAATACAGTATAACGCCATCAAAACTTTGCGAGTTCATCAAAAAGCCATATGTCAGATTAGAAGAAATTAACCAGTACCCAGTAAAAACTTCATCCTTCTAAGAATACAGCACTTTCGCCAGCTGAAGTAGAGCGAACCACTTCTGTTTTATTGTTGGGGCCATATTTTACGACTGGATTGTGTACGGATATAGACTATAATGAGGAGTTTCCACTGGTAGCATCTGTAGCGGTTATTATTTTCGTACTATCTATGTTCTATATCGTCTCACGTTAGGAGGCAATTATGTTTATTTCGTTAGGTTTTATATTTTCTCTAAATGTTCTGATATAAAGACATTCTCTATGTATAACTTATTCTGAAGATGATAATTAACAATTACAAAACCTACAATATGCTCTTCACGTATATCTTTGTAAAAAATACCTAGACTGCAAAGTACCTTTTTTTTTTTTTTTTTTTTTTTTTCTCTTCTCGAGGGGGAAACCTTCAAAAGGTACCCGGTGCCGTGGGAGCGACACGGGGTTATGTGGGATTTTTACCGCACTAAAACCCTCCCGGTGGCCGTCCTCAGCGCTGCGTAGAGGACTCCGGGATCTCCAAAGGAACGCAACCGGAGTCCTCTCAGCGCACTGCCCCGTCGGGCTCCGCCCAAGTGAGATTGAATCACCCCACCGTCCGATGTACACGACGGTATGCGACCACACATACCGCCGTCCTTCCCGGGGTCGTTGGCCGGACGGTTCGAGCTCCCACTCTTACCATCCGCAACCCCGAAAGCCCCTTTTAGTCGCCTCTTACGACAAGCAGGAGATACTGTAGCCCTATTCTGGTCCCGGAACTACAGTCCGGTGCGTATCTGAGTCAGGCGGAACGTCACACGACCTTTACTTCTCAACCAAGCCCTGAAATTCGGCAGGATTGCGTCGACCACCCGTTGGCGGATATTGTGTGGTTCCAGGAGTCGATCACGCCAGCACCTCAGAGCACGCCACCTGAATGCAAAGTACCTACATTGTTTGTAACTACATATAGATACTATTTTTACAATAGCCTCAAAACTCGCATAATTGTATTTGTAAACTAATTTCTGAGTTTATGTTCTTAGCTTTATTTCTAACATTTTCAATCGTGACATCTTAGAAAAGACCGCTGTGATAGCTATTTTTTATAAAGAAAATATTTTTTCTACTAAAAATTAATTTATCCATTTTTAATGATCCGTTAAAGAGCAAAAACAGATAGTATAGTGTGTAGGTGCTCTTAAGTTTTAAGACGCCATTGCGCACTCCGTTCGTAGTGTTCAATCACACGACTGTTCCGCTATCTCAGAGATTATAATGAAACTTTTATGGCTTCAGTTTCGATATGACCACACAGTTCTGCCTCTGCTATATATTTTATCTATGTAACGTACTGCGATATTCACGATCAACTCAAGTTTAGAGACGATGAAAGCAATATGATATTAATTTATGGATATGCAAAGGAAATGGCATTCGTTGCATGTTACGTTTAATATATTTGAAATTGTAGAAATTTTGAAATTAACAAAAAAATACCACTTTAAATTGACATTAATTACACAATGAATTTGCATATCGACAATGGTTTCATCTCTCACATTACCATTTATAATAAAAAAGTAGCGCCTTCTGTAACAACCCATTCATGTATATTTAACACTAATTGATCTTCCGTAGACTATTCAAACTTCATCTTCACGTCGAGTTTATTAGGCGTGTATATTTTAACAACAAATATTTGAGTAGCGATGCGCAATTTACTTGACATCCATTATAATTTTATTGTTATTGAACTATCGCAACAAAGGTAACCAACTAAATATAATGACGGAGTGGAATCCGTCGGAAAAAACCTTTACCGAACGAGCTTACACAACAATGTGTATTGTGGAGCCGTTGCAATCATTAGTATTGATGACGCAAATATTACAAATCTCAAAACACACTTTGAAAAAACATTAAGAGCCAATCAAGGTGCAGGAGGCTACAATGGGATGTCTATTAAAGAATGAGGTATATACATAATGCGTAGCGTAATAAAGGGGGGAGCAGACAAAAGTGGTAAAGAACGTAATGATTCGGAAGAGAGTGGATGTACGTGAACGTGAATGTATGGAACGGAGCATGAACATTACAAGCGAGGCTCAATCGCAGCCGCTCTTTTGTGTGGGACAATGCGAGCATAATGCTCGGTCAAGGACTTGCCGTGAAGGACAAAAGGGTTGCGAGATGAGGTAAAGCACTGAATTTCGGTACACATTCTCGTAAAATACTTTTTGTGAATAAGAATACCCAAGTTACTCGTCTATCTGTTCGCTTGATTTTTTCACGTGTGTTAAATGATTTTTAATCTGAATTTTACTGCGTGTTTAAAGTGGACATCTTATCTCCTTTACGTTAAGTTGTGATTGCTTTTACAGATTTTTCTTATAAGCAATAAAAATGGATATCATGCTGTCCAGCTGCATCAAAAAATAGAAATACTCTAAAAAATAAATTGCGAAAAAGCTCCTTGTAAATAAGATGGTATAAAAATTTATAGATACATAACCTTATATGATCGCAGGTTTATAATATATGGCCTCGTATTATGCGAAATCCGTATTGTACACTGAGTCACACATTCGTTTGGAGCATTGTGCGAGTTAGAAGCATCAGCGAGATCAACGTGAATAAAGGCATCGAAGCTGGACCGGAGCAAAGGGGTAGTACAATGTCGGCGAGGTCCAAACAAAAACTGACAACACAATACGGAGTGGCCCAACAACAGTGGCCGCTCATAAATCAACCTCTGACAAAAGTAACAATGGTATTGAGGGTACCTTATAAGAGATCTTAGCATTGTGTTTATTCTTTGATGTTCACTAATAAAACCTTTGATTAATATCGTATAGACGGAACCAGTTGGTATGCAAATAATGGGTATAAAGGAGGAATTCCTCGGTAGTCGAATCACACGTGCTGGGGTGTGAACAAAGACGCTAATGCTACATCTTCTTTACAATGCTTTTGTTGGTGGTAGATGGTATTCTTATTAGATTGCTCGTGTGTGCCCGAATGGTCCCATTTTATCCCAACGTATTCTCGTGTCCTTGGATCGATACATATATATTATCTCTTATGGTTACGAGATTGTTAGTTGTTGTAAAGTAGAGTGTTTTACTTAGTAAAATTTTGTCCCCTCACCGACACCTACTATGTATATTTTTCCTTAAAACAAGGTTTGTTTGTAATCAAAATTCGTTTCTCTTTTATTTTTCGATAAATTAATTTGAAATACTTGAATCATATGAAATACGTGTTCTCTCTAAATTAACAAAAAAAAAATTTTCAATTATAGCCATTCTACTTAATTATTCCTATTGCATTTATGTTCCTATTGACAATACGAAAGCGGACTAGCGAGTTATAGGTAAACATAAATCCTATACATATCTACTTTTCGGTTTTGCAATTATTTTCAGTATGATTCATATGGTGTTCAGTTTCATCAATGGTATTTTCTCTCAATATTTTCACGTGACAACACAAATTGAAAAATAGATAACCGTTGAATGTGTCTCAATTTAAACAAATGCGATATAGGTCAGACGGTCGGCCAATTTGACCCCAAGATTATCAACTTTTTGTGCTTGAACTGTTTTATTGTTTCCAATTCCAGTATTATCAATTGATTGTGTCTGTTAATTTAGGTTATTCGAGATAATAACTTAGCAATCAAAATATTTTGTTCGTCAATAATCTTATAACTATGCTCACTGTTTCTTATCTAGGCATATATTTTTCTTAAGTATTCTGATTGTTTTAATTTTATTCTTGGCTATTATGAGTAAGATGTATTGTTAAGTTTTTATCAGATGTATAAGGATAATTCAATGTTTTATTAAATCTTGATCTTGGTTTTTGAGCCCGTTTATTGATTTGTTCATTCGTATTCTAAAACTCTTGTCTTCGAAGAATTTTAATATTACAAATTCTCGAAAATGGTAATGAAATTGGTATCTACTATACGCTGCCTATGTATGTACGTATGTAGGTATACAGCTGTCTCAGCTTTTTCTCAAACAGGAAACCATTTAGATTCCTATTACTTTTACTTCATATTCTTATTCACGTTATTAATTAATAATTGTGAAATGGTCAATTATCTTCCGATATATTAAAAGTTTTATTTAAGTATCTCCAGAAAACATCCGGTTTCTCTGTAGTGATAACAATTCCCATTTCATTAATTGAAAGTCCAGACAGATTGCAAAATACCCCTCAAATATAAACTATCGTTAGGTTATCAGTGTGTGTTATTTCCCTATACTTTTTAAAGAGCATTGTGGGGTTATCATTATGTTATCGGGTTTTTTGTGCTGCATTGTTTGGTATGTTGTTTATAACAATAGCGCTTTATGTAACGGTTATCAATTATTATGAACAAAACATTCTATTTTCGCTTTTTCAACATGTTTACACGTGGAGTTGTCTTATTTTATCTTTATACCTTTTTCGTCATTTATTTACTTATGTTAAGTTAGTGAATGAATTTAATTAATTTTGTCACTAGGGAAACGAGGATACTTATTGAATCTTACTTATAAATGTCTGAATAAGTATGTGTTAAGTAATAAGAACAAGTTTGTCCTTATTACTTTTTTCACGTGGGCATAATGACTATTACAGTGTATAAAATTTAAAACATTGTTTGTATGTTATAAAATATTTTTTTAACCTGAGTTATAAGGGCCAAGTACTTGGAATTAACTTGTGCTTTCGAATCATCTAATGGATGATGTTGCAAAGTTTATGTAAAATCAGCATGTGGATTAAGATTTACATCGAGTACTCAAATTTAAGATCTAATCAATTTTGATTTAAGGTTTTCATTATTTCATTTTATATCAGGGTTTGATTCAATCAAACATTAAAAATCATAATCTCTTTTACAATATGTAACGTGAATCCAATGTGGATTCCAGCTGTTACAATATTTAGAAGTCCAGAAATATTTTATTTGTGCTATAACATATTTTTTGCTTGCAATGTTTGATTTAATTATGAAAATATCTTCTCACATTACAAAGTAAATGAAAAACATCCGTTTCCTTACTGACGATTGTATATTATTTATGAAAACAAAATCTACGCAGATTATTATATGACCTGAATCAAGATCTACTGATATCACACTTATAAATATTTAACTAACAAACTACTAAATAACTTTATGGCCCCTATATAAAGGCAATGATATTTTAATGGTTAAAATAAGCTCTATGCTTGGGTCCGTACCTTTTTGAACAACCAAAGGAGGGATCCTTTGGTTGTTCAAAAGTATGAGCGAATTAATGCAATTATGATCCGCTTGCCAGTGAAAAATTGCCGCTATCACTTTTTAAAAATTAGTAAATAAGGATTTGTACAATTAGAAACAGTACCGAGGACACAATAAAATGAGTAGGTACCTACCAACACAAACCTTCACACCCGATTTTCACACAAACATACAATTCACAAACCTAATTTAATAATTTAGTTAGATTTTTGCTTGACCAGATACCTGTCTAACCTTGACAGATTAATATTACGAACTATATTCCATAAACCTTCAATTTTATAAAACTGTGATGGTATAGACTTATAACCAACTAATATCCCATTTATAAAATCTACTTTATTCACCTCGTCCTCACTAAAACAAAACTTCTTCTTGAAAATTTAAATGACAGAGATACTATAACGGTTAGACTGTGCATTAGGATTTTATCACCTCTTATTTTATCATCTATAAAGAGAACAATGAATATTCTAGAATTATTAACTCTATGACTACATTGTGGACCTCGCCATATGTTTTCAATAAATACATTGTTGGAGATACTTGTCTGAATTCAATCGTATTATGCTTATTCCTAGGAATATAAGGTTGAAAACTTCTTAATCAATAACATAATGTCACTAGAGTGCGCATACGCAACTCTGTTTGTCATTTGCTTTGTTTCCTGACCAGCACTGTGCCAAGAGCTCAGATTATTAGTATTGAAATTACTCTGGATTAATTTATTAGAATCCATTAGAGAATATCTATTGTTTACTTTCCTTTTAATATCTTTATTTTATTCCAACCTGATATCATTTGTGATGTGATATCATGAGTGCAAATATGCAACAGAAAATGTTTGAATTAAGTTTCGCAAAACAACACCAAGGAAAAATGCGGGAAGGAAGCAATAACCTTGCTGCCGTTAAGCCGCCCTTTTAGTGATTGCAAGATTATTACCATAGAATAGCACAAATGCTGAAAGTACTATGACAAAACAGAGATTTTTTCTCTATACAATTAATATTTCCATTGTTTTTAATTATACGAAAAGTTACGAAACATTGTATTGGATTATGTGACGCAACGCATATCTCAGCTATAACACTATCTTAGATTTTTCTCTAATACAAAAAGTATAACATGAGGTCTGACGTACCTACACAATACCAACTAACAATAAACATATACCTACGTAACTATAACGCACTTTCTCAATAAAATTAGTCAACTCAAATTTTCCTTGAACGTGAACCGGTAAAACTTGAGACAATATTTATGTCACATCTAAAAAAGCCGCTAAAAGATTTGCGGGGTGATAAAAAAAGTAAAATATCCTGTCAACAGTAAATCACTCGTTAATAAGACATCATAATAAAAATAATATTCTCTTCAATTTGGCACTGCGCTTGCGCACGATATGCGTTGATTTGTTACATTTTTCAATGCACTGTGATTGTCTTCTTTGATGTCTATTTTTAAAGTTTTTGAAGATACGACATGAAACAATGATATTGTAAAGCCAAGAAATCATGGATTATTTGATTTGGACCTACATACAAGGTCTTCTTGGATGATGTTTGTTTTAATTGATGTGCCCTAAGGTGTGTTTACGACATAATCATAAATTACAAATGATATTTAATATTACCTTAACAATATCACTCTTCAACGAAAGGTTACTGCGTAAGGTTAAGCACCCATAAATCCAGACAAATGTGTATTTGATGAAATTTGATATTAAAACACTTTTACGAACCGGAATCAAGAGCTCAATAAATTCATCTTTCACCGTGTCACTCTCATCATCATCAACAAACATCACAATAACGGCGCCCACACATTTCTGTTTACGCAACGAAATAAATTTGACGCTAATATCCCGCGAAAAGAAACCTGTCGGATATTTCTATAACAAACATTAAAGAGCCGGCGAACAGAAAAATTGATGGAAATATCATTATTAGAGGTCACACAATAGACCCTTTGATGTGACAAGAGAAACTAATCAATGTATTGCCAGAAACAGTTCTTTTGATGTCGAAAGCGAAGTTGTGGTCCAACAAATATCATAATGCTTTCTTGATATTAAATGAGCTTGTTCTGTAGATATATATGTTTAGAAATCGTAGTGATGAAGGGAATATGAAAAATATAGATTAGGAACGACTTTATGACAGTTTTATCAATCAAAACATCCAAATAGTAACAGTTATATAACATAAACAGTGTATGAACACCTCATAAATTTTTCATTTCCGTTGATTTATGTACATATTCTATAGACATATGAAAGTGAACAAGAACTAAGAATTGAGCTCCACATAATGACATTCAAACACACATCCCATTAATACACTAGGGAAACATGATCAAGAATAATACGCCCGCAATACGTCCCGCGAATCGATTCCAATTCGAATCCATCGAATTGTATCGATGTATCGAGACGCATTACCGCGGAGCCCTCTTGTTTGTCGAATCGATTATTCCGCTTCATCTCTCACTTATTGGGTTCAAACAAGGCAGTAGTGATCCAAGCAGGGACGTATGTTTCATTGTATTACCTAATTAAGAGGAATGTAGTATATTGGTTGTGCCTATAGGGAAATAAAATAATAATATTAATGATACAAATTAAGTAATGAAGCTTTTGTGATTGTTTCTCATCATTACTGGAAGATATGTTTTTATTTGAGATGACTTAGAATAAAGCGATCACAAAATGTTACGTTAATAATGAATAAGACGATTACTCGTTTGACAATATTAACATAAAAGCTGCGGTTTCTCTATTTGAGTTCTTCTAAACAAATTGATCTACATTTACTATTATGTAACGAGACGTAATTTCGAGACGGCATGTTTGATTTTACGAAACATTTTGCAACGGTTTTGACGCCATCAATTACTTAAACACTAATGTATAAAGTTAACCTTTTGAAATTTCCGAAACGTACATCGTGAGCACGCATCGACGTATTCACGGAGAAAGCAAAATGATGTCAAAATTACCGGTAAACAAAACACGACCTCTGACTCGTACGTGGGAATGCATTGTGGCGAACCTGATTGAGTTGCCTGAATTGGACCCAAAATACTCCTTGGAACCATATTGTTCTGAGCACAATAGCACTGTAATGTGGAGGTGACAGATTATTTATGAGTTTGCTAAATTAGACGTCACGAATACATTATGGCGAATGAATAGTGCCTCGGTTAATAGTTCAAGTAGCATTATTTGAAATATTCACTTTTACATAAAAGAGCTTAGTATTAGTAAAGTACAGGTTGACATTTATAAGCATTATGTAAATATAAGGTAGAATACCTATGCAAGAACAAATCTAATCAATCAAGTACCTAACTAATTGAGACAAATCATTAGCAGATTTGTGCAACAAAGTACAGTTAAAGACTTAACTATAATAAACATAAAGAGAGAAGTTCAAAAATTACACCAACACGCTCGTGAGAACACGGTAATTT
Source organism: Epargyreus clarus clarus (assembly GCA_014595695.2). Taxonomy (NCBI): domain Eukaryota; kingdom Metazoa; phylum Arthropoda; class Insecta; order Lepidoptera; family Hesperiidae; genus Epargyreus; species Epargyreus clarus. The sequence goes on from JACTTY020000025.1 coordinate 2,130,266, forward strand.
AAACACAATAAATCCTATCTCCACAAACACATCAGTGGTATTGTACGACTTCAAACAAGCGTTACACAAGCCAATTACCGCAGTTAACACCGCAACACCGACACCACAAAAACATTAAGAGATTAAGCCGAAAATCTTAGTCTAAAACGAGATGTTAAACGAAATGTTTTAGCGCATTACGCGGCTTGACAAATAACCGCAAATTGTGATTGTGACTCCTTGAAAGGGTTAATAATGGCTTGATGGCGTGGGATTGTGCAGAGACTGGTTGTAATTCAGTTAGAAAGCTCGACTCTTGCACGTAGATTGAGGTATTGTGAGCGAATTTGGTAAACAAGCACCTCGGATTCGGTGCCGACGAATTAATAGTTTTAGACTCAATCGATATCGCGTCTATCTGGAAACGACAAATTAACTCTTTGATAAAGCTGTGTATTTGTTACGAAACTCAGTATTATCACATAAAATCTCTAGTTAAAATCTACGTAATGAGTTATATTTATTTTAACTTAAGTTGAGTATGTTTATTTTAACTTAACTTTCGTATTTTATGTCGAGTTATTTTTCCAGGCATGTTTTCTTTTTTTACAAGTTAATCTTCGTTTGTGTTTTTACAAGACATTAGAAAAACATCTTAACGGTCAGCCAAAGGATTAACGTAGAAGATTTCCACAACATTTCCTTTTATGCCCCAAATGATATTTTATAGGACAAACATGGGGCAGACCGCGGCCCCTGCAAAAATAATATGTGTCTGACATCTAAATTATTCACAAAGGTGTAGTGGCTTTGCCGAGGCGACCTTATGAATTATATATACAACATTCGATATTATTCGATGCGAGCTTCAGCGTTTTCCTATGGAAATTGACGTGTCCACACAATTTCGGGCTTAACATGAATTATTTTACATCATACTCATTTCGGCTTTGGTAAACCTGTTTGTTTTGTTGCCATTAATATTAACGCTCGCAGGCATTATTTTATTGTATCCTTTGATCTGTTTTTGTTTATTTGCAAACTGGTATCGGTACAGATCTTGATTGAGCTTTTTTCGTTCATTGACCAGTATTCGATCAGTGTCGATAAGTATCAGAATGGTATATTTATGCTACGATGTCAACAGCTCAGACGCGACGGCGGTTTGTGTAACAATAAGTGACCGCGCGCCCTTGGGGTCTCCCCAGCCATTCCAGTTACATCTTGGAATTGTGTATTTTGAGCTACGAAAATTTAGATAACGACCACTAACCAGTATACTATAATAATTTGAGCAAATTCAAAAAGATATTTCTCCATAAATTACTTTGTATTTAATTTATTGTCAACGTTATCTAATTTTAATAGTATCGAACGACGTATGAAGTATCTAGAGTACTGGATTTTAGCCTAAATAATATATATTCAAACAAAATAAAGCTTCCTGATGTCTAATTTGTTTCAACTGAATTCAAGTCAAAGAGAAATCAACAAAGTACTCGTAGCGTATCAATTTTGGTACATTGCTTTTCCTAACTCCACGTTCTGAGGGATCTTGTCCCGAAATGCCCCTGAGATTTGACAATAATTCTCGATAGCGCCATTCTACCGCTCCCAATGAATACTGAATTGAGACTCCGTGCATCTCAGACAACTATTCCAATTTAGAATATTGCTTGGACGTTGAATGCAGCACTCCTACAACTATAGTTAATTGATTAACAAATACGAGATACGAAGCCCGAAACACTAGCAAAAACAACCTTAATCACCAAACGAACAAATCAAAACTGAGATGAATAATAAAATCGTACTGTGTACTTTATTCATTGACCTTCCAAAATTAACAGAGATAACGCTACAAAGGGCCGAATTGAAAGGGGCACCTTTCAATGATTCGCCACTCTTTAATCTTCCATCGAAACAAAACTTGGGATCGTAACAGGATTGTCTGTTCATTTACTTAGCAAATTATTCTTTGTCGAACGGAAGAGAAGGCTTTGAATCCATTAATTCTCTGATGGGGTCACAAAGAGGTGGTACGAATTAAAATAATGTATTCTACGACTTCAATGGGATCCCTCCGTCCGGTGCCGCTGTTATTACAAGAATAATGTATTTAAATCAAAGTCCGCTTTCAGATGAAGATGTCTCGTTTTGTAAGCCGAATAAGTGATCACGTACGTTGGCATTAGGATGTGTTTTATGTGCAAATTATAGGCTACCATTTTTAAGCGAGCTCGAATTTCAGAGACTGCCGACGTGAACAATTTCGCTTCGTTAGAAAAGTTTTAATATGATTCTCTATTGTAAACTCCCATCGTTTTTAAGCCCGTCGTATACGATGTGTTGTGACTATACGATAGAAGTTTAGCCGTCGTTATACATGTATTCTCTTTATTAATTGCAAATCCCGACAGAACCGTATGCACAAACAGCAAATTAATCCTCACTATCAAAAGGGTTTGCGAAGCCCTCTGTTACCAGATAATTTAGACTATGATCACCCCATCGCCGAATATTTCCGAACAAACATTTCGATGTATTTATTCTGGTGTTTATTTTGAAGCGTAATATGTCGTGTTCCACTTTGATGTCGTGAAATCGCTTCTGTTCTTTGTCAGCGGCTCAAGGATTTATATCTATAAAGTTCGTCATTTGATTCTGTGTTTTACTGTCTTCTATTTTGGTATTGGTTTCCTTTGTAATTTGATAGAGGGTTACCGCTTTACCGTCCTGATTGCGACCGTATGGAATTATTGCATATGGTTGGTCGGAGTTTGTTTGGCAGTATGAATGGTTCATTATACGTAGGGATACTTTGAACGGGGCGCAGATAATATTTGCGATGTACACCATTGTTTATGATTTGGACAATTGTTTGTGTTGCTCTGTCAAAGGATGTGCACTTGTTTGTTTTATGAGTTGACAGAGGGAGAGCGGGGAAGTATAAACAATGACATACTTTATACGATCGAGGATTTTTATAATGATACCAGTTATTACCATGGAATAAAAAAGAAACCGTCGATTGAATAACCAGATGAATTTTTAAATGTAGTTACTTGTTAAACAGTCTCAAAAGCGTTGTAATAGACTGAATGCTGAACATTATGAAGTAATTCTGTATTTTATTTTAATGAATGAGTAAATTATTACAGCGTCGAACAAAATAGGACAAACTGAATCGCGGGAGCTGTGTAAAGCTTTTCGAGTTTAAAAAAGGCATTTAGAAATTTCTGAACAAAACTCAGGCTTTCAGTTTTGAAGTTGCGCTTACATTTGGAGTTACCTTGACTTACATTACGTTTATAATATTACATTTCCTCAGGATGGAGAAACACGAGAGCTCAGAACAAAATTCCTCAATCGAAAGCCTTCCTTTGAGGGCAACTGCGCGGAATTGTAGAGGCATCTTGACTCGGATACAAGTACTTACTAGCATTTTCATGCTCAACTATGAGCCAGCCATTTTATTTCCACTGTTCCGTGGCAAAAGTTCTGTAAGCTCACCGTTTGTTTCATAATGGCAATACGGTTTAATTCAAATATTTAATTTGTAAGTTAACTGCGTTCAGTTTACAAGTATGTCTCTTACGGTACTATTATCACTGAATTAATTACCGCTTTTGTTGTTGATTGCTCTAGCGGGTTCTCTGTAACACTTCATTATTTCGCAACTTTAATCTCGTTTCGTATTTTAAGAAATATGAAGTGAGTATTTAGCATTATATTTACTATTATTATTTTATTTATACTTTTAGAAATGTTGTCAACACATTACTATTCCACTGCTGGTCAGGGGCCTTGGCTCAGAGTGGGGAGTTTAGGACATGGTCCACCGCGCTAGCCAAGACAGGTCTTGGAAGCCTCACACACCCTTGATGTTTTTTTTGAACTCTCAGGCGTGCCGGTTTCCACAAGATGTTTTCTTTTACCATTTAAGCAAATGATTATTACTTTCTAATGTTAATAACATTACTTTGAAAAATCCGAGATGACCTGGGAATGAACCTTAATGTAAGGACGAGTGTCTGAAACACTAGGCTGTCATTATTTATATTATACCTTTAGAATAATGGAGAGAAAAATCGTAAGCATTCACAAAGTTTCATTTCCATACATTTTTGTGGAACTATGTCATTACAAGATAAACAATTAGGCATACACACATAAAAGTAAGACGGCGATTATCCTAAACAAGAGGGACTGATGAGTTCGCTATTGTGTTCATGTCCTTAGGTCAGTACTAGTGTTGCCATTAAGATGTGAAATTGCCGGATTTTGAGGAAAAAAATGTATTATGTTTTAAATTTTCAAAATTAGTATCTTAAATAATGAAACCGATGTTTATGATTTGGAGAGATAGATAGATATATAATAGATAGATTTACAGAGGATATGAAATAAACTTTTTCTTACATCATAATAAATCAGTGAGCTACATTTTAATTTAATAAATAATAATTAGTAGATAAGCCAGGTGCCAAAGTTTTATAGACCCACCATTTAGACCAGTTCGTCTGCATAATTAAAATACCAATAACCTTTATTACTTTTACATTGAATTATATAAAATTCATCACCTTTTACTCGACGACATGAGTCTTATGGTTTTTGAGTATAGCTATATACTAATTATTTATGTATGAAATGTATGAACGGATGTCTATTTAACACGGGATGTGGTTTATGGATATATAAAATATCATTCGATTCGTCGGTAGGTACATTAGGCTAACTACATAATTATTATAAAATAAATTCGCTAAAGCTTAATTATAAATTTCACTCCTATAATTAAGCGAATACAACGATAGTTCAAATATTAAAAAATTGTCAAAGTTTTTGGACTGTAGGGCATCCCAAAGAATGAGACATACGATCGAAAAACATACGGGTTATGATCGGGTATTAAAAAATGTTTGCGTTTGTTCAGTACAAGACATAATTTATTTCAGTTGTAAAATTTTCAAAAATATTAACATTTTTACGGCAATGTCTGAAAAATTGGAATGTCTCTCATTTTCCTATCAACCTGGTGACACTAGCCGTCAGGAATGAATTGCACGAAACGAACTAAGGATGTGCCTAATGCAGGACTGTTCTGCTAAATCTCCCGCTAAGTGTTCGCAACCCTATAATTTGTTTTCGGAGCTGCATCCGGCGAAGAAAAACGCAGGGCTTTCCACCCTTTATTGTACGCTTGTACGTAGTGACGCTTGATCTATGTTTACTAACTGAAGCTTAACGTAAGGTTTACTAGCTATGGTTTACTGACTAACGCTTAGTAACTAAAACTTACTAAGGTTTACGAACTAACATACTAAGTAACTAACAACACAGTTTGAGTTTGTTTTCGGTTAGTATATTGATTTATGTATTAGAATTTCGGTACAGATCTATTGGCAGTCGCGGCCATTTTTCATATATTATAAGTAGCAAACAAAAATGTACTCTTCTTGACTGAATTGGATTTGATTCCTACATGTGCTAGAAGATAGACTACCAACTCCTTAGGAATATATTACATTGTCTCATATTAGTATGTCTCCCTTATCACTCCCTTCAAACCAGAACACAGCAACGCTTAACATTGCTATTATTAGTTATTATTAGTTACAAAAAGTTCTGATAGTTATTTCATTATTAAACGCTTATAAAAAGGACATTATAAAGATAATAAGGGTCATTGCTATTTAAGAAGATGTAGAATTTATCGTGTTGCATTGTGGTTTATTGGATGACCTACAGTCCGCGCCAATCTGTTAGTCCGCTCTGAAGTTGTTGCGAGCAGGTGTAGTAGATTCATTTCTATATTCAGAGCGGACTAGCCGTTTTACGCGGACTATACCTACCTACCTACTATATTTGACACACGTATATATGTTGTACGCGTGTTTCAGTTCGGAGTTTCAGTAATAAGGTCGGTACAAAAGGCCTTCACGGTGATTGGCGCATTGTTCAGCTCGCATTAACAGTATTGTTTGCGAAATAATCATAACGACGGCTTATTACCCTCTAGGGCGGGCGGAGTTCGTGGCTAGCAAAGTATGGAGTAGGCTTTGGAATATGAGGAAGTTACTGCAAATGTACATTAAAATATTTAGGTAATAGAGATTAAAATGAACTGAATGATTATTTGCTTAATTAACCTAATACCTACTATGCGTATTTAGCGTGTTTTCCTTAAGATGGAAGAAGTTGAAATTATTTTTTATGGAGTCGCTTTTTATGTTAATAAGTAGGTACCTACGTACGTAAATACAGTAAACTTTTAAATACAAATGGAATTTACTTAAAAACGAAGTAAATGTTTGTTATACAAAGCTATACCTACTATAAGTAGGTAGATACTATAATAATTTGCGACCTACTAGAATTTTTAATTTGAGTGACTTTAGTACATAATTCGAAGTAGTTAATTTCAATATTCTGACATGAAAATGGATATGAACATGAACAATAAAAGATAAGGGATAAAAATCATTTTCCATATAATTGTGCCTCCTGCCCACTTGGCTCGCTTTGTCGCTTTCCCGATGGGTAATTTTCTCTATTGTCAGTAGCAAGAAAATCTTTCGTACATCGATCTTATTTTGCTGGATACGACGATGATTTTATATGAATACATTATATAGCTATTTGATAAATAAAAAAGTGTAGCTACATAATTTGTGCGTCTAATAAAATGTTAAGAATAAACTCTATCTTACAGAAAGCAATTTCAGGATGGATTTGTATAATCATTATCTATCTCACCGTAACTTAATTTGATACGTACCTACTCTCTACTTTCCTATAGTTAAGATGTTATAAGTTATGTTTATAATATATCTAAGGTTGTCCTTTAGACAATTACTTTTAAGGGACATTATCTGGTTAATAGAAATTAACTGTTAACTATTACTTATCATCAACTACATTCACGTCCTAAACCACTTCTAGCTTTCCTATATCATTTTTCTCTACATCGTGTCCTGTGAGTTTACAAGGGGTGTTTTCTTATAATTTTCCTCCGATAATCCCATTCCCCTTTCCTCATGCCAGCCAATTGTAACGTCGTGCTGTTTTGACATGTCATTTTCTATTTTTTCCAACTTTATTAGATTCGTAACGAGTCCTGTTGAGAATGTTTCGAAATTGCCCATTGTGTATCAAATATGGGTAGACGAGGGTGTTTCGTAAGTACCCTACTTAGTATTCTGTTAAATTAATTCACTGCTTGTAATTTGTTATTTGGAAGGAAAAATAAATTTGTATCTTATTCTTTAACGTGACTAAGACGTGCTGAGTCAGTAGGTGATTACAATCTTTGACAGGAAATATTGTAATATTTCCTTAATATTGTAATATAATTGTCTTAAGGAAGGACAGAATATATTTTGGTTAGACATAACTTTTAACCTAAATTAAGGAATTTTGCGTTCCACATAAAAACTGTTTGTGTATACAAAATGAACTTAAATTAGCATACCTAAGTAGGTAGGTACCAAACCATTTTTTTCATATTACTCGTATATGAGATTTTTAAAATAATAGGAGATAGATTTTACCTGGATATTCTATTGATATTCCGATGTCAATTTGATACTAAGATGTTAGAAAAAGTGAAATGAATATATACCTTAGGTGCTTTTTTATACATATATTTGAGCCTAACGATAAAGCAGACGTGCTACCTGATGGAAAGTAGTCAACGTCGCCTATGAACATTTGCAACACCAGAGGAGCCGCCAATGCATCGCCGGCTATGAAGGAGAGCTCTACGAGTATTTGCACCTTTTTGAAGAGCCCCGTGTCATAGCGCTCAGTGAATACCTCAGGAGTAACTTCATTCCACATCTTGCACGTTCGTGACAAGAACGTCCGTGCAAACCGAACCGTGGAAGACCGCCACGGGTCCAGTTGGCGTGGATGGAACTTCATCCTTTGGCGAGAGGTGCGATGGAGGAATGGTGACGTAGGCACCAGGTCAAATAGTTCCTCGGAACACTCACCATTGTAAAGTGCTACTGAAATCTAGGAGATGGTGAGAATAATATGCGGTGCACTTACGTATTAGGGACCAATAAACATATATCATTCGGAGACCGTCATATTTATGACTCCTAATTAAATAATGAAACATTTTCCAACCAATTGTCCATAATTCGCTATAAAATCTAATTATGCCACCGCTAAAGACATTTCGATAAGCGCAAACTCCATTTGCGATAAAAATATTCATTCCTTATTGTGAATAAACTTGTTATAGAATAGAATAATTCAGTTACTGGTAGGAGAACAGCCTTTTTCCAAGGAAACGAAATGTTTTCCATTCCTCATTGAATTACGCGCGCCTCACAATATTTGTATTAATTTATTTTTTTATCTTTTATTGTGCCTCGGAACGTGCCAGGTCCTTTATCTGATTATGTGATTTTATCTCAGCAAGGTTGCACAGAAATTTATTTTATTCAAACTTTTATACTAAATAGTCATTTTATAACAACGATGACGGTAAGTAGTGATCTTCTGGCTAGTCTGGCTTCAAGTTCGATTCTTGTTCAGTCAGATATTAGAATGTAAAACTAGGTGTATAGAAAACATTACTTTATTTTAACCATCTACTTTAATAGGTACTAATACCTATCTATGTAGGTAATAATACCTACCTATTACTAGGTACAGGTAGGTATTATTACAAAATTGTAAAATTGCGATAGTATTTAATCTTTCTACAGACTTCCATATTTAATAGATACAGTTTCACAAGACAAAAGCTTAACAAGAATACATAGCTCTTAAAGCATCTATGGGCGAACTTAAGTAAAAGTTTCTTTTTTGGGGTTGATTACAGATGTCTAAGACCATTTCCTCTCATGTCTTTAATCTTGATTGCTACTAAATTTTCACAGTGACAAACAAAATTCACATCATATAAATACGACAAACTAGAAGTAGGTTGCTAACTAAAGCTAAGATTTTCCCTGCAATTTTAAGACCGTATTTTCGGTACCTACATTTGAGACCTTCATCTAAGACGAGTAAGCAATTTCCTTCAACTAATAGACGCAGACGTTACTTGGACCGTCTGTCCGTCTGCGATTAATTTGTAAACGGATGCACCTGTTAATATATAAATTCTGTACGGAACCCGTTCGGATTTTGATTAGTTCTTGATAACTAAGTCTTGATGCGAACGTTAAGTACCTACCTACAAGCTGTAGGTCGGTGTAAACTAAGGTTTGGGTCATATTTAGATCATAAGGTTTAGGTATTTAGCAAGGTAATCAATTATCATATTCTTGAAAGAAAGTAACTTGACAAAGAGTTATCTAAAAATACAGCCGGATAGTAAGTACGTCCTTCTTCGAAGTCTGTAAATATCTCAAAGGTATGTCAAGTTTATCCTGCATTTGACCAGCTTACTGGACTAAATTATGGACATTAGGTAAATTAGCGATAATAACATGGTTCAAAAGTAAATTGAAAATTATCAGATCTACAATCTTTTTTGGTTCATAGGTATCAAATTTAATTGAATAATTTATTGACTTTCGTTCGTGTTATTTTCGTGTGACGGTGACGGTGTACGTGTTAAATTTCACTTATCAACAAAAAAATGTGACGAAAACATAGAGGAATAAAATCTCATAGGTATTCTTCCGTTTCGTTTAACAAAAGCAATTTGGGTTCGATTTGGTTACGTCATTGTTACACTTCGCTCCCCTCGCGAATTGAAATCAGCTGTACTACGACGTATACCCCATTGTGACTTACCCTTTATTTTTTTCTACAAATTGACAATGTAGCGTGTTCACTTAACACAGATGACTTGTACATCACAAAACACTTGAGTTAAAAATAAAATAATGTCTAGCGCTAATTTATAAGCAATAAATTTGTGGTCAAATACTTTATTTATGTATCCCAATTTTTAATTAATTAAAAATAATCATTATTACTTATCGCAAAATTTTAGGGATATAAAAATAATTAAAATGACTATGATTAATCTCGCAACACGACAGAAACAAAAAGAAAAAATATCTATGGTCAACTTAAAATCAACATAACAAAGAAAACAGTTCAAATTTTACTTTAAATGCTTGCCAATTAAAAGAAAACATATGGAATTTACAAAATACTAACTAAAATACAATTCGTATTCCACATTCACGTTAAACAATATGTGTAATAATTTTCCGAACGTAATTTTCCCGCCAACCCGCCATATTGTTCGCGCCTCCATGTGATGTCATTGTGCGAGTAATGGAAAGGAAATTAATAGTTACAACCAACAAACATTAATTTTGCATCCACATCTATTTTATTACAACGACACAGAGTTGGTTTTACTTTATATTGTTGTAAATTAATATTGTAATGTTCGGAAAACTATTGAGGGTTGAATAGACTATTCGAATCGTACTGTAAATCTATTGTTGTTTTTACTTTGTTAATGTCAAATACATGAGTGTTGATTGTTTTAGTGAAAGTCATTCAATAGTTTATGATCGATTGGAGTTTAGTGGATTTGGTATGGTAGGACGCTTATTTCCCCTGTTTTATCAGTAACAGAGTTACTGCCGCCCGTTATCATTTGTAGCCCCCAATAGGATTGAATGCCTACTTGAGATCAGAGGCGTTGCGACTTCTGACGATTAGGTTAGGTTGCTTCATGTGTTCCTCTGGCACTCTTTAACTTGGAGTATGTAAGCGTTTGAAAGTGGTAGAGCCCTTACTTTGAATCCGAAGGCAGCACTGCCACACCTATTTGTTAAGCGGAACTACGCTCTGGATTGAAGAGATAGATGAAAAGATTTGGGTAGTTCTAACTTAATCCTCACAGGTAGTAACACATACAAATGCGTACAGGTCGATCACAGGATCGAACTCAGGTAGGACTATAAACTTATCTGAGGCTGATCATAGATAGGTGACCTACCTACCTATAGATATAGGCTTACTATTTTTATATACAAAGGCGCGTGCGTAACCATACGAATTCTACCTTTATAATAAACTGAACCAATGTAGTCACGACCTTACCTAGTATCTGACATCGTATCGTTGGGCGACAGTCTGTATAAATTGGTTTAACGCCACCGCGCTACGCTACGATTTATGTTAACGAATACGATTATTAAACTAAATGATTACTATTTTACAGTGTACATTCAATTACTGAGATTCGTTTAGTGATTGGCTTTAGAATATTTGTTTTCTGTCGAAGTAAGATCATTGTAGGTACGTTTTACGCACATATTTTTATTGTAATAATATTAATTTTGAAGTTAAATGTATCTATGCTTTTGACTGTACATATAAGTTACCGATACTTACATACGTATAGAAAGAAGAAATAAGTGTGATGGTAGCGCCGCAGTAGGACTTCATAATACAAAATATTCGTGTTTCAGAGGACTTTCCAACGTAACGCATTGTAATTTTGATAGGCTACAACTATAGTTCCTGTTTTAGTCTATACAGCAAACTTTACATTACATTCATATTTCATTAGCGAGCAAAGTTACCGGTTTTCACTCAAATTAAATAAGGTATATTTTAGACAACTCCAAGCTTTATAACTCGAGGGCCATTCCTGTCGACAGGCTGCCCGCCACTAACACAATTTATTCAGTCACTGTGTTATCGGGACTTTTATTATATTCATTATCGAGCCATTTTATGCACCATCTTTGTCTGCCTAGTAATTTGATTTAAAATCCTAGACGTGAAAACATTTGCTTATTTTTAAGTAAATTGAATTGGAAAGATGAGTAAATTTCAAATTGGCTTATAGGTTGGTGCAGTTTTCGGTTAGAAAATCAAGATGGTATTGCATACTAAAGATTGTAAAGGTACATTGATTCAAATGTTACTTTCGAATTTAAGAACTTTTTAAGAAGAAGTGAAATTTGAAAATACACAGGATTTATCATTTTAAAATGTTGTCCATAACTTTCAAAAATTATTTCTAAATTTTAAAGATCATTCATTTTCAAGTTCACAAAACATGATTTGCTGAACTTACAATAATTAGGAACTAATGACATAAAATCAAATTGATTTAGTAATTCAAAGAAAACGAACTAACAACCTTACATAATAATACGAGATAATGAAATAAGACAGAATTTGAAGCCTAATTAACTGAGCTAGTACAAGTTGTAAAGACAAACAGACTTCAAAGAGAAGCCAGACATTGGGTGCCTTGACAAGAAATTCGTTTGTTGGCTCAACCAATGAAGACGGCAGCTGAAACTGACATTAACTTGAGCGGCAACCGATCGGTACATATAAGCACACTACCAAAGATATCGAGTTGTCAGACAGAAGACTAGCAAACGATACGTATGAAGCTATTTTGCAAGAAATCAGTACAATAGGTATTGAATACACTAGGCAATGTACTAAATAAAGAGCTAAAAATCAAATCTTTGGACTCAGTTATTAAAAAGAAATGGATGACTTGTTTAAAAAAACTAACTATTGGAAGAAATATATTTGAGCTACCGCATCGATTCATCTTTTTCTTGTCATTTTTTCTTGATTCACCTTTTTATTAATGTCTCCTATGATGTTACTGTAGTGATTAACTTTTTCGTTACTATCGCCCTCGTTAAACTCTGCTCGTTTCTTTACCATAGTAGAACAAGTTCCTTATATCGTCTTCACACATAATACTGTCCAATCACAACACTTACCCCTTTGATGAGTAACGTGGCTACCACACACATACACATTACGAAATCTTATTAGCTTCCAACTGTATACCAATTTAGTTTGAACTATCACTTCCAACCAATACAGAGACTTTCTGAGAAGTAGACGCAGGGATGGGAGCTCCTCTTTGAGTGGCTTACAAAACGAGCGGACACCTTAAGTCCAAAGGAGGTAGTGCAATTAGCACAATTAGTAGAGCCCAATTAGGTGCCTTAACGAAGCGAGTTTGGCAACTAGTCAGAGTTTGACAAATACTACGTTTGACGTCCGACCTGGGCAAAATTCGGATCATCCGGGATATATTTGTTTTTGTTAACAAACCTTTAAAATACTCTGAAGACTTTATCAACGACTATTGGATGATAAATTCTTTATTTCAATAGTACAATTATTTTACAAAAAAAAACAATTTTGTTCGTAGGTTATAAGATGCAGCCGAATCTTATAACGACCAAAAATTGAATAATGACTTTATTATCTTACAATGATTCTGCCTTTTTTATTTGAATTATTGTTGAAATCTTATTTGAATGTTGAAATCTAATAAAAGCTTTTTCTTTCCAGAAACATGTCATCTAAACGAAAATCGCCTCCGTCGAAATTGCAAGAAGGAGCCGCTGACACAGAGAAAGCAGAAGCCGGCCCAGCTAACCTGGACTTCTCCGACCACATCGAGTCCGACGACAACGAACAGCAGACTTACTACAAGTTTTCTCCCAGCTCCTCAACCAGAAGCTCTATTAGCGAAGAAGACACTGTCACATACGAAGACGAAAGACCGAGCAAGAAACAAAGATTCGAGCAATCAATAGACATGACAAATAACCTTCTAGTCCCATCGTCCTTCTTAGGTCTGCATCAAGTCAACGATCTCCAGAATCGAAGGCGAGGCTCCTCAGAATGCAGTAGTCCTGGTGCGGAAGCGAAGGTTTTGGGACTGTGCAACAATAACAATTCATTGCTGAACCACAACAGCGCGTTGTCGTTAGCACCGCCGCATAAGCGGTCGATGGACGACGTCCTCAAACGGTTAACGTCGAAAATGAATAACAGCACGATCAAGGAAGAGAAGAGGCCTACGCCGTCTACGACGCCAGTTAAGCAGAATAAGTAAGTAGTATTTCTTTTACATACCCTAAAATATAAACAGTCGAAAACTCTTCTATTGCTTACAATCTTGTGATATGATTAATTCGGAAAGCCTATTAAGCCAACAACTCAATATTTTAGGTAGTATGAGAGGATGTGAATAAAGGAAAATAGAAATAGCAATTTGCATATTAATAACACTATAAAATAATGGATAGGCCCAAAAATTTTGACACAAAATTCTTATTATAATGGTTATGGAAGCAATAAAAGTGAATGATTAAATCGATTTTGCTTTTGATAAATCTTTGAAAACGGTCACTTAATGATACATTATAATGTCTTCGGATTATCTCCGTTATTATTGGCAGTTTCCTATATGTTGACTGTGTCTCACCTCAAACGAATAACGAATATAGCGATGATTTATTATATTACTATTATTAAATAAAATTAAATACATGGTTTAAAAAAGTAAATAAGGCAACAAAAATGTTTGCAATACTAACAATATCTGATTTTCTATGTACGATTTTATAGCCCTTCTTTATTAATAGGTGCAATAGATTTAATGAGACAACTTGTGATATTAATCTCATTCTTTATGGAGATGTTAACTTTGCAAAAAAAGGAACATGAAAAGCTGATCAGTGATTGCTTTTTCAAGTACATATATTACTCACACATATTTCGTTTTGTCAAGAATACCTAAGTTAGATTCTCAACCTGACAGACATCAGAATATTGAATTTAAAATATGTCTGTCTATCTGTTTTTGTGTATCCATGACATCAAGTACGCGTGTTTTCGTTATTCCTTATTTTTAAAATGGTTATTGAATTAGAACGAAAGCTTAGTCGCAATTAAAACTTTCTAACCCGTATATATCGCCAATTACAGACAAGCAAAGAAAATAGCGAACAAATCATTTATCATTATAGATAATCGCCATCTGTGTGACCCGAGCTCGTATTTCATTAATCGCTTGTTTTGTTCCATAGTGTTATTAAAGCGATACGGAAATCATTATTTCAGCTCCAGTTAATATTATTACGACCCTCATTAATGATAAATCAGTCTATTTTGTTATAGTTATGCGTGACAAAGTATCCCCGTTGAAAGTTATAAAGGTGATTTATTTAAATTACAGTAAAATTAATTCAGCGTTTCTATTTATTTTGTGGAATTGTAAATGGTTGAATATTTCTTTGAATAATGCAATTATTTCGTCACTCGTACTATTTTATGATTGCTTATTGAATTATTGATTCCGTGGTATTTTTATCAAAATGAATGATAACGAGCATGTAATCGACCTGATGGTAAATGTTCATTGCCACCCACGGACATCTAATCATACCTGTATAGGAACAAAATCAGTTTAAAGTCTCTCACCGATTCTTTGCTACACCTCAGGACTAAGTTGTATAAATTATAATATAGTATAATATGTAATGTTATTTTAACATCTATAAGTACACACAGATTCTATCTTTCTGCACCCCACTATCCACTCACAGGTCTGCTGGAAGAAATTTCTTACAGAAATAAGCAGCGCCTTTGTACATACGATTTCTTTATATGTGTTTTTTCTTCTTCTTGTATCTATATTGTGTGTGCATAAATAATAAATAAATAAAAATTAAATAATTATAAATGAAATAAAAACTATAATTAACGAAATAAGCTCACTATATCGGTCTCACACGATGTATTCCGGGTTCGATTCTCAGTCAGGCACATCTAAAATTAATCCACATTTCTCTTTTATAACTGCTTCCGTTACGTAAAGCGTAACGTTCGCTATATTTTGACAAACCCTTAAAATTAGACATTTGTACCTATAGTATTTTTGTCCACTCTAACAGCAGTACTATTTACTATAGTGTAGGTCGTTCCACTGTATTTAATTGGCTGTATTATGGGTCATTAACGACAATGTAGAGGACAGACCACCGCGGCTCCCTATAAACACGTTGAAAGTCATTTAACTAGGGTTTAAATATTAGTAACCCGGAGGTTTGCCATTACGTGAAACCGTTAAGCTTAGATAGCTTATAGCTACAGATTGTGGACACCTTTATGAACTTTCTTAAGATATGTGTGGTTAATATTTTTTGTATTTTGTGAGGGCAAAGCATAGGCAAAATATCTAGACTTCTACTTCAAGAACTTTGTCGAGACTAAGCACTTAGAAGGAATTTAAGGAAATAGTCTTAAATTTACTATACATATTGGATTCAATTGGATTGGAAAATATAAGAATCCAATATGTATATCCAATAAATTTTCTTATATTTTTTAATTCCTTCTCAAAGTTACTTTGTTGGACCCTGGTAAGAAAATGTGGTTTTCAAAATTACCTACTATAGAAAGGTGCAACTGCGCATGCTTTTGATCCCAATAGAAATTTAATAAAGTAAATACTGTTACCCATTAGGTTTCACCCCTTAGTAGTTTCTTACTGCATTTACGTTTAGGTATCATTACGGTATTTGGTAACACATCAGTCCAATAGATCTTATATGACACAAGTACTATCATTCAAGCCTTAGTCAAACCAAATCTTATTATCCTTAAAAGTAGACGTACAAATGAATATAATGAAGACTAATAAAAAATATAGTAGGTATTTTTTTGCATCTCTCCATAATGTATAACTCTCTCCCTAATTACAATTTATATTGAATTAATTTATATACGTTCATAGATTAGTAAAGATTACTCGCTTCTTACAAGAAAATGTAACCAGTTTTGACAATTGAAATTGTTACTTCATCTATTTTCGTTTGAAAAATATTGAAAAAAATACGTTTTTAGATCCTTTACGAATGAAACGATATTTCTCCGCATTTTTTCTTCGATTAAGTGTTTTTGCACCACTTAACTGCGCATGTCGGTATTGTTCCGCATAAATTACACCATGACAGCCATTTAATGACTGACAGAATTGTCAGCCGTTTAAGCCATTTAATGGCTTCCTTTAATTACAAGGTGGTGAGATATCTATACTTATCTATGTATACGTTAAAAATATTTTATTTCTAAATTGAATTTGCTAAACATTCCAATAATACTAGTGTAGAATCACCCTTACATTTAAAGCAACTTCAGCGCCCTGAACATAAAGGTTGGAAGTTTATTAAAGGATAAATTATATTTAATTGTGTATAGAACATTTGTTTTATGCGGCACTTATATTAATAGTATTGTGCTTAAAGTACCAAGTAACGGGCTAGAACTATTTTACTAAGTAATAGTGTGGTTTATTACATAAATGGGAGTTAATTTTTAGTGTTACGACCCCATTTGCGGTTATTACGCCGGTTTACATGTTATGTTACCGTGAACATGAATTTCATAAGGTTTTAGATGCTAGGTTAAATTGTTTTTTAGTCTATTATTTGAGTAAGTGACAAAGGGTTACCTTTAATCATGTTAATGAATGATAATGTTTGTTATTAGTAGGTATTTAAGTCGATTTGGAATTCTTCACTGGTCATATTGGGTTGTAAAGTTTTCTTTTTTATAAAATGTTAGATGCTTGAAAAAAATACGTGTTACGGTGTTATTCCCCGGTGGAACCATACTGTTCTACCACCTCTCAGATAAAAAATGTTTAAAAATATATAAAGACGGAAATCTGAGAGACCATTAATTTTGTATGTCACGAATAATATGTAAGAATATTCAGAACTTTGCACTATAATAAAACACCTATTTAATTTGATTTTTGGAACTGTAAGTCGCATAGTCGCGTGTCGCATAGTCTAACGACTTCTATTAATTAAATAATGCAAAAAATGAAACTATTAAAAACAAAATTATTACGTAACCGTGTCCGTAACAAACGTGTTTTTCCTCCCATAGAATTTCCCCTCAAAATGAAAATAGAAAGAGAAATAATACGTACGTATTATAATAAAAACTATCGTTTAAAAACGTGTACATTCATCCTCACTTTCATTCTTCGACCTCTATTCCTACATCGCCATACACCACAAACCATGACCAATTAACATGCATAGCGGAGACAATTGTCAAAGACAAAACATATGAGTTTAAAGTAATATTCAGTCATTTACCAACAAACATGTTAGCGTTATTGTTAGAGACATTAAGTTTTATTACTTCATTGTTTAGAAAATTTTCTTCAAGGCCGTCAGTTGTTTGTTTATTAACACGTTTATACATAGTAGATCTTTTAACTAACACACAAGTTACTTTTCATTAATTTTACTTGACTTACTAGCTCATAATTTTTTATATACACTTATGCCTAATTTATCCAAATTTTGCCTACCTAAGGTCAAATTTTGACAATTTGTAGTATGGCGAAATTGTCATATGTCGATCTTTGGTAAACAAAACAATGGATAGATCGATAATTAATAACGCGTTTTAGAGGGGACAGTCCAAGTTAGAATACATATTCGAAAACCGTCGGAGCAGACGAGTGCATCACTAGAGACCACGAATAAACAGATGTAGTCTAGAACCCTCTCTAGGTTGTCAAGGCGAGGACCATAAGGGAGATGACAGTGGCCGAACGAGATCAGTATAAAATCGGTATAATGATCATGATGATGATAAAGTTATAACGTACACACTTGTAATGTAAGGCAGGAGTTACCAATTCAAGGAAAGGCTCATGAAAACTAGGGCCCATCTATGCGAGCGGCCGACCTACCGCACTCAGGGAAGCTTGAAAATCGTCAGCATCATGTTATGACACTTGACAATGGTCATATAAACCAAGTACTATATGGCTACCTTGTAGGGGATCGTTGAAGAATTAAATGCAGATGGATAATATCTAATTGTCAAGGTTGCCTCTATTAATCAGACAGCTAAAAACTTATTATCATCAATGAAATGTAGGTATAACGCCATAGAACTGAGAACGGTAATCAATCGAAGCGTATAATGATCAATTTACGTATCATATCCTACCTATTATTGTTAGCCGAGTAACTTAATCTACATACTATTTAACTGCAATATGCTACCAATCTATCAAGATCCCTATCGTACGATCATTTTATATTAATTTTCATCATACAAAAGGACCGTAACCATTCATCATCATCATCATCATGATCAACCCATTACTGTCCCACTGCTGGACACGGGTCTTCTCTCAGAATGAAAAGAATTAGGCCATAGTCCACCGCGCTGACCAAGTGCGTATTGGTAGACTTCACATATCTTTGAGATTTTTTTTATAAATCTCTCAGGTATGCACGGTATTTCCTCATAATGTTTTCCTTCACCGTTTAAGCAAGTGATAATTAATTTGTAATACGAACATAATTTCAGAAGTACGTGCCTGGGATTTGAACTTCAGACCCCCCGATCGAGCCGAGTTTCTTGACCACTAGTCTATCACTGCCTTTTAACTGTAACCATTATCAGGGGTCTATCACACTGGATGCAATTCACAATAAAATTAGATGCAGATAAATTTAATAATAGGTGATAAATAAGGTTAAGGCGGTGTCAAGCGCCAACTGTCAATATTTGTATTTACTTCCAATGATATCTAATATTATCTGTATAATTAATAGTCCGATAATAATGATTGTTGTCGCGGATGTGATAGTTACTAAGGATTACATTGTTTTGATCTAATTATTCCGCTTCTTGACTTATTTATAGTTTGACATTCATGTTCTGATGTTAATACAAGGCCTATCAATTCCCATTAAGTCCTGAAGATGGTAGAACCATCTGTGATTAGACTCTGAAGACATCATCGCTACACCTTTCTGCCTGATACCACCAGTGTTAAATGCTCCTGTGTTCCGTTTTGACGATTGATAAGGGAGATATACTTTTCCGAGGCGGCCCGACTTAGTCCTCAAGGGTGGCAACGAATCTGTGGCCGACCTCAGATAGAACTTCAATCGTAGTGGGGTTGATTATAAATGTCACCATTATTACCATCAGATGGACTGCATACTTGTTTGATATTTCTTTACAATTTAAAAACAAACTATTAACTACTATTGTCTCACGTTTGGGTACTCTCTTCAATATGTGTAAATGTCATAAACCACGATTATTATACGGATGTACAAATCCGGGTTCAAACCCAAGAGGTCATTGTGACCATAGTGATTTATTGTAGTAATCCCTTATAAATACATCAGTATTCCATGCTATTGACGGTAATGATGGTATTATCCGTATGATGCTTTAGTGCTGCACAGTCTAGATAGTACAAAATGTTAGGTTTTTTTTTCGATTACTCAGTTTCCTTCAATTCGCAGAGGTTGTAGGTAGTAGATGAATGTTTTTGAGGCAAAGGAGATATACCTCCTTATCAGGCGTTCTAACTTTGTCCTCAAGGGTACCAACGAATCTGTGGCCGACCTCAGGTAGAATTTTATCTAATCTGGGGTTGTTGACAAATGTCCACGTGTGGCAGTAGCCACTTACCGTCCGGTAGACTGCATATAGAAACGTATGCTACTTCTGCACCTATTATAAAAGAAACAATATTAGGCATACAATAAAATATTTCCTCAGACTTATAGCAGATTCTATAGGTTACTTTCATAGTACAGTTCTATAAGAAAATGGAGATGGGCTTCATAATCACAACATTATGGACGCCTCATGACATATCATGTAGATTTTCTTGTCTTCAAATTACGTATTTTTAACACCTGCAAATACTTTATACATACCTAACATCTATAAAGAAAATAGGTGTAATTTAAAAGGATCTTTGCTCAATCTTTATTACTTCGAAGCTTGAACAATGCCAGAACAACAGACATTACGTGTAACATTTCGGTACGAAGACGAATGGCGGCCATTGTCGGCCACTAATTAAACGCCATGTTAATCGCCCTCAGATTAAGACGCGCGTACGTAATGCCCGCAATCTGTCTACGTTATGGTTGTTGTGAGCGGTTCATATGGTGGATGGCGCAAGTTACTAGCGATCTACTGGTGGCAATACTGATCAGAAATGACACAACAGAACATGTTTTTGGAAACATATCCAATATTTTACGGAAAACATGTTAGCATTATTTTATTGTTAGAGTTATTAAGTTTTTACTTCATTGTTAAGAAAATTTACTTCAGCCACAATTATTTGTCAGTTTAGGTTAGTTTAGATCTTTGTGTACTTTTTATAACTTAGGCAGGTATTTCGTAAGTTTGATAATCGCATAAGTAGTTTAGTAAAAACTTGATACGAAATACTTGATACGAGAGATTAGTTGTTTCATGGATGTTACAACAGAAGCGCAAACGTTATTGTTATCATCAATCCACGCTACGGCGCCACGGTCCTAAATCTATGTACAATAAAACAATGTGTGAACTTATTTTTATAGAGAAATAAAAATACGTGTGGCACTCGGAGACTGCCGCGGTAAAACTATTGCATAGCATTTTTTATCAACTTATGCAATTACAATTATATATTTATTTTATTTATGCAGTATGCAAAAAGTCATTAACCCGTCAACTGGTGTGTGCGCCCCGGGGCGCACAGATCGCTACTAAAAAGTATCACCGCTGTGCCGGTCGGAGTGGGGGGTGTTAGGTTTTTTCGTTACGGAATTTCTCGATTCGGTCTCCACGCTCAAGGCCCGCGATAGAAGCTATGCAATAGATTAACAAATGCAACTAAATGATAGAACAAATGCAACTTAATAAAATACAGCTATTTGATCCTTACCTGAACAAACACTATATCTCTTTAAATATACCACCAATAAATCGCTACAACTTTCCACTTGCACCACACATCACAACCAAAACGTTAACAATGGCCAAAGAGTAATTTGTACGATGATATATATCTATATTTTGAGAGCACAATGTAAGTATACCACTATAAAGGCAGCAACATTAGTTAATGTGAATAACTTATTTACGATTGTTCTGACTGATGGGTAACCTGCGGCGGTGTTTGTATCCGAAATTAACTTTATAAAAGATAAAGTATCTTTCGTATGTATCTTTTATCGTTAGCTAATTTTAAAGCGGGTTCATTGATGTAATGGAAGTGATGAATGACGCAATTTTTGCTAAGAAAACAGCTAAGATTTTAGAACTATACGGATTCAACGATAAAATGTTAAAAATCTCAATTTATAAATGTTGTAATAAAAAAAATGGGAACTGTTAAAATGCTAAAACTAAATAAAGAAGCAGCATTTATATTTTCTCGTACCAAAGGGTACTCAAACCTAGTATCGTAAGTTTTTCAAAATTCTTAAATTTCTTAATATCTAGAAGATACCACATATGAATTAGCGCTCTCTTCACTTTTATCTAGAGCTACCACCAACACTAGAAATCACTGCAGCGTTGCTGCTTAGACAACACTAAAGAATACAATTGCACAAAAAATCACACCCAGAATATAAATCTAAATTTACTATTTAATCAGTCGGCTAAAATCTAACCCGGAACCAAGCATATCGTTGCATCTTTATTCGTGAATATTATGAATACTTTACTGATATTATACAATTTTTTTAATTTTACTGATTGCATTAAAACACTGCCCGCTTAAGTCCTCAAACCCATTATTGGTATCAACAGTACTTAATACTTATTCCATTTGAATAAAATAACGAAAACCGCACCACAAGTTCCAGCGAAACATTTTAAAAGTTCTCGAGTGATTATCGTTAGCGTAGACATAATATCATTCAGTTAAAAATATCTTGATGGTACTCAGAGCTGTCGGTGGCAGAGTTTATTCAAATGACGGTAGTTTCAACATAAACAGTTAATATTTTCAGTTCGATATTCGTGTCAGGGTTGTAAGCTGCCTAATTATCATTGCAAGTTTACCAAATAGATGAGTAATGCTCGAACGTTTGTTTGAGGTATTTTCTTTTTAGGCTGATTGCATTAGATTTTCAGGGTTGCCAGTTTTATTTTTATTGGTTTTGTTACGGAATTTGTGGCTGGCTAATGGCTAACAAAATATTGTGTTATGCGAGACTTGAAAATCAATGACATATTTTATGAATCATTGCAAATGAAACTGTATGTGTAGCTTTTTTTAATCAATGCAGATACACAAACATTCTACAAAGGAGTAAGAATACCTTACACACTTACCTATATCATTATATCTATGTAAGGTTTAATATACTTCCACTGCGTATTAGTCAGATGTGACGAAAAGAAAAATACATTTAAACATACTTACTTATAAGACACAACATAGAAATACGTAGAGAAATTATGACATTTATATATGCTCTTATAACTATACTATAATGGAATACGAGTATATAGAAAAAGTATGTAAGCGACCAAGATCTTAAAATTGAAATATAATTCGAAAAACACAAAATTTATTCTATTACTAGAAACAGTTTCAAATCAAGATGGGCAGGGCGAACGCATGACAGGGCCGGCACAAACAATTGACAGACACAACACAATATGTCTTTGTGTCCCACAATAACTCTTTATGGCTAACAAAGTGGCATTCTGCAAAGATTTGCCCCACACGCAGACAATGCGCTGTTGTGAATTCTCTATTTAAATGTTTTATGCTCATTGAATATGCTTGAGTGATTGTGTAAGCATTTTTAATTGTCTGGTGACGTTATGATGATTGTTGCATGTTCTATAAATTGTTCTTTAGTATTCATCTACCGTTCTGTTATTTTAAATTACAGTGTAAACTCCATGTAACGTCACTCGATTTAACGACAAACTCTCTAATGCGTCGAAAACAATTGGCGTAGTTGGTTTAGCTTGTATTCCATACAATGATACACTCTATATAGCATTACACCCACTCTCAATAACGACCACAATTAAACAAAAAGTACCTTTTAAGTTGCTAAAATTAGTAAAAACTGCGCACCTGTGTACGTTCTTTTGTCGCTTTATTATCCTAGCCCGCAATAAACTCGTCTGTCGGCATCATGCATACGAAACTTTCTAAGAAATTCGTTCTTTTGTTTACAAATTGGATTGCTTGCACAAAATTATTGGAAAATTACTTCCTTTGTCACCAAGATGCCTCAATATCAGAAGATATGAATAAAATAATTAAAAAAATACAACAAAATTACTGGTGCAGCAAAATACGTCAGACAAAAATAACAGACTACACGCAATAGCGTTCAAATAAGATTCTTTTTTATGTACATAACTACTAACACTAGACTGAAATAAACTTTTTTTTTCTTCTAATTCTGATTTTTCTTCTCTCCATTTAACGACCACTCTCTATAACGCCATAAAATGCACAGTCCCTTCAGTGCCGTTATATAGAGTTTACACTGTATATGTAAATGGTAAATGTAAATTATATGGAAATTACTATGTAATCCTGGACAATATAGTTTGATTTGCGCATTATTTTACAGAAATCTTCCGAGTATTTACTTTACACAGGGGTAAAACCGCAGGGCAGATCTCGTTAATAAAATTGTACTATACATAATTTCATTTAATAAAATGTCATTCACAATAGGTACTTGTATAGTCTGCATTTGTTGCGGAATTAAAGCAGGTTGTCACGGTTATCTCCACGTTAATTAAGATCAGCCGTATCTATTGTCATAAGTTACTCGAGCTAATGATCTGTAGTTGGTTCTCCTAGGTCCGTTTTGTACCTAAACCTAGGTATTGCGTATTAACTGTTCAGGTATTTTTTGATGATGTCTTAGATTTTTTTATATTTCCAGATCTCCGATTCTATATCTAGGAAAAAATAGTTTTCATAATGGTGGTTATAGCGTACCTATATTTTCAACATTATTTTCGATTTATTTTTTATTTTTAATGCTATTTTTTTACAACAATCATCATTCTTATTTTATAATATGCAGCTTATTTATGTAATGATCAGTTTTAAGATAAATGGAATAAGGTTACCTACCTTTTCAATTAAATCAAATTAAATTGGAATCGTGAAAATATGACCGTCTTTATGCTTGCAAGAGTTATTGTTTTCAATCCTTACTAATATTATAAATCCGAAAGTAATTCTGTCTGTCTGTCTGTCTAGTTGCCTCTTCTTCACGCCTAAACCGCTGAACCGGTTTTAATGAAATTTTGTAAAAAGATAGTCTAAGACCCGAAAAAGGACATAGGATAGTTTTTATCCCGGAAATCCCACGGGAACTAGATATGGTGATCTAAGATCGATAATCGGATAATCGATCTTTTGGACCAAAAAATCGATTAATCGATATTAGGAAGGTTTTAATCGTAAACCATGCATTTGATCAAGTGATGATCTTTAGCAAAGTCGTTGTCCATGAGCCCACGAAGGTTCCAGAGTTGGTACGACCAATTTTCGCCAGATGGTGCCACTGTCGTTTCAATAAAGGTACGAATTTTCAGTTTTATGTATGTTAGTATGTCATATTATTTTCTTTTAAACGCGGGCGAGGCCGCGGGCAAAAACTAGTGTTAAATACATTTCAAAGATTTATTCAGTAATATTTGTCAAGAAATGCATTATCTCTTACAAAAACAGGCACGAGATATACAAATAGAATGACGAATACCAATCGATGCTAAATCACGCTCAACATAAAAAAGTAATTAAACAAGAAATGTCAGCAAAATTCCAAAACGAAGTTCCGCACAAGCAAAGGCTGCTTCGAATTAATTATGTAGATTTTATTACTTAACCTAAAACTAGGGTTGTAAGTTGGTATATCGATATAAATAGCGATATTTTATCGTAGGCCTAAAATATTATTATAGTTAGGCACTTAGGTACCGATATTACCTATCGAAAATTTTGACGCTAATATCGATACTGAAAATTAAGAAAAAGATCATTCAAGTGGGAGGACCTAATTTCGCCGACTCAAAAAAAAAAATTAAATTCGACGAAATTATTTTTCGCCGATCTCATGGTATTGCAAATAAAACGATGGTTGTTTGATGCAGGTCGAATCGCCACCACCACATCTATTTATAGCTAATAAGGGTTTTATATTGATATTACAATTTTTCAATATGTTTTTGAGTGATTGCAACTGTTAAATATCGATATTTTTCGTTCGAAGTTATCGAACTTTCGATACATCGTGCATCCCTACCAAAAACGTTGTATGATTCACAATTGCTATCAACGTAATAAATAAGTTGCTTCCTTAATATCTATTTATTACGAAGCAAACTTTCTAGGAAATTGGAAAAATTAGAGCTCTTATATCAGCGCTACATTTTTAACAGATTGGTCATACGCTGATGTAACGATTCACAACTATCTGTAGTTGTGTTACATACATTGTATTTACTAGTACCTTTTATGGAATTGAAGTAAAAGGGGCATATTAAGTAATAGTTATTTGAAGGTGGTAGAACCCTTTGTGGTTCGACTCCGGCGGCACCTATTTCTGCCTAATAACAACAGTGTTAGGCGCTGCTGTGTTCCGTTTTGAAGGGTGTGGTAAGGAGACATACTTTTCCGAGGCGTTCCAGATTAGTCCTCAGGAGTAGAGGCGCAACTGTGACCGACCTCAGGTAGGGATATCTAATTATATCTGGCGTTGATTACAGACGTCCATGGGCGGCAGTAGCCACTTACCATCAGGTGGACTGCATGCTCGTCTGCTACTCCTATATTATAAAAAAAAAATCGCCCTCGAGTCAGTCATCGGTCGAAGTTCCAATCGAAAGCACTCGCCTCGATTTTTTTAAGTATCTTGAGGAAAATATCTTAAGGAATTTTACTAATCAGACTAGTTATCTAATTGAAAGTAATTACTGTCACCTATGGATAGACAGTTGCAATTCCAGAGGAGTCATGAAGTCGCGACGCGGGTCGCATTAGTAAAATTGTTATAGTAAATTTAGATTTACAAAAGCAACAAACTATGATAAAGATCTTTTACTCTTACCAATGTAATAACAAGATCAGTAAACTAAATGCACTTATGTGCTATTGGTAACAAAATTAGGTTTTCGAGCGTAGGTAGATACCTATATCCGACATTACCGCGATCAGATGTGACTGTGTTTCAAATTATGCCCATTGCATCGGTGTTACGTTGCAAAAGCTACTTTGTCGACGTTTTCCCGCCTTCATCATTTGAAATTGGAATGCAGCGTTAAGCGCACTACGGTGATTGGCTCATACAATATTCAGGGCGACCAATCGCAGCGCGGCTGTGTCGCCAGTGCATCAAAAATTCCATCTGAATATACCGCTAGTGTGGCGAGCACTAAAAATGATAATGCCCTAACATGACCATACAATTTGAAATGAAGAATTCATGCAATACTCCGCTTTACATTTGCTATGTATTTTTATTGAACACACAGAATTGAGCAGGTCCGGTCCATTTTATTTATTGAGCCGATATTTGTACGTTTATGGGGCGATTCTACTAAAACGGTTTTTATTATATGTCCAGAACAGTACCCCTTTGAGAGGGTTGCAGTAAAATATCGAAATTCGTGGCATTGGCCATTACGTTTGATAAATACGGATATACTGCGGAATAAAACCTGGATGGACATTCCACTGTTAAGTTTATTTAACCCTATACTTGACTGTGTGCACTGAAATGCACATTCAAATCAGATTTTTTTTTTCGAAAATGCAACATAGAATCTTATTAATAATAACTCAAAGCGACTAAGCAAACGTTTCTTTACGTCAGAAAATGAAATCTATATCTGTCTCGTTCACACATTGTCAGTGGTAAACACAATAGCGAACCGTCGGTCAGCGCCTGCACAACGCTCTCCAAGTATCTTATGTTATCTGAATGAAATTAAGTTATATGTACGAAATTTATATAATCTTACTTTCTGCAAGCTTTATGCAATGTTTTGGTGATATTTTTTTGAGATATAATGTTTTGAATATATAGTAATTCATGACTTTTGTTATGTGTGCATTAAAATGCACACTGCCAACGACATACAATATTACTGTTTGTCAATATTGTGTCTTTAAATGCACACTGCCAACTTTGCTACTATATGCTAAGGTTCTGCACACAAGGTAGGGGTAGGGTGAACAAAGTTCAGACAGAGTTTTTTTTTTATAATTCATGACTGAAATTAATATTTCCCCGTTTCCACTAAATTCCCAGTCCTTAGCTTGCAATATTTTTTTCAGATAACTGGAGGCCGAAAAATTCTAGCTTTGGTGTCTAAATTGCGTAATTAAATCTGATGTAGAATCCAGCAAATCTTAGAAAGATGAATTCCAGATGTCTAGGTCTCATCAAGACGTCCCTGAACTCAAGTCCTGTCCAATCAATAGCGTCTTCTGTCAAAAATGTAAACATATCCAATAATGATGATTCCAGAATATCTGCAATATCAATCCCAGATAAGACCAAATTCCCACTTGAGGTCGGCCCTAGATGCGCCACTATCCCTGAAGACTAAGCTGGAATGCCTCAGAAAAGTATATCTTCTCACCACATCCTTCAAATAAGTGGAATAAAGTCTAATTATATGCTCAAATTTAATACAATATTCTAACGGAAACATGGATGAAGGTCTAAACAGACAAGTCGCCTTATAGAGTACAACTGTGATAGGCCATCGTTAATATTGTCTTCACAGATCCTGGACATCTTCGTTTGCAATTCCTGGTTGCTGTTTCGTCATGGGAATAGCGGTAAACAAAAATTATTGCCACTCAAAAAGTTTCGAGTTGCTTTATGTGGGAACTGCCTTTTTTTGGGAGGAGGTCTTCTAATCTCTCAACTCAACTAAAATATCTCATAACTTGTTGACATGTCATAACTTCCGAGACTTTTATCTTTAGTATTTTCAAAATGTATGTTATTTTTTATATTTTTTAATTATTTCTTAGTTTAGTGAGTACTTGGCGGTGTGCATTTAAAGACACATATTTTTTTCTTGTGAACCTGGCAGTGTGCACTTAAAGACACATCCTATATTCTGAAAACTGAAATTCAGAGATTTTTTATTTTATTTTTCCTAATATCCTTGTAACCCAATTAACGCAGGGAAGTAGCAAAAATATATTTTTTTTAGGATAAAATTCTCTGCCAACTATAGGGTTAACGCGATGCGGACATCCACAAAACATTTAATGGCCGATATATCCTATATCCGTTGATATTTACGTTGAGGACTAACTGTTTGGCAATATCAATAACGGTCAAGCTTAAAAATAGCAATAAACCTGCTAATGTTGATATCTTTAGATAACTCTTTGGTACATGTAGGTTTCCTCACGATATTTTCCTTTGCCGACAAAGCTTGTGATAATTATGTGTAATGCACATAATTTTGAAAATTTAAAGATTCTTGCATTCGAATTTTGAGTCTTACGTGTTGGAAACATTATTTAAAATTACTACGTCATCACAATGTATCTTATTATGTGGAGTATTTTACGCACATTAATAAATATTTAATGAAAATACAAGATTATTTTTCTGATTCGTCCACAAAGTGGGCCTATCTGTCTACTTACATACCTATAACTAGCTACCTATTCCTACTATTACCTACTTAGTACCATAAAGTACATTTTCCATTTGAAGAATACTGTACAACACATGCTATTGTTTGAACTAAGGTGTAACTGAAGGTCGACTGCCACACGAGTAACTTTACATATAACTTGTATTATTTATAGTTGTTAGTAAGTTGTTTACTTGTTAGATTCTCTTAGTATTTACCATCCTTCAATTTAAGACTTGGATCCTATATTAAAGGAACAAATGTGGACTCAATCTTCGACCTTAACCCTATTTCATTATCATCATCATCAACCCATTACTGTTCCACTGCTGGGCACGGGTCTCCTCTCATAATGAGAAGGATTAGGTCATAGTCCACCGCGCTGGCCAAGTGCGTATTGATAGACTTCACATACCTTTGATATTTTTTTATGAATCTCTCAGGTGCGCAGGTTTCCTTACGATGTTTTCCTTCAACGTTTAAGCAAGTCATCATTTATTTCCAACACGAACATAACTTTGAAACTTTGATTTGAACCTTGGATCGAGAGACCGAGTTTCTTAACCACTAGACTATTGCTGTTGTCGATTTTTTTATTTACGATCCTTCAACTTAAGACTTGAATCCTATAGTAGAAGAACAAATGTGGACTCAATCTCCGACCTTAACCCAATTTAAAACACTATTAGTCCCCCTCAACCGATCGGCACGCTCAATAAACTGGGTCCCCTTTCTTCCTCTAAAGGGCAAAATATCTCTACCTAGTATATTGTTTCATGGTATATTTTCTAAGGTTCTCTGAAAGAAGTAATCTATGACAAAGGTTGTCTTATAGTTTTCTATATAGTGTATATGTTTTTTATTCTCTAGATGAGTGTCCATGTGATTTTTGTCGTGTTTTCCTTTGATACTATTGAACTGAAAAACATCCTTGACCAAAATGTCAATTTAATTATCTAGATATTTCTCCGGTCGGGATCGAGTCCTCAGCAATACATGACAAACCGGTATGGTAACCAGCACCTAAATGATCGATTCAGTCTAAGGTACTTTTTTAGGATTCCGTACCCAAAGGGTAGAAACGGAACCCTATTACTAAGACTTCTCTGTTTGTCCGTCTGTCATAGGGCTCTATCTCTGGAACCGTATTAGATAGACACTTGAAATTTTGACAGCGGATGTATAACGGTGGCCGCTATAACAAGAAATACTAAAAATAAAAAAAGTTGAAAAAAAATGGGGGTCGCCATAGGGGTTCGTAATAGCTACCTATTACAGTTTAAATTTTCACAATATATTTATTTCAGTGGCTGCTATAATAAGAAATACTAAAAATTAAAAGAAAAAAAATGTTGGTGGTACGGAACCATGTGTGTGCGACTTCGACTTGCATTTGACCAATTTTATTCAGATGTAAAATACCTAACCTTTTTTAATAAAACCTTTTTCCGGGTACCTATCGTGACGGTACCGTCTTACCTATCTTACGAAGAAGTAGTTTATTTAAGAAGGAATTTAAGTGTACCTACTTTTGAATTTTTGAAACTCGACAAACAGGATTTAAAGAAATTATTGTTTATCAAAGAAAGAAAGAAAGAACGAAGATTACAGGTTAATACTTAATTTAAAAGTAACAACATTTGCAAAGCAACTTGCCTTATATTATTTATAAAGAACATGCCAACATAACTGGCCATCAGTGCTCAATAACGCCTAGAAAATCCTAAATCTCGACCGACGAACGCTTTACAAAGTAAAAGAAAAGATACAGTATTTTCTTTTTCTTTTAAAAGTAACCGTACAGCACTCTGACCTTAACCTGATTTAAAATGCTATCAGTCCCTGTTCAGTACCGCTCAATAAAAACGCAGCGACCGGCGGCGACTGCCTTTAAAATAATAATGAGTGCATTGTCGGTGGAATGGGTTGTGTGGACATGCCTTAACTTTTATATGAAATGATTTGTGTTATTTTTTATTATTTTGCTACTATTATTAGTATTGGTTCACGGATTTCAGGAATGTTTCAATAAATCCTTATTTTATTTTAAGTTTTTGTTAGATTTAGGGAGGGAAGAACAAAATGAAATGTTGAAGTTTAACCTAAGAACAATATGTAACTTGATCGTAATTTTTAACCAGATGATATTAGTTGTAAGTACTATATTTAGTGTGTTTCACATAAATTGAAATGTTAAGCAATATCGGGCGCGGTCGGCAGTTGGATGGGTGACCGCTAGTGGTTAAATTTCATGCGTGCTTCTAAACTTCATAGAGCACACTTAGCTGTCGGTCTCGCTTTTTATTATTGGATAGCAGTCGTTTAATCTTGTACTTCAATGAGATTATATGATGAATTTGACGACCCGCGTGGCGGAGCGGCCACCATACCGGTCTGACGCGCAAAGGGTCCCGGGTTCGATCCCCGGCCAGACAGATATCTAAATGACGCATTTAGACTTCTGTTGCTGGGTCTGGGTGTTTGTGTATTTGTCTATGTGTGTGTCCATGGCACCTACGACACAGGGAATCCTAGTGTGGGGCTGTGAGTGTAGAAAGCGTTTATTTAATTAATTTAATTATATAGCAGTCTTAAAAATCCAATACGAATTAGCTACTAATCTATACGTCACTCCATCGGTTCACATTGGAGCAGCGTGGTATGCTCCAGGCTTTCTACAATAGTGAGACCCCTGCCCAACTAGAACATAAAATTGGCAGCCAGAAATATGAATTTATCTTTTACTATCGATATAAGTATGTCGTATCCATATAACACCAACGCACCTGTCGCGAGGGGAGAACAAGACGGATAACCCCAACAAGTTCCGTTGTCTGCGTTAAGGGATTTTTTATTGTTGCCCACAAATTGTGTCGCTGCCAACCCTTACCGCTGCATACTTTATGCCGTCTAGGGTTGCTGCCTGATATTGTTTACGGCAAAGTACTACGTAAAGAAAATGTTCGTATATGAATAACCTATATTGATAGTTATAAATACGTATATTGATAGTTATTTAAAAATAAGTATACGAAGACCCATGTGGCGGAGTGGTGACCATAGTGCACAGGGTCCCGGGTTCGATCTCCGGCCAGACAGATGTCTAAATTCTAAAAGATGAATTTAAATTTCTGGTTCTGAGTCTTTGTGTTTGTATATTTGTTTGTGTGTATCCATGGCACCCACGATACAGGGAATTCTTGTGTGGAGTTGTGAGCGTCGAAAGAATATTTTTTAAAATTTTGATTATACTTTCGTACAGAGGTAAATCTTGGAGTTTTGTAGAAAAAAGCTACAATCGTGAACTTAAGGAAACCAACTGCTAAATTGTCTTAGCAGCTGGTTATAATTGGTATAATTAGTTTGGTATAATTGTATCACAACACCTATTTACTTTGTATCCTAAAGACCTATTCTTATATGTACTCTTATAGCTGATCCCTATAGGTCCATAGGTACTTTACATAATATCAGATCTATTCTCCACATAGGTACAAGTTACAAGCACACTTATTAGTAAAATGAAATGTCAATATTATGTATAATTTATCTTAAAAATGTAATAAAATAAAGGTTGGCAGCCCTACGCTGAGATGATGCGTGTTGACTTACGAGCCCTTTATAGTGTTCTGTTACGTTCTCGCGGACTTTTATTGTGCTCTACCCGACTACTGGGTGTTTTTTATGGCGGAGTTTGTTTAATACTTAGCGTCATTGGTAGCGTGTTAGTACTTTAAACATTTTTTTTGATAAAGTATTGAAGTGATTATAGTGAAAATATTTTTTGCTTCTGATTAAAGTTTCTAAAGTATATTTCATCATTGGTGTGGGTGAACTGTAGGTGGGATGCAATGTTATGTCAGGAGGAATCACTTTAACGACTTCTCGATGTAACAAATGTCGTCATAGTGGCGAAAATGGCCATATCAGTTAATACGCCTGTAATAGATAGGTGTAATCAGAGAAAAAAAGTCAGTCCTAAAAGTCACTTATATTTGTATGACTATATACCGATTACCTATAAAATACACCTCTAAGCTGTATGTGTAGTGACTTTGCTGTTATAAGGCAGCAGGTAGCAGGTAGAGAGGTATACTTATCAGAAGCGTTCCAACTTAGTCATCAAAGTAATGCATTTTTGGCCCACCTCAGGTAGGTCTTTTTTTCTTAGGTTAATTACAGATGTACCGTGCCGATGGGCTGCCGCAACCACTTACCATCAGGTGGTCTGTTTGCTACTTTTATTATTAAATTATTATTATTATTATTATTATTAAAAAAACGCTATCTAGTAGCCAGTCAAAAGACTTCCATAATCAGAACTTTAAAATTACCTCTATGTAGCCTGTTTCGAATTCACTTTTGTACCTAAAAAAACTCAAATTAAATTCCCAATTAATATAACCGAGAGAACCAAACTAGTAGTGCTGTGAGTCGGAATAAACGAATCGATGCAGTTACTGCTCTATTAGCCACCCTAGCCCGCTCTCCCCTGATGTTTTAGCGTAATGTATTGTTTTTAGATTAACTTTGTTTAGCAAAGAAGTGATTGTGAAGTTTTATTATACAGCTAAAAAACTAATATGGGTAGGTATAGCAACTGTTTTCTTTAAATTTTGGGTGATCGCATTGTTGGATGCATAAAGGTTTCAAAAGGAATCTGGTTAAAGTTGTGATTAGGGAGACATACTTTTCCGAGGGGTTCCAGCTTAGTCCTTAGGGGTAGCGTCACTGTGGCCGATCTCAGATGGAATCCAATCCTATGTGGGGTTGTTTACAGATGTCCATGGGAGGCAGTAGTCACTTATATCAGATCACAGCAACACTTTTTTATATGTGACGGTGGTGACTCCGAAATCGAATCATGAAGAGATGTGTAGATACATCGTGTCTGTTAAAACTTTCAACCATCAAAAAAGTAAATACGAGCAAAATAAGTAATCAACAAAGCCACAAAATATTTTTTTGCATTTAACAAAGATTCGACATAAAATAACCGAAGTAAGAACAATTTTTAGAATCTTTTTTGCAACTTATTCCGTTCGGTAATAAGAAACATAAGAACAAAAGTGTGACGTTTTGACGCGGCGTCGTAAGGGTTGTGACGTCATTAACACAAACGGCCTGACGAGATGGATTTTGACATTGTAAAGGGTGTTTGAAATTTTATTATTTCTTTTCTTTTATTTGTACGCGCTAGCTCTTATATTGCTGTAGTTTTAGCTTTGTTTGCTAACTTGTTATAGTTGGGTAAACGATTTGGTTTAGTAAAATAATTTCTTATAAATAAATAGTTGTAGGTACACTTCGCACATATCTTCAAACATAAAATTGAGAATTGATCAACCATAGACAAATATTGTCTATGGTTCAGGCCTGTTTGGTAATATACAAAAGAGATACTGAAATAACTATGAGTTCGGCTGAATTCACGAAAATTTAGTCAAGCTTTTTTGCAATAAGTACCTACCCAGCTACCTAGCTTGCTGCTTTTGTCCTAACATATCATATCGTTTCTTCACAACGTTCCATAAGTACAAATACAGTATACATTTTAAGTATAAACTCACTTAAATTTTTCTTCCCAGTCCCATCAAAAGACGATATTAAAATTAAAAAAGACGTCAAATAAGGATATGAAAGTTTCTTTTGAGATCATCCTGTAGCAATCTTCGGTAGCGTGTAAAACACGGTAGCAACACCAATACCCACGGTATAGTACCGTCACGCCCACCTGACGATGTCATAATTGTAAAAACGTCTTTTTATAACTTTATTCTTGTACGGAAAGTTCGCTTTGATTTTTTCCTCCCGTTGATTTCGATCAAAATTCTCGTCGCCGTGACAGCTCCGTTAGTCGGAATTTATTCTTTACGACACGACACGGTCACGATCAGATTTTGATTGAAGTCTAGTGATTGAAGTTTAGTGATTGTGGTAGAAATATTCAACTGCGGTAATAACATCGCTAAATCAATTTCGTTTAACAGCAGTGTTCAGCGTTGGTGGTATTCAGGTGTTCAGAGTACCTCTTATCGGACTCTAACCTCTCTAAATCCTCTAAGTCCTCTAAGTGAGTTGAAGTTCAAATGTCCGGCAAAGGACTCTTTACCATCAAGAGGACTGCATGCTCGTTTGCAACTAGCAAGTAAATTGAATAGTATTCGTAGATATATTACTCCGAATACTATTCAATTTGTTTGGTGCGAAAGTCGTCTAGTCGTGACTTGTAAATGATCCACGAAGGAAGTAAATGAGAAAATAATTGCGTCGGCAGTATTCGCGGGGCTTCTCCGTCGGCGGAGCTTTCAGAAGCTCGGGACAGGTTGCCAAACATTTGGGATTTTCCGGATTTTCCTAATTTTAAAAATGTACCACCTACTTTAATTTATTTCGTAGTTTGAAACAGAAAATTAAGTACAGAATATAAACTAGATTTTTCAAAATTAAAATAAATTTAAAGTGAAACCTTAAACACAATGTTACCCTCGTCTTAATTTATACTCAGTACTGACTTCTGATGTACTTTAAAATCTGAGGAGATTGTGTCCTGATATATTATAAAAGAAATGTGCTAACCCTACCAACCAACCTTAATAGGTATTATGACTGATCACTGTCATTTTAATCGACTGTTTAATTACGTATTGAATGGAAAATACGTTTCTTCCTCGTTTGAAGATTTCTTTTCCAATATTTTCTTTTGTGTTCGCTTTCAATTAAATTGAAATGTCCACGTTTGCAAATCTCATTATGTCTACTATCTTTGCAGGGTTTCTTTGT
This sequence comes from Epargyreus clarus clarus, assembly GCA_014595695.2. Lineage (NCBI taxonomy): Eukaryota > Metazoa > Arthropoda > Insecta > Lepidoptera > Hesperiidae > Epargyreus > Epargyreus clarus. The sequence continues at coordinate 2,166,251 of JACTTY020000025.1, forward strand.
CTAATTATCTTTCAGAGTTCATAATTGGAGCTTAAGGGAATTTAATTGAATAATTAGGTAGGTATCATTCTTCTAATAAGAAATTGTTATTTGTAAACCTACCTAATTTTTTTAATTTTTATGAACTTATTTAGATGTAGTATTTCTCCTCATTCCACAGGTACTATAAATAATATACATATGCAACTATACATACATTATATTCTACTGGACATCTTTTTTATCGATTTCAATTGTTGTACCTATTACATAATAGGTAGTTACATTTTCCAAAAAAATAGTAGAAAACATGGTGAAGTACGCCTAAGGCTTTTCTCCACTTATGAAGAAGACTTACCCAACAGTGGGACTGAAAAATCCATATGATGTCAATTTTTCCGATAACTTCATAGAGTGATGGCAGCTAGTTCCTTATAGAGTCATGTAGAGTGCTTGTGTATAGAGCCTTACGTCCCTGGGTTCCGGTTCGGAGAGTGCAAGGCGATGCAATTACCGGACCGGAAGTACCGGACGTTACAAGGCTCTCCTGCCGTATAGGTGACTATAGTTCGGTCTATGAACCTTAATATTTACCCATTTCGAACTGAAAGTAGAGTAGCACCGCACTGAGATAGAAATCTTATCAGGGCTTGATTACAGATATACTGTTTGCTGGTTTCATTCTTTTTTATGATAATATAGGGTCAGCAGACGAGCATGCAGTCCACCTGATGGTAAGTGGCTACTGCCGCCCATGGACATTTGTAATCAACCCCAGATAGGATTAGATTTTCCTACCTGAAGTTGGCCACTTTATTCTGTACCCTTAGTATAAGTTTTTACGTTTTAGGTACCTCATGATATAAGTCATAAGGTACCGATGGTTTTGCCTTATTCTATTAAGGGGAACCACAGACCAGTCATATATTGCGTTAGTCTTAGGAAAGCACAGAATAGTCATAAAAGATTTCCTATCAATATTATCCGTTACATAAGTATCTGTGGGCAAAAAACCGATCTTCATTAGTAGTTTGTTTGAATCAAGTTTTAGTTTTCCTCTACTGGGAAAATTTTCAATAACAACATAATTGTTATATATTTTTACTCATGTATTTTTTTGAGTAAAAACCAATAAAACTGTTCCAACAAAACAAAAAAAAAAACACCAGTTTACAAATATTGTTTTTAAAAGGGAAGACAAGTAGGTACACTATATTAATGAAATAGCAATGCGCATAATCATTTGCTTAAACGGTGTAGGAAAACATCGTGAGGAAACATGCATAGAAAAGAAATCTTAAAAAAAGATTTGAAAGGTACGTGAAGTCTACCAATTCGCACTTGGCCTGCGCGGTGGACTATGGCCTAATCCTTTTTTTAAAAGAGACCCATGCCCAGCATTGGGACAGTAATGGGTTGATGACGACCTATATGCAAATGAAAATTTAATACTTATTTTAAGGTGTCTTATGCTATGACAAAGTTACTTTTGGTATTTTTGTCTAATTTTTATTTCTTCCCGCCTTTAGCACGATATCTGGAGGCACGGCAGTGCCTCCGCCAAGTCGAGCCAAAGCCAAAAAAAGCGGCACGGCCGTAGCATTCTTTTCTCGAAGCAATTCGGCCCATTTTCGACCTCCTGTAACTTCGTTGCATATGAAGCTAGAAGCCTGAATTTTTATAATATTATAATCATACATCTTCGATTATTCAAAACCAGAGATTTTACAACCATTATTTACATAACTTGAGATTCCTATCTAATATTACAACTATTAATAACTTAACATCGTTAAGTAGTGAGGAACATTGTAAATTCGTATCATGAGGCATTTTCCTGTTACAGGGAAAATGGTCTCACAAATAGCAGTTACGGCACAACCGGTTGCCGCATCTTAATTCATTACGTTAGAAAGGCGACGGAAATGGTCATTTTCGTTACGAGACCATAGACAGCAGCTTTCCAAACTGGTGCAAATGGAAAAAAACCGGCCAAAGTAACTGCTATTCGTCACAGGTTTTTTAGTGATGATAATGTATTATATGCTTATTCATATGTAGCTAAGTTATTTTTAAGAAAAATGCAAGTACCTAGAGTAACAGAACATTTCATAGTATATTTTTTTGGGATACAAATGATCCACGTGATAAATTTCTATCGGTCTTGTACGAGTAGATTGTGGTTCGATCTCTAAAGAAAAATAGATCTTTTCCAAACGACATTGCAAGTACGAAAATATGGAGATTAACCACAAATTGGGATTATATACCCAACCCATGCCTTGTATTTCCAGCAACAGAAAAATATTAACAGTTAAATACTTTTTCAGAGCTTCGTACCCAAAGTGCCAAAACGGACCCCTATTACTAAGCCTCCGCAGCCTATCTCTCTATCCGTATATCACAGTGCTCTATCAGTGGTGAACGTTCTGGTTTTAAGGGTGTGGTAAGGGAGACTTATTTTTCCGAGGCGTTCTAGCTTAGTCCTCTGAGGTAGCGGTAACCCTATCTGGGGTTGATTACAGATGTCCATGGGCGGCAGTAACCACTCACTATCAGGTGGACTGTACACTCGCCTGCTACTCCTATATTACATAAAAAAAAGTCTGATACTTTGTAAACAAATATGCCTTAAAATAAACGCATGTCACCGCTCTCGAATTCGGCTATTTTTGATGAGTTACACTTTGATATTTCGCCGTGACAAAAAATAAGTTTCGTTTGTTAATTAGCTCTCGTTAGCGGCGGCGAACTGGTCAGTTTTTGCCCGAGAGAAAGTGCCCTAGTTGCAACGATTTACGTGGCCAGGGCCGGATTTGGATGTGGGGCCCTGGGATAATAAATGAGGCCCCTAATTATTTTTCGAATTAAAAAGCTTTTTACAGTATTTCAACAATTTAGTGCTAACAAATACAATTATTTAAACAAAAAATGTAATAATTAGTAAGGTGCAGGTACAAGGTAAAAACGTGAAAAAATACTGTTTTGAGCCAAATTTGTAGTATTTCTCCATTGCAGGGGCCCCTCTCATATGAGGGCCCCTTCAGCCGTCCCCCAAATCCGGCCCTGTACATGACCCAAAATAAAGGCTTGGCATAAGTTGTAATTGTACTTTTAAATGTCCAATTGTTGAAGGTGCAACACCGATACAATACTAAATGTACCCTCATTAATACTTGTTGGAAAGGAGTTCATTTTGTATCGCCGGTCGCATACCTACATAAGTTACGAGAAGTTAATTAGTTACAATGTTACATGAATAACTAAGTTTTTATGTGGTGAGAAGTGGAATTGTATTAAATTAGCTTATCACTAAAACATTTAAGAACAAAATGTAAAACTTTCTTGCGCTGCCGTGTTATGGTTTGAAGGCCTAAAAGCATTTCGTTTTCGTCCTCAATGGTAGCGGCTCTTCTGTGACCGACCTCAGGTAGGCACCAAGGGCTTATGTCCTATTTAGTTTTTATTTTGGATATGTTTCTACATCTGTGGACTAAGTTGAAAGCCTCAACACTTCCCTTTACGACACCCTCTCTTCAAACTACTGTTAGTACACTGCCAGTAAACTCTAATTACTAAGAATATCTACATTACCGCCTATATCTATACATCTGTATAATCGTCAAAAAGAAGGGTGATTTCGAAATTAGTCGGCCAATTATACCAAACACAAAGGGTTTCACATTCATCTATTCAGTCACGGAACCTTTATATTCTGTCTCAAAACTGGAAGGAAACGAGGCATTAAAAATTCAGTTCCGTTCTAGTTCCTGTACTTGGCCCTGTCTTACGATGAAAAATATTGCTCGGGTTTGTGAAGGAATCTTCACTTCACGAAGGATTATTCATCTACACGAAACATGAAATTATGATCTAACTTTATTGCATAAAAACATAAAAATATGGTGGTTTAATTTAAAGAAAAAATATTGTACGAAATGAAATTAATCATTTTACTACCATCAATACGCACAGACAAAAGAAGGGACTATGTGAAAATGGCTAATAAAGATCGTTCTAACTGTGGTTTTGCAAACTGATGGAACGAACGCCTCGGCTTGATATGTAGCGTACAATTTAGTATACCTAGATAACATCACTTTGAGATACCGTCGACTTCGCGATAGAGCCTTATAGTTGAATTCAGGACAAGGTATTAATAATTCATTACTCTTCTGCAATGCATTTGTTCGATTTTCCAAAGGCAATCTAAAGGAAATGTTACGTACCCTACCTCATTTAGAATCATAAATGCTATTCCTAATAAATAAATGTTAGCAATCGTTAAGGAAATTTTAGAAGTCTATTAAGTTAGGTACTTATTATTTTTGACTCGTACGACGTCTCGATCGAGCTAGATGAATGTAACCACAAGTCATAGGGCCCTGGTACTTTTTTAATTTAATAAATATTTGTGTGTTTTTCATACAAATTTCTTTATGAGTAGATCATAAAGATGGACCTGATGACAAGGGATATTTACAGTTGCAGCTTTGTTATACAAGATGTTAATGAATGAATAGCGGCACATTTTTATGAAACATTTTTTCCATTTTTTTTTAATTTGTTATCAGTTAATTATTTACGCCCGTACATAGCCTACTAAATACCCGCCGAACATCTTGACACCAGTCAGACAGTCGCGCTAGTTAATACTTAATCTCTACAGCTACTTGTTTCTTAAACAATAAGTTTGAAACGCTCTATATTATTGAGTATAACATAACCTAACCTAACCTTCCCTACATAACCTGCACTTTTCACCAAATCAGCATAGAATCACTAACCTAAATTCACGTACACAATATGTTGAGAGACAAATGAGTGCAGCGCGCATCTTGAGCTCGGGACAAGGCATTAATAATTCAGATCCGTCGAGCACTTGTTTGTGGTCCGCCCTTACTACGGTGTTCAGTGAGAATAGGTCGAATTGTATATTATGTTGCGTAATTTGCAAGTTAACTAAAAATATTATAACGCCTCATAATAACACCTAAGTATTACTTACTTGTATATACGTATGATGCATTGTTATAAATAATTATTACTTATTTCCCCTGTGACTTTAGGTAAAACTCCTGTGGGTATATCCATCCATTGGTAATACATGTTAATATACACACAATACACATGTTAAGATTAAATATGTATAGATAGCCTGTAACATGGGTTCAAAGGTAATTCTTAATTTTTAGTTCAGCGGTGTTACCACTACATCCATTTTCGTCTCATAACAGCAGAGTCGCTGAGAACGCTTCCATGTTCTGTTATGAAGAGTGTGGAAAGGAATACAGTAGATTTAATTTTGGCATCACAATATTCTAACTGTACAGTTATTTTACTTTTGCACCTTTAAAACATAGTACAACTTTTCTCGCAAAAAGTCTAATAAAATAAAATCGAGTTCGAGTACCCGTAGTAACGACCTCCAACATGTAATAACAACCTTTGTTAGTCAACATGTTCGCAGAGTATCAGTATACTGACGCTATGAATTATTTACCGGGGACTCTCAAACTTTCCTTAGTGCTCCGAACTTCATGTTTGCCTGATGACGGTATTATAATAACAGTGGCTGTGTTATAATAGTTGTATCATTTTATATTGAGTAGTGTTATAGGTAGGTCAGGTTACTTATTTTTATGGTGCCTAATGATATGGATAACGAGTTTTTGCCCGCGGCTTTGCTCGCATTACGAAGTAATATTTTCATCCCCTAGTTTATCCCCTTGGGGGTAGAATTGATCAAAATTCTTTCTTAGCGGGTGCCTACGTCATAACATCTACCTGCATGCCAAATTTCAGCCCGATCCGTCCAGTGGTTTGGGCTGTGCGTTGATAGATCACTATGTCAGTCACCTTTGAGTTATATATATTTAGATGTTAGTGGTCAGGAAGTTAATAAGCCTATTTTAACTATTTCGAATGAATTGCCTCCTACTTTCATTCTATCTTTTTTCAAAATTTTGTCCAGATTACTGTTTATGGTCATTGCTCATGCCTCCCTCCAAATGGCATTTTCAGCTTACATCATCACCCTGTACCATTTCAGATTGATCATTAGTATTGTGCAAAATAAAAACATGCCTATTCTTCATCATTTAGAACATTAAAAGAACCTACCTATGTACATACATAAAATGTATTAATAAGTAGGTACTCATGCATCGTGAATTGTAATATACAAAATTATAAGAGAATATATGTCATTTGTATCCTTCTATTTAGGTTCGCTTAATTTTCCAAATGTATGTAAAGAACAAAAACTAACCAGTATAACTTGCCCCCAGCGAGCGACGAGGCGTGCTCGACGCGGCGGCTCTACAAGCCCTGGCTGGTGAGAGCGTGTTGGAGAAAGAGAGGCAGCTCTCCGAGATGATTCTACAGCTCCAGATGGTTCGGGAACAGCTTCTGGCGCAACAGGAGCATGCTAAGGTAAGTCTCAAATTAAGAGTTATAGGATCCCTACAGTATTGTACAATACGTACATTTGAGGCTAATTGTCATATTAGTCTAACATTTGCGGTTATTTAAATATTTTCTTTATTTCAGTACTTTAACGCTGATATTGGCTCTTTTTAAGTGTTTTATGAACCCTCACTGTGAAAGATAAAATAATAGATTTAATCTAAAACATAATATATAAAAGGAAATTCCGTTTAATCGAAAGGTTTATATTATTGTTTGTTGGGAATTCATCGGTTACACAAGCGTGTAAATTGTTATTTTTCATTGTCCTGTTAAAACACACCCGACTAGAAGATTAACTTTATAAATATTTATAATTTCATAAGAGATAGGTCCTGCTTGTAGATAAGTCTTAAAATACCTTCTACTTAAATAGATCTTAACAGCTATTTAATTTAACAAAAAATCTCAATATAAAAACTACGTTATTATTAGGTTTCAAAACAATATATTTTTAGAATGCGAAAATCACAATAAATTCAGGTATAATTTGTACTTCTCCTATGAAACGTCAAAAGATAACCCTACAATGCCACTAGGTACAGATGTGCCCCAAAACACCTTTATCCCCCGATGTCCAGACGGCTACTTAGCATGCGCAGTCACGGGTTAACTGAAATTGAATAACAAGGACCTCCCCCTTTATATCACTGTCAGTGCAAAGTGGCTGCAATGTCAATGATTTATAGCCAATAAATATAAAATAACCGCTACGCATTGTACCTTTAAATTTAAATTATGGTTTAATTACAGAAGAGATTATTGAGAAGGTAGAGAGTTATACGGAATTGGTAAAGCACTCTGTGCTTATTGACAAAATCTATCTATATCTATCTATAAAATGAGTAGGAGTAGTCTTTATCGGTATCAAAGTAATAATTTTTTATCTTCTCAAATTTTAAATTGAATCTCACGAAATCAAATGAATACCTACTAAGTACCCTACTTAACAAAAATCTTTAAAAAAATGATACAACAGTGGAACTTTTACAAAGGACCTAGTAAGTCGTGATTGCAATGTACAAACATAAGGAAGAGTACACAAGTCATATTTTCCTGTCCCGGAATAGAACCTAGAACCTCCTACATTGACCTGACTGGATCTGTGTGAGATTGCCATTTATATACGCCCTAGAACCTCTAGAATAAACTTTGTTTTAAAAACAAGACCTACATTGTAATTCTCGGCATTCGTTTGTTTTCCCTTCAGCAAATTAAGTTTGTTACGCCTCGAATCCGCCCAAAGGAGTGAACGGCCAAGTTTTAAGAACCCTCTTGTATTTCCACTCTTTTAAAATTCGATTTAATCCTTTATGCAGGCCCTCATTGTTGAACAACTTGTTTCATCCTTTACTAGAATCTTGGGTTATAAAATTAATTTATTTTAAACAAACTTTACATAGCTCCCGGTTTATCAATAAATCAATCGGGAAGATTTTTTGTCTACCAGTGACCGAACTTTGATAATTTCTCCCTATTAGAATGTTCAAATTTTGATCTTTGGCAGAATATTGGATGGATTGATTATTAATAATGGGCACTACGAGATGATTTTTTAGAAATATATTCTTAGTGTTCATATAGGTTTAGTTAGAAATTCTAATTCCGCCTGTTTAGGCTGAGCGTTTTTTTTTTCAAATCGTAAGTTTGGATAGTAAAAAGAATATTTAGTCCAGTTGGTCGCTGTCATCTAGACGTCTGTAGTCATCCAAACACCACTGGATTCTTACCTAAGGTTGTTCTGAAAACTTTTCTATTCCCGAGGAATTAATTGTATGGATCACGTTACCATATCCATGAAACATCTTTAGTAACGTAGAAAATAAAGCAGAAATTTGTAGTCGAATCCGCTGAAAGACTACCATATATAAATAGGCGTAGATTCCTTTAATAATTATATTTTCAACGCAGTGTATACAGTAGGTATACCTAAAATCTTTTATTTAGGTACACCTTTTTATACATATCAACGTGTGTGAATAACCAATATATAAACGTCAGGTTTTTTTTAAAACGAAATAAAAAGACGGCTCTTTGGCGGCAATGCCACTCGGATTGGAAATTTCACAAAACATTTTTATGTTTTTTGGGAATGTCTAATCAAAAAGTGACGTAGATATCTCACTAACAAATACCGAATCCCGAGTGTGCATATTTGGTAGAGAAATCACGTAAATAATTTTCGAAGTTAATTTTTCTGAATTTAGCAAATGTTTCGGCCAAATAATTTACGATATTAACCTAATAAAAAAGTACAAAATAATATATGAAACAGACTTTAAAAGAATACTTATAATAAAATAATTAAATATAATAAACATAATTATTATTAGTATTTTTTTTAAAGCCTGTTTCATATATTATTTTGTACTTTTTTATTAGGCTAATATTGTAAATAATTAAATGTAACTTGTTGAAAATAATAAAGTTATTTACACCTAAAAAAAATAATAATCATTTACGAATCCTGTAAAATATATTGTAGAACCCTTCATTTCTTTCGACTCTGGAAACTCGACTTTCTCAAGTAGGGCCATAATCCTATTTGGAGTTGATCACTCCCGGTGTCTATGGGCTACAGTTACTATTACATTTCAGGAATAAAAATCGAACAAAGTAAATAAAAAATGCATAGGATAGAATTAAACAGTACAGCTCAAAATATACTCCATAACACGTACATAAAACATTGTCAATCTTATATCCAAACGCTATAAAACTAAAAAAAATCATTTTCAAAGAATTACGTGAAAACTCATTACCTTTGTTCACCGATACCAATACGCCATTGATGGTTTGAACGTGCAATTTGTCTTTAATTCTGATCGCGGATACAATGGGAATGGAAATCCTTTCATCTCAAATCAATTTTCATGAATACCAACGGTATATCCATTGGTATAGGGCGCTCGCAACAAAGACTCTCTCATACTAATGAATCACCGATAAAAACGCGAACACTCGATCACATGACGCCAGGGCTGCCGATGGCGGATGCACTGTTTATTTTTCTATTTTATGATGTATAAGAATTGATTGAGGTGGTAGAATTGTGGTTCGACGGAGGAACCAACTGCACTTCGATATCTGGTATCCGAGGCATCTGCCATCTGAGGCTGTGAGGGTCAAATTCAAGAGATTATAATCCTAATTATGGTTCAGAGAATGGCAATTAACCATAGTTATGGAATTTGGTGGCAGATCACTTAATATCATAGAATTTTGAAAGAAATTGTGTTTCTCTTTCTAGGGAATTCTTAATACTTATGAATAGGTAAACTATAATAGAATCTGCTTCAAGATCTTTCAAGTAGCGAGCAACAACATTACAAGTTTTAGTTTATATAACTTTGACTTGACAAGTAATGTATTGCAGGTAATAATGGACCGGTAGATATCTTTATGAATCGAAAGTTGAATAATCTTCGATTTATGATATTACCTATAAACGACATTAAACTTTACTCGTACATAAAACGACTTTAGATACTTGTATAAAGTGCATTGGTAGTTTAGTTAACATCAAAAACTAAGCCGGTTAGAAAAGGTGTCGTTACATTGCATTTATCCGCAAACTATACGCTGCGCTCTTGTTTCGCAACCACAATGCGATCGTATCAAAAGATACGTGTGTCTCCCAAAGCCGGATCCGTCAAAAGCCCCACATTGCACTAGATAGGTGGGAAAAGGTCGCAAAAATCCCGGTATTCTTATTTCCTTTACCGTTACACTCGCTACGTCAACCCTGTAATTGTTGACGGTAGAGATTGAAGAGGCAGCTATATAGATGCGCTGCAAATGGGAACGGCTAATGGCAGCCTCACGTTCGCATTCGCGCGCTTTTTTCAAATACAGAACGTCCCTTTGTTGACTTCGTTCCGGATCCATTCGAAATAGGCGTTCGATACTCGCTTTTTTTTTCAATTCGCATTCGTTGTTTTCTCCAGCCAGACGGGTTTGTTTAGATTCAGGTGCGCTGTCGATTGGTTGTACGGATTATGTAGGCTGTAATTCAAAGCATAGGTTATGTAAAGGAAAACCTCGCATCGCATTCACTTTTTAAACTCGCTCGTTCTATTGAACACAAATATGAAAGCGTATACAAATTATCTATTTTGGATTATGGATAGTACTTACTTATAAACGTTTGTATATTATCGTTATAAGGTTTTATTTTAAAAAAAAAGGGAGTGTGCGTCTAAAATTACCGAGCGATGACAAAAAACGTAAATGAATAATCTGTTTAAAATTTCACGATGAAAGAGATCATTTGACTGCGCTCGGATGGACAATATCAGATTGGCAACAAAAACAAATACTTTAATCTCTGCAAGGGCACTCATTCAAATTAATCAGAATATAAATGGGGAGAGTGCGTTGATAACTACATCAAACACCCCATTGTAACCTCCCCCAGACGACCAGACAAACGGAAATATGAAAATGAAACATCGAAACGGAAAAACGCATGAAGCGTCCGTACTCGTCGGTAGCCGGACAAAAAATGAACACAAACAAGCGCTTAATTCGCAAAAAGCCCGTTTGATGTCGCTAATTGACAATCAGTCGAGGGATGCGTCTCATTGGTCGGCTCCCGCGTTCTGTTTTTAAAAATTAAAGACAAATAAATTAACGGGGTGGGCATTTTTATCTTTGTTTTTGACGTACGGACATTCAGTTGTGTTACGAGTATGTAGGTAGGTTTACATGCACTTTATATTACAGGATAGCTTTTAGCGTGCATCCGGCTTTGTGTATTAATGATTTTATTTTTATTTTTCATGTCAACATATGTCCCGGCATTCTTATTAAGCACTCTGATTTAAAATTACTTTCTCGGTAGGATATAGGTATAATTGAACGTGTGTTCTTGTGAGTAAACAAATTCTAATCGCTTGTCTTCATTATGTCGAGACTTGAGATGTATCTAATTTGCTTCGTATTAAACGTTTATATTATTTTATAATGAACTAATAATTAAGGTCATTGAACGTACACCTCTACCTCATAATATAGATATGTTCTGTTTCTAAGAATGTGATAAGGGAGAGATACTTAGGTATTCCAACTTAGTCTTCAGGGGTAGGTAACAATAAATTTCTAGTGACGTATTAGATACCTAGTTTGGTACAGGTTTAAATGCTATCTGGGGTTGATAAGAGATGCATAGATGGTAGTGACCACTTATAGAAGATGGACTGTAAGCTTATTAACTCTGTGTATGCCATAAAACTGTCTATCTCTTACAGTATGTAGGTATTTTGTAGATACATAGACCTTTCAACTGAGGAAAACCTAAAGCATCTGTAGGGATTTCATCACCCTACTCCTAATTTAATATAACAAGATTTAATTATGTATTAATAAATTAATTCATGATTACAATACAAATGAATTAAAAAATAGTAACTACATTACCTACTTGTTTACCTGAATTAGGCAGGTGTATACTTATCTAATGCTACATTCCTATGTACAACCTAATAAAGTTAATATAAATAGATAAGTAAGAACGAGTACGAATTATAATACATCAACATTTATTTACACTTTATACACATGTACCTGTGAAGCGGCGCATCTGAGGCCGACCTCAGGTACACATGTACAAAGTGTAAATAAATGTAACATATATACAATTTTAAACCGCAATAGTTCGTAGTCAAATGATGCATTATAAGCGTTAATCGTACCGCAATACTTATAAATAAATTTTAATGTAACCTCCCATTTACTGAACTAAACGGTCGACGGCCGCTTACATTAAGCGAAAATCGTGTGTCAACGAGTCTAGCTTTCAATTGCGCTGACGTGAAAAAAATATTTCCCGGTTTTCAAGGGTTAAAGTGTCACACCAATTAGTTGGTGAAAGAAAACTGGAGGACCGACGGACATGTGACAGCGTTTTTGATTAAAAAACGTTTGACTTTATTAAAATAACGTGCTCGTCATCTCACGAAGATATTAAATTTTAATCTGTTACGTAACGTGAAAAGAAAAAGGAGAACTTTTAATTACAACGTGTTTTTAACATGTAGAGACAGTTTATAAACAAATCCAATTAACTACGTGGTATTTGTATGAATTTGTAACAGACTTAGACCAAAAAGTTTTCCAAAAATATTGATGACAAACTCTGCTATACGTGTTATTAATACCTATAACCAGGTACGAATTATTAGTATACGATATTATTTTATAATATAGGAGTAGCAGACGAGCATACAGTCCAACTGATGGTAAGTGGCTACTGCCGGACATCTGTAATCAACCCCAAATAGGATTAGATATTCCTTCCTACCTGAGGTCGGCCACAGATGCGCCACTACCCCTGAGGACTAAGCTGGAACGCCTCGGAAAAGTATGTCTCCCTTACCACACCCTTCAAAACGGAACACAGCAGCGCCTAACAATGCTGTTACCAACACAAAGGGTTCTACCACCTATAACCGCACATATATAAACTAGGTATATATATAAACGCACTCATAGAAACAAATCATACCACTTGCAATTGCAAAGAAATTGAATGAGTTGTTACGAAATTAGGTATGTAACTAATATTACTTAAACGCATAGATAAAATGTTATCGCATGTAATTAAGAGGGTAAATGCTTTCATGATATCATCATACAAATTACAAATTCAAGTTGTGCGTCAATGTTTTCTTTTTGGATCTGAGATGCCAGACACATTTTAACATTATATTTCGTCATTCTAGATACTGACTTACAGTGACGGCAATCCCGAGTTCGTCGAACCACTTTTCAATCAAAACTTTGAAACTTCAATAGACTTTACCAAAGGCTGAAATGTGTATGGTAGTGAGAGTTTGAACTAAATTCATTAACATTTTATATGATAACACATACTTTAGTATACATACTATAAGAACGTACCTACTGCGAATAAAATTAATCAATCTAAATAAAATATATCAAACGAGATCCGAGCAATTCGCGTGAGTAAAAACGTAATGTTTACGAAGTTTCAGATTCATCAAATTCCGTAGACGCTTGTTTTATCTCGAGACCTTGCACGCGTCACCAATTTTTCTCATACATTTTCCGACGCAAAATATCTAACATTATTATAGGCTGCCAAAGTGTTCTAACTGCGCGCTTTGTTTCCCATTTGGTCTGTGATCTCGGCTCATAAAATCCCGCCTACGCCCGTCCAATCCACTTCGAATCCGGATCATAACGGTTTATACCTACTACTCAACCCATTGTTTTCCCAATGATAACGACCGAATCAAATTATTGGCTGCATTATTCTAGTTCCACCGCAAGCGAACGTCGGCCTTATAGCACCCTTTTTCGTACTATCACGCTTCAAATTCGCGGGAATAGCTTTCACTAGGGCAGTACCGGGTGGTAGGGATAACAATTGTCTATTGTGCGATGCCTATCTCTTTTGCGCATCGCGCCGGCGTCTTTGTCAGAGGAGGACGGAAGCATCGTTCTATTGCGTTCTAGCACAATGTGGAAATGGGTACGGCTTTGTGGTCGAGATTTCCTTCCATTCGCCACGTTTTGGCGTTTTCTTTCTTTCAATCGGGTGGTATCATCTGCGCATGTCTCCGTGGTTATCCGAGTAGATTAATGCTGAATACACGCAATACCGGGGTTTAAGGCGAATCAGGAGATTAGAGATTTTACGAGCGCACGTTAAGGCAGTGATCGTAAAAGACTTCGTATATTTTCATATCGGTTAAGATTTTCTTCGACCGGTTTCGCATAGCCGAGTATTGAACTCGCGTCAAATTTTGCAATTATCAAAGGCAGCCCACATTCTTACATTTATGAGTTCCTAGTCTGTAGTGTTGTGCGGAATTTTAATATCGATTTTATCATAGGAAACTTTACCTAAATAACGGTACATACTATACGTTAACGACATATAGACATACCTACTAGTTTTTTTTTAATTTTCATAGATATTTTGTTGCGCAAATAAAATATTAACTTTGCAATTATCTAAACATTTCCAAGGTTTCAAGTTTAGTACTTTTTAATTGCGGCGATAAATAAAATTTGTTCGCGTATAAACAAAGTTTTTGTCATGTTTCACGCATGGGAATAATTTTGTTTAATTTACGTAATTAATTACGTTTGCACGTAATACTTGTAATAATACCACATCGCGTTATTTTTATCTGGTTACATCACTAAAACTAATGTTTAGTAATGTTCGAGGTACATTAAAATTCTAGTTAAGATAATCTCGGAGTCGTGCTTTTAATTTGTGTAGAACACGTAAGTGCCTGGTTTAAATACGCAAATATTGAATGAATGATGTATGGTCGATCCGAGTTGAATGGTTCGTACCTAATAGGGCTGTCAAACTACTCATCGAGATTAACGATTAACATATTATTATTTGAATCAATTACGTGTGGGTATGGGAAACACCTGGTCATATACGAAATGTCGAAATTCTAATCAGCTTTGTGGCAGACATGTGCCTCGTATCTAAGTTTGACGTACAAATTATGGCCAATTGCTTTATGTATCGTATGTTTTTTATCGATACATGACTTCCTTTATAATACTATGCACAGCTCTATGCTTTATTAAATAAAGGCAATTAAGAGAACAAGCTACTGATAGATTAGGATTTAGATTTTTACTTTTGTGGTAAATATAATAGGTATCAAATAAATTTGAGCAAATCCGGTAATTGTATGGGTGACCTGTATGAGTGACGTTGTTGGCTAAATTTCGATACGGCGTCCGGTTAAAAAAAGCTAATTATAATTAACTTTGAAGCAGTATGGTTGAGTAGATGTCTATTCCAGTTTGGGTTGCACAACAGAGGGTAGGTACACAAAAAGTGTTGAAGCCAATTGTAAAGCTTCTATATGTACCATACATATTCAAAGTCAAAGAATTTGAAGAATTAACCCACAAATTGTTATAAAGGTAAAACAGTAGTAACCTGAGGTACGTTGACTTATATTGAATTACATATTAAGTGCCTCCTAACAAGTTGTGGAACAAATTTATCGTAAGTATCGTGTCGTGTAGATTTATATCTTTACCAACAATATTTGAATTAACTCGTTCAATTGGAACGTTAGTCAGAGGCGGTTAAACTGTGCCACACTTTTGTAATTATGTAATTTGTTTGTTGATTCTAGATTTGCACTTCTTATAAGTGTCTATAGAGATTATGTCTAATAGGTGTGTACAAAAATAGGTGTTTTATTTTAATTTGTTATATAAAATGGATGTAGCAAATAAACACGAAGTTCTCGTGATGTTATCCGCCATAACTGAGTATTTTTAAGTAGGTACACCGTTTAAATCAAAATAAAGCAGAGCTTTACACCGTTTTTAGTTGGTAAAAATAGATTTAGCGGCGGAACTATGGAAAGTAGCTAAATGCGATGAAATTTGACACCTAGTATATAGGAACTAGGAACCAATGTATCTACTGACCAAGATAAATATTTTGAATAGGTACGCTTTTGTCCCTGTAGTACCGGGACCAGAATAGGGCTACGGTATCCCCTGCCTGTCGTAAGAGGCGACTAAAAGGGGCTTCCGGGGTTGCGGGCGGCAAGAGTGGGAGCTCGAACCGTCCAGCAAGCGACCCCGGGAAAGACAGCGGTTTGTGTGGTCGTATATCGCTTTAATCATCAGGGGATGTGAGCGGAGCTTAAATTGCTCCCCACAGGGCAGAGCCCGATAGAATAACATCGCGTTAGGAGGACTACGGTTGTGTTCCGTTGGAGATCCCGAAGTTCTCCGCCAAACGCCTAGTACGGCCACCGGGGGGGTTTTAGTGCGGTAAAAGTCCCATATAACCCTGTATCGCTCCCACGGCACCGGGTACCTTTTGAAGGTTTTCTCGTTAACGAACAACAAAGGTATGCTATATAGTAAAGAAGCTGAAATTTGCAAGAACATTGCTACTTAATTTAAGAAGACATAGGTATGTTCAGAGCCAGAGGTACTTCCATTTCTATACAATCAGTCCAAGTTCTGACATAATCCGCTAGGGGCGCTGATTGGAAGTTGTATGGGCAAATACGTAAACAAATGCCAAAACAGTCACATTTGTCAAAACGTAAAAACTCATGGTAAGGGTACAGAACAACCAATGTCAGTCGGCAATGCAAAAGATAGCACTTATTTTCTAATGGGTTTAGTTCAAGCGAAATAATCTTCTTGTGCTCAGCGCCTCACGATTTCACCTTTGTCAGCTGGTAGCGACTTGGTTTAATGGCCACATTAATCCGTGTACAGCTATTAGTCCCTGATAACGTCGTATGCGTGTTTATGACCATATCGGTTATATTATGATCGGCTTTTGTTGTTGGCCGCTTAAGTATCTTTATCTACATATCTAACTGTTATTTGACTATAATGTTCGTTTTAGTGTGCGGTCGGGTAAGGAAGCATCTATGCTTGTAAATAGGTACAAGCATATATCTGCCTCCATACGACCATTATTAATACTACATTGTCAATTTTCGATCTTAGGTAAGTAGCCAACACATTGGATAGATTATTGATAATGAGCGTTAGTTTAGGACGTGTTCCGATCCGGTTGTAGATACTATGAGACAACAGAATTATAATTGACAACTCTATATCTACTATGACTATCTAAATGTCCTAAAGTCACATACGTAGGGTCAATTTATTGTCATTTCATTTGATAATTGATTTTCAATGAAAGTACAGATACAAAATAAGAGATTCTATAACACTTTATTAGTACGTAATAACGTCATAGTTCAAAATCAATAACTTAGTCTTTTGACTGCAATACAACGTTATTTCAGTATAATTGTACCTATAGTTGAGAGAAACCTTCGAGAAAATCATATTTTTAGTTCCTTTGTGGAGGTGGGAGGTGGGAGGTGGGTGTTTCATAATTAAATAGTGTACGCTTAGTTAGGAGTCGAGAAAAGTTTTGTAAGGAAAATTGTGAATCGCGGAGTAGCAACAGCAAGTACCATTACTAATTTAGCAGTTTGTCTCATTATTCTTATTTGGAAGGCGTTAATTAACTGAGATTCTACGTTTTATTTTAATATGCACGGAGTCTGTTTTGTTTATAGTTCTTAAGAAATGTCCGTACCTACATACGAATAAAATGAAATGTAGAGAACGTTAAATAAAACATTGTTTTAAGTAATCAACCAATGTTATTTTATAGATATAGGTTAGGTTAGATGAGGTTAGGTTATATTACGCAGATTAGAGAATTTAATGAAAATGTTACGGATGCCGTCATCATATCTTTTATATTACAGCTAATATAAAATATGACGTATCTTTGTCCGTTTGTCAGTCCGTTTGTGCATATAACACAAGAAACATTGAACCCTATTAAATAATACTTTTTAGTATGAAGAATACACAATTTATATTTTAGTATGCGTTCTGTTATGAGACGTGTCATCCAATTGAGGGATTAGTGTCACCCGGGTAAAGGGGATAATGTTATCCGGGTGAGGTGATGTAATTGTAGTGAAGTGAGTGAAGTAAATTTAACAGTACATCGGAGTAGAGTCACGGGCGCAGTTAGTTATTACTGAAACATAAATCAAATAACCAATACCTTAGACACAATATTGATGAAGGCGGCCGCAATCCAAAGCTTTTCACGTCAAGGGGCCAACAAATCCAAGTGAAAAGCGAATTAACCTTTCCACAAAACGAAACTCATTTACCGATACAAAACCCATAGCTGGTTGAATCGGAAAATAGAATGAAAAGAACCCTAAAACCGGTAATCACTGAGACTTTGTTTGCCGGTTTCATTCAGGCACAAATGCTTTCTTAGACCGGTTTTCTGTGGGCAATAAAGGTTTTGGGCACAATGAGGGATGGGTAGGGTGTGGACGGGACGCTAGATGTTAGATTTGTGGACTTTCTTAAGGTATATATAAGATAGGAAAGGTATTATATAGAATAGGTAAGATAGATTAGACATAGGTAATATATAGGTTGACGTTATATATAATATACCTATAGATTAGACGTAATACTCGTAAATAGATTTTAAGGACTAATCAGTATATTTACTGTTCTTCATTGAATAGCTTTGTCGCTTTATATACCTACTCGTTTTTGAATTTTATTAGTTCGTATAATTAGATTTGAAGATGGTCTATATATCTTTGACATTCTTCTAAAGTGTGTATCTGTACCATGTAATGCTGTACATCTGTAGGTGTAGGTAGGTTCTTATACCTATAGGTTCTACATAAATAAAAGAAATGATTATAGCTACTGTAAAAGAGTTACTATTAAGCTTTCTTTTGATTATGTTCGTTTTATTTATTTACCCGGATTTCTTATTTATGTGCTTCTTACACGAAGTAAATCCTGAAACCGGTACAAAATCACTGAAACCGGGTTGTTTGTCAGTTTCATTCAGCCTTCACACAAATGCTTCCTTGGGCGGCTTTCACAGTTTTCTATGGGGGTAATAAAGGTTTCCACGGACACAATGTGCCGGGAAGGCGGGAATGTGGGCCGCTCCCGAGGCTATAGGGATGTGGATGTAACCCGGTTTATCGATACTTTATGCTTTAGAAAAATTTAACGTAATTTCACTTAAATATATTAACTCTTAATTTTTTTTATTAATTTAAGTTGTGTTTATAAAAAACATATTTTGCTTGTAGGTACCTGAGTATTATTCTTAAGGCGTAATAGGTAGAGTTTTCTCTACAGTTTTAGACAATAATAAAGTAATATCATTACAAAATAATGTTTTGAAGTAGATACCTATAGTTATAAGTAATAGTTGAAACTTTTAGGTAATTATTAAATTTAAGAGATATTTTATAATATAATCGTTAATTACTTAAAGATAACTTCTTAAATTATTTATTACGCCAAGGACATAAAAAACATTATATTTTATTTAATTATTATCATATTTATTATCGATATAACGATTATCATATTTATGCAAAATGACGTTTTTCTATTTTGTTAATTAAAATCATTACTTACGATAATTTATTAGGGATATTATAATATCTGAAAAATATATTTGTTTACATCTTAAAATCGTAAATGCAATAACAATATTTATATTTATTGAATATATGTACTTGATTTTATTGTAAATTAAGTGATTAGCATTTTTTTTAAAAGGAGTTTGACTACGTCGTATATTTGAAGACTATTATAGGGAAAAAAACGTCGTATATTTGAAGACTATAGGGAAAAAATGAAGAAAATGACCTGGGTTATATGATAACATAATTTCCTTTTACTGGATTTTGTAGTCTGATGAAAATAAAAATCATCATCAATAGAAAAATATCATCATCATAAAGATCATAATCAATAGAATCATCATCATCAATAGAAAAATAATGGCGTTCTATTTTCAAATTATCGATATTCACCGGAACGTCACTAGCGGGTTGTTCCCGTCACTTTCCAATTATTTTTGCGGGCTTTCTTCGCAACAGTTCGCGCTCAATGCGGAATAGAATGGCGCCGGTTTTAAGGAACCGGCTTTGTCCGCGAGTAAATGAGAGAACCGCTTAGTTTTCCCTTTTCTACCAACTTGCGGTTAATTTATTTAATAAGTTGTTGCTGAATAGAACCCCGCTGCGAACGAGTGCCAGGATGAATCGGACCTACCATTTTCTTTTTATCATTTTCTATACACAAAAGTCTTCTGTGTTCCGACTCTGAATGCGAACAGACTTATTTATTTTTGTTACAATTTTCCATTTTCCGAATCTTGGATGGAAATTTCTTTTAGCAAAGAAAGGATAAGATTAATTTCGTAATTCAGATTCGCAATCATTTTTTAAATTGTGGAACTGGTTCGCAATGCTTTGAGCGTACTTTTTTCATTATCAGCGGCTCTTGTATTTACTGGTAGTTTTTTATGGTTTTACTCAACTTGGAATTAGTCTGATATTAATTTCTGAACAAAAGGAAAGTTCAGAAGATAAAAAGAGAAAAGAAGACTAATTATTTAATTTTTTCAGATATAGTAGTAGCTACTTAATGGTTTATGATTTTCTATATGTATAGGACTGATTAAATGCTGATGCGCTACGAGTCCCAGATTCATTCCAGGCAAAATATTTGTGTTTATGAACATTTATTTTAAATTTTGCCGTGACTATTAATTTATTTTGAATCCACATTGTCGAACATGGTAGTTCTAAGCACTGTGATTTATGAATATTAAAAATTTTCTTTCTCTCCATTTACATTACGATATGGTAAGTTTAAGCACTTTTTATTACACTAAATGTAACATAAACAGTACCTACTATTGCTTTACATACAGATAACATACATATGCATAATACATTGTTTTTCTCCGCACTTATGAACAATCGTAAAAAAGAAAATTTTACGAAACAGTACTTTTACATCACGGTTCACGAGATGTAAAGCATAGGTTACTTGCAAACAAAAGCATTCATTCTGTTGCATTCTCTTTAGCGCAATAGCGTATACTATACTCACGATTGTTTTGTGTATTTAAGCCACCACACATTGCATTTCCAAATAATGGATTCTGCGTTCAAAAACGTCATAACAAATTGTAAATAATACTACAATGGTAAAGAATTACCAAAAAATAACCTCGGGCTTCATTATTAAAATTAAAATACAAATTACACTTTTTGATTATATTCTTTTAAAGTATGTTAAAACCGCTATCATTCTCAAGACTGATTGAAAATGTTTTAATATACGGCTAATATAATTACGAGTCAGTCGCTTGTGTAAATAATTATTTATTAATCAACCATTACAAAAATTACTCGACCCGCGTGGCGGAGCGGTCACCATACCGATCGGACGCGCAGAGGGTCCCGGGTTCGATCTCCGGCCAGACAGATATTTAAATGATGAATTTAGATTTCTGGGTCTGGGTGTTTGTCTATGTGAGTGTCCATGGCACCAACGACACAAGGAAACCCTAGTGTGGGGCTGTGAGTGTAGAAAGCGTAAAAATATTCGATTTTCTAGTAGAAGATTGAAGCAGATGTTTGAGCGCAATGATGTTGCATTGTTAGCCTATGTTTATTCGATTCTAACATATCTCACTACCCTCCCTACTCATTGTTGTTTCGCTTATTTTAGTCCTATATTCATGCGGTACTTACCCACTATTGTTAAGTTCAGCCCGTGAAGAATGAAGGGCAGGTCAGGTTCGTTCAAATAATGCGCGGAACGTGATCCGTTCCGAACTGCAAGGATAAGACGTTTCGTGATGCATTCCGTTTGACGTAATGGTGGGAGTTGTTCTTTTTTTAAACAAGGGATTAATTGCCGCCATTGTCGGTGGTCGGCCGTTGAGTGCTCCGTTTTACGCGTTTTATTTCACGTTTCGTTTTACGCTTTGTAAATTGATTTGATGTTTTGCTTGATGTTACGATTAATATGATGTAAGATTTTCTAATGGTAACATTTTTTAAAACTAAATTCACACACTTAAATGTCCAATTCTTTTTACCAATAAGGTGTTAATATTTATTGAAGGGGGTATTTTTAAGTCGTTCTTGCACTAGGTAGCCAGTAAATAGAGCAATGATACACTAAATTAATGACAGAATAATTGTATTACAGCTACAAGATTTCACTCCAGACAAACAAAGTCGCAGTAAAAACCTAGAACCACATTACAAATTATGCCATCGAATTTACGAATAATACAATACAAATACATTACGAATATTTACGTCGAAAACATTGTCCTTATTGTCTGCTCGATTTAAGCACGCATGCATGACGAAATAAACAAATAAATAACCGTTGTACCAAATAAATTCGCGTTTTGGATTGTTTTCACACGCAACGCCGATAAATCCGCTTTATTGAACAGCTGAGAACCGAACTGATTTATCGACTGGTTACTCAATCGGAAGATTAAAAAGTCGAGAAAGTGCGTTTCTCGGCTTTGTTTCGACGTGTGTAATACCTATGGATCCTAATTGACTGTTACGATTAGTCCTGAATCTTGAATTTGTCAAGGCTCCTGACATGTTAGGCTTCGTGATGTGTCGGAACTATGAGAAGAGGTATATAGGAGAATAGGTACCGATGGGTAGAAGACATTACCTATACCACACGAACGTACACGTATGCCATATTATATTTATTCTAGGCGATGACATAATAAGTTAATGATAGAATATTATGGCTACAGATTTGTTTTTAATATCAAAATTAGATAAAATGTTTTCAAATGAAATTCTAATAACATTTGATTTAAGAAAATCTTCCGGTACAAATACAAACGATTTTTAAACAACTTCAAAAACAGATGATAGGTATTCTAAATTTCTCTCGTATTTTAATACATGTCAATGAAATTACCTGTTTGTAATATTATAGGCATAGTGTTTTCTTAAAAATCTCGACCAATAAAAATCTAATTACGTTAATTATAACAGAAATGTGTCAAAGTCACCGCTAGGACACGTGTTGACAACGATTCAAAAATGGAATACGAAACCCGCCCAAAAGCGTTTGCCGCTCCGAAAACGTCACGCAAGTATTTAGCACAGATAAAAAATATTTTAAAAACTTAGCGGTAGGTGCTACTTATTTTAGCGCGAACATTAAACGTCTGTTTCTGTAATGTAAAATAAGATATAAATTACATTGAATACATGTCAAATTCACAGAATTACGTTTAGTGTGGAATAAAATATTGTTTTTTATTTAAAACATCGTCGATTCTTCTTTCAAATCATCACATCCCGGAAAAATAAACTTGTCTTTCCTTCATTACAAAGAACAACAGTCGGTCGCTTCCTCCGACCAAGCTATAAACTCTGGGCGGGGCGCGCTAATTAAAATAAATTGGAGGAAATTTTATTATACATTAAATAATAATAAATGGGACCTATCGGACTCAAATTAGATGCTCTTGCGTCATGTTAGTGAAGCGGAACAATAAATAAATAAACTTAGGAACAAATCCAAGCTATATAACTGCACTGTTTTTTTGTCGTAGTTAATAGTTTAATTGTTTCTTTTGAATATTTAAGAACATTTTTGTTGCCATTGTAGTTTTTTATAGGCTGTAAAGTGTAAACTGTGTTTTATAGGAATGTAACAAAAGTAAATAAAGTGAATTTTATGATATTATTATTATTATAATAAAGCAATGAATTTCACAAAATCCACTCTTTTATTTAGTTTAAAATATTTATGTTTATAGAACGTCCATTTCAATCGCATGCCAATAAATATATTTTTAATCTGTGTATATATTTTAAATTTAATCTATAATGTAAAGCGTTTTGGCGGGCACAACAGTTGCGCATAGATCCGTCGGCGGCGGCCATAGATCGTACAATTTTAGACATTAGTGTAATAGATGTCAGAGGTGGCAATCAGTAACCTGTCATTATGTTTTTTGTAAGCACAGGGTTAAGGTGCACATCTATTTTTCTGAAGCGTGTAATTTCCAGTATTTCCACATTTATGAAAAATATATTCTTGTTACTTGTTACGTGTTTTTATCACGACGTAAATGTCATAGACGTCTGTTGCAATCAGTAATTCGATGTTATGCATTTGTTATTTTTTGTGAATCGTGTTTTTGCTAAGATGTTCGTTGAAAAATTGTTTTAATTTTCAACAAAATTCTGTCATGAATTTAGCGTACAATTCGCAGAGTTAGGTAGATAGAACATTGTGCTCGAAATAATGGAATGTGTCATCGCCTTAAAGCTCATAATCGTGTGTGTGTCAACGCCACCGTTTGTACGCATTTCAGTAGATCTCGATACGATAATTCGAGTGTCTTATTCTAATGCACAGAAAATAAGTAGGGAAATGTGGATTTGGATTATCATTTTTGTGAAGAGACACGAGGCATTTATTCGAGGCGTTTCAACAGTCCTCAGGAGTAACAAGGCATTTGTGGTCGACAGAAATGCAACTGCAATTCAAAGTGTATTTGACTGCCGTCGTTAATAGACGGTGGTGAAAATGTATACACAATGAGTATAAGCGATAGAGTGAGACTCATCTACTAAATTAATTTTATAAAAATAAATTATTATTTTACTACACTTACCTGTTAAATTCACGCTTATTTCACGATTTCCGAGCAGCTGTCCGTATATTATCTCGATCAAGGGGTCCGAGGTTCAAATCCCAGGGACCTCTGATTTTTCAAAGTTATGTGCATATTAGAAATTAATTATTACTTGCTAAGTGATGAAGTCAACATCGTGCATATCCGAGAGATTTATAAAAAAAATCTCAAAGGTATGTAAAGTTCACCAATACGCACTTGGCCAGCACGGTGGACTATGGCCTAATCCTTCTCATTCGGAGACCCGTGCCCAGCAGTGGGACAGTAATGGGTGACGCGATGGGTAATGATGACGATGATCCATATATTATATAATGTAACTGTGCGACTCTTCCACGAAGTTGTCACACAGTCGACATTGCGTCCGAAAATAATAGAATGTGCGTCGCCTTAACAGCCATAACCTTACGTGTGTCGTCGCCACCGTTTATTGCATTCCGGATTTCGAGTTTCAAGTCCGTTTTTATTCTGTCCTAGACAGATTTACGAGCGATGCTATTGTGACTGGTATTATTGTCCCCGGTTCCTCATTTGTTATCCAGGCTAGATATTTTTGTGCTCGCCTCCCGAAATTTGTATCGTGATTATGATTCAACTTTTGTAGGTAGGTACCTAGCATTAAAAGTGCGTAAAGTTAAAGTATCATCCATTATTTTCAATAATTGTAATTAGATACTATGAATTAAAAAATGTATATGTAGGTACCTACCTACTAAATCTATAGTGTGATTTCTAATGACAAAAACCAGAAATTATTTCAACTACTTTCGCTGTATACCTAACAAATATTTATTGGCGTATTGGTAAAGGATTTTTAGTTTTCTTCTTCAAAATCTACTTATAATTTTATGAATACTCATTCTCACAAAATAAAAATAGAGTAAATGAGTCTCACGTTAATAAGAATTGTATTAACATATATCCAACAGACTCTTCACTGACTTTATTTTGATCACTCAATCTACAGGTTCGTTAGATCCCAGATACGCCGTTTAATGCCCTTCCTGGCTTATTATTTAATTAAATTAAAATTCAAATTAAAATTCCACAAGGAATAAAGGTAACATGAAAGGGTATTTTGTTACCATTCTGTTATCTCAATTGAAGTCATTCGATCGATCGGCATTTGCTTAAACAAATGTTTGTATTGGCTACGTACACTGTTTTATATTTCTTTTGTAAATTTCCCTCCAGGAATAGAGTAACACTGTGTTATACGATCTAAAAGAATTAAAAGAAAGTTGCATTAAAGATACTCGAGAGAATTTTCTATTAGGTATATAGAGAATTCAATTCAATCAATCAATTCTTTAGACGGTAGGTAGGTACTACATCTTTTATTTGTAATAATAATTACCTATTTAATTTATCTGTTATAAGTATTCAGCAATCGGTAGAATTTAATAAAAAGTATCTTTTACAAAGTTTTCAATGTCGCTTCTATACGACATCCTATTTCCAATTTTATCTCAAACTTAAAGTTCCAAATAAAAGGTTTCTAATTATTATCACTGGTAACAGTGGCTACCAGCTTTATTTTTACCAAAGAAGCAATTAGTTTTTGTTAGGTAACTTTAACAGATAGGTAAAGGTATTCATGTGAAGTATTTTTTGTGAGTTATTCTACTATTGACATCCACACCTTGCGATGTACGCATGCGTGTATCGATTACACAAAACACTAATTACCCGTCAGAACGAAAATCAATATGTAAGTAAACTTAATTAGCATGCAAAAACCATTCGTTAGTTCGCTTTATTGAACACGAATTATCAAGATAAATGTTTTAAATATCACGTACCGGCCTATCGCTACCACACATCTGTGAAAGGGACGCTACATTGCAATTTTTGGTCATTTCGAGCCATCATTATATAAAGTCAGTGACAAAAGATGAGTGTCCGAAATCTTTCGAAAGAGTGAAAAATGCGACGAGTCCTTTGTCGGTGTATCGCAAACTGTTACTATAAATTAATGTCAGTGAGATACGATCACTATTTTTAATAAAACATTCGAACCTCGTAAATATCTTCAGCGTTTAAGGCGAGATGCAATATTTTAATTAAATTCGGTTGAGATTTTTGTTTTTGTTTGGCGTTTATCAAGCATTCTTGAGGTGTTAAAATCGAAGGTCTAATTAGATGTTCTTATATATCAATCATAAATGGAATTCTAAGCTTAAAGTTGTAGAATATTTTCGATTTCGGGTCGATTGCGGTTAAATCATAAAGAAGGTATGACATAGGTATGGTATGACATACCTTCTTTATGATATGATACCTATAACATATTATAGTTACGATATTTGTCGATTACATCTAGCGTTTAGTTTTGACTTTGAAACGTTTTCCTATGACTTAAATGTGCAAGATGTTAATAGATGAAAGACGTACAAAAAACACTAAATAGTTTCATTTGGCTGCATCGCGTTTTACGTCAAATTCAGCTATGCCAAGTAGGACTTTATAAGAATAATATCGGGTATTCGAGGTATCGGATAAAAGAGTTTCAGGAAGATGTGGATAAAGGCGTAAAGTCGGTAGCTATTAGCCTTATATTGCGATGTACGGTTGCTAAAGTAGCACGATACATTGTTTACAGTATACCTACCTACCTACGGACAGATAGGTGGTTCCTTTTTTTCTACCCTAAAAGCCAAATAGGTACATTAAAATTATGTAGGCAAGTAGTTTATAATTTTTAAAGTCGACAGTTTTTCGAACAAACTTTCGACCTTTATTATATAATCCCTGGGGGTAAAATTTCTAAAACGAAAATAAAATTGATAAAAATTTTCTAGTACAAAATCCTTCGTATACGAATCCGACTTGTACTTGGCCAGCTAGAATTTAATCTTTTTAGGTAGTATAAAAATCACCGAGTCATCAGTATCATCATCGGATCATCATAGGTTTCAGCTACAAATATCATGATAAAGCGTGAGCACACACGGAACAGACAAGACGTAACTCATTATCACAGATCGCAGTTCGGTCTCAATCCGGTATCCGGTGCAGGGCACTCGCAACACGGTGAATAGATTACAATGTAAACGCACGCGAGGTGTTGCTTTCATAAAAATAAATGAAAATTTGTTGGTACGGCATGCTCCTACATCTCACACACCTATTTCTACCTAATAACAGAAGTGTTAAACGATGTGTTCTGGTTTGAAGGGTGTGGTAAGGGAGACATGCTTTGCCGAGGGGATTCAGGTTAGCTCAAGAGTAGCGGCGCATCTAAAGCCGACCTTAGGTAAGAATCTAATCCTATCTGGGGTTGATACACGTCCATGTGCGGCAGTAGCCACTTACCATCAGGTGGACTGCGTGCTCGTCTGCTACTCCTATATTATAAAAATATAATCACCGAGCATAAGCAAACACGGAAATAAGCAGACAAGACGTAACTCATTATCAAAGATCGCAGTTCAGTCTCGGTCCGGTATCCGGTGCAGGGCGCTCGCGACACGGTAAACAGTGAGATTACAATGTAAACGCACGCGAGGTGTTGCTTTGATCTCGCCGCGGTGTGCAGGGTTGCCGGTTTAGTTTTAAATAAATTTTGGTGATAAAATATTTATGTGTATTAGTTGAAATAATCTGTTCTCAAGTGTTTAGTAAAAAATATAGTAGGTTTTGTCATTGGAAAAGGGGTCGTCTCTTCGCCTATAATTTATTTTACAATTGTCTCAAAAGTGGTAAAAAAGTATTTAATTACATTGTTGGTTAAACTTATTATGAAAATGTGAAAGTGTCAAAAACTCTATTCAGGTGTGTCCTTTTTAAAAAGAAAAATATATGCTGTTCAAACACACTTCCTGTCACTTCCTCTTTCAATATCCTTAAGTGTTTGAACTACTGTTTTGAAATAATTAGACGTAATATGTTAAATTAGATTTGATTGCAATTTATTTGCAATATAATTGCTAGCCCTGCCCATCACAGAGTAGCTCATAGAACAGAGTTTACATTGCCATCATTCAAATGTATGAAGTCGCTATTTACGTTTGACCAGAGCACTCATTACGGATTGTTATTGGAATAATAAAGATAGAGATACGCATATCCGTCTAGCTGTGAGATCGTAACGTGTTCCGAGTATTTCCTTCCATTGCGAAACACGATCGCTTTATTCTCAAACATGTTTCCGCGAACTGACACTTCTGTTTTTGTTTATTACTCTATGTTTATCTGAACTACTTTGGTATGAAGCGTACTTGATAGATTGTTTGGGATATGATTTAAGTGTATTTTTCGGTTTGAATATTTTAATTCGCTTAACTTGTTTATGAGTTCTGTCTTTTCGTACACGTAAATAGATATCGTAAGTACGATACTAACGATAATGACGAGTTTGCTAGCGCGGTTCTGTCTGCTGTTTTTGGATCTTGATGTTGAAGTGGTTAATATTTTCGGCTTAAAGATTATAGACTACCGTTGGGGAGGTAACACACAACCGTCAGAATGCGAATGCGTTGTCGATGCAGACTTTCCCTGGTATATTGTGTTCCTTACACATATTTCTGCTATATAATAGAAGGTTCTTCTGTTTTACTTATTCGGAGTGTGTGATGTAGACACGCTTACACTAGGCATTCCAACTTACTTCACAAGGAAGCAACACATGTTGTAGTCCTTAAAATATGACTTTAATCCTACTTACGTTTGATTGCAAATGTAGGTATATGGGCGGCAACGGTGACTTAGCATCAAGTGGACTAAAAAACGTACTTCAATTAAAAAAGGTTGAAATAACAGACGATCTCATTTTATTCATTTCTATAAAAATAATTTGCAATTAAAATAGGTAATAGTTTCTTCGTCCGTTTCATGTGGATTGCTTATAAACCGTTACTTTTATTTACATTTAAATACCTATTTATTTACATTATTATTAAATAACGAAAGAGATGATAAACTTAACATAATCTTGTTGTGTCAAGCGTGTGTGGGCTCCGTTATATCAAAAGTGATTATATATATAGAAACGTTAACATTTATACGTTTTTCACGCCTACGTTACACATAATCGTAACACATAAGTTTCCGTATGTTTGTGCAAAAAAAGGTATCTAATAAATTGACTTGAATTTTTAACACTAAGTAGCATTTTTGTATACGAGTTTTTTATATACCTTTGATTACTAGGTCCACACTTCGATATTAGTCTTAATATATAGAAATAAATAAAATTGAAGTGCCTTTTTGTAATGTCACTATATATGTATATAGGGAGAGCGCATATAGGTAGAAGTTTATACGGTACTTATAATAAAATAAGGGTTCCGTTTTACGATTTATCGTACGGAATCCTAAAAACAATTATTGAAATTTTTGTCCTTCTTTCCGTCTCTGTGTTGGAAACATTTGGTTTAAGAAACTTTATTCTCATTAACCATTGGTAACTTATTAGATATTTTTGAAAAATAAGGGTTTCACGCAAAAAAGCCATTAATGTCCTAAGTAGGTATATAATTTTACGGGTAAAACCATGAGACAAAGCTAGTAATACATACAATAAAGCGATGTGTAGTCACGTTTAGGTAAGTGATAAAATTTAATGGGACTCGCAAACACAGTTTTTCGTGTCGCCCAAATAGGTGTTGCTACAAATCTATCCGCGGGGTGTCGCTTCGCCATTTCACACGTCTACGTGTTTCACCATGATATATTTAGCTACCTAATTTCAAATTCGACATGAGTTTCGTAAGAATTATTTTTTAAACCGATCCTATATATCCGATAAATATAAAATATATTTTTTTCCCGATCTTCTTCTTGGAGCCTTGTAGTAGTCAATCATTAGATACCAATAGGTAGCATTGATATACTGATTTACTTTAACTTTCTAAGTATGTTCGACTTTTTATTTGACATAGAATTGACCTCATACGCCAAGAGTTACAGGTTTGATATTAAGGTCTATTTATCTATTAATTTTAAATTTGTCTATAGGCATCCACGGCTATTTTAACGTAAAGCTGTAACTATAGGAGTTATTTACTTACCCGTAATCAACTGCAAATACAGGGGTCGTACAACCGAGCTAAGAGCATCAGAACTTGTCTCCACCAAGCCAGATTCAACAAAAACAAAGCCAGCAATAATTTAAAGGGTTCATTATTCGAAACCAAACTGTTAACGTGGTTATTAAAACCGTCGCAGTCACCACTTAGAGCTGAAAGACGAAAGGCGGCGACAAAGTGCCTTAAATTTTTTAATTGCAAGTCGCCTTATGATTATTATACATCTTTGTGCATTCAGGGGCTACATGTGTGGAGTATAACGTGGTGTGTGTGATAAGCGGAGCGGGGTTGAGAAATTAAGACAATATAGTTTTTTTTATTTATACGCAAAAAATCAAAATTTTATTTCAATATTCAATATAAATTTTTCTTAAAGCACTTCGATACTGTTGTTATAAAATTGGTATAAAAATTAAAATTTAGAAGACCTTTTCCTAATTTAACCACCGCCGTGTCGTACCTATCGGGTGTAAAATCATACCTTTTAAACGCCTTTACTTTTCAGAAACATGTGTCAATCTGTTTTAAAATATATATTGAAATTTTAAATAACGAAACTAATTTCTTTGCTGCGGATATTTTTGCATAAATAAAATATACATTTACATAATAGGTACCTAACAATAATTGTTATATTAAAAATAAAAAAAAAAAAACAATCATACATACATAATTACTATAAAAACAATTAACATTTGCAATTTATTTATTTACAAATGGTAGGTAATCTATATAAATCTATTTTCGGTAGGGCTTACGAGTAGATGCTGTAATCGCTGTCGCTTATCCCTTGCACCATAGCGTTAGAATTTAATAGCACCGCACCTTACACCTATGTGGAGTGCGGACCTAACAAGACTCTTTGAGCCCGTACAATATTATAATATTATGCTCATTAGTGGGCATTTATTTAAGTTTGTCCACAGTCTTATTATGAAGGCGGATTTTTATACTCGAGTTCGGCGGGCGCATAGTGTTTCTTCGCGCTTTTTTATATTTATAACTATTAGTAGTGTGTTCTTGGAATGCTGTTTTATAAAAGGCTTGTTGTAATTAGAATTTAATATAAAATATTTTTTTTAATTTCAAAACATTTTTTAAAAGAACAACAGATTTTGCGAAGTATGTAAAGTTTATTGCACTAACAGTGGGTATAGGTATGACCTACCGGTATGGGCACAGACCTGCATATGTAGCCTCTAATTAAATAATAGTCTAATCTTTAGTCCAGTTTGAATCCTGGTAGAAGTTCAATATTAGGTACTTACCTACGACAGACTATCTAACAAACAAGTATTTCCGTCTGACTTTCATTTATTATTTTATAAAAATTATTGGCCAGGTACTACTAAAATATAAATAGAAATTACATTAACTTAAACGAGATAATAAATGAAAGTCATATTTATTTTTCACCCGGACATTATTTATAAAAAATATTTTATTAAAGTTTTCAATAAGTAATATTTTAATAATATAAAATCTCTTTTTGTTTCAGGTAAGCTACAATGTTAACATCCAGTCATACACTAACTAATTGATTAAACGTTTCCCAATCACTTGATTTTGAAACCTAATCGATTACACCAACTTCTATATAACCGCATCCAAACAGTGAGTAAAAAGTTTGATCTATCAATCAAAGATAAACAACTTTTTAAGTTACAAGACAAATTAATAGTTTAACAAATGTATGTTATGAAAAAGATTAGGAACTTATTGATATAATAAATCGATATTTCTGTCTGTTTGGACGTGATATGAATCAATCAGACAACAATTTGTAATTCTAGTGTAGTAACTTTCAGTCTAGAAATATTAACTACAACACATAGTGTAGTAACAAAAAATGTACTTATCTATTAATTGAAACATAGGTACGACTATGTCTTTGTGATAAAAAATGTCCATACAAGTGTAAACGAATAGGTAGATCAAATAGGTTTTTGATAACAGTGAACAAAACAAAGAAGTCCGAGGAACTATTTGACCTGGTGCCTACGTCACCATTCCTCCATCGCACCACTCGCCGAAGGATGAAGTTCCATCCACACTAACTGGACGCGTGGCGGTCCTCCACGGTTCGGTTTGCACGAACGTGCAAGATGTGGAATGAACTTCCTCCTGAGGTATTCCCAGAGCGCTATGACATGGGGCTCTTCAAAAAAGGTGCAAAAAGAGCTCTCCTTCAAAGCCGGCGATGCGTTGGCGACTCCTCTGGTGTTGCAAATGTTCATAGGCGACGTCGCATACTTTCCATCAGGTAGCACGTTTGCTTTATCGTTAGACTCAAATATAAAAAAATATAAAAAAAAGTTGCGATTTATTTGAAATAACTTTTTGATACTTTGTGTTATTATTTAGCTATTATTATGTCGAAAACAGGATACGAATCTTTGTCATCATCATGTCATCAAATATGTCATAAAACAAAAAATACCTAGATATCATAATTTATTAAAACCATAATATTACGTTAAGGTTTATTAAAGATTGATGCTTTAAAAAAAAAGACATAATTATCTAATTACTAAAAAATATATTTTTTTATTCTTTCATAACAATCATTACCGATATTTTCATTAACTATACCTATAAATAAAGCTTCGGCTAAACAAACAGACGTTCGTTACAATTTTATAATAGCAATACAGATAACAGCATAGAGCCAGTTCTAATGGTTCGGTCAAACTTGAGTAGATCTGATAAAATTAGAGTGTCTATGTCATGAACAGTGTTATCCAGTAATTATTAAGTAAAGTTCTCACAAAACTCAGAAACTTGAGCCTAAATTACTTTTAATACTTTAATTGCACTTTGCTGCATAAACACGACCATTACGTTTTCTATAAAAACGATAAGGAGTCTGATTTCAACGGAATAAAGTTGTAATTAAAGCAGTTATTACTTTGTTGTTGTTGAACCCTAAGTTTAACAAATTGGACAATAATTTTAGTTTTTGTACTTATTTTGAGTTTTATAGTTTTTTTATGTAATTCAATAGGTACGCAGGAACCTTTTGCTTAGTTTGGGAAAGGCCTCTCTAGGTATATCATGAGTTTGTCCCTGTAGTCTACTAGGGCTACGGTATCCCCTGCCCGTCGTAAGAGGCGACTGAAAGGGGGCTTCTGGGGTTGCGGGCGGCAAGAGTGGGAGCTCGAACCGTCCAGCAAGTAACCCCGGGAAGGACGACGGTGTGTGTGGCCGCATACCGTTGTAAACACTAGGTGTGTGGGAGGAGCGTAAACTGCTCCCCCAGGGAAGAGCCCGATTGGTGCATCGCGCTCGGAGGACTCCGGTTGTGTTCCATCGGAGATCCCGGAGTTCTCCACCAAGCGCCGAGGACGGCCACCGGGGGGGTTTTAGTGCGGTAAAAATCCCACATAACCCGGCGTCGCTCCCACGTCGTCGGGTACCTTTTGAAGGTTTCCCCCTCGCAAACAAAAATACAAAAAAAAATAAGGTATATCATGAGTTAAATGATTTATCTCTCAGTTGCGATCATTTCAAACTTGGTTGAAAAAATTTCCGACGTACGTGTACAGTTTTATTTTCAGGTAAAATAATTGTATGTCTCCTATCAAAGTATTGTGCAGGTACCTAAGGATCTGCCCAGACTTTACTAGAACTTACCGAGTAACAAAGAACCGAACTTGGGATGAGCGCGAAATCGCGTAGATCTTCTAAAGAAAGTAGGTACCTATTTTGGAATGTCCAAACCTAATTTACAATATTTACCACTTAACCAGCTGGAGATTATAATCAAAACGTCACTTTTTCCATAAAATGTTTAATGGTTAATCCATAACCAGATACCATTGATTTTGTCGCTCGAATTTATGGTCGCCTAATTATAATAAATCTAATCACAATAAAATAACTACAAAATATTGATAGCATTAACATATCGATTTGGCTAACATTAGAACCAGCTCTATGACTACTTAATCTTATGAATATGTATATACAATTATATAGGTTGTGTGTTTGTGAAAATTTATATTTTCTAGAGAGTAATGCAATGATTGGTTGTAGTAGTCACTGTCATTGCCAATAGGATTAAAGATCTACCTGAAGTCAGTCACAGTAATGTTACCGCTGAGATCTAATTAGGAATGCCCTGGATAAGCGGTGATGTGGCAGGGGTGCCAACATTAATATGGAAATAACTTAGAAAATAAGAACATAAATATTACTAGGGCTTAAAAAGATTTAAAATAATTAAAATAAATTTCCAGATAAGTAATATAATTGTTGAAGTGGTTTCCAAACTTTAACTTGTTGGTAAAAATGATGAATTACATTGGAATCATAATATTTACTATATTACTACACGGCATTGAACTGATATTAGAAAGATGACGCTAAATAAAAAAAAAGTTTTGTTATAATTAACATGAAAAATATATTTCCATAATCGTAGAGAGTGTCGTGGGCTTAAACTAGTCTTAAAACAAAATAGACCTACTGTCGACAAAGCAATCGTCGTATCATATACCAAAAATAACATTGGAAAGCAAACCTTACGTACGTGGTAGACATACGGTCGTGCATTCAAATCTGTTTTCGAGTGTGTCAATAAAATATTCAAATGGAAACAGTATAAAACAATAAATGATGGTAATTGGCCGTTCACACCATACTGCGGTAGGATCCCACGGTCGGACTCACTTGTTCCCGATCCACTTCAAAATAACTTACGCATTAATTACTTTTTAGATATCAGAGAATAATGTTTTATCTAAAAATATATTCGTATTACGATTTGGTGCATTAGAACTGTAAATAAAAAATGTTTTGATGGTAGGTAGACATTTCTGTGTAGCTTCCTATGTTTTTGTGTCCCACTGTCTCAATGAAAGTTGGTGTTTGGTGGCATCAATTCATGGCCGATAAGGTTCAAAGATTGCTATATAATGATCTTAAAGGTAGTAGAACCCTCTCGGTTCGACTCCGGCGACACCACGGTCTCATCTAACTCTGCTTAATAACAGCAGTGTTAAGCGCTGTTGTGTTCTGATTTGAAGGGTGGAAGGGAGACACACACGGGCGACCAAAGGCAGGAATCTAATATTATCTAGGGTTGATTGCAGATGTCCTTGGGCTACAGTAGCCACTTATCATCGGATGGACTGCATCCTCGTCAACTACTCCTATATTATAAAAAAAGATTCATCAATAAACAAATTTTCATCTCTACCAAAAAGGTAGTACCTAACTACTACTGACTTTATTAGTTAATACCCATATATTTTAAAATAACGAATGTTTCGATATGATTTATAAGTGTGTGTGTACAGTTTTGTGAGAATGCGATGTTATCTTGTAGCGGTAGTAAGGAATCCAGTTAATATGTTGAAAAATAAACGCCAGTATTACAATCAGCCGTAAATAGTTTCCGTTTAAATGATTAATTGAGGCATTAGTAAAGAATTATTCGGTATTAACATCGAGCTGAGAACGGAATAAATATTTTATAAGATAACGTATTTCTTTTTTATACATACGAACTAACATACCCATTAACGTGGTTCTGTTTGCTGAAAGAACACGGTTTTTCAAAGTTCACAACACAATCCTTTATAGTTTTGGTGTAGATTCGTAGGTTCTATTAGATACATTCTGGATATCTCTACGGTTACCTAAAAGATCTGTCAACTCTGTTCAGCTGCCGCTAAAAATTACTAGCCCACGTAGACATCTATATTAAATTTTCTTAGTACATTTATTGGTGAAGTAAACATAATGTAAATTGTCAAATTCTTTTACAAACATTCATACTACATTTCACCTCCTAAAAATATCATGTTCTGAAATGACTTTAGTAGGTACTGATCTGTATTGTAGTCCGTAAAAAAAACACACACATTAAGTTCTACATTGTCTGAGTCGATTTTATATCTAATTTTATTAAGTTCCTTACAGATAGACATAAATTCTAAATACATATTGAAGTATGAACACGGCTAAAACGATTGGATGGTAGAGCAATTATACATAGTTAACATTTTTGTTGAATTCCTAAAAAAAAATTTAAATTGACATGCAGCGACAACTTTTAGGAAGAAATCAATTACATGATTAATTATGTTAATGCTTAAAAATGTCCAAGAAGGAATAGTTTGTATATACATAGGTAGACTTAGGAATTCGTGAAACACGACCCATACATTAAAAAAATACCTTATAGATAGAAAGAGTTGTGAAAGTGTTAAACAATTGTCACTTCTTTTAAAACTTTAGATAATTTGCTGTTATTTTTTTTCTCTATGACGCTCTCAAATGTTTTCGTGCCCACTAATCAATTTCTTTTGCTTTTGAAAAAGATCTTAAAAGCGACTGCAGCCTTTGGTGTTGCTACTGTTCTTAAGCAACGGTTAATATTAATCAAGAAAAACGTAGTAAAACGAATGAAAGCAAAAAGTAGGGACATCCCAATCAAATTATCAATTTCAAGTTTAAACTTAAGCTCAAATCCCAACCAAGTATTAATCCGTTGAAATCGCAATTCAATTTGAATAACAAAAGCAATTGCAACATGGACGTGCCTTTATACTTTGCTTTACATAATCTTAGAACTGAGCTCAGCCTTCCTGCTTACATAAGTATTCAAAGGCTGTCTTTTCAGTTGTCCATCTGTCTGTCAACAACAATGGGGATGACAAAACAAGCGATATTTTCCCATATGGGCGCACAATGCCGCTTTGTACACTCGCATGGCCTTACAAATCGCATATTCCGCTTTCAGTATTGTTTTCCGCTGGCACTGGTTCTCAATCTTAGGATTTTGTGCAGTTGGGTTATTCGTGTAAAGAGGAAAGTTATGAATGTGCGAGACTGCCAAATATCACAGCATGGGCATCAGAAGAGAAGAAATTGTCGCAGAAAATATACAATCGAAATCTGACGATTTCT
This sequence comes from Epargyreus clarus clarus, assembly GCA_014595695.2. Taxonomy (NCBI): domain Eukaryota; kingdom Metazoa; phylum Arthropoda; class Insecta; order Lepidoptera; family Hesperiidae; genus Epargyreus; species Epargyreus clarus. The sequence continues at coordinate 2,203,709 of JACTTY020000025.1, forward strand.
ATGCGAATCTGTATGACTTTACTTCTAAGCTCAAAAGGATGTTAATTTTAAGTTGTAACAAGAATATATCTTTTCAATATTTTTAGCGATAATAGTGGTGACTCAGTCTAAGGAACAATTTTGTTGTTAGATTCAATTTCTGATTGTTCATCACGTAATGATGACTTCAGGTACCTACCTAAATCGTCTAATTTTAGATTAGAGCATAATACGGTGAATTTTTTTACAACTGTTCTTCAAATTGTTCTAGTCTACTCCCAAAGTCTCATGCCATAATGCACTACTTCACACACCTTTGACATTTTTCTATAGATCGTTCAGCTCTCTTCTGTTACCTCACTCTCCCTTCATTTTTGGCTAAAAATGTAAAATAAAAAGCATACAGACAGCCATTTCTTTTAATCTCTTAATACTTCGATAAGACCTCAAGCATCAAGTTGCCAGATGTCACATCTGGTCTATTTTCAAAAATGAGGTCATAGCAAAGATGAATTTGAATGTCATTAAAACAAATTGTCATTATTACTTTGATCTTTATTTTCTGATTTCCATAAATTCAAATCGCTTAGCGAATTGCATATTAATTTCAATCACCAATCATTACCAAAAATATTATGTTCATAAATTAGCATATTTTTTAAATACTTATCAAAAATACAGTGATTAAGAATATTTACGTAGTCGTTTTCATAAAAGTACCTACTAAACTATTCGGACAACTGTGTCTCAGAGAATCAAATAGAAAAAGATACTAATTTCCACAAATTAATCTTTGGAATGATTAGATTTAGTTGTCTTATTTACTACCACCGTTACTTCTGTCGAAAACCAAATTCTATTCAAATTCTGATGCCGATGGTTGATTGGAATAATTATGGAGAAAAATGTTAGGATTAAAGCTCCCGAATGCCAATAACTAATTTGCTCAATTAATCACGAATTAGTTAAAAAATAATATTTTATTACAAATACGTTACTTATTTACGAACTTACGTAATACGGCTTATCGCCGTGAGAATTTCGCAAATGTTTACCAAACGACTCTTTTGTTTTTAAATACATACATATAATAATTCCGCCAACGCACCTCGACAATGCCCTGCCATGGTCGACAAAGGAGTGAGTCGAGCGGGGCATAGACAACGAGCAAGCGTTTTGTCTCGGGCCATAGACAAAAGCTCTTTCATTCGCGAGACAATGACGAGTTGTCTTTACCTCATTTATCATACAGCCAGGTTACTTTCATCCAATAATTACAATGTACAGAGGATTCAGATATTCAGAGAGACTGAGGCCATTGTGGAAATTAATTACAAAACTACTCGGTACTTTCAGCGACTTTGTTAGACAAGTGGGCAATAAAATGTTTAGTATCTAAAACTCGTGGGCTGTTAACATTCTCCACCAACACAAATTCTGCGTCAGCTCATTTCTCATAAAGCCGTAGGTAAACATTAAATTTTGAAATATAGGCGTGATCAAATGACATGTTGGTAATTCCGAGCCGGACAGTAGGCAACACTGACATAATTAGTGGACCACGATGATGTCTCGATGATAACCCATTCTATTAATTCAAAAAAGGAATGCCATTTAAAAAAAGACTCGAAAAAGAACAAACGCTGTTAAAACCATTGAAATAAGATCTGTGCGTTATTTTTGTACGGAGCGTTCATTTAGAACCGGTTTTTGTTTTGGTATCCCACATCTTTTCAAATTACGAGCTAACATTAAGTGTGGAGGCAACATTAGTAAGATAATAATTCCTAGAATCACGTTACACGAGGTACGAGGTGAGAAATGGTACAAAACCCGAAATAGGTAATTAGAAGTTTCGTGTCCCCTTCTAAACGATATAAAATGTTTGTTACTTATCCCTTACGTATGTGGAATGTTCGTCTGGTAAAGAGTTATTTGAAGTTATCGCGTCAAGATATTTGGAGAATCGTGGGATACGCATAGTGAGGAGTCATTTGATCTGTTTGTTTTTGTATACTGTCGTTACGTTACATGCAATAAAATGAAGAACGCTATCAAACTACTGGTAGTCGGAACCTGTTTCGTGATATCAATAATTTTGTTGATAATAAAATTAATGTTGGGACTATACTGGTTTGCATTATAGCCCTTTTGCGTTACTTTGAGGAGTATAATAATATGGTCAACATAAGGTTCCTTTGGCTAGTTCGAAAATTCTTAATTAGGATATACAATATTTACCGCATTAATATTACTCTAATAAGTTATAAATAATATACCTACATTATTGTATACTGAAAATTCAATTTTTAAAATGGCGAACGTAAAGATTTTTGCGAATAAAAGAAAAACAAATATTCGCCAAGCTCCAAATATTTTCGCTAATCATATCCAAAATGGTAGACAATCAAAAAAGAGGCTTGCGAGTGGGCGGTACGCAAAAGGCTTTCCGCTTTGCTTCAGTCGGAGGGACGCAGTGTTGTTCTGAACGAGCACTCGCCCGCTAATTGTTCGCGGGAAGGGTTGTTCGAGCATTGTCCTCAGGGTTCTACGGTCAGCACCAACATTCACCTGTTTATAAATCAACGCAAATTCATAAAATTTAAAAGTAATACAAATATTTTCAAAAAATAAGATAAAACAAGCCTTGGAAGTGGGCGGTATGCAAGTCTTTCCGCTTTGCTTCAGTCGGAGGGACGCAGTGTTGTTCTGAACGAGCACTCACCCGCTAATTGTTCGCGGGAAGGGTTGTTGCAACATTGTCCTCAGGGTTCTACGGTCAACACAAACATTCACCTGTTTATAAACCAACGCAAATTCATAAAATGTATAAGTAACTCAAATATTTTCAAAAAAAGAAGATAAAACAAGCCTTGGAAGTGGGCGGTATGCAAGTCTTTCCGCTTTGCTTCAGTCGGAAGGACGCAGTGTTGTTGTGAACGAGCACTCGCCCGCTAATTGTTCGCGGGAAGGGTTGTTGCAGCATTGTCCTTAGGGCTCTACGGTCAGCAGCAACATCGACCTGTTTATTTATCTACCTATACTTATAACTACTTTTTTGGAATATTAATACAGTTATTTAAACAACTCATACAGCTAAAAAGAGAGCTTATGAGTGGGCGGTATGCAAAAGGTTTTCCAGTTTTAAGCATTTTGCTGAAGACCCTATGATCAGCATATTTTTTTCTGCTACTAAATCAAAAACTTTATTATAAATAGTTGCGAATATGTTCAACTAAAAATAAATTGCAATCACAATAAGGCCCATACAATAAGGTATATAACAATAATCTCCAAGTATCACCAGTGTATAAACCACCTAAAACAGAACCCAATGCATCCAATCCCTAAAAAAAATTGCCCGCCCGACGCTACCGTGTGCGGTACTTGCGCATTTCGCGGTAATTTTTCTTTAATTAAAATTATTTCGATTGTCGTTCACTTGCCGCATTCGTTTGTTGTGGTCCACGACGCGTGCCATTTGGAGTCCTCTTGTGCTTTTTAGTGCCCGTGTTTACCCTTCGCTTTGGCTTCCGAAGTTCGTAGGAAATAATGGCCCAACTCGGCTTTTATTTCCGCTTACGTTTCAAGGGTTAGTTTTTGAGAGATACGAGAGCAATTTTTATTGTGCATAGCGTGAGGATGTGAGTGCGGGTTTTTTTAATCTATGTCTTTATGTGTCTAAAGAGGTACATAAGTATTAAAAGTTAAGTGTTTGTCTATGATTCATAAAAAAGACTAGATGATGAAAAGAAAAATATAAATAATTTTGTCAAATAATGTTGCGATATTTTTTTACAACAGTGAGCGAAAGATTAATCCAAAAAATATCAATGAATTTCGTTTGAAAATTGTTTTATCTGTGATGCGGTAAAAAGACGTTCAGATAATTAGTTTTTTGACGAAATTAAGGAAGGGAAAAACGCTAGCCAGCGTTCGCTTTCACGGCTTATCTCCTCAAAGTTTCTTCCAACACATTAGTCTGCGAAAATTCTGCGCATATTGTACGTGTGCGACAGATACGCACGCGTTGGCGCCAAAAAACGCGATAACCATAGACAAATCGTGTCAAGATGACGCAGCGGGAACGCTAATGACGCAAAAATCGCCTATCTTGCGTCACGATGTGGGGGGAACCTTGTTTAAAATAAAAAGGGGGTCGGAAGCGCCCTTTGTGGCCAATTCAGTGATTGGATGTCGTTTTGTTTGATTTTTCTCACGCTGGGGTGTTTTGATGGAGAATTGATTGGGATTGATGATTGTTGAGCTTTTTAGTGGACGTCAATTGCTTTTTGTCCGGTCGAAAATATTTGTTCTGCGGCTTGGTACCTTTGTTTTAAATTCTACCTACTATTTGCACCCTTTTTGCTCGACAAATAACACAGTGTAACCAACGCTTTTTGTTGTTTTTAATATCGAATTTAAATGACGAATTTGTGTTATCTATATAATAACTTAATAGCAGATTGAAAGAAAACAAATTGATTTAAGACTAGATGATACAAATTATTTAAATAGATAAAAAATATATTTTAAATCATCTTTTGGCCTATAGGTACTAGCTGGATTACTTTATACCTAGTTATTAGGTAATAATTATAAATCCGGGATTGTTTAACCAGCAGGTATTTTATTTAAATACGTGTACTTTCAGGAATTAAAAATACTTTATTTTTATAAATTAAGTAAATTTACAATACAATATGTATGGCATATTTATTTGACTATTCTCTACAATTAATTTATCATTAACAAATTTACACCTATCAGAAAATAACATCTACTTTGTAAAAGATATGGATCAACCACAAAGAAGTAGCAAAGCTGCTTAAAGTATAATCCGAGTACGACATTCCCTCTCCTTATTCCTCTACAACACTTGGACATTGGGGTGACTAAGACAAAAAACTCTATTAATAAGGGGGTTAAAATCAGAGGCCTCATCAAGCGTATTAGCCGATCCCATTAAATAGGCACCCCTGTACAGGGGCAAACGGCAACAGAAGGAGCATCTTTGTTTAACCAGATAAAATCTCTTTGACAATTTGCGCTTATTCAAATAAGGCATCCCTTGGTACATACTACATAGGTAATGGTATAATTCGCTGCCGAATTATAATGCTTGTTTGGGTATCTCGTAATAAAGCCTATCTGTATGTAAAGTATTCGCTCGACTGCGCCTTAATATCAGTGGGTCATGTCTTCTATATTTATATACGTTTGTAATATAATCAAATGAAATAGGAAGGTGTATTGTATACAACGCCATATTATTGTTAGGAATTAATACAAACAGTAAAAGAACACACTGTTCTAATTTGAATACCTAATACCTATGAATATAGATGAATTCACAATTGCAACTCAAATGCGAAGAGGCTCGTAGTTTACTAAGAACTAAGAAACTAAGTCGCATTTATATTTATTTGTTTTAATATTAATTGCTAATTAATATTGTATTGAAACAAGACAGTGAACTAATTAAAGTAATCATTTTGATTTTCACTTTCGGGACTAGAATCAACTTCTTCATAATCTGAGTACCTAATTGTGTCAGGCGATTCTCATTTAAAAAAAAAAAACTAAAACGTTGATTATATTTACTTTGAAAATGAGACGAATGTCAAAGTAACCCTTGTTAAATGCTGTATCATCTAATTCCCTGAACGAAAAACAACGCAATAATGGTCCCGGGTAAAGCAAACAGAACTTTCCCGAGTTAGATGAAAAACGCCGACAAACGTTTTAGAATTAACAAAACAGATTACATTTGCGACTCAAAGCGTCCGGGGCGCGTTGTTTGCTGCCGATTCTTTCATTTACGTATCTGTGGAGCTGGAAACTGTACGGTTACGGAACTGGCGGGGGAATGTAATAGACACTATTTTTTTTTAAGAAAGGCAAAGGAGTCCTTAAAAAGACAAATACATTTTTCTTTTTAATTTATAAAAAAAAAATCACGATTGTAATTTTCATAAAATTTTTCACTTGTATCACAAGTAGTGTTTAATATTTAACATTTTTAAGGTAAAATGAAGGCTGGTTATATCTACTTAGAGTTTAATAAAGTTATTTTTAACGCATTCATACCTACGCTTTCCACGGTGCAAAAGATAATTTTCTCCGTCAATTACAAGTCAAAGGCAAAGGCATAGGTACGTAAACAGCCGAGTTCGTTGTCGTTCAAACTTGGAACGTAAATCTTCATAGACGCTTTGAGTCAAAGCATTTGTCAAATTACCTCTCTCCCCGATCGCCCCTTGTTTGTGAATTCCAATTTCATCTTTAAAATCGCTACTGATTGTCTGTTTACATTTCTCTGCTTGTTTTGAATTTAAAGACGCTCATTTAACTTAGGCCTCTGAAGTTATGGTACCATTCAGCCATACCAAACAATTTCGTACGAAACTTCGTACGAAAATTGGAATTGCGCGGGAATCTGAAGATCAAAATAAAATGGCGACTTTATTAGCGTTCGGTACATAATCGTTTCGTAAATCAAAGGCGTTCGAATACGTATTTCGATGTTGATTGTACCGATAAGTAGCTTTTGCAAATTAGGCAGCCATATTTATTTGTTCTCAGTCAACCAATCGTGAGGTGCGCTACTTTGTTCTCTGTTTATTCGAAATTTGAATACGAATTTTGGTTGAATCGAAGTAAGAAATTGTAAATTGGGGGATTTAATAGCTTCGTTTATGTGTAAATGTTTACGGCATTTATGGTAAATAATTGCATGAATATTTTTCAATTTATGTTGAACTTTATCATTTAAAGCATTTTATGTTTTCGTGTGGCCCTGAGTCATCTAGAATCATGAACTCAATGGTTGAAGAATTAAAGAAGAGAGTAGAAAATAATAAAGAAACAAATTGCAGTTATTTAAGTCATTAGACATCAATCATACAATAGGATGAATTCCCTAATGAAGTTACAAGGACTAATTAAGGATGCCTAATGTGCTTAATGTTAACAAATCATTATTATAAAGCATCATCAAACAACATTGCCTCTAATGCGACTAAAAACGAAAAAAATATAGGTAGATACAACTAAAGCGTAGGTAGGTACTAAATAGGTATGTATTGTATGAGAAACCTTCAATACAAAAATAGTCATTTTCAAATAAAAAACGCAAACTCGTAAAAGCCAGAGTTCAATGCGAATATTGCAAACGAAAGTATCAATATATAAAAAACAGATGAACTCATTAATTTGAAACACACTCGATGTTATCTTCTAGTTTCCCTTTTCATTCGTTTCAAAAACGTATCCATTTGTATGGAGAAAATTACTTAAAGATAAATCCCCTCGTTGACCACTTGCATAAATTATTGTACGAAGTCTATCAAAGAGATGGCCCCTTTTGTAGGGATGTGCTTCATAGACGGTTATATCGATAGTACGTATCATTTTGATATTTGTTTTGTAGTAGTTACTATATTGTAGGTAGGTACATAACGTCGTAAATGTATGTAACATCTTTTGAATGAAATTCGGATTTCCATGATGTCCGAAATTTCTTGACATTATTACTACTGGGATTATCACAACCGTATGCAATCTTTGGTTATGGATCAGATGAGCTAAAGTATTTAAATGTATTTAACATAAAAAAATTATGACGTCACAATTGCAGACTAAAGACGGTTCTGTTTCTTTTGCTAATTTTCAATTTATTCCAAATTGTCTTAAAAAATCTACTAACAGGAAACATTTAAAAGATGTAAAATATTCTAGTATTTAAAGTCGATTAAATAAGGTAATATCTAAAGACACAAAAAGTTATAAAATTGTCATTTTGCAGACGACAAGAAACGACAAAAAAATCTAATAACGAAATGAGATATAATAAAAAATATCGACATTATTCATAAACATCGCCGCAGCGAACAACACTATCCCTTTGTGGAGGAATGAATCAAGAAAATTAATTTGGGATATTTTTCAACAGCCCCATCATAAAAGATATTATAAAAGAAGATCGGTCGGTATTGACATTTTCCTTTTGATGTCGTAGGTTTGAAATAATGACGTATTTGTCTTTGAAATTGTATCCGAATTTGTTTTTTTTTTTCACCGTCATAAAAGCTTTCGCTGAATCTATCAAAATATTAATTAGGACTTGAAAGCTCAGTATAATGACCTGTCAATTTTATACAGATAAATAAAATATGCGATAAAAAGAAATGGCTTTGTCTAGGTAGGGCAGACCAATTTTCTTTTAGGGTTTCGTAAATTAAAATGTGCTTTATTTTGATTATATAATTATTTGTAATGATCCTATTATTTTCTACGGCTTCTCAATTTACTGGTTAAGACTTTCGTTTGATATTACAAATTTAGAATAATAAGACATATTTTGGTACTTGATTTGCATGTAAAGACTTACGTAGTTACTGCCATTACCTTAGTCTGCTATAGAATGGTTTCGGGTTTACTTCCCAGAACGGATAGATAGGTACCTACCTATGTTAATGTAACAATAAGTGAACATCTGATTTCGGATATTTTCATCTACGAAAATTAAGTTTTGTTTTTTTTTTTTATGAATATATTTGGACTGTGTATTCCCAACATATTAATAATTGAAAGAAATACTTAACCGGGCTTTTTTTAAAGATAATTCTAGACTTTTAGATATTTCTAATATCCAGTAAGTACTTTCATCAATCAAACAAAATTAATCAATAAAATGCTTATACGCTAACAACGACATAACAATGAGTCTCTTCCAACTACATCGCATACCATTAGGTCATTGTAAGCTGAATGCACCACACAAACAGCGGTTATCCTTTATGTGTGGCCGTCCAACCGTATCTCAACAAGCATTCGGGGATGTTTGCCATTCAACCGGAGCTATTAGAAGGCTAGCGATTTTCACAGTTTTCCCTGAGTAGGTACACTCTAATGATTGTGCTCGTAGACTGCAATTGATTTGATAATAATCTATGTCTGAATAAATAATTTGATGTGGCCATGTTCAATTTAAGAATAACAATAAATGTTTGTGTTATACATAGATAAGTAAAGATATGTCACCGCCTTGTAATTGAAGGAAGCCATTAAATGGCTTAAACGGCTAATAATGTGACAGCCATTTAATGGGTGTCACGGTGTAATTTACGCGGAACAATGCCGACATATGCAGCAAAGTGGTGCAAAAACACGAAATCAAAGAAAAAGTGCGAAGAAATATAGTTTCATTCGTACATGATCTAAAAACTACAGTTTGTAATATCTTTCAATTGTCAAAACTGGTTACATTTTCTTGTTAGGAGTGAGTAATCTTTACTAATCTATGGTGTTATACCTAAACTTGGGTTTTTTAAACTGTCAATACCTGCCTCACAAAACTCGTCTTCAAAAATAGAAAAGCACTGATGTTAAGAGGCAAAACTTGGTGTAATTGTGACCCCTGAAAATGTATATTCATAACTATAAATCAGTTACTTAGTCTCGATGTAAGATTAGTGTCACGTAAAATGGTAAAATAAATCGTTATGTCATGCCATGTTGTCACTATCTATTGCATTGGTCTACTATACAAAATGCAGTCCTATCCAAGTCAATTAACCATATCTGTAGGATTAACCGCAATACGTTTCTGATATTACGTAGGTTACATTACTGAAACCATTCGAATGTTTTAGATATATTAGTATCAATTTATCTAAAAACTTTGAAATTTTATAAGACCGTGTCAATTGCTACATTGACCACCAATTCAACCCTTTTCTCACGATGGTTTCAGTCAAAAATGTTACATGTTTTTCTCATTACGCTATTCCCGTTCAAATAAATATTCTATTAGATGTGTAACTCTTGGTATATCTATTGGCCACACACCTGCTTTTTATTGGAGCAATTCGATCTATATTAAAAAAGCAATAAAGATACTTCGTGGGTTTTGGGAACCGAATTAGAAAGCAGTTTACAAATTACTGGCTAATTTACAATTTTATCATTTTATTTAACTTGCTCTGTTAATATGCATACATGTTTTGTGTATAATAGTAGTGTAAATGAGAGTTTTAAGATACTCCACCATGGATATCTGTATCCAGCTTCAAATAGTATAAATATAATAAAGATAAGTCATTGATAGGCACAGGCATAGGCAGTGATAGCCTAGTCGTTAAGAAACTCGGACTCTTGGTCGAGGGGTCCGAGGTTCAAATCCCAGGCACGCATCTCTGATCGTTCAAAGTTATGTGCGTATTAGAAATTAATTAAAACGGTGAAGGAAAACATCGTGAGTAAACATGCATACCTGCATCTTATAACAAAATGTTTCCAAAGGTATGTGAAGACTACCAATTCGCACTTGGCCAGCGCGGTGGACTATGGCCTAATCCTTCCCATTCGGAGAGGAGACCCGTGCCCAGCAGTGGGAGAGTAATGGATTGATGATTAAGTCATTGCTCTTTGAGAGGACTAAGTTCTCTGAGGAACTCCTCATGCAAGTAAATCGTCTTTAGCTCGTACAGGATCCCGAAAATACAATGACATTTGGATTAAAACTTTTTAATAAGTGTTATCGCAAAATACTTATAAAGATCGATTTACAAATATGCTTATATACTTGTAGTATTAAAATCGGTTATGTAATCCAATTTAATATCTTGTAACTTTAGTTTTTAATCAACGATGTTAACAAGTTGTTTACATTTCTCTTATACGTACCTTGTTGACAAGTCAATGGCCATTTACCAATTAGGTATGCCATAATTGGATTATTTATAATTCCACTGGACATTTAAATTAACCCTTTGATGCAAAGTTTGTATTACATTGTACGTTACGTCACGAACGGGTTTCATAGAATCCGGTATTAAAGCTTCACAATGGATCTGCCGTGCTGCAAATTCAGTTACGGAAACACTGGTATTAAAAGGATGGATATCTAACCCAACGCATCTGAATATCAACCTAAAGAAAATGTTTCTAGAGCTCATATTGAACGATCTAACACCGCCGGTTACATCAAAGACAGTAACTCAGGATGTGAGATTGAAATTCCTGATCTGACTAGTAATAAACTTACTTCAGCTTAAAAGAGGTTTCAAAAGAACGAATAAAGAAAGCGAGATGTTTTTATTAAAATCGGTGCGGACGGAAGAGAGGGGATTTTTTAAAATGACACTCGCTACTCCGCCGATATCTTGTTTTTCAAAGATGGCCGACAAATCTCGATGTTTATTGAGTTTTAAATTTGGAGACGAGATGGTCCCAACATTCTGTTTTGCATAATACATTGTGATTGTCATTAATTCGGCGTTGTTTTTAACAATTATGATCTTATTAACGACTGTTACTCTATTTTATGCTGTCTGTTTGCGTCTACAAACTTCTTTTATTTCTAACGTTTATTTATCTACTTTATTACTACCTCATTACTTGCCGATGCACTTATATACTGTGTATATCACATATGTGTATACCTATTTCTGTTCTATCGATTCTATTTGTTTCTAGAACTCTATGGTCGTATTAGGTATAACGTTGTACCTAAAATGATGTCTCTTATTAATTTTAGACTTATCGTTTTATGTTGCACTACACAATTTTGTATTTTGTAACGGTGCTTAAAATTTATTTAACAAAGTTTTAAAATTTATATTAAATTCCAGACTTCTTGACATTTTCTTAATTTTATTGTAAACGATTGTCTTACCCGTATCCATTTACTTTACCTTGTCTTGCCAAGCTTTTGTTTTGCTAATCCTTTAAGATATCTTCATGACAAATCGTTTTGCATTGTCAGGTTGTTTGTCACAATATATCTGAGTTGAATCGTATAGCTTTTAACCATTTGTTTCGTTATCAGGAGATAGCATAAAACTAGAAACGTTAGGAGTATCTACCTTACTGTCCGTTTATTGATAATATTAAACATTCATTTAAATTTATTAGAATTATTTGTTTTATAAGTATTGTTTATCAAGGAAACAGTTTGAATCATATTGAATACCACATAAAATGTGCTGTTTTGACTAAAATAAGGCCTTGTATGATTAGTGCATACCTACTTTGTTAAAACGATTCCATCTATGGTCTGCTTTCTCTTCTGGGTCAAACTGCAGCCTATATGACAAATGGAAATAGAGAGTTAAGAAATATTTCAAACAAAATGTTCAGAGATCAGCTTTGCAATAGATAAAAACTGAGCTCTAAATGCGTATAAAAATAAACAAAGATATTAATTAAAGAAGGAAACCTTTCATCAAGCAATGAATAAAACTCTTCATAGTAGTTGTAAAAATACGTACAATTCTACATACAGACATATCTGGCATCCAAACCGAAGAACCAAATGTTTATATTTTCGTAGTCTATGAATTTCGCAGGTCGATTGCATTACCCAGATTTCTGTAAAACAATTAAATGAGATTCTTACAATGAGATATTTTTCCACAAATACAGAGATCGTTTTTCAACCGGTCGACTGTTGAATAGACAAAGGCGAGTGTTTATAGAAAAGAAGTATTTAGATCCGGCTGCCGTGTAACACTGAACAGGGTTACATGTTTGTTATTTTATTAAGTGCTTCGATCTCAGTGTTGCCAGCTTATGGGATTTATCCCTAAATTTGGGTAAAAATCATTTTTTTTTTCATGAGAAAACTGAAAATAAAAATGTGTAATTTTCTATTTGATAATGTACCTAATCGAAGTACGAAAGATACTAAAAAAATGTTGCCAACTTTACCGACAGACAAACAGAATTATCGAAGTAAAATTGAGGTTTCCAAAGATGTACCTGATATTATTTTTTTATCTTTAGGGAAAACATTTGATGAAGCTGGCCACACTGGCCTACGTATATTTATTGTAATACGTTCGAACTACACAAAGTCCGTGTTTATTTTAAAGGTGTTTAGAAGTACGTACAACTTTTATTCGTGGACTATTCTTAACTTCCAAGTGTTATCGTGAGCGGTTGGGATTGTATAAAAATAAATATTTACTTTTGACCGCATTGTTGATGGGAAAAGGTTAATACTGTTGTAAATAAGCGCACGTGGCGATCCGTGTTGATATATTAATCGCTTTTTATCCGGATTGAAATATGTTTTATGATGTAATTCTGATTGAGTCTTACCTACTCTGATTTAATGTTTACCAGTATCAAGTTAGTAGTAGGTAGGTGACTAATGAACTTTAACTAAAGGTGCAATGACATTCGGTATGTTATTATAAATACTAATACTTATTACTCGATATTTTTATGATTTGAGCTTAAAAAATATGGAACTTAGTATAGACGTAAGATCAGGTAGGGCATATAAATATCTACATAGTAATTTATTTTTTAGATGTATCAATTCCAAAAATAATCTATTTATATTATTACTTTCATCTATATTTGTGTTTTAAAAAATATTAATAATGTGGAGAGTTGTCTACCAGATTGTGTTGCGTATTTTAGCGTTTCTCGTCATCGCCTCGGTAGCGCAGTAGGCAGCGCGTAAGTCTCATAATCTTAAGGTCGTGAGTTCGATCCTCACCCGGGGCAATATTTTTCAACTTTTTTATTTATTTTCTACAACATTAATATAAAACTGATCAACATAAATTTTAGAAATCCGCAATTCACGCATCAATCTTTTTTTTTATTTTGGTACTTTATGTTGAACTGTATCGAATATATTGTATCCTATATTATTGTCATCATGTAGGTATCGTGTGTAAATTGTTGTAAGAAAAAAAAAGAAAATTATGTTGATTGTGAAATTATTTTTAAATCTGTATATTGCTACTTGCTGACTATTGCATATTATAAATATTATTAGGTATTGACGTTAGTGGGTGGCAGCCTATTATTATCTTCTAACCTACTTTAAATTACCTAATGTTATTTTTTAGGTATTAGGCACTACCGAAATACCTTTGGCGAGATCAAGACAGCTTTTTAATCTTTAAATTAATATTATTATTCTTATGATTGTTATAAAAATAAACACTTCTTAACCCATATCAATCTAAAGATTTCATCTTGACTCCTATACAAATTGTATTATCGTAACAATATTAATCGTTTCAATATATCTGCAAGCTCTTACTGCAAGCTGAAGACAGAGTTCCCTATATCTTATATTCAAGTATATCAGAATCGACAGGCGTCAATCTGCGATCTTTCATAAAATATAGTCGGCCATCTTGATTGTTTATTAAAACAATATAATAGAGGCGTTGAGAGATTAAACTTCACATTTCAAACTTAGTATAAGCTTTTATATTTTTTATATTGAAGTAAAAACGAGCATACAGCCCATTTGGTGATAAATTGTCATTTTTAAATATGTAAATTGAAATATGTTTGGACTTCTACCTGATATGATATGATAGATTCGCTAATCTAGTTCCCTGAAGACTTAACTGGAATGTGTCGTGTTAATGTTTCTGATATTCCACACTACATAAACGAAAACTCAGTATTGCCTACCCACGTATCTATACGTATTATAAATGAGTAATAAAGTGTTAAAAGAAGTTAAATGTGAATTCAAAGTTTCGAACCAATATTATGTGGCGATAGCAGCACTTGAACCATTAAAAGTTTTAAGTGTGTAATTTTTCTTATAGGTACGTAGCTAAATACTGTTTACAGAATTAATTCTGTCCTAAGTTTTCAAGTCCTAAATTGATGCTCTGTCATAATAGACCACTTGGATGTATCCAGCATTTAATCTGTTTGACAAGGCCCTTCAAACATTTCATCCAAGAAGAAAACCACCAACAAACGTGCAGACATTCGTCGAGTGCGCTTGCTTCGTTGCATCCTCGTTACCGGTTCTTTGCGCGCTCGTTACCCGGGTACCGTCTTGCCTAACCGCTTGATACCCGGGTATGAATCTTCCCAACCTTGTTACCGCTCGGTTAGATCGAGTCTCCTCCAATTATTTCCAGTTCAAACTGGTTGGAAGTGGTTGCGACTTTTAGTTCATTTTGTTATTACGCCTGTTCTAATTCGTTTCGAATATTGTATAAAACAGTAGCGAAATGTACTGCGAATCTGGCCTTAGCTACTTCGTAAAATGACAAACAAATTTGTAGACAAGTTGACTGAAAAAAAATGACAGACACTGTCACCGTTTTGAAATAGTAAATGATACATAAACCTGGTTACTTATTATAGTAGAGATTATACTTCTAAAATATAGATAGCTTATTATATATCTTGAAGTTATCACCGCACAAATATTGACCTAGGTACAGATGTATATTAGATATACATATTTTCGGCTAAATATTACGAGATTTGCTTATTGACAAAAGCGCAGACATTTGTCTTGAGTGCGCTTGCTTCGCTGGTTCGTTACAGCTCGTTACCCGGGTACCGCAGGCCGGATATAGCGCATTGCCTTTCAGAAAGCCGGGTATGGAGCGACTTACCAGCCTCGCTTGTTACCGCCTGGTTACATCTCTTCCAATTATTTCGAGTTCAAACCGGATAGAACTTTTCGCTTTAGCCGCTGCTCTTAGATTTGTTGCCATATGAAAAGAGATATGTAGAAAATTCTGCCGAAATTTTAAGATGCCTATACATATATGCTCCGTAGTTTGTGGAAAAAGTCGGCCTTATTTCTTTTACTGCATATGTTACTGAAATATTTTACAACGAATTATTACGGCCGATTTATTAGTTTTTTCAGGACTACTTATTAATATAAGTACCAATCAGTAGAATAGTAGGTACTTAATCCAATATACATATCTGACTTTTAATTTTATTTTTTTTATCTAACGCCATTCATCCAAATTTCCATATTAAAAATATAAAATTACTTTTGCTTTTATAAATTGTAACGAAAAAAATATTTGAATCACCGACCTATTCCATAAAAATAAGGCTCGTGAAGTAAACATACAGTGATAGATAGAAATTGTTTTCGTTACTGCGTTTTTTTCTACCTAATAACAGCAGTGTTAGGCGCTGCTGTGTTCCGGTTTGAAGGGTGTGGTAAGGGAGATAGACTTTTCCGAGGCGTTCCAGCTTAGTCCTCAGGGGTAGCGGCGCATCTGTGGCCGACCTCAGGTAGGAATATCTAATCCTATCTGGGGTTGATTACAGATGTCCATGGGCGGCAGTAGCCACTTACCATCAGGTGGACTGCATGCTCGTCTGCTACTCTCATATTATATAAAAAAAAAAAAAAAATATATAAAAAAAATATTCGTATTAAGCGACATAATACATTAACGGCTGAGTAACACATTTTAACATTCCCTACTTAAAGTAAAAGCAGTCGATTAGAATTGGTGTATCAATCATCAAACACATTAACTCAAAATTACTTGTACTCGGAATGTCATTTAGCGATCTTATAATGACGGACACACACAAAGTAGGAACTATAAGCAATAGGGCTTTTGTTCAAAAAACAAATGGATCTACGATGGAAGATGGTGGCCGGCAAAAACAAAACACGGGTGAGTTGCATCGAAAGCCCGGTTAAAGTTTGCGTTAAAGTTAACTATAACAATCACTTTGACGATAGCTATGAAATGTAAGAATATTGTGTTGCACTAATTTATTTGTTATTAAAGTCAGTTGTGTAACTGTGACCACGATTTTTAGTCAAAAGTTGACAAAAAAAAAAACTTTAAACGAGAGAAATCGACCGATTAACGTTGTGTTAGTTATGACGCCATGTTAACCATAACTATTATAAATTAGTGAAACATGAATTGTTTAACCGCAGATTCGACGGCTGGTTAAGCTTTTGTTAACGTTTAAACATGGTGCAACCCACCCTAACAGTACCAAGGCAATTTACACTAACATTAATACATTAATACATGAATGAGAAAACAGATTGTCTTGATGTGAGATAAAGATTAACTTTCCCGTAAGCAATACAGCCGAGAGATTAATTTTTGCAATATCGCTCAATCAGTGCATAGGTCTTTGATGTTATAGAGTTTCTTTGAAATAAGTATTGCAGTACATAAAGGTTCATTGGAAAGACATTAAAAATGAAACTGGCGCTTTGTCGTGGGAAAATACGTTTTTTGTTTTATAACACTTTGATTTTCATGAAAAATGTCTGCTGCACTAATTATAAGTTATATAAAGTGAAATACATGATTATATATTTAATCTCTTTGTACAAAGTCATAGGTACAATTCGTATGACTTTAACCTTTTTATCAGTTTACCATAGCGGTGATAGCCTAGTGGTTAAGAAACGCGACCTCCCGATCGAGTGGTCCGAGGTTCAAATCCCAGGCACCTCTGATTTTTCAAAAATTATATGCGTATTAGAAATTAATTATCACTTGCTTAAACGGTAAAGGAAAACATCGTGAAGAAACCTGCATACCTGAGAGATTTCTATGCAAAAAAAAATATATCTCAAAGGTATATGAAGTCTACCAATACGCACTTGGCCAGCGCGGTGGACTATGGTCTAATCCTTCTCATTATGAGTGGAGACCCGTACCCAGCAGCGGGACAGTAATGGGTTGATGATCAACCTTTTTAATTTTGAGTTGGGCCCCAAAAGTGGGACACTATAAATTTTATAATGACAATCGTTCAACTTCCTGAATTTTTTTCTAAATGTTCGTATTTTTGAGAACTTTAATAGTTTTTATGCTTGTAGGTAAATGCATCTATGTCTAGTACTATCTATTCGTACCTATCTGTGAATGAAAAAATGAAAGCCAAAGTTGCCAATTAGGTTATAGATACCCACTTTCTCAAAAAAAAATTGCAAAAAAATAGTTTTCTCAAAAACACATTAACACAACATACTTACAAGTTATACCTTACAACAATTTTTCTCCGCTATTTTCCCTTGTCGAGAGATTAGGGCGTCCATTAGCGACAAAGGGCAGGTGTTGCGAGTGTGCCGTAAGCTTTATTAATCTTCCAAGCTTCGCACTTTTGTGGACTCGGCATTGACGGACAAAGCCACAGTAATCTTCAGTCGTGATATTAAATGTCGAGAAAATACGATGTAAGGAGATAATGTGGGTAATGCTTATTTTATAAGTTGAGTGGTGAATTGAAGATTTGTCTGTCACAGATTTTCTTTGACTGGGACTCGAACCTGATACCTCACGTCTGTGCAATAGGTGCATCTTTCTACCTTATAATAGCAGTGTTAGGTGCTGCTCTGCTTTGGTTTGAAGGGTGTGGTAAGGGAGAGACACTTTTCCGAGGCATTTCAGCTTAGTCCTCAGGGGTAGCGGTGCATCTGTGGCCGACCTCTGGTAGAAATCTAATCTTATCTGGCATTGATTACAGATATCCATGAGCACTTACCATCAGATAGACTGCATGCTCGTCAATTACTCCTATATTTTAAAAATGATACTGCACTTAGCTTAAACTGATGTAGTTAAATACAATACCAAAATATTTATGGAATATTTCTCTTGATACCTTTATCAGGTATACCTACATTATTTCATTAATTTACTAGACATCAATAACATTTATAGTACACGTTCTTATAACAAAAAGCCACTCGGAAACTCAGACTAAACTACAATTTGAGTGTCTATTTTTATGCACCCACGATTCTATTATGCGGGCCAGTTTGTTTAAAATGAGGTAAATTATAGGATTGAATGCAGAGCAGAATAATGACGCCTATCCGCTAACTTTTTCCTACAAATATCATCTTAGTACACGAAAATATTATGTAGATATGACTTAAGACCTCAATTTGAAAGTGGTAGAACCCGTTGTGGTTCGACTCCGGCGGCACCACCGCCACACCTATTTCTGCCTCATAACAGCAGTGTTAGGCGCTGCTGTGTTCCGGTTTGAAGGGTGTGGTAAGGGAGACATACTTTTCCGAGGCGTACCATCTTAGTCCTCAGGGATAGCAGCGCATCTGTGGTTGACTTCAGGTAGGAGTATCCAATCCTTTCTGGGGTTGATTACAGATGTCCATGGGCGGCAGTAGCCACTTACCATCAGGTGGACTGCATGCTCGTCTGCTACTCCCATATTTTAAAAAAAAATTAAGGGGTTAAATTAATTTAGCTGTCCTTAGGCGTTTGCAAGTTTGTTTTTTACTCCAATGTTATACAAATATTTGAACTTAACATTTTTATTTTTCGCACACAAGCCATTTTTATAGACATTGGTGTGATTTAAATACATTTATATATAACTACCGGTATTGAAAACTCTTAGAGTCTGGAAATTACAATAATATTACGTTAATTCTAAACAAAAAGCATACATATAAAAATCTTAAGTAGCTTGTAGAAGATCCACATAAAACGAACGCTATTATTTCCGCTGGGTTACGGAAAACAAAAATAAACATAAGAGTAGGTAAGGAATAAAAGAAAAGCTGAAGTGGGACGAGCATCCGGGAATAGGCAAGAACCGACAAGACGGGGGTAGGGGTAGGGTAGGGGGTCGGTGGGGGTCGGGCAGGGGGTCGTTTGAGCTAACCTCGCGGGAGTTGCACGTCCCTGCTTTGGGGTCTCTTTTGTTTATCGTTGTGTTATTTATTCACGCTGATAATATATGCTGGTTTTGAATTTATTCTTCTTTTACTTAAGGAATTGGGTAATTATTTATTGTAACGGGTGTGTTAATTATTTTTTAGTTTTAAAAGTAGATAGTAAAATAAAATACAGTGCAGTTTTATGAATATTACCGTACATATTTTAATATCTAAAAACTGCAAATAAAATGGGAGTGTCACTAAGGGTTCGTACACAAAACTGCGATGCGACGTCGCATCGCAAAAATCTGCGAGCTCCCTCGACGCATCGCAAGAACTTGCGAATTGATTCGCATCGCACAGTGGTTGTTGTTGTTGGTCACCCTGAGAGACGCTACGCCGCACGATATCGCATCGCAATTTTCTGCGTTGCGAATTCGCATCGCGTCGCATCGCAGTTTTGTGTTCGAGCCCTAAGTTGTAATATATTTTTGGAAGTCAACTTGACTTTTGAATGAAATGTACATGTAGTAAAATATTGATCATCATTGAATTGTTTTTATTTTTATTTTGTGTAGTCGTTTATTTTAGGACATTTTTCCTTGTTTGTTTATTTGGTAAAATTGTTACTTATTGGCCTAAAAGTAAAGTGTCTTTTTCAAATTA
This sequence comes from Epargyreus clarus clarus, assembly GCA_014595695.2. Classification (NCBI taxonomy): domain Eukaryota; kingdom Metazoa; phylum Arthropoda; class Insecta; order Lepidoptera; family Hesperiidae; genus Epargyreus; species Epargyreus clarus. Next base: position 2,223,777 of record JACTTY020000025.1, read on the forward strand.
AGCCTAATTTAATTTCAGTATATCCATTACTGACACACAGCTTTTACGTCTTTTATCAATTTATTCCTTACATCAACACAACAACAGATGTTGTTTCATACAAATATGAGACTGCATTTTTTACCAAATTACATCCAATCTCATTTATTAATTTCTACATTAAAACAGCACGTTCTATTTCGATCATAGTTCTGTTTCTTTTGCTGTTTATTATCCCCACAAAACAAAAAACAATTAGTTCCACTTTGTCCTATCGTTCCAAATATACTAATCTAGATTAAAACCAGATGTGAAGAACATTTGTTTCCAATTGTTTCACATTTTAAACCACCCCTCGTATACGCTGATTACCTAATTGTTAATTTACAACGAAATAATGTTTAATAGTTAGTGGATAAAAAAGCTTCAGAATGAAATGCCGCTTACGTTTTCGAGCTTTAGGTATTTTTAGGTGTTGATTCATTATTATCATTTTTTGCTACCGGCTGACTTATATATGAGACGGCCATCTTAAAGAATGGTAATGCATCTATGCTTACGTTCAGGTAGAATCCCAGTTCTCAATGGATTTGGTTATAGGTATACCTATATGGGTGGCAGTAGAAGGACTGATTTCCGGATATCGTCAACCGTGTTGCTACAACTGTAGACTAAGATGTAGACGTCTTAAGAAAGTGAAAATTAGTCGATTCGCAAATCACATAGGTAAAGTACCTAATTTAATATTGATTTATGATTCGAAATGGCAGCACTGTATAGGTACCTACTGAATTTAGTAGTTTGTTTATCATATTCACTCGTCTTCTGAGGTAACAGCAAACCAACAAATGCTTCTGTACTAGCATCAGAACCTTACATCAGAGCACCTCATTTCTGCGATCATCTAGTAGTAGAACGCCTTCTATTAATTACCATCCTGAATGACCATTAAATATCACTTAAAATTCGATGAACTTTTGTTCCATCCACATTCATAAAAAACAATATCTTTCCTGCTGATCAAAGATACAGATTACGTCATCAGTTTCAAGCCATAACACGTGCGGGGACGGCGTTCGACCACACCGCACCGCTAATTTGATCGTTGGGGGCCAATACAATGATAGTCCCCTGTTCCCTCCGCCTTGACTGTCTTTTGAGTGCTTATGTTTGATTGTTTGCTCCTGAATAATGAGGGCCGAAAAGTTCGAATTTGCGTTTGTGAGTGTGGAATGATTGTGTATGTGTATACCTACTTGATTGTATACATTTGTTTGTAATTGGAGTGGTCATAGCACACATTTCGAATTTTTCGAAATTACCTATTAATGTATTAAGAATATATTTTCTTCATAACAGCCGATAATAATATTTATTTGTAATTTTGCAAATATTTTTCTTTGAAAATGTGGATCTATATAAGACTTATTAATACCAGACTTAATATTTTTTTACATATGGAACATTAACATACCTATTTTATTTTTTACCATTTCCTCAACCGCCAATTGAATGAAATGAATGAATGAAATGACCAATTGCCTAAACAACTAATTCTTTATCACGATATATTTTTTAAACTTCAATACCTCACTAACAACTCCCTTCCACAATCACAACACCATAAGACAGATATAAACCGCGTAATCACCCCGCTGATGGGAGATACTATCGCGATCAAGCAAATCTGCGAATCACGCATCACAAGGGAGATTTATCTCATTGACGACCTCCCGTCGCGGGCCAGGTAGGTTGAAAGCGACAACACGACAGTTAAATTGGGCCTTGTCAAAATGTTTGCAGGTTCGCTTCAATAAGTCATTTGTGATAGAAACAGAAAACGCGAAAACAATAGAACAACCTTATGTGTATACAAAAACAAAATACTACAGAAAATATCAAAAGCGTTGTCTTTATGAAACTGAAATATCCAACGTATAGTTAGTAAAGTCATCCATGCTTTATAATATAAGAGTAGCAGATGAGCATGTTGTCCACCAGATGGTAAGTGGCTATTGCCGCACATGAACATCTACAATCAACCCCAGATAAGATTAGATTTCTACCTGAAGTCGCCCACAAATGCGCTGCTACCCCTGAGGACTAAGCTATATCTCCCCGTACTTTTTGTACTTATGGACGCCTGCAATCATTTCCAGATAAGATTTGAGTCCTATCTAAGGTCAGCCGCGGATGTGTTGCTACCCGTATGGACTAAGTTACAAAGCCTCGAGTAAGTATACCACACTCAAACCAGAACACAGCAGCGCTTATCATTGCCTTTTTACGCAATATTTGGCGGTGCAGACTCCGGAGACAAACCACGAGGGTTCTACCTTTAGAATCCGTATTAATTATCACAACTAATCAACTTTACGTAATGATAAAGAGCATATCTTCCTATTTATGAATACAAGACGAGGCACCTCAGTAAGTAACGTCAAACCCCATCAAATCCTCATAAGTTCTGCATTTGCATCACATCCGATGAGAGATATGAGCCCGACATTCGCTATATCTGACAGTTTAATTGGCCGTTGTCAAAACTTATGCACGTAATAGTCCACTGTACTTACGAGTGTGCGGTACCGTTGCAGGTGTTCGCAACTGTTTTAGAGTTGATCCTGTATCAAATATTTTTTTAGTACAAAGTGCAGATTGACGAAAACCCGGCGAAGCTAGGGAGGCCGCTAGGGCCAGCAGTAACAACACAATTCGAAAAAAGTGCAAATTAATATAAATTAAAATGTGGATGCTTGTGCTAGTATATTAAATTGCGTTAGTGTCTTATTGACATTTTTATATTGAAACATTAGAATAGTAAAAACATTAATAATACAAAATTTAACAACAATAAAATACTGAATAAAATATTTTAAATTATTTAGGTACATAGTGAGTAATTCTTATTAGTCCCACTGCTGGGCACGAATCTCCTAAAACTAGGAGATCCTGGAACGTACTACATCCCACAACATTTTTTTAGATTTATCAAAAGCAAAAACTAATTTCTCTTTCAACCTTACATACATAACTAAATTTTAAATACCCCAAACTTACCCACTATAATACAATTTCGCAAACCAAACCACAGGTTGCGAACCCCTGCATGACCAGCGAGTGTGGTCAACGAGACCAAACGTGAGGTCACTTGCTATATGGCATTCGAAAGTCGGGTTCAACGATTAATTCATCCATCACTCTCTGACGCTTCAAACTTGGTTAATATGGAACTGAATATGAAAGGTGTTTCGATAGCTCAGTCGTGGTTGGTCTGTTAGAAGTCGCAGGTTCGAATATCTCTCTGTATTTCGAAATTGTGTTTTTGGGACTCTTCAGAGGTTGATTATTATCGACCCTAGCACACATGCTTCCTTTAGCTTTAGCGATTCGCACTGGGCGACTTTCTGCGTTTTAAAGAATTAATGTCAAATTTATGTCTCCGAACGGGCCTTAGGCTGCTTTTATCCAGAAATGCGCGAAATAATTAAGCCATGGATTTATGTCAGTTCCGCCAATAGGATTGTTTACTTTTAATTTGGCACACATCCATGGGACAGGATCCCTTATGGTACAAAATATACTTTGTACTTTGTACCTATTTTTTTACTTTCCAAACGTTAATACTTTAACCTGACCGAAATGGTCAAAAGTGTCGTCGACCTAAACCCATTACTGTCCCACTGCACGGGTCTTCTCTCAGAATGAGAAGGATTAGGACATCGTCCATCGCGCTGGCGAAGTGCGTATTGACCATTGGTAGACTTCTTATACCTTTGTGATTCTTTCTTCACAGTTGTTATCACGATGCTTTTCCTTCACCGTTAAAGCAAGTGACAATTAATTTTTAACCCGTACATAATTTTGGAAAATCTGAGTTGCGGATGTGTGTGTGAAAAATCAGAGGCGTGCTTGGGACTTGATTCTCGGATCCTCGAACAAGAGGCCGAGCTACCACTAATCTATCAAGTGTAGTAAAAGCAAATGTTAAAGAAGGAAAGTACAGAGTTCAATCAGACCTACTAATCTCACGATCGCAAACGAGTCTTCACTGCAACAGGACGCAATAATTAATTCACAACGTCATTGTGCAATTTGCTCTCGATATTAAAACGCAGTCGTATCGAGAGGTATGGAGTTGCCTCATGCCTTGAAACTTGGGTTAATGTGTTTGTTATGGGAGGGATAATGACTCAATCTTATTGTGGGTGTACCGCCTTACTTATAGAAGTCGATTATTGTTAGTAGTTTATGAAACATTAACATTGGTAGCGGCGCTTCTGTGGTCCTTCTCAAGTGGTGATCTAGTCTCTTCTCGGGTTGCAGATGTCCAAAGTGACGGGTAGTTTCCTTATATCAGGTTGACTGCATGCTCGTCTGCAGTTCCCATATCATAAAAAATAATTTTGTAAACAATGGAAAGTTGAGAATAAAATTGGGTGTTTTGGTGATAATAAAAGCATAATTCTCTTATTTCCGATAACTAAATGTAGTGTTGTATTGACATTCAAAAAGTGATATGTAAAGAACCTATTTTGAATAAAAAATTTGATTTGATTTGATTCTAAGGCGACATTAGAAATAATTTGGCAAACTTTTGAACTTAAAATTAATTAATATTGGGCCAAATAATTTAAGTCTATAATCGAGAGACCTACTTAAATCACGATGATATTTGATGATAATATTATTTTTTTATTAAAAAAATATAAAAATATATTTAACATAGAACACGATGGAGCACGGGAATTAACGTTAACAAAATTTCCTTTAAAGATTTTTTTGTATAAAAAAAATACCAATTTTTTTAGTTGAAACCACTCCACGCCTCCCCAAACCAGTGCCGTGCATTAGCGATTCGTTTTGATATGTCATCGCGCACCGCACCGCCCTTTGTATCACCCGCGGGACGGCACAGCCTTTTTATCGGCATTATTTAAATTATCAACACTTTGTACACTTACAGGGGTTGAGTCACTAATATATAAATTGTAACATTATTAAACACATGTTAGTTTTTCAAAACAATCTATTAGGAGCGCAGCGCGCTATCTTGATTCTGATTTATCATACATCTGTGTAGGTTGTGAAGTATTTGTATAATTATATCGTGTATTAATAATAGAAGGCGATTATGAAGTTTGGATAAATGTATTATATTTATTATTAGGTGCATTAATATTATATATATTAAAATTATTATATATATTAAAATAAGCTAAAAGTAACGATTTATTAAAAAAAAATAGGATTTTTTTAGATATTTATTTAAATTCCTATCTACCTAATATCTATATTAAATTACGTAAAACGTCTAAAATCAAAATCATGTCAGTTATAACATTTTACGAAATCATGAGCTAGTAATAACGTATGAGTTCCTCGAAAAAATATAACAAATCGGAAACACAACATCAAACTCAAAAAGCACATTTCGAAAAAAATCTAATGAGATAATTTAACGACTTCCATTCGAACAATCCCTTAGATCTCAGCTATATCTGTTGCGGGTTTCCGAATAATTGAGCAACAGATCTAATTCAATGTCTAGAATAATATATCCAGGAATGAGGACGTGTGGACTTGTGACAGTAAATATTATGATTTCACCCAAGATTTTGCACCTCTTACGTCAATGTGACGCCGGTTTCATTATACATCGTTGTATTACAAATCATGGATCTTATTCTATCGAGGGAAGCATTAGAATCGTGTATCAAAAAGTGGGATTATTTTGATATGGGTTCCCGGTTTTATAAATTATGTCATGGTATGTCCGGTCGTCAGCTCTGATCTCTTTGTCAGTGCTACAATATTATACTCAAAAGTATACTTTTTGATGTATGCGTTAACATAATCCATGCTTTCATCTCGATACCCGGCACTTATTTTTACCGCTTTGACAATAGCTTAATGACGATTTATTGGCTACAACCGAAGCGGTCTTAACTGATCTACAAGGTTGAAACGTCGGTCATAGTCTGTAGAGACTGCTGGTTAAATTTCTTTTGCGCTTACGTTCTTTGGAGATTTGGGGGGCACTTCAGTCGGTCCTGGTTGTTTATAGCAGTTTTTAAAACTTGTTGTTGTTGTTGTTGAGGCCTTATTGGCGGTTGAACAATATTCCATATGGGTTGGCCCTTAACACCCGTTTTTAATAATAATCAATCTATTAGATTTTTATCTACCATAATTTCTCGAAGGCAAAATCAAGATCGACTGATTATTAACGATGGGCGTAAGTCGTCTCTTCAACAACTGAAATGCTGAAATCATCACAGTGTAGTGAAACTCGCTCCATTCCAGTTTCCAGCCAATCATCTTCCTATGTCTATGTCAAACGTCATTTGATTTAATATCTAACCCGCATTATTGTATTATGAAACTCATCCGCTGTTAGTGCCAAGGACGCAATGACAGATGGTGTATGTTTTCTCAGGTTATTTATATCAACCGCCATCTTATTGATCGGACATCGGCGCGCACGCAACACGTCACGCCCAGCCATTTCTATTGGCAAAGCAACCATTGACCTGAACGATTTTACGATACCCCAATATTTCTTAAACGTAAGAAGATTAGTATCTTTTGAAGGTAATACAACGTTAGTGTGAAACATCGGCACGCCTTAAATCATGAGTGAGAATCTATTGCTTTCAAGTTTCAAACTAAACCCGGTTTGAAACTTTGAAGAGTATGATGCTTTCCAGTAGCATCATCTGTTTTAACTTTGGTAATCATTCGAAAAGCAGCGCCAGCAAAATGGTTGACACTCGGCCACTCAGGCAGGAGGTCCGCGGTTCGAATCCCAGGAACGCACCCATGATTTTTCAAAGTTATGTGCGTATTAGAAATTAATTATGCTACAACAATGAAGAAAAACAATGTCAAGAGACCTATCGGCGTGGTAGTTCTTTAGAAAAAAAAAGCTATCTTCACTTGACCACCACAAAGTTTACGACGAAATATTCCAACCTGGAGTCACATCGATAGAGTCCAATAAGCACTTAAACTTTACCATCAGGAAATCTGCATACCTGTTTAGATCCACCGTATAAAAATCACGTTTCGTCCACGATCCCACCTGCGCGGCCACTACAATAAATTGTTACGTCGCAGCTGGTCCACTCGATCAAAAATCACATTTTTATGTCATCTCTTACATTAATAACGCTATCAAAATGCGGTCGAAATGCCAAAACGACGGCCGCCAGTAAAATATAAGCGCCAATTGCTAGGACATCTCCGCGAAGCTATTAAATAAAAGTCTTTTTACATTAGATAAATCGCGTACGTTATTCGGGAACATCTGTCCCTTGCCGATTACAGCCATACATTATGCTCAGTTTGTTGTTTTTAATAAAAAGTTTAATCCGTTCGGTTATGACGGCAATTTGTCTGCCCGATGGAAAAACTTGGTCGATTACCAGTGGCGCTCCGGTCTCCGCGTATCGTTCAGGGCGCCTATTACAACCGCCGAGCGCTCTTTTTATTCGCGCGATTATGTCATGTTTATTTATGCATTCGCTTTTGTCTTCCATTAACGCTTTTTCCTTTTTATCTTCGATGGCCATATTTCACTTAAAAGTATTTTCACTGTCAAAACCGCTTTGAGTGCCGCGAAATCGTTTATAGTTCGCGGTCTTTTCATAATTCGCTTTAAGCTTGTCATTCGTCCGGAAATACGGGCCGAGTTGTTTCGGTTTCGTCACCTTATAACGTACAGTCATTAACAATTCAATACGCTCTTAATGAAGAGCCGATAAAATGTATATTGTGGTATTCGTCACGACTCCCGAGCAATTAATCGGAGTTTTCTTTTTTTGGAAGTCTGTTTATGGGCGCTAAGATTTACTGAGCGTCCCCTTCGGTTGATTTGTGCCCACGTCTGAGGGAACTCTTTGTCGTGGAAGCAGCTTAAGTGTGCAATATATCGTGAGGAACAAATTTCGCGCAGAAAGATCTCTCGTTAAGACTGATTGCCGAAAGTACAGCAATTTAAGGACCGGTCGTTATGGGTTTTTGTTTTATTTTAACAGCGTGCGTACTCCGTGCAAATGTATTGCTAGACGTTTTTTGTTTTAAGTTTTAACTGATGTTGTGAAAAATTACATCGATTGGTACATTACTCATGAGATACGATACTTGTCTGTAGTGTTTACTCGCGCTCTCTTCCCTAGTTTTTACGGTACTAATTTAATAGACATATAAAAGATTTCAATATTAAAAATATCATAATAGTTACGATACGAACTTAACCAACTACATGGTTTGTTTAGATAGTAACAAATTTAAGCCGTCGATGTTGGTCCTTATCATTCTTAGCAGTCGTTACTCCAGGTAGCAAAAATGGGTGCTTGCAACCAATTACGTCTAGACCTAAGTTTATTTAAAGCTATGATGTTCTTCTTTAAAAAGTTTTTAAAGATTCATTTTAAAACTACCAATTCACATTCCGTCAGTGCGGTGGACTAAGGCCTAAGTCCCTCCAACCTTCAGAGAAGTCCCCTGCCCAGTATACGGTAATACTTTTATCAATAAAGAAGTGTACTAACGTTACCCTTTCGTCCACAGAACATAGGCAATGTGTCAGCGGAGATGGAGCTACAAAGACTGCAGCAGGAGCACATGCGTCGCCAGGAGATGGTGCGGCGTGGACAGCACTCCTTATACCCTGGACCGCCGCTGGCGCTGCTTCCACTGCTGGAACAGATGAGACCACAACCGCCTCCTGGGAATGTGAGTATCTACGACCGTCACCTCTTTTTTTGGGTAATAGTTAATAGAAGATAGAACCTATTACGGTTGAATTGCTTTTAAACGATGTAGCGCTGCTGTATTCTGATTTAGAGAATGTAGTAAGACTTAGAGGATGTATTAAGACTAAGACCATTAACCTTTGACTAGAATTCTATTTAAGTGGCTAGAGGCTAGGCCTAGGGCCTAGACTCTTTAGGGCTGTTTTCAGACTTATTGACTACACTGACTACTGAAGTCTCAAAAAATACAATTATCCGCGTTTAAAACTTCTATTTTCCAAAAAATCTTTTGAGATAGAAAACTCGATTTTCTTTCTAGTCTCCGTAATTATAAATGCTACTTTTTATAAAAGTGTAATAAAAAGGTGATAAATCATAAGGTTCAAGAATTATAAAACATAGTCGCCTGTTATTGAGGAAAATTGTTTGCGCTACTTCCTAGCCTAGAGGTGTCTGTGAATTACATGGAGTCGTTTTGATTACACTACTCGTATCGTATGGTTAAAATATATTACTGTTCTTTAGTTACGTAAAAACAGAGCAATGCGAAGATGTAAGCATTGATTTGGCAATGGATAATTATGAGATGTTTACGGCAACATCTATGTTAGCTAATCCCGGGGCGGAATAATTGACGTTGTGTTTACTCTATCTCAACTAAATTGTGCAATCGGATAAGGTCGAAGAACAAAACGAAAGTTGTTCTGATCCTAATTATCGGTCCAACCGGTGTAGGTTATGTAAATTTATAATTAGATGCGTCCGATACATGAGAAACATTCGTCATCTAGTTTTTGACTATAAACGTTCCATTTGATGTTGATGTTGGATATTAATTGACGCAATTTCCGCTGTCTTTGACGAAACACCAGCTTACACCGCTGATGAGTTCGGTGATTGTTTTAGTCGCTACCTCATTTCCATAAACATCTGACTAGTTTTTGTCGGTTTGTCGATATTGACACACCGGGTCTATTAATGCGATACCTTATGATTTTCCACTTTTTTAATTAATTCACTCATTAGTTTTGTCAGTGCCGACTTAGCTACCTTGTTGTACTTATGATATTAATTATATTTTTATTGTGTTTTATGTCTACTGTATTTTTTTACTGAATTATTATAAAAACTTGCACGTGTCTCTCTCTGCATTTAGCTTTTAGCATTCTATACCTATAGTAGTTCACGCTACACATATTCTATTTTGTCACCAATTGTAGCCAAATAATTACGAAGGGTTGAAGCCATAGACTAGCATCCTAAGGGGTCGTAGTTAAAGTCTCACAAGTTTCTTCACGGTAAAGTTTTAATGTTCGATGATCCTGTTTGGATGTGAATCGCCAAAATCCATTAGGCAATTATTACTTTTTTACATACGAAGATCAACCTTGATGACTGCTAGCTCTATGGGATTGAAAATATTGTTGTGAAAAATATTGATTGGAAAATGTGGTTTGTTATGAAAATATAAATATTTACCTATTTATGCATTCATAACTAAAAAAAACCCTAGGGAGGTGTATAAACAAATTTAATTCTTTGCTCCTCTTCCAGGTGGTCCAGAACCCATGGCCAGCGACAGCCCAGCTCGCCCAGCTGACGGCCAGCGCGCGCTCCCCTCCCCCGCAGGACCCCGACGCGCCCTTAAACCTCAGCAAGCAGCGCTCCCCCTCCCCCGCGCAGTCCATCATGCTGCCTCGGTTCGTGCCCTACCCGCCCATGGAGGACAACACGCCCTACATGCAAAAGGATGACGATTACAACTCGGCTTGTAACAGTGAGTATAAATATTAAGTACCTAATTTCATAGATATAAGTAGATATTGTTGCCATTAATACATTGTTCCCACTACTGGGCACGGGTCTCCTCTCAAAATGAGAGGAGTTTAGACCATAGTTCATCACGCTGGAAGGTGGTAGAACCCTTCGTGGTTTGACTCCGGCGGCACCATCGCAACACTTATTTCTGCCTCATAACAGCAGTATTTAAAGCTGCTGTGCATACTTTTCCGAGGCGTTCCAGCTTAGTCCTCAGGGGTAGCGGCGCATCTGTAGCCGACCTCAGGTAGGAATATCTAATTCTATCTGGGTTGATTACAGATGTCCATGGGCGGCAGTAGCCACTTACCATCAGGTGGACTGCATGCTCGTCTGCTACTCCCAGTTATTATAACTCATGTTATAAAAAAACTCCTGTTATAAAAAAAAACGCTAATCAAACGCGAATTGGTAGACTTTATATATCTTTAAGATTTCTTTTGTTTTTAACTCTGAGATGATAACATATAAAGGTTTCTATAAAAACTTTTTAAATTTACGGTGTGACATTTAATGCTTCATTATCAAACAAAAACAATTTAAAGATACTTGTAATTTAATCAATAACACTTATGAACTAATGAAAACTTGTAGTAACATCACATTAAGATAATACATATATAAATACGTAGTACGTAGATGCACTAAAATTAGATATTTTTTCAACTGTTGCAAATCTGTTCGCGCGAATCTTCTATAATTAACATGTAATAAAATTTCTGTAGCAGACGAAGATCTCTTAGTATTAGGTTTTTATTTATTTATTTAGTACCTAGGTACACTCAATGTACCTACTTATTCTTATATTAAGGTACGTTCAAAAATAATTTGTAATAAAGCAAAATCATTTTATTCAATGAATAATGGTTTTAATATTTTCACCCGTTACTCTTGATAAATCGACAAATATCTATCTATACCTAGGTAGTATTTACCTACCTATCTAGGTAAATATATTAATTAAAGTATACTTTAATTAATATATTTACCTTACTAAAAATATACTTCAATTCAATCATATTACCTAATAATAAATTGATGATATGTATCGATAGTAACTTATTAAAATATTAACGAAGATTAAATCAGCGTGCAAAAAGTCTTGCGTCACAAAAAACGTCTAGTATAAACGTCTGTCTAGATTTTAGATCTAGGTTAGTAATACCGTTTACAGCGGCATAAAAAATGTAGCTTATATCAGTGTCTTCCGACAACGCATCCCAACACGTGCTGTGAATCAGATAAACTGCGACCAGGGTGACCATGTTGGAGGAATATAAAAAATGAAGAGAAAAAAACGGGAATTTTAAATGTCGGATATGTCGCGAATTCGACAATATTTAGATGACAGATGCGGATTAGAAATATAATGATTTTTAATTACGCAAATTAAGTGAAACATAAGCGGTAAATAAACTTAATAGGTACATAATGAAGACTGTGTAATATGAGGACAAACGGAAAAGTAATTCCTTACAAATGTATGTAGAGATAGGTAAGAGTTACTTTTATTCTTAAAATTATTTACATATTGTCTCAAGATGAAATAATTCCGTAAATAATTCCTATAGATAATTTAAAATTTACGCTGTCAGTTGTAACCCAATTTAAGTTACATTTTATTCCGAATTTAGAATACTTATGATAGCAATTGCATCACATATCTGCTCGTATATTGCTATTGTAGTTACAAATTAAATGTTTTTGTCACATTTCTTTGGATTTGTAAAGACGTCCCGTATAAAGGATGTTACATGGAATCACTATTATGACGTACACACACGTCTCTCGCACGTAAGTGATCCAAAAATATTGGTACGGCTGTCTAATCAAATCATTTATTAGCACGCGGGTGAACTCAGCCCTGTTAAATACAATAATGGAAAGTCCCACAAATCACAACACGTGTGGCTAATGAGACACTACGTAGAATTTTAGAACAATTGTTTTCTTTTCATTTTAAAATAGAGTTTGGAAAGGTTTGTGTATAAGTGTGTAGGGAAAATTGGCGGGAAATGGATCTTTTCTTTTTCACGAGGGGGAAACCTTCAAAAGGTACCCGATGCCGTGGGAGTGACATAGGGTTATGTGGGACTCTTACCGCACTAAAACCCCCCCGGTACCGCACTAAAAGTTTTACATAACCCGGCGTCACTCCCATGGCGTCGGGAACCTTTTGAAGGTTTCTCCGTCGTCAACAAAAAAAAAGATACCTATAGGAATTAGGAACAATTGTACAAGTAACTCCGATTGTGTTTAGTATGTAACGTCATATTGTTATAGGTGCTTGTGCTACAACGCTTAAAATAATGCCATCATGTGCACATTAACGGGTCTATATAATTATTCGACATAATCATAAAAAGTTTACACCGTTTATAAAATGTGCAATTTGTGTCTCAAAGTAATTTTACCGATTTTATTATTCTTGTGAGACTACGTACCTAACGAAAATATAACAAAACTATTGTTAGTCTGTTTTGTTTGTATTTAGTAGAGATAAAATGTACCTACAGGTACATTATATAATTGTATAAGTAGGTACAACGAATAACTATGGTGCAATAAAAATTACGTCTCAACCACTTATCACGTAACCCTAAGGACTCCGAGAAACAACTTTCACTAAGAAAATATTGCTTATAATACAATTTCCTGCGTGCCGTATGACTAAACGGTACCTAGCTACAGGCAATTTAAGCACGCATAGATAAGGTAAGATGTTTTTAAAATAGGTACATATGTATTTAATTTTATAACTTAATGAATCTAAAAATGAATCTAAACTATTTTATAAATTACTTGATCTAAATTATATTAAAAAAATCAAAAGCAATATTGTATAAGTTTATATAAATTAAAATTAATCAGATTACATAGTAACTCAGACACACTTTAGGGAGAGTTCATTTGCCTATATTACAGGTTTTTTTACCCAGTTTAGGCAGCTGACGATACTTAATTATGTTAAAAAATTACTATTATATAACGATTACCTCAAGAATATCCAAATATACCGTTGTAATGCTTCATGAAATAAATAAATTTATTATTAAAAAAAAATGGAGTAGCATGCAGTCCATCTACCATCAGATGCTGACTTATTTGACTGCTTACTTCAATTCTCGTCATGAACATCTGTAATTGACTCCATTTAGAAAAAGTCCTAAGTGAGATCGGCCACAGCTGTTTTAAAAACTAAGTAAGTAAGTCTCGTCATCAAAACCATATCAAAACAGAAGTCAGCAGTGCTTAACACTGCTGTTACATTGCAGAAGATATGGCGATGATGCCTCTAAAGTCCAACCACAAACGATTCACCTTCAAACCATAACACGTTGACTGTCACGTTATCCATAGAATCAATATTAATAACACAAATCCCAGTTACGTAACAGACAAAAATAAACAAGGAATCGGCTTAAATAAATAGGTGGTTGCGTGGAGAAATGCGAATATGAAGAAATGTCCCGTGTCGCCGCCAAACATTTTGATGTTCCAGTTTAATTGCTAAATATAATTAATACATTTCGTGCGCCGGGGAAACGTTGTAATGCGGTAAATGTCGATGTGCGTTTCTCGATCTTGGTGTCGCGACAGTTTTCGACGACACCTGCTCTAGGAAACGTGTTTCGTTAGGACTATCCGAGAATTTCATGAAAATAGGTACACATTATTATTGATAGCGAAAGAATTGGTCGTAACAAAGAATTTTTTTTTAGTTCCAAATTAGTGGAACAATATAAAAAAATAGTGAAATATTATAAAAAAGTAGCTGATTAAATAAGTATTATTTTTATTGTTTGTAATAATTAAGGGAAGCACAAAAATTTCAAGCATATTTTTTTAGTAAACTTTTGCTCGTGCAATAAACAATAAAACCTGTTGCTCGTGCTTATGTTATCTAAATATATATAACTCAAAGATGACTGACTGACATAGTGATCTATCAACGCACAGCCCAAACCACTGGACGGATCGGGCTGAAATTTGGCATGCAGGTAGATTTTATAACGTAGGCATCCGCTAAGAAAGGATTTTGATCAATTCTACCCCCAAGGGGATGAAAATATTATTTCGTAACGCGAGCGAAGCCGCGGGCAAAAACTCGTAAACAATATTTTATCCTACCAATATTTCATGTCATAGAAAAGTATACCTAACATAAAAAGAAGGTGTGTCCACGCATCAAGAGATGGCGCTGTTAGTATTTCTGAAACATGGTATCAAGTTTTCTAAATCTTTAGATACAAGCTCCTAAGTGAGACAATAGTAGCACGGCCGCTCATTTAATTTACTATTACGGCTCTATTAGTGTATAGTATTTTCCTCCTTTTTAATTATTATTTAATAACAAACTCACGTTCACAACTTCTAACAGTTAGGTAACGGTCAAGATGTCGTAACACTGAGATATGGGTAACGTGGGTACCTACTTTAGAGATATTAATTGCGCTCAATAATCATCTTCGGTTCATTCTAAATCCTCAACTGAGATTTATATTATTGCGCTGCGAACATTAAGAGTTATTTGTACACGTCTGCTCTCTGTATTTCAAATGTTTTATAACATGGTTTTCGTGGATTTATGTGGTTCAAAACGAGGCTAGCTTTTGCGTAAAGATATCGATTTTTATAAACAGATTTGATACTTACGTCAGTAGGTACATAACATAAAAATGTTTAATAGTTATATTATAATATAATATAATATATATACAAAAATAATTAGGTACCTATTTCTTTCTTTTATTTTATAGAACTTTTCTTCAATTAGGGTATCTAAGTACATACACAAACCTAAGCAGGTACTCGTATGAATTAAATTATTTAAATATGTAGTTACCTATTTGTCTATATACGTACATTTTTAAATGATATCTCGCATAAGCATTTAGCAACGCACCTAACTTGTTACTAACAAATCATAATTACTCAGTACTCACACTTTACGTCAAAACATACAAAATGATCACACACTAATAGCTATAACTAAGCCATGAAATGAACTTTAGCGAATAGTTGGCGGGTACCCAAGCCAAAATGGTTACAAAACTGGTGGCGTTTCGTTTCCTTTAAAACAAGAGAATCGCGAGAAATGCGATAGATGGCTCTTAAGACACGGGCTTCCGGCCATCGGCTCATCCCACCGCGATGTACAATCGCGCTCGAAAATTGTGTTCATTTAAAATTTGCTGACAAATTAGGTTAGTATTATGATACACAATATAGTAGATACTATTTTTAAAATATACCTAACGTTTAGGATAACAAAACGATAATTAAATCAAAACTTAGTTACCATTCTGTTATTTACACAATTTAAATACGAACTTTGTTTAAAGAAATGGACTATTTATATTCCATACTTAATTTGGTATTTAAAAGGAAATGGTCAATTTAGAAGTTTAATTTATAATGTTTGGATTAATTTTGTAAGGCACTAAATTCTAAGCATTGTAAATCGATTTAACACTAGCCAAGTGTAAATTTTCTTATGAAAATAAAACACATCGTAAACATACCGTTAAGGCTAATAATAAATCTCGTACTAAATCATAACTGTAAAAATTAATAACCTCAAATTCAATTCCTAATCCACAACAATATGGATGTAAAATTTATGAGCTGTAAATATACAAAGCAGTGGATGTTCCGAGTACAAATGCATATACTTGCATAAATTAATAAATAATGTTCGTCGCTTACAGTAAAAATCATAACGTAAGCCTGTATCAATTCTATAACCTTAATACAATAAAAATAAAAAGCTGATGGTTTTATAGCCCCGATAACGATTAAGTAACGCGTGAACATATAATCTTTAATATTTTTACATAATATTATAAGAATTATCTGAATGTAACCTATCACCTGCGATTTTAATAAAAATAACTGTCATTGGTTTGGTTACCGAGGAATTATTTTCAAATGATTTCCCACGTTTAATGAAGTAGTGCGTTGGGTTATAATCCAACTGAATGTTAATTAAAAAATCAGTTTAGATATTTATTTCTCATTAAGAATCAATTAAATTCACTTCTGTGACAAAATATACAGAATTTTAACGTAAATCAACAATTTGTTAAAGATAATATTAGATTATCAATTAAGTTAACACTAACAACGTTTCATATACTCATAGATCCACACTAAGTATTCAATGTGACGTAATTATACACAAATATAAATATATAACACCCAGATACAGATCGTAAATCTAAATACATAATTTGGATGCCTATCTGAGAATAGAATTTGAACCCTAGAGATACCTATCCGACCTGTACCAGTCTGATATCAATAGGGTTCCGGTAAACATTTTAAAAAGCAAAGAAACTTTTTCGAGGCTAATTTTCCCCTACTTAGCTTTTAAAATGAGTTCCTAGCACTGTGACATTTTACGTCCAATTACGAGCATAATAGTACTGACTGACTTTTAGCGCATAGAAATTTGGTATCACGCGAATCAACCAACGTAGGATGTAATAAATTATCTAACAGCGTGTCAAATTAATTCGAGGAATGCTTTCGCTTTGAGAGGTCGTTTCCGTACGAAGCTTATTAATTGTGTGGACACTTGGTAACGGATCCCTCACGTCGAGATTCCATGTCTGTTGACACATGGTACATGTACATTCCTACTGATCATAGTAGAAATATCTGGAATTTATGAAGTAGGACTCTATGTAGTTCGGCATTGGAGGTGGAAGCCCAGCTAGTTCTGTCTTATAATAGCAGTTGTCGAACGCCGCTGTGTTCTAGTTTATAAATTGTAGGGAAGAAGAATACCTACAATGCTTTCAAACGTAGGTTTCAGAGGTCTTAATTTAATTTTAAACACAAAAATAAAATTTATCATTGTAGTCTCGCGAGTACTTATATAACTAGGTACCTATATGTTATTGATGAAAATAGCGAGGTTTTATAAGTTCTGCATAAGTGTATTCTTATGTTGCAAGCTAATTTTGAATTACCTTAAATAACATCATAACAATATTTCTGAACCATACCTAACTATAATGAATAGTTTTGATGTGATACTATTAAAAGTATCCAGGCAGGTGCTTAATAATTTAAAATAAATGTACAGATTAAATTTAATCCCAGCCTTATTCTCACAGATCAGATGAACTGCATTCCAAATTTGATTTGTGGCGCTAATCATAATGCGTTCTAATGAATTCATCACCATAAAAATACTTTGTCCGTCCCTCTGTCAGATGGAGAATAGGTCGTAAATACATCATAACAACAGCTGTTAATTCTGTACTATGTTTAGATTTCTTGCCATTAAACTTGCATCTACTGAGTCGATTACATTGTGCGTTCGACTGTATCTTTTGACAGTTTAAAATTGACAATGTCAAAAATTTCTATTAAATAATATAGCAGATTATGTATAACAACTATTATATACCTTTTTTGTAACTTCAGGTAAATTAAAAACGACAAAAAAATAATAGGTGTCTTGTTTAATTCAAATGATATTTATTTGTTAGGTATGTTTAAAATTCCATGAAAAATATAGGTATTAAATTATACTTAACTATCAAGTACCTACCCTACGTACCTAGGTACAAATGTTCCATGTGTCTTATAGCTTCCTACCGTAAATGACCGTAACCTCTTAATATGATCGCAAATATCAAATACCTACTTATTTACAAATAATTACTAATTATAAAAATGTATAATTAATTATTTACCTGGACAAAATGTTCCGTTACTTTTTGTTGAGAACTATCCTCTCTAATACTAGTTTGACATCTCATTCCGATTGGATATAAACACATAAAGCATTATGTATTTTGGAATAGTCATTCTGTCTTAATCTCTCTTTAACGATTGTTTAACAACCGGCATTCTCTGTCGCTAATAATTTATAGCACAGCTTAGCGGTGCTTCTGAGCGCACGGAGCGAAATAAATATGTAAACTTATCATCTTAAAGACTAGTTTCAATTAACATTGTTTCGTGATGTGCTCCGCATAAAAGGGCATTAGCATTTCACAAATATTTTGGAAAGTAGGTGGGTTTTATTATAAATGTCGCTCATATAATTTAATGAACGTACAAGTCGCACCTCGCACGTTCAAATATTAAAACTAATTGATGCCGGTAACTACTTTGAATTTCAATGGTTGTTTTATAACCGGATTTTTCCCATGATTTGTCTGTTCCAATTGAACATGTTTATATCTTCATACTTTTCGTAGGTTTGATCTAATCCAGGGTTGTATATTTTTTGTAGTGCATTAAATTTAGTATCCTAACCTAAGCACGCAAAAAAAACCATTTAAAATTATCGTCAATCGAAAACCTTGGAGAGCGATAATTAAATGTATTTTACTTTAAATTTCCAGCTTCATCCTGGGGACAGTCTCCACCAGAAGAAGCGGAGAAGGCGAAATTAGTGCGACAGCCCAAACGCGACGAGGCTGGCAAGCCTCACATCAAGAGACCAATGAACGCATTCATGGTTTGGGCTAAGGACGAGCGCAGGAAGATCCTCAAGGCATGCCCTGACATGCATAACTCGAACATCTCCAAGATCCTCGGAGCTAGATGGAAGGCCATGTCCAATGCGGAGAAACAACCGTACTATGAGGAGCAGTCCAGATTGTCTAAACTGCACATGGAGAAACATCCTGATTACAGGTAAGATAATAAAAAAAGCTATAATGAATCAAAACTATGAATTTTGCGGGGCAGTGATTGCTCGTCCACGTGCGAAACTACATCTGTTAATTGTTGGGGTTTCTGAGTTCATTTAATTCCGTTTACCTACTATACGAAATCCCTCCTAATTTCATTTAACCGACTTCTTTTCATTTGGTATCTGTGTCCTTAGTAATATAATGTAAATATTTTACAGGTACCGGCCCAGACCGAAGAGGACTTGCATAGTCGACGGAAAGAAGATGCGGATATCGGAGTACAAGAATCTGATGCGTAGCCGCCGGCAGGAGATGAGGCAACTGTGGTGCCGAGACGGCGGCAGCGAGCTGGGCTTCCTGCCCTCGCTGTCGTCCCCGGGACCCTCAAACTCTTCGCCACCACCGAATGGAGGCAACTACATGAACCCCGCGTTCTCGCCCCCACTGTCGCCGCGCGAGGAAGATTGAGGTCAGGCGCGCGGCTGGCCCTACCCGCACGCCGCGCCCCACCCCCTGCCCTCGCACCACCCCTGGTAAACGGAACCTTCTAGAACGTTCCAGAACCGTCTGGAACCGAGAACTACCCCGAAGAACATTCGAACGGATTTCGTAGTTTCTCTGTCAGTGATCCCGTGTTAAACTATATAGTGTTAAGAGGTTCATAGACCTCTCGTGACTGGACTCGTCGACGCGCGCTTGGATTTTATATTGTAAAGATTCGAACGATTTTTTACATATTTTTGTGTTGATGTTACTTACGAAATGTATTGTTTTTATTGAATTGAAATTTCAAGTTATGGTAACTTGTTTGGATGCCAGTGTCGCAATCGGATCTCTCGTTTATTATACGAATATCTAATTAATATTATTATGAGATTATTCCATTAGTGATTTAAGAAAATCCTAGGGATGGACACGTTAACCTACTGTGTAAAATTTGTTCTAGACCGCGAAAGTGAGTGGGCTCGCCTAATTTCGGCACTATTATTTCGAAATAAAATGTGCCAAATGAAACCAACAATTAGAGAAGTGTATATAGATAAACTTATTCATTATATAATTATGTGTAAACTAGTGTTTCCGAATAACTGACTACTCAACTCAGTGTATATAGACTTGAATCCCTGTAGATAGATATTGATATTTTTCATTTCGATGTTTGGCTAATGTTATCAGTAAGATCGGAGATTAGTTTTAGCGGTTAATGTATTTATCAGGTAGTATTGAATCTTACAATCGTGTGGCCATTGTATATCGTAGTTAAATTTAATATACTGTAATTCTAGATGGTGTAGAGCTAAGAGACTAAAACGTATCAAACCAAAAATTTGAAGCGGAATGCTTGAAAATTTAAGTGTTTTGAACACAAAAACTGTTTATTGAAACCAGTGAGAAAGTGTTAAACGTAATGATTGTAATACTCATAGACTTAGTTGGAAGGTAATGGATCTGATAGTGCTATAGTTAGAGGAGTAACATTTTGTATATCTACCCACACCATGTTAAGATTTAGACCCCGTTTAAATGTGCAGACATTGAACGTTACGTATCAGACAAAATATTTTGATAGGCACGACTGCGTCTGCGCGGTGATGTTACGAATGATAAAATGTGTTCATACTCGTTGTATAAAACGATATGATTTTTGCTATGGACCTTGTTCCGACACATACGATGTTTGTAGATATAAATGGTCCATTAAGGATTCATTTACATCGTGAGACAGACATGTCGAAAATATTATTCTCGTATACAATTTGTATTAAAGTATTCATATGTACCGAAACGCTGTCGCATACGCGGGCCGTGCCTGTCAAAATATTAAATAAAATGTATGATTTTGACTGCTAAGGCATGGGCCTGGCACGTTCAATGTTTGTAGATAAAAATAATCTTAATTCTTTGACAACCCTAAACAGTTTTTGACTTTCTCAAACGCCCAAATTCTTCTGAATAGGATGTTTTATGTTGCTAGACGAAAGCATTATTGTTAAAAACATCGGACAATTACAATAGAACAAATGACGTAACAAGTAATTATTTTTCTAATCCAAATTTTCTTGACACTTAAATTTTAAAACTTAAGCATTTAATATGCGTTGATATAATTAAAGTCATTATCCTGTGTAATCAAAAGTAGAATGAAAATTTCGTAAATATGTATTTAGATGAGATCATCAACAAATATCGTTAAAATCGATTGTTGAGTAAGTTATAAATAAAAATTGTATTCGGAATATTACTTATACTTATAAGAATACACGAATACATTGATGTAATGTTTCCTTGTATTTCTGTATTCTTGTAGTATCTTCGAACATGGGAGGCGGTCAATTCAGTGATTGTCAATTCACTTAACATAACGACTAGACTATCTACTTCCATTTTTATTCGATTTGTAGATAACCCACCGACACTGTGGGATACTTATACTATTAAAATAAAATCAAATATTCGCTTTATCGAATCGTGCAATTTAAATCTGTAGATCTAGACTAAGCAGTAGTTGACAAGCATAATATCTTGAATAGTTATATGATAGACAAACAAAGTTGTATAGATATTAATTGTAAAATCAGATTGGTCGGTGATGTCGTTGATTGCCATTTTTTATTTTTGTTATTTATTTTTCTAATTATAATTTCTTGTTTTCTTTTTTACGAACTGATGGAGAGTGCGGATCACTTCGTTTATCGTAGTTTTTTATCCAATCGGATTATTTAGGTATCGGATGAAACAGAATAATCATTCCTAGTTCGAGGTGTTATTTCGTGTCCGAATGCGTAGTGATGTGCGCTCGCCCTATTATTGTATGCCAGTAATATGTATTCGACGTGAAAGTAGCGTTAGAATAATAAGCATAAATAAATTATTGTGTACGTGAACTTAATGTTTATCGATTACGTAGTGTGTATTATCTTAGTAAATGTTAAGGGTTTAGACAGTGCCGTTAAATTATTTATTTTTATGTTGAATCCCATTGTAAATATGCGATATTTTGATGTAAACGTTAGTAATTGTGGTTATTTAATGATCGATGCTTAATTCGTATGCAACTCGCATAGATCTCGGTCGATTTTCATACTGAATATTTCTATTTATTTAACTTGTCAGGTCACATCTTACTTATTGTATAGTAACTCAACTTGCCATATTGTTCTTGCGTACAAGCTTAGTCGAACGAAGGCTATTTATATTGTTTAACTTTAAACCTCTTCTTTTAGTTCTGTTACAGTAACTTACGAAAAATTACTTCGCTATTTTGTACTTAGAAAGGAATTTGTTATTTTTATCGTTTTTAACTTAATTATTTTACAACGATTGAGATTTATTTGTTGAAATTTCCACTGGATATGTCTTCGCAAAATAAGTAGGTAGAAATTAGGTTTTAATACCTAGTAGGTATGAACCAGGACACATTATTCAAAAGTTGTGCCAAAACCCAAAAGTTTAATAAAAGTAAAAATTTAAAAATATTTTCTTGTTTCATTTACCTTTAACTTTTAAGGACTTAAACTTTTATCCTATAAAATCTACAGGAAGGTCCTCAAATATATAAATTACAAAATACAAACATACCTTCATTTAGCCATAAAAGCATATGCCTGATCAATAAATTGGTTTATACGAAAATTGGAATTAGGAGAAAATACATGTTATTTACATAATCACTTGTAGAAGGAAAGGTCTTAACTAGTAATAAATAAAAAAATATTATTCTTCTTGATACATTTTTATTATTTAATAGTTCAATAATAGTCCATTAGTATCAGAATACAGTTCCATATAATGATATGCCCTACGATTTAAACACGAGTTACAAAAATAATATACAATACACCTATTCCTTTATTTACAAGCATACATTTAATACCATTGATTAAGCATTGCACAAGATTTATGCGTTTAATATTATTAGGTAAGATGTTTTAATAAAATATGCTAAATATTCGAAAAATCAGAATTGTAAACGACAGTGTGTATGTATGTATGTTAAATCCAGTCAACTTGTAGGGTAGATGTAAAAATTGCACCAAAGTTGTTTTAATATCGTTTATTGCGATCAGTCGTCGTCTAGCGCTCGGCGAGAACAAACATGCGTTCAGTATGCGCACCTGTTTTTAATCGAATTCAATAAGGAGTTTTTGTGTTCGGTTGCATTTTTTTTGACATGGATTATCCTTGCTACCGCTTGTGCCTTGTGAAGTGTTTAGTGACCACTCCTCAGTAAGATCAGGGCATGCCTATTTCTTTAAGCCCTGTGAGAGCACATGCAGATCAGCTTGGAAGGCAAGATTAGTGGCTCTATCTACTTATTAGCTTTTACCTGTGCTTTGCTCTCATCAACATTTTTCCTATCTTTCTGGAACGGTACTATTTTTCGTGTCCTATTCTGAACCCCTTATAACGCGTGTACGTGAATTTTCATGACAATCGGTGATGTAGTTAAGGCGTGAAAGTGTAGCGAACAAAAAATAAACTCACATTCGCATTTATAGTATTAGTTAGGATTATTATGATTTGCTGTTATGAGTATTATGTCATACCTCTTACAATTCTATAACAGCCCTATATAGCGCTAGACAGGGGTACGAGGTATGTACTGCACAACCGAAATACAAATACAATGATTGTAATAAGAATACACGGATAAAGATAACACGAATACTCAAAATTGAAAATATGTCAGCAGGTCGAAACTTTCTTAAACTACATAGTTCCAAGAAAGCAATATTGTTTTCTACCTTTTTATTAAGAAGGTATGAATTTATTTATGTAAAAACGTTCTATATGCTCAGAATCACTATGAAACAATATAAGTTATTTCTTATAAGCTGTGTATACTTTCATATACAACTATATATCATTATTTATAAGTTTCTCGTATACTAATTTAGTACGTAACAATTGTAGCCAAAACATTTGAAAAAAATGTATTATATCAATATACCTAATTACTAAGCAAGCCATGTATTATTGGCAGTATTGAATGATTTTTTTTGTATTAAATAAAACGAATTATAGAAGTTATACATAGGAAAAAATATGCAAAATGCATACCTACATTTTATGTGCAATTTTAAAAACATTTTTTAAACAAACACTAGTATTTTCACCCGGAAATGCAGTTTTCGTCCCAGTTATTATTCGAAAAAATAATTTCAAGTGATTTTGGCAGATATATTATATGAACAAATGACTTACATGTAAATTATTTTACATATAATTATATTTCGAGATTTTAAACTGATTATTTCAGACACACAGAATATTCGAAAATTTCAGAAAAATATGTCACTGTTTTTTTACGAATGGATTTTATTCGACATACTTTTACACGAAATTACCTATACATAGGCAAAACTTATTATCACTATTGAAACAAGAAAAAAATATGAGGCTTTTTCTCAATAGATTAATTTTTTTTTTTATATTGTTAAACCTAACGATTAGGCAGACGTGCTACCTGATGGGAAGTCAACGCCGCCTATGGACATTTGCAACACCAGAAGGGTCGCCAATGCATCGTCGGCTTTGTATGAGAGCTCTTTTTGCACCTTTTTTGAAGAGACCCATGTCATAGCGCTCCGGGAATACCTCAGGAGGAAGCTCGTTCCACATCGTACACGTTCGCAGCAAATTGCATTATATTCAAAAAATATACGGACTACTTTTACTGGAATCTGCCGAGAATAATAATGTGTAATAGCTATTTAAGAACAATAATAAACGACTTACGAAAGAAGAGATTATCACAAGTACAAAGTTTAGCAAAACTGCTTTTATTTGTAAATGTTTGTCATACTTTGAAAATCGTCATGATTATTTTGTATCGGATTACATGCCTACTATTAAGCAATCAATTAATTATCTGTTCCGTTCATTACTTTTCATATTAAATACATTTCGGTTATTTTTCTTATTTTCATTTCTTTTATTAGATAAAATTATTGCCATAAACAAAATCTTTGAAAATTGCATCTTTTCTCACTCTTCATAAAATGATTAAGGCCCGCGCGTATTATAACGTTTCATAATACTTTTACATATTTTTATGTGACTCGTATAATAATTTTAGACTAAGTATATCTAGCAGTAAGCCACATAACTTGATAGATCATAGTAGTATATGATAAGGTAATATCCGAATCTATAAAAATACATATTGCAACATTACTTGGTAAAAACAACAAAAATTATATTAAATTACGTGTAATAAAATTAATTTTCTTATTTTGGGCGCATGTTTATAATATCATAATAATATTATTTTGCATACATGCTTTTTCTATCTGCTTTTGATTAAAGTTTCACGTTAAGTTAATACATCATATACTTTTCATTTCAAAATGTAGGGTTTATGTAGTTATTAAAAAATACAGACAAAACATAAAAATAAAATTTGAAAATTATAAAAATAAGTATTCCTTTAAACATAATGCCTCAAGCATACAATATACATTTAGTACTACATTTAACAAGCGGGACCGCCCACTTTTAAATTTTGTTAAATATCTACCTATAAAACTTTTACGTTGTAAAAGCTAAGCACTGAACTAAGTCTACATAACATAAAAATAGCAATTAGTATAATAATAACATTTATAAAAACAATATTCGAGTTATGATAAATAATTAATTTATATTTAGTAACTTACTTATTGCAAACAAAAGCTGCATATAATAAAGCTTTAAGATCCTCTATACAAATATATAATATCGCATTCTTAAAAAGTAAATGTGGTAAGTCCATTTTTTTTGTTGTGGTAAGTACATATTTTTCATTTTATTTTAAAAACATTATAACAAAGTAGCAGACGAGCATGCAATCCACCTGATGGTAAGTTGCTACTGCCGCTCACAGACATCTGTAATGAACCCCATATAAGATTAAATAACTACCTGAGGTCGGCCACAGATGCGCCGCTACCCGAGTACTAAGCTGGAAAGCCTCGGAATAGTATGTCTTCCTTACCACATCCTTCAAACCAGAACACAGCGTGCTTTATATATTTTATTGAGAATTTAGTACCTGGTGTCATTTTATTATTATCTTTTATTTATCGAAAACTTAAACAACTTTGTCCTTTCTTATAAAATTGATTTTCTGGACTTAACACATCACTTCAAGCCACCAATACACTAATTAAAAAATGGCAAGAATTAATTGAGTTATTTGAGTGAGCAAGATGGGCATAGTTTAATCTGATTCAAATCCAAACACGCCCCATGAAAAGTGTGGCCACATTTAAAAACCCATAGGCCGCCATCTTGAATCAGAAACTCATTTTGTAATGGCAACCCACAGAGTGAACAATCTAAGACACCATTGTTAATATTTAACAAAATGTTTAAAATATCGAGTAATAATATTTCCTTTTGGTCATCTTGTTTAGTTTTTAGTATCAGTCTCTCGTACACTTCATTCAGTCCCCAGTGTGGTGACGTCGCCGCTATAGTTATAGGTAGTGCTGTGTTTTTTATATCTCCATGAGATGCACCGCGGAGTAAGTTGCTTATCTGGGAATTAGAATAGAAATTTGATTGCAACATATTATCAAAATTGTCGTCAAACCATTACTGTTCCATTGCTGGACACAGGTCTATCAGAATGGCACCGATCAGGCCATAGTCTACCGCGCTGGCAAAGTGCATTTATTTAATATACTTACAGTCTTATATCTTCCCGATGTGTTCTATAATAGTACAGGATCCCTAGTATAGTTTTCATCATTTATTAATAACAAGCTGATTTTTCGTGAGTAGCTTCGTTTCGACAAGACGCCCAACATTTTTCCTTACAGCAATGTTGGTAAATGGTAGCTTGATGGGGCAGCAAGGATAAAATATGTTGACCGGACGAATTCTAAAAATTTATTAGTAACCAAATTTTTCTTTGTTAATTATCAAGATAATTATTTAAATAACGTGAAAAAATATTTGTCCTACAAAATATAAGGTTTTTATTAAGGCGTCCCCCCTCTCCAACATGTATCATAAACAAGGTCATGAAAAATAATTACTAACCAGCTGATTTTTTTTTTATTGGCTGTCTACCATTTACATAGTCTACCATGCACATTGTCCTACAAATTACATGGTATGTCATCTCGGACCTACACTTAAAAGTTGTAGTACTAATACTTAATGTAAAAATAATTAGTATCAAGCTGAGTGTTCCAGAATAGCTTCGTTTCAATGAGACGCCCAACAAATTCTCGTACGAAAGTTCACGATTGTGGTTTATAACTAAAATAATAGGGATGAAATATGTTGATTTGACGAATCAAAAAAAAATATTACTAACCGAATTTTTTTTTATTAATTATCGAGACAATTATCTAAATAACGTGAAAAAATATTTGTCCTACAAAATATAAGGTTTTTTTTAAGGCGTCCCCCGTCTCCAACATGTATCATAAACAAGGTCATGAAAAATAATTACTAACCAGCTGATTTTTTTTTTATTAGCTGTCTAACATTTACACAGCTTACTACCCACATTGTCCTACAAATTGCGAAGTACGTTATTCCAGTCCGCCAGTTTTATAGTTTATTTATATTATATTATAGTTAAATTACAAATCTTGTAGGATTAATAAAAGTTACCCTTTTTTTTGTAGGACATTGTTTTATTTAGATAAAAATTATATTATCCTATCACGTGATACCTTTGTCCTACAGTTACTAATAAAAAAAATAATCCTGCGGAATTAACATCTTTTCAGCGTAGGTCCGAGATGACATACCATGTAATTTGTAGGACAATGTGCATGGTAGACTATGTAAATGGTAGACAGCCAATAAAAAAAAAATCAGCTGGTTAGTAATTATTTTTCATGACCTTGTTTATGATACATGTTGGAGAGGGGGGACGCCTTAATAAAAACCTTATATTTTGTAGGACAAATATTTTTTCACGTTATTTAAATAATTATCTTGATAATTAACAAAGAAAAAATTGGTTACTAATAAATTTTTAGAATTCGTCCGGTCAACATATTTTATCCTTGCTGCCCCATCAAGCTACCATTTACCAACATTGCTGTAAGGAAAAATGTTGGGCGTCTTGTCGAAACGAAGCTACTCACGAAAAATCAGCTTGTTATTAATAAATTATGAAAACTATACTAGGGATCCTGTACCATAAGCATGAACTTCGGTTTTTCAAGTTTTTGATCCGAAGTTCAAATTCCAGGCATGCACTTCAACTCTTAAAGTATGTGCGTATTACCATAATTATTATGGTACACGAAAAAATCTTAAGAAAACCAATATCCTTAAGCGCTCTTTGAAAAAAAGTTTTCAAAGATATGTGAAGTCTGTTAATCCGCACTTGGCCAGCGTGGACTATACCTAATCATTTTCATTCAGAGGAGAGCTGTTCCCAGCAGTGGGACTGTAACTGTAAAGAAATCTGATTGCAAAAAAATCTTACCTCTTTCTTCGGGTCCTTAAAATCGTATGAACAGTACACAGTATCTGCTAGAGGAATAGCTATTGTGACGTCATACTTCTCATATAGGGTTGTCAATAAGCAGGCGTGATAGAACTTAATCGTCACCGCGCCCATTTCTATCAAGTTCGCGTATTTCTCCATCACCTTGATTGCATTTCTACCTCCAACCGACTTGATTATGAGCAACCCTAAGTCATCCCAACTGAGCATATCCTTCACTGATATGTTATCGAACTTTTTACTGCAATTCAAGCAAATGTTTGCGTGCAGTGTCGCGTACAATTGGACCGCTCGCTCCCAACTGTCTAAAGTGAACTGTGGCAAGAACGAATGTAAGAGACTTTCGTCCAACATTTGCAGAAGTATCCTTAACACATTTAATAAGTCTTCATTTCGTCGTAAGTAGAGTATCTTGCGCCATAAGTAAGGCATTCGTTTACAAACTTCGTAACATTGCTCTTTGCTTTGACTTGTCCATTGCCGTTCAATGAATTGATCTATAAGCTCAGGAAATACTGGCATCTGACTTGTCCTAACATAGGGCAGTGGGAACCCACACTCACAACCGAGATTCGCAATCTTTTGCGTTTTAACATTCACCAATATACAAGACTCAACGAAGTATTTATACAACTCTTCGTCATTTATTATTATGTCTAATATTTCAGGGTTTTGAGATGCATTTAAGTAACTTAGGAAAATATTGTTAGGTACGTACTTTGCTTCATCCACAGCGCCGATGGATAAGCAATATTGCTCCAAAGATAACATAAGATTATGGATCTGGTTAATATCACAGGCGTAGCTTTCTATTATAGAAGTTAAATTCGACATATCTGTTTCCTTACCAACTAGGCTTAACCTAGAATATTGATATAACGTCATGCACGTTTCCTTTTCTAAATTATTATTGTCTATTTCTATGGCCATTTGACTAGACTCTTTGTATATAATATCATTATTAACTAAAATAGGCGTATCTTCGTTTAAATTATAGTCATCGCGAGCTATCCATTTAGCATTCTCTTTCTCTTGTACATTTTTATCTTGAATATCATGGGATTGCTTATCGATACTGAGATGTTTCATTCTTCCTTCAAAATCCTCCCACTTTTCCTTTAACATCTTTTTACTTGAATTTAATTTATCGGTGACAGTGACACTCAGACCTTTTATCGCTTGAAGAGCTTCAGGAGATATGTTTGAAAACATATTATCATCATGTCTGTTATCCTTTTCATCTAACGCACTTTGTGTTTGATATGTATTGTCTACAACATATATTCCAGACTTCATTTGCGTAGCCTCACTAGACTTCAAGCTTTCAAACTTCACTATAATACTATCCAAACTATCTGATATGCCATTCATTTGCAATTTATCTTTTAAACCGGATAATATGTGCAGCTTTGGAGAAACACTATTGGATAGAAGATATTCACTGTACAGGCTACAAAACTTAGCGCAAATCACATATTTTTCGTCTATATAGCATTTCAATAAGAACTTGTCTATTTTCATAAATTTCAAATGTATTAGAGAGCCGTTTGTCAACCACACATACAGAATATCGTTATAAATTTTGCAGTCAACTACTTCTTTGTATGAAAACCAAACAGTGTTATCAACGTCTTGAATATTGAGGAAGTATAGAGCGTTTTTACTGAACGAAAATATGGCATTATTGATGGTGTATATTTTTGAAAAATTGACAGACTGTTCTTTGGTTTCAGAAATTGTGTCATCTATTGAAAAATCATCATTATTATAGGAGTCTATCGTAATTGGCTTCATTGGTTGTTTTGCTAGCGTCTGTTTGAATTGATGCGTTCTTCGAACCATTCCATCGATGGTCGCTTCCCATAGCCTCGACGACGGCCTAGCACAGTATATTAGTGTATTTGCAAACTCCTCACCAACTGAGAAAGCGACATCGTCATCTACAATGTTATATTGTTTCACTTCTGTGAAATCGTGTGCGGATTTTTCTAACGTGCCATTTTCTATAGGTTTTTCTTTATTAACGAAACATGCTCCGAATTCCCCATCTCGCAGTTTTTGGCCTATTTGCCTATACTGCTCCCTAGCCGTATTACATATATAGCACCTTGTAAGTGTAGATACAAGTAACATACACTCCTTTGCGTCTAGTTGGCAAATTCTAGAATCTAGATTCATTATAACCTGTGATGAGGTGTGAAACATTGTTTTCGCCTGAAATGTAAGACAAACATTAGTATAAATTGAAAATCGGAGCAGTCATCATTTCGGTAGTATAAAATTGAGTCTCTTAAATAATACATTGTGATATCAAAATAACAACAAATTAAGTTGTACTTATTAATGCGAAATAAAGAATTTGTTCAATACTTGCTAAGCAAATTTGTTACAATCACTTCAAAGATGTAAACGAAGATGGAAACCTTACTAAAATATGAATTTATCCAACATAAATATCTATATTCAAGCTTTTTCATTGTACTATAATTATTTATTAGTCAATAAAATTTCTTTTAAGTGGTAATTCCATTAAATCTAAAATGTTCTAACTATAGATTCGTTACTAAATACACTCCTCCATTTATGATAATTTAATGGAAGTTAATTAATATTTTAGCAGTTTTACTAATGTAATAAGAATGTCACACAAATTAGAACGATAGACAATATTTTTACATGACATAGAAATAGCCGCTATAAAAACTAGTAAAATAATAATAAAAGGATGAAAATAAATTTGGGTCGTCATACAAGAAACTGTTATGTTTCGTCATGTTTCGCATTATTTACTAAACCATAATAGGTAGGCAGTTCACAATGCACTTACTTCTACAAACAACAAATACTAAAAATAAAAAATAAATGTAATTTTCATGGTACCTTCCTGTGCAAATTGGACTTGCACTTGGCCAATTATTAGTAATTTCTGCCAAGTATGTTTCTCTTTAGACTGATTAATCAATCAATTGTACTAAATGAGTTATATGTTAAAGAACTCTTAGGGAAGCCAATATTTAAATTACTATCAATTTCATGCATACTCACAATGAAATTTTGCAGTTGTAATACAGAAACTCTGCCAATATCATCCCCGGCGAAGAGTATATTCCTGCTCCAAACCATAGCTGTGACCTCATTCCCCTGGTGTTCTTTAGAAGCGGCCGAGGTATTACCACCACTGAGGGCCCCATCACACTCTAGCACTGTCACTATACCCTTGCCATTAGCAAAACCGACATATTTCTCGTCCGCTGATATCGCTAGGCGTGTTATTGGTCCATCCTGAAAATATAAATTTAATACATGTCATTCAATGAAATAATTTAGTAAGACTACTTGTGCAGCATTTTTGTAACATTTGAGCCAATATCGTAGTTCGCCTGATGAGTGTTGTCACTGCTGCCCATAGACATTTATATCTAACTCTATATAGAACAAGTACACAAGCACAGATGCTATGCCACACCAGAGGACTGAGATCCTTCATATATAAGTCCCTCATACGCTCACTTCCACCAAAATGTAGATCTACTTCATGCTCAAAATAGATTGAAGATTTTAAAGATTTAACACTAATAAGCTATTGAGAACCATTATTTTCATGGTATCATCTTCAATCAAAATACTTAAACAACTAGATAAATTGCTTGCCTTAAAAAAATGAAATGACTACCCCATTACATACCACATACAGTTAAAGAATAAAAAGAATTTAAGGAAGATAGAAAGAAACAAACAAAATACTTTATTCAGAAAAATTGCAATACATAGTAAAATAGCTAGTATACAAATTAAAGAAACACATTAAATGCAAATAAATAAAACAATTAGAAAAAGAGAAAAGATATTTTTATTTTTGTTTTTTAGAATACACAGGTTAAAGTTTTACATACATTATAAAAAATGTAACACCAATAAAATGTAAATGGTAATTAAATTCCGCACATACCTTGCTAGGAATCAGCTGAACAAACTCACATGGCCATCTGTTGAAGACATATATGCCTCCACTTGTCGCCCCAAATGCTATTAACGACTTGGATATATCAAAGCATGTATACTGGAATAGAAAGAATAACGGAAATTTAAGATTTATATAATCATAATAATTTATAATCACATTTTTCCATAATAATATAAAAGTAGCAAGCGAACATTGTTTTTTTTATATAATACTAGTTGACCTGGCAAAAGTTGTGTTGCCATATGAATAAAAAAAAATTAAGGGAGAACAACCTTGTCACTTAGGGGTATGAAAAATAGATAGTAGCCGATTCTCAGAAATCCTGAATATGCATATAAAATTTGGTGAAAATTGGTAAAGCCGTTTCGGAGGAGTACAGTAACTAACATTGTGACACGAGAATTTTATATATAAGATAGTAGTAGCCGACAAGCATACAGTCTACCTAATGGTAAGTGGTTACTGCTGTCTATGAACATCTGTAATCAAACCCAGATAGGATTAGATATTGATAGGCTAGTTGAGGTTGGCCACAGATGTACCACTATACAAGAGGACTACGCTGAAATGCCTCATAAAAATATATCTCCCTTACCATACCCTTCAAACCAGAACACCGCAGAATTTAATACTGCTATTATTAGGCAGAAATGTGCATGGTAGTAGTGTTGGCAGAGTCTAACCACAAAGGATTCTACCACCTTTTAAAAAAATATTGCCAGCCCCTAATACAGACTATATAGACTACTAGGTGCACATTGGTAGACCATACTTTTAAGAATATCATACTATGATATATGTAGTTTACTTTTTAACATTTTCAATCACCATTAAAGTATCATCATCAACCCATTAACGTCCCACTGCCGGGCACGGGTCTCCTCTCATAATGAGAAGGATTAGGTCATAGTCCACCGCGCTGGCCAAGTATGTATTGGTAGACTTCACATACCTTTGAGATTTTTTTTTATAAATCTCTCAGGTATGCAGGTTTCTTCACAATGTTTTCCTTCACCATTTAGCAAGTGATAATTAATTTCTAATAAGCACATAACTTTGAAAAATCAGAGGTGCGTGCCTGGGATTTGAATCTCGGATCCCTCAATGGAGAGGGTGATTTTCTTAACCACTAGGCTATCACTGCCATTAAAGTAAATGATGTTTAATTTGTACTAACACATACAACACATTGACACTTGCTTTGTTGTAGAATTGAACGAATGACTATTATTTATTTCTAGAATGTAGTTAAATAGACATTTGAAATTAATCTAAAGAGTCACAGGTCATCATTTATACAATTAAACTACCACTGCTTATAATTAATATTTCATTGACTAAATTATTATTAAAAGTAAGAGAATCCTTATCCTTACTAATATTATAAATCTGAAAGTAACTCTGTCTGTCTGTCTGTCTGGTTGTCTCTTCTTCACGCCTAAACCACTGAACCGATTTTAATGAAATTTTGTACAAAGATAGTGTAAAATCCGAGAAAGGATATAGGATAGTTTTTATCCCGGAATTCTCACGGGAACGAGGGATGGCGATCTAAGATCGATTAACCGGAGAATCGATCTTTTGATCCAAAAAGGCGATTATTTTAATCGATTTTAGTAAGGATTGAATCATAAACTATGCATTTGATCAAGTGATGATCTTTAGCAAAGTGAGCCCACAAAAGTTTCAGAGTTGGTACGACCAATTTATGCCATGAAGGTACGAATTTTCAGTTTTATGTATACATACATAATGTATGTCATATTATTTTCTTTTAAACGCGGGCGAAGCCGCGGGCTAAAACTAGTATAACATAAAGATGTGTGAGGAATCCTTGATACCATGGATCTAAACAATAAAACCATGTGTCATCTCAGAATATTTTCAATTACTATTTAGTAAGTATATATGAAGATCATCGAACTTTTACTATACTATTTTATTATATTACAATTGTATCACATAAATGTTCGTTCAATGCTTTAAAATAGCCGCAAGTACTTTTGACGGAGTGCCAAAAAATATGCGCTAACCTTTATGCGATGAACATTTTTGATTGGATAGGTCACCGTTTCCGTGATATCTGGAAGCTCTTGCAGTATGTACGGTGGTAATTTAGAAGACATGATTTATCAGCACATTTTCTTACAAAAATCTCAACATAACTCGAAACAGCGCTACTAATCCCACCTGTTTCACAAATACAAACAGTTTGACATTGACACTTTTGACATTATTCACAATGTATTGAAGACACTGACAATCACTGGTTATTTTTTTAAACATCCTAGCCTTAGATTCAGTTATTTTTGCCGGGCATGTTTATTTTTAAATTAAATTAAAATAAAATCATTAAACTTTAATAGAAATGGTGTCTTTCTTAAAATATCACAATACAATAAATCGTCATCTCACATATTACGTAAAATAAAAATAATTCAATTATTATTGCCTCCATCATTTTACCGTTATATTAGCGTTATACAGCGAGACATATGATTGTATTATGTTATGTGTGTCGTTTAAGTAATTTGTAGGATAATTAAATAATAGGAGAGAATTAAAGAAAACATTACTCGTTTAAGATTTAATATTTATTTTCTTAAAACTAGCTTGTACATATTTAAAGATAGCTATGAAATATTATTAATGTTCAACTGCTAAGAAGACACTGATTGAATCAAAGGCTAAATTATTTTCTGCTACACATTGATAAGTTCCCTCGTCCTTTTTTGTTATGTTTCGTATTGATAAATCCAGCTTCATTGCAGTTTTTCTGAAATGAACACAACAATGTTATTTTAGACAATAAAACATTATAATAATTATGTTGCCAACACAAGTCGGTGTCATAACATTTTCCGATTCTCTTTCTGAATAATTGTCATGGCAAAAAATATGACCTATAATGGTCGTAAAACTCTTCGTGGTAAACTTTCGGGTAGGTACTCTATCACATTTATTAATAAGCAACAGCAACTTATATATGCTAATTAATTTCCGTGATTTTTTAAACGTTTTAAAATTGAAGGAGTTACAGAGTAAATTTTTGTACCATCGTTTTCTATCATTTTTAGCAATAGAACGACTATGGTCTACAAAGCAACTTCTTTTTATTTCTATTGATAAACTTTTTTATTTACCTTGATAAAACTTTCACAGTAGATGATTTAGATGAAATAAATTCCCAACGTGTTGTAGGTATTGGCTGCCCTTGAATTACATTGCAAGTTAAAAATATTGAGTTACCAGTTCTCATTGTTAGAGATTTAAAAGCTAATGGTTCTATGTAGGGTGGCCCTGAAACAAAAAATGAAATGCGACTTAAACATTCAGTTAAAAGTTATCGTCGATTCATTACTGTCTCACTGCGGGGCACTGGCTGAAAGGTATGTGGAGTCTACCAATTGTCTAGTGGACTATTGTCTAAATCAGGGGCGGCTCTAGCTCGTGTAGCGCCCGTGTGTAATGAAACCCTGGCGCCCCTTAGGCCTGAATGGCTCGAAATAAGGTTTATTTCGAGTTAAAACAAAATGTCTGAAAAAGAAGCCGCCCATAGGGCGTTCGCGTTTGATAACTGTCGCCACCACGCTGGCTGGCCTCTTCTGTCATATCATTGTTGTACCATGATGGTCCAAGACGATGCTCTTAGCTGAGCGCCGCGGCGCCCCCTGAGACGGCGGCGCCCGTGTGCATTGCACACCCTGCACTATAGGTTAAGTCGCCCCTGTCCTAAATCCTATCACTCAGAGAGGAAATCCGTGCCCAGCACTTGCGATGTTATCTAATAGGTTGATGGACGAAAAAGTCCTTGGGTATAAACATTCGGGTAAAAATTGCCATAAAACTAGGTCGTTTAAGAGCTCTTTAAGTATTACCGCCGCAGTTCTGTAAATTTTGAGTAGGTACGACTTTTCACAAATCTTTTATTACCCAATCATTTTCAGTACAAGAAAGTACCTACTTTAATCGTTAAAGTAGGTACTTTCTTGTACTGAAAAGTTAATGAAATAATTGATTGGTGTGTTCTCCGGTGGCAAGAACTACTACGACGCTGGGTTATAAGAATTATGTTCCTTGAACATCAGTGCATCATAAACCTATTAATCCAATCTTCGAAAAAACCAACTCTGTTTGGATCGATTGATCTCTGAATTTTAGCAAATTATAATAACATACCATTACATATTTTAAAAATTGACTTACCCATCACATTGACCGTGATTGTTTTCTCCGCTTTCCCTACTTCGTTTTCTGCATTACAGTGATAGTTACCCGAATCTTGAAATCGAGCGATGAAGCTGCAAATGGTCAAAAATGTTGTAGAATGTTACATACTTTCGCTTCGACGGTGAAAGATTAAAATTATTGTAAAAAAAAACTACAGTTTGTTGGTGGAGAAACGAGTTATTATAAATATTACTTTAGTCTATACTAAATCTATATGTATAATGCATTTGCATTATACATCTATATGTATAATGCAAATGCATGTAGACAATCCAATATAGTCCTTGAGTGTTATTTTTTATACTTTACGAATGGCAGACGAGCAAACAGTCCACCTGATGGTAAGTGTCTACTGCCGCCCATGGATATCTGTAATCAATCCCAGGTAGGATTACATATTCCTACCTGAAATTGGCCACAAATGCGTTGCTACCCCTGATAGCGACAATCTCATACAGAACTTCAATTTTATCAAGGATGCATTACAAATTTCTACGGAGGTTGTAGTTTAGACGTAGACGTGGACTAGGACTCGCTGACTTGAATAATAAAGAAAAACTTATTTTTTACATCTATAAAAAGAGAGGTAGTGTTCACTATTACTATTTTCAGCAAGGGTCACTCACTGATGGGTATTCCGGTTGTCGGTGTAATGACTTTCATCCAATGGCATGATGACGTCATCTTGATACAACTCCCAGTGGACTACCGCTTTGGGACTTGCGTCCACATCACATTCCAGTTTCACTTCGGCTCCTACCTTCACCATCAAGATCTCTTCGCCGTCTTTTATTTTAGGTGCGTCTGGTTAAAATTTTATTATTTTACTATTTTTTTCATTTAATATCTTTTCTCTTTTGTTTCGTTTTTATGGTTTCGTTATTGCGGCAGATGATTTATATATCAATACCTACTATTTATTTTCTTCAATGTAATAATTAATTTATTCCATTATCAACACCTCCCAAAAACAGTTTTACATTTTACAGTTTCAATATAAAATTATTCCATAGATAAGTATATTAGGTATTAAAGTTTAATGGATAATTGTCTTTTTCTCTATAGACTCTTAAAGTTTTAAGATTGGCTGTAAACAAGAAATTCTTGCAGGGGGTAAAAATAAATCTTTCTTAAAAAGGGAGTTTTGAGCTGATGAAAATGTATTAGTTGACATAAACAAATAAAGCTGTGGATTTTATAAATGAATAAAAGTATATTTAAATGTAGCAGTAGTTCACGGTTTTTTTAGCTAACTGTCAGTAATTGTATTTTTAAACGTAACTTACATTGCACTTTAATGATAATTTCTTTAGAATCCTCTCCTTGTATGTTGGTGGCATGGCATTTGTATACACCGTTATGATCACTGCTGGCGGATGATATTTTCAATGATTTGCCGTCTACATAAACTCCTTCAGGTAATTCAACATTTTCGTCTTCAATTTGTTTCTTCCAAGCTACCTCGGGGGTAGGAGTTCCTTTTTCAACGCTAAATTATGTAATAGTAGTATAAACAATTATTTATTTATTTAGATGGATATCTCATTCTCATTTATCTCTGACACACTAAACATTTGACTTTTGGTCCCCAATCACAGAATTCGGACTGGTGTGATCACTGGACTTAAATTTTATTTTGATTTTATGACTGGATTATTTTTCAGTCACTATGACTCTGACATCTCTCTACACCATTTGAAAGAAGTTATCTCACTTTTATAAGCTAGTACTTTATTTAGTATTTGCACAAAACTTACTTGCATTCCACTTCCAAAGAATCACCAGGGTTTAAAATATATTCAGTCTCTGCAAGCTCTATTGAGGGGGTCTCTGTAAGAAAACGAGTTTATTTAAAAAAAAATGAGCACTTAATACTTTTTGCTTAAAACTTGGCTACGTATCTTTATCGTGTATTTCACTTTTATTTTGAATTCAAATATTATTTGTCGTTCAAAACTTAAGATGTCTTACCTAAACCTGAAATATCTACGATAGCTGTATGAGCTCCTGTTTCCACTTCATTCGTGACTTCACATTTGTATTCTCCTGTGTCTTCAAGAGACATACTTTTGATAATTAGCACATTATCTTCAGGAACAATTTCCACGTTCCCATTACCTTCTATTCTGGAATAGTTATGATACCATTCTAAAGTTCCTTCTGGGTAAGTTTGCGCTTCACAGTATAGTTTTCCTTCGCTACCATATTCAAACGTTGTATCTAGGAAATTGGTTAAATTGTATTTAAGTGCATCATTAAAGAAGTAAAAAGAATGAGATTAACAATTACGAGGACTTTTATTGACTCTGATATTAATCAGAATGAAACATCAAGCAAGTATATTATCTGGTAGGTAATCGTCTACAAGTTATCTAAATAAAAAGACACATAAGCTTTGTTTAGGATAATGCTTAACGTAATTCTGTTAGGATGCTAGATAATATCTAGATTAGAATAGACTTAACATCAAAATTACATATTTAGTGGGTACAGTGTGGATAATTCAGATAAAAGTAAAGCGCAGTAAAAGCCGGGATATGATATGATTTGATGTCAGATTTCGTCGTAGAAAAGCCACTGATGGATGTTAAGGAAGCCAGTAAAGGCATTAAGCCTAGCAGATGGGCAGCGTAGGTAGTTGTTGATTCTATAAGACACAACAGGCACCGAGTCAGAAACTGGACTAAGACAAAAACTATGTTAATGATATCACGAAATTACATTATGTCCACATATGACAATACCTGACGGATATTTCAAGAATTTGAAAACGTAATCACGGTGAACGAATAATTCCATTGACATAGAACTTTCTTCTCCATCGTTCTTACACTTGCAGTATATGGTGGAGTTGGTGGTAGCGTTGGCAATCGTGGCATAGCTGATGTAAACGGATGGCATTTCTAAGAGAGCATCCTGAAAGTATTTAACAAATAACTTATAAGGAATATTATTAAATAAATCTGCTAAAACGTTGCATTGTTATCTGTGTTGTATTCCGATCCGTACCACCCTTAGCATGAGGTTTTACGTTTGCTCAAAAACATTCACCGTTTACGTTTTTGGACATCCAGCTCACCCGTGGACCGTATCTAAACTAAATTTTTGATTTATGAGTTTTAAAAAAACTGAATAGTCAATTGTATCGACATTTAATTTTACAAATATAAATACAATGTATTTATTTTTACATTTTAAATTTGCTTTTGCTAGCGTTATTGTTCCGTTTTTGAAACTTATACTGTGGAATGTTAATTCCGATACGGTCCACGGGTGCGCTGTGTGAGCGAAAACGTAAACTGTGAACGTTTTCGAGCCAACGTAAAAACTCAGTTTAAAGGTACTGTAAGGCATAATAAGACATACACGCTAACATTAGACGTTTTATTTAAGTCACTTGTTCAAATTAATCTTTATATATATATATTTCTTATGTGTGTGTGTATGTCACTGAACTCCTCCTAATCGACTGGACTGATTTTGATGAAATTTGTTGTGTGTGTTCAAGGGGACTTGAGAATGGTTTAGATTCACAATTTAGTCCGTGGGAAAAGGTTTTTTTTTTAATTAATTTTTAATTCGTAAGTAGTTGTTGATTTTGGAATGTTTCACATTAGATTCGACAGACTTCGCTACCATCGCAGTTTCAAATATTCTATCTATTTTTCAAACCCGTAAGTGATAAGGGTTGTTCACCCTTAACATTTTTTTTTATTTATATGGCAACACAACGTTTGCCGGGTCAGCTAGTAGCCTTATAAAATATGGCATTGACCTCTAAAAGGTCTTCTGTTTTTTATTGAATTGGTTTTAATTTTGTATTCATAAGTTTATCACAATAAAGGATCTATTTTGTTATTCTATTACTCTGGAAGTTGATCCCACTAAGTAGGTAGGTAGGTAGGTGATTATTTCAAAATAATGGAATCTCTGTATTTCTAAGTTGTATAAATAAAAAACTTCTTAGTATTACCTCAGATTCTATTTGGTTTCCCTGGTCATCTTCCCACCAAATTTCTGGTTTTGGTTCTCCGCTGACCTTACAATACACTGTTAGACTTTTCATGAAATCAACCAAAGTTGATTCTAATTCTATCATCTCTACTTTTGCATTTGACGGATTTGTTGAAGCTGTAACATGATAAAGAATACTGTAGTACCTACACACGAGTACGCAGCCAAAGTAGATACTTTTGGAAAATAAATACATTATAATGATCTATCTGTACAATTCAAAACATGTCTTTATTTTTTTTAATATATAATATAGGAGTAGCAGATGACCATGCAGTCTACCTGATTGTAAGTAGCTACTGCCGCTCATGGACATCTGTAATCAACCCCAGATAGGATTAGATATTCCTACCTGAGGTTGGCCACAGATGCGCCGCTACGCCTGAGGACTAAGCTGGAACGCCTCGAAACAGTATGTCTCCCTTACCCTTCAAACCAGAACACAGCAGCGTTTAACACTGCTGTTAGGAGGCAGAAACGGGTGTGGCGGTGGTGCCGCCGGAGTCAAACCACAAAGGGTTCTACCACCACTTTGAGAAAGTAACGCAAGTTAATCAAGTATAGGTACTTAGTTTGATTGGGAAGAGACAAACCTATTTGTT
The DNA here is from genome assembly GCA_014595695.2 of Epargyreus clarus clarus. Classification (NCBI taxonomy): domain Eukaryota; kingdom Metazoa; phylum Arthropoda; class Insecta; order Lepidoptera; family Hesperiidae; genus Epargyreus; species Epargyreus clarus. Next base: position 2,265,263 of record JACTTY020000025.1, read on the forward strand.
GAGGAGCTATCATTGTTGATGCTCCATTGATGACCTCAAAAGTATTTTTCTCTCGTCCGTGCACCTGTAAAATTAAAGTAACAAAATATGACAAACATCGTTCTTCCACGGTTCGAATACATAGGCTAGTCACATATATTTCTGCTTTATAAAAACAGTGTTAATTTTTTTATTAAATAATGCGTACTGTAGGTAATACTGCGTCCACATCACAAATGTTTGGCTTGATTAAAAGTTATGCTACAAGCGCTAGCAAACCTACTCAAACCAAGTCAAAAGCTCTATCCACACGTTTAAATTTGTGACTATTATTTTTACATTGCGCGTTCGTCTCGTTGTCACCTGGTAGACTGTTAAAAATGATAAACGAAGCCGACAAGCAACTTCGGTTTCCGAAAGCAATATTGTTCTTCAGGAATGGCACCAAACCGACCCGTACCGTTCGAAGTCTTCCTAGTGGAAATTCAACTGCAAACTTGGGCGACAATAAGACAATATTTACATCGATTTAGTTTGTGAGAACTATGTTCATGACAAGCTATGCATTTAGCAAATATGTTTGTGATAGTGTGTCACACCTATTTCTTGCGGAAAGCAGTTCTTGCATTTCAGTACAAGGATGTGGATGACAGCTGACTTACTTGGACTATATTTTTTATATTTGAGCCTAACGATAAAGCAGACGTGCTTCCTGATGGAAAGTAGTAAACGACGCCTATGAACATTTGCGACACCAGAGGAGTCGCCAATGCATCGCCGGCTTTGAAAGAGAGTTCTTTTTTCACTTTTTTTGAAGAGCTGTTGGTAATGGTAATGTTGGTTATAGATGTCCATAGGCGGCAGTGACCACATTACATTAGCATGGACAGCATGCGCATGCTTCGATCTTATATATATGTCTAATACAAATACAATAATCATGAGTTATAAAACGTACACAAATTCGAAACTGTTTGTAAGCTTCGAAAGAAAACTGTACTGTGTAAAGTCCTTTTTCTTCATCCACTAGTTCAAGGTCGAGAATTGTTTTTCTACCGTTAATTCTTAGTTCTAACGAAAAGAGCTCAATAGCGGAGTCAGACATTTCGATCAATATATAACTTGTCGAATCTGTGGAATAACATAATTAGAATTACTGTTTTACTATTTCTAAATTTAAGCCTGAAAAAATTGAGTAATAAGCATATACAACAATAGTAATAGATCTTAGGCAACGCATCCGTGACCAAACTGAGGTAGGAATATCATCTTATCTAGCGTTACGTACAGATATCATTGGGTGATAGTAGCCACTTACCATCAAGACTTGCTCGTAAGCTACTGCATATTGCAAATTTTGTCATTTTAAAGAAATATATTTAAGTAAACAGCCAGTTTTAAATAAATAAGTAAATACCTGGAAGAGGCCTACTGCTTGTCTCTTTTAGAGTTCTGGGTCTTTTCGTCGAGAACCCATAATGGAAATTCACCTCTCTCCGCTTATAAAAGGTGACTAATGTGGAACCTCTGCTGCGTATATCAGCTGTATATTGTTCCAATCCAGGTCGTATCAAACGTATTACCTGAGAATAAGCAAATATTTTAATAAAATAAGTATTCGCCTACGTCTGTTATAAATAATAATTAATCAATCTATTTAAGCGATCGTTCAGTAGCTTCCAAGAAGATTGACCCTGTAGGTCCGGGACCAGAATAGGGCTACGGTATCCCCTGCATGTCGTAAAAAGGGGCTAAAGGGGTTGCGCGTGGAAAGAGTGGGAGCTCGAACCGCCCGGCCAGCGACCCCTGGAAGGATGGCGGTATGTGTGGTCACATACCGTCGTGCACACCAGACGGAGTGGCGAGCGTCACTCTCACTTGGGCAGAGCCTGACAGGGCAACGCGCTAAGAAGACTCCGGTTGCGTTCCTTTGGAGATCCCGAAGTCTATCTACGCAGCGCCGCTCCCACGCCATAGGGTTTTGAAGGTTTCCCACTCGTAAACAAAAAAAAGCTTCCAAGGCGGTCAGCCCTAAGCTCGTAAAACGTAGACTCATTTAAGATTTTAGAACACTATGTGGTTTCAACTCCGGAGGCACCGCTGCCACACTTATGACTACAACACCACTTAACAACAGCAGGGCTTAAGCTGTTTTTTTGTGTTAAAGGGAGTGGCAATGGAGTCATACTTTTCCGAGGCATTTCAATTTAGTCCCTAGGAGAGCAACGCACGTGGCCAATCTCAGGTAGAAAATTAATGTTATCTAGGGTTGATTAAACAAATCCTTGGTTGGCCAAAGCCACATACCATCAAATAGATTGCATGCTCGTTAGCTTCTTCTTCTATTTTAAAAAAGAGCTACAAAATAATATAACCACCAACCACAAATGGTACAAACAACAGAGATAAAGCTATTTAGCTTTGTAAAGGTGGTAGAATACTCATGTTTCGAAATGTTAAAACAAATCTGTCAATAAATTAAATCTCACCACCGCATGTCTAGTGTCCATAATTCTTTCCACTTCTGGGCTCCTGCCGAAACCATTAGTTACTTTCACTTCAGGGAAGTCTCCCGATACCGTTATCACAATGTCTCTCGTGTATTCGTCTACTTTGAACTGAAACATAGTTTTGAATCGCATAATTTGGAGGCAGAACCCTTTGTGGTTCGAGTCTAGCGGCACCACCGCCACAACTGTCTGCCTAATAACAGCGGTGTTAAGCGCTGCTGTGTTCTGGTTTGAAGGGTGTAGTAAGGGAAACATACTTCTCCGAGGCATTCTAACTTAGTCCTCAGGGGTAGCAGTGCATCTCTGGCCAACCTCGGGTAGTAATCTAATTTTATCTAAGGTTGATTACAGATGTCCATGTGAGGCAGTAGCCACTTACTATCCGTGGAGGTGGTGCTACTATATTATAAAAAGAAAATCTTTAGAACCCTTTCAACATTTTTTCCTTTAAAATTATTTAGGTATTATAAACAAAAATAAATAGGTACTCACATGAAATTGTTTACTGCCTGTAAATTCTCTGTGGGTTTGTATGTTACTCCAATCAACACTAACCATTTCTTTCATGTATTTGAAAACCTGAAATAAATATTATTTCAATTAATTTTTATGAAGTAATTCAGTGTTAAGTAATTGTTTCTGCCTTACAACTGTAGCAATATATTAAAATTAATTAATTATACTTAGTATTATTTTAATAAATTACGAGTATTTTGTGTTATTTTCATGATGTGTTATTTTCATGATGTGTTATTTTTATTATAATAAGTGCCCATTTATATAGTCACTGGCTGTATGGGTTATACGATTGCGTGCATTAGCATTAAAAAAAAAAAGAACGCGCGTGGCGCGAGACTTGTATTTTACGCGGGAATAATAAAAGTTGTAAATTGGACCAAGAAAATATTTATTTTGTTACAACATAAATGTTAAGTACTAAGTGCGATTTTCAAGAGTAAGGGAGAGGAACTTTACGAGGCATTCCAACTTAGTCCTGAATGAAAGTCCACAAATATTAACAGGTTATGATAACTTACAAGCAGTTTGGCTGCACGGGCATATTGGGAATTATACAGTTAAATTTCATAGAACAAGAAAAAAAATGTGTAATTGTAAGTGGTAGTTTTTGACAACCCTGCAACATTTTTGATGGTGGTAGAACCCTGCGTGGTTCGACACCAGCAGCACCACCGTCACACCTATTTCTGCCTCACAGAACAGCAGTGTTGATCGCCGTTGTGTTCTGGTTTGAAGGGTTTGGTATTAGAGACCTACTTTTCCGAGGTGTTCCAGCTTAGTCCTCAGGGGTAGCGGTGCATCTATGGCCCACCTCAGGTAGGAATATCTAATCCTATCTGGGGTTGATTACATGTCCATGGGCGGTAGTAGCCACTTACCATCAGGTTGACTGCATGCTCGTCTGCTACTCCTATATTAAAAAAAAAGAGTTCGAGTGGCACCCCTATCGCATGCACAATGTAAAAGTATGCCGGACTGTATATTAACACTTACTTGTCTGAATTCTATTATGTCCAAACGGAATACTGAACCTGAACAAGACTTGGCTATCTCATAATATACTACGTTATTTCCTGGTTGGTCTGTACATTCGCCGCTTAAAAATGTTGTCACCTAAAAAGTATTATATTTATTATATATTTATTATCTATACCTACTCTATACAAAAGAAATCTCTATTTGAAATGACAAAATATCAGTTTTTTTACTAAACGCATATAAAGATATGAAGGTATATTTAACCAAAAAAATCAACCATTATTAAAAATTAAACTGTCCATTTGTCTGTTTGTTTCGGTTAATCTCTAAAACGACTGAGCCGATTTATAAGAAGTAACTTAAGGTACTTATAGGTATTTCAAAAAAGACTTAGGGCTCGTATTCTGTAAATTTTAACATCTTTTGCAAGATGAGGTATCACCAGAAATTCTATAAGGTATAGTTGACGAGGGGGAAACCTTCAAAAGGTACCCGACGCCGTGGGAGCGACGCCCGGTTATGTGGTACTTTTACCGCACTAAAACCCCGGTGCCTGTCGGCCATGTCGGATCGTGATACCGTAGCCCTATTCTGGTCCAGGGACTACAGGGACAACAACCTATTTCTAACGTAAAGCATTTATGCGTTTCGTTAAATGAGTTTGGAGGTCAGTTGCTAATTTACATATGAAACGATCATCTTAGTCTTCAGTTTTAGGTAGAACCTCTTTTTTTTTGTACGCGGAGAAATCCTCATGGATTCCCTTACGCCCGGGGGAGCGAAGGTCTATATGGATCTGATTACAAATGTCCATGAACGATAGTGACCGACAATAATCAGGTGAATTGCATGTTCATTTATAACTTTAGTCTTATGAAAACGGCTTGTTTAATTAAACCTAAGTATCAAATTTATCTGTTGATTCAAACCTGCGAGTTGTTCTTTCTGTATTTATAAAACTATATATAAATTTTACATGAAATATAATAAAAATAAAATAAATCATGGTTAAAACGTAAAAAAATATTCAAAAGTGACGTTAATTATTAAGAACCAGCAAATATGTGATCTATACATTAATCAGTGATGACTGTAACACATGTCATTTCTCACAAAGAGGATAATAATTATATAAGTAACAGGTATTAATAAAATACATTCTTACCTGTGATTTACGTTGCTGACATAATATTTGAATTGATCGTAGTTTGTTGTGATCTTTGGCCGGAGCATCCGTGAAGACGTATATATTGGAGGAATTATGGCTCACTTCAAAAGCCTTTTCGATAGCTGCCAAAGAATTCTCCGGGCAGTCATGACCACCGACTACTTCAACGTCGCTTAAAGAATTTATGAGGTCTTCAGGTGACGAAGATATTATTGGAACTCCAACGTCTGTTAAATAAATAACAATTTAGATAAATTTGAGATTTATTTAATCCATAGAAATGTTATAATTTTTGGTCCTTAGCATGCAAAATTTTGATGACGCCATTTTGCTTTTTGGATATCAAAGGGGGGTTGTGTGAGGTTAAATACGAGTTTGTGGGGTCGCAACTCTTGTACGTCGGCCACAATATTGAAGAAGAGTTTTGTATTGCAATACTCTAATGTTGATTTAAGGAATAATTGTGGCTATAAATCATATGACACGACAACAAAATCAGGAGGCCATATTTTCAAGTTTCAGTTCTTGAGTGAGTAAAACATAGTCACGTTTGTGATATTCAATCAATTTTTGCCCACCACCGTTGAAAATTTGGCGTATGATGTATTTGAAAATTTATCAAATTTCGCAAAATTTTTGTCAAATTTCAAACGTTGGTAGAACAGCATTGGACAATCTGATTGACTAAGGAACATATAGTCCGACAAAGGTTTTGGTGCGAGCAATTTTTCAGTTTCCCTGTAATACGGTTAATTTTTAAACGTTATTTGAATAAAATAAGTTTTAAGAACTAAACTCAACAAGATGAATAAACTTGCTCATTATTATTACTGTGTAGTTATGTTAAATATTCATGAAGTACCTAAATATAATATATAGAACTTTCCACTTCTTTGGTAGTTTTGACAACCTGGCAACATTTTGATGGCTAGTGGCGCTCCCGCAAACACATTGAAAAGTTTGTCGGAATAGGGTTCTATTGAACTTACCCGGATCTGCAAATGGCACGTGTATATAATTCCAAGTATCGGCAGAATTTCTCAAAGAATTAACCACAGAACCTATATGATTTTTCAATATGGTTATTTCATCTGTCATAGACGCGGTGGTATCTGTTACGATTACAAGGCTTTTTTCAGCAAAGGTTAAAGCTAAACCGAAAAATATTACGTAGGCACAATATTGCACATTCATTTTGACCAAATTTCAAAAGGTCTGGATTGTGCAATTGCCTCCCAGATACTAAGAGTATTGCATTGACTGTCTCACTCGTATTATTATGTACGATGCAACAAAGTTTGCACCGATTTCGATAACATTATGACCTTATCATGTCAATAACGTGTAATGGGAACTACAATGTACAACTACAACTACAATACACTGAAATCAAAAAAGAAAGACTAGAATTCTAAATATTGTAGAGCAGTTTTGTTATAGAAGTACTAGGCGGGCATACACTTCATCTGATGTTAAGTAGCAACTGCCGCCCATTAATAATTGACCCCAGATGATTAATACTTTATTTAAAAAAAAGATTACAACATTAATATGAAAATCAGCTTAGTGCTTAACAACTATTATGTTTCGCTACTCAATTCGAAGCGATTAATATTAACATGTACATTTTCAGGTCTACGGTCATCTACACGATGAGTCTTAAAACATAAAGGTAATACTAATCTGAAAACAGATAAAAACCTTTTTATCAATAAATATAGCAGACATTGTCTGCCGTGTACCTATTGCCTGAATTACATATTAATTTCTATCTATGAGGACTAAATTAGAACGCCTCGTATAACTATGTCTATACAAATCGTTGAAGGTGGTAGAACCCTTTGTGGTTCGACTCCGGAGGCACCACCGCCACACCTATTTCTACCTAATACAGACAGACTTGTCTGCTACTCCTATACTATAAAAAAAGAAATATATAATGTTGAATACTATTATTTAAAATTCAGGTACATAGATTATTTATTTAATTTTCTACATACATTAAATGTTAACTATAAACTAAAAACGGAGTCACTTACAAAAAATATACAAGAAAATTATAAATAAAATAAGCCATCTAAAATTGCCGTGTGAGGCATGGTTCCCAAAACGCTGGCGGCGTTTCCTTGCTGCACGGCAAGACTTAATCTTTGTGCAAAATAGCCGCCAGCTTTTTGGTCACCGGAAGCAGTGACAAGTTTGTTCGACCATGACCATGGACCCATTGTCTCTAAAGCAAGCGCCGCAAACAAGTAATTGTCTAATAAATTACTATATTTACGACGCTTGAGAGTCTGGGCATGGTCGGCTGCAGCCCCTGCTTTCACTGAAGTATTAGCTAGGTGAGAGGGGTCTAAAGTATCAACGCACGTTGCGTCCCATATCAGGGGTCGTCCGAGACTCCATGGAACTAGAGTGATTCCATCAGGTCTCTTGCCATCGTCTCTAAAAAGACGTGGGGGTTCTAAAGTCGCTGGTATAGAGACGGTAGCAAGAGCCCGACGAATCAAACTGTTCAGAGTCCCGTGACGATATAGCCTGCCGGCACTCCTGATACAGGACAAGCCATGTCGACCCACCGTGTCCACCTCCTGCCCACACGGACAAAAGTGAGACTCGCAAATCTTGGCACCGAGCCGGAGATCTATAGAAATGCGTAACGTTATAGGATCCAGCACGGTGCCAATATTGTTGGAAGGGAGCGCGTGTAGCCAATGTCCTGACTCACTTTGGGCAACAGCTAATAAACGGGCCCTATCAGAGTTGTCAAAACATCGTTCCAGAAGACAGGCAAAAACAGACTTAAGAGCCGGTGTATCCCAAACGGATTGCTTGGTTTTATCTGACATAGATATATCCTCAGCCGGAAAGCAACCACTCCAGGCCTCCTCAGCCTCTGGCATGTACGTCACCCGAACATCATCCAAATTAGAGTTTTATATATATATGTTGAATTATATTTGCACCACTTTAAAAGCAATTTGAAAAGAAAAAAATACAACCGACTTCTATGGCAATACAAAGTATAAATAATTGAAATAAAAGTTGGTTAAGTACATATTTCTGTACGTAGATATATACGGTCGGTTTTTTTAGATTATGCTTTGTACAACTACATGTAATATTATTAGTATTTACCTATACTATTTCCTCTATATAATATTTGTTTAGTATTTAGAACTGGTAGAAATACTGATTATAAAGAGTAAATTTAAAATTTGGAATGTTGACTTTCTGACATGACACACATTATACGGACAGTCGGCATTTGGAATTCGTCACGGGACGTATATTATATTATATATTTCTTACGGAGGTCCTGAGAACCTATTCAGGAGTCGGGAGTGAATGTTTGTGCATCAAGGACGTCCGGTCGCCAAAGGGAGCAGCGCACACTCATCGGTATTTTTATATTGTTTACACCTACACTATTGTCACAAGGATCAAAATTATATTTCGGATTAGAACCAGCGACCTAAAGCTTATACAATATTCCTTATATTAGTTATACTGCATCATCCATCCTTTTAGTCTGAGATAATGTAAAAGGCATTGTAAACCTATAATTATGATTCATTGTAACATAAAGAATATATTGTATACAATTTGATAACTGTAACTATATCTTTATTTGTTACAATAAATAAATTGTTTGTTCTATATGTATACGTACTCTAAACTTCCGGATTTAGTCGAATTATGGATAATAATATCGCTACTGTAGCATTACCATGAGTTGGCATAGAAACGCCACTATAGAAATGGTAAATAGAAAACTATTGTCATTTTGCTAGTGAATAACATAACTACTATCGTTACGGTATTTCTTGACAACGTCTGTCAAATTAATGACTCATGGGACCGAATTTGTATGGCAATAGATCATAATGACATTCGCTAGCGATTTGATTTCGATAGGTTTTTTACGTATCGAGTTACGTCACTACGGATTTTAGTTCTACGAGTAACCACCAGAGGCGCTGTACAATTTTTCATACATTTATTTTACGCAGTCGCTAGCAAGTAATACTTTTGTAAACTCATGGTAGTCCTACTGTTTCTGGAATTTATATGATTAAAGTACCTTTTTTCTGTTGTCGAGGGGGAAACCTTCAAAAGGTACCCGGTGCCGTGGGAGCGACGCAGGGTTATGTGGGATTATTACCGCACTAAAACCCCCCGGTGGCCATCCTCGGCGCTGCGTAGAGGGATCTCCAAAGGAACCCAACCGGATTCCTCTTAGCGAGTTGCCCCGTCGCGCTCCGCCCAGGTGAGCTTGGCGCTCGCCACATCGTCTGGTGCGTACGGCGGTTATGCGACCACACATACCGTCGTCCTTCTCGGGACCGCTGGCCGGGCGGTTCGAGCTCCCACTCTTGCCACCCGCGACCCCAGAAGCCCCCTTTTAGTCGCCTCTTACAACAAGCAGAGGATACCGTAGCCCTATTCTGGTCCCGTAACTACAGGGACAATGATTAAAGTACCTACGAACTATACTATGTTAAAGATAGAACGTATCATAGACTTCATATGGTTTATTTATATTTATACCAAACGGTAAGACAGACGGGCAAGTGAAGTGTAGTCACAGTAACCTATGGACATTTGCACCACCAGATGTTGCTACTGGTATGGCAACCTACTGAACAAATGAGTAAAATTCTGGTATTCATATGCTTTCCCGTTACTTAAAGAGGAAGGTGATGGGGAGGGGAAGGAATCGTGAGGTGAGCTTTGGGGAGCTTAATAAAAAAAGAAGATTTGCATATTGTATCGAGGTGTATATCAAATAAAAGGGCTTGATATAGGGATCTCAAGTTATTTTTTTTTAGTTCTACAATATATAGTTTTAAAGTTATTCCAGAAAGATTAAAATGGACCATTCCCCCTCTCCTCCTATTCTCCGCAACTACTTTTGTTTCATTTAAATTTCATTACATTTTGAATTGAAAACCAGAAAATAGTACCTTACCTAAATAATTATGTATAAGAAGTCTATCTTATAAGAAAACGACTCAACAAACTTACACTCAGTTGGTAAACATAAATTCTTCTACATTATTGAACATGTTATTCATTTATAGTGTAAATTTGTACGGAACCATCTCCACGCGAGTGAAATCGCTACCAGTCCTTTTTGTTCGTCACGCTTTATGTGTATTTACTAGTGTTATTTCTTTTTAATGCGGATGAAACCGCGAGGCACAGCTATTTCTAAAATATAAGTAGCCTAAGTTACTCCTTATTACATCAGCTACCTGCTTATAAAAGTCCCGTCAAAATCGGTTCAGCTATTTCAGAGATTAGCCAGAACAAACAGACAGACAAAATTTAAAAAAAATGTTATTTTGGTTTATGTACCGTATTTATATTCATATGCATGTAGTAAAAAGCGTTTATTTCAATATTAAAAACAGACACTCCAATGTTATTTATATGTATAGATAGATGGGTCGTATACAAAAATTAATTAAATAGTAGTTTAAAAACTAAAAACCACGTCAAAATTCACAAGGGTAATCGTAATCCTGACTATCATGATGAGGACAATGGGACAAAATTATCAAAATCGTGTATTGTCATCGGTTCTTGATGAGTACAAAATTTTAGATTAATCGGACCGTTAAAAGTGGGTAAAATCGTGCTCAAAGATTCCGTAACATATATACATACAGATCAAGCTAATAAAAGCGTGGTAAAAAGCCACAGGACTTTACATACACATATAGAAATACATACAATAAATAAACAATTACATAAAAATATTGTCCTTCGGAATCGAGTAAAATTTATTTCTAAAGTTGTTCTATAGTTTATATTGGTGGCTTAACACGTAAAATTGACTTCCCTTACATCGGGTATTCGGTTTGAGAAACCCCTTGGTGGTTAAAAATTAAAATGAAACAAAATTCTTATGCAATATATGTTTATTTTATTTACTAAGTATTTTAGTCTTAATATTATTTGCAGCTATTTTCTTTCTATATTATTAAACTTTTTCCCTGTTGAATACACAGGCCGTTTTAGCCGTAAAACTAACATGATTGAACTCGTTTGATTAACCAAACTTGCAATAATAAACAAATTAAGTTGGCGTCAAAAAAAATGGTGACAGTATTTTACAGTGTAAAGTCAGCGCCAAACTTCTAGTTTGACTAGTAGTCAGAGAGCCAATGCGATCCAAAACAACTCAAGCATATACTCCGTAGCAACAGTAAGGGCACACTATAGTCGTCACAATTTAATAGGCCCATTTTGACACATGCCATCCCTAGGCTCTAAGCATGCTTCTGGGGTCGTGGGTGGCAAGAGTGGGAGCTCGAACCACCCAGCCAACGGCCCCGGGAAGGACGGCGGTATGTGTGGTCGCATACCGTCGTATGCACCAGACGGTGCTGTGAGCGATAAGCTCACCTGGGCGGAGCCCGACGGGGCAATGCGCTAAGAGGACTCCGGTTGCGTTCCTTTGGAGATCCCGGAGTCCTCTACGCAGCGCTGAGGACGGCCACCGGGGGGGTTTTAGTGCGGTAAGAGTCCCACATAACCCTGTGTCGCTCCCAAGGCATCGGGTACCTTTTGAAGGTTTCCCCCTCGTCAACAAAAAAAAAAAAAAAAAAAAAGGCTCTAAGCATGTGACATACATATCGATAACCAAAGAAACCGATTTCTACCCCACATCGTGTTGCATAGACTACTTAATATTTTGTAAACAGAATATTTACTTAATATTGTTCTAAAACATCTAAATATTTAATAAAAAGGAGAAAAGAAAATAAATTCTAGTGTAATTTAAAAAAATAATCATCTTCAGAAGATTAAATAAAGCATCGCTCGTAAACTGTATTTTTTTCGTTTTGTCATTCACGAAACAAAGTCTAGATTATTTTATTGTTGTTATGATGAAAAAGGGATAAATAATTAGTTATTGGTAATTCTAAGTTTCGATTATTTGAAAGTTAATCGATTATGGTTTCTTCGGAACGCTTTGATGCCGCAAGCTGTAGCCGTCACGTGGTTGTAAACTACTACTAAAAAGTGATTTTAAAACATTAATGACATTAGGATGGCATGTGTCAAAATGGACCTATTAAATTGTGACGACTATAACGCAGCTTTGTACCCGTGCGACCCGCGGGCGAGAGCGGGCAGCGGACGGGTGCGGGGGGCTCCCGCGCTGTCTTCGTCCCGCTAATATCTACAATTTGCTGTTGCGGCGCCACTCGCTTTCAATAAGAAGAGACTAGAATTTTGGCGCAAATTCTACATAATACTTATATTATATATAGAATTTGATGAGTGCAAGACCGTTATTTTGATTTTTTTTAGAAGCAGCAATGAGTAGTTTCAGTCTGTCGGGTATAATTGTTACAGGGACTTTCTTGATAAATTCCCAAACACTGCAGCAAAATGTATATCCATGTTCTACATTGTGCCATTCTTCGTTCGCCATCCAATCCGTACGGTCGCATATGTCGTTACAAAAGACGTAACTACGTGCATCTGATGGTGTTAAGTTGGGGACGTTTACTGTAATTATCGCGATGGCTTCTTTTAGGTTCGTTATTTCTACTACCTGAAATATCAAATTATACTTCACATTTACATTATATACAAGTAGGCGATATAACCATAAAAACCGCTGCGTTAAAAAAAATGTATAGTCCAATGAAATGAGGCCTGTTTTTTGATTTAAAATCAAAATATTTTTTTCAAAAAGATCATAGAAGTTGGCATAAGATTCCGTCAAATTTGGGGGAGGTAAATATCAAAAACGAATAAACTGGTTCTCGGACAATTTTACATGGAAAAATGGTTGATAAAAATGTAACAGATAAAGTTGTTAAGAAAGAGTTTGTTTAAGAAAGAGCTGATAAAAATGTAACAAATTATTATAAAGTCTAGTATAAAGATATTTCCTACAACTTTCAAGTTTTACTTTTTACACTATAGACATTTTAAATGACATTCCATTAGCAACAAACAGCTAAAACACCTTACAATATTTGTTTTCTCATTTTAGGAGAAAACATCCTTCAAAATGTATATGACCTTACACTTGACATTTTATTTATTTTAAGAGTACCCATAGATAAATTATCGCAACTGATAATTTATAGTAAGTATTTCTATTTTTTTAGAACCATGGTTACTTTAACGATATCTTACCTTCCAAAAATACATCGGTGCATTAATATGTTTGCCATGACTCTCATAAAGCCAACTATCTCTTTGACTTTTGTGCGGACCAGTATAAACTTGTAATTCATATTTTATGGATTTCGCGAGATCTCGAACTCTTTTTTCTACTTCGTTCCAATTCTAAAATGTAACCGAATTGTCATTTCAATAATCACAAAATAATTCATCATTGTCTTATGACCCTACATAATCATAACTATTACTTACATGAAAGTTACCACAGAAATTCCACTGAGGTAAAACGTTTAAGTTAAAGTAAGTAGATTTCTGTACATCTGGTAACACATCAAGCGGGCTTACTAACTGTCGTCCAACGAAACAACAGCCTTTTCCATCTCTGTAGAATTGCTTGCTACAATTGTACATATCATCGTAATCGTAAGGCATGCCGTTATCATTGAAGGTAGTTTTAGTATCGATTTCAATATTAGATGCATATCGGTTTAACGTGTGCTTGATAAAAATTTGCTTTTCGAGTCTTGTGTTGTAACAAACGTCGTAAATTCCAGTAAATGAACTTGTAGTCTGATATCCTACTTTAATTAAACTGTTACCAGGCTGTGATGAACATTCATTGCCTAACGAAATATCTTCACTTGCTTTTGTCTCGGGTGTCAATTCTGTGGCACATTTTAAGTCTTCGTATGAATAGCGCTCAATCGCGTGCGATATTCCTTGTTTTCTGACAATGAATTTATTTTCTACACAATAAACGCTCTTGGTTACATTATTTGGACACACAAATTCGATAAGTTTACGTGGAGGAATAATCATCACGCCTTTTTCATTTTCAAACTCGGCTAATTTACCGTCAGTTAACGTTATCAGAGGATGATACCTATGTACATCTACATCATTATAGTTTATTTCACAACCTGAAACAAATTAAAATAAATTGATCATATTATAATACAAGGTGGCAGGTGAAATAAGGGTGACATTTCATGAGGGTGTTCAGTTGTTAAAGGAGAATGCCCATTCTTGGTACTGATTTTTCTCATGCGTCAAAATGAAAATAATATTAAAATAATTTTTTTATTTTTTTACATAATTTGACGATCAGAATAGTTTCTTTGAACAGGGGATTCCATTTAAGATAAAATAAGACGAAATGTTGATTATTGTTCTTAAAAATTAAAATGGCGGAATTTTATACTCGGAATTCAATAAGATCTACTAGTGTTTTGACTGATGATTTTTCTCATGCATCAAAATGAAAGTAATATTAAAATTATTTTTTGATTTTTTTACATAGTTTGTCGATCAGAATAGTTTCTTTGAACAAGGGTGTTCCATTTAAGATAAAAGAAGACGAAATGTTGATTGTTGTTCTTAAAAATTAAAATGGCGGTATTTTATACTCGGAATTCATTATTTTAGGTTTTTAGGATTATTTTAGGTTTTTTTACCTACTACCTTTAAAAATAAATGGAATATGTTAGTCGAACTACATTATAGGTACCTACTATCAGTTAAAATCGACCATCAATCTGTAACATTTCGGTAAATAACTTCAGAATCCGGGTGTTGATCTAGAAAATAATTATTGGTGATAGTATTCGGTTAATTATACATCGTCCACAACAAGTTTCAATTTGATGCAACTCTGGACGGCGGTCCATACTTTCATGGGCATTGTCCTTTATCAGCTCTAGTGGTGGTTATTTTTGACAGGTTTATCAATTAAAATACTTCTTGATTAAAATACCTAGCCCGCCTAAAACCTAGATTTAAAAAAAATATTGCGATCATCCAAAACATGTGAAAAATGATAAAAACAATTGCCTCGCTTCATGCTATGCGATTGTCTTTGTGGAGCACATTTTATTCGATTTTTTTTTCTTTCTTTATCAACCCATTACTATCCCACTCCAGTACAGGTCTTCTTTTAGAACGATTAGGCCATTGTCCACCACGCTGGTCAAGGGCATATAGGTAGACTTCACATACCTTTGAGAACTTTTATTTTAAGATCTCTTAGAGGGATGTTTTCCTTCACCGTGACGAGGGATAATTTACAAGTTACTAGTTTATTACTGTTTCTTTGCTTGCCCATTTCCGTTAATTACATACATACAAACATTTGGCTTATTTTCTTTGTTACAATTTGGTACTCAAACCAATATAAAGGTTCTTTCCGTACTTTTGAATTTAATAGGTAATGGTTTCTTGAGTATTTTTTGTGGATACGGCAATATGGCGGATTATAATATTCTTGGTAGATAATGTAGATTTAATTCAGACTTAAGTGCTGCTGTAAGAAAGTTAATAGTACTTTGTCTAATCTGAAGTTACTTACCAGTTTTTTTAATAACATAAGTTCGACTTATAGTACCAAAAGCATTTGTAGCGTCACATCGCTTTTCCCCCAAGTCATTATCATGCATTTTAAAACGATATACCTGAACAGTGTCTGGCATTTTAATTTCATTATGCCACCATGTCACCTGAAATGTTATGAAAGTTAGGTATATTTCATTGTGTGCGCAGTACTAAAATCGGCGTCTAATATTCGAATGCCAATCTATTGTGGTCCCAGTATTCTCTTTGGGGACGAATGGGGAAGGGAAGCACATGCGTTTCAAGTACCCGTTTAGTGGACATTTTTTTTTATAATATAGGACTAGCAAACGAGCATGTAGTCCACCTGGTATGTGCTACTGCCACCTGGACGTCTGTAATTAATACCAGATAAGATTACGTCCCTACCTGACGTCAGCCACAGATGCGCCGCATCTACGCGGACTAAGCTGGAATTCCTCGTAAAAGTATGTCTCTCTTACCACACATTTCAAACCAGAACACAGCAGCTTATCACTACTGTTATTCTACTTCTTGATTCTACCACCTATTGATATCACATTATATTAGAAAATATAAATTCAAACACTTTTTATTAAATTTAAAGAATAAAAGTTAAAATACCGTAGGGGTCGGAATTCCCTCTACAACACATTCGAGTGTATATCTTTGTCCGTAGACGAAAGGCACCACTATTATATCGCTTTTCTTCGGATATTTGAAGTTGGGCTTGCGACCGATTACGACCTTCAGGTGAGCGGCCCTGAAACCCAAAGGTGAGCTGACACGACAGCTGTACACACCGGCGTCAGAGTCTTGGGCATTGGGTAAAACGAAGTCAGCATCCCCAATATATGTTCCATTCTGAAAATATTAATTAGATGGAAGTAGTAAACAAGAATCAACCTGAAATCCAACTGATAGTAAGCCACTGCCACCCATGAACATGGTAGATCAATCTCAGATACAGCATACGAGTTTATTTCTGAGGTGTCCCAAACACACATAAGTATGTCTTCTTTACAACACCGCTCAAACCAGAACATAGCAGAGTTTAAAACTGCTGTTATTAGACATAAGTAGGTGTGGTGGTAGTGGCTCCAGAGTCTACCACCTTCCGCCACAAGAGGTTAACGATGTGACCAGTCTTCGTTTACAATCCAACAGTCTAGACGATTTATCCTCCAGGAACCCTCAATTGTGTGAAGACAGACGTCTCCATTTGATATATAAAGGTTGAAGAAATGTTGATGATTCGCCAAGTAAGAATCGGGTTCGCACATGGTAGCTTCCGTACCACCAAATGTTCATAATTTTTTAGGGTTTCGTACTCAAAGAGTAAAAACGGACCCTATTACTAAGACTTCGCCGTCTGTCCGTCTGTCACAGGGCTATATCTCCGGAACCGTAATAGATAGACACATGAAAATTTACAGAGGATGCATAACGGTGGCCGCTATAACAACAAATACTAAAAATAAAATAAAGTTTTATATTAAAGGGGGTCTCCATACATGTAGTACGGAGGCCGACTTTAATATTCAAATTTATTTTATTTTTAGTATTCGTTGTTATTTTTGTAAATATTTCAATTGTCTATCTCTACGTTTCAAGAGGTTGAGCCCTGTGACAGACGAACAGACGGACAGACAGCGAAGTCTAAGTAATAGGGTTCTGTTTTTACCCTTTGTGTAACTAACCTTGTACCAACGAATCGCGTCTGGTTCTATACGAGGTACGTTGCACTTGATATCTTTTGATGTTCCCTCCTCTACGTAAAGCGTATCCACTGGTTCCGTTGCCGTTGGGTATTCTGCCAAATAAAAAGTTATTATCATCATCATCATATTATCATAATTTTAAGATAGCAGACGAGTCCACCTGATCGTAAGTGGCTACTGTCGCCCATAGACATTTGTAATTAACCCAATCAATTTTCACCATATAACTAAACCTTTTGAATTTGTTTCATTCAAACCCAGTTAAAATCATTTTGTATATTAAC
The DNA here is from genome assembly GCA_014595695.2 of Epargyreus clarus clarus. Taxonomy (NCBI): domain Eukaryota; kingdom Metazoa; phylum Arthropoda; class Insecta; order Lepidoptera; family Hesperiidae; genus Epargyreus; species Epargyreus clarus. The sequence goes on from JACTTY020000025.1 coordinate 2,282,922, forward strand.
GTGTGTAATTAATAATCAATCTATAATTTCTAGTAGGAATAAATTGTCAATTTCCGATCTTTGGTAGGCACAATATTAGATTTATTGATTGTTATTATCATGAAGGTAAGTACAATAATTTTGTAGTTAACTATATGGTAGTTAGGTGAAGGTGGTAGAAGGAGAAGAAAGAACCCTTTGTGGTTTGACTCCGGCGGTACCACCGCCACACCTATTTCTGCCTCATAAGAGCAGTGTTAAGCGCAGCTGTCTTCTGATTTGAAGGGTGTGGTAAGGGAGACATACTTTTCCGAGGCGTTTCAGCTTAGTCCTTAAGGGTAGCGGCGCATCTGTGGCCGACCTCAGGTAGGAATATCTATTGCTATCTGGGGTTGATTACAGAGGTCCATGGGCGGCAGTAGCCACTTACCATCAGGTGGACTGCATGCTCGTCTGCTACTCCCATATTATAAAAAAAAAGTTACCTTTGATATCAACTTCATAAGTAATAGACGCCTGGTCAAATCCATTTTCTGCTATACAAGTGTAATACCCCACATTGTTTCTTTGTATTCTATTTAACGTAACTAGCCGGTCTGACCATCTGTAATAAAATAACAAAATAAATACAAAAACTGAAATACATACAACCATAAGGTATTGTCTGCGCCAAACTGCTAGTCCGCTCCGAATATAGAAACGACTCGCGTCGGAATAGCAAATTGCAGATATCAGCGGGATGAAGACAGCGCGGGATCCTCCCCGCTCCCCTGCGCTGCATTACATAGCTGCGTTAGTGGGCCCTTACGTTACGGAGTATATGCGAACTAAAAACCTGCGCGTATCAACTCCAGAGCGGACTAGCAGTTTGGCGCAGAGTTATACAAAATATAAAATCAAAAACGTTTATAAGTAAGAAGTCTTTCACACGACGGTATTATTATTTTCGTATAAATAATTATATAAAATTTATTTAATGTATATAGATTATAGAAAAAAAAATGGCGAAAGAGAGGCAAAGAATAAAAATAATTAAGTAGTTAAATATTTAAAAAAAAATTTAAAAAAGTCAGTTGATATTGCCCTTAATAAGTAGACATTAAGAAGGAGTTTTGCCTGAAGCCTGCCTGATATTGCTCTTGATAAGTATTGATTGCAATTCCTTTTGTGTCCCACTTCTGGGCTCTGATCGTTTTCCTCTACCAATGGGCCCTACTTTGTACGACTAATCCATCGCGCTGCCCCAACAGCAATTGGTAGAGGAAGGATGTAATACTGGCTAATTCCTCTTCGATGTTTACAAATTGCCCATTAGGACTCTGGCAAAATTTAAGGCAACAGGTCTGATAACAACGGAGACTGACGGCTTAGTACAGCAAACACAGAAGCGTTTATAATTGAAGGTGGTAGGACACTTTGTGGTTCGATTCTGGAGGCACCATCGCCACACCTATTTCTGCCGCATAACAGCAGTGTTAAATTTCTGGTTGAAGGGTTTAGTAAGGGAAACATACTTTTCCGAGGCGTTCCGTCTTAGTCCTCAGGGGTAGTGGCGCATCTGTAGCCGATCTCAGGTAGGACTCTAATCCTATCTGGCATTGATTACGGATGTTAATGGCGGCAGCAGACTGCTTCTATATGGTAAAAATAACAACTTACGGTAAATTCGTGGCAGGTAAAAGTGGTCGATAGCTGAAAAATTTCCACGTGATTTTAGGCGTTGGGGATCCGCTGGCGTCACACAAAAGCTCCATATCACTACCAGGCTCTAAATTAAGTCCAAAATATTTAGGAGGCACTATTTTTACTGGTCCTAGAAAATAATAAATAAAATAATAATGTTAAACGCAAAACCAGGGATTCTATTGTGTTAACGTTTAACAGCAGACTACAAAGGGCTGAAGGATGGGGAGAATCCATCCATCTATTCATCGTAATCATCATCCATTGATAGAAACCAATCCCGTATTATGTAAATAAAGATAATATAATACTTAAAATTCTTCAACTTCTTTAGGAATAAAGTACAATGTAGAGGATTTTTTACAGTAACACCAAATAGAGAAGACTCAATTCTTTCTCTTATAGAAATCTAAACCTTGAGGCATGTAGGTTTCCATACGATTTTCTTCCCTGTACGAGCTCATTACTTACACCCAAGTACTTCATAAGACTTGTATGCGCATACCTCGGATATACAAAGTGAGAGGTCGAAATCCATACTATTAAGAGATCACTGAGAAATTTCAAGGACAATTTGTTCTAGATTCCTCTTAGCATCCAAGTATCAAAATAATACGTTTTCTTCATTAAGGAGCTCTTTTTTGTCAGTACCCTATCAACCTTATCAGTGACGTCATCATGACCATAATCCATGTAACCATAATATAATTATTTATTTACCATAAACGTTAAGTGTGGTCGTATTGGAAGCTTCGCCGATGTCATTCCTTGCTTCACACGTGAAATTTCCCTTGTCTTCCAAACTAGCCATAAACCTAAAATAAATACAATTTATTACAGTATGTAACACTACACTTCTACAATACACTTCGACGATCCGCGTGGCGGAGCGGTCACCATACCGGTCTGACACGCAGGATCCCGGATTCTATCCCCGGCCAGACAGAGATATCTAAATGATGAATTTAGCTCTTTGTTTCTGGGTCTGGGTGTTTGTGTATTTGTAGACACACCATATTTGTTGTATGGACACACCATAGCACACACGATACAGGGAATCCTAGTGTGGGGCTGTGAGTGTAGAACGCGTTAAGCGTTATTTCTTTATCATTACGTTTAAAAAAATAGCTTTTCATTCGTCGTTAATCCATTACTATCCTATCCTATCCTATCCTATTATTGGGCACTGGTCTTCTCTCGAAGTGAGAGTGGTTTAGGCCATAATCCAGGTGGAAATTGGTGGAATTAACATACTTATGAAAACCTTTTTAAAGGACTTTTAGAAGAGTATTTTCTCACGAAGTTTACTGATTAAAAAAATATATTACTACACGTGACGAATACGTAAACAACTTTGTAGAACCAGAGATACGTGTCTTGGTTTTGAACTCCAAGGTTCACCCGAATCGAGTTATGAGTGACTGAATTTAGGGGAATTTACAATCACTGGGACTACACTGATTTATATTAATTTAATTAACATAATACTGTCTTGTATTTTAGAAAATACCAATAATGTCATGTCGCGCTTTTAGACATAGGATTCCACACAATGGAAACAATTGTGAGTGTGTGCGTGATTGAACCGTTAAAGTGATAATTAAGTTCCAATAAGTAAAATCAAAGATGTGAGATACGGTAAATTAAGTCAACTTCGCTAGTAGTATTACAGTAGCAACGTACCTTAAAGTATTGTCTCTAAAAATATTGTATTTTTTATTAGTTACAATCTGTAAACCATCTTTCATCCACCTCACTTCTGGTAGCGGGTTTCCAGTTACTTTACATTCTAGTGTTACTTGATCACTAATCTTTACTGGATCACATTGATTTGTAACAACAACAGTTGGTGGACCTGCAAAACAAGCAATTTTAAAAACCGGATTTGAATACAATGTTGCAGTTCAAATTTACAGCTAAAAATACTACGTTATATCATAAATTAAATATGTCTAATCCTTCAAGACGTCCTTAAAGAAGAAACCTAAAAATATTTAAGGAAAAGTAAATAATATCGTAGTTAAGTTTAATTATTTGATAAGGTTGAAGTAGCAAATGACTATGCAGTCAATTTAATGGGCAACGCTGCCGTTCAATGACATTTGTGACCAATTCCATATAGAACAAGGAACCTGAAGCTGATGTTGCCAGGTTCCAGATCACAGATGCGTTGCCACTAGGTATAAGATGTTGATGTCTTCTTATGTAAGTCAGCCAGCATTCAGGCACACCTAAACTTAAGGAGTACTTCATGCTATAGTTGCAGTGGTGGTACCTGTCCAAACTGTACGGGTTCTTTTTTACTTTTTTTTGTTTAAGAGGAGGAAACCTTCAAAAAGTGCCCGACGGCGTGGCAGCGACGCCAGGTTACAGGGATTTTTACCGCACAAAAACCCCTCGTTGGCCGTCCTCAGCGCTTGGTGGAGAACTCCGGGATCTCCGATGGAACACAACCGGAGTCCTCCGAGCGCGATGTCCCTATCGGGCTCTGCCCTGGGGGGAGCGGTTTACGCTTCTCCCGCACACCTGGTGTTTACGACGGTATGCGGCCACACACACCGTCGTCCTTCCCGGGGTTGCTCGCTGGACGGTTCCAGCTCCTACTCTTGCCGCCCGCAACCCCAGAAGCCCCCTTTAAGTCGCCTCTTACGACAGGCAGGGGATACCGTAGCCCTATTCTAGTCCCGGAACTACAGGAAAAAAACTGTACTGGTCCTACCACATAAATCTGTAGTGCTTATACTCACTTTGTACAATAATTTCTATTTTATGAGAGTCTTCACCAACTGTATTTACTGCTTTACATTTATAAAATCCAGCATTGTCCGGATTAACTGGATCTATAACATACTTCTCATATGTTGTCGGTAGACTTACAAATTCACTTGCATGAGTTCTCTTGAATTCCCAGGAGATTGTTGGTTTTGGGAAGCCTTTTTTGACTCTACGAATTAAGAATTATGAATTGTGAACTTTCTTCCCTTCTTTTTTCTTATACGTATAAGGCAACCGAATAATAAAGTTAAACGACTGTCACGGATTGAAAACTACCAGAATTGACGATTTTAGGCTTTCTTTTATAATATAGGACTATCAAATATGTAGACCACCTGATGTTAAGTGTCTACTGTCATCCATGGACATTTGAAATTAACCCCAAATAAGATTAGTTTTATTTGAAGTCTGACACAGATGCTTTACTACCCCGGAGGACTAATTAGAATGCCTCAGAAAATTAACGCAACAGCCTGTACTACTATTACTATTATTAGGAAGAAATGAAATAGATGCGGCAGTGGAGCTGTCGGAGTCGAACCACATAGGGTTCTACAAGCTTTGAAACGTGCCCCTAGAAACCCATGACCCATAGCCCAGAAGCGCGCTTGTAATTTAATTTAATTTACTTACCGGTCTTTACTATAAGATTCTTAGTTTAGTAGAAAGGCTAAGATGCATAAAAGTCGTGGAACTATGCGCTTTTCAAAGAAAATATAAATTGTAGGTATAATATAAAACAACGGTTCCTACGTAAATGAAGACATGTCAAAAATTGCTCATTGTTCATACACTGTTGCGTATAAGAATTTTCTTTAAATATGAGGTATATTACTAGATTTACCATTCGTATAAAAGAACAAGTATAAAAATTGTAGGAAATAGGTGTTTTACATGCGGATATCTATAAAGGTAACGTTTTGTACGATATTTTAAGAAGCGCGCCACTTGGCGTGAACGCGGTCATGTCTAACGAACGTATCGATGCTTGTTTGAGTAGTAGAATAAATATTGTGATAAAGTTGAGTTGTGTGATTTTAAGATACAAGCAGTGTTGCCAGGTCAGATTAATAATATTACAGTGCACTGATAAAAAATACAGTAGATCGGCAAGAAAATATAGTGAATCTTATAGTCAAATACAGCCAAATACACTGTTAAATTGTAATACAGTAAATGCAGTAAAATAAAGTAAAATTACAGTAAATCTATTGTAATTACAATGCATGCTGGCAACACTGGATACATGTATTCAAACATTACAAGTTTACTGTAAAACATTAAGAACAGTAGATCAATGTTATTGGTGCATAAAATCTTATCAATAATGTTATGTACATGTTTCCTACGTCAGATTTGTGTGACATTAATTATCCTGTTAATATAGAAACGGTCATCTGTCAGATTTTTCCGGAAATTATATAAAAAAACCAATATTTATAAATATCAGTACAAAGCTAGAACAACATTATAAAAATATCCTTAGAATTTTACAAAGAATTTTCTAGAGCGATTTGAACATTAATTATGCTCTTCTGTAAACCTCCGTTTTTGACATGTCGTTTATACGTAGGGACCGTCGAAAGGTACCTGCACGATAATTCAGTCTTCGATCCCTCTAGCACTGCTTTACTGGACTGTGTTTTATAAATTTTGGGTGGAACTGAAATATATTATAATATCCATGAGTATATGTACCATAAAAAGTAATAGCCAATCTTATTATTTTTTAATTATTTATCTTAATCCCAGTGGCAGGTATAATATTTACGTACCAGGCGTAAAAAAGTTAACAAGTCAATAAATAATAGTTTAAAAAAATAAAACACGCTTTTATTGCTAATCGAACTAAAAACTAGAAAATATTTTTAATGACAAAGTGTTTTAGAGTAAAGAGTAAAGAGTTTAAATTCAGAGTAGATTTTTTAAGTTTTTTAAACTATTATTTATTTTTCATTTTTTAATCTGTGACAAACTCAAAAGTTGGGGAATTAATTAATCTAATAAAGATAATGGGAAACTGTTATCAAACTATTGCATTGTCATCGGTCCTTGATACGTGTGCAAAGTTTCAAATTAATCAGTGTGGAGTCGTGGAAGTTGGTGAAAATTATGCTCAAACATTCCGTTACATACATACATAGATACAAACCAAGCTAATAAAAGCGTGTTAAAAGTGCACACTTTTCATTCTCTTTGGTATGACTTATTGAAAAATTTACAAGTTGACTGGTTTCGTTAACTTATACTTATTTACACTTAAAATGAAACAATTCGACTGCTTATTATGATTAAAAGTATAAACCTATTATATAGTATAGTATAGTATAGTATAGTATAGTATAGTATAGTATAGTAAAAATACTTGTATATGTAGTCGACTTATCAACATATTCATGCCTGGTGTCCGTTTATTTCAGAGGAATAATTCTTCTGAGAATATTAGATGAACTATTTAAAATCGTTTTAACTATTACCTACCAAATGGATTGGAAGTTTTAATTTCCATGGAAGAAGTTCCTACGCCAATTCCATTATTTGCTTTACATATATAAGTGGTGTTTTTCTTAACGTGGTCCACGTCAAGAACGCTTATGTAGTCATATGGTAACTCTATTGTTGACGCCTGTAAATATAATTAGAAATGTTATATGAGACTAGCTGACCCGGCAAACGTTGTGTTGCCATATAAATAAAACAATGTTAAGGGTGAACGACCCTTATTACTTAGGGTATGAAAAATAGATAGTAGCCGATTCTCAGACCTACTGAATATGCATATTTTTTTTTGGATTCCGTACCCAAAGGTTACGTAATCCAAAAAGTATCCAAATTCAACTCATGGCAAAATCTATACATATAAATAAAATTGGCGTGTCTGTTTTTAATATTGAAATAACCGCATTTTACTACATGCATATGAATGTACATATACTTTAATGACATTTTTCACAATTTTTGTCTGTCTGGCTGTTTGTTCTGGCTAATCTCTGAAATGGCTGAACCGATTTTGACGGGACTTTTATTGGCAGGTATCTGATGTAATAAGGAGTAACTTAGGCTACTTATATCTTAGAACTAGCTGTGCCCCGCGGTTTCACCCGCGTTATTTCTTTTTAACGCGGCTGAAACCGCGGGGCACTGCTAGTAGGAAATATAAAATTAAAAAAATAATATTGTTTTATTGATTAAAGTACAATCATATACAAAACAAGGCGCAAGGGCCCCTGTACTGGGTTAGTAGCCCGTATTACTGGGTGCCCCGCTCATCACCAGGACAAAAATTTAATCAAATATAAACATGTTTTAAGAATTATGACTACTTAAATTAAAATATTAAAAGTACTTACACTTGAAGGTAATACTACACCATCAGCGTCCTCCCATACAATGCTTGGTTGCGGGAAAGCGTTTACTAAACATTCTAATTGTAATGGATAGTCGTATTTAATAAATACTGATGGGCCATCCTTAATTATTGATACGGGATGTCGAGGTGTTACACTTCCTGAAATATATTTTTTTAGTCATAAGTATTTTTATTTTGCAACATTTGACAACGAACAACTCGCCGAACAATGACGAGTATGTAAACATGAATATTATATACTTACAATACATCTACGTAAGTACAGTCACGAGCATAAATATATGACTATGGGCAGATTAGCAAAAATATCTGACCCAAGAACGAGTTTAGTAATATCTGCCTGCACGAACGCAGCAAAAATATTTGACATTAACAGGCAGCAAAAATATGTGATGATAATGTTCATCAAATAAATATGTGACCACTTTACGAAGCAAAAATATGTGACCACATTATTCGAAAATAATATGTGATATAATTTATAAATATATGTTTATTGACCTACCGGTAAAAATGGCCGATGTATTTTGCCGGATGAAAGAATAAAAATATAGAAAAATAAAACACGTTATAAATAAGTTTTCCCTATTTTTTATTTTGTAAACAAAAACATATTTATTTTTACAGGGTGAATTTTTTAACAAGTTTAGTTTTGAAGTGACTGTACATAATAATCTTTGATTCACGCTAAAAGTAGCCCGAAGTGCCGAATACACTCGACTAAACATTTACACATTCGTTGTCGCGCCTATACGTTTGTGTTCGGCGAGTATCTAAATGGAATCAGTTTTATATTTTCGCGGTTACGGATAAATTTAGATACAAACTTATAACCAGAAAGATTTTGTAAAATAGTCAACTCAATCTATGGACTGCTTTTTGAGCTTTGCGGAAAAATACACGGAAGCCATTTTTTTCATGCAAAGAAAAAGCTTGTGAATATGTCGATTTTAAAGAAAATTTGACTACACTTCCACAGAGTATCAAAACTTGACAGAGTACTTACTTATAGTGTATTACTTTTCATCTCTGTTATTCTTTCATACTAATGAATGGATGGTAAATGGCCATTGCCGCCATAACCAACTGTAATCAACCCAAATATATAAAAAACCTCATAGTAAGGCCGCTGCTGTGTCCTGGTTTGAAGGGTGTGGTAAGGGAGACATTTTTCCGAGGCCTTCCAGCTTAGTCCTCAGGGATAGCGGCGCATCTGTGGCCGACTTTAGGTAGAAATATCTAATCCTATCTGGGATTGATTACAGATGTCCATGGGCGACGGTCGCCACTTACTTAGGTGGACTGCACGCTCGTCTGCTTCTCCTATATTATGTAAAAAATACCTGGCATTGTTGCTGGTTCCACTGGCGTACGTCCAACTCGATTTATCTTTCCACCAGTTTTCTGATTAACAGCTATAATCTGCAAATTCAAGAATATTATGTCAACAATATTATGAGTTATGACATGACATGTTTTCAAACTTATGTCGTCTACTGCTACTCTTACAACCATTATTCTCTAGCATCTCATAAAATGTCATTAAAAAGTTTCAATGTCCTCTCATTATTTTTGGGTTATCTGTCTTCAGTAGCGTCCAGCGCCCATAAAAGAGGAATTATCGCCAACTTTGAGAAACATTGATTTACAACGTTTAATCTTAAACTAGTGTAACTTCTAACATGCATTTCGATTGTATAGACCGCGCTAAACTTCTAGTCCGCTCTGAAATTGTTGCGCGCTGGTTTAGTTAGCATATACTACCGTAACGTAAGGGCACACTAACGCAGCTATGTACCCGCGGGCGAGAGCGGGCAGCGGCCGGGTGCCGGGGGGATCCCGCGCTGTCTTCATCCCGCTAATATCTACAGTTTGCTATTGCGACGCGACTCGTTTCTATATTCGGAGCGGACTAGCAGTTTGGCGCGGACTATAATTAGATATATAGACAATTTTATACTGACCTTTACTTTGAACAAATGTGTCGGGGGATCGAACGGCGCCGTTACGTAAAAGTTGTCCTTATGATTTATCGTTTCAGCAGTTATATTCTTCAGTACATTGTCATCAAGATCGAGAATCTGAATCGTTTCCAATCGAACATCATCATCGCCTTTTACCTTGAGTTTGATTGCAAGACGTGATTTTTCACCTGAAATGAAAAAGTGAGTCATTTTTTACGGTTAAAACGCATACATACGATATTTGTATCGTGATAAGAGATTGCAATCGTAAGCTTAACACGTAATGCGGTTTATCGCTCGCCCATCGAAACTGAATAAAATCCAACGCGGTTAAACGCAATACGTGCGCCACCATACTAATACTATGGGACAAAAAAACGCGCCTTAGGTAAGCGTACACACTACTGTTAAACGCAAGCGGAATAGAAATCGCTGAAAACGCAAATACGCATACGAACACCCACTGCGGTTGGCTTTTGGCTTAATTTTATTTTATGAAAATTAGAGGAGAAGAGAGCAAATCAATTGTATCCCAAAAAGCTTTAAACTAATCCAATCTGAAAAGTCCTGTATGATACACAATATGATTGATCAGGTTAGGTTGGAACATAAAACTAAGCGAGCAGAGCGCAGTAGCGCCCTGCGAGCGGATGTGTCCAAATCATGTAAATTCAGTGCGCATTTAAAATATAAATAAGCGATCATAGATAATAGTAATAAAACATGTCTTTTTATTAATCTACCCATTTACTACATCTTGTACAGAAACTACGCTGAAAGCACCTCGAAATTTACCATCTTTCTGATGTAAGTCCTAAGATTTATCAAGTAAATGGAGTAAAAATCCAAAATAAACGATGATCTCAGATCGTTTCGCGATTTTACCCCTGTGAGTTAGATGCTACAGAACCCTAAAAAGGGTTTTAATTTACCTGATACTGGTCTCGTTCTTGTTGTATCTAGTGATGTCGGTTTCAATACACTAAAGCCATGCTCAAAATCTATGCTTATGGACGATTTTATGGTAGCTACTCCTTCGTCATCACTGGTGGCCATAAATTTGTAAATAATGCCTGGGTTTGGATCTGCTAAGTTGACGACCTAGAAAGAAGAAAAGTAGAATTGAATATTAGAAATCTTCACTGAATAACAAAGCATTATGCCCTTTTTATGTGCTTTAATCGACTTGGTAATGCTTTTCAAGCTTATGTATGGATTTATGTCTCATTCCTCGGCCCAAACAGCTTCACAGTATTTTTTTCATATGACATGTTCTCGGTTTCGCCTAAATTGTGGGGGTAACATAATTATACTATATATTTAACTGATATTTTTGTCTTATATTGCATTAACTCAAATATCATTGCACCTTGCAATGAAAATTAAAGAACTTATTTCCTTAGGGTCTTCCAACCGCATATGCTCAGCAACGTTATAATCTTGACATGATTTCTAAGCGTATTTTATAGATTACATCCTTCGCTGTATTGACGTTCGCCGCAAACTCCTAACCTCCACAAACATTACTACTGGTGTTTGCAAGTATACACAAATCAAATCACATCTTTTACCCATAAATATGAATTTGTGACGATTTGTGAAGAGCGCGGACAAGGCTTGTCAGAAAATTATACTACTCTTAACTTACGCCGAACTTACCTTGGAATTTTTAGTGTTAACTACATCCGTAGTTGGTACCTTAGCCCCACTGGGGTCAGTAACCTCCAAATCGACCTTGGAATCCCTTTTAGTAGAGGCTGCAATAGTAACATTCTTCATGTCTTCGTCTACTGTAAACTAAGAATTATACATGTTAGATCCAGAATGTATATGTATATGTAATATTTGTTTTATTAATATGGATTGGCTGAAATGAATTTTGACGACCCACGTGGTGAGGTTGTCACCACACCGATCTGGCGCTCAAAGGGTTCCGGGTTCGATGCAATCCGGCCGGAGATAGATATGTTTTTATAATACAGGAGTAGCAGGCTTGCATACAGTCCACCTGATGGTAAGTGGCTACTGCCGCCCATGGACATCTGTAATCAACCCCAGATTCTTTTTTTTCTGGTTTGTGTATTACGAGTAATCCAATGCCCACGGTACCCACGTACCGTGGGCATTGGATTCGCAGAGAAAGAGAAGTCAAGTGAGTGAAGAAAGCGACAATTCTATAAAAAAAAAAAGATTTATACATACATTAAATACATTCTGTCCCCGCCTTAGCGGCTTGGTAGCCAATATTGTTTTTGGACTTTCAATAGAACTCATTATGTAGTTTATTATCTGAAAAAAGACGAAACATATTTGTTACATCAACGGAAGCGTAACTTATGCTATAGTGTATTTCTATTTCTCAAATACACATAGGTGACTTACATCTCTTGTACCTGTAGTTCAGGGACTAGAATAGGGCTACGGTACCCCTGCCTGTCGTAAGAGGCGAAGGCTAAAAGGGGTTTCCGGGGTTGCGGCAGTATGAGAGCTCGAACCGTCCAGTAAGCGACCCCGGAAGGACGGCGGTATGTGTGGTCGCATACCGTTGTGAACACAAGATGATGTGGGAGGAGCGAATACTGTTCCCCCAGGGCAAAGCCCGATCGGGGCATTGCGCTAGGAGGACTCTGGTTGTGTTCTGTCGGAGATCCTGGAGTTCTCCAACAAGAGTTGAGGACGGCCACTGGGGGGTTTTAGTGCGGTAAAAATCCTATATAACCCGGCGTCGCTCCCACGTCGTCGGGTACCTTTTGAAGGTTTCCCCCTCGTAAAGAAAACAATAAAAAAGGTAACTTACATCTCTGATATTATGTTTTAGTAAATGAAATACTTCTCCAGATGTCGCCCTGGCTAATGTGTCATAGACAACATAATCTGGCGATGAAGCGTAGTTGCACACTCCCGTCAAAAGGAAATTCACCTGTAATAATAATACAACAAATGTATAAAATTAATATCTAAATATACTATACAGTTCATATTGGAGCAATGAGGTGAGATTTAAAGGTGGTGGTTTGAAGGTGAAGGTAGAAGCCCTTATGTGTTCCGGAGGCATGACCGCTACACACTTTCAGCCTAATAATAGGAGTATTAAGCGCTGCTGTGTTCTACTTTGAAGGGCGTGGTAACGGAGACATACTTAACCGAGCAGTTCCATCTTGGTGTTTGGGGTAGCAACGCAATTGTAGTCAGTTTAATGTAGGAGTCTAATCTTATCTGGGGTCCAGATGTCCATCAAAGAGAAAAAAGTCTCTTACTTGGTTCACATTCTACGACATCCACGTTATGAACTCCTCCAGCTCATTATAATGGCAATCAGCTCATCAAAATCGCAGGGAAAAGGCGAGTTGGGAGAAGAAAAACATCTTGGCTGCGAAACTTTCGAGAGTGGACCGAGATAATAAGCACAGCTGAACTATTTCGCCTCTCAAAAAACCGTGAGGGATTTAGGAAGCTGATAGCCGACCTTCACTAGTTGGAGAGGCACCGCATGAAGAAGACAGATGTCCATGGGAAGCAGTAGTCATTGACCAATCTGTGTAGAATATAATATAACTACGAAGTAAGAAGTGAGAATACCTGAATAGATTTTTTCTGGGCCATAGCTTTAACTTCTTCCATCATTTGGTAGTCTCTAGCGGATGCGTCGGTGAATGCGTATACGTAAGAATTGGGTTTACTCTGTTCTATGGCGAGTTTAACTCCATCCATTCATAGCAAGTTCCGGGCAGTCTCCCCCGTTATGAACATATATTTCTCTCAGTCTCGTTAAAAAAATGTATGGATCCATAGTTATCGCTCTTAATTTGATTGACGCTAAAACTACAAAAAAGATGTTTATTTTTAGAATATCAGGATATATTATAGTAAAAGAAATCAGTTAAAAGGTAATACGAGTATATCAAATAGAGTAGGTCAATGAATAGTTTCACCACCACTCCTGTTTTAGTGTGAAGGACATAGATTAGTAAAGATTACTTACTCCTAACAAGAAATTGTAACCAGTTCTAAGAATTGAAATAGCTGTGTAAAAAAGTTTTGCCACGTCTTCGTGCTAAAATATCCCTAAAAATTTGAAATACTTACTTATTTATTATGTAAATTACGCAGTATTAGTTATTTCGTGATTTTTCTCTAGATTTTTTTTATTGTCATGAATTCAAAAAAATAACTGACAAATCACCCTTTTGTGGCTTTTTCTTTAATAATCTATGGTGAAGGAGTGTTTCTTTTGTTTCGGTGTGGATGCCAACTAACTTACTGAGGCGACTGTCTCATTGTTCGGTAGTGGCAACACAAGAAACCTTCAAAAGGTACCCGAGGACGTGGGAGCGACGCCGGGTTATATAGGATTTTTACCGCACTAAAACCCCCCCGGTAGCCGTCCTCAGCGCTTGGTGGAGAACTTTTGGATCTCCGATGGAACACAACCGGAGTCCTCCGAGCGCGATGCCCCTATTAGGCTCTGCCCTGGGGGGAGCGGTTTACGCTGGTGTTTACGACGGTATGCGGTCACACACACCCGCCGTCCTTCCTGGGGTTGCTTGCTGGACGGTTGCAGCTCCCACTCTTGCCGCCCGCAACCCCGGAAGCCCCCGTTTTAGTCGCCTTTTATGACAGGCACGGGATACCGTAGCCCTATTCTAGTCCCGGGACTACAGGGACAAGTGGCAACACAACTGTGATAATCTTCAGGTTCTCCTGTTCTATATGGAGTCGGTTACAAATGTCCATGGGTGGCAGTAACAACTTGTCAGATTATTTTCATGCATGCATTAATAAACGAATGCTTAATAATGTAATATAAAAATAATGACAGGAGACTTCCTGATCAGACCTTAAGTCAGGTGTCAGGTAGTTTTAATGCATGCATAAAATTAATAATTTAATTGTAGTTGTATTAATAAAGTAATATAAAAATAGTGACAGGAGACTTCCTGATCAGACCTTAAGTCAGATGTCAGGTAGTTTTCATGCATGCATAAAATTAATAATGTAATTGTAGTTGTATTAATAAAGTAATATAAAAATAGTGACAGGAGACTTCCTGATCAGACCTTAAGTCAGGTGTCAGGTGGTTTTCATGCATGCATAAAATTAATAATGTAATTGTAGTTGTATTAATAAAGTAATATAGTGACAGGAGACTTCCTGATCAGATCTTAAGTCAGGTGTCAGGTGGTTTTCATGCATGCATAAAATTAATAATGTAATTGTAGTTGTATTAATAATGTAATATAAAAATAGTGATAGGAGACTTCCTGATCAGATCTTAAGTCAGGTGTCAGGTGGTTTTCATGCATGCATAAAATTAATAATGTAATTGTAGTTGTATTAATAAAGTAATATAAAAATAGTGACAGGAGACTTCCTGATCAGACCTTAAGTCAGGTGTCAGGTGGTTTTCATGCATGCATAAAATTAATAATGTAATTGTAATTGTATTAATAAAGTAATATAAAAAATAGTGACAGGAGACTTCCTGGTCAGACCACAGAAACCTCTGTGGTACATGATCCAAGTATTTTATAGCTATGTAGAAGTACATAGAGTGGTTCATGCAAGAACCAAAGTCTACTTTAAATTAAACTATGCCTTATGATAGTGCAGTTAAGCTACAAAGCGATATAAACTACTTCATACAACAATGTTCATAAAGATAACTTTTTTTATACAATATAGGAGTAGCAGACGAGCATACAGTCCACCTGATAGTAAGTGGCTACTGCCGCCCATGGACATCTGTAATCATCCCAGATAGGATTAGATATCCCTACCTGAGGTAGGCCAATAACTAATTAATTATAATATTTTTGTTATAAGAAATTATAAATAATACTCACGGTTAGGTGGAGGATAATCGTTAAAAGTTATGAGTATGAAATTTTCTACTTCAGCGGTTGGAGACCTCAAAACAGCATTAAACATAAGCTCAGTTTTTTCTTTAACTTGGTTAATTTCATCACTCATTGAATTAGTATCGTCGATAACAAAAGCCACGTTTATTTTATCTGAATATCCTAAAGCAATCCAGAAAGTAAACAATAATATAACTTCACATATTTTTCGATTCATAGCTTAATATTTGATTAACTAAATTAACTTCGAAATCGCGTGCGATGACTTCGATCGCTGTTTTAAACTGACTGTAATTATAATCATCATATATATACAACGGGTATACCTACTCATATTTCATATAATGTCCAACTGTATAAAAATGAATGAATCATGGTGTCGGTTCGTCAATATAAATGACACTTTATAAAATAAGGTTAAGAACGAAAATTCGATTACGTTTAAAATCATGCTCTGAAAGTTTGAAACAAGAAAATATTTTTTTATACCTAATATCGACGTAGAACGCGAGCATTCATCTGATGATAAGTGCGCACATGGCAATCAACCCTAAATAGGACCAGTACCCTTAGCATACGTTTTCAAAACATCCCACAATTTGACGTTACTTTTATTCAATTCATTATTCTGTTCCGTATGCTTCAGTACACTGAGTAAACGTAACAATAAGTAAATGCTCAAGTGACGATAAACTTTTTGTCTTCCTCACATGTTCGCAAAAAAGAGAGACAAAACATAAAGCGCCATTTTGTCAATTTAGACATTTAATATTACGTTACTCACACTATAGTTCTGATACAATCCGCTAGGGGTGCTTAATGGAAATTGTATGGACAAATGCGTGAATAAATACCAAAACAGTCATATTTCTCAAAACGTAAAAACATGGTAAGGGTGGGTACAGAGTCCTATCGGAGACTAGCCGCAAGTACATTGCTACCCCTGTGAACTAGATTGCGCTGTATATCTTCCTTACCAAACCCTTTAAACCAGAATACACAGCTGTTATTAGGCAGAAATAGGTATGGTAGTAGTGTCATGGAGTCTTTACTATAAAAATAGGAGCAGACGAGCATGCACTCCACCTGAAGGTAAGTGGCTACTGCCACCCATGGACATTTGTAATCAACCCCAGATAGGATTAGATATTCCTACCTGAGGTCGGTCTCAGATGCGCCGCTACCCCTGAGGACTAAGCTGGAACGTCTCGGAAAAGTATGTCTCCCTTACACACCCTTCAAAACGGAACACAGCAGCGCCTAGTACTGCTGTTATTAGGCAGAAATAGGTGTCGCGGTGGTGCCGCCGGAGTCGAACCACAAAGGGCCTTCATGATTATAGATATCCAGGGGCGGCAGTTACTTACATACACGATTGAATCTTCGTTTCTAAATTAAAAAATACGACACGGGCAAAACCCCAGATACGACTAATATCTCTCGTATCTGGGGTCATGTTTTTGGCCCAGAGCACATATGTATATAAGATATAATATATTAAGGTGACATCATGCGTCAGAGTTAAATAAATAATGATTAAAAAATTTAATAATGTTGAATGATCATAATCCAGCATAGAGAATAAGGAATATTAAATAGTCTAGAAAACTTCTGTTTTAAAGCGTCTTTAGCTATAAAAAAGACGTTTTCTAGACTAAACCCTTCAAATTCAAATTTTTCTTTATTTGCTACAACACAGTTATTACACAGATATTGTGTACATACAGTCCAGTGTGTTCTACCTGTATGAGGTTTGCAAAAAATCAACAAAATTATGTAAAACATAAATTAAATTTGTTACTAATTTGTTATAATTCATATAATACCTGTATGGCATTAGTCGATTAATAATAATAATTATATAAGCATCAAGTCAATAACAAGATTAAATAATCACATGTCAATAATAATAATACCAAATAGTTAAATACAATACACGAGGATCTGTAACGTAGGTGCCATGGGCATTTTTTTGTATATAATATAGGAGTAACAGACGAGCGTGTCCACCTGATGGTAAGGGGCTACTGCCGCCCGTGGACATCCCCCCAGATAAGATTAGATATTCCTACCTGAGGTCGGCCACAGATGCGCCACCCCTGAGGACTAAGTTGGAACGCTTTGGAAAAGTATGTCTCCCGTACCACACCCTTCAAACTAGAACACAGCAGCGTTTGACACTATATATAAAGACGAGTACCAAACCCGGAACCTTTGGGCGTCAAATCGGTGTAGTGACGTCTCCATCACCCGCTTGTTTCGACGAACAAAGCTACCGATTATTATAATAAATATAGTTCAAAAAACTAAAAAACACGCTTTTATGATAACATCAACTAAAAAGTAGAAAATAATTTTAAATCTAGGAATCAATTAAGGAACAGTAAATTGTATAATTGTAAAAAAAGCGTGGAGTGCTCCACTTATCAATTTTCGAAAAGCACCCATAAGGCGCTTCTTCGCCTCGAAAATCGTTAATCCTGAAGATATTGATAAGGACAATGGTACAAAATTATTAAAATCGTGTATTGTCGTCGGTTTTTGATAATTCTTCAAAATTTTGAATTAAACTGAACGTTCAAGTGGATAGAAATCGGGCTCAAATATTCCGTTACTGTTACGTACATACATACAAACGTACAACCCAAGCTAATAAAAGCGTGTTAAAAACAAGAAAATCGGTTTAAAAATAAATCTATTTCAAAAATGTTGTCCTCTCACAATTTACACAAAACGATCCACGCCTCTTATTTTAAAATCCATCAGTACCCTTACCATGAGTTTTCAAAACATCCCACAATTTTACGTTACGTTTACTCAATCGATTATTCTGTTCCGTTTGCTTAGTACACTGAGTAAATGTAACAATAAGTAAGTGCTCAAGTCTTTTTGTCTACCTCACATGTTCGCAAAAAAAGAGAGACAAAACATAAAGCCACATTTTGTCAATTTAGACATTTAATGTTACGTTACTGACACTATAGTTCTGATACAATCCGCTAGGGCGCTGATTGGAAATTGTATGGGGAAATACGTAAAGAAATACCAAAACAATCTTATTTGTCAAAACGTAAAAACCCATGGTAAGAGTACAGGTCGTTTGTGCTGTCGTCAAAGAATGAAACATACAAACACAGTTACATACGCTCGAAAGACATTACCTCCGAAGTCGGATAAAAAATTGCATTCACTATAAATATGTACCATTAAATAAAAATTTACGCAGTTAAAGCGGTAACTATTTATTAATCTGTGGTTAAAGCAACTACTTAGGTACTGCTAATTTCACAATGAC
This sequence comes from Epargyreus clarus clarus, assembly GCA_014595695.2. Classification (NCBI taxonomy): domain Eukaryota; kingdom Metazoa; phylum Arthropoda; class Insecta; order Lepidoptera; family Hesperiidae; genus Epargyreus; species Epargyreus clarus. The sequence goes on from JACTTY020000025.1 coordinate 2,301,846, forward strand.
TTGGACTGCAGAATGACTTGGACCATCTTGTCCTGTATTGTGAGAATAATGGTATGCGCTTGAATACAAATAAATGTTACGTTGTGCAGTTTTCTAGGAAAAAATACCCACTTCCCAGATCATATTTCATAAATGGTGCGTTATTAGAGGATACAGACCATATTTGCGATTTCGAAGTGACCCTCGGTAGCAAAATGAGGTTCAACATTCACGTTGATAACATCGTTAGAAAAGGGTTCCAAACGTTAGGTTTTTTATTGCGTAATACCAGAGAGTTCAAAAAACCTAGCACTAAAATTGCCATCTTCTCTGCACTTGTGCGTTCGGGTCTTGAATACTGTAGCGTCGTGTGGAACCCGCACTATGACAAATATATTAAGCGCTTAGGAAAGTGTGAAAAAGAGATTTCTATGCTATATTAACGTTCAGCTGTAAACTAACAACATACTACATACATAACTAACAAAAAACTGACAAGTTATTATGAACGATTGCATCATTTTCATCTTGATTCCCTTTCCTGTCGTAGAGACTACCTGGACATCATGTTTTCGTTTAAACTAATAAATGGTCAAATTGATAGTGAATATCTGTTATCAAGCTATATATAGCTGTACCAAAGAGATTGCCAGACCATTGAAATATTTACAAAAAAGCACGGTCAAACTTAGGGCATCACTCTCCTGTAAATAGAATTTCCAAAAATTACAAAGCTATTCACAATGCGTGTGTTAAAATCGATATTGACTGTAAAACAATAGAGATAGTGCCAGATCAGGAATGCCTCTAACCGTACACCAAGTAGACGTCTTCTTTAACAGTTTAACTTTTTTCTAAAAAAAAAAATTCTGGAAAACACTCAGAACTCGTTTCTATTTTTCAATCAATCTAATGTTATCGGACTATTTATCTGTAATTAACTATCTGTTAATTTATATTTTTAACTGGTTAACGATTTCTAAATTTATGATTCCTTATTATGATGATTTTTTATTAATTATTGTTAATATTATATGATAATTCATTTGTATTTTTTATTATTTAAATATTTTTTTTTTAATTATCAATTCTTTATATCTTTGTATAAGTATATTAATATTAACTAATAACTGTTTGAATTGTCGGCTCACATATTTCTGGACATTTTATTTATATAAAATTGTATAAATTGTAAAATGTAATTTAATTTAATCCTTATTTTGCTTTTTGTTATATTTGTGTTTTTCTTGGTTGCCTTTTAACATTATAATGTAATTAAAATTAAATTGATATAATTTATTTTTAATGTTAATAATATTTCTTTTTTGTATTCAAAATGTATTGTTATTCCTTATAGTGTTGAGAATTGTAGTTTGTGCCCATATTTGAGTTGACACTCACCAAAATTGTATTGTATAGCTACGCCTAATAAAATGTATTAGTGTTTACTTCGTCGGCACAACAATAAATAAATAAAAACTAAAATAACTGACTTAGCGCTGATCGGGATTGCACAACTTTTACAGTTTAAGTAATTTGACTCTTATGATGACATTGATTACAGGAATGTCCAATAACATAGTATAGGTATTAAACGCTATACTAAAACACTCAATGCGCATATAATACAACGATTTCTGGACAAACAGGCATTGTACGAGTAACTTTAAAATAGACCACTAATTATATTACTAATGCACTTCCTGTCGATAAAATTTATTTTGTAATTAAAATTGTAACTGTATGGATAATTGGGGTTTCCAGAAGAACTAATTATAGAGCTCTATTTTTTCCTGTTAGGTACATTACCTTATCAAACTGCAAGTTTGATAAGGTAATGTAGCTTTTGAAAATAAAATAATGCTCAATATAAATGATCAATAATTTTATAAATTATAAAAATAGAAAAAAGTAACAAAAATACCACCGACTTCCATGACACTACAAAGTAAAAAAAAAAATCATATAAATATTGGTTTAGTACATAGTTCTGAACTCGGCGCTTAATATATTTCGTAGGATAACGATGTAAACAGCGTGTCCAATACGAGCGCCGACGAATAGATAACCTCTTTTCCTTTGGAAGTAGTGTATTGTATTGTAAATTGTACAATTGTATGTCTACGTAGGTTCGTTATCGTCGAATATTTATTGTCCTCACTGTTGGGCACGGATCTCAAACAGGAGGGGTGAATGCCACGCTGGCCAAGTGCGAATTAGTATAAACTTCTTATGAAGGAGTTTCTTTTCTTTATTTCGTATTTCGAAAATTAGTTCTGTAATGTATTTCACCACACTACTCCGATAAGGATAGGTGAAAAGGTTAAAGTCGAATGACTCTTGACGTAAGTTTATCAAAATCCAACTATCCAGATATAGTAATAGAATTAGCAATCGAAAACAATATTAGGGAATTCCCCCTGAGTATTACAGTGATATGAATTTGCTGCATGATAGTATACTTATACTAGAAATATATTAATATCAGAGCTCTATATTATAGACAAAATCGTTTACTTCTAATTTGTTGCTACCTCTCCGTGCACCCCGCACGCACCTCAAGTCAGATTCGCCTAAGTACGGATAGCAGCCATCACGTACGACTCAACTTTTTTTTTGTTGATGAGGGGAAAACCTTCAAAAGGTACCTAGCGATACGGGGTTTTGTGGGATACTTACCGCACTAAAACTCCCCCGGTGACCGTCCTCGACGCTGTAATGAGGACTGCGGGAACAAATCAGGCTCCACCCAAGTGAGCATAAAGCTCGCCACACTGTCTGGTGTGCACGACGGTATGTGTGGTCGTATACCGCCGTCCATCCCGGGGTCTCTGGCCGGGCGGCCGGCCGAGCTCCCTCTCTTGTCGTCTTGTAACCCTCGAATCCCCCTTTTAGTCGCCTCTTACGACAGGCAGGGATAACCGTAGCAATCTAACCTCAAACCAATCTCACCAAGTAATAATAGGAGCTATTGAAACGCATATTTGGCCCACCTCAGGTAGGAATCTTATATTTTCTGGCGTTGATTACAGATGTCTATGAGCGGCAGTAGCCACTTAATATTAGGTGAACGCACTGAATGTCCGTTTGCTTTCCTTATGTTAAAAAAAAAACATAAAAATGTATTGCCATAGAACCTTAGGGGTTTTCCATAAAATTGCTTTTTTCTGATTAAATGTGAATTAAAGCTTGTTGGTAATCATTGGACAAGTGTAACCACCGTACCACCAACATTTTCAAATTTTGTTTTATTTTTAGCATTTGTTATTATAATGCCACTGAAACATATATATATTGTGAAAATTTGGATCGTCTACAATTACATATTACGGTTCAATAGACAAAACTAAAAATGTCGAGAAATAGCGGTTTCTTGTATGGCAACCCCTATTTATTTTCAACTTTTTTAATTTAGTATGTGTTGTTATAGCGGCCACCGTTATACAGCTTCTGTCAAATTTCAAGTGTCTATCTATTACCGTTCCAGATATAGAGCCCTGAGACAGACGGCCAGACGGACAGACAGATAGACAGATAGTGAAGTCTTAGTAATAGGGTACGTTTCTACACTTTGGGTACGGATTTACGGAACCCTAAAAATGTATGCTAATTAAAAATGATAGAAAAATAAAACACGGCACGGCAATTTTAGATCGTTTATATTATTTATACTTGTCTTTTTCTTTTTTCTTAACACCTGAGTGTATATAATGTAAATTAGAAATAATTAGTTGTAAATGTTAGTGAAAAAAATTAAAAGTGACACTTAGATAGCAATTAATTGCATAATGCAATAAAAATGTAGATAGAGAACATAAGATAAACTTGAAACTAAAATTAAAACGAAGATAAAAATTTTGTGGTAGATGTTTGTCGACTATTATTATTACTGAAGTAGAGACTATATCGTTAGCCAATCATCATTAAGCTGGTGTATGGGTTAATGCATTTCTAGAAGGGCTGTGGGCCGACTGCTCCTATCAGCATCAAACGGTAGAATTGTGTAATAGGATTTTTGAAATTCTAAGGGAGTGCAGCTGCGTCCCTCTTTTGGTGACACCCTTGGTGGTACTGATCAGGAAACCCTTACGTACAATTGTATTTCCATAACAAAATGCATCTCATTACTCTGCTTTCCTTAAGTTGATAAAAGTATTCTGTTTATTTAAGTTGAGATAATTTAAGTGTGTCACTGTCATTATTATCATCATAATATTGAGTGTGTTCTCAATTATAGGACAAAATTACTTTGGTTTATCTGAAATAACAAAATGTTTATTTAGAATCTTTTCAAGTTAAAGGTGGTAGAACCCTTTGTTATACACTGTTTGAACACCTATTTCTACCTACTAATAGCAGCGTTAGGCGCTGCTGTGTTCCGGTTTGAAGGGTGTCGTAAGGGAGGACAGACTTTTCCGAGGCGTTCCAGCTCAGTCCTCAGGGGTAACGGCGCATCTGTGTACGACCTCATGCAGGAATATCTAATCTTATCTGGGGTTGATTACAGATGTTCAAGGGCAGCAGTAGCCACTTACCATCACGTGGACTGTATGCTTGTCTGCTACTCCTATATTATAAAAAAAAGAAGTGTACATGATTTCAAATTTAATTTCGTTTGTAAAGTTGAAGGTATCAGAGTTCTCTTGCACAGTCTTGAGTTCGAACTCCTTTTGTTAAGTATGAAAGCCTGACTTTGAGTTAAAATAGAATGGTGTAGGGATGGCGATCTGAGATCGATTAATCGAAGAAAAGATAGTTTTGGTCAAAGAGAATCGATGATTTTAATCGATCTCCAGTAATGGATCGATGTAGTGAATCTTTCATCCTAGAAAATCGAAAGTCGATAGTTATAGAAATTTTGTGCTGGCGGATATTCCAGTGCTTGTTTGGTTTGATGACCATTTTTTGTTTTTTTGAGAATCGATTCATTCGGCCTCGATTTTTTGTGAACATTTTGGATCGATTCAAGAATCGACCGTTTTCAGAAAGAATCGCCATCCCTAGAACGGTATCATTGGTGTCAAGGGCAACAATAAGATATACAACTTACGCGTCTACGAAATGTTCTTGTTATGGTACCAAGAGGATTTTCGGCTTCACAGCGCCATGTCCCTGGTTCAATCTCTTTTATTTCTAATTCATATGCCTTAGAACTTTTTGGCAATTTAGTCTCATTATGCCACCACGTTATCTGAAACAAATGTAGGAAAAATGATTATTTGAATAGACTACACAAACAATCTTATTTTTTACTTAATCCTTTTACTTAATCTCTCCTGTATAAACATCAACAACCTGTAAATGAAGTACAGTAATACTTTATGCACAAGCAAAAATATTATTTCAAGGATTTATTATTTTATTTATTTATTTTTCTTTAAGGATTTTCGTAACTGCTTCATCGAAACCATTATGGGATAGATAATTGTTTATGGTCACCCAAAGATTATGAGGTTTTATGAAACCATTCTTTCTCACTTTGCAATGTGCAATGCAAGCAAATGTTGGCCTTGGGTTTGATAAGAGGTGACATTCGTATAGAATACATGTAATCTCGCTTAAACAAACCAGATTCGACATTTTTAGAACTTAACTTAAAAAAGTCAGGCGTCTTATTAACTACATAGTGATTGAACAATTAAAAATCCGAGACATACCTTTGGTGTCGGGTTTCCCGTGACGGAGCAATCCAAAGAATTCTTCAAGCCTCGGATTAAAAACACCTTTTCGCTGTCAATATCGTTCACGAATCTGGGCTTAGTACCAACTACTAAGTTCACGTGATAAGACTCCGAGCCCCAGTCGAAGTCTACGCGGCAACTATATATTCCATTATCTTTTTCGGAAGCATTTCGCAGTATAAACACCTCCCTAAATGGAATAATCTTTGCATTCTGAAATAATTTAACCAATCATGTTTAGTATAACGAAGAAGGTATCAAATTCGGATCGTATTATTTAGTTGAAATTCCGAAATTGGTTATGTTCCATTTTTTTTATAACTATTTCAAGTATCAAAGTTATAACTTTGTAATATTTCTGTTTAACTGCGGCGTTTGTCTTGTAGAAGAAGCAGTCGAGCTGCCGTGCTCTGAAGATCAGTGAAGACATACGAGATATATAACGTGAGTCATTCTGACTTAGCCTTGTCTTCAGAAGTTCTAAAACATCTCCGATCAGATTCAAGTAGGGCTATTGTTTTATTTAGACTTAGCTTCAGAACTTTCTAGCAAAAAATAACATTTAATACGACTAACGACATAAAGAAAATACTAAAATAACCGACCGTGAACCAACGAACGTTTTCAAAGCTTGAGTGTGGCAGTTTGCAATTAATTTCGTTACTGGTTTCCTTTTCTAAATAAAGTGTGTCCTTAGGTTCGTTTGGAATTGGATATTCTGTAATACAAAAAGACTTTTGTAACATAAGTTTTCTTATTTACATACATGATTGAACTGAAAGATAACACGAACTTCGTCCTCGATATATATGTTAAAGCCGAAGTAATAAATCCGGATATTATACATAATATCTAGCCATTATGTGTAATATCTACTCAATTTGGTCAAAATACAAGGTCAATAACAAGGAATTAATCACATTAACCAGTCATTATATAGAAAATCTTCAAAGGCTTGGGTAAAGTAATGAAACAAGTATAGGTAAAGACTATAAGTTTCTTTTAAATTTCCTTAAGCATAATTATATTTTTTGTAATTTTATAATGATTCACGTGTTCAAAAAAGAGACATGTCGAGTTGGTTTATGCCCAGTATCTGTAAACGATGTACGTAAATCAGCTATACAGTGGATTATTAAAAAGATATGCTTAAATAATAAAAATACATGCCTTACTATTACCTCTGATGGCTTATTTATATTTACGCTCGCTTAGTTTTATGTTTTCTATTATGTTCCAACCTAACCAATCCTAACGAATTTCGTATAGGCTTGGTAATTAATTAGGCTAGTAGGAACATAAAAGAAAAAGAAAACTAAGATATCAGGGCGCGGCAGCGCCCAGCGAACAGTACTATTTATTAATCTGTGCTACGAAAGCGTTAATTCAGACCTAAACTATAATATGATTCATAGTTACTGTAATACAACAACCAAGATGACGTTGATACAAAAGAATACATCATTTTTTTAAAATTAATCTTAAGATTTACCGTACTCCGGGCTTATACAACAACATATTTATTACTTCGACTAACTTTAACATGCTAATATATATATACATATATGACAGTCAGATAAAGTGATTAATTTACTGACATTGACATTGTCTGGACAAATTAATTATTATACATAATAACCAGTAATTATGTATATTAGCTAATTGATCACCTTCACTGTAACATATGATCTTCATATGGTATTGCTCGTACTATTTTTGAATACAAACAAGTGAGCCCTTAAATCAAACGACACTTCATATAAGTCGTTTGGGCTGTATGGCGTGTCAAAGAATAAAATGTACCTACATACAGACGCGCTCGATAAACATTTCCCTCCTGTCGCAGTCGGGTAAACACCACATCCAGAGCTCCTAGAATACGATTTCCATACTTACTTGAAACATTCACAGTGAACACTTGAGTGACGCTGGTAATGTTATTCGTTGCTGTGCATGCGTACTTCCCAGTTGAAGACAAATCAGGATATATACGTTTCAATGTATTGTCAGTTTCCTGTTCGTAGGTCTCATAATCTGTAAAAAGTTGCCAACTTGCCACTTACTATTATTTTTTTGTACTATTATTAATGCGGCAAATAAAAGCTCAATGTTAGAAACCATCACAAAGGGAAATGTGTTTCGCCCTATTGTAACTGTTTAAACACGTGAAAACATACAATAAAGAACATATGCATTGCATTGCGTTTGAAAGGATTATCATTATAGGTATACTGTATAGCAAAGATAGAAAACTATACAAGCATACAATATATGAATGTCAAACACGATAAATAATTACCTATTTCCACAGGTATTCCATCTTTCGTCCAAGTAACTGTAGGTTTAGGATATCCTTTCACCTTGCATGGAATTCTTAAGATCATATCATATTCAACGATATTGAATTCCGTTTTGTCCGTATTTTCAATTACAACCGGGTCTAGAAAATGATAAGTTGTAAGGAGTACTCAATAATTAATATAGATTGTAAGGCCAAGATATTCATTTAAAATTGATGTTGAGAAAAGAACAGATTGCCATTAATTGTAGCTACATAATTGAAATAGTTTAAGACTATAATTAATAATTACCGTGAACGTCTACTTTGACACTTTTGGAATCACTTCCTAATTCATTGTTCGCTTCACATGTATAATTGCCAATGTCATTCAAACCAGCTACGAACCTGAAAAAATAAAAAATAAAATCAATAAAAATAATTTCAATTTTAAGAATGTCAATTTTTAATGTCAATTTTAAGAATTAAGATAATATACATAAAGAAGTACCCAATGACACGTAATTTGCTGACCGAATGGGCATGGTATAGGTAATTTGAATGAATTGTATAAAATATAATTACAGACAGTATGTATTCTGACCTGATTGAGTTCTTCTTATAGATGTTATAATTTTCATTTTGACCAATAGCTCTGCCGTCTTTAAACCATTTCACAATCGGAACTGGTTCACCGGTAATTTTGCAAGTAAGTATTACTTCATCACCAGTCTTCGCCAGTTTTGGTTGTTCAAGGATAACAGTTGGTGAATCTGAACATAATTAATTAAACGTAATTGTATTTCTATTAATAGTTAGTATTCCATCACGTAATATTCTAATAGATCGTCTCATTGTAATACACCTGTTACATTATGAACATCTATGGTATTTTGCATAACTCAGGAGTAGTGGACGAGCATGCGTTCAAACTGATAAGTGGGTAACTGACTTCTGTCGCATATGGACATTTGCAATCAACCCCTAACAAGACCAGATTTCCATCTGAGGTCAGCCACAGATGCGCCGCTGCACCTGAGTACTAAGCTGAAATACCTCGAACGTAGACATGTTTCCATACATGATACAAACCAAAACATAGCAGCGCTTAACGTTGTTGTAATTGGGCAGAAAAAGTGTACCTTCGGAGTTGAACCATAAAGGTGCTCTAAAGAGCACACTTCATACCAGGATAGGATATAAATGATACGAGTATACCAGCACGTTACGAAAATATAAGTAATTAAAAATACGTACATTGTACGTTCAGTGTAATTTCATGGGAATCTGTTCCAACCACGTTATTTGCTTGACATTTATAAACACCGGCGTCATTCAATCCAACCGAATCGATGTGGATTTCCTGATCTGTCACGGATGAGCCTTTTAAATATATGAGAGCCACGTCTCTTTAATTCCCAAGTCATGTTTGGTGTCGGTAATAGACCTCTGGTTCTAAGGATCCAACAAAAAATAAATGAAACGTTTAATATGAATTTGAATCAAATCATTGAAATAGTAACAAATGTAGGTACCTGCATGATATGACCGTTTTCGATCCTTTTGTCACCGTAATGCTTTCCTTGTTTTTATCGATTTTCGGATAATCTGCAAAAACACCTTACAGGTATGAAATATGGAGAGATCTCTTTGTTGAATAAACTAGAAAACCGCAACGTCACTACCTCATATTAAAATAAGCTATATGATACATGTTGATTTTTTATGTCATACGTACATAACACGTTTAATTTGATTTCATGGAAATCTCGTCCGGCTATATTGTTTGCTTCACATTTGTAAACGCCGGATGTGTCCAAATCGACACGATCTATATGGATCTCCTGCTTTGTTTCACGCAGTCTTTCATAACGATTTGAGCCTTGTCTCTTGAATTCCCAAGTAATCGTTGGTGAGGGCAATCCATTTACGATTCTAGAAATGGAACATTAATTTAAAATCACATTTTAATTTCATGATTATTGTTCTTAGTGTTTAAATAATATCATACCTGCATGACATAACGGCCGTGGATCCTTCTTTTACCTCAATATTAGATTTAGATTTATCAATTTTGGGGGAATCTGTAAAGGCAAATGTCAAGTTTTCGCATGAAAATTATATTTTATTGTTACAATTGTATAAATTTAAATCAGGAAATAAAATAGTATCTTGTCTAAGCAATACACAGAGATATTTATATTCCAGTAGAATCTCACGTATTTATATACATATTAAATTTATCCACACACAGTAGGTAGTACACCAAACAAATGTTCATAGTACTCGATCTATCGCAATGGAATGGATAATTCTACCAGCCGCTTGGAGAACTACGTCGTCGTCGTCAACTCATTACTGACCCACAGCTGAGGACGGATCAGCTCACAAATTGACAAATATATATGAAAGTTTTCACAATTACCATAAACGACTATTGTAGTGGTTTTTGATTCTCTGCCGTGATTGTTGATTGCCACACAAGTATAACTTCCGCTGTCTTTTAAATCAGCTACAAACCTTTAAACATACAAGAATTTAGATTTCGAGTTAGTTTTATTTACAATATTGTTAAATCACTGTAGGTTGCTGCGCGTAGGTATAGTGTAAAATCCACTTTGACTAGAGAAATTAGAAATACTGAAACAGTAGGTAGTACATGAATTTATATATTGGAAGACTTAGTTGATTGTTTATTCCTGCGTGAAATGATAACGCTCAAGACGTTAACAATAAGCCGTATTGGGAATGAGCTATACACAATTATCTACATTATTTAACAAAATGTGGATTAAGATAACTTCTGACCTCAATGAGTTGCTCTTATCAATGACGTATTTTTCATGTGAAGCAATAGATTTGCCATCTCTGAGCCACTCCACTTTCGGTGCTGGTTCTCCGGAAGTTCTGCAATACAGTATGACTTCATCGCCAGTTTTTGTCATTTTTGGTGCTTGGATAATAACATAAGCCGGTGAATCTGAGAATATTGTGAACAGAACGTAATTAAACTCCTATAGTTATTCTAAGTAAGTATAATGTATGCTGTTTCGCACGCTTCAGTAATGTAGCGTTTATTTTTGAGTAGGTACTTTTGAAAGCTTCCTAATCAATCTGATTCCAATGGATATTAGAAATATAGGAAATTTTAATATAAACAACATAACACTTAATTGAATGAAATCAACTTAGGTCATTTATGGGTTCTTATAGGATCATAGTCAGGCTGGAATGAGCATTTTAGAACAAGTTCACAAAGCTACCAGTACTATGTCTAACATATATATGAATATATACGCACATTGTACGTTCAGTGTAATTTCATGGGAATCTGTTCCAACCACGCTATTTGCTTGACATTTATAAACACCGGCGTCCTTCAATTCAACCGAATCGATGTGGATTTCCTGATCTGTCACGGAGAGCCTTTCAAATATATGAGAGCCACGTCTCTTTAATTCCCAAGTCATGTTTGGTGTCGGTAATAGACTTCTGGTTCTAAGGACCCAAAAAATAAATAAAACAATATTGATACAATATTAATCTTGAATCAACTCATTGAAATAACAAGAAAAGTACCTGCATGATATGACCGTTTTCGATCCTTTTGTCACCGTAACGCTTTCCTTGTTTTTATCGATTTTCGGATAATCTGCAAAAACACCTTACAGGTATGAAATATGGAGAGATCTCTTTGTTGAATAAACTAGAAAACCGCAACGTCACTACCTCATATTAAAATAAGCTATATGATACATGTTGATTTTTTATGTCATACGTACATAACACGTTTAATTTGATTTCATGGAAATCTCGTCCGGCTATATTGTTTGCTTCACATTTGTAAACGCCGGATGTGTCCAAATCGACACGATCTATATGGATCTCCTGCTTTGTTTCACGCAGTCTTTCATAACGACTTGAGCCTGGTCTCTTGAATTCCCAAGTAATCGTTGGTGAGGGCAATCCATTTACGATTCTAGAAATGGAACATTAATTTAAAAATCACATTTTAATTTCATGATTATAGTTCTTAGTATTTAAATAATATCATACCTGCATGACATAACGGCCGTGGATCCTTCTTTTACCTCAATATTAGATTTAGATTTATCAATTTTGGGAGAATCTGTAAAGGCAAATGTCAAGTTTTCGCATGAAAATTATATTTTATCGTTACAATTGTATAAATTTAAATCAGGAAATAAAATAGTATCTTGTCTAAGCAATACACAGAGATATTTATATTCCAGTAGAATCTCACGTATTTATATACATATTAAATTTATCCACACACAGTAGGTACACCAAACAAATGTTCATAGGTACTCGATCTATCGCAATGCAATGGATAATTCTACCAGCCGCTTGGAGAACTACGTCGTCGTCGTCAACTCATTACTGACCCACAGCTGAGGACGGATCAGCTCACAAATTGACAAATATATATGAAAGTTTTCACAATTACCATAAACGACTATTGTAGTGGTTTTTGATTCTCTGCCGTGATTGTTGATTGCCACACAAGTATAATTTCCGCTGTCTTTTAAATCAGCTACGAAACCTTTAAACATACAAGAATTTAGATTTCGGTTAGTTTTATTTACAATATTATTAAATCACTGTAGGTTGCTGTTCGTGGGTATAGTGAAAATCTACTTTGACTAGAGAAATTAGAAATACTGAAACAGTAGGTAGTACATGAATTTATATATTGGAAGACTTAGTTGATTTTTTATTCCTGCGTGAAATGATAACGCTCAAGACGTTAACAATAAGCCGTATTGGGAATGAGCTATACACAATTATCTACATTATTTAACAAAATGTGGATTAAGATAACTTCTGACCTCAATGAGTTGCTCTTATCAATGACGTATTTTTCATGTGAAGCAATAGATTTGCCATCTCTGAGCCACTCCACTTTCGGTGCTGGTTCTCCGGAAGTTCTGCAATACAGTATGATTTCATCGCCAGTTTTCGTCATTTTTGGTGCTTCGATAACAACATCAGTCGGTGAATCTGAGAACAATGTGGGTAGAACGTACTCATAATAAAATGCGTATGCCTAGAGTACCACAACTAAATGCCTAAATAAAATAATGTATGCTTTGTAGCACACTTCAGTAACCGTATTGCGTAACGTTTATTTTTGAGTAGGTACGTATACAAGCTTCAAATTAAAACTCGTTTCAATGAATATTAGAGATATAGAAAGTTTTGAGCACAGTTGAAAGTAGAAAGATAAACTTCATGATACTTAATTGAACGGAAGCCACTTAAGTAATTCATGTGTTCTGAGGGGTTCCTTAAGGATCATATATAAGTTGTAGTGGGTAAACCTTCAGAACATTGTTAACTAAGCTGACAGTACTATTTCTAAAATTTATATGAAGATATACGCACATTGTACGTTCAGTGTAATTTCATGGGAATCTGTTCCAACCACGTTATTTGCTTGACATTTATAAACACCGGCGTCCTTCAGTCCAACCGAATCGATGTGGATTTCCTGATCTGTCACGGAGAGCCTTTCAAATATATGAGAGCCGCGTCTCTTTAATTCCCAAGTCATGTTTGGTGTCGGTAATAGACTTCTGGTTCTAAGGACCCAACAAAAATAAATGAAACGTTTAATATGAATTTTGAATCAAATCATTGAAATAGTAACAAATGTAGGTACCTGCATGATATGACCGTTTTCGATCCTTTTGTCACCGTAATGCTTTCCTTGTTTTTAACAATTTTCGGATAATCTGCAACAACACCGTACAGGTATGAAATATGGAGAGATCTCCTTGTTGAATAAACTAGAAAATCGCAACGTCACTACCTTCTATTAAAAATAAGCTATAGTGATACATGTTGATTATTTTTATTTATGTCATACGTACATAACACGTTTAAATTGATTTCATGGAAATCTCGTCCGGCTATATTGTTTGCTTCACATTTGTAAACGCCGGATGTGTCCAAACCGACACGATCTATATGGATCTCCTGCTTTGTTTCACGCAGTCTTTCATAACGACTTGAGCCTGGTCTCTTGAATTCCCAAGTAATCGTTGGTGAGGGCAATCCATTTACGATTCTAGAAATGGAACATTAATTTAAAAACACATTTTAATTTCATCATTATTGTTCTTAGTATTTAAATAATATCATACCTGCATGACATAACGGCCGTGGATCCTTCTTTTACCTCAATCTTAGATTTAGATTTATCAATTTTGGGGGAATCTGTAAAGTGACAAATGTCTCATGAACATTATATTTCGTTTATAAATGGATAAAACTAAATCAAAAACAGAGCGGGTCCAATTCATATAAATTTTAACCTAACCTTAATTTATGATAAAATGTATTAATAATAATAAACGAAATTTTAGGCACCTGTGATCAAAGTGCACTAATGAGTGGAGGAATTATCAAAGAGGAATAGACAATATTTTGATGTGTTCCTAAATATTTATTACCTGTTGGTTCAACGAATGTGCGACCGACTCTTTTAAATTTTGCGCCCGTGTTCTGGTTTACACCGGATATCTAAAATACATAAATATAATTAACATGTTTTATTCTAGAAATTGTAAATAAAAAGCATTTTTCTTTTCTTCGTACTCACTTCTACTTTGAAATTGTTGTGTGGTATTTCTAAAGGTCCAACTGTGTATATATCGCCTTTTTGACTTATGACGTCACTCTCGAGCATTTCTTTTAATATATTATCTTTAGTATCAAGTATGAAAACTTTTTCTAATTTAAAAGAAACTCGTTCTGGTACTTTGACATCTATTTCCAGATAAAACACTCGTCCTGTAAAATAGCATTTAAAAATGAAATAATGTCATGTACATAACACATATAAATATAAAAAAATGGAAATACAGTATCCTAAATTATGAAACACAGTATGATTTATTAAAATGATGATAGTGAAGCTAATTTGCACCATTAATAAATATCTAGTTTCGGTGTATACCACATATTTATTTGGTAGCATAGAATCAATTTACTTGATGGGATTCACGTGCTCCTAGGCACGGATCTCTATCCACAATTAAGGTAAGTCCTTGGAAGAGGCCCTCCGAAGCCAAAAACTACTAGCATACATCCACCAAGTTCTTGTTGCTTAACTTTGTAGATCGATTGATCTACATATTGGTTTTGGTTTTCATATTTCATAATAATAATAAATTCATTTCAAATTCCAATAAAGATAATTCCGGAAGAGAATGCAGTACTGAATACATTTTTTAGTTAGATTACGTCCACAGTTCATCCAGTTATCTCGAAAAATCTATCTCGTAGGACTTTAAACGAGCATCAACAACCACTTGAACCATTGAAGTTGGTAGAACCCTATGTGGTTCGACTCCGGTGGCACCATTGCCCCAGCTATTTCTGCCTGATAACAGCAGTGTTAAGCGCTGCTGTGTTATGTTTGGAAGGGTGTGGTAAAGGAAACATACTTTTCCGAAGTATTCCAGCTTAGTCCTCAGGGGTAGCGGCGCATCTGTGGCCGACCTTTAGTAGGAAACGTATCGTATCTAGGGTTGATTACAGATGTTGATGGGCGGCAGTAGCCACTTACCATCAGATGGACTGTATGCTCGTCTGCTACTTCTATACTACATAAAAAACACTTAGATCACCTGCTATTGGTTGTGTCCTTGTCACTGATGTTGGGGTTAATACCAAAAAGTGGTACTGGAAGTCA
Source organism: Epargyreus clarus clarus (assembly GCA_014595695.2). NCBI lineage: Eukaryota > Metazoa > Arthropoda > Insecta > Lepidoptera > Hesperiidae > Epargyreus > Epargyreus clarus. The sequence goes on from JACTTY020000025.1 coordinate 2,317,504, forward strand.
ATATTTATTGACGCTCTGATCACAATACTTCCAACGTCTGCATTTTCTTTGCAGGACATACTCGTACAATACACGTGCGTCTTTACTCTGTATTCCCCTACTTCAGGTTCAACAATTTTCACAATCTTGTACAAAAAATTTAAATGTTAATTTTTGTTTCTTAATAATCCAAATAAATATAAGTTTTGAAGGTGGTAGAACCCTTTGTGGTTCGACTCCAGCGGCACCACCGCCACACCTATTTCTACCTAATAACTGCAGTGTTAGGTGCTGCTGTGTTCCGGTTTGAAGGGTTTGGTAAGGGAGAAAGACTTTTCCGAGGCGTTCCAGCTTAGTCCTCAGGGGTAGCGGCGCATCTGTGGCCGACCTCAGGTAGGAATATCTAATCCTATCTGGGGTTTATTACAGATGTCCATGGGCGGCAGTAGCCACTTACCATCAGGTGGACTGCATGCTCGTCTGCTACTCTTATATTATAAAAAAAAAAAGTAATAATTATTTCAATTTTAGTAAAGTTTAATAAATTATATAATATATAGTGGCCATACTATGCTGACTAGTCAAAGAATTTGTAAGAACAATTTATTAATTTAATTGAATGAACCTATTGGACCTAAATAGAATTATTCTCTTTGAAAATCCATCTATCGAAATACTCCGATGTCATGTTTTTATAAAATAACTAGAAAAAACTTTTGAAACAAAATGTATTCCCAAATTTTAATCTGAGTAATTTCGTTAAAAACTTTAAAAAAGTTTTTAACGAAATTACTTCGACTTCAAAAAAGGAGGAGGTTTCTCAATTGAATAAAACACAAATAATTAAAGTAAACATAACTTAAAATTTTAAATTAAAACATATCTAATAATAAATTTAAACTTATAAAATAAAAACGTCGTTCAAAGCTGTTTCTTGCGGCATAGTCGGCGCTCAAATTGGACACGCTGTTTACGCCGTTATCCAACGAAATATATTGAGCGCCGACTTCAGAAATATGTACTAAGCCAACATTTATTTCAATTATTTTTTACTCTGTAGTGGCATAGTGGTTTTTTTGTTATTTTTTATTATTTTTAATTCTACGGCAAAAAGATATAGAGGCAAATTATTACGTAATTCAATTCAATTTGGTACCATAATTGTTTTTGCAAATTTACTTTCCGACGAATAGTTTGTCTGATAGAGCGTGAAAACGATTTGCACCCCCATTTTCAAGATGGCGACGGAGGGGCAAGAGTTGCGTTCCTACAAACTTGAATTTAGCTTTACGCTTTAGCTTTTGATACTCAAAAAATAAAATTACGTCCTTTGACTTTTGCAATCCCAAATGTAATTTTAAAAAGGACTGTAATTTTATACATATTTTGAAACAAGTGTCAGTTTCAAATCACGCATGTTCTATTTATTCTAAAGACATTTTCACTTTAAAAAGATCTCTGAACTTAAATTAGGTATAACAGTTTACGTTACTGATCCACTACTGTGCTAGTAGTCTACTTCTTTATAATAGTTTCATTTACCTGTATCGTACTAGTTCCAAAGACAGCGTTTGTCGCCACTCCATTACCATCTGGGCCAGTTACTTGTAGTGTTGCAATCGAGCCATATATAATACTGACCGAAATCGATATGGACGTCATGTCATTGTCAACTGTAAACTGAGAAGTAATTATTTGTATGATTATGTACATACTCTTTCATATTTCGTAATGTTGAGAAAAGAAAAAGATAAAAAAAAGCTAGAGATGCATTGGCTGATCACTGACTAAATTGAAAACGCCGAATGATCAGCGGCTTTTAGTTTGAGTCAATTGTGATATATATGCCTACATTGCAAGTTAAAATTATATTTATTAATAATAACATTTTTTTTATTTACAAGGTTAATGGTCTCTGCGTATACGCTATTTAACCAACAGATTACAAAAGTACACGGAAGAGCAAAAAAAGACACTCACTAAATAAAATTAAACAATATTAATATTGTTAGTTGTTACTTGCACAATTCCTGCTGCATTCACTCGTTTGTCCGTACCGTCAATATTCGAGTACCACTGGTACTCGAGTATGCGAGTTTATGTAAGTACTCGAGTACTGACTCGAGTCTGACTTGGCACATCTCTAGTGCTTGTACTTTAAGCTACAAACCTTGTTATTTTATTAATGTTCATCAATGATATATAAAAACTAGATACGTTACATGCCCACTGAACCACTCAAAATAGTGAGCGAAACGCTAGACATTGACTGCACACATGCACGTTTTTAATTTTATTTACATTTTACTATATAGACAATAATCAAGCGGACCAAACACGAATAATAAACAAAATAATTTCAATTCTCCTCACTCACTTGTCATATGTGATTCCATGACATACGTATCAATCACTTCGCCATTCGATAGGGACTGAGTCAAGAGACTACAATTATGGTATTTTGTACCTATATGTCAAATTTTACCCGCTAGTGACTTATCTTTAGTTATTATATCACTGATGTTCATACGTACTTTTTTAATTCGGATTCCTGTTTGAACCTCCTTAGATAACAACGTTGTTTTCTGATCTTGAACTGAATGTGTAACATAATTTATTATCTGAAAAATATTTATACAAAGTTAATTTCTAATGCTAACACTCGTACCGTAACGTATACTCGTAAACGTTAAGGAGTAAGGTGTTTGTGTAATATTTGACTTATTTTATAATAAGGCATTCGCAGACGAGCATGCAGTCCACCTGATGGTAAGTGGCTACTGCCGGCCATGGACGTCAGTAATCAACCCCAGATAGGATTAGATATTCCTACCTGAGGTCGGCCACAGATGCGCCGCCGCCAGTATGTCTCCCTTACCACACCCTTCAAACCAGAACACAGCAGCTCTTAACATTGCTGTTATTAGTAGGCAGAAATAGGCGTGACGGAAGTGTCGCCGGAGTGGAACACCAAAGGGTTCCACCGCCTTGAAAAACGAACGTGTTAGAACAGAATATAGTACTATCGTTATTTTAGCACTTAACAGCGATAGTAGATACCGCCGCAATATCACAAGCCAAGAAGGCCGTTTGTCCACCGCCACCGAACCGTCACCGAGAACGAGATTATTTCGGGCCGATTTAAATATGTCGTGAGGGCGATAGTTTGTCCACCGCGACCGATATCGCAGGTTTAGTTTGTGCCAGCTGTCACGCGTGTGACGGCAGTATGTGGACAAGTGGAAGTTCAAACATGTTTTATATTGCCGGCACATCGGCTCGTCAAAATCTCGGGTGCCGATCTAGCGGTCACGTCGATCTACTCGAAATATCGGCGGCCGGGATGGCAGTGCTCGGGTGACGGACGTGTGGTGGACAAGCGGCTATAGTAAATGTATGTACGGCTACTTCGGCTCCGTCATCTGGTTCTCGGTGACGGCGGCGGTGGACAAACGCTCGAAGGGTATAATACCACTTTCCTCTTTCTCTAAAACTTATTGATTTTATTTTAATGCAATAAATATACTGACCTTATCCATATCGTTCGTTTCCAAATAAAATAGTTCCCCAGATGTCGCCACAGCCAATCTTTTGAACACATAATCCAATGTATACGAACATGACGACCTTGTCACAACGAATGTAATCTACAATAATCCAAATTGTTCAAAGTTAAATAAATAGTTTATTTTATATGTGTTTTAAAACTGAACGTGTAACATTCATTTGATCAAAGTTAAAACCGAGAATTCTAATAAATAAATTTTTGAGAATTACATTAAACCACGAACCTATTTTCTTTTTGAATTGAAAGCCACGAACGTACTAACATGATTTTTTTATTGTTTTAGATTCGCAACACCAGAGAAGTCGCCATTGCGTCGCCGGCTTTGGACGAGCGCTCTTTTTGCTTTTTTTAAGAACCCCATGTCATAGCGCTCCAGGTATCTCAGGAGGAAGTCCATTCCACATCTTACACGTTCGTGGTAAGAAAGTCCGTGCAAATCTAAGCGTGGAGAACCACCAGGAGTCTATTTGGTGTAGATGGAACTTCATCCTTTGGCGAGTGACGCGATGGAGGAATGGTAACCTGGGAACCAGGTTAAGTAGTTCGTGGGAACACTCACCTCCCCCCCCCCCCCCCGAATGGGCTGCCAACTAGTCGTGGTGGGGGGCTTGTGGGTCCTAATGATCCCCAAGGCTATACGGCAGAGTTACTCATACCGGAAGGCGAAGGGTGAAGGACCAGACTAAGAGCGGCCCAGGGGAGCTCACCCCATAAAAAAGACGCAAATATGGAACAGGCTAGTTGTGAAAACGGTCTCCAGGTGGGTACCCGAAAGGGAGAATCCCACCCCTCTGCTACGGCGGAGGGCAACCCCACGTACTCTGGAGGGGGCAACAACTGCCTCGTAGGTCGGCAATCCGCCGGCCTTCGTAAACACGACAATTGCAATCCCAAAACGGACTCCGAGATGCAAAATGAAACTGGACTGTTGCCTGCTGTACAAGCGGCGAAGAGGAAGCTGCGGTCGAGTAGAGGCAGAAGAATTGGCTCGCCTACACCGACCGTCTCATCGGACGCAGACGAACTTTCGGACTGCTCCTTGATGTCGGCTGCGTCGACTCAGTCTGCAGCCAATTCGGTTGGTGCCCGCAAGAGAGCGCTGCCGACAAAAGGCAGTGACGACGAGCGGCCCAAAAAGAAGTCGTTAAAGCCCCAGGCCGGCAGGGACGACGACTTTGCAGTCCCCTTGGCTCCAGTAGCCAAAACGAGAACGAAGGCTTCTCTCCCGAGTGCCGAAGAGCTGAGCCGGGAGTTGACCGAGCAGCTGACTGGCGACCTAGGTTCTCACATAATTGAGAACCTAGAGATTATTGAAAAGGTCGCGGACAAGTCCCGAAATTTGAAGGGCGATATGGTGCGTGCCATCCGATTGGCAGTGCGCCACGTGCAGGCAGCAGCGACGGAGGTTGTGCAGCGGGCGACCACTGCACACCTGGAAAAGGAGAATGCCACACTGCGTTCCCAGTTTGCTGACCTGCACGGGAAGGTGGAGGCTCTCACGGCGGAACTGAATGAGTTAGGCGTGAGAATACCGCGGTTGGACCTGAGCCGCCCCGTGCTGAAAAAAGAAGGGTCGAAAATGGAGACGCCTTAATGGACCGTATCGGATCCATTATAGACAAAAAGCTGGCGTCCTTTAGGAACGAGCTCTTCCCCGACAGAGCGATCCGGCACCCCCTAGGGCAGAAGACCACGCCCGTTACACCCACGCGCCTACCAGTGGCCCAGGCGCCACTGCGGCGTCCGGTCGCGTCGTCCTCAGCCGCGCAAGCGGAGACGTGGGTGACGGTAGTAGGGCGCAAAGCCAGGACGAAAGAACGGCCTCCACCTTCGACTCGAGTGGAGCCAGCCCAAAGGCAATCTCCGAGTTGCGGGCGTAGAAAGACTGCCTCCCAGCGGCGCCCTGTGGTCAAAGCTGTACCGGAACCGGCGACTCAGGGACCTAAAAAGGGCCGGGCCGGTAGGAGAAAGACAGCCAAACAAAAGCTTCCGCGTGTGCTGAAGTAGGCGGCCGTGACGGTGCCCGAGGGGTCAAACATTACATACGGGGAGGTAATGAAGACCGCTAAGGGCCAAATTAAGCTGGAGGATTTAGGCATAGCCGAGGTGAGGCAGAAAAAAGCCCTAAATGGCGGTCTGCTCATTGAAATCGCTGGCGAGAACTGCGCTGTGAAGGCCGATGCTCTCGCGGGGAAACTGCAAGCGGTCGTCGCAGATATGGGCGTCAAGGTGGCGGGGCCCTTAAAGCAGGGTGATGGATTTGGACGATTCCGTCACCCAGGAAGATGTCGTCGAAGCTATAGCCGCGGCCTGCGGGTGCATTGTCAGCGATGTCAAAGTTGGGCAGATCCGACGGCGGCCATCAGGCCATCAGATCCTCCATGTTCAAGACTCCACTCTTAGCGGGGCATAGTCGCAGTGGAGTGGGGTCCGTTGGCGGTGCTGGGGTGCTATGTTTCCCCGAACTGCACTCTAGGGGCTTTCGAGGCGTTCCTCGACCGTGTGGCAAACTGTGTTCGATCCTGTCTTCCCCGACCGGTACTCGTGATGGGCGATTTTAAACAGACGAGACAGTCCCAGGGGTGAGGCAACGCTTGAATGGGCAGCCGGGCTCGACCTGCGTCTGCTGAATCGTTGCTCGGCCAGCACGTGCGTGCGTTGGCAGGGAGAGTCGGTCGTAGACCTCTCGTGGGCGACTCTCTCTGCTGAGCGCTTGATCACGGGCTGGAGGGTGGCCGACGAACTAGTCACGTTGTCTGACCATCGCCACATATTGGTGGACGTAGTGTTACGGCTCCCGGCTGTAGATGCCCGCCGTTCAGAAGACCGGCCATGTCGGTGGGCATTGAAGCGACTCAATCGAGACCTGCTCGTCGCTGCGGCCCACGTCATGGACTGGTCCAGCACCGCCGGGGAGGATGACCGGCTCGATCCCGAGCGGGAGGCGATCAAGCTTAGGGATGACATGACGGCAATCTGCGATACCGCGATGCCGCGTGTCAGTACTGGCTGGAGACGCCCTGTGTACTGGTGGTCGGAGTACATCGCACGGTTGCGTGCAGCCTGCTTACGCGCTCGACGCCAGTACGCTCATCTGGCGCTGCGGAATGGGAGGAGAAGTATGTAGAGTACCGGGCCGCAACAACATTGCTTCAGGGCGCAATCGCTTAAAGCAAGGCCCGGAACTGGAGTGCGCTCGTGGAGGGGCTAGACCGAGACCCTTGGGGACGCTCGTACAAGATAGTGCTTTGTAAGCTACGTCCTTGGGTGCCTCCACTCACAGAAACTCTTGACCCGCTTTTCGTGGACACAGTGGTGGACAACCTGTTTCCAGGAACCACTGACGAAACGGGTCCTCCCGCCGCATTGCCGGATCCCTTCACACGGTCAACGGACGGTCGACTCGACGAAGCGATTAAGCGCATAGCGCGGCGAAACATTGCTCCGGGGCCGGACAGAATTCCAGGTCAGGTCTAGGTCTTGGCGCTGACAGTGCTGGGGGGAGGCTGCAAAACCTATTCACCGCCTGCTTCCGCTATGGACGATTTCCGTCGGTGTGGAGACAGGCGAGGTTGGTGCTGTTGCACAAGTGGGGCAAGCCTCGGAACTCCCTATCAGCGTACAGACCCATCTGCCTGTTGGATGAGGCGGGCAAGCTATTTGAAAGGATCATATCTTCTCGAATTAGCCAACACGTAGCGTGTCATGGCCCGGACCTCTCCGAAAACCAGTTCGGCTTTCGGCAGCAGCGTTCGACGGTGGACGCCATCCTCCGAGTCCGAACGCTCTCAGAGCAGGCCATATCCCAGGGTAGAGTAGTCTTGGCAGTAAGCCTTGACATTGACCCTGGAGAGCGATCTTGGAGGGTCTGTCCGTTCATCAAGTGCCGTCTTATTTAATTGCGGTTTTGAAGGCCCACTTGTCGGACAGGCGTATCCGCTTCCCAGGTCGCTATGGGAGCGTTTGTGGGAGGAACGTCGTGCGCGGGGTGCCGCAAGGTTCGGTACTGGGCCCACCACTGTGGAATATCGCATATGACGCGGTCTTGAGAACGGTGCTCCCGGATGGAGTGAGCATCGTCTGCTACGCCGATGACACCCTTGTTCTAACCGAAGGGGTGTCTATACGAGAGCGGTTCGGCTAGCAGAGATCGGGGTGGCACGCGTCATAGCGAAGATCCGCAGGTTGGGCCTACAGATAGCGTCCCAGAAGACCGAGGCGATTTGGCTCCACGGACGCAGGCCGATAATCGAGTCAGTTGAAACCTTAGTGCGCGTCGGTGAAAAGGACATCCGGATAGGTAGGTATATGAAGTACCTTGGCCTAACACTGGATGGCCGTTGGTGCTTCGACGAGCACTTCGTCTCGTCCCCCGGATTCATAAGATAGCGGGTGCTATGCACAGACTGCTGCACAGACTCCGGTTGCGTTCCTTTGGAGATCCCGGAGCCCTCTACGCAGCGCCGAGGACGGCCACCGGGGGGGTTTTAGTGCGGTAAGAATCCCACATAACCCCGTGCCGCTCCCACGGCATAAGGTACCTTTTTAAGGTTCCCCCTTGTCAACAATTAAAAAACAAAAAGGGAACACACTCCTTTGCAAATCCGGTAGAACAAGCAGAGGGAACCTATGTCCCATCGCAAACTTAAAGGTTCTAACCGATCGGAAATCATCGGGTCGTTTACAATTCTTTGAATTGTATATAAGTTGGTATTGGGGCACCCCTGCGCATAGATGCGAGCAGTACTCCATGTTGGGTATCACTTGCACCTTATAAAGCAGAACGAGTTGCCCCGCAGTGAAGTACTGCTTCTTTCTATTCAAGACGCTCGGATTCTTTGATGCCAATCTGGCCTTAACGTCCACTTTACGTCACAAGATACTGGTTACTGTACGTCACAAGATATGTCAACTCCCAGGATCCCCACACTTTTACCAAATGAAATGTACACTGACAATAGGAGATTGGGACACACAAATATATCGATCGAGCAGAACGAGCACGACCTTGAGAAATGAAGAAAACGACGAAGAAGAAGAAGAAATGGGATTTATTTAACGGTAAACGCGCAGACCTTTGTTACGCTGGTTTGAAAGATAAATGTACTCGTAAGAGTATAATGTAAATTAACAGGCTATAGGTATATCATCCATGCTTTTGTTCTTCGGATTTGTATCTGTAACTTTATGTAACTAATTTGTGGGTTAAATAACAGTCGTCGCTATCTTTGAATATTTATCAATAAACTAAGTTTACTTTCAAAGTTTATTAAACTTTGAAAGTCCTTCGGTGAAGGAAAACATCGTGAGGAAACCTGCATACCTGAGATTTATTAAAAAAAACTCAAATGTTTTTTTTTTTTTTAATAATATAAGAGTAGCAGACGAGCAAGGAGTCCACCTGATGGTAAGTGGCTACTGCCGCCCATAGACATCTGTAATCAACCCCAGATAGGATTAGATATTCCTACCTGCGATCGGCCACAGATGCGCCGCTACCCCTGAGGACTAAGCTGGAACGCCTCGGAAAAGTCTATCTCCCTTACCACACCCTTCAAACCGAAACACAGCAGCGCCTGACACTGCTGTTATTAGGTAGAAATAGGTGCGGCGGTGGTTCCGCCGGAGTCGAACCACAAAGGGTTCTACCACCTTCAAGTCCTTCCACCTTCAACAATATCAAAAAAATTATATCTAATATCTTTTTATATTTTTTATGTTATGTTTTTTCTCTAATAGTTTTTTTATATAATTGTCTTGACAATGACATATTTTCGTTTATTATCAGTACGGCAAGAATTACCTGAATAGATTTATCTAGTGCCATAGATTTGACTTGACTTTCTAGTTCAACATCTTTAGCGGATGCATCGGTGAACACATATATATATGAATTAGGTTTACTCCTTTCTACAGCCTTTTTAATTCCAGCTAATGCGAATTCCGGACAGTCGTCGCCACCATACACCTGTATTTGGTCCAATGCATTATAAAATACTTTTGGATCTCTAGTAGTCTCTCTGACTACGATAGCTGCAACAAAGTTAACAATATAGTTCCATATCTGTCTAGAAAAATTGTTTGAAACATTCATTTCATCAATTACAAACATATTATTATAATGAGGATCCCTTGTGTATTGTGTATCCCTTTATCTATTGTATAAATACTTTGTGTATCATACTACCTTGTAAGTTTGCTTCATGTATGTTTTTTTTTATTTTGTGTACAGAAATAAAAGTTATTATTATTACTATTACTATAATATATATTATACTAATGGATAAAATTAGTCCATGGTAGAGCGCAAGCTCGGCATCAAACAACGCATTACGAGTCAGATAGATATATGTATTTGAGAATAAATTAGAGATAAAATTGAGAAATTACTGAATAAATATGAACAGTGCATGCGCTTCTAGAATAAACCAAAAAATATTAATAGACACTTTCTTCTAATTAACGTTTATATTGTTACAGTAGCATAGTAGGTAGGTAACAATTTTATTAGAATAACTATTTCCTTGCCACCTACCACCTTAGTTATTTTTTCTATCTATGGACCCCTTTCAATAAGTCTACTGAAAAAAGATTGTATGTGGCCTTTTTATAATTTTTATTTTTTAATTTTTATTAATTTTAGGTGACAATATTTATATCTCAAACTTGTATAATACCTATGTTGAAATATTTGCAATATAGCGGTGGAAACTTTGGAACTCATGTCTTTTTAATTTATTCATATATATGTAAAATCAGCTCTATCGCACTTCGGGTGGTGATTTAACGCTAAGGAATATTATTTTTTATCATACTTACGATTTATTGATTCATCTACACGCAGCTTATTATTATTATCATAATACGTATTATCGTTAAAAGTAATTAGTATAAAATTCTCAATCTGAGAATTATTGTTTTTCATAACATCAAATATATACTGGGTCTTTTTTTTAACTTCATAAATATCGTCCCACATAGATGATGTATCATCGATAACGAATGCTACATTGATTTTCGAATCTGAATAACCATAGGAATATCTCAACCACAAAAGCACTGTTAATATTCTACACAACTTTAAATCCATTCTGTACTAATTAAATGAAACACAATCAACACATTACGGTACATGTGCGTGTCGCAACTCTCAGTTATGTGTAATGATCTAATGATTTTCATAAATTTCATCAATAATATATTTATTACAGTATATGTAACAGGAAAAGATTGTTACATGTTGTCAAAGTATAAACCATATATTTGCCTGTAGGTTTGTGTATTAAATAATTAACATAAGAAATAAATAAATAAACTGAAAATATTTACAATTATAATGAAACCCATAGAAAATTATATATAATAAAATAAACTATAGGCAAATATAAAACAACTTATTTACTAAATTTACATATATACAAAAATGAAAAAGTAACCCTGTATATAATAACTGGTTAATGTGATTAATTCCGCGTTATTTATCACTTTGACCACATTAAGTACATTTTATACATAATGGTCAGATATTATGTATAATATCGGGATTTATTACTTTGGCTGTTACCCAACATCGTAATATCGTAATTGTTTCAAAATTGCTGACGTACACTAAAGTGCTTATTTATTTGTATAGATTATTAATAGTTGCGTGTTATTTTAATTATTAGTCACGCTTTTTCCTTGTATTTAATATTTAAATATAATAATAATATAATAATTAATATTCATGGAACTGTAGTTTGTGTTTTACCTGTTTGTTTCAGCTTTGTTATGACAAACCCATTTACGCATATTATTAAATTAAATTTCTGCTTTTTGCTTAATTTCTGCTTACTTATTAATATTCAATCCATTCATGCATTCATTCGTTTTAAGAAACTCGGCCTCTCGATCGAGGGGTCCGAGGATCAATTCCCAGGCACACACCTCTGATTTTTAAAGTTATGTGCGTATTAGAAATTAATTATCACTTGACGACGAAAAACATCGTGACGAAACTTGCATACCTGAGAGATTAAAAATAATCTCAAAGGTATGTGAAGTCTACCAATACGCACTTGGCCGGCGTGGTGGACTATGGCCTAATCCTTCTCATTATGAGAGGAGACCCGTGCCCAGCAGTGGGACAGTAATGGGTTGATGATGATTCAATCCATACATTTTACGTGTCGACTATAAATTGTGGTGACAGCGATACAAATGACGTTAATGACAAATAATTTGATGTAGCACAGAATTGTCGCTATCATCAGTGTTATTGTTAATTTTAACCCCTTACCGAAGAATTGTAATACCTACTCGATAAGTCTTAAATGGAATATTCCTTTTATGGCTTATCAGTTATCACATTTTATGAAGTAATTTTTATTATATAAAAATAATAAATCCATTCGGTACTCTGCATCATTAACTCAGAATGAAAAGGAACAAGTTCCTCATTTTTCCATTATCCTCAATCGCTCTCCCTTTCACAACACTGTTCTCTCTCACCTCTTGTAAAAAAAATCAATGATCTACCACGTAAGTTTACGACACGTGTTGTATGAGAGGTTGAGCTAATTCACATGTTCTACAGTTAAATAGGTGTTTCACAACAATAAATATAATATGTTAATTTAAGAAACAGTTAAATTATGGAATTATGATTCGCTATGGTTTCTTTCTACTAAAACCCCCGAAAATCATATTTTCGTGCGCTCTTCCATTAACTGATTCCGCAATATGATATTGACCGAAAGTCTACTAAACTATGCATCAAAATTACATACTCGTACAGTAAAGGCCAAATTTTATACATTTATTTAATTTTCTACATACATTAAATGTTTGATTTTTATTTATATAAAAATCGAAACAGTTTATTTTGGAAAGGAATGGGAAAGGATTATTCATTATGTCATTATTATTATTAAACCTGTTGACACGCCAATTTGTAGTTTTTTAGAGGGTTTGGAGTTATAAAGATTTTAGAGCTCGATAAGGAGAAAAAACATTATTTTCGATTCGTGTAGTTATCAAGGTTTCACATACAAAAATTAAATTTTTGAGCCCCACCGTGTTATACAGGTTTTTTTACCAATAAAACTTGGTGGTCTTCTTTGGTATTATGCAGAGAACTCGCTGATCTCCGATAGGACGCAAACGGAGTCCCCTGAGTGCAGAAGATTTGAGCTCTCCTTGCACAGGCTTGCAATCATCACACACCTTCAGGTGTTTACGACCACACGTGCCGTCATCCGTAGTAGGATCCATGCCTTGTTGATCTCGCCGTCCAATACAGCGGAAGCCACTTCCGAGTCTCACATTCTTGATGTACAACTTCATATATTAATTTCCAACAACTCATTAATTCACAACAATATATTCGAAAAGTAGTAAGGTCAATATGGTTAAAACGGAGAAATACCACCGCTACAACAATTTCTAACTTGTTTCGGCGGAAGATATCGGCCAATTTGCATATGAGGCAATCAATTCTGTATCTACTGAGTGGTTACGCGTCTTTGATAGGCTTCAGGTAAAACCCCCAATCTATACTGAGCTGGTTACTGATCCTTATGGGCGGCAGTGACCACATTCCAGGTACACTGCATCCTCGTTTTCTACTTTGATAATGAAGGAAAACAGTCGAAACTATCAACACTGTTACGATTACTTTCTATTAAACTGAACGAAAATCTCTTTTATTGATAGCTGTTATATAAATGTTATACTGGTAAGATCTTCTATCAAATTTTATCTACATTAAACGCTTGATTTCTTGAAATTTATTTTGATGAGGATTAATATTTGGTATCTATTAAAACCATTTTTATATGAAATTAATTTTTGTCTTTTTAAATCATAAAAAAACAGTTATTGTGGAGTACGCAACAAAGAAAGACATATGCCATCACGGACTTATATTTATACCTTTTTAAGGTGTACAATACTGTAGAATATTATTTTGATTTATCTCGTAGGGTTCAGCCAAACTTTGCAATGTAAGCACAAAAAATGTGTTTATTTACGAAATCTGTCAAATTAGCAGTGTTTTTCTATATATATTGTGCATATATTATACATACAAAACCTTCCTGTTGAATCACTTTGTCTATTAAAAAAACTGCATCAAAATCAGTTCCTAGTTTTAAAGATCTAAGCGAACATAGGGACAGACAGCGGGAAGCGACTTTGTTTTATAATATGTAATGACAGGAGTAGCAGACGAGCATGCAGTCCACGTGATGGTAAGTGGCTACTACTGCCCATGGACAACTGTAAACAACCCAAGATAGGATTAGATATTCCTACCTGAGGTCGGCCACAGATGCGCCGTTACAGCTGGGGATTAAGCTGGAACGCGTCGAAAAAGTATGTCTCCCTTACCATCCCCTTCAAACCACAACACAGCACCGCGTAACACTGCTGTCATTAGACAGAAATAGGAGTGACGGTGTTGCTACCGGAGTCGAACCACAAGGGATACTTTTTATTATGTAACGGGTACTCACGATATGCGTTTTTTATTGCCGATATTTCGACCCAGTTGCATGGATCGTGGTCACGGCGAAACTGAGTTTATGCAAGTCACAAATAGTGCAAAGTACGGAGCGTAAGGATATTGTCAGTGTTGTGTGTCGTGATATGAAACCTAGAAAAGAAAAACGAACTAGACGTAGGGTAGATAGATTAATCTACCACTAGTACTTGTCAACGGTTTCTCCCCTCCACCTCAGTTTCGCCGTGACCACGATCCATGCAACTGGGTCGAAATATCGGCAATAAAAAACGCATATCGTGAGTACCCGTTACATAATAAAATGTCTCAATTCCGCGATAATTTTAGTCTAAAATCATATATCACAAGGGATACTACCTTCACATAACTGAATTTAAAATGGCACGCCATGAAATTATTCTTTACTTCTTATTTACTACTCTATGCTATTATATGCTAGGTTTATAACATACATGTTAAGTTTTATTTTTTGAATCACTCTTCGACTGACTGTAAAAAATAAAATATCCAATTTTATTTGTCTTCATAAATCTTAAGATCATTTAATAAACTATATTTACGAATAAGGATACAATAATTAATGGAATAATCTACATAGTATTTAAATTACATTAGTTTTAAATTGAGCCACCATTTAATTAAACCTTTATTACTACAATTCAGTTCGTCTAAGTAACAATTTGCTTTTGTATATGCGTTGGAAAGCCGGGTCAATCGCGTTGGCTAGTTGCCAAGCGTTGCAGCAAAACGTATAACCCTTCTTCACGTTGTGCCATTCAGTGTTCGCCATCCAATCGGTACGGTGGCATATATCGTCACAGAACACGAGGCTTCTCAGGTTAGCTCTTCTCAAGTTTGGCTCATTTATGGTGATGATAGCGAGCGAAACCCGTTTCTCATTGATTTGTACCACCTGGAAAATTAAACGTTTCGTGTCTTTAAAATATTACATTCAATATTATTATGCATAACAATATTTTATTAATAATACGCGTAATTTTGAAGCTGATGGAACCCTTTATGGTTCGACTTCGGCGACACAACCGCCACACCTATTTCTACGTCATAACACCAGTGTTTAGCGATGCTCTTATGAGGTAGGTAGGAATATCTAGTTCTCTCTAGCGGCTCAAGGGGTGGGGGGGGGGGGGCGTAAGGGGCGGTCCGCCCCAAACCCCCGATCCTGGGGTCCTGCAAACACAGTTGCTAAAAAAAGGTCTTCTGAACCAAATAATTTATGAAATGTGTATCAGTTAGCGAAAAAAAAGGTCACTGATTCACAGCCTTTTTTTACAGTGGGGGCCTCCATTCAACATACCACCCCGGGCCTCCCATGATCTTAGTCCGCCACTGCTGGTTCTATCTGGGGTTGATTACAGATGTCTATGAGCGACAGTAGCCACTTACCATCAGATGAATTGCATACTCGTCTGCTACTCCTATATTATAAAAATATATATACGACACAATTCACTTGATGAAGTGGTTGTTGCCCTCCAAAGATATTTTATTTATTTTTTTATTTTTATTTTATTTTTATTTAGGAAACATACAATACAACATGATACTTAAAGATAGGTTATATAGCTAGTTCACATATCAGTAAAGTTTCCACTAATATCTTATTCATAAAATTACTGGTAAGTGATTGGAGCAAAACGGAGATATTTAATGATAGAGTTACTTTTAAAGAATTAAGTAATTATCTTAAAGTAAAGTAGAATTTCTCGTTGCAATGACCTGTCTTATGTTGCTTTTATATTTACCAATGGGGCAATTCATGATATCGATCAGTTGAAACTTTTCGTTGTAAGAGTTACAAGAACGGTACAAAAAGGTATTACGTGTGTATTTTCTCTTGCATGGAGGAACATAGAACAGGTGTCTACAACGGGAATTTACACGGGGGCATCTCAAATATATATTGCTTAATAAGAAAGGAGAGTCTATATAATTATTAAGTATCTTGTATAAAAACATCTGATCTCTCTCAGTTCGTCTTTCTGTTAAAGTTGTGGTATCTTTGGTCACTTGGAATCTGTATTTCAGGTGTTTTATAAATAATTTATGGACTCTATCGAGTTTTGAAATTTGGACGTTGTATTGCGGGTTCCATATAACCGAGCCATACTCTAGTAAGGACCTTACATATGAGTTGAATAGAAGAGCGAGCGTTGAGCTGTGTTTAAAGTCCTTACTGACTCTCAGTATAAAGCCTAGCATACGGAAGGCTTTGAGGATAATGTAATTTAAATGTTCATTGAATGTTAATTTACTATCTAAAAATATTCCTAAGTCTTTTATTTCGTTTACTCGAGTAACAGCTACATCATCTAGTTTATATATAAATTTAATATGGTTGGGTCTTCTTGAAAATGATATTATATTACATTTTTTATATTAAGATCTAGATAATTGTTTTTACAATAAATAATAAATTTGTTAAGGTCGTTCTGTAGATCTAAACAATCGGAGTTAGTTTTTATTGACTTAAAAATTTTCATATCATCTGCGTAAAGCAGAATGTTGGAATGATCAAATATGTGTACGATGTCATTTATAAATATATTAAACAAGAGAGGGGCAAGGTGTGAGCCCTGTGGCAAACCTAAGGTAACTGGGAGGAATGTGGAACAGAAGCCCTTTATAACGACAGCTTGGCTACGCTCTCTAAGATATGAAGTTAGCCAGCGAACGAGATCCCCATATTTCCAACAACACCTAGTTTTTATGTGGTCGAATCCTTTTTGGTTCGGCCAGTCATCACCGTAACACTTATTTCGGTCTAAAACAGCGGTTTTACGCGTTGATTATTAAATGTCAATCGATGATTTTTTTATCTCACGTATTTTTATCACTCACCTTCCATAAATATTTCGACGTTTTAATTTTATTGCCATATCTGTCCTCAAGGAATTCTTTTTGACTTTTATGTTCTCCAGTAAACACCAATAAAGTATGTTTTACGGTTTTGGCAAGATCTCTGATTCTTTTTTCTACTTCATCCCAATTCTGAAATTCATTATATACATTAGTTATGATGATAGATAATTGTACTTTCATTCGTTAAATTCCAGTTTCAGTTCTACGTTCGGTGGTGAACTTATCAGTATCTTGTATTTTGTTTATAGGGCGATACTTACGTGGGAATTACCGCATAAATTCCATTGAGGTACAACGTTTATATTGAAATGAGACGCTTTTTGTAAACCTGGAGGTAAATCACGGTCATTTACTAGCTGCCTTCCAGTAAAACGACATACTCTGTCACTATTAAACATGTCATTATAATTATACCGCGTGTAATCTTTCCTAAATGATTTTGTGCTGTCGATTTCTATATTGGATGCGTAACGGTTCAGGTTATACATCGTAAAAACCTGTTTTTCTTTAGATTTACTGTAACATACACCGTACATTATAGTGAAGGATCCGATTGTATCATATCCAACATTAATTAACGCACTAGTAGGGTCCGACGAACATGCTTCACCATGATCAACTCTTTTAGTTCTCGGGCGAAATTCTTTATCACATTTCAAATCTTGATATTTTCGATGCGTTCCATCTAAACCCACAAACTCTTTATTAAAACATTTAATTTTTAGTACTGTGCGTGGACACTGGAACGTGACAGTTACACTTTCTGGTACAATCATTATACCATCACTATTTTCGAATTGATTCAATTTGCCTGTGCCTGACACTATTAAAGGATGGTACTTATTCAAATCCCTTTCTGTGAAGTCGATCGCACATCCTAAAAGAAAAAAAGAGAGTTGATCATAACAATTGATTAATTAACAACAACAGCAGTAGGTGATTATTTTGAAGGTGAGAGAACCCTCTGCGGTTCGACTATTGCGGCACCGCCGTCACACCTATTACTTATTAATACGCAGCAGTGTTAAGCGCTGAGTTCTGGTTTGGAGGGTGTGGTAAGGGGGAATTACTTTTCCGAGTTCCATCCTACTCCGCAGGGTCAGCAATGCATCTGTGGATAACCTCAAGTAGAACTCTAATCTTATCTGGAATTGATTACAGATTTCCATTTTCCATAGGTGGCTGTAGCCGCTTAACATTTCCTTCCATCAGACTCTGTTTTATACGATTGTTCAATTTTAAATTACTCTAACCTTTTAATTATATAAATAGATAATTAATTAGAGTTATTTTATACTATGTTACTGAAATGAATATACTGTTCTATCATAAATAAGGACATAATTTTATAATAACAATATGGATAAAAATACACTTGAAACAACAAATACTATGCGATTTACCTATGTTATTTATTACATAGGTACGTGTTATGGTACCAAATGCATTTGTAGCTTCACATCGCTTTTCTCCCAAGTCACTGTTATACATTGTAAATATATGCAACATACTAGTGTCCGTCAATTTTGTATCATTGTGCCACCAAGTCACCTAAAATAAAATGGTTTGTTTAGTGATTATTTATACTGGGACGTTGTTCTTGACGATTTGTCAAAAATATTATTTATCGACAATACCAAAATCAATGTAACCAATGTTTGCTTTCATTTGGAAATTTAATTATACTACACAGTGTATTTTTATCCTTGGTAGGTGAAGAATAGATACATCGATTATTTTTAATGACTGGCGTTATTAATTACTGACTAATGAAAACATCAAAACGCTTCTTCTAAACTATGTAGTATTCTCTTCATAACATTTCAACTTTAAACCATTTCTTCCTCCTTCGGTGGCCATCCCCCGCGGTTGGCTAAGAACTCCGGGATCACCGAGGGAAAACAACCGGAGTCTACCAAGCACAACGCCTCTATCGTGCTCTGCCCTGGGGGAAGCAAATTACGCCCCTCCCACACCATCTGGTGTTTAAGGCGGTATGCGACCTCACATACTGCGATCCTTCTCGGGGTTGCTTTCTGGACGGTTCGAACTCCCACTCTTGCCGCCCGCAACCCTGGAGCTCCAATAGTCGCCTCTTACGACAGACAGGAAATAGCGCAGCCCTATTCTAGTCCCGGGACAACTTTGATAAATAAATTTAAAAAATCCCGACAAAAAGGTAAATTTGAAAAAGGAACGAAGTTCGCTAAATCCCTAATATACGAATATACACGCGGATGGCCGCTGTGTCGCCCTTTTGTTATCTAAACTTGTCTGGCCCACTGCTATGTCTATGCAGCTCGTAATAATAAATACATGGTTTGAATTTAAAAAGAAAACTGGAGAAGACAAAATAATATATTAAATAGACTTAATAAACTTCCAAGTGCAAGAGGAACTCGCATCCGGAGGGTACTATACCACCAATTATATTATTCGACTGCCAAGGAAGGGTTATGGTTTTCGCGCGTATCTTGTATGTTTGTCTTTCTTTATTCCCTCGGAGATTCGAGAGTTAGATAACAAACGGCTGGATGAATTTCGATAGATAAGGTGTCATTATATTCGTCTCAATACCCGAGTGTCCTTAGATAGGTGTTACAAAAAAATTCAAAATTCTGGAAATAAAAAGTTTACCAAACCTATCGAGTAGGATATCAAATGAAATGAAATTAAACGGAGATTATAAAAAAAATATTTGTATATATATAAAATAGCAAGGTGACTGACTGACTGACTAACTAAATGCCTAATTCACTTTTCAGAAATCAATGTACAGCCGAAACCGCTGACTTTAAAGTCCTGAAATTTTGCACATAGGTTCTCTATATAGCGCAAATAAGTAATGACAGTTTTTGTGAATACCGTTAATTTTGAAGCATCTTCGATAAAAATTTATATTTGGCTTTCCGGATAGAATTAAGGACACACCTATTTATCCCCTTCCGAAAAATCAACCCCGTAGAGGGATAAATAAGGGTTAATAGTTCATTTGAACAACCGTCAATTTTGAAGGAAACACTATGAAATTCTGTATCTGACTTGCTGGATAAAAATAATGAAATTCGCAAATCAAAAGGAGATTACACATACATATATTATATACATACGAGTACATGTTACAGTCAAAGCGATCAAACAGCTATTATACATAATGACTAGTTATTATGTATAATAACTAATTCGTCCAGACAATGTGATAAATCTTATATTATATAAGAACTGTGACAGACGGACAGACGGAGAAACAGCGGAGTCTTAGTAATGGGGTTATATTTTTACACTTTGAGTACGGAACCCTAAAATTACCGTAGGTGTTGGTGTCCCCGTTACATAACAATCGAGATATAGCTTCCGGCCAAATAAAAACGCTTTATTCAGATTCCCTTCTGGATGAGTGAATCTGGGCTTTGCCCCCACGAAGATTTGCACGTGAGAGGACTCTGAACCTGACATAGAGCTCACATGGCAGCTGTATATCCCAGAATCAGGTTCCACGGCACCAATTAATCTAAAGTTTGTAACAGGTAGTTGCGTTCCATTCTGAAACCAAACATCATCGACATCAAATGGTTACTATAGTTAGAAAGAAAGAAAGAAAATACTTTATTCAGACAAATTTCAACACTCAAATAGACAAAATACATAAACAAACTGCACGGTTATAAAACTAATTAATAATAAATAACACAATAAATTTAGAAAATATCCTTAAAAAAAATCAAGAGTAAAAAATAGAAAAGAAGTAGTTGAAGATAGAACCCTTACTGCTTATTTTTTCTTTTTTTTTTATAATACAACAGTAGCGGACGAGAATGCAGTTCACGTGATGGTTAGTGGCTACTGTTGCACATGGACATCTGTAATCAACCCCAGATAGGAATGGATCGGACACAAATAGGTTGCTATCCCTGAGGAATAGTTTGAAATGTCTTTAAATTGGATACAGCAGCGCTTAACACTGCTGTTTTTAGTGAAATGACATTATGGCCTAATCCTTCTCAATCTAAATTCCCAAAAGTATCCTATGTGGTTCGACACCGGCGACACCACCGCCACAACTATTACTGCCTCATTCTGTTCTGGTTTGAAGGACATGGTAAGGGCATATCCAGGCATTCCAGCTTAATCCTCAGGGATAGCGGCATATCTGTGACCGACCTCAGATAGGAATATCTAGTCCTATCTGGGGTTGGTTGCAGATGTCCATGGGCAGCAGTAGCCACTTACCATCGGGTGGAGTGCATGCTCGTTTGCTGCTTTTATGTTATAAAAATGATGTATAATTTCAAAAAATATTTTCAAAGCTAACCTTATACCATGTAAGGACATCCAGATCTGTATACGGTAAGTCACATTTGATGTCTTGCGTCGTTCCTATCTCTATATACATTGTCTTCATTGGCCACGTAGGTATTGGATGTGCTGTAAAGTACAAACTACATGTATTAGGTTATTTTTTTATGTATGGTTGTATATGTATAATACACACAGAAAAATTTCATAGCCTGATTATTAATGGTCATGTTAAGGCTTATTCCTAAACACACCCTTCCACTGAACTGCTTCACGCTAGAAATAGGTAACCATATTTCGACCCCTCCTACGTATAATATCATAACTGCAAAATGAAAACTTTACAGGAGAGCATTTCAAAGTTTCGAAAATGCTAAAATGCGAATAAAATCTGCATTTCTGTACGTATCTCTATGAAATTTGGTATATATGTTTTATTTTATACGCTTTATAACCCACAATTTTAATGTGTTTTATAGACACAATATAAAATTGTGGGTTACGATATTATACGTAGGAGGGGTTGATTTTTGCAACCATTCATATTTTTGATGTGAAAACTCCTTTGACGGCGTTGTGCACTTTTTGTGATGGGTGAAAAATATTAAACTTGCGTCAGGACATGTGGCCTGATGGAAAATTCGTAAGACGGCAAAGCAAACTGCAAAAGTCAAGATGTCAATGGATGTCGGTTTCATTTTTATTTATTACTAGCTGACCTGGCAAACGTTGTGTTGCCATATAAATAAAAAAAATGTTAATTCTCAGACCTTCTGAATATGCATATAAAATTTGGTGATAATCGGTAAAGCCGTTTCGGAGGAATACGGTAACTAAAATTGTGACACGAGAATTTTATATACATATAAGATATTTTATTATTCAGGTTAGGTTTCTAAATTGATCACTTCTGGAGTGCAAAACGTTTATTTTTCGTAGTTAAAACGGTTATTAGATTTATATACATACGTGAAACGTTAACAGTGAACGTTTGTGAGGCGTAGGACAGACTGTTTGAAGCTGTGCAAACATATTTTTTTTCTGACGACTTGTCTGGCCTTATAATTACTAGAGAGCCATCTGCGTCCGTATCATACATTTCATCTGCTGAAACCATGATCTAATGAAGAAATTGGACTTAAAAAAATACAAATCGCACTATTAGGATGGGTTGCACCATGTAACTTTTTTATAATATAGGAGTAGCAGGCGAGCATGCAGTCCACCTGATGGTAAGTGGCTACTGCCGGCCATTGACATTTTTAATCAATTCCAGATAGGATTAGATAATCCTATCTGCGGTCGGCCACAGATGCATCGGCACCCCTGAGGACTAAGCTGGAACCCTTCGGAAAAGTATGTCTCCTCTACCACACTCTTCAAAACAAAACACAGCAGCGCTTAACACTGCTGTTATTAGGTAGAAATAGGTGTGGTGGTGGTGCCGCCGGAGTCGAACCACAAAGGGTTCTACCACCTTCAAAACAGTTTTGTCTTTGCCTACTTGTATATAGTCGTTGGCACTGTCCCAATATGCAAGAGCTCCTTGCCTCCACGAACGTCTTAGCCAAGTGCGAATTGATAGACATGCTTGAAAAAAATTTACAACACTCAGGGGTGAAGGGTTTCTCACAATGTTTTTCTTCTCTACACAATAATTAATTTCCAGTAAATTGTAATAGATATGTTACATTACCTAGAGTTAAGGGCAATCCGTCCACCATCCATGTTACTGTCGGCTTCGGATATCCCTTTGCTTTGCAAGGAATTATCAGGGCTATGTCATATTCCACAACATTAAATTCAGTTTTCTCGGGTTTTTCAATTTCAACTGGCGCTAGAAAAGAAAATGTGTAATTTATTCATTTGTTAGTTTTTTATTCCAATTATTAATTCTTTTTAATAAAATGATAGTCGCCGTATTATTGACGCGTTCCTATTGAAAGACCTTACGCCTTACGCGATACGCTTAAGGTTTTTATCGAGCAAAAAAGCTTTCAAAAAAGTAAAAAAATAATAAATCCCATTATTTGCAACTCCAAAGACTTATAAGCCTAGAACGTGTCTACCACTGAACGTTCAATTGGCATGCGTCATATCACATCACATAATATGATATCACATGCCTAAGGGCTCGAACACAAAACTGCGATGCGACGCGATGCGAATTCGCAACGCAGAAAATTGCGATGCGAATTGCTGCGATGCGATATCGTGCGGCGTAGCGTCTCTCAGGGTGACGAACAACAACAACCACTGTGCGATGCGAATCAATTCGCAAGTTCTTGCGATGCGTCGAGGGAGCTCGCAGATTTTTGCGATGCGACGTCGCATCGCAGTTTTGTGTACGAACCCTTACTATGAATAACCATATCAGTGGGAATTTGCAATAAAGTAACGCCTGATATCTGGTCATTTCTAAAATTTTTTTTTCTGCAGTGTATCATATCCTCCTTTGTAACATATATTGAAATTAATAAATTAAACTTTATTATGAAAATCAAGGGCAGCTTAAAAACTAAATCCACCTTTATCACAATGAACTACCATATTTAAAATGCAAATTATTGATTTAATAATTATATATATTGGATTACCATTAACATTAACTTCATATGTGATTGACTTAGTGTCAAATGTATTGGTAGCGATACAAACGTAAGACCCGGCACTCTTTGCTTGAATTTTACTTAATGTCAGACGATTCGAGCCGTTTGGCCTGAAATGATAAATTAATGAAACATGTTTTAATTGAGGTTCATCTGTGTTCTGATTACCATTATTTTTTGGATGAGGTGAGATGGAAAATATTGGCAGATGATTCTATAGAAACAACTCGGGCAAAATGGACTTTTTTTATACAATAGGAGTAGCAGACGAGCATGCAGTCGACCTGACACAGCAGCGCCTAACACTGCTGTTATTAGGTAGAAATAGGTGTGGCGGTGGTCGAACCATAAAAGGTTCTACCACCTTTAAAACTTACCGCATTTAGTTTCAGGTAGACGATAGAAAATTTAAGCACGAGAAAAGATGAAAGCAAAATGAACAATGCTAATGTAAAGGCCAGCGAACACATAAACAAAACAATGATTACGTTATCAATTCAAAACTGAAAATATAGTTTCTTAATTTGTAGCTATCACTCAATGAATATAAAGAGCCATAAATAGCAATAAATAGCCATAAATGGCTATTTACGAAATATATTTACCATGAAAATAAAAATACAAGAACGTAAATACCCAACCCCGCAACTTACGAACTTACTCGTAATATCCTAACATGTTGATTTTTACACCTTTACATTATGTAGGTTTGATATGTAGGTTTCTTTACAATGTTTCTTTTACAGTTTATGAAAGTTATTTCAAAAGGTGTGTCTGAGATCTTAAATCTCCTCCTAGTCTTCTAGTAGAAGTCGAATTTCAAACAATTAGGTCATTTCATGTTCGATTACATTTACATTAGCTTATCTATATGTTTTTATTATTATCACTTATCACTTACGGTAATATCGCAGGATAATCTTTGGAACCCGACTTTAAAAATATCCATGATATGTTTGGATTTGGGATCCCGCTAGCGTCACACAATAATTCCACATCGCTACCAACTAATACATTACGCGGCGTGTCCTTAGGAGGCTCTATTTTTACTGGTCCTAAAACACAATCCAGATAAATTAAGTACGCAACTAATGAAGTTGAAACCAATATAGTGAGGACATTTTTTTGACCAAAATTTTCGACCGGACCAAATTTTTTGAGCGGTCACCATAACGGTCTGACGCGCAAAGGGTTCTGGTTTCAATCCCCGGCCAGACAGATATTGGAATGATGAATTTAGATGTCTGTTCTGGGCCTGGGCTTTTGTGTATTTGTCTATGTGTGTCCATGGCACCCATGACACAGGGAATCCTAGTGTGGGGCTGTGAGTATAGAAAGCGTTTTTTTTTATAATCGCGACCATTCATTTTAATGTTTTACCGTAAATATTCAACGTGACATCCTTGCTGTCTCTTCCACGGTAATTTCTTGCTTCACAGGTATAATCTCCTTTGTCGTTCTCACTCGCTATAAATCTAAAAATATATAATTATATATTACTTTTACAAAATAAAAAAAATCATTCGATAAACCAATTCTTTAATAACGGTTTCACATAACTCTTTCATTTGATACTTATATCGCCCCCACGAAATTGGTATTGCATAATTAGTAAGGTATATATGATTTAGATCAATTAGTTTTATCAATAAGATAATCATAGAATATCATCCAAAACAACCTTGTATTAAAAAAATAATCCGTTGAGATTAACTAATTTAAAATTCAGCTGTAAGATTTGACGCAGACATACGTATGAACTTATTAGTTAAATATAAGGTAAACACCTTCTCTTCTCAATATAAATCATATTCCAATACGAGTACTATTTGAGTTTAGCAGCTCTGTGTACCATAATAGAAATATATAGCGGTATAAGGCTGACGACCAATACCCACTAGGAGACTTTGGATGATCAATTGTCACTATAATAAATAATTCATAAAATGGCTGTACAAGGGCGTCTAGACCCGAGCATCTAGAGCATCTAATACTATCATCATCATCAATCCACTATTGTCCCACTGCTGGGCACGTGTCTCCTCTCAGAATGAGAAGGCATAGTCCACCGCGCTGGCCAAGTGCGTATTGGTAGACTTCACATACCTTTGAGATTTTTTTTTAATAAATCTCTCAGGTATGCAGGTTTCCTCACGATGTTTTCCTTCACCGTTTTAGCAAGTGATCATTAATTTCTAACACGCACATAATTTTGAAAAATCAGAGGGCTTGCCTCCATGCCTGCATCTAATATTAGCCGAGAATTAAATCCTGAACCCTAACTATATTCGTTTGATGCAGTTCTCTCGGTTTCGCGAAGAATGTAAAAAGTAATTGTTGACTGACCTTAATGAGTTATCCGTAAATATAGTGTATTTCTTATCTGCAGTAATAGTTTTCCCTTCTTTGATCCACCTTACGTTTGGTTCTGGTTCACCAGTTACTTCGCAGTGCAACGTCACTTGGTCACCAATTTTCGCCGGCTTAGGTTGTTCAACGACGACAAATGCTGCATCTAGCAACATTATTGATTGATTATCATCATCAACCACTTATGAAGCATTCCAACTTATTCCAATGTATTTTTGCTTGAAGCCAACTCAGCAATAGAATTATTGAGCGACAATCAAATATTATCTGCAGCACCAGTTACTCTTATATTATTTTTCCACGCTTTTATTAGATTGGGTTGTATGTATGTATGTAACGGAATCTTTGAACTCGATTTTTACCTACTTTGAATGGTCTGATTTATTTAAAATTTTGAATAACTATCAAAAACCGATGACAATACACGATTTTAATAATTTTATCTCATTTTCCTCATCAAGAATCAGGATTAACGATATTCCTTGTGAGATTTTAGCGTGGTTTTTAGTTTTTAAACTATAATTATGAATACACGAGGAAAACATCAGAATATACTTACTTTCTACAATCAGTTCAATTCGATAGAAATCTTTACCAACTTCGTTACTTGCTTGGCATTTATAAACACCAGCGTTGTCTGTATCAACTGGTTCTATTTTAATTTCTTGCTCTGTTTGTGGAAGGGGTACAAATTCACTCGCGCTTTGTCTCCTGAATTCCCAAGTAATCACTGGTGCTGGTATACCTCTTATGATTCTGTTAATTAAGGAATATAGTAATTGAAATCGTATACAATATGTCTTATCTCGACATTTACTTAGTGGTAGTCGAAATCCTTTAAATTCAGAGAGAAAGCGTACACAAGCGTGAGACAATTTGTAAAGTATTAGTATACTAAGCAACATATACATTAGGTTATTTTAATTATAGTTTACTAATTATTTTATACCGATTGGTTGTGACCAATAAAGTGATTTTATTCAAAGCAATGTGCTACTGATGGCCAGTTAACGATGTAATGTAACGATAGTAATAAGTTAAAATAATATAATTACCTGCATTGTATATTAGCTTTTGATCTTAAGGTTGCAGCTACTCTGTTAGTTTTAGATTTGTCTATTACGGGAGCACCTATTTTATAAAAATATAACTCGAATCATTAACAAAAATAAATTATACATATATGCATTTTGAAGGTTGTAGAACCATTTGTGGTTCGACTCCGGCGGCACCACTGCCACACCTATTTCAGCCTCATAACAGCAGTGTTAAGCGTTGCTTTGCTCTGGTTTAAAATGTGGGGTAAGGGAGACATACTTTTCCGAGACGTTCCAGCTTCGTCCTCAGGGGTAGCGGCGCATCTGTAGGCGACCTCAGGTAGGAATCTAATACTACGTATGTGGGGCTGATTACAGATGTTCATGGTGGGCAGTAGCCACTTACAATCAGGTGGACTGCATGCTCGTCTGCTATTCCTATATTATTGTAAAAAAATGTTTTTAATACCATCAGTTTTTAGACCACTGCTTGCATTATCTATAATCCGTATTTATCTGTATCTATCAAAATTAAAGGTTCGCGTTTCTACACACCGAATATTTGCAAAACAAGAAGCACTGAGAATATGTAATAATAGCAATTACTAACATTTTTAGAATACATGCCTATATGATTCAAATTGCATCAAACGAAATCTACTAAATTTAATTCAATGAGTTAACAATATATTAATAGTTTATATCTTGACTTAACGTTTAGTGTTTAATTCATTCAAATGAATTTACGCTGTATAAAATTATACTTTTAAATGCACTCCGGACCGGAGTTTCAGTTTACTAGTGTTTGATAGATGACGTTGTTGGACCTTATATTTTGAATTCACGCGAACGAAGTCTCAGACATAGATATTCGAAATAGATATTTCTAAAACTGATTTATACGCACATTGCACAGTCACTTCAGTCTCATGTGTATCCATCCCAAGGTAATTGCTTGCGACACATTTGTAAGTTCCACCATTTTCCAAATCGACAGCATTAATAACAATATCTTGTTCAGTTGCGGACATGGTTTCGAAATCACTTGTATTCTTTTTCTTGAATTCCCAAGTGATATCTGGTTCCGGATTTCCTCCTATAATTCTGGAAATAATATTTACTGTACTTAGCGTTTTATTTTATGCCAAATAATGTTTCTTACATTATTTTATTTTAGTTACATATTATAGTATTAGGTAGTGTGACAAAAAAATTATATACAATGTAACTTCTTTAACATAACGGAATATTTCATTGCAATGATGGAATTAAATTATATAGAAGTTTTGTAATGAAAAAAATAAATTATTTGTAGTAAAGTAATTCAATTCCTCATATTTTATGATTAATACGGAAGCAATCATTTATACATGAAGTTTAAATGACTTATGAATACCGTATAAAAATATTTTTGAAGGTGATAGAACGTTTTGTCGTTCTACTCCGGCGGCACCAACGCCACACCTATTTCTTCCTATTAACAGTAGTGTTAAGCGCTGATGTGTTCTGATTTGAAGGGTATGGTAAAGAAGACATACTTTTCCTAGGCGTTCCAGCCTATTACTCAGGGGGAGCGGCGCATCTGTGGCCGACTATCGGGGGTTGATTGCAGATATCCTTGAGCGGTAGTAGTCACGTACCATAAGGTGGACTGCATGTTCGTCTGTTACTGCTATATTATAAAAAATCCTATATTACCTGCACGATATTGTAGCTTTAGATCCTTGATTAACTGTTATATTAGATTCGCTTTTGTCTATTTCAGGAAGACCTATAATAAGAAGAAAATTAGTACAGTACCTCACAACAGATTAAAAACAATTGATTGATTTATATCCCACCTAGTTTTTCAGCAATCAGGAATTTGCTTTTAAAGTGGGCCATAATTTACTAATTTACGAAATACTTACAGCATTTGTTTACATTTGGTTGAATACCGCGATATTATTATGTTCTATTTATAATGCGCAAATAACTAAGTACGCAAATTTAAGTACGGAATCCAGTTTCCTACTTCTAACCCAATTATTATATACAGAAAAAACCAACCGTTTAAAAATAGTATTACCTTTGTTACTCCTTTAATTTAGTCGAATCCAAGGACACTATATGTTACAATCCGTCGAGCCCTTTGGGTTGTAGGACGTGATAAAAGAGACAGGCGTATATACGTTCGAATAACATTATTAAGATAAGGGTTAAAAATACGCACCAAAAACGGTCAATTCAGTCTCGTGTGAATCCTCTCCAACAAAATTGTTCGCTATACATCTATAAACACCAGCGTCTTCCACACGTGTTGAATCTATATGAATTTTCTGTTTAGTTTCGGCAATAGTCTTAAAGTCAGCGGTATCTTTTTTTTTGAACTCCCACGTGATATCTGGTTCCGGCGATCCTCTTATGACTCTGCAGATAAATAAATTATACTTAACATTATTTTTATCCTCACTATCGGTGTAATTATCTAATAATAAATAAAGTAATTGTATGATTATGTTTTCACGTTTACCTATATTTTTTCTTTGACTATACCAACTGTGGCGACCTCCCGCTACTCGTCAAGAGATGGCGCCACGAGTATTCTGAATCACGCCATCGAAGTTTTCTAAATATCTGGCATATATACAAGTTCCGAACTGAGACTGTTGGAGCACGGCCGCTCCCCGGGCATGATCACCTAGCCCGGCGGGAGATCTCCCTGTGCCAAAGTGGTGACCCCAGTCAAGGATACGTCCCTTCTGACCCTCATCGATGGTGGCAACCTCACTCCCTGGATGGACTGCACCCTCACATCACCAGTTCAGCTGTCCATCAGGTTCATCGCAGCGCACGAAGACACGCTTCCTGATCCTGATCCAGCTACTCTCCGGTACTTCACGGACGGCTCGAGTAGCCATTACTCGCCCTCCTCACTTCGCTCCAACCTCAACGCCTTGGTTCTCCCTCACATCTGGACTCACCGCAGACAGAGGGCGTTCCGGGGCGCTTGTAAGCTTAGGCGAAGATTTCACAAGTACGGAACTTCGAAATCAACTGGTATCGACCTCCGGTCTGAGCAGGGGGTGGTGTGGCGACCTCCCGCTACTCGTCAAGAGATGGCGCCACGAGTATTCTGAATCACGCCATCGAAGTTTTCTAAATATCTGGCATATATACAAGTTCCGAGCTGAGACTGTTGGAGCACGGCCGCTCCCCGGGCATGATCACCTAGCCCGGCGGGAGATCTCCCTTTGCCAAACCAACGAAATTTGACATCGAAAAGTCGGCGCTCGATATATTTCGTTGGATAACGATGTAAACAGCGTGTCTAATATGAGCGTCGACTTCAGAAATATGGATTAAACCAACATTTATTTGAATTATTATTTACTTTGTAGTGACATAGAAGTCGGTTGTATTTTTTGTTAAAAAAAAATTTACACTTTTTTTAGTGATGACATAATAACATTTATATTAATACGATATAAAATTGTATAAACGTGATCATGAATTAAGGTAAGGTCTGAATTTACATTGATTAGAACCGCCCACTCGCATGGCGCTGCCGCGCCGTGCTCGCTTAGTTTTATATTGTCTTATATGTTCCAACCTAACCTAACTAAATAGTCAATGATAAACTGGCTTTGCAATTTCATTAGAACGTACACCAAATATATTCAAACACAACTCAATTATTCCCATCGGTTGATTTTGTCTCCAGAACCCACTCTGATCCTCATCATATTTAAATGCGACCAACTTGTAGCAATTGTACACACACGAAATTAAAGGCATTAAAATAGATTCATAAACGGCGAAGTTATGGCTGTTATATTTAGATGGATGGAGGAGTTCCCCTCATTTTCTCCAGAACCCATCGATGGATCCTAACCATATTTAAATGGGACCAACTTCCAGCTCGTCTCTACATAATGAAAAAAGAATTATTAAAATCGGTTTCACTAACGGCGGAGTAATTCGTGTACATACATAAAAAAAGATACCGGGCCGAATTGTAAACCACCTCCTTTTTGAAGTCGATTAAAAATTGTGTGTATGTCTCTCACAAAATTTAGAAGAATTCAACGACTGCAGGGCATGCCATATAATAAGACATACATACATATATATGTACATTGTTGTACATGTATACGCTCGAAAAACATTTCTGTCGGATTCAAATTTAAGTTAATTACCTGCATAATATGTCAGTTGCAGTTCCGAAAAATGTTTCCATAGTGTGTTCGCTTTTGTCAATTTCGGGCGCATCTATAAAAAACAAAAAATGTAAATGTTTGTTACTTTCTTTCACCTTTTCAGCAAGTGATAATAAATGACTCTCATGGTAGAGTGTTTCATGGGTCCGAGGTTCGAATCTAGTGGTTGCAACTTGACCTCTCAATTTGTGCCTGAAAGTCGTCTGCTATTCCCATATTATAATAAAAAATGTTATTATGCATATCATCAGTTTTCAAACCACTCCTTACATTATCTATCTACTCGTTTTATCTATACCTATCAAAATGTAAGCTTCCCGTTTCTACACACTGAATATTTGCAAAACAACAAGCATTGAGAATTCGTAATAATAGCAATTTTTAACATTTTTAGAATAGGTACATGCCTATATGTTTCAAATGATTTGCTTTTGTCTATTTCGGGAAGACCTTTAATAAGAATAAAAATATTACAGTAACTCACCAGATATTAAAAGAATTGATTGATCAGTTCCCACTTAGTTTTACAGCATTTATATAACAAGATCACTTGGGTTCAAAAATGTATGTCAATTAGGAATTTGCTTTTAAAGGAACCAAAATTTACTAATCTAACGAAATACTTGCAATTGTTTACATTTGGTTGAAAACCTCGATATTGTTCTGTTCTACTTATAATACGCAAGTAAACTAAGTACGCAAATTTAAGTACAGAATCCAGTTTCCTACTTCTAACCCAATTATTATATACAGAAAAAACCAACCGTTTAAAAATAGTATTACCTTTGTCACACCTTTAATTTAGTCGAATCCAAGGACACTATATGTTACAATCCGTCGAGCCCTTTGGGTTGTAGGACGTGATAAAAGAGACATGCGTATATACGTTCGAATAACATTATTAAGATAAGGGTTAAAATACGCACCAAAAACGGTCAATTCAGTCTCGTGTGAATCCTCTCCAACAAAATTGTTCGCTTTACATCTATAAACACCAGCGTCTTCCACACGTGTTGAATCTATATGAATTTTCTGTTTAGTTTCGGCAATAGTTTTAAAGTCAGCGGTATCTTTTTTTTTGAACTCCCACGTGATATCTGGTTCCGGCGATCCTCTTATGACTCTGCAGATAAATGAATTATACTTAACATTATTTTTATCCTCACTATCGGTGTAATTATCTAATAATAAATAAAGTAATTGTATGATTATGTTTTAACGTTTACCTATATTTTTTCTTTGACTATACCAACGAAATTTGACATCGAAAAGTCGGCGCTCGATATATTTCGTTGGATAACGATGTAAACAGCGTGTCTAATATGAGCGTCGACTTCAGAAATATGGACTAAACCAACACTTATTTGAATTATTATTTACTTTGTAGTGACATAGAAGTCGGTTGTATTTTTTGTTAAAAAAAAATTTACACTTTTTTTAGTGATGACATAATAACATTTATATTAATACAATATAAAATTGTATAAACGTGATCATGAATTAAGGTAAGGTCTGAATTTACATTGATTAGAACCGCCCACTCGCATGGCGCTGCCGCGCCCTGCTCGCTTAGTTTTATATTGTCTTATATGTTCCAACCTAACCTAACTAAATAGTCAATGATAAACTGGCTTTGCAATTTCATTAGAACGTACACCAAATATCTTCAAACACAACTCAATTATTCCCATCGGTTGAGGCGTTACATATTTTGTCTCCGAGCCACATTATCAGACCCTTAAATAGTCAATGATGAACTGGCTTCGCAATTTCATTAGTACCTACACCAAATATCTTTAAACACAACTCAACTATTCCCATCGGTTGATTTTGTCTCCAGAACCCACTCTGATCCTCATCATATTTAAATGCGACCAACTTGTAGCAATTGTACACACACGAAATTAAAGGCATTAAAATAGATTCATAAACGGCGAAGTTATGGCTGTTATATTTAGATGGATGGAGGAAGTTCCCCTCATTTTCTCCAGAACCCATCGATGGATCCTAACCATATTTAAATGGGACCAACTTCCAGCTCGTCTCTACATAATAAAAAAAGAATTATTAAAATCGGTTCACTAACGGCGGAGTAATTCGTGTACATACATAAAAAAAGATACCGGCCGAATTGTTAACCACCTCCTTTTTGAAGTCGATTAAAAATTGTGTGTATGTCTCTCACAAAATTTAGAAGAATTCAACGACTGCAGGGCATGCCATATAATAAGACATACATACATATATATGTACATTGTTGTACATGTATACGCTCGAAAAACATTTCTGTCGGATTCAAATTTAAGTTAATTACCTGCATAATATGTCAGTTGCAGTTCCGAAAAATGTTTCCATAGTGTGTTCGCTTTTGTCAATTTCGGGCGCATCTATAAAAAACAAAAAATGTAAATGTTTGTTACTTTCTTTCACCTTTTCAGCAAGTGATAATAAATGACTCTCATGGTAGAGTGTTTCATGGGTCCGAGGTTCGAATCTAGTGGTTGCAACTTGACCTCTCAATTTGTGCCTGAAAGTCGTCTGCTATTCCCATATTATAATAAAAATGTTATTATGCATATCATCAGTTTTCAAACCACTCCTTACATTATCTATCTACTCGTTTTATCTATACCTATCAAAATGTAAGCTTCACGTTTCTACACACTGAATATTTGCAAAACAACAAGCATTGAGAATTCGTAATAATAGCAATTTTTAACATTTTTAGAATAGGTACATGCCTATATGTTTCAAATGATTTGCTTTTGTCTATTTCGGGAAGACCTTTAATAAGAATAAAAATATTACAGTAACTCACCAGATATTAAAATAATTGATTGATCAGTTCCCACTTAGTTTTACAGCATTTATTTAACAAGATCACTTGGGTTCAAAAATTTATGTCAATTAGGAATTTGCTTTTAAAGGAACCAAAATTTACTAATCTAACGAAATACTTGCAATTGTTTACATTTGGTTGAAAACCTCGATATTGTTCTGTTCTACTTATAATACGCAAGTAACTAAGTACGCAAATTTAAGTACAGAATCCAGTTTCCTACTTCTAACCGAATTATTATATAAAGAAAAAACCTACCGTTTCAAAATAGTATAACCTTTGTCACTCATTTAATTTAGTCGAATCCAAGGACACTATATGTTAGAATCCGTCGAGCCCTTTGGGTTGTAGGACGTGATAAAAGAGACATGGGTATATACGTTCGAATAACATTATGAAGATAAGGGTTAAAAAATACGCACCAAAAACGGTCAACTCAGTCTCGTGTGAATCCTCTCCAACAACATTCTTCGCTAGACATCTATAAACACCGGCGTCTTCCAAACGTGTTGAATCGATATGAATTTTCTGTTTAGTTTCGGCAATAGTTTTAAAGTCAGCGGTATCTTTTTTTTTGAACTCCCACGTGATATCTGGTTCCGGCGATCCTCTTATGACTCTGCAGATAAATGAATTATACTTAACATTATTTTTATCCTCACTATCTGTCTAATTATCTCATAATAAATAAACTAATCGTATGATTATGTTTTCACTTTTACCTATATTTTTTCTTTGACTATAACAACGAAATTTGACATCGAAAAGTTATATATCAATATTTAGATTATTAAAATTGAACAGGTAGTAGAATTTTATGTGGTAAAGCAGCAATGGAACCGCCGCCACTATTTTTGCCCTATAGCTATAGTGCTAAGAGGTTCAGTATTTGATAAAGCTAAGGTTGTAACACGCCTGTAATCGGCCAAAGTTACAAATCAAATCCTACTTGGGGTTGATTACACATGCATGAGGGAAAGTGACCACTTGCCATGAAATGAAGTCCATTCTGCATTGTAAACTAGAGAATTAGAACACAAAACAAAACAACCTGCCTGTTTTAAAATTTTGTGTATGTCTCTCACACAATTTAGAAGAATCCAACGACTGCAAGGGCATGCCATAGAATAAGATATACATACATATATATGTACATTTTTCATGTGTACGCTCGAAAAACATTTCTGTCGGATTAATATTTAAGTTGATTACCTGCATAATATGTCAGTTGCAATTCCGAAAAATGTTTCCATAGTTGGTTCGCTTTTGTCAATTTCGGGCGCATCTATAAAAAACAAAAAGTATAAATATTTTTTGCTTTTTTTCACCTTTTCAGCATGTGATAATAAATGACTCTCATGGTAGGAGTGTTGCATGGGACCGAGGTTCGAATCTAGTGGTTGAAACTTGACCTCTCAATTCGTTCCTGAAAGTCGAATTCCACGCCCACACCTCTGATTTTTCAAGTTACATGCATGGGGAAATAAATATCACTTGCTTAAATAGTGAAAGAAAATATTGTGAGAAAACCTGCACTCGTGAGAGTTCTAAAAGCTGTGACAAGTCTACCAATTCGCAATTAGCCAGTGCAGTGAACTATTGCGTAAAACCTCCTTCTCACTCTAGGACTCCTCCTATGACTTATGACCAGCAGCGGGATAATAATGGTAAATCCATTACAACCCAGACGACATGACAAAGGCTGATATGAGTTAGGTAGACGACAGACAGATATATGTATTGTATGTGATACATTCTGATTTCCTATCTTCGCAAGGTTTTTTGTTTTACTCTTTGTGTTTGCCCTCGACACTCACGTCTTAGTTAAGTTTAGAGGGCTACGTGTGAAAGCGTTAATTGGGTTCTAGTCGACAGAGTTCTATAACCCGGAGTTATACATATATTATCTATACTTATAAAAATACTTGACTGACAGATTCATCATCACCACTAGCCTGAACTACTCTGAAGATATAAGCGTGCAATTGGGATAGTAGGTTCCTTTTAAAA
The DNA here is from genome assembly GCA_014595695.2 of Epargyreus clarus clarus. NCBI lineage: Eukaryota > Metazoa > Arthropoda > Insecta > Lepidoptera > Hesperiidae > Epargyreus > Epargyreus clarus. The sequence goes on from JACTTY020000025.1 coordinate 2,353,795, forward strand.
CAAAGGCCATTTAAGTCCATGCCGACTAAGAGGTATTAGAAGAACTCTTTGAAAATCTTCCCATAAGAGGGTTATATAGCATAGCATTTTCAAGCAAGCTCTTGAAAAGTTATTATTTGGTTTTCTGGCACACCATGGTAGATTTCCCGGAAAAAATGGGAGAAAAATATGTGTTCAAGGTTTGTATTATTATTATGATTTACACGTACGAAGTCGCTGACAAAATCTACTGATTTATACTCACGTTGCAAAATTAATTCAGTCTCATGGGTATCTTTTCCAACGACATTGTTTGCAATGCATCTATAAAATCCACTGTTTACCAAATCGGCGGCGTCTATGATGATGTCCTCTTCTGTTTTGGGGATGATTTTAAAGTCACTTGTATCCTTACTTTTGAATTCCCAAGTGATGGTTGGTTTCGGAATTCCCTTAATGATTCTAGTAATACAAAAAGTCACATATGCCAAACTTAAATTAATAATAAATTTAATTTTGTTCCTAACTTTCATATTTTCATACAAAAATTTGCAATGATATTAGTGACCAAAAATTAATTAATCTAAAAGTGATAAACTGAAATCAATTATAAAAATTATTACCTGCATGATACAACTGCTTTAGACCCTTGATGAACTATAGTTTTAGATTTGCTTTTATCTATTTGTGGAATACCTGAAACATGAATAAATTAACATACAAGATATTGGTTACGTTCCTTACTTTTTGAATGTTAGTTCATTCATAAGGTCATTTTTAGTAAGGTGGTATTGGCATGGAAGAGTGATTTTGTTCCAAATATGGATATTATTTTCGTTACGTTACATCACGACAAGTTTAATATCAATACATAATTAATCAATGACATCATTATATTCTGCACTAAGTGTGCCACTTTAAGAAGAAACATTTGACGCGACTATGTTTTTATACAATGTTTTATTCCAAAGATGGAAAAATTGTAACGTTATATCATATAGTAAATATATCTCCACTCTTGTTTGACCAGACGACTTGTAGCAAAACGTCCTCACGCTCCTTAGCATTATTAACATGATTGCTTACTTACGAATATGTTATAATATAGTAAATGTATTTCCATAATCATACCCACATTGCACGGTTAAATCAATTTCGTGGTGATCTTCTCCATTTCGGTTTTTTGCTTTACATTTATAAACACCAGCACTTTTCAAACTAACTGCATCTATATGGAGCTCTTGTTTGGAATCCGGTAAGCTTATAAATTCACTTGAATCTTTTTCTTTGAATTCCCAAGTAATTATTGGTGTTGGAAATCCCTTTACAACTCTAAGAATAAACAAAAATGTTTGCAGTATTCTGATGAAACGAGAAGAAAATCTTTAAAGAATATAGAAATAAAATACCTGCATGGGATGTCAGCTATTGTACCTTCTATAACTGTCATACTTGAATTTGTTTTATCAATTATGGGAGATTCTGGAACAAGATAATATAGGATTTATATTTTAACAAAATATAATAACATTATAATATTTTCTTGTTATGTATCAAAGACATTTTTATTCAAGAATATTTGCGCCGCTAGAGAAACTGAACGCAATCGCAGTCCCAACACTATTGCAGGTGTCATGATTATGGGTTCTCCCATAAACATCCCACATCAGGACAGTGACCTAATTTCCACAGCACAAGACTCGCACCATCAGGTCTAGACACTTCGTTGTAGTGAGGCTGGTATAGAGATTCAAATAAATTTAATATAATATTGTAATGAACAAAATGCAAAATTTTAGTAAGTTTTTACATTTGTAATAGCAAAAACTATAGTCAAATTACTTACCACCGCCGGATACAGTGATTGTGAAATTTAAAGTTGTTACATTATCTTCATTACTGGCTTTACAAGAATATTTTCCTTCTAATTCAGGCAACATTTTCTTTACCAAAAGTGTCATCTTGTCATCAGATAAATGAAAATGATCATCATTTGTTACTTGTACATCAGCTTTGTACCAGTTAATAGTTGGAAGTGGCCATGCATTTATTTTACAATATATTTCGGCATCCTTTTCATAATCGATGTTGGTATCTGCAATTTGTTTCATAAAAACATACCTATATTTAATAACTATTTATTTGTTCATTATTTCTATTTAAATCGGATTAATTCCACGGATTCCGTTTAGTAGATTACTAGGTAATATTTATTTTTAACTTATTAATAGTAATTAAGATTAGTCGTTTATATTAGATATATTTCTATATAAATATTAACTGTATTAGTTACATTTATAATAAATGGATTGGACTTTTTTACCTTAAAAAGTTGTTAATGATAATTACCTTTAGGTTCTTGTAAAATATTCCAAAATTTTGGCCCGAGACTTTCAACTTCTATAGAATCTGTAACTACGTTGCCATTGTTGGATGCTTTACATTCATATGAACTCGTCTTTGTCACGTTGTCAATTTTCAGTACGCTAATGTACTCATATGGAACTTCTATTATTGATGCCTATGTAAAATTTTCGTTTATTATTGATTTACTTTTTAAACATATCGTTTAAGTAAATTCACAAGCCCTGCCTTTTATACCTGGTAACTAGGTGAGATATAATTATGTACGATTGACTACAAAAATTAGTCAATCGCAAAGTTCTGACATAGACTTGGTATATCTATTAAAAACATTTTTTCAGACTAGCGAGATGCTCATAATTTAAAGAATGTAAACAAATGTAAATCAGCAGCATCACAGTCATATTTATGTTTGTCTTGTTACAGGACCATTTCTGTTACTATAGTTTATACGGTTGCGACAAGGAAGACTGTCACATGTTGGATGTTTTAACACACTTGTAATTTTTAGAGGTTTTTGAAAGGTCTGTTATTTTAATTGGACTTGCTACAATTTCTACAGATGATTTCGCTTCACTTATACCTCCCAAATGCACATAAAACAATAAATTTTCACTGTATGCAACGTTAAAACAAGAAAATAAACTTACACTGGAATCCAACACAGTTCCATATTCTTTATTCTCCCATACAATTTTTGGTTCCGGATATGCGTCAACTTTACATTCTAATGTTAATGAATTACCGTACATAACACTAATTTTTGGTGCCCGTTCTATTACAACTTCTGGACTTTTAGGTTCTATTTTATTGACTGGAATAAAATTCTTAATTTGTTATTTATTTTCTTAAGTTAATAAGTCATAAAAATCCGTTGATTAGGCTTTGAATTTTTAGCTTATATGGACTCCAGTTAATCATGTGCCTTTGAGAAGATGTTGGTGGAAGGGTTGTATGGTGGGAATAAGTTCTCACCATACAACCTCACATACAATATAATTGAAATGCCGCTTTCGAGAAAAAAAGATATAATCGGGCTGCTAACTTTGAAATAACAACCTCGTGCTGATTTTATTTACTTCAAATATGGCATTTAAGCTATAACGGCGTAGTAGTATGAAATGAAGGCTTTCACTTCCGAAGACCATATTTACGGCTAGATTTGTCTCCGAATAAATTTTCTGAACTCAAGTGACTATTTGTATATATTTATAAGCTGCTCTAATACAAAAACATTTAGATCAATGTATTAATTGCTCATCACGATGGGGCTGTCAATGTTGAGGTTTGGAGGAATTTAACGACGACATTCCAATTTACATATCATCTATTATCTATGTGACAATACATTTATATATGAGATATACAGTAAGACAACTGTAGGACGACTGAGGGGAGTGCGCGGGAGTGTCGATGTTATATTTCACCCGTGTAAAGATGGCATACCTGAATATTTTTGTGCCTCAACTGATGTACGGGCTATCCTAGTAATTTCTTCACCAGTACCTTGGACAACAGCTATAATCTGTAATACAACGTGAATTATTTAAATTTCATAATTATATAAATTTCATAGTAAAATTGTTTTCGAAGAATATTATGGCGCTGCAGATGCAGTTGGATATTATAGTGCAACGTCGTGGCTCCTCATTAGGCTTGCTACATGAATTTGATTCGTGGTCAGCCTGACATCCAAATAATGAATTTGCTCAATCTCTGTATTTGTATACGTGATTGTCAAAATTAAAATGTTTTTTTCGAATTAGATTCTTCACAGAATTGTATGAACATTAATAATAATCTGCAGTTTCGCTGTGTTTCGTGATGGAGAAAATTAGTGAATCTAACTTAATATTTTAGTTACATACCGCTACTTTAAAACTGTCATTTGGTGGTTTAAAAGGGGCTGTCACATAAAACTTGCTATCTTCGTCTATAATATTTGCAGACATTTCCATTAATTGTTTATTATTAATATCAAGTATGAGAACTTTCTTTAATTTAGCATCCACTTTATCATCAAATATATCTAGCTTAATTGCTAGATGTGATTCCATACCTGTAAAACATTTTGGTTAATGAATACACAGCAACAGATGTTTAAAGTAAAAACCTCTTTAACGGTGTTGTGCACTTTTTGTAATTGGTAAAAAATGTTGAATTCGCATCAGAACTAATGGACTGGTCAAAAATTCGTAAGACGGCATAGCTGTAAACGTCAAGATGTCATCCAGTATCAGCGTAAAAAAGTATGTCACTTTCATTCTTTATTTATTATGTTTTATTATTCAGGTTAGGTTTCGAAAGGTTTCACTTCCGGAGTGCAACCCGTTGATTTACTTATTTGTTTTATAAGTTTGGCTCATAATTATAATCTAGATGCAAAGTACGAGGCTAAATCTATTCGACTCCACGTCACCTTCACCTCAAATCACCGACAGACTTGATTTCTTAGTATTCAGAGTGTGTTAACCTCTAAGCTATGCTGATAGTAAATGCTTTGAGAGACTGTTATACCTGGTGTCCATGTTATACTTTCTCTATTTGCTAAAGGTTGTCATATCACATTTCATATCAGCTGACCCAAACCGGTCCTCCACGTTTTAGTTTAGGCATTATTTCATATGGCGTACGTGCGAGATGTAAAACAAACTCTTCTGAGGGATTCTTTAATCCAGTCTACTTTTTCGCTAAAAAATATTGAAAAACATCTGAAGGGTGCAAGTAAAATATACAGATTTGCATACCTGATACTGGTCGTGTCCTGGTATTTTTTAAAGACGTTGGCATTAATACACGAAATCCGTATCGAAAGTCAATATTTACAGAGGCCTTAACAACAATATTTCCCTTGCCCTCACTATCTACTATTATTTTGTACGGCCCATTCGTGGTGTTCAAAACAGTGGAAACCTTAAAAAAAAAAGGTGAATAATATTTTCTCCTAATATAGGCACATTCGATCAGTTGAACCATCGCCTAAATTATTTCTTATTTTCTTTCGTATGCGATGGAAATAATGTAGTAAAGCAGACAACAAAAATATGTTGCGTTCAAAGGTTGTTCTGATGTATAGGGGGAGGGGAGTAGGGGAGCCCGTGATGCTAAATGTGTACAAAAGAGTCGAGTGTCGTGGAACCTATACGATTGTGTAGATTAGACGTTAGAATGAAAAAAGGTTATATGATATTTTTGATTCAGCGGTGGGGAGAGCTTTTAGAGGATTCCAAAGATGTAAAAAAAGAGCCAGGTGGACATACTCGAGCGCGGCAGATTAGAGATAGAGCATATAGTCCAAATATTTCTGACGTCGGAAATATGTTAATCTGCGGGTTTGCGTGGGGAGCCGTACGAGAGAGTTTTTAATAGAGAAAGAAAACATGCCAGCGCATTCGATATTCAGAGGGAATATTAAGTGACCTCAGACTCTATCTTGCTATACTCGAGCACGTCAGATTATTATATAGGCAATTCTGACAGTTTTAGTTCATGATAACCCTTAATCTGACGATTTATTGGAGAGGTTTTCTTTGGGCGATTTAAAAAAAAATAGTATGAAATCGACGAAGCGAACAACTAAAACGTCTTAAAAAGAAAATACAGTATGTTTGAATATAAAAACTGCCATTTTAAAACAATAAATATTGATATTTGATTCTCAGATTGTAGCAATAGTTAAAATAATCTAAACAGCAAGTTATTTTTAATTTCTTTTGTTATTTACAAAACTTACCATTGAATTATCTGTTTTTATTATTTCCTTAGTCGGTGCTTTTTTACCGTGCGGGTCAATCACATTTACATTAACTTTAGTACCTCTGTCAACGCCGGCAGCTATATTCAGGTCAGTCATGTCCGTATCCGCTGTAACCTATTAATAATTAAAAAATTTATAAGGGTTACGGAAACTTCGTGCTTTGAGTACCTTTAGAAGCGCTATTCCTTTATCTGTTTATGTATAAACGGTGTATCTGGTTCCCCTGTACCCTTAGTATGAGTTTTACGTTTTGACAAATATGATTGTTTTGGTATTTGTTTACGTATTTGCCCATACATTTCCAACCAGCGCCGCTAGCGGATTGTATCAGAACTGATTGGAAATATAATATGATTAAGGACGTAAATATGATTGATTCCAATTTAGTTCTAAAATATAGCAAAGATTTTGTACAGTACGAGCTTCTCTAAGAACGGTCCGTTTGGAATCACTTATTTTATCGTTTATAATGTTCAATGATTATTTATTTTTGTTTTACACATGCTAAGACGTTATAAATAAAACAATGATTTGACGTTTTTAGGGGGTGGCACCACTGTGATACCAAATTCTGCCTCATATTATTATTTTATTTTAAAGAGTGTGGTAAGGCAGATCCGCTCAGTTGTACGTTCGTGATGGATTTCATGGTTGTATTCAATGACGCTAGGCAGACTCCTTTGCTACGTCTAATAATTGAAAAAAATACAAAATCATTTCATACTCTTCTTACGACCGCTGAATGTATATTTCGTAAATTTTGAGATGCAAGTAGTATCCACAACTTACATTGAACTCGTTTATTCCGGGATTTATTGGTTCGATTGCCAGCGTTGTTCCTGGATTTTCAATAGTTTTTGTTATGTAGTCTATAATCTGAAATTGAGTTGAGTAGTAAATTATGACTAAATAGTTACATAATATAATATAAATAGAAACTATAATATTTTTTTAATTTATAAAATAACAACAATGATGAAATATAACATAATATCATAATTGTTTATCTAAACAGAGATATTCGACCTCGCAATCAGGGGTCCGAGGTTTGAATCCCGGCACAGACCTCTGATTGCTTAAACGGTTAATTAAAACATTGTAAGGAAACTCGATGTCAAGGAGTTTTAAAATAGAAAAGTTCTCATAGCTTTGTAAAGTCTACCAAGCACATGACCAGCGCAGTGGACTTCAGCTATGGCCTAAGGTCCTCTTACTCCGAGATGAGACCCGTTTCTAGCAATCGTACAGTAATAGGTTGACAACGACATAATTTAACACGAAGTACTTCTAATTCACATTTTTCTTACTTTTATAAATTCATTAAATAATTTGAAGCATCGTAACTATACAACATCTCATACAATTTGAAAGTAATCTTAACTTTTTATTTTTAATATGATTTTGCGTTTGCATTAATTTTGTTTTTGCTATGTTAGAAAAGACCTCATTTTTCCAGCGACACCTAGGACGGCCGACTGGGCGTCGACGCATGTATACGCGTACCGCCTGATCTTTCTCCATTCTATCAAAATGCCCGAGTCAACGAAGTCTGTGAGTCTTTATTTTGCCATGACCTGCGCTAGCTCCGGGTAGATAACTGGCTGGAGATGGCGCAAAACAGGCCAAAGTGGTGTCTCTTAGTATCAGAAGCTGAGATTCAATTTGGGTCGTTGGGCCAACGCAGTAAGTAAGAAATATTAGAAAACAAAACCTTGTTTATATCGTCTTTTTGTAAATGAAACACTTGTCCGGATGTGGCTTTGGCTAATCTATCGTACACGGTGTATTCCGGAGACGTCGTGTCATCACAATCACCAGTCAAAAGAAAGGTTATCTGTAATTTTCAAAATAATTTTGATTATGTAGGAATGATGAAGTTGATTGTCAGGTGGATGAAAGAAGATGATTTTCCAAAGTATTTTAGAGGTTCTCTTATATCTTCCTATCGGCTGTTTAAAAACATTCCACGTGAGGTGGCCACTAAGTCAAATCAAATCAAAATTTTTTATTCAAAATAAGTTCTTCACAGAGCACTTTTTGAAAGTTAATTCAACTACCACCACTTCACAAGGTGTTTTGTTATGGAAAAGAAGCGGAGAAAGAAACTCTATAACACACATCTTTTTTTTAATAAATGTTTCATACAATGGCTCTTAACCTAGTGGTACATGTGGAGCTGGGGCTATTTCGGACCGCACCGTTTTATCGGTCAAATAATTACTCAGCCTATAGTACTCTTTATTACATAGCGTTTGTTTAATGAAAAGTTTAAACTTTTTCTCTGTGAGATTCAAGATGTGCTCGGGTATTTTATTGTACTAATCAGTACTTTTCTGTATACGACAGTAAAGTACTCGTATTGTAGTGTCTTGTCTTTTTAAATTCTGGTGAGAAACCCAACCACGGAAAAAAAGTTTCAAGTGTAAGTCTACCAATTCGCACTAGACCAGCGCGGTGGACTATGGCCTAATCCTTCTTATTCAGAGAGGAAACCCGTTCTCAGTAGTGGGACAGTAATGGGTTGATGATGACATGCAATTATTATATCAATTGTCTCCATCGGATTTTTTATGAAATCCTAAGATACCTGAATTGATTTCTTGTGAGCCAAATTTTTAACTATTTCTTCCTCTTCATAATCTTTAGCTGTTGCGTCGGTGAATACATAAATGTATGAATTTGGATTACTCTCTTCTATGGCACGTTTGATTCCTGACAAACACAGTTCTGGGCAGTATCCTCCGCCACCAACTTTTATTTCTCCCAATTTCTTTAAGAATTCAGCTGGATCCCTAGTAACTGTCCTTAACACGATAGCTAAAATATCAACAAATACTGTCAGTTATTGGATTCTTTTGAATTGGAAGTTTCACAATTTCCTTAAGAATTCAACTGGATCCCTAGTAAGTTCCATTATTTCCTTATGAATTCAGCTGGTTCCCTAGTAACCGTGCTTAACATGATAGCTAAAATATCAACAAATAGTGTATGTTGCTTGGATTATTTTTAATTGGAAGTTTCACAGATTTTTAACGCTACTTCATTCTATAAACGATAATTAAGTTACTGAACAAAATACTTATACTTCCTTCCAATAATCAGGTTTCGTAATAATACATAATTTATTGTAATGGAAGCTGAGAAACACTTACAGCCCACTTGGTATCAAAAGTTCTTTTCCCCAAGTTCGCAGTTGCATCCAACACCAAATAGGATTGTCTTAGATAGAATAATATAGCTAATGAGCATGCTGTCCACCTGATGGTAAGTCGATGCTACCATCTATGGACATCCGTAATCAGCTCTAGATAATATTACATTCCTGCCTTAAGTCGTCCATAGACACACTGCTACCATTACGGACTAAGTTGGAACGCCTCGCTTTACATACTTTTGTATGTCTCCCTCACCAACACCCTTCGGGGTAAAGTAGACTTTTATATGAGGCATCCCAACTTCCATCTGTGGATGATCTCGGAAAATCTTATCGTAACTGGACTTAATTTCGGATTTCCATGTGGTGTATATACTTACTTGCCACTTCATTTTTGTAAAAAAGTAAGTATTAAAATATATTTTAAAAAATCGTCATGAGATCAAAAATACTCACGTGTAAGAGAGTCGTCTTCGATATAATCTTCGGAGTCGCCCGTTGACACTTCGTTGTCATTGAATGTGATAAGTATAAAATCTCCTATTTGCGATTTATTCGAGGCAAAAACCGCTGCGAAAACATCCTGGACCCTTGCCTTGACTTGACTAATTTCTAGCGACATAGATATCGTATCGTCGATGACGAAAGCAACATTGCTTCTCATATCTTTTTCTCCATAAACACATAACACAAGCACTAATAGAAAGATACCGCACAAATTTGAAACCATGTCGCATTATTTTATGAGAAGCAATTATGTACATGCAACAACATAACCGACTGTTGGTGAGAATCGACTGATACGAGTAATCCCTATGTCCCATGCGTAAATATGTCGTCACGGTTAGTCATCATACAAATAACCAGAAATATAACTTAAAATATTCTAAACAAGGATAATAAACAATTATGTATTCTATGGTGTTATCTGAAATTGTCCAACATTGTGGCATAGATTTGATTTCTTAAGAAGTAAATATTTAACAAAAAATCAAATTTTTGTCAAATTTTGATTCTGTAAAAAAGTTTTGAATTTTCGTTAATTTAATAAACTTACGATGTTAAAATTCCATTTTATATATTTGTCAATAAAATGCATAATATTTGACATTCTAATATTAGAGATTCGTAATAATCGAATAATATGTTAAATATTGATAAATGTGGTCGATAAAGTTTTCTTTTTCTAGGTAATTTTGACCACTTAGCAATATTATGGTTGTCAGTGGCGCCCCTGCCACACGCACAGAAGTTGCTAACGTAGCGCACGATAGCTTGCACAAGCATTCTGCACCTGACATCCTTAGTAATTTGGGTTTGTCAGTCTTAAAATTTTGTAAAAGTTTATAAACACGGTATCCGAATAACATGTTCTGAAATAGACCACAGATTTGCCACGTTACATCCTGTTGATAACTGCTGATAAGCCTTCATATGATTATAATTTTTAGTTACATTATTTTCAGTTTTATATACTTTTTATGTGCTTATATATTAATGTTAAATGTATTATATTTAACATGAATTGAAAAAAATCTAAAATAAAACTGTACCTGAATGGTGTTGGAATAGCTCTATAAATATCTTTGTCTAATAAAGTATAAACTTAATCTGTTAATTATTCCACGATTACATAGGGTATGTTAAATGCCCTTTACAGTCTTTACACTCTTCACTGAAGGTGGTAGAACCCTTTGTGGTTCGCCTCCGGCGGCACCACCGCCACACCTATTTCTACCTAATAACACCAGTGTTAGGCTTGCTGTGTTCCGGTTTGAAGGGTGTGGTAAGGGAGACAGAATTTTCCGAGGCGTTCCAGCTTAGTCCTCAGGGGTAGCGGCGCATCTGTGGCCGATCTCAGGTAGAAATTTCTAATCCTATCTGGGGTTGATTACAGATGTCCATGGGCGGCAGTAGCCACTTACCATCAGACGGACTGCATGCTCGTCTGCTACTCTTATATTATATAAAAAAATGTTTTTAATACCATCAGTTTAATTCGTGCAATAATTAATGCAATAATTAAGGCCCTGCAGCCCAATAAGTTTGACGGATTTTAACATATGTTGTTTCGTTGGATTCGTCTGAATTGTGGGAATGTTATGGGCTACATTTTATTGGAGTGCGTCAGGTTAACTTTAGACTTAGTTACATTTATTAAAGATAATAATTGACATTTTTTTGTTTACGAGGGGGAAACCTTCAAAAGGTACCCGGTGCCGTGGGAGCGACACAGGGTTATGTGGGATTTTTACCGCACTAAAACCCCCCCGGTGGCCTTCCTCTACGTTGCCAAGAGGACTCCGGGATCTCCTACGGAACGCAACCGGAGTCCTCTGAACGCGTCGCCCCTTCGGGCTCCACCCAGGTAAGCTCCAGGACTCGCCACACCGTCTGGTGTTTACGACGGTATGCGACCACACACACCGCCGTCCTTCCCGGAGTTGCTTACCGGGCGGCTCGACCTCCCAATCTTGCCACCCGCAACCCCGGAAGCCCCCTTTTAGTCGCCTCTTACGACAGGCAGGGGATACCGTAGCCCTATTCTAGTCCCGGGACTACAGGGACACCGCGCCGGGAGGCGCTATCTGCGCCTTCGGCGCCTCCTTCTCCGCGCGGGATCGGCGCGCTCCCTGGCCCGTTCGGCGTCCTCCTTGGTCAGCATAACGCGCTCGCAGAATGCAACCACGCTAGAACGGACCATTGCCGCGACGACAGCCTCCGGGGAGAGGTCTGGTCCTATCCGTTGCACCAGGATCCGCCGCTCGGACTGCCACGCTGGACAGTGCTCGAGCGTGTGCTGCGCGGAATCCTGGGCATGCCCGCAGTGGTGGCACTGCGCTGTCGCTTCCCTGCCTATTCTATGCAGATACTCACCGAAGCAGCCATGTCCGGTGAGCATCTGTGTCAGCCGGTAGGTGACGCATTTCCTCCTTTTGAGCCATGCTCGGAAGTTGGGCAGTACTGCACGGACTACACGTTGGCGTGCGCCCCGTGGCTCCTGTAGCCGCTCACGCCAGCGTCTTAACGCGCGCCAGCTGGCTCTCGTCCGAAGCATTTTAACCGTCTGAGGATCAGCCCTCTGGCGGAGACCGCGGATCTTAAAGAAGATCTCTGCGGTCATATCCGCCAGAATGTCCAGGGGCGGGAACCGCCCCAGGAGTGTAGCCGCCTCGTACGATATTGTACGGTACCCACGCGCGACTCTGATCGCGATCAAACGCTGCGCGGCATTCAATTTGGCCGCGCGGCGCCGGCAGCCCGACAGTCTTTGCGACCATACGGGTGCACCGTAGAGCGCGACAGAGTGCACGACACCTGCGTAGAGGCGACAGACTTCCTCCTTCGGTCCCCCGAGATTAGGCAGCAGTCTATGCATCGCACCCGCTACCTTATGAATCCGGGGGACGAGACGGCTAAAATGCTCATCGAAATTCCAGCGGCTATCCAATACTAGCCCGAGATACTTTAAGTATCTGCCCACTTCAATGACTGCGTCACTTACCCGCACTGACATGCAGGGTGGTCTCACATTTGGCCTTAGGCCTTGGAACCATAACGCCTCGGTCTTGCTCGATGCTATGCGAAGACCCAAGGCGTTTATTTGGTCAACAACGCGTGCCACCCCCAGTTCGGCTAACCTCGCCGTCCTTTCACAGGACTCTCCCTCCGCCAGGACCAAAGTGTCGTCTGCGTAGCAAACGATGGTGACTCCTACAGGAAGCGCTGTGCGCAGCACTATATCGTATGCGAGGTTCCAAAGCAGTGGCCCTAATACTGACCCCTGCGGAACTCCGCACACGACGCCCCTTTCATGGACTCTTCCGTATCGGCCCGGATAGATGACGTTCCTGTCCGACAGATAGGCCGCCAAAACGTTTCGCAAATAGGGAGGCACCTGATGATGTACGAGGGCCTCCCTTATCGCTTTCCAGGGCAGAGAGTTAAAGTCATTAACTATGTCAAGACTTATTGCCAAGACTACTCTGCCTCTGGAAAAAGCCCTCTCCGTGAGCGCTCGGACGCGAAGAACGGCGTCTATTGTCGAGCGCCCAACGCGGAAACCGAACTGATTGTCGGACAGGTCCGGGCCAATGCACGATAGATGTCTGCTGACGCGAACGGCAATTATCCGCTCGAAGATCTTTCCTGCCTCATTCAGCAGACATATCGGCCTGTAGGACGCTGGTGAGTCCATGGGGCGACCCGCCTTGTGCAGGAGCACCATCTTCGCTACCCTCCATTGCGCAGGGAACTTCCCAAAATGAAGGCAGTTGGTAAAGAGGCGCCGCAATCTTTCCCCCAACACGGGCAACGCAACTACCCAAGCCTGACCTGGGATTCCGTCTGGGCCTGGGGCAGTGTTTTTCGCGGCCAGCCGTTTTACCGCCCACTCCAGCTCAGCCTCGGTAACATTGTGCGTCTCTGACCACACAGACGGGACCAATACTCCGTTCACGGCATCAGGGCCATCCGAAGGGCAAGGAAACAGGTTTTCCATGACTTCTGCGACAAAGTCGGGATCGAGGGTCTCTGTCAACGGCGGAACCCGTGGGCGCAGCTTGCCTAACACCATTCTATACGGGCGTCCCCACGGGTCCCTGTCCAGACCATCCAATAGTCCCGAAAAGATAATAATTGACTGTAAGGAGGATTCAATGCTGGCATAATTATAAAGGTAGTGTTTGCCTAGTGGTTGAAATCCCAAACACGTCCTTCTGATTGCTTATTATTACAAGTTATTTTCGTATTGGAAATTATTAAAACTTGAAACCTACACGTCCGAGAGTTTTTTTTTTTAAGTTTTCAAAGGTATCAATTAGTGCTCGGGTGCAGGATTACGACCCAAATCTCTCATGAAAGATATGTCTTGTGGAACGGTGTTGGGTTGATTATTATAAAATTCAAATATTTTGATCGCTTTAATAAAATAAAAATTTGGTGAATATGTATGTGTAATACATTTTTGGGTGGATATCCGTTTCCCTAGATATGATATCTTATGCTTTGTGGATAAAAAAATGTTTTTTGGTATTTTAGCCGACACGCGTAGCGGTGAGGTCATGATGTCGGTCTGAAGCGCAAAGGGTCCCGGGTTCGATCCCTCGCCACACAAATCTGAATGATGAATTTAGATTTATGTACTGGGTCTGGGTGTTTGTATTCGTCTTTGTGTGTGTTCATGGCACTCTAGACCCAGGGGGTCCTTTTTTTTTCTTATGCAGGGGGAAACCTTCAAAAGGTATCCGACGACGTGGGAGCGACGCCGGGTTATGTGGGATTCTTACCGCACTAAAACCCCCCGGTGGCCGTCCACAACGCTTGTTGAAGAACTCCGGGATCTCCGACGGAACGCAACCGGAGTCCTCCAAGCGCGATGCCCCGACCGGGCTCTGCCCTGGGGGAGCAGTTTTCGCTCCTACCGCACCATTTTGTGTACACGACGCTATGCGACCACACATACCGCCGTGCTTCCCAGGATCGCTTACTGGGCTGCTAGAGCTCCCACTCTTGCCGCCCGCAACCCCGGAAGCCCCCTTTTAGTCGCCTCTTACGACAGGCAGGAGTAACCGTAGCCCTATTCTAGTCCCGGAACTACAAGGACAGACCCAGGGGGTCCTAGTGTGGGGCTGTGTGAGTACAAAGTGTATTTTTTTGCTTCTGATAAATTTTCAATTTTATGGAAAAGGACATATACTGGTGCTTTTTTCACCTTGTTCTGTTGTGTTGTTACAGGAGGTCGGCTATTTAACACGATTTTATTACCTTGACTTATATGTATGTATCGGTGTATGTAAAGGTTTTTCTAACTTGGACCAGTCCCATTATTTCTAAATTTTGAATAATTATTAATACTAATTTTGTCCCGTTCTCCTCATCAGAATCGTCAGGATTAACAATTTTCTTATTGTGATTTTAGCGTAAAAACTGGAAAATTAAAAAGATTTTTTTGTTAACTATAATATTACCTATTAAGTTTAATTTGTCTATAAGCGTAACTTCTAACTTAATCGTAGATAGTTATGTCATAAAAATGAAGGTATCGAAGTGTGGTAGAATGAGTTTGGTTCGACTAGGTGGTACCACTGCCACTAGATCCATAGGCCTTCTTTTTGTTTGCGAGGGGGAAACCTTCAAAAGGTACCCTATGCCGAGGAAACGGCACGGGGTTATGTGGGATTCTTACCGCACTAAAACCCCCCGGTGGCCGTCCTCGGCGCTGCGTAGAGGACTCCCGGATATCCAGAGGAACACAACCGAGGTCCTCTTAGCGCGTTGCCCCGTCGGACTCCGCCCAGGTGAGCGTGACGCTCGCCACGCCGTCTGGTGTGCACGATGGTATGCGACCACACATACCGCCGTAGATCCATAGGCTTAGAATTCTTGTATGTGCAAGGGCCCCGGTATAAAGAAGGCCCTGCCTTGCCAAATGATTAGTAAGGCCCAAATGTTATATTAGTACTTATACTTTTATAAGATTTTAATAACTTCGCATTTAGTAATTAAATGAAGTAAACTGCAGAGGCGTTGAGCTCACTTATTTTTAGACATATTATCAAATTTCCTGTCGTCTCCCGTCAACATTATATAGCTCGTCTCCTCATATAGCTCGTATAGTTCGAAAGTGGTAGAAC
This sequence comes from Epargyreus clarus clarus, assembly GCA_014595695.2. Classification (NCBI taxonomy): domain Eukaryota; kingdom Metazoa; phylum Arthropoda; class Insecta; order Lepidoptera; family Hesperiidae; genus Epargyreus; species Epargyreus clarus. The sequence goes on from JACTTY020000025.1 coordinate 2,369,684, forward strand.
CCTTTGTGGTTCGACAACGGCGGCACCACCGCCAACCTGCCTTATAACAGCAGCGTTAAGCGCTGATGTGTCCTGGTTTAAAGGGTGTGGTAAGGCGTCAATTTCCCGAAGCGTTCCAGCTTAGTCCTCAGGGGTAGCGGGGCATCCGTGGCCGACCTCAGTTAGGAATATCTAATCCTATCTGGGGTTGATTACAGATTTCCATGGGCGGCAGTAGCTACGTAACATCAGGTGGACTGCATGCTCGTCTGCTTCTCCTATATTATAAAAATATTTAAACTGCCTGCGCTCGCGTTTTTTCCTAATATAGCTGACACTTCGTATAGATAAGTTCAATGCCACTGTTACTGATAAAACACTAATAGCTGTCCTCGGTGATAATATACATATACGAGTATGTCGCAGCTAAATAGCAAAGTTAGCCGTTTAATTAACACCCGTGTTAATTCACCCGTAGCGCATAACACAACCTGCGCTACTGTGTTCTGGTTTGAAGAGTGTGGTAGGGGAGACATATTTGTCCCTGTAGTCTCGGGACTAGAACACGGTATCCCCTGCCTGTCGTAAGAGGCGACTAAAAGGGGGCTTCTGGGGTTGCGGGCGGCAAGAGTGGGAGCTCGAACCGTCCAGCAAGTAACCCCGGGAAGGACGACGGTGTGTGTGGCCGCATACCGTTGTAAACACTAGGTGTGTGGGAGGAGCGTAAACTGCTCCCCCAGGGAAGAGCCCGATTGGGGCATCGCGCCCGGAGGACTCCGGTTGTGTTCCATCGGAGATCCCGGAGTTCTCCACCAAGCGCCGAGGACGGCCACCGGGGGGGTTTTAATGCGGTAAAAATCCCACATAACCCGGCGTCGCTTCCACGTCGTCGGGTACCTTTTGAAGGTTCCCCCTCGCAAACAAAAAAAAATATACATATTATCGGATGCGTTCTAGCTTAGTCCTCCGCGGTAGCGGCGCATCCGTGGCCTCAGGCAAGAATATCTAATCCTATGTGGGACTGATTACAGACGTTCATGGGTAGTCGTAGCCACGTCCCATCAGGTGGACTGCATGCTCCTCTGCTACTGCTATGTTATATAAAAACAAAACTTTTTGAATGTTCAAAGGACATAATCCTCCCCTAATCTGTGCCACTCCGACCAGTCCTTATAAGAACTGTACTTGACTTATGTGTTATATTGTCTTCGGTCTGTGTATTTAGTGTCCTTATGCCTATGATACCGACAACACCTATAATCCGAGTGAGAAACCTAACCTAACCTAACCTAGAATAAGATTAAAGGAAATAAATAATATGGGATGGGATTAATTAAATTACATAATTATGAGGTAAATATATGCAATAATATGAATTTTAAGTCGACGGTAAATATATTCATCCATATTGTTTGATATTATGACTGTAGTTGTATATTTTGTATAATTAACTCATCTAACTTCAGAGCCAAACGGATGCGGTTGGATGCGACCTTCACTTATGCTCTTTCAACTTCGAGTGTGAGAACTTACTAGGGTTGCCACCTCCTTTAAAAAGATTTTTTAATAAAAACACATAGATTAGTAAAGATTATTCGCTCCTAGCAAGAAAATGTAACCTTTTGACACTTGTCACTCATATCTACTTTCGTGTTTAAAAAAATATAAAAAAAAGTAGTTTTTAGATCATTTACAGATAAAACGATTTTTCTTCGCACTTTTTCTTCGATTTCGTGTCTTAACTAATTTCTGATTTCGTGTCTTAATTAAAGGGCTAACAGAATGGTCACCCGTTTAAGTTATTTAATAGCTTCCTTCAATTACAAGGCGGTGAGATATCTATACTTTTTCTATGAATCGGAACACTATACCAAGCTACCGTTGCTGTTTTTCTGCAACAAGGCTTTATTAGATAGACATTTAAAATTATCAGAATGCATTTTTTACAATTACTACAATTTGCGATAGCTACTACAATAACAAATAGTAAAATGTGATATCAATTAAAATTTCGTGGTTCATGTGTGAATTTTACTCGAACTTGTGCAATTATTCTTAACCGAGGGGATATCCTTCAAAAGGTACCCGGTGCCGTAGGAGCGACGCAGGGTAATGCGGGATTCTTACCGCACTAAAACTCCCCCGGTGGCCGTCCTCGGCGCTGCGTAGAGGGCCCCGGGATCTCCAAAGGAACGCAACCGGAGTCCTCTTAGCGCGTTACCCCGTTGGGCTCCGCCCAGGTGAGCTTGGCACTCGTCACACCGTCTGGTGCGTACGACGGTCCTTCCCGGGGCCGCTGGCTGGGCGGTTCGAGCTCCCAATCTTGCCGCATGCAACCCTGGAAGCCCCCGTTTAATCGCCTCTTAGGACTGGCAAGGATATCGTAGCCCTATTCTAGTCTAGAATCTAGAGGGACATTTTTTTGGCACAGCCTACAACACAAACAACTTGACGATTTTACCAAATGAGGTGTACATTGGATTTGTCTAGTTTCCTGTTGACCTATGTCTAAATATTGGGAATAAATGAAAACGATTTCGGGCGAGAGCTCCATGACATCTAAAATATGGATGAAAATATATGTAATATTATACTTTTCATAATGTATAACTATATAATACATAGTATAGTTAAAAAATATATAAAAATGCTATAATTCTATTATGGTACAAGTGGCAACCATAAAACTTACGTACATTAGGTATATTTATAGAGTATATTTTGAACCGATTGTAAAGCAGTTCTGTTCTGCCTCTATTTGTATGTTTGTATTATTCTGTACTAGTTTTTGCCCGCGGCTTCGCCCGCGTTTATAAGAAAATAATATAACATACTAACATACATAAATCTGAAAATTCGTACCTTCAACTTTGCCAAAGATCATCACTTGATTAAATGCATAGTTTACAATTCAATCCTTACTAATATCGTTTAAAATAATCGATGTTTTGGGTCCAAAAGATCGATTCTCCGATTAATCGATTTTAAATCGCCATCCCTAGTTCCCGTGGAATTTCCGGGATAAAAACTATCCTATGTCCTTTCTCGGGTCTCAGACTATCTTTGTACAAAATTTCATTAAAATCGGTTCAGTGGTTTAGGGGTAAAGAAGAGACAACCAGACAGACAGACAGAGTTACTTTCGGATTTATAATATTAGTAAGGAGTAAGGATAGTAAATTAACAGGTAATATGGTGAATCATTGCGGTGAAGCAGTGTTTGCATTTCGATGGAAGAGCAATGAGTGAATTTTGAAGGTGGTAGAACCTTTTGTGGGTCGACTCCGGCGGCACCACCGCCACAACTATTTCTGCCTCATAACAGCAGCATTAAGCGGATTTTTTAGTTAAGAATTTTCATAATTAATGTATTGTTTGACTGATCTAAGGAACCCGAGTTCTTAGGATGGTGCCGCCAAAAAAATAACCATGACAGCAGCGAGATGGTATTGTCTGAAGTGAAGTGAAAAAAAAAGTTATTTCCTACACTGCAATATAAAAGATATTACGGCAATTAATAATAAAAAAATATATAAATACTTTACACGTCAATGAACTTTGGTCATTTTAAAAACATCCCGTAATATGAAACTTTTTTCTTCGTTATATTTAAACTGTCTGTAAATAAGTTAGTGTTGGTTTTTAGCGTTTATGTTCACTCTATCACTGAACCTTCCAAAATCTAATCTATTTTACTTTAGCAGTAAATTAAGAAGATTCATTAAGACCTTTTACACTCAAAGATTTAAATGCAATTAAGATTAAAAATTCTTATGTTGAACAAATTTAAATCACCGTGATGCATTCATATTGTAATTTACATTAATGTTGTTCACGAAATTTGCATCAAATTATTTAAGCGAACTTGCTAATCATTGTGTTAATAGGTTAAGGTCACATTAATAATATAATATACTAGCTGACCCGGCAAACTTTGTACCGCCTCAAAATCTATTTATCAAATATATTTCATATAAAATATAGCCTATGTTACTCGTGGATAATGTAGCTTTCGAATCGTAAAAGAATTTTTAAAATCGGTCAAGTAGTTTTTGAGCCTATTCATTACAATCAAACAAACAAAGTTTTCCTCTTTATAATATTAGTATAGATGACGAGCAGTGCCTGAGATTTGGTTCGTGTTTTTATCCTACTATAGGATTAACAGACAAGCATGCAGTCCACCTGATGGTAAGTGGCTACTGCAGCCCTTGGACATTTGTAATCAGGTCGGCCACAGACGCGCCGCTACTCCTCAGGATCAACCTGAAATACTTCCGTAAAGTATTCATTAACACACTCTTCAAACCAGAACACAACAGTACTTGTCAATGCTGCTACTAGGCAAACATCAGTGTGTGAGTATTGTCTCCTGAGTCGAACCGCAAAGAGTTCTATATCTTCAATATTCAACGTATAACGTAAACTGAAATTCTCCGCGCCAAATACACGTCATGTAATACTAGAAATAAATATAAGTAGTTCAAAAAACTAAAAAACACGCTTTTATGATAAAATCGACTAAAAAGTAGAAAATAATTTTCAATCTAAGAATCAATTAAGGAACAATAAATATACGGTAGTATGTATAATTGTGAAAAATTTCAATAAAACACATAATCAACATCTATTTTTACTTGCAAGTTATTTCCCACATGTAAAGTAATTCACAATTAGGTACTGGCAACACTTTGTACTTTGTCACTTTTATCTATTTTCGTGTGTGTAAAATATTCAAAAAATGTAGTTTTTAGACCACTTACGAATGAAAGGATACTTTTTTGCGTATTTTATTAGGTGCCTTGCTGTTTTTGTACCATTTAATTGCACATGTCGGCATTGTTCCGCGTAAATTACACCATGACAGTCGGAAACGTAATCGGAAAAACCGTAAGCTGTTTTACGTGGTGTGTGCGTGATTTCGTGTACATACACTAAAACCGTAAGCTGTTTGTTACTTTGTCAATTACAAGGCAGTGAGATATCTTTACTAATCTATGTAGAATACATCGATTTGAATTAAATAAAGACTAAATCAAGATACATATTGTGAATTATTTTTAATGCATTGGAGTCGATTATAATTTTGGTTTAAGCCGATTTCAACCACAAGGAAAATACACAGACACAAGTTATATAGCGCTGCATATATGTACTTACTATCTTTTAATACAAGCACGCGTGAACCGCGTATGCTATAGCACACGCCCCTAGGACCTTTTTTGTTATGTAGGTATACCTTACATATATTCGCATGCTTGCCTCACACCTTTGAAGGTTGTAGAACCCTTTGTGGTTATACTCCGGCGTCACCACCGGCCTACCTTTTACTGCCTCATAACAGATGCGTTAGGCCCTGCTGTGTTCCGGTGTGAAGGGTGTATTAAGGAAGACATACTTTTCCGAGGCGGTCCAGCTTAGTGTGGACCTCAGGGGTGCTTACCTCAAGGGTGGCGGCATCTGTGGCCGACCTCGGGTAGGAATATCTAATCCTATCTGGGGTAGATTACAGTCTATGTCTATGGGCGGCAGTAGCCACTTACCATCAGGTCTGCATGCTCGTCTGCCACTCCTATATAATAAACAAAAAAGAACACATGCGTGAACAAAATTAACCCGCTGAAGTCTCACCGCATATCTTTTTCAAGTGACTTACTTGATAGGAAAAGTTTCTTTAAAACGATAGTACATCGATATACTGCTAATCATCTATATATATCAATGCGACAATATGTAAATATGAATGGCAGATGCAGATGTGTGTCGCTGGTGGGCCTGCGTGATAGGAAAAACATACTCCAAAGACTATTAGTGCATTACGAGTAAAACTTCAAAGTTTTTGTTGTTTATCGATAAGCTATAGAACCATATTAAGAATGCCTTTGTTTCACACACAAAAGGATTCAAGATTAATATCGAGAAAAAGAATTCCATTTTTGCAAACGAGACTCGTTTTTTGAAATGGAGCGTGACGATTCATTATTTTTACGTTGCAAATGAGTGGGTAGGTGTAATGGCTAGTCTTTTTTGCTATTATTGTCTTCAGTGTAGGTTCCAAGTTCGAATCCTAAAACACAAATAAAATTTTTCAAAAATTTGTCTGTATTTAATGAATTCTGTCTGTATTACACCATCATGTGCTATAACTACAGTAAACAACTCTTGTATTGTTGGAAGGGAGTGTAAAAGCAGATTCTCTCATTTGAGGAGTTCCATCATAGTTCTTAGCAGTAGTAAGGGATCTATGACCGATTTCTTGAGTATGCTCGTTTCCAACTACTATTACAAATGACGAAATCTTACTTTGATAGTTAAGGAAAATATTATAAGAAATCCTACATACCGAAAATAATCTCTATGAAGCTCTGAAAAGTATATTAAGTTTTGATCACATTTAGTTAACGTGCGCTATGGTTTAAGGCCCGTCTTATAAATGGGAACATCAGTAAAATTGTACATACAAGAGATAAGCTATAAAACCAGTGTGGTTCAGCCAGGGAGGTACCTCCTCCCCACCTATTTATGACTGTAACATTATAACACCTTTTTGGTTTTCCATGGGAGAGTGTGGGCGACGTGTATGAAGTGATCAGCTTAGTCCTTAAGAAGAGCAAAGCATCTGTAATCGGCCTCAAATATAACGTAATTATATAAAGTTGGTTACAGTACCCTTAGTATGAATTTTTACGTTCTGACAAAAATGATTGTTTTTGTTTATGTATTTCCCATATATTTCCAATCAGTTCTGATACAATCCGCTATAGGCGCTGTTTCGAATGTGTGGGCAAATACCAAAACCGTCATTTTTGTCAAAACGTAAAAACTCATACTAAGCGTACAGATGTTCATTGGCGGCAATGACATGACATGGTGGTTTGCTATTTTATTCTCAATAAAAAGGTGGTAGTTTGCCCTTTTTAGTGACATTTGAAAACACACACGTGTGATATATCACAGTATGTAAATGAAACTGTTTCTTCTTTTTAATTATTCATCTAAATACAAGTTCTATATTATAATAGGTCAACATTAAGATCTTGTTGTTATTTATATTATTATTTACCTGTTCCAAAACTTCCTTGAAAAATTAATTTAGTTGTTGAATGCGGATGGACCAATTAGCTAGAAAAATAAATCATTTTTTTAAATCAATCTTAATTGATGCTACTGTTACGAATATTATGAATGTCAAGGACTCATAAGACCTCTACCATGTTACAGGTTAATCTGGCGTTATACATTTAATAATAATATTATATTATTTATTTAAAGAAGTATGAAACGGGCTTACAGGCTACCTGATGCTGGCCCCTGTAGTTCCGGGACCAGAATAGGGCTACAGTATCCCCTGCCTGTCGTAAGAGGCGACTAAAAGGGACTTCCAGGGTTGCGGGTGGCAAGAATGAGAGCTCGAACCACCCGGACAGCGACTCCGGGAAGGACGGCGGTATATGTGGTCGCATCCCGTCGTAAACACCAGATGGTGTGGGAAGAGCCAAAAGTGCTCCCCCCAGGGCAGAGCCCGATCGGGACATCACGCTTGAGGACTCCGGTTGTGTTCCGTCGGAGATCCCGGAGTTCTCCAGCAAGCGTTGAAGACGGCCACCGGGGGGTTTTAGTGCGGTAAAAATCCTACATAACCCGGCGTCGCTCCTACGTCGTCGGGTACCTTTTAAAGGTTTCCCCCTCGTAAACAAAAAATAATAATAATAAAACCTGACTACCTGATGTTACGTGGCCACAATGGTTAACCCCAGATGAGATAAGAGTCCTACCTGACACACACACAGCTTTGTTGCTACCCCTGAAGGCTATGGAATACTTGGAATTAGTATATCTCCCTTACCTTACTATTGAGACCCGAACACAACAGCATTTAATACAAAAATTAATCAGAATAAAGCAAATAAATCAAAAATTGTATATTTAAACAAACATTTCATTTTTAATTAGATTTAATTTAAACCACAAAGTTCCAAGTTTACGGTTTATTTCAACGTCTAGAATGCTAATACGGAAAATTATTTTAATATTTCATCAGGCGCTACATTCGTATACAATAGTGGCAAAAATAAAAATAAACATAAACTCGGTATTATTAAGTCTTGCGTGTATGTTATGTCTCTCATGAATGAATCCAGAATACCATGAGTTTTTACGTTTTGATATTTGTTTACGTATTTGCTCATACAATCTCCAATCAGCGCCCCTAGCATATTGTATCTGAACTATAGTGTCAGTAACTTAACATTAAATGTCTAATTGACAAAATGACGCTTTATGTTTTGTCTCTCTTTTTTGCGAACATGTGAGATAGACAAAAAGACTTGAGCACTTACTTATTTTTACGCTTACTCAGTCTACTGAAGCAAATGGAACAGAATAATGGATTGAGTAAACGTAACGTTAAATAGTGGGATGTTTTAAAAAATCATGGTAAAGGTACAGATCTATATGAAATTATAATGAAATTTTGCATGTCATCCACTATGAGGTAGAACCCTTCGTGGCTCGACTCCGGCAGCAACACCGCCACACCTATTTCTGCCTCATAACAGCAATGTCGAAAGCTGCTGTGTTCTGCTTTGAAGGGTGTGGTAAGGGAGACATACTTTTCCGAGGCGTTCCAGCTTAGTCTTTAGGAGTAGCGGCGCATCTGTGGCCGAACTCAGGTAAGAATATCTAAACCTATCTGTGGTTGATTGCTGATTTTCATGGTAGACTTTACACCTTTGAGAACTTTTTTTTTACTAACTTAACGAAAGTTCTCAGGCATGTTTCGTGACGATATTTTCGTTCGTTCACAACGTGACGACACGAATGTATCTGAGTAGTTTATATATAAATGGACAAAGACAAAACAATTTAGTCTTTTTTCCCTTTTATTCTTCAACCAATTACCCTTTTTTAGCATAAAAAAATGCAAATGTATAAAAATCATCAAATTTCGACCTGAGCAAACACTGCCTATTTAAATCCGCTTATAACTTCGAATAAAGTAGGTACATGTCTGGGATTCGAATCCCGGGCCAGTAGCCTAAGAACCCTAATATCGTACTAAAGATACATTTCACTTTACCGTACCCTCCGCTCCAAGTTAAATCAGATAACAACACCATGAATTGATGTCGAAAGTGGTGACAGCCGCCGTATTGTTTAGAAACCACCGTGTTAGCGGCACCACGTTAATTGAAAACGCATTGGCCGTTTTACAGATGTTATCACAGTTACACAATACTGTACATATAATGTATAACTCCCACTTAAATTACGTGGCTTTAACTTAAATCAAAATTCGTTCTTAGCGCGTTGCCCTGTCGGGCTCCGTCCAGGTGAGCTTGGCGCTCGCCACACCGTCTGGCGTACGACGGTATGCGACCACAAATACCGTCGTCCTTCCCGCTTCGCTCCTTCCCGGGTCGCTTACTGGATGGTTCGAGCTCCCACTCTTGCGACCCGCAACCCCGGAAGCCCCTTTTTAGTTGCCTCTTACGACAGGCAGGGAATACCGTAGCCCTTTTCTGGTCCCGAAACTACAGGGACATGTCGTTTAACCTAAAGGTTAATTAACCATCACAAATTAATAACATCGACAAACTGTAAAGCTATTTACAAATTATGATGCATCTCTTACGTAAGTTAGTATAGTAAAAAGGTAGTTCCTGGAGATAACAGCCTTAGGTGAAGTGAAGCGGTAATATACGAGTATACATTGATTTGACAGATTACATCTTAGAACTAAGATGGTACTAGATGTGCTGTGAGCGTAGGTATTATTATAATAAAATATTGAAAGTGAGTGTCGATGTTTTGAGATTATCCCGTTTCTAGAATTAATAGAATAGAACTATTTCTTGATCCAATTTACAACTTTTGTTATTCCCGCGCAAAATGCAACTGAAACGTCAAAAGCGTCCTTTTTCTTTTTTATGCTAACTCATACAATCGTTCCAGCCAGTGACTATATAAACGAGCACTAAATAACACAATAGGAAAATAACACAAAATAATTAATTAAAGTAATACTATAATTGATTACATATATTTTTTAATAATATAAATAAAAAATTGTAGAACCGATTTTGGTATGAGTCTGGACGACAACTAATTTCTGCAGTAGTATTAAGCGCTGCTGTGGTTCTGCTATATATGGTGTTGTGTGAGACAATTCTACAGGATGTTTTTAATTAGTTTTAATATAGCTCTCAGGGGTAGAAATTCTGTAGGGGTCTCTGTAGAGGTCTGGGATTGTTTATAGATGTCCAATGTCTATGGGCGCCAATTGTTACCTTACCGTCTGGTGTACGACGTGTTTAGAAAAGAATAAGAATACATTAAAAATCTTCATTCACTTGATTGACATACTGTTCCAAACTTAACTTACGTGTAACAATTTTCTATAAATTATTTTGTTTACAATTTAAAAAAAACCATTTTCACTACTAAACATTATCTGTTTAATAAAAAGTAGCAATAGCTCAGTTGGGGATTCTGAGGTTCGATTCTCAATTAAAAGATATTTGAAATGTATTATCACTTGCTTCAAAGGTAAAGGAAAGCATCATCATTATCACGGAATACAGTGCGACAATAACGGGTTGATAATGATGATGATTAATATACAAAAAAACATCATCAAATGTTACTCTTTCCATTATTATTTCTAACAATTCTAACATCTGTGTAGCTTTGAGTCATACACGACTTGTACATAGAGCTTCCTGAAGCGTGATGTTTATCAATAAGCTCGTCAGGGAAATTGATCGAAAAAGCAACAAACGTCGATGTCCATGTGTGTGTCTGCGTGTATGTCAGTGTATACATCAAAATACACTCATATAGCCAAAATAAACAATTTTTCAACGAAAACTATTTTTGTGTCTTTTCCTGTAATATGCCTAAATAAATTATTACTTGCTTTAAAAGTAAAGGAAAACATCATCATCACGAAATACAATGCGATGATAATGGGCTGGTAATTATGGTGATTAATATACAATAAAACATCATAAAATGTTACTCTTTCTATTATTTCTAACATATGTGTAGCTTTGAGCCAAACACGACTTGTACATAGTGCTTCCTGAAGCGTGATGTTTATCAATAAGCTCGTCAGGGAAATTGATCGAAAAAGCAACAAACGTCGATGTGCATGTGTGTGTGCCTGCGTTTGCATGTGTGTGGATTGCTGTGTGTGTGCTTCAAGGGGCGATGGGATCCATGGCCAGAATCAACAAATTATCAACAGTAAAAAAAAATTTTCTTTTTTTATTCACTAAGAAAGAAAGGATTTTCTATAGTAACAAAATTATTATGAAAATTATTATTTATTATGAAAATACATATATTAAACTTAGGTACACAAACCAGAACAGAGTAAGGGAGACATACTTTTTCGAGGCATTCCAGCTTAGTCCTCAGGGGTAGCGGCGCATCTGTGGCCGACCTCAGGTAGGAATATCTAATCCTATCTGGGGTTGATTACAGATGTCCATGGGCGGCAGTAGCGAGTTATCATCAGTTGGACTGCATGCTCGTCCGCTACTCCTATATTATATAAAAAAACTTAATCTGTAATCTTCGAATAGAATGACTGTGACAAACAAAGAGACAACAACAAATAGACAGATGGAACCACAGACCTATGATGGAACCAAATTATAAGTTTCTTGACATTTCAGCATGAAACGTTAAAAATCAGAGGTACGTTATATGATTGGACGCGAAATAGAATGGTTAAATAATTAAAATGATTATTTTGCTTGAAGTTTACGATCATATTTCAAATTATGCTTTAACTAATTTGTAGTACAGGAGCCGGCGGCATGATTTCTACTCCTATCTGATTTTCATCGAGAAGTATGGAGTGGGTGCGTGACATTTTAACCATAAAAATATATACGAGTTCTTTACGATCTCCCTATAATATTTGTTTATTTTTGCCTCTTTACACGTAATAAAAGTTAGTTAAAATGTAAACCGCATTTCTACCAAGGCGCAATTATTATTTATATACTTTACAACAATTTACTAACTCGGTGATATAAATTCGGTGTGCATATCGGGAGTTGGTTCAATGTCCTGGCACGCATCACTGATTTTTGAAAATTATATGCCTGTAAGAAATTAATTAATATTTACTATAATGGTGAAGGAAACATCGTGGAGAAACTTATACGTCTTAAAAACGTTATCAACGATGTATGGAGTCGAGCTCGCACTTGGTTTCGTGCTATCCATTAGCTAACCCCTGTCACTGTGAGAAGAGACCAGGGCCCAGCAGTGTGGCCATAATATGTCGACGCTAGGCACAAATTAAAAACAGTCAGATCTTAGGGTGGATCCATGTAACATTAACAAAAGCCGAACCAGCCGTTAAATCTACGATTAACCAATCCATGGGTTACAAGTTTTTAGTAACTGTTAATACGACGTCATAACACTTAACGTTAAACGGTCGATTTCAGCCGGTTACTGCAATTGTTTTTGTTACCTTCCATATGTGTCAACGGCAACTAAAAATTGTGGTGACAGATACACAATGGACATTAGTGACAAATAATAATTTGTTTCAACTCAGAATTGTAACATTCTGTCACTATCGTCAAAGTTATTGTCACAATTAACTTTATTGGGCCTAATGCAACCAACCCCTAGACTATTACAAGTTAAGGGCATAACCATTCGTTATAGTGAATGGAGTAATGCATGACTTCATGACGTGCGATCATCTCTACTGAGATAATTGTTGGGTGCTGTCATCATGTCTCCTGAACGCATCTATTAAATGTTGTGTCAATTACTCATAATTTATATGTACAGGCTATAATAATTGCAGTAAGATTTGATTGAATGTAGACATTTATCACTGTAGAAATATAAATCTCCTATGTAAATACTAACACCTGAGGATAATTAATTAATTTTCATAATACTAAAACAAAAATTAAAGATGAATATAGAAGTGGCAAGGGAACATGTAGTCCTAATGATGGGCAGAGCGGTTCAGGAGCATCGATAGTCAATCCCAGATAAGATTGAGGGCCTATCTGTAGTCGGCCGAATAATTATGCTACCTCTACAGACTAGGTTCATCTGCCTCGTATACGTTTCTAACAGTATTACAAAATTTTCTATTTGGAACATGGTGATTACAACTCATGTCTTTTAAACAGAGACAAGGATTTACAAAAATATTTTAAACGTCATCATCATCATCAACAAATTAGTGCCCCACTGCAGGGCACGGGTCTGCTCTCAGAATAAGCAGCATAAGGCCACCTTAGTGCGAATTGGTAAACTTCACACACCTTTAAGAACTTTTTGTCCAACTGTAATAAGCACATTACTTTAAAAATCAGAGCCGCGTACACTCCTGAGATTTGAACCTGGGACCCCTTTTTTGTTTACGAGGGGGAAACCTTCAAAAGGTACCCTATGCCGTGGGAACGACACGGGATTATGCGGGATTCTTACCGCACTAAAACCCTGTGGCCTGGTGGCCATCCTCGGCGCTGCGTTTAGGAATCCTGGATCTCAAGGGAACGCAACCGGAGTCCTCTAAGCGCGTTACCACACATGCCGCCATCCTTCCCGGAGTCGCTGGCCGAGCGGTTCGAGCTCCCACTCTTGCCGCCTGTTACCCTGGAAGCCCCTTTTAATCGCCTCTTACGACAGGCAGGGAATACTGTAGGCCTATTTTGGTCCCGGAACTACAGGGACACCGCGCCGGTGGGCGTTATGTACGCCCGCGGCGACCCCTCCTCCGGAACCTAGGACCCCTAGATTGAGAGCCTGCGTCGACCACAAGGCTATCACTTCTTACAACGTAGAATATAACTATTTTGTACATAAGTGAATACTCAATCTGTTTCGTTTTACACAGTACTTAAGACATACTAGCAATCAGTAATCTTCGACACGAAACATAAAACCCCGATAAATATAATCATCTGTAATAACGTTAGCAATACATCAAACTATCATTCGTTAGTAGTTAAATTTTCGTTTGAAATAACGATCAAGCTTTATGCTTATACTTGTGACATACAAAACTGATTTGAAATGTAGGTAAATAAATCTTTTTATGTATCATCTATACGAGGCGTTCAGACTAAGTCCTCAGGGGTACTCGTGGAAAGACATTTCCGACTGACCACAAGTAGAGCAGTTTTATAATATAGGAGTAGCAGACGAGCTAGCAGTCAAACTTGTGGTATTAAGAGAAGAAAAATTGGTGTTTAGAATTTAAAAATAGGAGTGGTGGTGATGCCTCCGGAGTCGAAACACAGGATTCTACCACCTTTACAAATTATCTGGAGTTGATAACAGATGTCGATGCACAAGTTACCATTTATTATCAGATAGACTGCATAGTCATTTACTACTTCTGTATTATAAAAAATCTTTATTGGTAAAACATAATTATTATAACGTATGTGTTTCGCGTTAAGGGCCTTATTCCTATCACGCGGCTCTACACTCGCATGCATGTGACAAGCATAGCAGAAAAAGTATCTTCAAAGTAAAGTGGTGTCATTACGATCCCACTGCTGAGCACGGGTCTTCTTGCAGAATGTGAAGAATTAGCTCAACGTTCACATACCTTTGAGATATTTTTAAATCTCTTAGGTACGCAGGTTTCCTCACGATGTTTTCCTTCACCTTTAAAGCAAGTGATAATTAATTTCTAATGACTAATGTCACTTGTAAATAACAAAACAGAACCTTTAGTATGAGTTTTTACGTTTTTACAAAATAACTTTTTTTGTATTTGTTTATGTATTTCCCATACATTTCCAATCAGATCTGATACAGTCCGCTGACTGGAAATTTATGGACAAATACATAAACAAATACAAAAACATTAATTTTTGTAAAAACGAATAACTCATACTAAGTGTGCAGGTGTATCACCAGCCTTACAGTTCGATTGTTGACTAATACCGGCCTATAATTGTCTGACATTTTGACACTCTGACCCAGCCGAGTAGACATAATCTTATGCAACCCGTACGATGTACACGTAATGGTAAAGACATCCTTGGGAACATCCGAAATAGGTGCGCCCGAGACTCATCTTATGATCTTTTTGCCATGTTAATTATTCAGCACTGCAACCTCTGCTTGGGCGAATAATTTATAAATATATATATAAAAAAATTGTACTCCTGTGATGTATTCAAAAACAAATATAGAAAATGCTTTGTGCTATGCAACTCGACACTAAGATTGCCTTTTTATAATATAAAAGTGCCAGGCGATAAAATAGTCCATCTAGTGTATGACCACTGCGGCCCATGCAATCTGAAAACAACCCTAAATAAATTAGTGTCCGTCCTGTACCCTTACCATGAGTTTTTACTTTTTGACAAATATGACTGTTTTATTATTTGTTTACGTAATTGCCCATACAATTTCCAATTAGCGCCCCTAGCGGATTGTATCAGAACTATAGTGTCAGTAACGTAACATTAAATGTCTAAATTGACAAAATGGCGCTTTATGTTTTGTCTCTCTCTCTTTTGCGAATATGTGAGGTAGACAAAAACTTGAGTACTTACTTATTGTTACATTTACTCAGTTTACTAAGCAAACGGAACAGAATAATGGATTGAGTAAACGTAACGTAAAATTGTGGGATGGTTTAAAAACTCATGGTAAGGATATTGAGATGTGCTGCTATGCCCGAAGATTAAGTTGGACCGCCTCATACAAGTATGTCTTATTGCACTTAATTGGTTTAAACCCTTTGAAATTATACAATATACACAGTATATAAGCTTGTTTCTTTTGTATATGTGAACCATTTTGAACGTAAACATTGAATACAGTGTGTTGCAAAACATAACCCAAATACCTAGTGCAAGTTTGCAAAATGAAATCGGATACTTAATATTTGATGCTAATTTTCATTCAATACTATGGTCTGCTGGCGATTTTTCCTCCACGTTTCTGATCCTAAACAATAATATTTTTGGAATAAAAGTTGCGTATTTTATCCACCATTTACGGAGTTACCATTTACGGATACCCACTTTTTACCATTTACGGATTTTACCAATAATGTCATTTAACTTAAAGATTCTTAAAAATCTGACAGAACTCGGTTCATCCATTATTAATGTCTGCCTATTAGGGTGTATTTCCCTGCCGCGCGTGTTTACGTTTGCA
Source organism: Epargyreus clarus clarus (assembly GCA_014595695.2). Classification (NCBI taxonomy): domain Eukaryota; kingdom Metazoa; phylum Arthropoda; class Insecta; order Lepidoptera; family Hesperiidae; genus Epargyreus; species Epargyreus clarus. The sequence continues at coordinate 2,385,836 of JACTTY020000025.1, forward strand.
CGCATGTCTCACGCGCATGCATGACACTTGCATACTATTGTTGTAAGCTGGCGCATAAGGATTGAGAAGAGACTGCATCATGTTAATTCATGTCATTGCATGTATAGGATACGCATGCGGGAGTAAACGCGGGACAAGAAATGGGTCTTAAGATGGACAAATGTTTTATATTTTTATACCATGCAAAGGATATGAGACTAGAAAAAAACGCGTAGATATTGAAATTACAAACAGACGCATCTTTATAATTATTTGTATACATATATAAATACAACGGATATCTTTAAAAATAGGTAAACGACATATAATTATAATAAATAATAGGACATTAAATTCTTCTCTAGCGCCACGCTCTAATATTATGTAAAATTTGTTTTATTGCAATCTTAATTAATATAGCTATAAAAAGTTATATTTATTATATACATATATTATGCGCATTTTAATGTACTCTGTTGTTTTGCCGCTATATATCTAAGCATACCAATGAAACTGTATTAATTAAGCAAAAATATTTTTAGGATCTGATTTCATGTCCTATTTTATTGTTAATTATTTATAAAATACTAACTGACCCGGCAAACGTTGTGTGGCCATATAAATAAAAAAATGTTAAGGGTGAACAACCCCTATCACTTAGGGGTATGAAAAATAGATAGTAGCTGATTCTCAGACCTACTGAATATGCATATAAAATTTGGTGAGAATGTGTAAAGCCGTTTCGGAGGAGTACGGTAACTAACAATGTTACACGAGAATTTTATATATAAGATTATCCACAAATTACTACTCGTATTATCATGAAACTATAATAAATCATTGGGTTTTATGAATATCTGGTTAAGATACAATTATCAATCAATTTGTATGATGATAAATATAAAAATATTCTCATTTCTACGTACGAAAATATTTATGCCCAAAAATAATTTACATATTTTTTTATTTTATTAATGCAACTGGTGTTGATCATAATATTTGAAAATCTTTGAAAATGTAAACAGTGGCCATAATTTTGCTATTTCAAAAGGATTTGTTCTTTTAGATAGTTGTTGAGTGTATTGCGAAAACATTTTGCACCATTGATGAATATTTTAAACATTATAAATAATCGTTAAATAAATTTTGTTTTATGCAATTGTGATTGCGAGCTAAATGTACCTATAAATTAATCTTTAATATTTGAAAATTTAATCTCTTATGTTTTTTTTCCTAGAAAGTTTAGTTATGTTCTATTTGAAATTACTATGTTACAGACGCATCGATAACTTATCATATATGTATATTATGCGTCTATATACGCGTTATAAATTACACTTATTAAAAATATTACAAATTTAACAAATGATGAGAATTATTGAAATTTATGACTTAGTTTTCAATATACTGGCGTTCTATTAAGTTTATCAATATACTGAGCTATCACTTCAATAATCTTATTAATTCTTATTCATCTTATTTTATAAATTTGTTATATAATTTCTCATGAAATATATACGTCAATTTCAATTGTATATTTGTATAGTGTCCTTAAATAGTTGATCAACGCAACTTTCGTACGCCACGCGTGACATTTCCGTTTCTTACTGAAAATACACTTTGATCAGTTTATCCTTTTTTTGTTCACCCTGTGTGGAACCTTCAAAAGGTATCCGATGGCGTGGGAGCGACGCCGGGTACCTTTCGAACCTCCGGCACACTTGGTATCGTCTCGATGGTTCGAGCTCCCACTCTTGCCACCCGCAACCCCGGAAGCCCCCTTTTAGTCGCCTCTTACGACAGGCAGGGAATACCGTAGCACTATTCTAGTCCCGGGACTACAGGGACACTAAAACATGTAGGTAAATCTAAAATTAATATGTTACGTAATCTTTATGCTATAATTTAGTCACAAATGATTCAATGTAATGTTATTCAGCCATCAGTTATTAATTGAATTGCATCAGATCTATTAAACAAAGTGAATATCTCAAAACTGCCAATAGTTTTAATTAAATTCATCAGATATTGTAATATTAACGATAACTGTGTACCTTGATATCGTTTTTAATCAAATTTCGTACTTCTCTATAACAAATGTGCATCAATTTTAATGAAGGTTGAAACATTACAAAACTTGTCAATTTTTGGTAATATTTTTTGATATTTGAAAGAAGTAATATTTTATTAAGAATTGCCTTCAAAATTGTGATGTTACTGAAGATGAATATCTCTAAATTTGCATTAAAATCAGTACAGCTCCTTTCCTATTATACATAAGCACAGACATTTTTTCAGGTTACAATTTTATATTTTTATTTTTATTTTAAATAGATTGTCCCTTTCAGGGTTTATAACTACGTCTACGTAATGATTGCCCAATTGGAAAACCAACAGTTATTATCATCATCAGTAATGGGTTGCCATTACTGTCCCACTGCTGGGCCGTTCATAGTGAGAAGGATTAGGCCATTGTTCACCGCGCTGGCCAAGTGCGTATTGGTAGACTTCACATGCCTTTGAAATTGTTTTTTTTTTTTTATAAATCTCTCAGGTATGCAGGTTTCCTCACGATGTTTCCCTTCACCGTTTAGCAAGTGATAATTAATTTCTAATACACACATAACTTTGAAAAATCAGAGGTGCATGCCTGGGATTTGAACCTCGGACCCCTCGATCGAGAGGCCGAGTTTCTTAACCACTAGGCTATCACTGCCTTACAGTTACCACTTACCACTTTATTATATTTCTCCCTTATTGTGAAATAGGAGTGTTATTAGCATATAGAAACCTTAAGTGCCTTTCAACGCCAAGAGGCGGTGCACTAACACTTGCACTATTACTTGTATATAAAACCAAGGACATACAAAGATAGCGAAGAACAAAACATTATTTCACTAATAACACAAACCGTCGTAAACCAAGTTAAGAGATATGAACCGACTGAGATAAGTAGATTTCAAATATCGGGTGTATCGTAAAATCTGTAAGAATATATATAATAAATCTCTAAGAATACGCGACTAACAAACAAAGCAATTAACTTGAATTCGCGAATGTTTTGAAAATGTTACGGTAGGGTCCATTCAAATATGAGATAAGCTTTAGGAATTACGTACCTGTATCTTAGATGGGTAAAATACATAGATTGATCACTCTTAACAAGAGTGTAACCAGTTTTAAGAATTGAAATCGTTGCGTAAATAAATTTTCGCCACGTCTCCATGTTAAAAATGTTTGAAATGCTTATTTATTTATTACGTAGAATCTATACGTACATTTTCTCTAAAAATATTTTTTCTTTGCCAAGAATTAAAAAAAACAGACAAAACAGCGTTTTGTGGCTTCATCCAATTTCAAGGCGGTGAAGTATCTTTCTATTTTATATCAAAGTCTATATTGTAACCTTTATTAGCAGCTTTATGATTATGGCACATCAGTGTTATAACGATGAAATGAACGTACAGATTTGAATAACTTTAAGTTTCGTTTCATATAATAGTACCGTCTGCAATAAGTTGTGTGTAAGAAACACAAATCAAGAGTTAAGTTAATTTGGAACGCAAATTTCAGAAAGAGAAAAAGTAAAAACTATAAGACAAAGTAATTTAAGAAATACTTTGTTGAATAAAACAAATCAGTCGTGTCTAATATAGTATCTCATATATGATAGGAGAGCTTACAGTTTTTTTTAATGTGCCACAATAGTCACCCAAGTTTCACGAGCCGGAACTCTTAAAGCAATTCGCCCTGTACCCTTACCATGAGTTTTTACGTTTTGACAAATATGACTCTTTTGGTATTTGTTTACGTATTTGTCCATACAATTTCCAATCAGTGCCCCTAGTGGATTGTATAACTATAGTGTCAGTAACGTAACATTAAATGTCTAAATTGACAAGTGGCGCTTCATGTTTTGTCTCTCTTTTTTGCGAACATGTGAGGTAGACAAAAAGACTTGAGCACTTACTTATTGTTACGTTTACTCAGTCTACTGAAGCAAACGGAACAGAATAATAGATTGAGTAAACGTAACGTAAAATTATGGGATGTTTTGAAAACGGGTACTGCGTTGCAAGCGTCAGCGTAGAGCATTAAAAACAAAGGTATGTAATGCCTCCGCTGGAGTTTATATTTCACACGCCATAGAAGGTATTTTTCCTGTCACGCAGGTACGTGCCAATCGGATCTGATCCGCGTACCACTGCATCTTAAGGTTTCATATAAACTTTTCTTACTATGTGTGCCTCGGTCATGTGGGTTTAAAACGCCGGGTTTAAAATCTCTAAAGGAACGCAACCGGAGTCCTCTTAGCGCGTTGCCCCGTCAGGCTCCGCCCGGGTGAGCGTGAAGCACGCTATACGTTTGGTGTACACGACCGCGTGTATACCGCGCTGGCCAAGTGCGTATTGGTAGACTTCACACACCTTTGAGATTTTTTTATATAAATCTCACAGGTATGCATGTTTCCTCACGGTGTTTTCCTTCACTGTACGGCAAGTGAGAATTAATTTCTAATACGCACATAACTTTGATAAATTAAAGGTGCGTGCCTAGAATTTGAACCTCAGACCCCTCGATCGAGAAGCCGAGTTTCTTAACCACTAGGCTATCACTGCTAATTATTACTATTCTCATATTTCATATTTTTAAATGTATGATCACTTTTATTAGTGTATTTATGAAACTATTGTTATTTGTATACCGTTCCTAAAATATGCCGAAGTGTTTTGGTAATTGTGTATTATTAAAATAAAAAAATATCTTCTAATTTAGATTGGTCTCGTGATATTATTTCCGAAGTACAGTATTTGTTAAGTCAGTACATAGTAAACACCGTGAAATTATATTTCAAAACTTGGTATTTAAATGTCGTGACTGTTACTCCAATTATAATTGATTTATGAAGAAAAGTATCTTATCTTTTGCGGATTTCGATTATTTCAGACTATAGTTACATATAACAATATAAATATAGTGTTTTTTATAATATAGGAGTAGCAGACGAGCATGAAATCCATTTACTTGATGGTAAGTGGTTACTGCTGCCCATGGGCATCTGTCAACCCAGATAGGATTATATATACCTACCTGAGGTCGGCCACAGACGCGCTGCTACCCTTGAGGACTAAGCTGAAATGCCTCGGTGAAATGTGTCTTCCTTACCACACCCTTCAAACCAGAACACAACAGCGCTTAACACTGCTGTTATGAGGCAGAAATAGGTGTGGCGGTGGTGCCGCCGGAGTCGAACCACAGGTTACCACTTAATCTTTTAGATAATAGATAGATGTATTTAGATATATGTATTTAGATTGATATAGATATATGTATTTATATTTATTTTCTGGGTTTGGGTGTTTGTGTATACGTGTTTGTGTACCATGGCAATCCACGAGACAGAAAAAATGTATTGTAAGCCTGTACGTAGAAAGCGATATCTACTTTTTACTTCACTCGGTATTTAATAGTGTTAACTTCAAGAGTATTAGGTATACTGGTGACTTTAACATGCAATACCCTATATTATAGGTACTAAGATGTTAAACACATTTTCGGGTACATTTGACATTATAACGTCTCATTGAAAATATTGTGAAATTGACATTGCACGCTATTGTAGTGGTAAAATGTAAAGTATATTCGTAAATAGTAAAATATTGTTGTCGCTAACTCAGTGAAGTAGTTGCAAAAATATTATTTTTTAATTTTTTTTTTATTTCAAATAATGATGTATACCGACAAGTCATCAATATCTACTAAATAAGGTCCGGACTCCAGGTTCGAAGCTCGGCGAATATTCAAACTCAGTGGAGCTTTTTTACCCAAATGCGAAGGGTAGGATAGTATGTACGTACTATGTGTAATTTTTTTATACGACCAACAACCCAAAGGTCTCGTTGGATCAAAGTAAATTGTAAGACCTAAGCTACATTACTCTTTTTCCAATTAAATATTTTGGAGCAGTCGGTTTTTCATTTGTACCAATTGCAAAAAAGGAGGTTCTATACTCGACCGCTATATATGTATGTAAACTTCTATATCTTCGATTTTCTCAGAAACGACTGAACTAATTACTAGTTTAATATTGTCGATTTTATTTTAATATTTTTAACATATCCAAATATATATTTGGATATGTTAAAACTCTTAACATATTTATTCTTAAAATATTTAAGACGTACTTTTTTGTACTTGATGACCTATCGAAAAGTCATCCAGGCAGAAGCTTTCAGATGCTCGTCCGATAACTTCACCAAACTTCAGTGCAGATCCTAATCGGATACGCCCGGGGGATTGTCTATCGATCGATGTGATGTCAGAGCACGCACCGAGTTGCATCTCCTCTACGTGTATATAAGCACTTTCACTCAGCGAGCGCGCGAGTCGCGGGATGATACCGTGGACGCACTCTGACCCCAGACCTCGCGCGAAACGGACTAACCGTTCTTGTTTGTGTGTGTAGACGGTGTGTGATTTTCGTGTGTGTAAGGTGAGTTGATATTTTTGATGATTTCTTTGTGTGAAAAAAATGAAAATACTTTTTAGTAAATTATTTTAAAGAGAAGCGAAATGAAACGTAAAATAGATTTTTTATATTAAAAAAAATGTGTTAATATTTTTGCGATTATTTTAATGAAAATTAAAAAAAATGTAATATTAAAAAAGTCACAATAGGTACTCATTTATACTTATATACATATTTTTAAAATTATAAAATTATTTTAAAATGAAATTTACGAAATTTAACCATCCATAATAAGCTTAAACTTACATATCAATACTTGTATTATTCGATTGCGGGTTCTACCTAATATTAAATAGGCACTCATTGTAATATGATGAAATAATTATTTCAAGGTATAATAATGAAAGGAAGAGAATATCTAGTTATGGTATCATACATTAATGTAACATAAACATCGAACTAAGCTTCAAAAGTCGGAAAACTATCAAGCGTTATGCGTCCATGAAAAAGACATCAACGCGCGACCGACAAATTTAATCTTAATAAATTATATATATAGTAACTTTAATATACTACTGCGTGCGTTGCCGGTATTTGAGAATATGCTCTGCTTTTTGATAAATCGTTCTAGTATCTACTAAAAAATGTAGTCTTTCATAACAGGTAAAACTACTTTATAAATTTTAAATAAAGGTTTTTTAATAAACTGTTAATTTATATTTGATAAAAAAATCGATGGGCCTAGTGGTGGTTACTATTTTATAATATTAATTTATATATTATGCGTATTTTATTAAAATTAATATAAATACTATATCGTTTAGTAAAGATTTGTCATTTTCACGTTATTCGTAAAATAATGTTAATAATAATAAATTCAGATTTAAATAATATGTACCTAAGCTATTAAATATTTTTAAAAATAAATTTTACTTTACAAAATATAATAATGATTAATTCCTCCAGACGATTCTAAGATATTCAGGTAACTGGGTCATGATCAAATACACTTACAAGATATATACAAAGTAATAATTCATATAATATTATATTACTTTATAATATATTGATCATAATAAAGTAACATCACGATCATCTACCGATATTGCGCATTCTTAAGCGACTAACTAAAAGTAATAAAGTAAATCAATTTTCAAAGGTACTCCCCTCTGTGGTTCTACTCCGGCGACACCACCGCCACACCTACTCGTATTTCTGCATAACAGCAGTGTTAAGCGCAGCTTAATTTTGGTTTGAAGACATACTTTCCGAGACATTCTAGATAAGTCCTCAGAGGCGCATCTGCAGCTGACCCTAAGTAAGAATGTATTCTCATCTGGGAGATTACAGATCTCCATGGGCTGCCGTAGCCACTTACCATCAGGTGAACTATATGCTCGTCTGCTACTCCTGTATTATAAAAAAAACGTACAACACCACGATAAATATTAGACAGAGCCAAATCAAAGCTGCCATTAGCTATAATATTATAAACGGAAACTAATCAGATTTATCAATTCAGAAATTTCGAAATTATGTCAGTATAAATAGAAAAGCGAATAAATCTTATATACTTATCGCGAACAATACATCTAAGCATACTCGAGCTTCGAGTACTGACTTGAGCGTTTCACTGTGACTTACCATTCTTAACCTTTCAACTAGCCTATAAGGGCATCTCCAGCTTTAAATGATGCTAATTTACGATATATACGAGTGACTCGTTGAACATACCGTTCAGGCTCCGGGTTTGATTCCCAGCCAGGCAAAACTGAATTAATTTAGATTCATGTTCTCTGGGTGTTTTTGTTTACTGGTTATTTTGTCCACAGGATTCCACGTTATAGGGAATCATCTCTTGAGGTTTAGCTTGGTACGAGTAGTAATAAACTATGTTTATGTGTACTCATGTAAATGAAACATTTATTTATCTCAGACACCAATTTAATATATTAAATACACAAACTTATCATATTTCATATTTAAGACCTGTGTTGCAGACATTTACACCAACTTAAACGCATAAACAAAACCACTCGTTACACCCATATCTATATAATTGTATTTTAGGTATATAAATTTCAAGTGCCGTTAGTTATTAAGATGCCTTCAGTGGAGTTGTATCAACATCAGTTTACGAAAATAACTTATTATCAATTATATGTAAATATTGCGTCCTGCGTCATTCTTATGTATGATACAATATAATTCAATATATATATATTATACTTGATTAATAATCACATTAAAGTTATTCAAAAATATATCAAGAAGAATCAAATTAAGATAACATTCATTTTTTCATTTAGAATTTTATATTCTTGAAAGATTTGCAAGTCGTTTGCAGGACGAATCCTCAAAACCGATATAACATACAGTTTGTAAATTATTCGTTATTTCCAAACTATTAAGCCATTCATTTAACGGAGTAGGTATAAGTTTAGTATTAGTCACAACCTTTAGGTCTAGGTTCTATCTGGAATCTTCAATAACCTATACGGTTGTAAGTGAGCGGGCGGTGTCTATCCGAGGTACCCAGGCTTTAATATTCTTGAACTTTGAATGTTAGCTTTATTAAAGTTTCAAATTAATATTTACAAAAAAATATGATTTACGAAAATGATATATAAAATTGATATGATAATGCGTAGTTTCTAGTTTTTCATGTAATATTCGTGTGACATGGGTGCCTTAAACATACGCAAAGACGAAAACACGAACACCCAGAGACAGAACCGTAATCTAATCATCTTTAAGATTTCGTTTAGCCGGGAATCCAATCCGGAACACGCTGCGTATTATCATTAATCTAGTATCGTGATTGCTCCGTTGCGAGGAATGTGTATCACGAAAAAGGTTTTCATGTAATCTGTTTCACGATAAATGCTTATTTTATGAACATTTTAAAAATCGCGAGTGCAAGCTACCAACTTTTGATTACCGATGATCAAAATTAATTATTATTAATAATGGCAGAAAGACTCTTAAGCGTCTTACACAAAAATAACGAATAGCGGTAATGAATTACAATTATTTAATTATTTTTTACTTGAATGCCACTTGTCATTTCGATAGAATAAAGTGCTTTTGAACGATTCTTCAGTAATCGTTTAGTATTCACCTTACGATCTATAGTCGATGACAGGCTAAGGTCAGATGCGCGAGCATTGAATCATTAGGCCTCGGCCACATTATTTTTACAAATATTTTGTAAATAGCTTATTTTAACAATTAAAGGTACAATGTTCAATTTTATTAAATACACGATTGATGTGGCGCGGTGGTAATCTTACAGATTTATCACATAGAAACTGGGAGCCATTTAGACCTTGAGTTTTGTGTGCCTGCTTTGTCTTATTGATCTGAAGGTAATAATTGTCAAATTTCAAATTACCTATATTCATCAGCAACCCATTACTGTCCCACTGCTGGGCACGGGTCTCCTCTCATAATGAGAAGGATTAAGCCATAGTCCACCGCGCTGGCCAAATGCGTATTGGTAGACTTCACATACCTTTGAGATTATTTTTTTTATAAATACTCTCAGGTATGCAGGTTTCCTCACGATGTTTTCCTTCACCGTTAGCAAGTGATAATTAATTTCTAATACGCACATAACTTTGAAAATTCAGAGGTGCGGGCCTGGGATTTGAACCTCGGACCCCTCGATCGAGAGGCCGAGTTTCTTAACCACTAGGCTATCACTGCTCTCTCGATTACCTATATTAAAATTACCTATATTAAAATTACCTATATAGGCAAAAAAATATTATCGCATGTTAAAGAGTGTCAAATTCTACCATTATCTTCATTAACATTTTGAGAGAAACATGTTATGAATTTAAATATATCAAATATTTACATCAATACTCTTTCGTAGCAAACACCAAAAAGAAAAGAAAATCGTTTCACAACCCAAAGATTGCCTTTTACAAAATACCCAAATAAGTACATACTTTAATATTATATTATTATTACTTATCTTATCACGTGCAAATACGAATACGTCGATTTGTAAAATATTTGTGCAATATGTCAATGTCTAAGTCATTATTTTACAATCCATCTGAACTTTCTGTGAAGAGGTCAAATGCGAAAGCATGAATAAATATGTAAGACATTAAAGACATAAAGACAATAGTTTTGTCTTAAGAGCTTTTAAGCGAGCTTTTGATGCCTCACATTAGTATTCATCAGGCGTCAGTGACAGGTAAAGGTTGAAGGTTTGCGAAATCGTAGGATGTTAGAAGAAGCTCCCAGCTAGAAACTTCTCAATGACCGCTAATGAAATGATCGTACAAAAGATTTAAGATGATTAATATAGTTATTAATTATGCTTATCTGGACGTTTCCAAATGTCTAATTATTTTTGAATTTAACCGTGATTTTACTAAATATAGGTATAATAAAACAGTTTGTTAATAGATTTGGAATACAAGATAAAAAAAAAACAAGAAACTACATTTTGAATTTTACAAATATTTTATGTACTTACAATTCTGATTTTGTTTTGTGTTTAAGAAAAGTTTTTTTTAACGTTCGTTAAATATATGTATATATTTTTTACCCTTCTTTCTAAAATTACAATGTTATTTTTACTTCACTTTTATTTATTTTACATTTATCTATCCGCAGTATATCTTTAAACAGTATATTTTTAGAAATATGTTATTGTGAATGCCGGCTTATATTTGCAGCATGTGTGCCTTGCACGTTTTGAACGATAGATAAGAAGCGATTGGTGATGCATATGCATTGTTTTTGTTCATCATTTGTTTTTGTTTAAAAGTAAACAATGTTTTTTAAAGTAAACGCACTGAAGTGCATCAGGCTACTGGCTCATGTACATGATTTTAGCCCAAAGTAGGAGGGTAATGCTTTTCGAGCGTAATGTGTAGTTGGATTCGTCTAAATTGTAGGAGCGACATAGGCTATATTTTTAAGCAATTTCGTTTTTATATTATTTACATTTTCTTATTCATGTAATTTTTAATGGTCAATTTGTTATAAACAATTTTTAATACTTAATAATTTAATTATAAGGCTTTATTATAAATAAGGCTTCCGCTAGTTAAGGCGCAAGCTGCAGAGTACAGTAGGACATAAAAAGGGTCACCGCTAAGTTCTTATGTATTATATTTATTCATCGAGAATTCTGTTAAAATAATACTTATTTACATATTGGCATCGAACATCTTTGATGAGTAGATCTTAATATGGAGAGTTCCTTAGAATTTAGAGGCAAAATAACATCGAGCTTCGAGCAAACCTACATAAATCGCATGAATAATTATATCATTACAAAAATATTATAATAAATATGTTCATAAAAATCTATTAGACAAAAAAATGATTAATGACATAGGTTCATTATGTATACATTTATATTCGAACAAAATCCTAACGAATGCGATGATATATCAAAATTGATTAAAAATATAAATGATTGCTAATGCGTACTTGACATTTATTAAAACAATTATTAACATATTTATATAATGAGATGCACGGTTTTTTGTTATTTATCTTACTTGAGCTTAGTGATTGCTTGTTTACTCCGGATTTTATAAAAAAAATGTGTTGAATTTTATTAAGAACTAAGTATAAAAACTACATACTCGTCTCACTATACTCTACTCAGACACCCTACAAGTGAAGTAAATATAATAACTATGAAAAATCCCTTTAACTTTCTGGTTACAAACATAAACAAAGTTAAAATACGACTAGTAGCGGTCACTATACCAGTTGACCACTTGAAGTTTCGGATTTGATTCTCGCCAAAGCACGTAAATAATAAATTAAAATTTCGGTTCTGGGTCTGGGTGTTATACTCGTCTCCATAACACCCACGTCACAGGAAACCTTAGAGACATGAATGTAGAAATCACTAAAGACGTGAATGGAGCGTCGAGAGCACAAAGAATTGACCTATTAACTGTTTAACGAAATAATTCTGTTAACGATCCGCGATTTAAGATAGACATTACAATGGGCTGTTACGAAGACGACAGCTTGATGGATATCGGCGATATCTTATTCGGAATTGAGTAGTCTTGGACAGACTTGTTTAAATTTTATGTAAAAGTACATTTTTGTTGTGTAATTGAAGTAGCAGGGGTAAGCAGTGATAGCCTAGTGGTTAAGAAACTCGGCCTCTTGATCGAAGGCACGTCTAATTTTTCAAAGGTTATGTGCTTATTAGAAGTTAATTATCACTTGCTTAAACGGAGAAGAAAAAAAATTGTGGGGAAACCTGCATACCTGAGAAATAAAAGTTGTCAAAGGTATGTGAAGTCTACCAATACGCACTTAGCCAGCGCGTTGGACTATGGCCTAATCCTTCTCGTTCTGAGAGGAGACCCGTGCCCAGCAGTGGGATATTAATGGGTTGATGATGATGAATTGAAGTAGCAGACGAGCATGCAGTCTGTACGGCAACCTATGGCTCGTGGACCTACCTAGAACCCAATTTCTCGTCTGCGTTACTTAAAATTGTAAAGATTTCGAAGGCTTTGTGGTATGACTTATAAGGATCACTACCACCCCGATTTCTGCCTTGGGTGTGGTAAGGGAGACATATTTATCCGAGGCGTTTAACTGAGTCCTCAAGGGTAGCAACGCATCTGTGGACGGCCCCAGGAAAAACTCTTATGACGGATTGATTATAGATATCCATAAGCGGCAGTAGCCTCTTACCATGGATGGACATCGTTGCTTCAATATTCTAAAAGCAAGAAAACCGCACATAAAAGGATATAAGTAAAAAACTATAGATATGTGGAATGTCGCAATTTTTGTTCATTTGCCAATCGGTTTAGCAATCCCAAAATCCAAACGAAGATCTTCTCCCAAGGTTACGGTACCGCTGACGAGAATAATAACCCGTTAGATATCTACGACAATTCGTAGAGTCAAGGTAAGTTAACTTAAAAATAGGCATGTTATGGAAATGAAATTTCGGATCTAGTTATATTTGGGAGACGGATTTATTGAAAATACTAGCAGTACTGGCAGCTTCGCTCGCTTTTGTTCAATCATAATAAAATATAGCCTATAGCACTCCCGGATTGTGTGGTTTTCTAATTGTGTAATAATCTTCATAATCGGTTCAGTATTACAGGAGATTAGCCCTTACAAACAAAGTTACAAACTTTACCTCTTTATGATATTAGTATAGATTTTATGAGTTTTGGATACGGTTTCGGATATGGAATTATTACGGATTATCCGATACTTTCACTTACCGAATTTAGATTATTGAAGAAATTGTAAATGAAAGTTTTAAATAAGTAGGATAAATAGGTCGTATTTGATTTTATTTGAGTCGGCTTGGTCGGCCGAAATCTTTATAATAGTTCTTCACTTAGATTCCGTCCTTATCCGATATATCTGAAATTTTATATCGGCTTCGGTTTCGGCTATACTTACTTTTATTCGGATATCCGATAGTTTCGGTAACGATTCCGAAGCTCAATCACATCCCTCATTTAAAGACTATGCGAGAGAAAACACATAATTATGTAAATAGTTTTTACTGTACCGTCAAATGGAACCGAATTAAAATAACAACGCTAGCTGTAATTAAGTGTACTGAATTAATTAGGCGGTCATTTAACATTCATGTAGTGACTTCGTGCAGTATGCCAGTGAATTTGAAGTATCTACTATTAAGGCGGTAGTAAATAGAAAGCAGTGACAGCCTAGAGGTTAAATGCAGGCCTCTCAATCGAGAGGTCCGAGGTTCAAATCCTAGCTTAGATTTTTAAAGTTATGTGCGTATTATAAATTAATTATCACTTGCTTTAACGGTGGAGGAAAATATCGTAAGGTAACCTTCATCCCTGAAAGTTCTTTAAATAAAGTTCTCGAAGGTGTGTAAAGTCTACCAATTCAATTGGCCAACACGGTGGACCATAACCTAATGTCACCTATCTCCGCTTCTCGTCTCAGCCCAAAATAAAAGTCCTCCTATGATTATTAATAAATAAACAAACAAATTATACATAATATATCGACTAATTCTCGTGTCTTTTATAACTCATGTTCAATGTCCTAGCTAGCAATCGCAACTCTTAAGGAATATTCGTCTGGAATGCGAAGTGTTACCGGCGGAAATCTTAAGGAAAGTCGTGGAAAATATGATAAAACGGGCGCAAATGTGTGTCATCGCTGATGGAGTTACGCAAAATCACTTTTTTATGTAGTATAAAAGTTCTTCAAAAACAAAATTGGATAATTAATTTTGCGCCAATAATATATATGTGTATGTCTGTGCTTTTTCAAATAAAGTTGTATGAGTATATATTATAATTGAGTACATATTACAAATGAATTATCAACGCAAATGGTCATTATTTATGAAGAAAACATAAAAAACCTACATAATATTGTCAAAGTTCAATTTTATTCTCAAGTTTTATTTCACAACTATTTGTTAACAAGCTATCTAAACATAACAAAGAAAAAGAATAAAATTAATATTAAGGTAACAATAAAAATGGTAATCAACATGTTGATACATAACATAACATATATTGCGCTGTGTTGCGAAACATTATAATTATGTTAAAGGTCGGTTTTGCCGTTTGAAGCTACCTCGCCCATAAAACGTTGGAACCTAGAAACGGTTAAACTAAACATATTTATATATAAAGTAGTATATTAGCTGTGAATCGCGGTTTTACCCGTGTTTTAATGTGAATACTCTGGAGATTTCATCGGTTTTTTGGCGCCTAACACTAATTCTTTTTTCTGAAATACAAGTAAATAAATTTCTAAAGTAAAGTACTTAAATTAATCTTTATAATATTAGTTAACTGTCAGTGAACAAACGAACAGACGGACAGAAATTGGACAGACAAACATTTTTGTAATAGTTTTATTTATAAGTATCATAGATACGTAACGTAAGTAAATAGGCACTTCAAATTTTATTTATTTCTGTATTTATTTTAGAACCCAATATTTTAAGGTCTAACATTTATGAGTTGACCACCTTCCTAAAGATAATAAAAATAATTGAAACATTTAATAATAATATTATACATAATTAAACTTATCTTAGAATGGGTCCCGGATCTTCTAAACAAATTAGAACAAATTGTAAAAATAATGCCCCAAAAAGGAGTTATTTTTATTACCATTTATTACTTAATGGATTCCTTGTAGCTCGAAGCTTAGTGTCGTTTTACGTTTCTTCTTATTTTTTAACATTTTATTATTCATGATTTACGATCTCATTCAAGAATTCGCCTTTTTTCCTGTATAATGTAGGTATAATCTATTTTTAATATAATAAAACTGGTTGTTTGTTGAACACACTTATCTTCTTAAAGCGCTAAGAATATTATTGACCTTGATAAATTATATACATCGAGGAAGTTTTAAAGGTACATTTAGTAAAGTCGGTAATGTAGTGCTTGAGATTCAGCTTGACTTGAGATTGATCATGAATAAAGGTAAGGTCTGAATTTATATGGATTGGACACATTTATGAGCGCGGGTAAACCCGAGGGCTAAAGCTGGTGTTGTCATAAATCAGAATAAAAATAAAGCTATCGTCTAGTCATTCGGAATGTCAGGGGTCGGCCGGCGAAAGCGGAGATGTTACGGCATGCTTATGTAATGTCATCTTACATTGATTACCGGCCACGGGTCAGTGGGTGATAGTGTTTTTGTGTTTAAAGTAGCTACGAGTAACTAAGTGCAGTTCGATTGATGGTAATTATACTCTAGCTGCACTTGCCATTATAGTTACAAGTATGACGGATATATATATATATATTATATATATATATATATACACACACACACATACACACCTACACGCATACACACACATATACTTAGAAGTTAATTAGATCGGGGAATGAACTTTTCACTCCCCTAACAACATCTCAGGGAGAGGGAGAGTCTGAAAAACAGCGCTGCACGAGGTAACCCGTGCTAGCACAAGCTGAGACTCCTCCTTTGCTCACAACAATATATTACTGTGTAAATTAGATTTAAGTTTGTTATCTTTTTTTTTGTATCTTGTGTGGCAATATAGCATTATTATTATTATTATTATTATTATATATATAGCGGATCTCTCAGAAGGAGAAGAGTTTAGGCCATACTCCACCGCGCTAGCTAAGTGCGAATTGATAAACTTCATACACTCTTGAGAACATATTTTTAGAACTTCAAATGAGCGGGTTCTCTCGCGGTGTTTTCCTTCGCCGTTTAAGCTAGTGATAATTAATTTCTACTACGCCCATAACTTTCAAAAGTCGTAGGTGCGTCTGGGATGTGAACCTCAGAATGAGAGGCAGAGTTTCTAACCACTAGTATATGAATGTTCATATATATTCATTTACATATGAGTCTGACATCATTATCATCGTCAACCTATTACTGTCCCACTGCTGGGCAAGGGTTTCTTCTCAAAATTAGAAGAATTAGCCCATAGTCCACCGCGCTGGCCAAGTGCGACTTGGTATACTTCACATACCTTTGAACATTTCTTTTTTTAAGACTTCTCAGGTATGCAGGATTCCTCGCGATGTTTTCCTTCGCTGTTTAGGCAAGTGATAATTAATTTCTAATACGCACATTACTTTGAAAAATCAGAGGTACGTGTCTCTGATTTGAACCTCGGACCCTTCGATCAAGAGGCCGAGGCCTTAACCACTACGCATCACTCTACCTTAAACCATTGTGTTGTCGTTACAAATGAGGTTAGTGTGATCTAAAGGTCAATGGGTCGGTTAGTACCTAATTAGTACCGATTGCTTAAGCGTTATTTAACATAACAATGAGAAAAGAGAATGCCTAATTATACATGAGAGGATAGTTTCCGTTTAAAGTGGAATTTCTTAAATGTGATCATAGATGGCGCTGTACACATATTATTTTAATGTGGTAAATATAAAATTATGTTTGTCTATAAAAGATAGTAGAATGATTTGATATTTTTATTTTGATTGCTAATTTCTGCCGATTATACTACTTCCTATAGGTTACCTACAAATGAATGAAAGTCATCTCAAAGTTGATTCAGCCGTTTCCAACATTATCAACACAAACAAGAAACAAGTAAAAATAAGAAAATAAAATTACTTTAATTATTATCACACGAAATGATGACCCTCATGGCATGGCAGTTACAATACCGGTCCGAAACAAAGGGTTTCAGATTTGATCAGATACATATAAAAATGCATTTATACCTAATATGTCTGTTGTGAATATGATTATTGAGTATCATTTTCTTAGTGGGTGTTTATTGTACCTACAACACAAATGATTCGTAGATATATATAGATGTATATAGAAGTATATATGTAGATTGTATATAGAATACAACTATAGGTGAAAATAGATAATCAATTTATTTAAAATATCAGTAGGTTACTTAGACATAAACATTTTAAATCAAGTCGTAAAAAAATATGTATTTAAAATCATACTTCATTTAACGTATAAAAACTGGCTGACCCGGCAAACGTTGTATTGCCATACAAATTAAAAAATGTTAAGGGTGAACAACCCATATCGTTTCGGAGGAGTACGGTAACTAACATTATGACACGAGAATTTTATATATAAGATATACTCGTATATATTAAACCCCCAAACTAATTGATTAAATATAGAATAAAGCATGTCATAGCAAAAGTGATGAACCAAGTCTGCCCTTCGCCCTTCATCACGCATTGCTCCTATCAATTGTACATAAATAAATACATAGAGCTACGTAACTAGAAAAGTGTGTAAGTGTGTCAACCACCTTCCGTGAGAACGAGCAACAATGGCTGATAAAACCGAGCGGACCTCGGCGAACAGATCATACTTACACCTTGTGAACAAATGCATAGATTGACATCCGATTCTTTTAACTAGACTTTTGAGATATTCATCTAATACTTTCATAACAAAAACATTTTGCACAACACAATTCCGTTTCGCTCGAATAACTTCGTAGTGAAAATTAGACTCCTCACTTATAATAGGTATACTCAACACTGTTTATTTTTTCCCGATTAAGGAGTTTTTCGAGTTTGTATATTTTTTATAATATAGGAGTAGCAGACGAGCATGCATTCCACCTGATAGTGGATACTGTGATACTGCCGCCCATGGACATCTGTAATCAACCCCAGATAGAACAAAGCAGCGTTTAACGCTGCTGTTATGAGGCAGAAATCGGTGTGTCGGTGTTGCCGCTGGAATCGAACCAAGGGTCCTATTACTTTGAATACATACATGTATGTATTCTAATCTTTTTCATTCATTGGCACGCCCTGCATCCCACGGCTTGACGGTTTTAACATATGAGGTGTCATTGGATTTGACTAAATTGTAGCAGTGATATAGGCTATATTTTGAAGTACTCAGGTGTTTTTACAAGGTTTTTTATATTCCCTACGGAAATAATCTAACATTTATTGCAGTTAATTTATATTTTTGAGAATTAAATAAATTATTCTGAATATATAACTATCCTACTATCTGTCAAAGAACCAATTTAGACCGACAATTATTTATGTAACTATCTATTAATCAATTACTTTCAAATTTTAAAACTGACTTAAAACCTTCAATTTGAGATTTTTAGGCAAGGTTGCATTTTCTTCATTTTCCTTTTAAATTTGTAGTGTCTGGGGGCACGGTAGTGACCCCTCCAAGTCGAGCCAAAAAAAGCGGCACAGCCGTTCCTTTCTTTTCTCGAAGCAATTCAGGCAATTTTTGACCCCCTTTAACTTCGTTGTAGGTAAAACTAGAAGCCTGAATTTTCAGGAACCAAGCAGGCACTGTATAAACATTTTATTTATCTTAACATATTTGTTGAAAAAAAATTAGGACACTCTTTCGAAAGTTATTTCATCTACATTACGATATAAGGTATGTACTTAGTAAGTTATATGTTTTATTCATATCACATCCGTGATTATTATTTTATTGCCGCTAGGCATCTGTGCTTGCAGATTTTATTGTTATATTGAGCATTTGTATGTTAATGTTCATGAATAGATACATTCTTGGAAGACATCTGATACTATTATGAGTAACACAGTATTATTCTTTGATAAGTAAAATATAAAGATACCTCACCGCCTTGAAATTGAATGAAGCCAAAGGATGATTTATCATTTATTTTTTTTAATTCTTGACAAATAACAATCAATTTTAGAGAAAATTTACGTGTAAATAACTAACACTATGTAATAAATAAATAAATAAGTATTAAAGAAATAGGGACGTTTTAAAACGGAGACGTGGCAAGACTTTATTTTTATTCGATTCGCAAAACTAGTTACACTTTCTTGTTAGGAGCAATTAATCTATGTATTTTACTCATCTAAGGTTTTACTAGTTATTATTAGTACGATTATAGCGGCGATCCTAAGCTTTTATTATTCACGACATAATGCAGGATACGGCTTCAATGACATAATGTGGCATAGACCTCGTTTTATTTAAATATTTTTATTTCTTCATTTGTATATTTAGTTTATTTGTTCGTTGAGACCTAAGTTGGAAGATGCTTGACGATAAACTGCCTTATGACTTTTTGTTATTTTTTAATTATTTAATAACGAATACGACACGACAATGTTTCGTAACGACAAATATCGAACTTTTATAAGCAGTCGTACGCCCGTTACCAATAATCAACCTATCTTTATTACCAAAGATCGAAAAATGATAATGTCGAGTATAAAAAAATTGTAAAATTTTGGTAGGCAAAACATTACAACAATTGATTTTTAATATCTATCGATTTTTTTCCTACCAAAGATCATTTGTTAATATCCAATATACAAATATTATCAGGTTTCGATCTTTAGTAGGTAAAACATTGGATAGATCGATTATTAATAACGAGTGTATGAAGGATAACGATGCACATACAATAAAAAAGACAATCTTGAAATTCGACGCAGACATTCGGTATATTTCGTTTATTTCTACATATGAACATTTTATGTAAGCAACTAACTTATTATTTTAAACGGGGTTATTGGGTATCGTTAGCAAAACGATTTGAAATGGCATTCCGATGATTGGAAACCAAAGAGCCATTATGAAATAGAAATGCCAAGTCTGATTTTTCGCATTAAGCAATGACATAGAGTGAAGTCCATACTTCGTAAAGTCACAACTAAATTATATACGCATAAATAAGGTATATTAGGTAAATATATTACAAAAATAAACAATTCGGCTGCTTAATATATTTCCTATGCCACAAGATGAATAAAATATACCTCATAATTGTAAAGTTATGGATGCTATGTAAGAATTAATATCAAGCTGTACTGATGATTGAGCGAAAAAGAGAAGTTTATGTTATAGAATTATATATTATATTAAAATTCAGTGCGGCAACAAATATATTATTATCATCGGCACATAGACCAATTACTAATCTATGATTTTAGACTAAAATTATCGCGGAATTGAGACATTTTTATTATGTAACGGGTACTCACGATATGCGTTTTTAATTGCCGATATTTCGACCCAGTTGCATGGATCGTGGTCACGGCGAAACTGAGGTGGAGGGGAGAAACCGTTGACAAGTACTAGTGGTAGATTAATCTATCTACCCTACGTCTAGTTCGTTTTTCTTTTTTAGGTTTCATATCACGACACACAACACTGACAATATCCTTACGCTCCGTACTTTGCACTATTTGTGACTTGCATAAACTAACCACTGGATTCCACGTTTGGGCTAACTTAAAACCATCTTCTCTATTGAAGTTCCTAGGATGTTTCTTGATCTCTATTGCTTCTCTTACTAAACGAGGAAAGTAATGACGCTCAGTGGAGATCACCTGAGGTTTGTGTAATTCAATCCAGTGGTTACAACCTGAACTGAGGATGTGTTCGGCTACCGCAGATTTCTTTGGGTCATTTTTTTTTTGACTGCGCTGATATGTTCCTTAATGCGTTGTGATATGGCTCGTTTTGTCTGCCCAATATACGAGCTACCACAACTACAGTCAACCTTATAGACCCCTGGGCACTGGTATGGAATAGTATCCTTGGGGGAACGAAGATAGGCCGCGAGCTTTTTAAAAGGCGTAAATATACTTTTTATGTTATATTTTCGATCTAAAATCCTCCCTATCTTATCCGTGACACCTTTCACATACGGGAAATATGCGGAATGCCTTTCTAAGGCATTCCGCATATTTCCCGTATGTGAAAGGTGCCTTTTTAAAAAGCTCGCGGCCTATCTTCGTTCCCCCAAGGATACTATTCCATACCAGTGCCCAGGGGTCTATAAGGTTGACTGTAGTTGTGGTAGCTCGTATATTGGGCAGACAAAACGAGCCATATCACAACGCATTAAGGAACATATCAGCGCAGTCAAAAAAAAAAATGACCCAAAGAAATCTGCGGTAGCCGAACACATCCTCAGTTCAGGTTGTAACCACTGGATTGAATTACACAAACCTCAGGTGATCTCCACTGAGCGTCATTACTTTCCTCGTTTAGTAAGAGAAGCAATAGAGATCAAGAAACATCCTAGGAACTTCAATAGAGAAGATGGTTTTAAGTTAGCCCAAACGTGGAATCCAGTGGTTAGTTTATGCAAGTCACAAATAGTGCAAAGTACGGAGCGTAAGGATATTGTCAGTGTTGTGTGTCGTGATATGAAACCTAAAAAAGAAAAACGAACTAGACGTAGGGTAGATAGATTAATCTACCACTAGTACTTGTCAACGGTTTCTCCCCTCCACCTCAGTTTCGCCGTGACCACGATCCATGCAACTGGGTCGAAATATCGGCAATTAAAAACGCATATCGTGAGTACCCGTTACATAATAAAAATGTCTCAATTACTAATCGTTGTTTAATTCCGAATATTACCGAATAGCCTTTCAGTACAAAGCTCTTTGTCCTTTCTAAATCACATTAGTTCTACATACAAAATGATCTATCACCGTAAATGGCAATGAACAAATAGTTTGTAATCGAGATAAGGAACCTTATTCGCTTCAAACATAGATGAAGCAACGGCTATTATTTACGAATTAGTGTAAATTCCCACGTTTGCTTGCCTTCATTTGGATTATATATTGTTCTTTTGATACGCCCGTTTGAAGTATTGCCCATATAAACAAGCGATTGTTAGTTAAGGTCGGCGAGGGCTACTTGTATTTGCCATCGTGACCCGTGATGTTTCATACTATTTATGTCCTTCCATAAGTACGGAAATATTAACGTGTTAAGTGAGGTTGGGTTAGGTTAGGTTTGGTTATAGAATATCAATCATGTAAAACAATACTATGGATTTAAATTTTTGTCAACAACAATATACTTGGCTTAACCTGAGCTTTGTTCTATGTTGGATAACTCAATAACTTTTAGTTTGATGGAATTTATGTTATTTAAATATTTGCTATCTTTTTGCATGTTTTTTAAAACAGTTTTCTCTGTAGTCACTTTATAAACGTAACCTGCGGTATTTCTTCTCTGCCATCTACGTCCTTCAATAAGTGTTTGAAGTATGACACATATAAATAAACGATTGTTAGTTAAGGTCGGCGAGGACTACTTGTATTTGCCATCGTGAGCCGTGGTATTTCATTCATGTCCTGCTACAAGTACGGAAATATTAACATGTTATTAAGTTAGGTATTAAGTGAGGTTAGGTTTGGTTATCGAACATCAATCATGTGAAGCAATACTATAGATTTGAGTATTTCTCAACAATAATACAGTGTATATGCTACTGTATGTATACTATAGTTTTGCCTGTAGTTACTTTATAAACGTGCTCCATAGTATCTCGTCTTTACCAGTTGGGTCCTTTCATAAAAACGTTTGAAGTATTGCACACATAAATAAATGATTGTTAGTTAAGGTTGGCGAGAGGGCTACTTGTATTTGCCATTGTGACCTGAGGTATTTCATCTTTGCCACTCGCGTCCTTCTAAAAGTACGGAAATATTAGCATGGTATTAGAAGTTATAGGACATCAATTGTGTGTGGCAACACTATTAGATTTAAATGTATTTGGCAACAATAATATACAGTATATGCCATTGCATTCAAGACTCCGCTTAACCCGAGATTATTTTGTGTTGGAGAATAATTCCATAATGTTTGACGCCATATATGTTATTTAAATCTGTGTCATATTTTATATGTTTCCTTTATAGTTTCTTCTCTATGAACGTACCTGTTGGATGTATTGGAATAACTTGTATGATAAAGTTTACCTACCTGATACTAACGAAAAAATAAATAACACAAATTAACTATTTCCAAACTTAAAAAAAAAATAATGAGCGACCTCTAAATAAATAAAATAAATAAATCATGTCCTTTTTAAAGGACGCCTAATATTTTCAAATTAAAAATATTTAAATAACAAAGAATTTAATAATAGATCGAAGGACTTTACTAAAATTCAACGAATGGACCGTAAAAAAACTTAAACGATGACATACATATCATAAATTGAAGATTTTACATTACCTACGGCTGAGGTGACCATAGATCTAAATTTTAATGCGACTGTATTATTTTGCTGCCACTCGATGTTAAATATGTTAATTTCGAAACATAAATATATTATTTGGCTTGAGTTATTAAATGTATTATATAGATGCTCGTCATATTAATACTGTAAAATTATATCATCACAGAAAAAGTAGCATTATTTAGACTGACCTATTGTATAAGTATTATGCTAGTAACTGACCTATTACATAAATAGGTGCAACTAATGTTTTATTTTATTTGACTAGAT
Source organism: Epargyreus clarus clarus (assembly GCA_014595695.2). Classification (NCBI taxonomy): domain Eukaryota; kingdom Metazoa; phylum Arthropoda; class Insecta; order Lepidoptera; family Hesperiidae; genus Epargyreus; species Epargyreus clarus. The sequence goes on from JACTTY020000025.1 coordinate 2,410,042, forward strand.
ACTATTTTATTTTAAGAGATGCAATGTTTTTGTATTCCTTCGTATAAAAACAAAAACTTTGATGATTTTCCAAGACTTGTCAACATTTTTTTTAATATGTATTTTTTGTTTCAGGTGAGTACTGCAAAATAAAATATAATGAGCTGAATCCTTGCGAAACAGCGAAAGGTAAGTATTACCGACCACATTTTTCCAAAAAAAAAATTGATTTCACTATTAGCGAGATACTAAAAAACGACTAGCATGCTAATAAACTAGCTAGTCAAGAAAGATGATAATTAAAACCATTTTACTAAGCAATAAATATTTCACATTTAACATAATATGACATTAAAATAATAATAAATACGTACATCCGCTATATTCCGACCACATATGGACATAAAACAATAAAATTATAACAATATGTGATTTAATTACGGTAATAACTAATATCAGATAATGTTACAAATACCTAACAACATTGTTAGTGAAGTTATATAGGTCATGTGAGCAATGCGAAAAACTTATACAATTCTAATTATCTTTTTATACGCTGTGTTTTATATTTTCTATTCAAAAGTACAAGTGCAAATTACGTCATACATATTTAGTCATAATTACCGTATATACCATAAATAACTAGGTTATTTCTGATATTTTTCCCCACTATTATTTTACTACTTCATAATTAAGTTCAACTTGATATAGCTATTTTTAGTTAGGCAGAAAGCTTATATTTACTAAACTTAGGCACTTAAACGAAACCTTTCAAATTAGCTCACAGGGGAAGGAACATAAGAGTGGCCAAAATTAAGTATAAAACAGAATTTCAAATTAAAATTCATTAAAAAAAGTTTCGACTTTGTGTGAACCATAATTAAATAAATCAACGTAAGATAATTTGATGTTTTTGTCTCGTTTTCAATATTAATTTAAATGGTCACATCACATGGTGGGCTATAACCCAAGCAACCTTCTAAGCATGACAAAACAAAACAGACAAGAGTGGAACAAGTATTTACGAATTATGCAAGGTTGGTTATCTTCCAAAGAAACTTTCTATGTTGGAAGCATTTGGCGTACTCAACTCTAATAATATTGTAGACAAGTATTTACATGCCGTTGAAACCTTTAGTTCCTATTTTCGTAATGTACAGTTAACGGTACATATTTGTTAGTTTTCTACTTGACCTTTTGGGAAGATTGGGTTACGCAAGATTTTACTCACTGAGGACCCTTTTCCTGTCACGTGAGATATGCAAGCACGCATGTCCCGCACGCGCAGTCGCTGTAGTCTTTACGGAAAATGCGTGCGTATGACAGGAAAAGTATCTATGGGACGCAAAGCATGTGGCACGCCTGCGGATGTGCCAACGTGTAGGCGTAAATACGTGCGACTATTTAATTTAAATTCCCTCATTGCCCCAATGTATATAGTGAAACTCGGAGATACAGATCTCTCGCATAATCTCCTCTAAATATAATATAGGAATTGGAATCACCCCAAATAGAAACCTCAAAATATATGATTCAAACATGTTCGACTAAGCACATTCAAAAAAATTACAGTGAACCAAAATTTATGTAATCCCTTGTTTCGTTTTCAAAACTAATACTTTGGCAGGTCATAAACTGTTCAAAAACATATAATTTTATTTTAATATACTTTAAAAGCAATGACAAAAGACCAATATTTTAGAACTATAAACATGCTGACACTAAAGATTTATATTATACAACGATAGGCATTATTGTCAGTATAATATATTATTATAATTCTATGATACATCGCATTCAATCGGATTTTGACCTTCAAACATACGAATTGTTCAATCCTTATATTAGAGGCTGTCTGCATTATTTTATCGTAATTATAGAGTCATCATAAACTGAAATACATTGTGAATATTTTGAACAACAAATGTCATACTTTGTCGATAAAAGTCAAAGGTTAAAGATAGTAAGATAAAATTATTATATGATCTCGATACTGAAAACCAATACTGCATAGACTTAGGTGTCTAGGAAAAAGGATAGCACAGTACCTATAGAACTTCAGACAAAGTGCTTTAGGTATTCGGTTAAGACACAACTAATTGACTTTTAAAAACTCATGGATCTTTTACCATCGAATCTGAACGTACGCAACTGACAAATCTGTCAACTTTAGCCGTTTTAAAAATGGACATAACCCGTCTTGCCCCGAAACACTTCTACTCAAAATAACAAAAATAAGTTTGTATGTATTTATTATACAATGTTCATTGATTAATTAAATGTGTTGACGATTTTCAATACGAACTCTAGCCATAATTATGTCAACATTCGACTCAACAGGGGTCAAAATTTAAGCAGAAATTTGTAAGCGACCCTGACTTTTGTTATCGTATTTCTTCTAACAAAATTTGATATTGTTAAAAATAATTCTGATATGAACTAAATCAGACATAATTATGTCGTTAATAAGACCGTTATATTGCTAATCTTCACGGATAATATTAGTTAATTATGCTTAGCCTTGCGTATCCGTAAAATTATAATTAAATTACATATTTTATATTTGTAAACATACATAAATACATAGAATTATAATAAACTTGTGTCGATTATAATTAACTCGATTAGCAACTAATTATATATTCCATTATATCTATTTTTTAATATTATGTAAAAAAATTAAAAAATATCAACACAAACTATTTCTAACACAATAACTTATATTGATTAGTATTTATGTAACGTACATTTTAATTGGTTAACACTAATGCCGTTCTGATATTAGTGTTGTTCTGCTATTAGTGTTGTTCTGCTATTAGTGCTGTTCTGCTATTAGTGCTGTTCTGTTAGTTCACATTAGATAAGTGTAATGATCTCGGACGCATATAGAATTAGGAGTAAATATGATTTGAAGGCGCTATTTAGACCATATAAATTTACATAATGCTTTATAAGCTATTATTCACAGTTTCAATAATATATGAATGCTTTTGTATCTGTCCATAGTCGTTCTGTGAATAAAAATGGAATCTCATTAAATTTGAACGCTTTCTGCACTCATAACCTAACACTAGATACTTTTCTTATGTTTTGGGTGCGATGGACACACAAAGACGAACACAAAAATTCCTATACGTAGAACCAAAATCTAAATCATTATGTAGATATCGGCCCGGCCGGAGATCGAACCCGGTACTAACTCTACTACTAACGTGAAAAAAAGGTATTACTTATACGGCAACCCTAAATTACTTTCATTTTTTTAAATTTAGTATTTGTTGTTACAGCGGTCACCGTTATACGCTTAGTTACACCGTTAGACACTTGAAATTTTACAGAGTAGGTATCTAATCTGTAAAATTTCAAGTGTCTAATTACCGTTCAAGAGATAGACCCCTGTGTCAGACGGAAAGGTTCCGTTTCTACTCTTTGAGTACGGAACTCTAAAAATAACTAAGTACAATCATAAAGTAAGTGCGTACATATTAACCACAATCAACTGAGAGCGAAAGTTATCGCACGAAGCACGTGTTACAGTCAAAACAAACGCGGATTCGTCTCGCGCGTCCAGCGAAAGTTCTAACGTAACATACCGTTAACTTCTCGTCTCAACATCTCTTACAGATAAATTTATTTCACCTTTGTTACATGTCTATAGATTAAGTCCTAAAAATAAATGAATTTTACTATTATTATTATTATATCTATACATATTATCCGCGTGGAATCAGCTTGAATCAGTTGAAGTCACTTTTCAAGATGACCCCTTTGTGGTACGACTCTGGCGGCACCGCCACACCTATTTCTGCCTAATAACAGCAGTGTTGAGCGCTGCTGTGTTCTGGTTTGAAGGATGTTATAGAGAAATACCTTTCCGAGGCGTTCCCGCTTAGTACTAAGATGAAGCGACGCATCTGTGGCCGACCTCGGGTAGGAAAATCTAAACCTATCCTTGATTACAGATGTTTGCTCATTTGCTACTCCTGTATTATAAAAAATATCTATTTAAAGATATAAATGCAGGTTAAAAGAAAAAATATTACAATTTAAACTTATAAGTACGACATACACCATACAACAAATATTTGAGCAAATACACCAATACCACTTCACCAATACGCAGCGCCTAGCGCGGTCGCACCATAAATCTTTCAACAAGTCGCTTATAAATTAACCTACTAGTATTAATTATTATCGTGTGTATTTAAAACCATGTTTTCAACTTAGATGAGTAAAATACATAGATTGTTCACTCCTAACAAGAATGTGTAACCAGTTTTGAGAATTGAAATTGTTGCGTAAATGAAGATTTGCCACCTCTCCGATCTAAGATGTTTGAAATACTTTTTTTACTACGCAAATTACGTAGATACTATTAATGAAATACATAAATAAAAAAATAATTAATTATTTATACAAAAAAAATCTCTAAAAATGTTTATTATTTGTCAAGAATTTTAAAAATAAATCATCATCCTTTTGCTTCATTCAATTTCAAGGCGGTGAAGTATCTTTCTATTTTACTTATCAGAGGTTCTCAAAGAAACCTTGTATTATCTATTCAATAGACTACGCAATAGGTCAAAGCATGTCAAAGTGTTATTGGTTACGAATTGTCAAACTGCTTCGTATTTTCAACGTTGGGTCGTAAAATTCTTGCCGCGGCCACAATACTCATTGTTAATAACAATACAGGAACGCAAGAAATTGCATAATGTACGAGTACAGGTGCGTATTCTATTTTACAAGTTGAATTGTGTGGAACTAACATAATGGATAACTTTAAAGCAGTAAAGTATTTATTTCTATCATTTTTAGTTATGACTATGTATTGTAATATGTAAGGTTTTACGTGAAATCAACAGTGTTCTTCAATTTTATAAGCGTAAATGTTCTTGTCTATGTACAAAAAATATATTTAATTGTCAAATCATAAAAATATAGTACCAACAGCACTTACATTTGTTGTATAAAATATTACTGTCCATGCAACTGTGTTAACAGTTAACTGTAATCTACTGATACACACTGATAATTGTAGTGGGATTACTGATTCATCGTCTACGGATCTTCCCCCGTAAAATTAAAAACGAATTATTAAAAAATCGTTGACTCAAAAAAAAAACAATTAAGGCATGAAAGATTTTTAATTGCACTGCATAAAGTAGGTAATAACCGATAACTAAAGTAGATAATGACCGATAACTTTCAGATTTAGACAAACCAATATAGATGTTAATAACTTTAACAACGAAAACATAACCTCGTCTACAAACACACATTTCAATATGCATCTTTTACCACTTTCTCTAACCAATTATTGTAAATCGTAACCACAAAATAAGCATAACGAATTAATAAAATTCAATTACTAAACGGGGTTTATTATATTTTTCCGCAGATTATGCAGAGATATATCTAGACTTATAAAAAATAAAAGCAATAGTATGGTTATAGCTTAGATTTTTCGCTAATAAATCGTATATCAATGTCGAAAACATTAATTTGATAATAAAAATATATTACTGTATAAATAACGACCATGAAAAATTATCAACATCTTTGATTATTTTCTTTAATTGTTTTGACAAGAAATATGATAGAGATGTTAGGTTAGGATATGCCTAAAATCAGGGATATTTAATATTTTCATCATAATGCATCGCTTCACATTTTTTATTTATTTTTCAAAACCAATTAGATAAATAGAAAATGATAATATCATAAATCAAAAAAGGACACGAAAAAAACACACACTTAAACTTTGCGGACCACTGGTTAAGAAATCGTATTTAAGGGGTTTTTCCTGTCACGCGGATTATCACTTGCGTGCGGATCTAATACGCATGCATAACCACCTGCATCCTATGGTTTCACAGTTACTTTTCCTGTCGTGCGCGCCGAACTGCATCGCAAGATGACTTTTGTGAGTTAATCACGCATGGAATTGAGTCACGCGCGCGGATATACATCCGCGTGACAGGAAACAGGTCCTTAGATGAAGCGGGTAGTCGCGTGCAGTATAGTATCATCTTAACTGTCATTTGAGCGCAATTATGCAAATACTAAGCATAATAGTAGTAGCTTCATCGAAACGTACAGGAAACCGCAAATTTATATTATACTTGCTGATTCAAAGGTTAATTAGTTCTATTTTGGAATTTGTAAATATTGCACATTCCTATTAGAATGTTGGCGGAGAAGAAATTGCATACTTTCATAATTAGTAATCTGTATATGTTTATATAGAAGGATGTATGTATATAAATAAATGTATATAATAAGTATATTATTATGTTGAATTTTTAAAATCCAACATATATTTGACGGATTTAAAAAAAACATGCCGTATTTTTTTTGAAAATTGTCGTTGTAATTGTGTATTTGGTATTTCTTTTTGATTCACCAAAATGAATTTATTCCTGTTTTTAAATTTAAGAATTACCATCAAGTTATTTAAAGACATCATTTCAAAATAAATATATCTACGTCAAAAACTAAAAAAAATCCTTACTAATTTGCGTTAACTAATTAACAGTCACAATATATTTCAAAAAGGTAGCTCAAATGCAACGAACAATCTGAACCTATTAGTCATCTTAGTAAACAATTCTAACAGAGCTTCTTGTTGCAAAATATTTACATAAATTAATTTGTTTAACGCATCACAGTCATTTTGCAACCGTGCCATGCGCTTACAAAAGTCGTCTATGCAAACTTGAAAAGTAAACACACGAAGAGATACACTTAGTGTGTGCGAGGTCGGTGGGGACACAGGGGACATATGTTTTTTTTATAATATAGGAAGCAGACGAGCATGCAGTCCATCTGATGGTAAGTGAATACTATCACCAATGAACATCTGTAATCAACCCCAGATAGAATTAGATTCCTACCTACGGTCGGTCGCAGATGCGCTACCCCTGAGGACTAAGCTGGAACGCCTCGCAAGTGTTTGAATAATTTATTTCCTTACCACACCTTTCAAACTGGAACAAAGCTGCGCTTAATACTACTGTTATTAGGTAGAAATAGGTGCAGCGGTGGTGCACAAAGGACCACCTTCAAAATCGTTAGGTATACTTATAAAAAAGGTAAAATGCCTATAACTTTCAAAAAATGTTTTAATAACATCTCACGCCATTACGTTATACATGCATTCGAAAAACCAATGACATAATCAAACCTTTATTGAAAACATATTGTTTTTTAAACTTACAAAAAATGTAGACATCATCATTGTGATATTTATAAAAAGATCCATAAAATGTTAAAGGTCTTCCGGGTATTATATTATACTCAAATTGATTGACGTTTAGGCTGGAATTTTTAATTATAATTAGGTAAAAGATGGAATTAACTAATTTCTTAGAAATATTGTTAGCTTGTTTTACCTTCTTTATTTTTTTATACAAAATTAGCTAAAGAACATGCACTCTGTCATATAGTAAGTTTAAACCATGGACATTTTAAATTATAAACTAAAATACCTAAAATTAGAATCCATTTTGAGGATTGTCACAAATGCTTTTAATACCCTTGATGAGTAAATTGGGATACCTCACATCCTTCCCCTACTACACTTACAGCATCCTTCAATGTTGAACAGATTGAACTGACATAAAGATACGTTTTTTATTTGTATTTGAACAATTACATGGCGTGATCAACTACCATAAATAGCACAAATTTAAATCTAATTTCATTAAATAAAAAAATCTGTAACGACAAATTTTTTTCAGTGACGCTTACTTTGTTTTGTTTAATATTATTTACTTTTGTTTTTGGTAATTTTACGAAATATTTTCGACACATAAATCGCAATAATTCCAAGATATAACCGAATTTGATTAGACTTATGCAATGATCAAACAAAAAACCGAATAGGCATCATATTTAAGGCAAATTAATGTCCACATACTGATTATCAACTGCTTGACCTTTCAAATACCTGTTGTGTATTCTACATCCGCTAAACACTCGGGTCAACCACAAAAACAAATTTTCCTTGAACAGATGAGTCGATTATTATACTCAAATTTATTAATGTATACTTGTTAAATGCTCCATTGTGAATGAATTATTTTTTTCAAGGTTCAATTTTTCCTGTTTCTATTCTGTCATATGGGTGTTAGTTTCGCGTACACAATGGAGATGAAATGTATATAATACAGTCAATCCTTCCATTATGATTATGATAATAATAAATGTGTATGTACTCTTACTCAATCGCGAAGAAATTGCAGAATGGATGTGAACGAAATTTGGTCCATGTACAGTTTATGCACATGAATTAAAATATAGAACTATTTCTCTAGTCGTAATTCTAAAACCCATGCAGACGAAGTCGTCGGGAATGCTAGTGATATTATATAAACCCAGTCACGCTTAGCCGTGGCTTACTTGAATTAATTATATACCACGTCCATACGCTTGCCGTTTGTCGTTAACTCCATTAAACGTTTGACTTGGTTTAGCTTGAATCTAACAAACTTTGCCAACCTACACAGACTAAGTCATGCACTCTAGCCACACGTTGCAATTTGTGATGACTTGTTGAGGTTTTCTAAGCGTGGCCGCGGCATTGTGGAAGCAAACGAAAAAGAAAAACGTTTTCCATCCTATTGAAACTTCAAAGTGAAGCATAACTGTTTTATGCTTCTCATTAACTTCAAGCTTCACTTTCAAGAAGCATACCTGTTTTATGCTTCTCACTCACTTCAAAATGAAACTCCAAACTGAGCAGCATACCAGATTTATGCTTCTCATTCACTTCAAAATGAAACTACAAAATAAGAAGTATAACTGTTTTATGTTTCTCATTTGAAGTCTTATTTAGATATACAAAATTGCATAAAATGTTAGGTCAAGCCATCGATTATTTTCTAGTGTTGCGGATTATGACATACGGAAGCAGACTTTTATATAAATATAAAGATTAAATATGCATAATCCATACTAAATGCGAAAGTAACTCTATATTGTTGATAAGCTTTCACAGATAAACCTCCAAAAACATTTTATATACAAACAGTTACCACAGAGAAAACATAAAAAAAACACAAGTAAGCGTACATTAATAATGATAAAATAATCAATTCAATCAGTGTCTGAAGGTATGGAATTAAATGGTTTAAAGGTGATAGAACCCTTTGTGGTTCGACTCCGGCGGCATCACCGTCTCACCTATTTCTGCCTCATATAAGCAGTATTAAACGATGCTGTGTTCTGGCTTGAAGGGTGTAAGAGAAACATACTTTTCCGATGCGTTCCAGCTTAGTTCTTAGGGGCAGTGGGACATTTGTGGCCGACTTTAGGTAAGAAAGTTTTCTAGAGTTGGTTACAGATGACCATGGTGATTGCAGTGTCATCATGTGTCTGTCTCCTTTGACTAAAGACTCAAATTCCAAAATATACCTATACTAAGTTTTTAAAAACTGGCTGAGATCGATCCTGATTGGTAATTATCATAACAGACAAAGTTCCTATAATATCAATAAAATATTAATTAATAATATTACGTTTTACACAGAAGCATTAAATGTTAATTAATAACGTATGATTAATTTACTGAACTTATACTGATAAATTAATTAAAATAAAGCTACAAATTTTATAACTTTATTCTTAAGTTAGATACATTTGCTAAAAAAAAGTTGATTTTTATGTATGTAAGTTATATTTTACGTAGATAGTATTATTGAAAAATTAACGATATGTTGTCAAGATATACAACCTCATTAATATTTAGTATAGAGTGATATGTAAAATAGTTTATTGTATGTTTTTTATACCGGATCTACAAACGTGCCTACTTGTGTAAAAAATATAAAATATAGGTTTTTATATGATTAGAACCCGGTTTAATTTTAACTTTCGTTACTGATCTTTTACCATTTATATTTTCCTATTTGACTCTACATAGTTTTCGACAACAAATTTTGACAATAACTAAATTTTAATGACATACATATTATATTATGCTATTTAAGAACACGTGGGAACAAAATTTAAATATATTAACTGCAGAACTTGGAAGGTGGTAGAACCCTTTGTGGTTCGACTCCGGCGGAACCACCGCCACACCTATTTCTGCCTCATAATAGCAGTGTTAAACACTGCTGTGTTCCGGTTTGAAGGGTGTGGTAAGGGAGACATACTGTTCCGTGGCGTACCAACTTAGTCCTCAGGAGTAGCAGCGCATCTGTGTTGACTTCAGGTAGGAATATTCAATCCTATCTGGGTTTGATTACAGATGTCCATAGTCGGCAGTAACTACTTACCATCAGGTGGACTGCATGCTCGTCAGCTACTGTCATATTATAAAAAAACGGTAAAGATGCAATAAGAGCACTTTTCAAAAACCAGTGATACATAACCTATAACTTATCAGTAACAATAATCATGTTAGGGTAGATAAATTATGAGATATAGTTCTCTACCATTACAATACTTTAATTATATAACGTTAATAAGATTATATCTAATTGCTGGTGAGTAGCAATCTATATAAAAATAAAGAAGGATATTATATTGTTTAGAGAATAAGATGTTAAAGGAGTAGAATGGACTGTCAGAGAAAATAAAAAATGCAACTGTTATTGAATCTTTTATTATATAAAATAGTCTTTCAGGAATAATCAGCTTATAATCGAATTGAATAATTCATTGACAAAAACTGTTAAAAACGAAGGTTTAAGTTACTTAACATTCTTAGTAGGATTAATTTATTTAAAGACAGTCATAATAGTTAACTCATCGTAAAATGTATTATAAGCTGTAAAGTACCTAAACTTGAATTCGCGTTAGTTGCGTAAAGGTTTAAGAGGACATCACTTTATATGACGGCAGATCTAAACGGAAATAACATAGCACAGAGACGTATTACAACAAATGCTAAAATATACACAACGTAATAACACTCTAACTCTCAATATCAATAATCGATCCATCCAATTTTATTAATAGGTTGAAATTTTACGGTGATAAGATTAGTATAAAAATTGTCAGACGACTATCTTTAGAGGGAAAAACAATGGATAGATTGAATATTAGAAATCGGCGTAAGAGTCACTTGGACAGATGTACGGATTGATATAGAGAATAGGCTTAATAATAATATTTTTACTTTACGGAACTCTAAAATTGGCACAAAGGTGTGATTATAATGACATAATGGAAAAGTAACCAAAAACAATGGATTTTGGACATAGATAACTACGTCAATTTTACTTTATTTTTTGAATGTAGTAAAACCCTTTGTGATTCGACTCTGACGACACCACCGCCACACCTTTTTCTGCCTAATATCAGCAGTGTTAATCGCTGCTGTGTTCTGAATTGAAGGGTGTGGTAAGGGAGACGTACTTTTCCGAGGTGTAATAGCTTAGTCCTCAGGGGTAGCGGCGCATCTGTGGCCTACCTCAGAATATCTAATCCTATCTGGGGCTGATTACAGATGTCCATGGGCCGCAGCAGCCACTTACCATCAGGTGAATTGCATGCTCGTCAGCTACTCTATATTATAAAGAAAATGGCTTTAATTTAATCAAAAAAATAAAAATCCTTCAAATCCGGCCCTGTCGGTACATTAAACGACACATCACGTGTCGAGATACGATCGAGATCGAAAATGGTCGATCACGGAGGAGAAAGTTCTATGGGAATAGACTCAGCTGATAGACTATTGTTTAGCATCCGTTTGTTTTTGATCATGAAGGTGGTAGACCTGTGGTTCGACTCCGGAGACACCAGCGTCACACCTATTTCTACCTTTTTTTTTGTTTTCGAGGGGGAAACCTTCAAAAGGTACCCTACGACGTGGGAGCGACGCAGGGTTATGTGGGATTTTTACCGCACTAAAACCCCCCGGTGGCCGTCCTCAGCGCTTAATGGAGAACCGGGATCTCCAATGGAACACAACCGGAGTCCTCCGAACGCGATGCCCCGGAAGCTCCTTTTCAGTCGCCTCTTACGACAGGCACGGGATACCGTAGGCTCTAGTCCCGGAACTACAGGGACAACACCTATTTCTACTTCATAACAGCAGTGTTCTGTTTTGAATAGTGTGGTAAGGGAGACAGACATACTTACCTATGGCTTACCACAGATAGGAATCTACTCTAATCTTATTGATGGTAGTAGCCACTTACCTTCAAGTAGACTGTATACTCCTTTGTCACTCCATTGTTATAAAAAAGTCATACGCAGCTGGTGTCTATTGTCATACGCATCAGTATTTTGTCATTCGCGTCGGCAAATTGTCATATTGCTATTTCCAGCGTTCCAGCTATTTCTACCTTTTTCCTATTTATTGTATAACGAGCTTTTGCCCGCGGCTTCGCTCGCGTTACGAAGTAATATTGTCATCCCCTATTTTATCCCCTTGGGGGGTAGAATTGATCAAAATCCTTTCTTAGCGGATGCCTACGTCATAACATCTACCTGCATGCCAAATTTCAGCTCGATCCGTCCAGTGGTTTGGGCTGTGCGTTGATAGATCACTATGTCAGTCAGTCACCTTTGAGCTATATATTTTTTTATATATTTAGAAGTCCTGCTATTTGATGCGGTACTTGCTATTTATTCGAAGGATGTGGTTTCAAGTTAACTTACAAATGAGACGACCATTGTAGTCCTCAGAAGTAACAACATGTTTGTGATCGGTTATTGATAGATTGACTGTTTTATCTTTCGGTAAAAGAAGTTTATCGGCGGCAATGACCACTTAACACTATCTTTCGCTGTTGCAATCTTAAAAAAAACACGTATCTGTTACCAAAACAAAAAGTACATAGAGCTATAAAAGTAAACAGAGGTTGCATCTACAAACGTATGCGGATATCCTCTTCGGCTACTACGCGTTACTATGCAGTAATGAATAAAATATTGCGTCATGGCCTCCAATATGTTCGCAACTCATCGAATTTACATCATACGTGAGTTCTTCGTACTGACATTTATTTTTAGCTCACAATAAAAAATAAAATAATGCCGTTTTGTTTTATAAAATTTAAGTGCTCAATAACTAAGAATTTTTGCTTTGTATGTTTTATGCAGCATCAAGCTTAATGTATTACGGTAGTAGCAAAAAAATCTTTCTATTTTTGTAAATTGGTCTCACTTGGTTAAAATAAAATGAAAAAAGTTCAATATCTTCGTTTAATGGTTCGTTGTGTAAATAAATACAGATTTATGATTTGAGAGTTTTGTCATAATAGCACGGTTTTCCTACCGTTATTTAAAAAGATTTTAACAAAAAAATAAAACCGACTTCTTGGCGCTCAATATATTTCGTTTGATAATGGCGTAACCAGCGTGTCTAATATGAGCGCCGACTTCAGAAATATGTATTAAACCAACACTTATTTCAATTATTTTTTACTTTGTAGTGACATAGAAGTCGGTTTTATTTTTTTGTTAAAATCTTTTTTTTTTCACCCTTTTTAGTGATGATATGTTAATGTTTGTATTAATATTATGTAAAATTGTATAAAGGTGATCATGAATAAAGGTAAGGTCTGAATTCATACGAATTGGACCCACCCGCTCGCAGGGCGCTTCCGCGCTCTGCTCGCTTAGTTTTATATTGCCTTATATGTTTCAACCTAACCTAACCAATTCAATACGAAACACTATAGGCGAGGCTACATGCAATTCTATATTCTTTGCTAGGTTAGGTTGGAACAGAAAAGTAAATAAATCAAACTAGGTGGTAAAACTCTTCGAGTGAGTCGGTCCAATTTACCTTAATTCAATAGTTAAGGAAAACTACAGCGTATTCATTAATCACATTTTATATTTGTAAGAAGTGATTGTCAAGTTACTGTTGTTTAGGCCAGCAGTGTCCCTGCGTCACTAGGATTGAAGACTTTACGGTCAAAGTTATCAGGGTTAAGACCTTGAATTTTCATCATATGTGTATGCTTAGTGACGCTAATACATATATGAAGGCACAAAATGGCTAACTCCTGTGGTTTAACTTGGAAGCACACCAGCATTATCAGAGTGAAAGAGTTGAAGGTCATTTTTTTCATTACATGTACCTGCTTAGGACCTGTAAATATGTGTGAAAGCACTAAATGGCTTATTCATGTGGTTTAGGCTGGAGGTACCTCTGCATCATCAGATCTAAGGAGTTGAAGGTCAAATTTTTCATCATATATCTCTGTCTACCAACTTCATTACAACAAATGTCTAATCTATATACTTTACATTGGAGGCACCTTTGCATCATAAGGATTGAAGAATTGAAGTTCATATCTTCCATCATATGTCTCTACTCAAAGACCTTATCATATATTCGTAAGCTCCAAATGCCTAACTTGTATGGTTTAGGCAGGAGGCACCTCTGCATTATCAGAGTTGAAGAGTTGAAGGCCAAATTTTCCATCATATATCTCTACCTATCAACCTTATTAAATATCCATAAATTCCAAATGCCTTACTTGTATGGTTGAGGCAGGAGGCACTTCTGCATTACCAGGGTTGAAGAGTTGAAGGTCGAATTTTCCATCATATCATGTTAATCTAGATACTCAATGTTCATTTAAAGTTTCATGAGAATTGAGTGGGCAGAAGGAAAGTTGTCATAAAATATGTAAAAAGCAGGGGTAGAGATGATGAGTTCAACCCCATTACTTAAGTTCTAATCATCAGAGCATACTAATGTTATAGTAGCAAAGTACCGCAACAAAACACCCTTTCATATGAAAAAAAGAAAATTGAAATTGGTTAAGAAATACTCGAGTTATTGAAGTTTATATCGGGAAAGAAAAGAAAGAAATCGGGTTTTTCCAATTTCCCGGGAAAACTGGCGAAAATTTTCAAATTTCCTCGAAATGGGACCCCCTGTGAAACTAGCCGCATACAATGGTGTATGAATCATGTCGATCGGTCGCAGCATCGTGAAAAAATCGCCGAACAAACATAAAAAAAAAAAATATATACGGTCGAATTGAGTAACCTCCTCCTTTTTGGAAGTCGGTTAAAAATACATACGAGTAACACAAGATAATATGTATACTGCATCATAATATCGTGGAAGAAACATTCCCAACATCCAACATTGGGATCATTGCAATGAGTTTTTCACCATTAAAGAAATTTTTAAATTATTATTTAATTATTTTTTATATCTTTGACAATAAAACGACGACTTGTAAAATCGGAAGTCTATGAATTAGAAATCAGTTCTTCAATTTCAGAAATTTCCAACCTTTTGACTAGGGACACTGAAATTTCGCAGGTTTTTATATTAAGTCAGTGATAGCTCTCGATCGAGGGGTCTGAGATTTAAATTCCAGGCACGCATCTCTGCTCTATTAGAAATTAATAATCACTTGCTAAACGGTAAAGTAAAACATCGCGAGGAAACCAGCAAACATGAGAGGTTTATAAAAAAAATAAAACAAAACTCAAAGGTATCTGAAGTATACGCACTTAGCCAGCGCGGTGGACTACGGCCTAATCCTTCTCATTATGAGAGGAAACCCGTGCCCAGCAGTTAATTAAATATCAACGGAACAAAGAATAGTGTTAGCGACCTGTGTTTCAAAAACCATCAGCTGACAAATGATTTAAAATATAGAATTACTTCCCAAGACGAGATAAAGCCCATTGGGTTCATATGCTAAATTACATCGCCCATCAATCACAAAACAGAATAGACAGCCAATTCATTCAACACAATAGCACACATATGTTAACTTACGATTATATCACAATTCCTTTGATAATATTACATAAGAAATTGATGACAGAACCACAGAATTTATTTTAAATAGAAATGGCGTTTAGTAATTCTACTTGTTAAATCTATTAATGAACTTAGTAGAGCCACCTAGTTTGCCGTTGGACATGTAACGGGTTCCGGGTTCGGTTCCTGGCCAGACAAATATATCAGTGATTAATCTGTTAATCAGTGTGGGGTTAATCTGTGAGCGAAGAAAACGTCCTTTTTATTAGTTTTTATTTTTTGCATTCAAAGTACCAAGGCACAAATTCACGTACCACACATCTTGCCACATAATTATTTCATCTTTTTTTTATAGTTTAACCTAACGATTATCCAGACGTGCTACCTGATGGAAAGTAGTCAACGTCGCCTATGGACATTTGCAACACCAGAGGAGTCGCCAATGCATCGCCGGCTTTGTATGAGATCTCTTTTTGCACCTTTTTTGAAGAGCCCCATGTCATATCCGTGCACACACTGAAATCCTTAATATTTATCCAAAATTCTAATTAAAAGTACATAAACAGTTAACTTTAATAAAAGTAATGCTTTATCATGTTGTTATTAATAAGTAACACATCAAAAAAAAAATACGTGCATTTTACTATTATTGTATTAATATTAAATTTTACCTCTCAGGTATTTTTAATTTCCTTGGGCTAAGTAAGGATTAAAATAAAAAAGTTCTATAAAGGTAATTTCTATCTGTTACTATCTCTATGGACACAGCTGACAGTAATGGATATACGGTGTCATCAATATAATCGGTATTCCCAATAACCAAGTAGCTTTCCATTTTGACATTTACTTGAAAATATGAATTGTCTGCTTCAAAATGTTATACGTTAATAGTGTTCCACACAGAATTTGTCGTCAACTCTTTACTACCCCACTGCTAGACACAGGCCTTCTTACTGACCAGAATAGGGCTACGGTATCCCCTGTCGTAAGAGGCGACTAAAAGGGGCTTCCAGGGTTGCGGGCGGCAAGAGTGAGAACTCAAACCGTCCAGCAAGCGACCCCGGGAAGGACAGCGGTTTGTGTGGTCGCATATCGGTGTAAACCAGGGTATGTGAGAGGAGCGTGAATTGCTCCCCCCAGGGCAGAGCCCGATAGAATGGCATCGCGTATAGGAAGACTCCGGTTGTGTTCCGTTGGAAATCCCGGAGTTCTCCGCCAAACGCCGAGGACGGCCACCGGGGGGGTTTTAGTGCGGTAAAAGTCCCACATAACCCGGCGTCACTCCCATCGCGTCGAGTACCTTTTAAAGGTTTCCCCCTCATCAACAAAAAAAAAGGTACAGGCCTTCTGTCAGAGTTTAATAGTATTCTAAATAGTCTTTGTCGTCAACCTATTGCTGTTCCACTGCTGCGCATGGGTCTTCTGTCAAGGTGATAAGGTTTAGGCCATAATCCACTAGTCCAGCCCACCGCGCTGGCCAAGTGCGAATTCACTTCACACATCTTTAAGAACTTTTTTAAGAACTCTTAAGTAGGTTTCCTCGTAATGTTTTCCTTAACAGTTATAGGAAATGAAAATAATCTCTAATACGCACAACATAATTGTCGTCGTTGTTTTACGTTTTGACAAATAACTGTTTTGGTTTTTGTTTACGTATTTGCCCATACAATTTCCAATCAGCACCCCTAGCGGATTGTATCAGAACTATAGTGTCAGTAACGTAACATTAAATGTCTAAATTGACAAAATCGCGCTTTATGTTTTGTCTATCTTTTTTGCGAACATGTGAGGTAGACAAAAAGACTTGAGCACATACTTATTGTTACGTTTACTCAGCCTACTAAGTAATCGGCACAAAATAATGGTTTGAGTAAACGTAACGTAAAATTGTGGGATGTTTTGAAAACTCATGGTAAGGGTACTGACCTCACGTTTAAGAAGTCAAGTTTCAACCACTACTTAATTTTCAGTGTTTTCACATCAACAAATACAATGAAGATGAAATAGATATTTTAAAAAACGAAACGAATAATTGAATAATACGAATACTTGCTATCTGGGATAGCATTACTTACTTCCGAGAGGTCGGATATTTTTTTTTATAATATAGGAATAACAGACGAGCATGCAGTCCACCTGATTGTAAGTGGCTACTATCGCCCATGGACATCTGTAATCAATCCTAGATAGGATTAGATATTCCTACCTGAGGTCGGCCACAGATGCGCTGCTAACCCTGAGGAGTAAGTTGGAACGCCTCGGAAAAGTATGTCTCCCTTACCACACCCTTAAACCAGAACACAGCAGCGTTTAACACTGCTATTATGAAGCATAAATAGGTATGTATATTGTATATCAACAATATCATACTAAAACATATAAATTATTTTATAACTGTGCCGTAAAATTTACGGTGAGTTGATAATATTAATTGGTTAATCCTTAACTTGACACGTTTAACGTCGTCAATGAAAAATCCGGTTTAACGCCTCAAGTATTTATATTTAAATAACATCATCGTAACATTGCACAACATAAGTAGCGTATGTTTTTATTTTATCTATCATAAAATATTCATTTTTTTGACATTTTTCATGATATCATTCGTAGCTAGAGCCCTTTATGGTTCGACTCAGGAAGTACCACTGCCTATTTCTGCGTAATAACAGCAGTGTTAAGCGCTGCAGTGTTCCGGTTTGAAGGGTGTAGTACTTATCTGTAGAATTACAACCTAGTCCTCAGGGGTAGCAACACAATCTGTCGACGTCATCTTATCTTATCTGAGATTGATTATGGAATTCTTTGGGCAGCATCCGTACTTACCTTTAGGTGGATTCCATGCTCGTTGCTATCCCAAAACAATAATAAAATAAAAAAAATAGAAGGCTGCTTGGAGTTTTTCAAAATATTTCAATAGTTTTAACGATGTGTTGCTACGTCCAGCTTGATACATGAGTAGCTCTGTGGAAAATACAAGAATGTTTATGTGATGTATGGAGCAGCTCACATCACACCTCTCCTACACGCAAAGTTTCGGGTTTAATCCCCAGTCAAGCATACGTGATATCTATGTTAATATTTGAACTTCGCACCACTCGATCAAGACGCCGCGTTTCAACCACTATTACTGCTTAAACCATTAAATACAACATGTTTTAAATATTTATTTTCACATACATTATTTATTATCAGTTAACCTTTAACAACTTTTAACAACACTATGACATCATAACGCATTGATTTTCGAACATAACACAAGATTAGATGAGATCAGAATACGAGTGCGCAACACACAAACACACATATCGTAAGTCATAAACATCATGGCATTAACATTTTCGACACTGGCCACATCTAGGCATACAATTGCGTACATTATGATTTATTTGACTCTTAACCTTTCCCAGGTAGTTAAAGTTTTTAGCTTGTAAAGTAATTGGAAAAACTTCACAGTGTTTGCCTATTACAAGTTCATATTTATGGTGGTAGGTGGTAGGGCCCTTTGTGGTTCGACTCCGCCGGCACCACCGCCACACCTATTTCTACCTAATAACAGCAGTGTTAGGCGCTGCTTTGTTACGGTTTTAAGGGTATGGTAAGGGAGACAGACTTTCCGAGGCGTTCCAGCTTAGTCCTCAGGGGTAGCGGCGCATCTGTGGCCGACCTCAGGTAGGAATACCTAATCCTATCTGGGGTAGATTACAAATGTCCATGGCCGGCAGTAGCCACTTACCATCAGGTGGACTGTATGCTCGTCTGCTACTCCTATATTAAAAAAAAAATCCTTCTCGACGCTATGGGAGTGACGCCGGGTTATGTGGGACTTTTACCGTAAAATTTAGACAAGTCTAATAACTCTTCATACATAACATGTTAAAATCTGTTAAGCTGTTTGGGCTGAAGGGCATGCCAAAGAATAAGACATACCATACATTCGAAAAACAGGTCCTTCATCGTCGGGTAACAACAAAACAATTCAGTACCTTTTTCTCTTGTGTTTGTCAACCGATTTTCTTTTTTTTTTTTTTGTAAATAGATACACGAATTTTAATGTACATAAAAATAAAAATTGTACGGGTAATTTGTTTTGAGACTAAAATAAGATGAAAAATAAATATTTTTAATGTGTTAGCCATTAACTATACACCGCTACCACTTAGGTACGTATATATAATTCTTTTAACGAGTGAATACCAAACGAATGCTTTTAAATTGTAACTAAAATACAGGTGTAAAATATTTCGACATTTTTTCCTATGACCTCATAACGTAAAGCCACTCGTAAAGCATAGGTACCTATACAGAACACATAAAGCAATCGTTACTCACACTTCGCCATTTTTATATTAGGCATATAAGTTCCCTTTTTATATTATTAACAACATAGGTTTCACATTACATATGCTAATCCAAGTTTATTGCTGATTAGGTAAAATGTATGGAATTCAACTCATTATTTTTTTTTATAGAATTTATATGAAATAGGTGCGAGGTTCATTAGTTACTCGGTTTTAAATCAATCTTTTGAAGGTAAGGCCCTTCGTGGTACGATTGCGAAGGCACCACCGCCACACCTTATATTTTCCTAATACAGGTGCTAAGTACTACTGTGTGTTGAAGGGCGTTATAGGGCAGATTAGAGTAGGGAACTCTATATATCATATACTAACTTCGTATTTATTAGTGTCAATACATTTGTGATCAACTTCAGATAATTAAAGGACTTCAGGCAGGAAAGGTTTAGGACTTCAGGAATTGTTCGTAGATGTCAAAGTAGGTAAATAATTATATTAAAAAAATATATTAAGAAAAACTTTGAAACTTTCACGTGCAATCAAATAAATCTAACACATATTCATTCATAAATAATTACATAATACTTAGCGTAATATTATTGATTAATAATGTATTTCTTTAAACCTAGTCAGAGAGATGCCAATAACTTACCAACTTATAGGATTACCTGATTTTAAAGTTACTTTGAAGATAGAAAGTTGTAAAAGCAAGACATGCACGCAATCATCATTTTACCGGATTTGCCATTCCCCACATCATATGGTATTTCTTATAGGATGGATCTTATAGGATAACTAGCTGACCCGGCAAACGTTGTGTTGCCATATAGATAAAAAAATGTTAAGAGTTAACAACCCTTATCACTTAGGGGTATGAAAAATACGTAGTAGCCGATTCTTAGACCTACTGAATATACATATAAAATTTGGTGAAAATCGGTAAAGCCGTTTCGGAGGAGTACGGTAACTAACATTGTGACATGAGAATTTTATATATAAGATTATTATGATAATTGAAAACAAAAGATATACAGCATAGGTAGAGATACTACAATACATACTTACATAAATACACTCGAAAAAACCCTTTGTAGTCAAGTAAAAATCAAGATTTTAAAATAATCAATATTGTATTATGTATTTCAATAATTTACATTTATTTTAAATCTTTTGTCTCATTAAACACACAAATACAATAATCACAAAAAATGTTACAAATGTATGGCATACATTACTAAAGTTTACATGAGCCTAATATAATTATTATATAGTGATGTTATTTTAAAACCACAAACCGACACTTTATTTTTTTAAATCCTTATGTTAAGTTACATCCGTAATGTAATGCTTAAAGAAAATATATAAACATGCATGAAGATCTTATCTTACATAAAAACTGACATAACTGACAGGCATGCAATTTATATTATAGACAACGTATAAAGATATTCAATTATCAGATAATATTGTTATAAGTCCATAAGAAAACCTGTTATAAATTTAAAAAATATAACTCTATTTTAAAATATAGAATCATTTAAAAAATCTTCTCCATAAAATGCAAATTTCTGTTAAGCATTTAAACGGATTCGGTCTCGTGTTTGGTGAAAAAAATAAAAGTGGTAAGACCTGATCCATTTTCGTTTATTTGCATAATTATACGGCGACCTTGGATTAATGTAGAGATGGATAATTAAGCGAAAAGTAACGATATTATGTTAAATACGTAATAAAAGTATGAATAGTCTGTATGAATGTTACTATGTGGTCGCTACCGAACATACCGGATATCTTTAAAAAATATATTTATCGGACGGAACGCAAACAATACAAAAAGTATAAATTTTCTGAAAAAAGTAATAAAAAAGTTATTAAAACTGTCACAACTAATTTAACTTAAATTCTTAATACAGTGATTTTCTGAAAGTGAAAACATTGTAACGACATCTCACAATATTAAGATCCGTTAAGTCGTTTATGCTATAAAGCATTTTCTTATAACAGCGATAAGGCCGTCGGGTCACCTAACGGAGTCACATTGTCGGTTGTAATCGGGATCTTCTCACCTTTTTAAGGAGCTAATTGTGATATTATTTCAACAATAAAAAGATATATAGTAAAGACCTGCTGAGAAAGTCGATCATATGCGTAACTCATATTTGTTGACTGAAATAGCAGACATGTGCCGCTACAATCAAACCACATGTATACGCGTGTGTAGGCGCCCTTATTTACGTAACATAATAATGATGTGGAGGTAATTCTGACAACGCCAATGTCCATTTATTTTTATTTAGATGGAAAATTCAGCTGTCATATAAATTTCGCATATGTCAAGGCCATTATTTTAAGAGACCCGTCTGCCATAAGGTGGCAGTTTGCATCTTAATGAGGCTAACTCATTTAACGATTTTTTGATAAAACATGAATTATATAGCGGCGGCTTATAGTTAATTTGATTTGGCATTGAACTGGAAGGAATAGATTTGATTAAAATAAATAAATAAATAAATAATCAACTGTGAACGACTTGTGAAAACGTAGATTAAAGAGTCGATGCTTCATCTCTTTATATCCTACTAGCAGAACCCGCGGCTTCGCCCGCGTAAAAAAATATGATTGACATACAAATAACTGTAATCGTAAATTTGTACCTTTAACAATTTTATCGATAAAGTAGCATTAATATTGAATTAATAAAACCTTTTTTTTCGTCACTGTGTACCTAAATTAGTCAAGACAGAAACATACACTAAAACTCTAATTAGTGGACTGTAACGAAACTTTCTTTAAAATATAAGTTTCATGTAGGATACAATAATTATTATTTACACTATTCCACAAGAACCGTCCATGTTATATGGGGCCTTACATACAATGGTTCTTTCCAGTGTGTCTGGCTGGGCGGTTAGAGGTCCCATTCTTGCCGCCCGCAACTCCAGAAGTCCTCCTTTAGTCTTGTACGACAGGCAGGGGATAATGTAGCTCTGTTCTAGCCCAAAATTTTAATCCAAGGTCTATGTGTCTACCACATCACTATCACTAATCCACACATAACCACAACTATACCCCACGGCAGGACAAAATTTTGGCACGCAGTGTGTCCAAAGTACGCCAATTTTAATAAACTTACGCATTATCATATATGAAATTTGCACCCGTCCGACGTTGTGTTTGTCTGAATAAACGTTATCTGAAATTTCACATTTCTAACTTCGAACCTAAAATATTCCCGTATACATACATATAACACTTCTTTGACCTCCTTAGTAGAATTTCAAAAACATTCCTATGTACATATGCATCAATAAATACTTTATCAGCAAATTTCTGAAAGCTAATATTCAACACCAGCGGTCGGCAACCCGACACCCACGGGTGGTGTGTGGCCCGCGACTTTCCCTTGAGGCCCGCGGGACTGCGCGTTACTAATAATTGGCCAAGTGCAAGTCAAACCCGCACCTGGAGGGTTCCGTACAGTCAATTTTTTTTTTTAAATTTCTAGTATTTAATATTGCAGCAGCCATTAAAGTATACACATTGTGAAAATTTGAACTGTCTACCTCTAACGGTTCAAAAGTTAGTTGGAAAAATATCGAATAGCTGTTTGTTGTATGGGGACCCTTTTTGTTTTCAACTTTTTTTGTTTTTAGTATTTGTTGTTATAGCGGCCACCGTTATGCACCTTCTGTAAGAATTTCAAATGTCTATCTATTACGGTTCCAGAGATAATGCCCTGTGACACACGGATGGACGGACAGACAGCGAAGTCTTAGTAGGGTCGTCTTAATAGGGTTCCGTTTTTATCCTTTAGGTACGGAACCCTAAAAAACCGCTGTTCTGCACTTCAGCACGCGCAATACATTCATTCATTCTCATGTTAAAAATATATGTTACGACGGCCCGTGGAATTTCGCCCTACGCTAAACCTCTCTACACTCTGTTATTTTTCCAGACACGCCAAAGGAAGTAACTTCAATAACGGTTTTCAAAGAAACTTTCTTTACTTATAGTACCCTAATGGGGTTGATTGTTGAGTTGCTAAAAATGCTGAAACAGATGTGTAAACAGACAGGCATAATGCATACACCCTTTTATAGCCGTCTTAAGGGTTGATCTAAAAAAACAGTGACTCAGATGCTTCATTGAGTCCAATGATAATTTTTTATAGTGGTTACTTCCAAATTAACGGATTATAAAATAAAGTTCCAACCCCTATTTAACGACCTTAAGGGTTGATTTTCAAAAAATGGAAATATAAGTGATATATTATTTACAACCAGAAAGCAAAATACCAATTTTCATAGACTTTGCTTCAAAATCTGCGCACTTCTAAACGAAGTTTCTACCCCTATTTTATTCTCTTAAGGATAGATTTTCCATAAACATTGTTAAAGAAGATCTATTATTTCGTACCAGAAAGCTCAATCCTATTTTTGCAGTCCTTATTTCCAAATAAACGGATTTTAAAATAAAATTCCATCCCCTATTAAAAAACCTTAAGGGTTGATTTTCCAAAAAACTGTGAAACAGGTGTCCTATTATTTTCAATCAGAAAGCCAAATAACAATTTTCATAGACTGCTTTAAAAGCTGCGAACTTCTAAACAAAGTTTCCACTATTCCCTATTCTACCTTCTTAAGGGTAGATTTTCCATAAACGGTGTTAAAGAAGGTTAGGTGTTATTTCGAACCAGAAAGCTAAATGCTATTTTTACAATCCTTGTTTCGAAATTAACGGATTTTAAAATAAAGTTCTATTCCCTATTAATTGAAGTTAAGGGTTGATTTTCTAAAAATGGTAAAATAGGTGTTCTATTATTTTCAATCAGAAAGCTGAATACCAATTTTCATAGACATTGTTTCAAAATCTGCAGACTTCCCAACAAACTTTCAACCCCTATTTTACCCTCTTAAGGGTAGATTTTCCATAAATGGTGTTAAAAAATTTCTATTATTTCCAACAGGAAAGCCAAATGCAAATTTTTATAGTACTTGCTTCCGAATTAACGGAGTTTGATAATGAAACTCCAACCCCCATTTAACGATTACGCTTAAGGGATGATTTTCCGAAAAACAAAAAAATTAGTGATTCATAATTTTCTATCGAAAACCCAAATACCAGTTTTCGTACAGTTTACATTAAAACTGGGGGACTTTCATACAAACTTACAACCCTTATTTAACCCAAATAAGGGTTGATTTTCCAAAAATGATGAAATAGGTGTTTAATTATTTTCTATCGAAAACCCAAATACCGATTTTCATACAGTTTACATCAAAACTGGAGGACTTTCATATAAATTTACAACCCTTATTTAACCCACATAAGGGTTGATTTTCCAAAAATGATAAAGGTGTTTAATTATTTTCTATCGAAAACCCAAATACCGATTTTTATACAGTTTACATCAAAACTGGGGAATTTTCATAAAAACTTACAACCCTTATTTAACCCACATAAGGGTTGATTTTCCATAAACAGTAGAATTAAAGTTCCACTATATCTAACCAGTAGAGCAATGGCTAACTTTCATAGTGCTGGCTTTCAAATTTGCAAATTTTAAAATAAGCTGTCTACCCTTATTTTACCAACTTAAGGGTTGATTTTCCAAAAATAGTGAAATAGGTATTTAATTATTTTTAATCGAAAACCCAAATACCGATTTTCATAGAGTTTACTTCAAAACTGGGGGAATTCCATACAAACTTACAACCCTTATTTAACCCACATTAGGGTTGATTTTCCAAAAACGGTAGAACTAAAGTTCTATTATATCTAACCAGTAAAGCAATGGCTAACTTTCATAGTACCGGCTTTCAAAATGGAAAATTTTAAAATAAGCTGTCAACCCCTATTTAACCACCTTTAGGGTTGATTTTGGAAAAACCCTTAGATTAGATTTTTATTACTTTAAATCAGAAAACTAAATACCAATTTTCATCCAGTTTGCTTTAAAACTGACGGACTTTCATACTAACTTTCAACCCCCATTTAACCCCCTTTACGGTGGAATATCAAAAAATCCGTTCTTAGTGCGCATCTACATTATAAAATAAAGTTATATTTCAAATTTCGTGATTGTAGCTTCAGTAGTTTAGTCAAAACCTTGATTAATACGTTTTGAACGTGAGTATCTTTTCGCTTTTATATATATAGAGATAGATAGAATCTATGGCGCGAAATATTTACTTTATGTGTGATATTTATGTGTCTTATCATTTCTTCATAACATTTAATTAACATGATATGAACCTAAGTTTTGTCTCTCATTATTACATTAGAAACGAGAGAAAAAAATGTTTTATACCTAAATAAAAAAAAAAACATAATATTACTGTTAAAACTATTTTTTCTTCAAACAATATAAGTAATTATGACAATTACCTATACAAAACAAATGAATGCTACATAAAATTCTTCAAATGAATCACATCAATAGGCGATGCAACCATACAAATAGGTTAAAAGCTTAATGCCTTGAGCTTTGAGCTTTACATGAGCTTGCGTCGCCTTTCCCACACCCTTGCGCCATTGGACACAGTCGTGAAACTGTAATGAGGCGTGCCCTTTCATATTTACAAAAAACTGTAGATAATGCGAATAATGGACACATTAAAATTTATTTCTCAAATGTAACTGCATGTTTTTGTATTGTTCATGTAATAATTGCAGTCTGTTGTTAAATATTGTAATTGTTGGATTTTTACTTCTTAGTTTATTAATAATATGTAATTATTGTATGCATTGATGTGATTAATGAAAAAATCATTAATACCTGCATGGCGTAGAATTTTTCGGAAATTAGAATTTATTTATTTTATAATATATGGTTAGAAGACGCGACGAGGATAAGTGGGCGGCATCCACATGAAGGCGAGTGGTTAGTGGCGCTCGTGAAAAGCTGTAATCAACCTCAGATAAGATTAGATTCCTACCTGAGGTCAGCCTCAAATGTGTTACTACTTCTGCGGACTAAATTGGAATACGTCGGATAAGTATCTCCGTTAGCTTCAAACCAGAACACAGTAGCGCTTAACACTACTGTTAGGGAGAAATATGCGTGTCGGTGGTCCCCCTGGGATTCTAACAACTTTTTTATTAAATAGGAGTAGCAGACTAACATGCAGCCCACCTGATGGTAAGGGGCTATTGCCGCCCCTAGACATCTGTAATCAACCCCAGATAGGATTAGATTTCTACATGATATCGACCGCAGATGCGCCGCTCTCTGAGGACTACGCTGAAACAGCTCGAAAAAGTATATCTCCCTTACACACTCTTAAAACCAGTAGGTACACTGCGGCGCTTAACACTGCTGTTATAAGAGACAAATATGCATACGGTGGTCTCCATGTGCTTCTAACATCTTCAAAACGAACATTAACGAGTCACTTAAAGCCAAGCAAAGCAGCTTATTTCACACTTAACACTTACGCCATCGTTCTCAACCGTGAAATGTAATGAGCGGTGCCCTTTTCGCTTTAATCACGAAGCTACGTTTCTTTGTATTCATAACTTTAATACACACGCTAATGAATTGTAATCAATCAATTAATTGAAACGTGTAAATTGAAGTTTTGACAGCTGTCGATAATAAGTATTAATGCTGATTTCATAGTAAGTTTACTGTTTGATTATTGTGTATTGATTGCTTTTAACTATCAAAAGCCTAGACCACCTACTGTTAAGTGTTAAGTGTTTCCCATAACAATTATCTCTGGTCTTTATAGTTATAATTATATTTGCACAAGTACGTGATAATAAAGTCGGTAATAGCCAAAGGGGTATTTGAGGACCAAATGCGTGGAGCATCTCTAGTTTTTAATGTTACGCACGTGTCAGAAGTATGGGAGATTCGGCAAATGACGTCTTTGCCCAGAGGGTGTCAGTATAGACACTTTTATTCAACATAATATATTACTACTTAAACCTCAATCAATATGTCCCTTATATAGCTATGCTCCCTATACAATAATTTGTATAACTTTTATATAATAACACGTATTAGAAATTAACTCAACTAATAGAATTTGATACATTGCGCCTGAGAATTATTTAATAAAAAATCTTAAAGATGTGCGAAATCTGCAGACCTATACCCACCAGTGGGACAATAGATCGACGTCGTCCTAAATGAATTTAATTTTAACACATATATTTATATGACTTAGGTTTATTGTAACTAGACATAATATGTTCATATTGATTAAAATAAATTCTAGTAGAGTAAAATTATCTAGGTCTATAAATAATCCAATGGAAATCTGTTTATTTATATGTTATAAACAGATCGTAACTAATTTAAAGTGGTTGTAATTAAATATTTAAATAATTACCTCTATATCTTTATTAGTTTGTTTATATTTATTAAAACCATTGAATTATTTTTTTTTGCCCACGACCATCTATAATTTGTTATATTTGAATATTGCAAATAATTATTATTAAGTAGCTAAAAATTCTAATAGTTTGTATTTAAAAAAACAAAATGACAAATATTTAGAAGATGATTAATATTATGTTCAATGTTCATATTGATAAAAACTAATTCAATGCCGTCCATAGATATATACCTAACGATCTTATCTCTACAAACATGTAATACTTTGTAATATACATTACAATGTGCCAAAATTATCAACGTTCTGATAAAGATGTTCATTTTGATTAAAACGAATTCTTGCGGGATAGTTTTGATATCGCAGCATGTTGCAATAATCGCTTTAGTTTTTGAGTCTGTGAAAATGTAGTCTCTATTGTCAGACAGATTTATGAAATGACACCCACCGTTGCTCAACTCACCAGCTATTGTTTCGACGGCGAGAGCTTCACGCCCTTGAAACTAAATATAGTAATTAATCCAAAAACAGATGTTCCGATGCGAACATTTTGTTCTGTGGGAAATTGCTCTTCGCACAACTTGCCAATTGATATGTATCTATAGGAAGAAATAAATTAAAGAGACGACTAAGAATAGAGTGTTAAAATTATTGCTCTAATAATTACTGCTTGATTTTGAACTACGAAAACGTTATTTGCTATTTTTTTGAAAGTAAAAGTAATACTAAAATGAATAAGTAAGCGGACTATATACCCAGTGAAATATTCAAAGAAGAGTAAGCTTATTAAAAAAATCACACTGACAAGAAAAATAGTTATTCTAATGATATTTTTTGATGCAGAAATACCTATGTATTGGCATGCTAGCCTATGCTATAGGCATTTATGTTATCACTAGTTTTAGTCCTCAGAAACTAGAATGAAAGGTTATCATAAATTCTTTACGTGAATCAGCATAGTAGCTAGATGATTTATTGACATTGGTTAAAAGTCACACAATACCACACACACATATTGACATAGAAGTAACGAACCTTAAGTCTATGACATAAACAAACTTGAACTGACCTTATTTCATGATAAATTGATTATTTTGTACATCACATCCACTTTGTTCAAATGTCAACTCAAAATAACAGCAATTCGACGGTATAATTAGTTCAAAACAATACTGTACCGTGAGACAAAGAACTCTGTGACGATCCTATCAATTTTATTGTTCTTATTATTCGTAATTCATATTGACACATGATTCAAGCTATTTCGAGTTCTATTATCTTAGAGGATGATCATTCATTCATTCAGCTTCGCGAATTGAGTCGTCATATTACAAAATGAAAGAGATTCAATCAATGTAGATGTAATTGTTATGTCACTAATCTCTAGGCAATCATTGTAATATAAGTCAATACAATCATTGTAATATAAGTCAT
Organism: Epargyreus clarus clarus; assembly: GCA_014595695.2. NCBI lineage: Eukaryota > Metazoa > Arthropoda > Insecta > Lepidoptera > Hesperiidae > Epargyreus > Epargyreus clarus. Next base: position 2,439,789 of record JACTTY020000025.1, read on the forward strand.
TGAACTTTATAAGCTGTCAATTACAATATAAGAACTGACTACGATGATATGAGAGATATAGTTTTAGATCTTAGTTGAAGATTTTCTTTTAAAAAAGGATGCTCTCAATATAATAAGTCTAATTCTATACAGTGAAATGTAGCTTACACAGATGACCTTCCCTCTGCGTTATGTAATATTATTAGTCGCCAAGACAATAAAAATAGATTACTAACGATTTCTAGTTCTACAAAGCATTCATAACAACTTTATTACTTATTTCATTCAACCATATTTATTTCATACACAGGTGTTGTGCATACTTTACCATCCAACTTATCCATGACTTCAAAATTCAAATATATGACTTTAAAGCGACTAGCCTATTGCTTATGCGGAGAGATAAATAAATAATTAGTAAATAAATTGTAAACCGGCCTCATCAACAAGGTCCAGTGTGACCTCCACCTTGGCAACTAGATTTTCCAACCAAACAACATTTCCGAGGACTGGACAAGGTAATTAATCAGATACCACATGATTATAAAGTGGTTAGATAATTTTCAATCATCTTTGATTCTAATTTGAATATTTGAATAAAATGTTTGTCATGCATTTGAACCAACTTTATCATCATCAACATCAATATGAAAATTTTCTATTAAAAAAACGAAATCAACTTTTCCCTTACCGTTGTTATTTATAGTAAGTGTGGTAAAACTCATTATATTTTTAAAATCTATACACCTAACATAAAATGTCATTTTCGTGATAAAAATAACTAAATTAAACTAACAGACAAAATCGTAAACAATTATATAGCTTTACACAACATAACATTATATTGTACAACTCGCATCCTTTTATTAAAATGTCAGCGCATTAAAAATAAATAAAACCATAGCAGTGATCATGGAATGCACATTACATTTGAATTTATCGAATGACACAGATAATAGCCGGCCTCGTACTGATGTGAGATAAAGTGAAGATCCACATTTAATGAGCTCCGTGGGAACTTATGATTGAGTAATAATGCAATAATGCAGTAGATAGGACAATGAAGTAATATTATAGATACGATAGGATAAGAAGTTATGTTCATACTGATACTATTGCGTTGATATTGAACTAATAAAGTAACATCGTTCATCATGTTTTCGCAAAGAATGAAGGTATAGTTTTCAAACCTTAATTAAAGCACTGACATAAGCATTGTATTTATGGAAGAACTCTATTTCTTCCTATCCTCCTCCTCCTCCTAAAATCACTCCTATGTGATGGAGACTAATTGATCCAACATTGAAGTATTATAATTTTTTGTCAAAGATTGAATAAACACTACTTACAGATGTAAAAAATTTAGAACCGTAGTACTAGTAGCTCGTGGTAGCGTCATAGTAGCCCAGTGGACACAGATTCACCACAATTTATAAATTTTCTCATTTTATTGTTGATACGACAAAGAGAAAAGAGGTCTTATTTTGTATTCATTGATTTCATTGCATTGCTTAATATTCGGTTAATAAAATACTTATCGGTTACAAACCGCTATTTTTTTATTTACCAACAAATGCATTTGAACAAAATACATTGAATTCTACCGTCTATGACAGTCGCAGTATTGTCTCTGAGTCAGTTGCTTCAGAGGTCAGAAGTCAAGTAAGTCACTCCCACACCGCAATATAATACCAAACATAGTAAAATCATAACCATCTTGCTAGGAATCCTTCGGCAAAACACCATTTTAATTAATTTTGACACCTACGAATTATGAAACAACTTTAAAAACTTGTTTTAAATAATTTGAAGATCAGTGCCCATGACAAAATGCAAAATTCTATTAGAGACTTTGATTAAACAACATAATGTATAATATATTTTTTGTTTGTATAAAATAAACTGACATTAAATAATGTGATCTCATTTTATTAAAATGCACGGTAATCAATTTTTTATTGTTTTCAAAAGATAAATGCAAATGAATAAATTAAAATTTAATTTATTTAATGATGCCATTTTTATTTACATTCGCATTTTATGTCTTTTATGTATTTTGAGATATTGTATAATGATATTCCATATTGTATTAATTGACTCTTAAAATTTACATACAAAATCAAAAACATTATTCTATGTTGAAGCATTCCACTCAAAACTTGAATTATGGTCTACCTAATGGAACCCGAATGCTATGTATAATATGCACCACCTATAATCACCCCATACAAATAATTCAATGTTTGACCTATTTAAACATTGTTAAATTTTCTAAGAGTAGTAGGTCTAAGGTTATGTGTATGTCACACATAACCTTTTCCTCAAAATATAAAGTCATATTTTTTCTACATTAAAATCTTAAATAATGTACTTTAGATCAAAGATTTATTTAAAAACATATACCAAAGTCGTTTGAGTCGTTTCAACTTAGTCACCAGGCGTGGCAATGCACCTGTGGCCGGCTTTAAGTGGGAGTATAATCCTATTTAAATATTTAATTTATACTATGCATATTCAATTTCATATTATATTAAAGGACGTTAAAATAAATTCGAAACGTGCTAGAGCCTCTATGATTAAATCAGGTAGTCCGAGTAAAACTGCTCGTCCGCTCTGAATATAGAAATAAATCACGTCGCCATAGTAATATGTATGACTACCTGCTCGCAACAACTTTAGAGCGGACTAGCAGTTTGGCGCGGACTATACCACGACTATACCCATTTCTAGCGCGAGGCAGTTCTGCATTTCGGTGGAAAGATTGACAGTGACCATCGACCATTTTAGTCCTCAAGTGTAGCAGCGCTTCTGTGGTATGTCATAGAACCTGATCTACATGAAGTTGGTAACAGATGTCTATGGATGGCATAGTTTACTTACCACCAGGTGGACTGCAAGCTTATTTGCCAGTCCAGTAGACACTTCAGAGGAAAGAAATGGGTCTCTTCCCGCAATATCATTCGTTGGGCTTAGAGTGGGGAAAGACACGGGTCTCTTCTCACAACATGGATCTCAAGATGTTTGCAATGCAATTTTAATTGACTGGTGACCCTCGTGTGACATTTCAGCTGTACATACAAGTGCACGGCTTAGCCAGACAGATCTTACGGAATATAACCTTTTGACTTTACCTGCTCGTTCTAGATTCTTTGAATGCAAATCTCATCGTATCAATTATTGCTTCTGCTGCATTTTTCTGGAAACATACTCAAGAGTAGTAAAATTATACTTTTATTCTTATTATATGTTTGAAACAATTAGCACGACATGATGGTTTCACTGTTACCCATGATATTTGTGATCATAAGCGCTGCGTGTTCTGATTTGAAGATATACTTTTCCGAGGCATTCCAGCTTAGTCCTCAAGGGTATCGGCACATCTGTGGCCGATCTTAGTTAGGAATCTAATCCTATCTGGGGTTGGCTACAGATGTCCAGGAGCGGCAGTAGCCACTTACCATCAGGTGGACGGCATGCCCGTCTGCTACTCCTAGGTTATAAAAAAGTCGAATGCAACCCTTAGCAAACATAATATAGTTTCACGCTAGACAAGATACCCTAGTTACTACGGTGATATCTACCGGTCACAGTATATTGGTACCACTAACCTACAATCTCAAAAGGATGCAAATAGCACTAATCCAATAATATAAAAACTAAATTATACATAGTCTGCGCATGCGGAGAGTTAATATTATGATAATGATGAACAAATCTATTTATTCTAAAGTTCCTGACATTTGACTTAGCACATTCGGGCAATTTGATTTAACATTTCAAGCCAAGCTCACACGTTAGAGAGCGTGAAGATTATAAATCTAAGTTACTTGTGACCGAGATACGATGACCCACGTAGGGCTGTAAGATTTATGCAAGTAAATAAATAATTCATGGCTGTAAGATAAATTTACTTGTTTTAGATTGTTTCCCGATATACACATAATATTACAACAGGACTACGGCTATGTATATGACATAAAATCTTGTATATAAGAATAATGAAATTAATACTTCGTATTTTCAAACATTTTGTAGTGAATGATTTATAACCGATAAACAATGTAATAAATAGAGACAGAGATTTGATTTATATATATATAAAGACTAAAAGTACTTTCTTGTGATCATTCAGCTTTTAACACTTAATATGTCTTCTAGTAAGCAGGTACCTACATTTAGATTTGTATATTTCCTCAAGTATATTTTTGCTTTTTCTTATATATTATGTACACTTATGCCATTCAGAGTATATAGAACCATAATGTGGAATAAAATAATCTAATTAAAACTTAATTTAGCCATAAGAACGAAGTGACAACCCTACATCATCATCTATAAAAGGTTACCCGACCATTCCCACCCGATTAAACTAAAGAAGTCACATTTTTCGAATAAATGCCACTAATCGTGTAACATCCTTATTACTGCATGTTATTAACAAATCTTGCACCTTTGCACTGCAATTTTTACGATTTCCTGACAATATAAACGTGATCGGTAATTGGATATCATTATTCAAGGTCAGAACTGCTTAATATGGTGAATTAACATTTAGATTATTAATTTAAATAAATGAGAAAATATTTGAATACTTAAATTTAAAGGTATTATTATCTGGGAGCACGGTAGTGTTTATTATGAAAATTGAGACGGTTTTTAAATAATTGGGATATACTTATTTACATTAACCTATTGTTAGATATGTATATTGTAGCTACATATATTGTAGATATATGTAGCTGTGGAGCCGTCATCTTAGTCAAACTACAAAGTATACCGCCCGCCACATCTATTTTTAGAGTATAGCAATTCTTCCCTTTAAATTAGTGGATGCCAGGGCAGAACCCGATCCGGGCATCGCGCTTGGAAGACTCCGGTTGTGTTCCGTTGAAGATCCCGGAGTTCTCCAACAAGCGCTGCGGACGGCCACCGAGGGGGTTTTAGTGCGGTAAAAATCCCACATAGCCCGGCGTCGCCTCGTCGTCGGGTACCTTTTGAAGGCTTCCCCCTCGAAAAGAAAAGAAAAATAAGCTAACATACATATGAGATGATCTTTGTTCTCAGGAGTGACAACGCATCTGTGATCTGGGAGTTGTGTGCCCAAGGGCGGCAATGACCAATTACCAGCAGGTGGATGCATATTCGTTTCCTAATTCAATATTATTAACAAGAGAATTATTAAAAAACTAAACCCTCAAATGTTTAAAATATAGCTTATATCACTCTTACAAGATACACGAATCCAACAACATCATATATAAAATCCGTCAAGTTGGGGCTATAGTAGCGATGCGCGATTGTTACTAAAAACAATCGAATTATTCGATTGTTATTGTGTTCGATTGTATTCGAATAACTATCGAAATTCTTCGATTGTATTCGAATAACTATCGAACAATCGAAATTGTTCGATTGTTGGTCGATTGTTCGATTGTTCGTCGATTGTTCGATTGTTCGTCGATTGTTCGATTGTTCGATAGTTCGATTGTTCGTCGATTGTTCGATAGTTCGATTGTTGGTCGATTGTTCGATTGTTCGATTGTTGCTCGATTGTTTAGTACACGCAAAACTAGCGATACGCGATTGTTACGTAAAAATACAACTATCGAAGCTATTTGGTTGTTGGTCAATTTTATTTAGTATACACAAAGCTACTAGCAGCGAGGAGCCCCTAATTTCTGTGTTTAAGAAATCTGAGTCAGTCTTATATATTTGGTGGGGGAAGCGCACGTGCGTCGTGCACCCTTCCGCTGCTTCTTTGCATTCCGTTATTTAATGGTGCGTCCACACCTTGCTTCTCGCACTGCTCACTGTGCCTCGTGGCCACACACTCTCACACCCTACTCGCGTTGTTAACATTATTTTCCTTCAAAGATATAGTATTTCACCGATTAATTTTAATGTAACTATGAGTACATAATTTTTTGTGATAACTTTTATCTATAATATACGCTAAAAAGACATATTTTATATTTTGTGATAATCTTTTTCTATAATATGCGCCATGAAGACGTATATTATATTTTTCATGTGACCTCTTTTTGAAAACGTTGTCATGAAACGAACTTAGGGGATGACTACGACATCTGGATTATCGATGATACTCCATAGTATTTAATACAAAATGATTTATGGTATAATTATTTCTCAACAATATATACAATTGACTAAAATGTAATACAATACTTTACATTTTCCAACCAGTGGCAAGTGACGATAGCTTTGCAACACGACGCACCTGCACATTGTCCTGAGCACACGTATGTGGCCGCGCGATATAATTTGTATTCGGTCGTCGATTGTTATTCCAAGGTCGATTTTTATTCGAACGTCGATTGTTATTCGTACGTCGATTGTTATTCGTACGTCGATTGTTATTCGTACGTCGATTGTTATTCGTACGTCGATTGTTATTCGTACGTCGATTGTTATTCGTACGTCGATTGTTATTCGTACGTCGATTGTTATTCGTACGTCGATTGTTATTCGAACGTCGATTGTTATTCGAACGTCGATTGTTATTCGATTGTTTTTTTGTTACTACGAATAAATCGACAATCGATTGTTGATTCCGTCGATTGTCGATTTATTCGATTGTTTTTTTTAGAACAATCGCCCATCGCTAGGCTATAGGAGCTATAATCAAATCAAAGCAAATCATTTTTTTTTAATTTAAATTAAGTTCTTTACAGAGCACTTTTTGAATGTCAATGCATCTGCCACCACTTCACAAGGTGTTTCGTTATGGAGAAGATGCGCCGAAAAACCTCCATAACACACGTTTTTAAGAAATAAACGTTCGAAAAACTTTACCCTCCACAATGGACCAAAAACAATGAGTCATACTCTAACATTACTATAATTAATACATTACTAAACCGGATACATCCAGTGCAGTCCTTAAAGATCACAGCACTTGAACGCATTAATAACATTTATCTGCATATTAATAAGACCTACGAAGTCGTGACTACAGCTTGGTGTAATGGTAGACATTTTGCGACCTATGGCGGTATTACTCATTGTCAATAATACATGCTCACTGGTACCCGTGGTAGGATAGTGGTTGAAGTCGGGTTCTCAGTTTGCAAGACCCAGGTTCGAATATGTACGCGTTAGAGTTTGTTTAACGACGAATAAAAATAACTTGAGGAAACCTAAATGCCTCAGAATTACATAAAGAAATCAAAGGGTATGAAGGGTATTCGTTATTCCGTGACCGGTATATTATGTGACCCGAGTTTTTTTCATGTGATATAGGAGTAGTAGATAAGCATGCGGTCCACATAATGGTAAGTAGCTTCTGCCGCCCATGGACATCTGTAATCAATCCCAGATGGGATTAGATTCCTACCTAAGGTCAACCATAGATGCGTCGCTACCCCGGAGAACTAAGCTAGTAGGCCTCGGAAAATTATGTCTTACCACATCCTTCAAACCAGAACACAGCAGCGCTTAACACTACTGTTATAAGGCAGAAATAAATTTGCTGTTGTCTTGCCGGAGTCGAACCACAAGAAATTCAACCACCTTGATCTAAAGTTGATTATAGAAGGGAAGTAATGGCTTTGAAGGTGGTAGAACCCTTTGTGGTTCGACTCCGGCGGCACCACCGCCACCCCTATTTCTGCCTAATAACAGCAGTGTTAGGCGCTGCTGTGTTTCGGTTTGAATGGTGTGGTAAGGGAAACAGACTTTTCCGAGGCATTCCAGCTTAGTCCTCAGGGGTAGCGGCGCATCTGTGGCCGACCACAGGTAGGAATATCTAATCCTATCTGGGGTTGATTACAGATGTCCATGGGCGGCAGTAGCCACTTACCATCAGGTGGACTGCATGCTCATCTGCTACTCTTATATTATAAAAAAACCATCAGATAAACTGCACTTGTCTACATCTATTAAAAAATCAAATTAACAAAAATACCACTTGTAAGTATATTTTACGTGTGAACCTCGCTTACATAACCATAGGCCACGACCTGTTGCAAAGCTGTCATAAAAGCGAAGATCAGATGATTACGACCGTAATAATTAGTCTTATAATATTGGTTATCAAATGAGCAAACATCAGATGTAATTATGATCTGTCGAGATCTTACGACTAACGAGATTTGATTTAGAACAGCAATTTGTCATTCGTAAGCTTGTTTATACTTGTATGATTGGTGACATTACAAACTTTGAAAGTGTGTGTAATTGTAATGCGTGTGTTATATATTGGCCTTAATCACCATAGTTAGGAATTCGCCTTATACAAAATTATGAAGAAGACATCCGATCCTGCACCGCCGCCGTGCCGTGGGAACGCTGACTCCGCAGCACCGCTCCGTTTCCACCGTATAGTCCCGAACATGGGAATTCACTCTGGGCGCTAACATTGCCCCAGCAAGTCACTTAGGATAGTTAGTTATAATTTAGGTTAGATTTAATCCAAAACATGTAATATTCTGTTTTGATTAAATACGTATATATAAGTAATTCGGTCTTTCTGTATCCTGGCTGCTGCATCCCGACGCATTATATAACTTGTGTAATTTGAATATGTGTTAATGTGTGCTTATTACAGTATAATCTATATAATGCATGTAAATCGTAGAAAATAAGGTTTTTAACTAAAATATAGTTATTACTCGTGTTTAAAGCAGCAGAGCAGTGCAGTGATAGCCTAGTGGTTAAGAAACTCGGCCTCTCGGTCGAGGTGTCCGCGGTTCAAGTCCCAGGCACGCACCTCTGATAATACTTATCAATTGCTAAACGGTAAAGGAAAACATCGTGAGGAAACCTGCATACCTGAGAGATTTATAAAAAAATCCAATACGCACTTGGCCAGCGCGGTGGACTATGGCTTAATCCTTCTCATTATGAGAGGAGATCCGTGCCCAGCAGTGGGACAGTAATGGGTTGTTGATGATGACTCGTGTTTCTCCAAACTTATATGATAGATATTGTAAAACATTTGTAAAAAACACATATATACTTTTTTTTTATTTAAAATCATTTAATAAAAGTCTTGTTCAATAAACAATTAAAAAAAATAAGATAAAGAGGAAAACTCTTAGGAAAATCGATAAATCATGAAAAGGGTATTGCTCTCTTTTAGATCACTGTTAAAATAACTGATTTTAAGTCTTTATATGTCCATTTATCATGTCATTATTTAACAAGATATAACCATACTTATATGGTATAAACAAATCTGTTAAACCTTTAAATTGTAAACAGCTTTACTAAACGAGGTACATTAAGCTAATCACCCCAATTACGAATAATGTTTTGTAAGCAAATTCCCACCGCAAAATACGAACATAATTACCATCAAAAAGCAACAAATTCAATTTAATAAAGTACAGAATATCCACAAACAAATTGGTGTGCGAAGGACAAGATTTCTTGTGGCTTATTCGGTGCCCTTAACAGGGTCGTCAACATTTTTGACCGAAGAGTCAATTTATTTAGACGTATACAGTATCCTTAGTATGATTTTTGTATGTTTTGACGAAAATGACTGATTTTGTTTTTGTTTAAGTATTTCCCATATATTTCCAATCAGTTCTGATACAATCCGCTAGGGGCGCTGATTGGAAACGTATGGGCAAATACGTAAACAAATGCAAAAACTGTCATTTTTGTAAAAACGTAAAATCTCATACTAAGGGTACAGAATAAAACTTATTTGACAACCCGCGTGGCAGTCACCATCTGGTCGGACGCGCAGAGGGTCCCGGGTTCGATCCTCGGCCATACAGATACCTTAATGATGAATGTAGGTTTCAGTTCCCGAGTCTGGGTGTTAGTGTATTTGTGTCAGTGTGTGTCCATAGCACCCACGATACAGGGAATCTTAATGTTGGGCTGTGAGTGTAGAAAGCGGTATTCTATTAAACTAAATAGCGTCTGGAGGCTGGATGATCAATTGTGTTCAAAATGTTATTTTTAGCGTAAAAGAGTTCTGTAATTATTTTTTAATCACGGTCGCAAGTCCGTTTATAAATTTGACATTGGTTATGGTTATTTTCGCGCTAACGTAAAATTTGACGAAACGACGATGATTTAAAAAAATCATTTCTATTTTCAATCAATATAGATGTCCAAGGCAGTAACCACTTAACATCTAGTTTATTGCGAAAATATTTACTACATACATATAAAAATCTGCACATAACCAATGTGTTAACCAAAAGTACTTCATATGTAACAATGATTACGTTTGGCAATTTTTGACAGTCATACTTAACTTATAACCTTCATGTCAAGTGTACTTAATATATATTATTATCTACATTTACATTTTAAAGTGAAGACGAGACCAAAAAATATAAAAAAGGGTTTTCGAGCCGCAGGTTGCCGACCCCTGGTTAAGAAGGGCTTGTGCAAGATGCCTCAAATTGCCAGCTACAAATTAAGCTCGGAACACACGGACAGACTTGTAATTAAGGGCTCCCTTGAGTTACATGGCACGCCCTTTGTATTGCGAAACGTAAAAGGCAAAATAAGGTGAATTACGTTAACATTGTTCACTTAAGGTACATCATCTATCCTAATTGATCATCAATTGATACAAGGAAAATCGGAAATAAATACTAAAATGTGATTCAACATATTATGGGCTAATAGACAGGTGGTTGAACTCTTTGACCGATAGAGAAAAAACACACCTATTTTTGTATCATAACAGCAATGTTAAAAGCTACTTTGTAACGCAAAATACATAAGGCGTTAGTTTAGTTCGTAAGCTAGTACTTTTTGAAGGTGGTAGAACCATTAGTGGTTCGACTCCGGCGGCATCACCGCCACACCTATTTCTGCTTCATAACATCAGTGTTAGGCGTTACTGTGTTCCTTTTTGTGCCTTTTTGAAGGGTATGGTAAAAGAGACATACTTTTCCCAGGCGTTCCAGCTTAGTTCTCAGGGGTAGCGGAGCATCTGTGGCCGACCTCAGGTAGGAATATCTAATCCTATCTGGGGTTATCATAAAAATCCCACTCCAGATTTGTAACTTAGGTGCCTCCAGAATAAAGCATAACAAGATTCTAAATAGGTATCTTAAACTTATTGCCTTGAATGACTTTTACATTATAATTATTATTAATATTGGAAATGCATTTAAATGATTACAGGGTACGCGCAAATACCTGTTATTTTCCACACATGTAATCATTTTATTGATCAAAACATCTTCATAACCATTTGAAAAGCACGCGTACATTTACATCATAGCATACGTAATATGAATCATAAATGCGTATATTTTAGGATTGATTGCATCAATTATAATCTTCTTAATAGTTTTTTGATATATAGTTAAGTGACTGTTACTTAACATGATAAAATTTAACCGCATCATAATCTGCGTTCGATTTGATTATAGTTTACAAGATGTTGTAAATTTCTGAATAGTTTTAAAGCTTTTTGCCAGGAAAAATGTTGTAGATTTCTGAATACTTTTAAGTGTTTGTGCCAGGAAAAATGTTGCAAATTTCTGAAGAGACGCTATGGTCATACCTAAAAAGTGTTAGAGTTAGTGTAGCATCCTAAACAGATTTTTAGGGTGTAGGAAATTCATTTTTTAAGCCATTAAGTTCTTAGAAGTAGGAACTCATTTATTATCAATTTCAGTTAGGGTTTATCTGCTATATGGAGTTGACTATAGGTGTCGAATTTATACTCGTATAACCATGATGGTTCGACCAGGGAAGTACCACCTCCTACTAATTTCTAGAGTAGAGCAAATTCTGTGTTTCGGATAGAAGGTTTGAATATCGGTTGATTTACATATGGAGCGGCCTTCTTAGCCCTCAAGAGTGGAAACGTTTATATGGTCGGCTTTCATAACCCCCTCTTCTATATGAAGTTTGAAGGTGGTAGAACTCTTCGTGGTTCGACTCCGGCGGCACCACCGCCACACCTATTTCTACCTAATAACAGCAGTGCTAGGCGCTGCTGTATTCCGGGTTGCAGGGTTCGGTAAGGGAGACAGACTTTTCCGAGGCGTTCCAGCTTAGTCCTCAGGGGTAGCGGCGCATTTGTGGCCGACCTCGGGTAGGAATATCTAATCCTATCTGGGGTTAATTACAGATGTCCATGGGCGGCAGTAATCACTTGCTAAGGTGGAAGGCACGTCTGCTCCCCAAATCAATATAAAACAAAACATATGGATTACTATTTTAAAACCTTTATAAAACTCGTATATATCTCGTAATATTATAATTAGATTCGCATTCTAAAGTTTCCAATAAAAGATATAACCTTACACGAAACAGTTATAAAGTAATTATTCTGTAAATGTTAATTTAACAAGGTACCGCTTAACATAACTTTAGATTACTTGTAAATCGAATCGAAAATTACTCCCACGATTCACCATCACTTCGAGTTACTGAAAACTGCTAGTACGAATAATTAAAATAAATAATGAATAATTTATAAAAACGATGCGAGTTAGAATACTCACGTGGTATGCAATACAAGGATTAGTTATTTAATTGCAACGGGTAAATGACCTTATGACCGAGTGGCTTTATGATGGTAATAGATTACGTAGATTAAGTTTATAGATACTTCTATAAATAAATGCTACTGTACTTACCATAGACTTAGATTTTTTTGACATCCTATATCTATGGTACTTACTTATATTCATTAAAGTTAAAATTCTTTGGCAAAGATCAAATTGATTTGGAAAATAATTTTGAATGTGGTAGGCTCCACCGTCACACCTGTTTCTGCTTAATAAGAGCAGTGTAAAGTGCTGCCGTGTTCTGGTTTGAAGGAATAAGAAATAAGTACGGGAGACATACTTTTCCGAGGCATCTCAGCTTAATCCTCAGCGGTAGCGGCCACCTGTGACCGGCCTTAGGTCGAATCTAATCTGGGGTTGATTACAGATGTACATGGGCGGCAGTACCCTTACTATCAGGTAGACTGCATGCTTATCTGCTACTCCTATATTATAAAAGGAATATACAAATAAATCTTATATATAAAATTCTCGTGTTAGTTAGTTACCGTACTCTTCCGAAACGACTTTACCGATTTTCACCAAATTTTATATGCATATTCAGTGGGTCTGAGAATGGGCTACTATCTATTTTCCATACCCCTAAGTGATAAGGGTTGTTCACCCTAAACATTTTTTTATTAATATGGCAACACAATGCTTGCCGGGTCAGCTAGTAAAATATCGTCACATAAATACGACAAGTGTCAACGTATTTTGCAAGACGTTTCAATCTTCTATTGACATTTTGACAAAGGCTCGTAATGCATTTAAAAACATGCATTAGGCTAGCATTTTCAGACTTGACATATTACTCATCCTACTGATGGAAACATAATTTGCTTCTAGCTTTTATTTATTACACATTTAATACTTTAGTAATATGTACTTATCTCTAGCTTATTGTTTAGTCATTCTGACAGTTTATGAATTTGAACAAAGTGGTACAACATTTTGATTAAAGGTCGACCACGTAAAGACTCATCAATGACCAACTTGAAATACGATTTTGATATTATGGAAGATTATTTTAGATGTCAATAGTCTCTTAAATGAAATAGAATATCCATTAGCATTACGAAATATAATAATATAACATTGATGACCCGTGTGGGGGAGCAGTCACCATAAGGGTCTGATAAGCAATGGGTCCCGGGTTCGATCCCCGGCCAGACAGGCGAGTAATTAATGAATTTAGGTTTATCTTTCTTAGGCTGGGTGTTTGTGTATTTGTGTCTGTGTGTGTCCATAGGAACCACGATATAGGGAATCATAGTGTGGGGCTGTTAATGTCGAAAGCACTATATGGCAAATTATTGTAATGACAGAATGTTCGAGAATAGATAAAGTATACGGCGCGAATGCACTCATCTGCTAACGCTCGTTATTAATAATCAATCTGTCCATTGCTTTGTCTACCGAAGATCACAATTAGACCATTACTGTCTACTCATCACCAACCTATTATTGTGCACAGTACTGGGCACTCCTCTCTTATTGAGAAACACACCTTTAATTTTTTTTAAGATTTCTCAAGAATGTAGGTTTCCTCATGATGTTACGGTGCGAACCTGGGCTTTGAACCTCGGACCCCTCGATCATCACCTTTTTATTGTTATTTTATCTATCTTAAAATTAATGACGGACAAAGTAAACTTCATAATTTCGAAGACATATTCTTAGTACCTCAAAGTTCCGAGGCGAATCCACTCAACCCAACGAATTGAGTAACAGACAGAGCGTCTCTACGTTACTTAATGACACTTTCGATTTCATTCAAAGCGGTAATGATTCATCAAGCTGACCCGAGTTTTTGTGCGGAATTAAACAATGATGAACACCTTGAATGGTTTCTTTTATTTTACGCTTACATATGTTATTGGCAACGGTATTTAAATGGGCAATTAATTTTGTTTTGGCTTAATGGTATTTGTGTTGTCAGGCAATTGTCCCACTGCTGGGCACGGGCTTTTTTTTGCTTATGAGGCAGAAATAGACGTGGCGGTAGGGCCGCCGGAGTCGAACCTCAGAGGGTTCTACCACCTTCAGAAGTGGTAAGGGTTAAAGCCTAAGTCCACCGCGCTGAACCTTGGGCCCCTCGAGGAAGAGGCTGAGTTTTAACCACTTGATAACTGCATTGTCACAGCTAATTGTGTCTAATAACAAAAGCGGTCAACGCTGCCGTGCTCAGGTTTAAAGGGTGTGGTAAGGGAGACATACTTATCAAAGCGTTCCAACTTGGACTTCAGGGAGAGTAACGTATGTATTATTTAGTTCTAACCGGGGTTGATTACAAATGTGGACTGCATGCTGGTGAGCTACTTTCAATTTCCATATTATAAAAATGTCACGAAATTTGCCTTAACTTCCAAACTTAAATAAAATATGTATTACAAATGTCATTTTGTCTTATCAGCATTGCACAAAAAAGCTATTGTTGTATTTGAGTGTAATGCCAACCTTTTCATTTCTAACCGACTTCTCAAAAAGAGGTTATCTATTCGTCGCGTTTCTTAAATTGATGCTCTACAACAAGATAAGACAGATTACAACAACGAATACAAAACTGTGAAATATGTTCGTGCAATGGGCATGGTATAAAAAATCAAAGAATAAATTATTTAAGGGAACAATACTTTTACTATAATTAAAAGGATTCTCAAAAAATGTCCTACTTTTAATATAAACTTTTCCAGTTACGATAACTGTTTTTCAGTAAAATAAAAGTATAAAATGCTGCAGTCGGCCATCTTGCTTTTCTAATCGGGGAAAATGGCGTCATGGCGGCATTCTGGCCTACGAGTATTACTGGGATGTCGTAGTGTGACGTCACCAGCGATCGCCATGACACACAAGCGTTTTCGCGCTTAATTCAAAATTGGTAGCAAAATGTTATTTTCGTTAATACTGAATTGATTGCTAAACCAATACAATTTTTGTAACCAGTAGACATGTACCTACATTACAGAAGGGGATTTCAAAATTTGTCATCATTCCAATAGCCGTGTCCATACTCTCCATTATGAATTAGTATTATGTAATATGAGCAAGTGGCGATATATCTTGAGGCATGAACCAGTCTGCGAGCTAAGGGCTTAGTGATGTCACGATGGCCCTGACACACTGGGACGACACCGGTTAAATCGCGAATTGTAAACATCGATTCCAATGAAAATCGATTATTTAATATCTTAAGATCACGCCCACGAAATAATTGGGCAAGTGCGGGTCGAACTCGCATGTGGTGGGTCCCGTACCATTTTTTAGTAATTATTACGAGTAAATGTATTGTGATAATTTGTATTGCCTACCTACTTCAGTTCAATAGATAAAGCGAAAAATTCCCAAAAACAGCGATTTCTTATACCGCGATCCCCATTATTATCAAACTATTTTATTATTAATTTTGTTGTTATAGCGGCCACTGATATAAATATTTTGTAAAATTTCAAGTGTCTCTATCTATTACGGATCAACAGATAGAGCCCTGTGACAGACAGACAGAGAGCGGAGGCTTAGTATAGGGTTTCGTTTTTACCCTGTGGCCACGGAACCCTAAAACGATGCCATCTGTTCGAATTGGCAATGCGAATAAATTTTAAAACGTTTAAATCGAAGCATTAATTTATTGCATACAATTACATATTTCGTTAACACTGAGATGTCATCTTGGTGTTGAATAAAGAATATTTTTAATACTATACATTTTTTACGGGCTGTCAGTCACGCAATGGGTCCCTGGTTCAGTACCGGCCATTTAATCTCACTTAGCTCTGTAGCATTCGAAAAATAAATGTAGCTTCGAAAAATAAATTAGAACATTGCCAAATATAGAATCCAAACTAATTAATAAGTTAATAAAACTAAAATTTACTATTTAATACGTTACAATAACTAAAGGAGCTATCATTAAGATGGTATTGTCCATGTATAGATTTAATGGGTACCGTCTGAGTAACAATTCAAGGTTTATTTAGTAACAATATTTGTACAACCGTATTACACGTATTTCTTACATTTTTATGAGGATGACAAACGCCTACTTCAATGGCTAAATAGGCAAATATTAGATACTTATAACCAATTTAATGCGATTCTTATAGATACTATGTTTATCTGTTATCTTTTTCTTGTCTTTGACAGACACAACAGTTATATTGACTAACATACTTTATTGAGAGTACATTCAAAATCAGAAATCCTATCCTATCCTTTCTTGTTGTAATGGTAAAGCTATAGGACTGTGAATTTTTCATAATGTTCTGAAAGAGAGGCATTTTCAAAGAAGAAGGTTCAAACCCATCTGCAATTACTAGGTTGTAATATAATAAATCTTAAATTATACGAAATATATATTTAATAAGTCGAAAATCGTATCAAACTTTGTGATGAGGTAAAAAAATCCTGGCAAAATTAACAACATCAATAATTCCGTCGGTCTGCCTACTTAATATAAACTTACTTCTAATTTTTTACACATTCCATATTATAATTGACGCATATTCCGTTGCTTAAGTACCACTTATTTTTATACAGTTTAAAACTAAATAACCCATTAGGCAAAAATAATAAAATAAAACACTTCGAAGAATCGACGCATCCTCTTAACCTTGCAGTACGAGCCTATAACTCAAAACATAAAAACAAACCGATGATGGACACTAGGAAGATGTTTTAACCATAGCGAAAGGTTTAAACCCTTGAACTTAACGCATACTAATTACAGCATAACTAATGTTTTGTTCAACTGACCTTTGCTTTAATGTTAAGATAACAATCGGTATCATGAACGCATGGTGCCGAAAGGGTCATTCGTGTGGGAATTATAATTTATAGTCATGATAGGTGGTGTGGTAGATGGTAGAATTAGTATAGTTCGACCAGAGCCATACTTACCTTTAGCAAGATTTTTTTTATAATATAGCAGTAGCAGACGAGCATGCGGTCCACCTGATGGTAAGTGGCTACTGCCGCCCATGGACATCTGTAATCAACCCCAGATAGGATTAGATATGAGTTAGGCGCTGCTGTGTTCCGGTTTGAAGGGTGTGGTAAGGGAGACAGACTTTTCTGAGGCGTTCTAGCTTAGTCCTCAGGGGTGGCGGCGCATCTGTGGCCGACCTCAGGTAGGAATATCTAATCCTATCAGGGGTTGATTACAGATGTCCAGTAGTCACTTACCATCAGGTGGACTGCATGCTCATCTGCTACTCCTATATTATAAAAAAGACAGCCAAGCGCGCAGTTGAACACAGAAACAGATATAAAATACCAATTCCACCACGAATATTTCTGCCATTTTAAAATTAAAAACCAAACATTTGACGAAACAAAGTCTACATGCAATGCCAACATAAGAATAATTGCATACAACGAATCAATTCATTCGACTTACATGAATTTTATGTCCATAACGAAACGAACTTCAGGATTTTACAATATTATTGTTAACTCTATTATCCAATTTGCAATACTTTTAAATGTACTTCCTGGAGTTAATGTATGAGAACTCCAACGTATCTCAAGTGTACAAGAACTTTTCTCAAGTTGCTGACAATGAGTGAGTTGCTTAACGCTTTGTAATCTTATGATAAGCGTAGGATGTTTAAAACATGACGTAATTATATATTTAACATTATGTGATTAGGCTAAAGTAGTTTTAAATGCTAGAAATTTCACACTACTATAATATAAAAATATTTTTAACCCAACAAAAGTAACGCAAAATTTGTATTTTATGTAGTGTTTTCTTATTCTATATTTCTAAAAGTGAATATGAGGGTGCGTAAAAAAAATTGTAAGTATAGTAAATTGAAATTAAACATATTATATTCATCTTATATTTCTCAAATACTTACGTACTTATGAACTATTTTTCCTGGAGATAGAGTTAGAGGCTAAAGTGCAGATTTGCAGACAAAACACACCCTTGAGAACTTTTTACAAAATTCTCAGGCATGAATTTAAGCTTCCTCACGAAGTTTTCCTTCACCTCTACATAATGTGATAATTAATTTTGCACGTCGAAAAATCGGAGGTGGATGCCTAAATTTGAGCCCCAGATAAAATAGACTGAATTTTTAAATACTGAGCTGCCCGTTTTTAAACGTTTAGTAGATATTCGAAGTTCTTACAAACACCAATAAAATAAAGAAGGATTTTACGGTTAAAAATAATATCATTAGTTCGTTATCTCCCAATCAATCTAAGAAGACATTTCTAAATACGTATAGACTTGCTAATTTGTATTGTTTTCGAGTCTCAGCAATATATCCGAACGGTGGATATTAGTAGAAAAACTTGGGAAGTAGAAATTATTGTTTCCGAGTAGGTGATCATTATAACAATGTGTCGTATGCCTCCAAAAAACTTTGATAAGGTAATTAGTCGAAGTTTTGCCATAGAGCCGTTTTAATTGGGTGGTATTGTAACGAAATAATAGAATGGATCAATCAATTAATCAAATATTGATTAAGTCAATTAATCAATACAATGGATAAATCTATTGATGATTTTTGTTTAAGTTTTTTAATTTTTCCATATTGTATTGTGGTGTAGTGATATTTATATAGCTCGTAGTTACGAGCTGACATGTTCATGTTTGCTTATTCAGTATTACATAAATATAAGTTTTCCTACTAGTAAATAAAGTATTCCCGGAGCAGTATGACATAGGCTTTTGAAAAAGGTGCAACAAGGTAAGGTCAGGTTCGTAAGGCCAGCGATGCACTGCAACACTAGAGAAGTCGCAAATAAGGAGAGGGATGCACTGGCGACTTTTCTGGTTTTGCAATGCATCGCTGGTCTCTGTAGGCGACATCAGGTAGCCCATGATATCTAGACTATATCACTATTATTTTAGATACAGCGTGTGTGTGTGTGTGAGACTATAATTAATTGATTTGAAATGTCAAGTTTAGTCTACATTCGCAATTAATATTCAGCAAAATTGACTAGCATACATATAAACAGCATAATTAATACAAAACATAAATCAATATCGACTATAATAAAACGCTAGCTGACTAATGAATCAATTAACTTAAACCAATTAGTGATTAACCGCTTTAATGAACCGCAGAAGTGCCAGTCGTGACGAAACGCACGACAACATGATGATATTTAGCCCGGAAGCTCATCTACATGTTTTAAGCCTGTAATAATCAATCTATCCAATTTTTTGCCTATTGAAGATCACAATATGCCATTTTTTGCCTACCTAAGATCGAAATTTGACAATTTCTGCCTATTAGAAATTGTCAAATCTCGATATTCTTGATCTTGGTTGGGACAAAAAATGAAATTCGAGATTTGCCTCGATTTTCATAACTTCTAGGAGGCAATAATTTGTCTAATTTTGATCTACGGTAGACTAAATGTCAAACGGTTACGGGTAAATTGTCAAATTTTATCACTTCATTATGAAGAGGAATAGATAATTTACAGGGCATTGTAAAGTAATCCGCCGGGGAGGTAAAATCTGTGACCAATATCAAATAGAACTGCAATTATGAGTTTCTGCTGCTACTTATCATCAATTGGAGATTGCAGACTCTAACTTTAGTCGGCGTAAACTTACCAAACCCGTTATAAAAATTAATACAATTAGCAGTCACGTGGGATAATAATGAGTTAATAATGATTGTAGTCTAACTGCATCTGCGTCTTCAGGCCTGTTCGACCCGGAACCTTACCGGGTTCACTCGGCCCGACCTCACGAATCACGATGCACTCACAATTAAACTTCCTCGTGACCGCCATTCCTAACAACTAGTTTGTTATTTAATCGTGTTTTTGACTCTAAAATAGCGGTTGTTTTAAAGGTCTCTTTGAGATTTGACGAAGACCGACATAGTTTACCACCCTATTATTATAAGTTATAAATAAAATTTAATAAAATATATATTTCTGTGTTATTAGGCCGTTGAAATGTCACATTTGGGTTGCAACAGTCAGGGGACGCAATTTATTGTTTAGATGACTCTACAAACTTGGATTTCGTTTCACATTGAAGCCCGCTTGACATCCAAAATCTAAAATGGCATCCTCTGATTTTTGCATGCTTAGGATCAAAAATTGTAACTTTTTAACTAAATAACGGTGTTAAGCGCCGTGTTTTAGTTAAGTACAGCAAAGAAATTAAGAGATGATTTTATTTAATTCTCAAGGGTAGCAACGTATTTTTTACCGACCACAGATAGTATGTAATTATTTTGGTGGATTAAAAATGTCCATATGCGATGGGAACCTTTCAGAATCGATGTATTTCATTATTTGGTAATTTAATTGTATTAAAAATACCGTGATTGAAAATTACTCATCCCACTATTTAAGTCCAAGGCTTGAATCCATGGCACACATGTCTACTTTTTTATGTCAAATTATTATATTATGTATATTACTAGCTGTCCCGGCAAACGTTGTGTTGACATATAAATAAAAAAAAATATTAAGGGTGAACAACGGTACGAAAAATAGATAGTAGCCGATTCTCAGACCTACTGAATATGCATTTACAATTTGGTGAAAATCGGTACAGCCGTTTCGGAGGAGTACGGTAACTAACATTGTGACACGAGAATCTTATATATAAGATTATAAACTTTTACGATATAATATTAGGGACAATATCGATCGATTAAAGAAGTGAGAATTTTTCATAATATTCTTAAAATAATGTTTTTTTAATTCTAAATTCAATTTCTTACAGTTCAACTGTCATTAGATCGATGACCTATAAAAACATTAGAATATTTCGTAACAACACTTTTCCTTATAACAACAATTGACACTGGCATGTCAAATATAACAATTTACATAAAAAGATTTTATCACCATTCAATTTTTAGACGCGACCTATGACGCAAGTGTGCGCGGAAAGTTGCACATTTTCATGAATGGGACATCACGTTTTTCGATTTGCTTTCGACCCAACTTTGACACGACCTTTCTTAAGTAAATTATACAAAGATTTGAATTGATTTCGTTCACGTTGAAGTTTGCGGTTATCACACTGCTTTTTGTAACAACTTGTCATTATACTACTGACTTTTTTCGTTTCTACCTAGCCTATTTTCTATCTAAAGACAGTAATGTTGAGCGCTGCTGTGTCTGGTCTAAATAATGTGGGAAGATATAGATTCGAGGCGTTCTAACTTTGTCTTAGAGGTAACAACACATTACCTTAGCCTGACCTCAGAAAGGACTCTATGTAATAAAAGAATATTGAGTAAGTCCACCCGATAATAAGTGATAGGATTAAAGTCCTAACTGAGGACGACTACAGATGCATTGCTACCCCTGAGAACTAAGATGGAATGCCCCGTATAAGCGTATCTCCCTTACTACCTTCCTTTTAACCCAGAGAACAGCAGCGTTTAAAAATGTTATTATAAGACGGCAATAGATCAGTTACCCTCCGGTGTCAAATCACCAAGGTTTGTACCACCAAAATAATATTCATGTATAATAGTATAATGTATAATGTTATAATAGTAATCACACTCCATTTTTTAACAATAAAAATTTAAACGATATAATAAATTACAAAATTGTGCATCGTAAAACTGAATTTACTTACGATAAGAATTTATTTTGGAAATGTTACTCGTATATAAGTATAAGTTATTTTACCCAGTTTAAGTAAAATAAGTTATTTTACCCCGCAGATGAAGTAACAAATTAGACTTCATAAAATTTATGATAAAAATAATTTAAGTAATTCATATTAGCCAGAAAACATTGTAATATATATAAAGGTAGAATTTTGTACGCTGATTGGCACAATCTGTTATGAATGATGTTTACCTCAGACTGACATTAGACCAATGTTACGTGCATGCTTTCTAGAATTTGTTTGATTTGTGACATAATGCCAGGAACTATATATCGTTGGGACTCTATTTGGTTTGTTTGTCTATGATTCACGCCTAAGCAGGTTAATACGAAATGCATATAATATAATTATAGAAATGAGTACAAGTGTCTGTTGTATAAATATAGGCTTATTTTGAAAATTATTAAACCGTTTTGGGGGCTTACCTAGGAAATTACTAAATCGATTTGGATGGAACTTTCACGCTTAAGACAGAAGATTTGTAGGGACTAATTTAGTCTACTGTGATCTAAAACGTTTAGAAATCGTCGAAAAAAATACATGGGAAATATTAAGCAATACTATACAGACCATATATAATAGGTTGTTTATATATTTTAAGTACTCTTGGCAATAAAACTAATTGATTACACGATATAATAATATTGTTCACATTTTAATGAAAATTTAATCGAATTAAAATAACGTAATGTACTGAAATTTTACGTAATGCAAATATAATATACACAGTAATACGATGTGGTAAGGCACACTTGTCCGAGGCGTTCCAATTTAGCCCTCAGAAAGGACCTGTGACAGACCACAGGTAGGACACTTAATCTTATCTGGGGTTGGTTACAGATGTCCACGGGTGGCAGTAGCCACTTGCCGTCGGTGGATTGTATACTTGTTTACGACTGTAATATTAAAAAAAAATGCAATTGTTTGAAATATATTTTTAATAAAATGTTTTCTTTCTTTTCAGAGCCCATGAAGCGGCTGTCATGCGCACAGCGGCACTGATTGCACTCGTGCAGGTGAGTTCACCATCATAATAAGACAAGCACTAAACACAAGCACTAAGCACATGCACTAGCAGATACGATACAAATACATACGATGACATTGTGTCGGTAAACGCCGTCTGTACCCTTACCATGAGTTTTCAAAACATCCCACAATTTTACGTTACGTTTACTCAATCCAATATTCTGTTCCGTTTGCTTGAGCAAATGCTCAAGTCTTGCTATCTGCCTCACATGTTCGCAAAAAAGAGAGACAAAGCATAAAGTGCCACTTTGTCAATTTAGACATTTAATGTTACGTTACTGACACTATAGTTCTGATAATCCGCTAGGGGCGCTGATTGGAAATTGTATGGGCAAATACGTAAACAAAACCAAAACAGACATATTTATCAAAACTTGAACTACAAAAAGTTCTACCGTAACATACCTTTAAAATTTATAGGCATACTCTTGATGCAACGACACACCTCGTGAGATCACACCATGACATATTATTTGAAATGTTGTAATGCAAATTTATTACCAAACAACTATTCTAAAGTATGGAATTGGTCAATAAAAATTAATGGTAAACCATTCAAGATTTATTATTACACACTTAGAAGAAATAGTGACAATATTAATTGTTATTTTATGGATGTGAAAAATTATAATCGTTTAGTTGAATCGTTTAGGTATGGTAGGTACATTGCTACCTACTGCTAATGTATTAAGACTTGTATAACTGCAATAAAATAAATTATAGTTTTAAAACCAAAAATCACGATAAAATTGCACACGAAATTCGTGTGCCTATAGTCATCGGTTCTTGATAAGTATTCAAAATTTTAAATTAATCGGACCGTTCAGAGTAGTCCATGGGTGATCCAGGTGCATTGTGCATTGTGAAATTACCATCTTTTATAGGTATTGGATAGATTGCGTATTAATACTAATCGACAGATAGGAATTCGGTTCAAAAACTCACGATCCTAGCAGAGAACACATGCCATTCGCTTATTAAAACTTAAGACAATAAAGAAATAGACGTTTTCACAACATCGAAAGACTGTAATAACAAGTGTTCCGTGGGTAAGGAAAAATATGCATTGTGTGCGCCTAACAATAATATTACAGATAACTTGATACCGTTCTGAGACGCAACAGGGCCGGATTTAAAGGCGGCGGGGCCCCAGGCCCCTACACCAGAGGGATACTAATATAGATAAAAAAATCAAAATTTCAATCGATCAGCGAAATTTAAGTGATCAATCACGCAGTATTTTTCTCATTTTTATCGACAATACTTGCAATTAACTAATTACTAATTAACTAATTAATTAATTTCTTTGCCAAAAAATATTTATTTATTAATTTAACAAGTTTCGATATAGGTACAGAAATCGGAAGGTAACAAACATTATAAAATTAAAGTACAATTAAAATTATTTGTATGCAATTTCTTCTTTTTTCGAAACTTGACGGAAAAAAATGTCCCTGCAATTCGAAAAATAATTTGGGGCCTCCGCTCCTTCGTCGCCCCATGGCCTCCAGAGCTCCAAATCCGGCCCTGCACAACAATAAATAACATGAAGCAGTTAAGATACAAACGTATCTTAATTTTACTTGTTATTTAATTATACCAAATTAACTAGTTACCTAGTTATGGCATGTGAACAAAATCTTATGAAATCTTAGTGCACAGAATCCGCGTTAGCCATTATGCCATTTTGGAATGCTGTTTTAGTATCATTTTCCGTTGAGTCGAATGATGATCGAAACCTAAATAAAAAACATTTTGAAATAGGAGTAGCCACAAGTAGGAGTTTTGGACGCATCTTCATTTTATAAGTTTAATTTATTATTATTTATAATTTAATTTTTCTTAGGTACTTTTAGTTAAATTTAGTTTACATTAATTTATAGTCATTCATGTCAGTCATGAAACAAAGTTAAGGATTAAGTATTTACAAAGAATAATTTTAAGATATTTCGTTACTCTATGAAGTGTGATGTGAAAATTATTCCATTTTAAATTGAAGTTTGACCACATGAATAATAAAAATTCCTCATATTAAATATATGTCTCTACAAAACACTATGCTTTTCAACTTTAAATGCGTTCAAAAAATTTACTAGATAATTTTCTACCCTTACATTGTTAATACCTGGTTAGCAAACGCCGTAAGTACATAATGAAACCTCAATAATTTTTACATTACAATTACGGTGACAAGTCTAGACATTTCATTTATTATTTCGGTACTACACAGATATAAAAAAATATTTGTAAGCTCCTTCTAAAATTTTTTATATTCTTAGCAGGTACGTTAGGTAAATCGTTGAAATGTTTTAAATACTCGCTCTTTTCGCGACCTTCTGAAGTATGTCGATGATCTTATAGTTTAGAAGGGATTATGTGTTACTAAATATTTGTTTTGATTAAACAAATGTTTATGTAAGTCTCGTTACAACATATTAGTAGTATTTCTTGAGACCACAGTCTAATCGATAAGCAATCCTGCTTTGAAATTTAAAACGCAGTAACATTTGTTCTAAATACATTCCTATAAAGATCTTTTTACCCGACTTCAAAAACTTGGAGTTTTCGCAATTCGACCGTATATATATATTTTTTTTATATCGAATAGCTAGCGATTGAAAGTCGACCTATCGATCGAGGTGTCCAAGTTTCGAATCACATCTGATTTTCCAATTAAGTGTGTATTATAAATTAATTATCACTTGCTTTAACGGTGAACGAAAACATTGTGAGGAAACCTACATATCTAAGAAATCTAAAAAAAAATCTCATTAGTACGTGAAGTCTACCAATTCGCACTTGGCGGTAAACCTATGCCTATTCCTTCTCAATCTGAGACCCGAGACCAGCAGTAAAACAGTAAATAATGAGTTGATAACCTAATTCATCTTAATTCGCTGTAGCTGTCGCTCGCTACAGCTGTTTCAGATGAAAACACTCTCACCGCTGCGGAGTTGAACCTTCAACTCTCCGGCAACAATGCTCTATCACCGTTCTTCGATAACAGCGAAGAGGAAGGGGTCAACTTCGTGAGAGGCTACCGAGCCGCTGACTTTCCGAACGCTCCGGATATTAACGTACAATGTACCGACGACTATATCGACGTGACTGTGGAGTTCTCTGATGTGTACGATGGCATTATTTACAGCAAAGGGTACCTGAGTGACTCTAGATGCAAGTGAGTAGTCTTTATGCGTTATTAAATAGTTCTTGATCCATTCTTCTTTGATGAATTAGCGATGAAGGAAGGTATTTCATGAGAAGTTTCATTAGTTTCAGCTTGTGTACGACAGGATGTTTATAGCAAAAGCATAGACTTAGATTTTTTTCGCTACGATAGGATGAGCAAAAGATACTTGATTAAATTGCAACAGTCGTTTAAGTAGAACATTATTCGTTCTTTTATAATAGTAGAAATAAAGACAGAGTCAACTTATATGGCGGAGAGTCAAACCCTCTGAACTTTCCCGAAATAAGGGTGTAATTTCATTTTTAATTCCGATGGGATCAAATTTTTCTATTTAAATACAAATTTCTAAGAATTTCTAATGGCAACCATAACCGTGATCATATTTTTTAAAATAAGCTTCGTAATTTCTTTAAATGCCATTTAATTTGAATTCCAGATATGTGTCACTTGGAGGCAGTCAGTCGAGGTACTCTTTCCGGGTACCCCTCAACGGCTGCGGAAGCCGTCCTCTCTGCAATGCCTGTGGCACCATCGACAACGTCCTCGTCTTCCAGGCTGATGACTTCGTACAAGGCTCTACTGACTTCGCCAGAAAGGTAACTTGGAACTTGATAGCCATTAGTTTTGGTACAAAGCAAGAACGCTAATTTGGAGGAGTCGGTATCATGTGAATATTGAAAATAAATAAGAAATAACTAAAACAGACCTAAAGAAGAAACAGTGATTTTAAATGAAAAAGTCATCGATTAATGATTCCAAATATATTTTATACTTTTAATTTGCTTCTGTAACCTAATTACCATTCACGATAAAAATACACAATATATTATTGAGTTTTAACTAAAATCTAATTTATGAACAATAGATTAGCAATTCATAATCCACACCCATTGAATAATAAGTCACATCGTGTGCCTATTACTAATTAATGTGAGAAAATAACTCGATACACATCAAAGTTGCTGATTTATGGCTAACATTTCGCTGCACTATGCAACATGCAAGAAATACGTATTGAATTAATGTTGCACATATTGCACTAATACAAATTTATGGTCTCCCTGGAATGTAGGTAAAGATAATCCTTTCCACTTTCGAATGAAATAGGCAATGAGTGATATATTAAAATTAGCGTTATAGTAGCTAACCTAAATTGTATATGCTCAGTATCTAAAAAATATATTGGTATGTGGTATGTTAGAACATAGTTCTCAGGGGTAGCAACGGTACCTCAGGTAGAACTCTAATCTTATCTGGCGTTGATCACAGGGCAATGAGCCACTTACCATCACGTGGACTGCATGTTTACAACCCCTATATTCAACAAATGTGACGATACTATGACCATGAAATCCTACATGATTGTATTTAAGAATCTATTCCATCTACATCAGATGTAAAACATTGAAATGGTGTTAGTTCATCATATTGCATTATTACCACCATAATGTGATATGTTTCAGGTATCATGCGCAAAGACATCCTTGGAAGTGACCGCTACCGGCGTCATCAAGAAGGAAGAATCGCACACTCTGAAGCTCAAGCCCTTCATGGTAGATATGTTAGACGTCGTCGCCGTTCAGGGCCCTGCCGGCGGCATCGAGTGCTGGATGGATATCCAAAAGGGAGTTTTCCCCAACGTAAGTGGAATTCAGGAATCTTTGACACATTATTGCTGACCCTTCCTAACTAAAAGCAGTGAAAAACAATAACAAGTATAACTCAGGAATCTCTGATACGTTGTTGTTGACCCTTCCAAACTAAAAGTAGAGGAAAACAATAAACTTCATAAAATGTTATTTAATGTTTATGTAGATGAAGAAAATAGTCAAAGAAAAACAGGTCCTCAGAAACAAAAAATCTACGTAGGCTTTACAAATCCTATTTAAAATTTTGTGTCACCCGGAGCCGTAAAAACCAAAAAAAGTAGAGTTGGAAACCATTGCTCTGACAAATTATAAAACGTTTAAGTAATTGAATTATTAAATTTAGATATCTGTAAGTACTGTATCTGGATATTGTCCACTCGTCCTTGTGTACCTTATATCACTTTAAACATAAGGAATTATTGTAAAGAAGATTATGTCGCTAATCATACAAAATCCTAAAATAAGTATGTATCTAAAGTCGTTTCTAACCGAAATTATTTTTTTCTTCATCAGACAACTCCATTAGAATATTCGATCAAGATCGGAGAGTACTTGACAATCTTGGTATACCTCAAGGATGTGAGGAAACAATTCGACTTAAAGATCCACGACTGTTGGGCGTATGATAATGAAGATTACGACAGTCCAAAGACCAACAAAATACAACTGACTGATAAAGGAGGATGTCCTAAGTAAGTTTTGTATGATGTTCATATTTTTGCTAAAGTGATCATGCCCGGGGAGCGGCCTCGCTCCTCGCTATATACAAGATATTGAGAAAACTTCGAAAGCGTGATTCAGAAAGAGCCATCTCTCGTTAACTTGCGGAAACTTGCTTCAACATGATCCAGAAAGGCCATCTCTTGATGAGTAACATGAAATAGCCACAATAGGGTATTGTAGATCGCTAGATTATTTCCCTTGACACAACTTCAATATCATGTACAAATTTTATTAAAAAAAAAACAAATAAAATACCAGGAACTCTCAGTAGTCTATCGCTCAAAGATCGATTTGACAATGTCTGCCTACTACTGATTTCTATAGTTGGTAAACAAAAATAGATAAATTGATTATTAAAAACGAACGTATGAGAATTTGTTGTCAACTTTAAACTAATTTTGGCAACAACAACAACTTTAACTGAATACATATCCTAAACCAGTAATCACAAATGATATATCCTAGATGTAATATAAATGTATCATTCATAGAAAGAAGAAGCTGATTGATGTGTGGCAGAAATCAACGAATACTGGCAAGAGTGGAGCGACACTGATCGCCTACAGCAAAGTCTCTGCTTTCCGCTTCCCAGACACCGACCAAGTGTATCTTACGTGTAATGTCGAGGTAAAAGAAATATAAATTATTGTATTTAAGTAACACTGAACGTAGTATTTTTAAAGGGGCGTGACGTCAGCTCCGCTGACGTCACAATTATTGTTATGTTGCTGATGACTCATGTTCAAACCCTCGAAAGAAAACCACATGAGAATTGTTGAGCTTCGTACATTCTTCGGGCAGCGTAACGACGTCCTAAGGAGATCCGCACTGTTCCACAGCTCGAGCAGTAATGCCCCGATGTCGCCTGTGCACTTGTTTTCGTATTTTAAGATGCAGGTGTTTTACCTCAGGTGTTTAATCATTTCATTTTATAATAGGAGAACTGCCGTATTTGCTCCGACATATTTATTATTACCTAAATAATGAATATATTATTATGAGTGCTGCTCACATTTGCAGCACATTCAACCTTAAATAGGATTCGAATCAAAATTGTAGTCAACTATATATGGGTTGGTAAAGAAATAAATTAGTTTTAAAGAGTTTTAATTAAAATCATACTTTGTATTTCAGCTCTGCAGAAGCAATTGCGACTCAAACTGCGACACAGAAAAAGTAACAACAACGATACGACCACCTCAAAAATGTTACCCAGGTTCGCCTGATCCTAGGTGCTTAACAACAGTACCTCAAACGAAATGTTATCCTGGATCGCCGGATCCTAACTGTCGTGAAGCGCCGAATTGCTTCCCTGGTAGTCTAGACCCACGATGCCCAAGGCCAACAACACAGTCAACACCCATTTCATGTTATCCTGGCAGCCCAGACCCCAGATGCCCACAGCCACCCCGTCCTACCACTCAGACGCCACCAACGTATTTACCACCTTCAACGCCAGAAATAAGGTGCTATCCAGGATCCACTGATTCTCGTTGTCCTAAACCAACTACACCTGCACAACCAAATTGTTATCCTGGCAGCACTGATCCGCGCTGCCCTAAACCCACCACACCTGAACCACCGCGATGCTTCCCTGGCAGCACAGACCCACGCTGCCCCAAACCAACAACACCTGAACCACCTCGTTGCTTCCCTGGCAGTACAGATCCTCGCTGCCCCAAGCCCACAACGCCTGAACCACCACGATGCTACCCTGGCAGCACAGACCCTCGCTGCCCCAAACCCACAACACCCGAACCACCGCGATGCTTCCCTGGCAGTACAGATCCTCGCTGCCCCAAGCCCACAACGCCTGAACCACCACGATGCTACCCTGGCAGCACAGACCCTCGCTGCCCCAAACCCACAACACCCGAACCACCGCGATGCTTCCCTGGCAGCACAGATCCTCGCTGCCCCAAACCCACTACACCTGAACCACCGCGATGCTTCCCTGGCAGCACAGATCCACGTTGCCCTAAACCCACAACGCCTGAACCACCAAGATGCTTCCCAGGAAGCACTGACCCACGCTGCCCTAAGCCGACTACACCTGCCCCGCCAAAATGCTTCCCTGGCAGTACAGATCCTCGCTGCCCCAAGCCCACAACGCCTGAAGCACCACGATGCTTCCCTGGCAGTACAGATTCTCGCTGCCCCAAACCAACAACACCTGAACCACCTCGTTGCTACCCCGGCAGCACAGACCCTCGCTGCCCCAAACCCACAACACCCGAACCACCGCGATGCTTCCCTGGCAGCACAGATCCACGTTGCCCTAAACCCACTACACCTGAACCACCGCGATGCTACCCTGGCAGCACAGACCCTCGCTGCCCCAAGCCCACAACGCCTGAACCACCACGATGCTACCCTGGCAGTACAGACCCTCGCTGCCCCAAGCCCACAACGCCTGAACCACCACGATGCTACCCTGGCAGTAAAGACCCTCGCTGCCCTAAACCAACCACTCCTAAGCCTGTCTGTTATCCAGGCTCGCCTGACCCACGTTGTCCACAACCACCAACAGTCACTACTCTAACACCTCCAACATATTTACCACCCTCTACGCCGGAATTCAAGTGTTACCCTGGCTCTACTGACTCTCGTTGTCCTGCTCCATCCACACCGAAACCTCCAAATTGTTTCCCTGGAAACACCGACCCTCGCTGCCCCAAACCTACGACACCTGTCCCACCTAAGTGCTTCCCGGGCAGCACTGATCCCCGATGCCCTAAACCTACAACACCCGAAGCACCTCGTTGCTACCCTGGCAGCACAGACCCTCGGTGCCCTAAACCCACCACTCCTGAACCACCGCGATGCTACCCTGGCAGCACAGACCCTCGCTGCCCTAAGCCCACTACACCTGAACCACCGCGTTGCTTCCCTGGCAGCACAGACCCTCGTTGCCCTAAACCCACAACGCCTGAACCACCAAGATGCTTCCCAGGAAGCACTGACCCACGCTGCCCTAAGCCGACTACACCTGCCCCGCCAAAATGCTTCCCTGGCAGTACAGATCCTCGCTGCCCCAAGCCCACATCGCCTGAAGCACCACGATGCTTCCCTGGCAGTACAGATTCTCGCTGCCCCAAACCAACAACACCTGAACCACCTCGTTGCTACCCTGGCAGCACTGACCCTCGCTGCCCTAAACCCACTACACCTGAACCACCGCGATGCTTCCCTGGCAGCACAGATCCACGTTGCCCTAAACCCACAACACCTGAACCACCACGATGCTACCCGGGCAGTACAGATACTCGCTGCCCCAAACCAACAACACCTGAACCACCAAGATGCTACCCTGGCAGTACTGACCCTCGCTGCCCTAAACTCACCACTCCTGAACCACCACGATGCTACCCTGGCAGTACTGACCCTCGCTGCCCTAAACCAACCACTCCTAAGCCTGTCTGTTATCCTGGCTCGCCTGACCCACGTTGTCCACAACCACCAACAGTCACTACTCTAACGCCTCCAACATATTTACCACCCTCTACGCCAGAATTCAAGTGTTACCCTGGCTCTACTGATTCCCGTTGTCCTGCTCCATCCACACCGAAACCTCCAAATTGTTTCCCTGGAAACACCGACCCTCGCTGCCCCAAACCTACGACACCTGCCCCACCTAAGTGCTTCCCGGGCAGCACTGATCCCCGATGCCCTAAACCTACAACACCCGAAGCACCTCGTTGCTACCCTGGCAGCACAGACCCACGCTGCCCTAGGCCCACAACCCCCGAACCACCAAGATGCTACCCTGGTAGTACAGATCCTCGCTGCCCCAAACCAACAACACCTGAACCACCGCGATGCTTCCCTGGCAGCACAGACCCTCGCTGCCCTAAACCCACTACACCTGAACCACCGCGATGCTTCCCTGGCAGCACAGATCCACGTTGCCCTAAACCCACAACACCTGAACCACCACGATGCTACCCGGGCAGTACAGATCCTCGCTGCCCCAAACCAACAACACCTGAACCACCGCGTTGCTACCCTGGCAGCACAGACACTCGTTGCCCTAAACCCACCACTCCTGAACCACCAAGATGCTACCCTGGCAGTACTGACCCTCGCTGCCCTAAACCCACCACTCCTGAACCACCACGATGCTACCCTGGCAGTACTGACCCTCGCTGCCCCAAACCAACAACACCTGAACCACCGCGATGCTACCCTGGCAGCACAGACCCTCGCTGCCCTAAACCCACTACACCTGAACCACCAAGATGCTACCCTGGCAGTACTGACCCTCGCTGCCCTAAACCCACCACTCCTGAACCACCACGATGCTACCCTGGCAGTACTGACCCTCGCTGCCCCAAACCAACAACACCTGAACCACCGAGATGCTATCCCGGTAGCACAGATCCACGATGCCCTAAACCAACCACTTCCAAGCCTGTATGTTATCCTGGCTCACCTGACCCACGTTGCCCACAGCCACCGACGGTAACTACCTTGACACCTCCGACATACTTACCGCCCTCAACCCCGGAATTCAAATGTTATCCTGGTTCTACTGATTCCCGTTGTCCTGCACCAACTACACCGAAACCACCAAATTGTTTCCCTGGCAACACTGATCCTCGCTGCCCCAAACCAACAACACCTGAACCACCTCGTTGCTACCCTGGCAGCACAGACCCTCGTTGCCCTAAACCCACCACTCCTGAACCACCAAGATGCTACCCTGGCAGTACTGACCCTCGCTGCCCTAAACCCACCACTCCTGAACCACCACGATGCTACCCTGGCAGTACTGACCCTCGCTGCCCCAAACCAACAACACCTGAGCCACCGCGATGCTACCCTGGCAGCACAGACCCTCGTTGCCCTAAACCCACCACTCCTGAACCACCAAGATGCTACCCTGGCAGCACAGACCCTCGCTGCCCTAAACCCACTACACCTGAACCACCAAGATGCTACCCTGGCAGTACTGACCCTCGCTGCCCTAAACCCACCACTCCTGAACCACCACGATGCTACCCTGGCAGTACTGACCCTCGCTGCCCCAAACCAACAACACCTGAACCACCGCGATGCTTCCCTGGCAGCACAGACCCTCGCTGCCCTAAACCAACTACTCCTAAGCCTGTCTGTTATCCTGGCTCGCCTGACCCACGTTGTCCACAACCACCAACAGTCACTACTCTAACACCTCCAACATATTTACCACCCTCTACGCCGCAATTCAAGTGTTACCCTGGCTCTACTGATTCCCGTTGTCCTGCACCATCCACACCTAAACCTCCAAATTGTTTCCCTGGAAACACCGACCCTCGCTGCCCCAAACCTACGACACCTGCCCCACCTAAGTGCTTCCCGGGCAGGACTGATCCTCGATGCCCCAAGCCAACAACTCCTGCTCCACCAAGATGCTTCCCAGGAAGCACTGATCCACGTTGCCCTAAGCCGACCACACCTGCCCCGCCAAAATGCTTCCCTGGTAGTACTGATCCTCGTTGCCCCAAACCAACAACACCTGCTGCACCGAGATGCTTCCCAGGCAGCACTGATCCTCGCTGTCCCAAGCCCACAAAACCTGCTCCCCCTAACTGCTACCCTGGCAACAATGACCCACGCTGTCCTAAGCCAACAACGCCTGCACCGCCTAATTGCTTCCCCGGGAACACTGATCCTCGTTGCCCCAAACCAACAACACCTGCTGCACCGAGATGCTTCCCAGGCAGCACTGATCCTCGCTGTCCCAAGCCCACAACACCTGCTCCCCCTAACTGCTACCCTGGCAACAATGACCCACGCTGTCCTAAGCCAACAACGCCTGCACCACCTAATTGTTTCCCCGGTAACACTGATCCTCGCTGCCCCAAACCAACAACACCTACTCCACCAAGATGCTTCCCAGGCAGTACTGATCCTCGCTGTCCCAAACCCTCAACACCTGCTCCTCCTAATTGTTACCCTGGTAACAATGACCCACGCTGTCCTAAACCAACAACGCCTGCACCGCCCAACTGCTTCTCTGGTAACACTGATCCTCGCTGCCCGAAACCAACAACACCTGCTGCACCGAGATGCTATCCCGGTAGCACAGATCCACGATGCCCTAAACCAACCACTCCCAAGCCTGTATGTTATCCTGGCTCACCTGACCCACGTTGCCCACAGCCACCGACGGTAACTACCTTGACACCTCCGACATACTTACCGCCCTCAACCCCGGAATTCAAATGTTATCCTGGTTCTACTGATTCCCGTTGTCCTGCACCAACTACACCGAAACCACCAAATTGTTTCCCTGGCAACACTGATCCTCGCTGTCCAAAACCAACAACGCCTGCCCCACCTAATTGCTACCCTGGAAACAGCGACCCTCGATGTCCTAAGCCAACAACAATTGCCCCGCCAAACTGCTACCCAGGCAATACAGACCCTCGTTGTCCTAGACCTACAACACCTGCTCCACCTAATTGCTTCCCTGGCAACACCGATCCTCGTTGCCCTAAGCCAACAACACCCGCTGCGCCGAGGTGCTATCCCGGTAGCACTGATCCACGCTGCCCTAAACCTACAACATCCGCTCCACCAAACTGCTATCCCGGCAGCACGGACCCTCGTTGCCCTAAGCCAACAACACCCGCTCCGCCGAGGTGCTATCCCGGTAGCACTGATCCACGCTGCCCTAAACCGACCACTTCTAAACCTGTCTGTTATCCTGGCTCGCCTGACCCACGTTGTCCACAACCACCAACAGTCACTACTCTAACACCTCCCACATATTTACCACCCTCTACGCCGGAATTCAAGTGTTACCCTGGCTCTACTGACTCCCGTTGTCCTGCACCATCCACACCGAGAACTCCAAATTGTTTCCCTGGTAACAACGACCCTCGCTGCCCCAAACCTACGACACCTGCCCCACCTAAGTGCTTCCCGGGCAGCACTGATCCTCGATGCCCCAAGCCAACTACTCCTGCTCCACCAAGATGCTTCCCAGGAAGCACTGATCCACGTTGCCCTAAGCCGACCACACCTGCCCCGCCAAAGTGCTTCCCTGGTAGTACTGATCCTCGTTGCCCGAAACCGACGACACCAGAACCTCCACGATGCTTCCCTGGTAGCACAGACCCTCGCTGCCCTAAACCCACTACACCTGAACCACCTCGTTGCTACCCTGGCAGTACAGACCCTCGCTGCCCTAAGCCTACAACGCCCGAAGCACCACGATGCTACCCTGGCAGCACAGACCCTCGCTGCCCTAAACCCACTACACCTGCTCCACCTAATTGCTTCCCAGGCAATAACGATCCTCGTTGCCCTAAGCCTACAACGCCCGAAGCACCACGATGCTACCCTGGCAGCACAGACCCTCGCTGCCCTAAACCCACTACACCTGCTCCACCTAATTGCTTCCCAGGCAATAACGATCCTCGTTGCCCTAAGCCTACAACGCCCGAAGCACCACGATGCTACCCTAGCAGCACAGACCCTCGCTGCCCTAAACCCACTACACCTGCTCCACCTAATTGCTTCCCAGGCAATAACGATCCTCGTTGCCCTAAGCCAACAACACCCGCTGGGCCGAGATGCTACCCCGGTAGCACTGATCCACGATGCCCTAAACCCACCACTACTAAGCCTGTCTGTTATCCTGGCTCACCTGACCCACGTTGCCCACAGCCACCAACAGTAACTACCTTAACACCTCCGACATACTTACCGCCTTCTACACCTGAACTCAAGTGTTATCCTGGTTCTACTGATCCTCGCTGCCCTAAGCCTACAACACCAGAAGCTCCAAGATGCTTCCCCGGTAGCACAGACCCTCGCTGCCCCAAGCCTACGACACCTGAACCTCCCCGATGCTTCCCCGGTAGCACGGATCCTCGCTGTCCCAAGCCTACGACACCTGAACCTCCCCGATGCTTCCCCGGTAGCACGGATCCTCGCTGCCCCAAGCCTACAACACCAGAAGCTCCAAGATGCTACCCTGGCAGCACAGACCCTCGCTGCCCTAAACCCACTACACCTGCTCCACCTAATTGCTTTCCAGGCAATAATGATCCTCGTTGCCCTAAGCCTACTACGCCCGAAGCACCACGATGCTACCCTGGCAGCACAGACCCTCGCTGCCCTAAACCCACTACACCTGCTCCACCTAATTGCTTCCCAGGCAATAATGATCCTCGTTGCCCTAAGCCAACAACACCCGCTGGGCCTAGATGCTATCCCGGTAGCACTGATTCACGATGCCCTAAACCCACCACTCCTAAGCCTGTCTGTTATCCTGGCTCACCTGACCCACGTTGCCCACAGCCACCAACAGTAACTACCTTAACACCTCCGACATACTTACCGCCTTCTACACCTGAACTCAAGTGCTATCCTGGTTCTACTGATCCTCGCTGCCCTAAGCCTACAACACCAGAAGCTCCAAGATGCTTCCCCGGTAGCACAGACCCTCGCTGCCCCAAGCCTACAACACCAGAAGCTCCAAGATGCTTCCCCGGTAGCACAGACCCTCGCTGCCCTAAGCCTACAACACCAGAAGCTCCAAGATGCTTCCCCGGTAGCACAGACCCTCGTTGCCCCAAACCCACGACACCTGAACCTCCCCGATGCTTCCCCGGTAGCACGGATCCTCGCTGCCCCAAGCCTACAACACCAGAAGCTCCAAGATGCTTCCCCGGTAGCACAGACCCTCGCTGCCCCAAGCCTACGACACCTGAACCTCCCCGATGCTTCCCCGGTAGCACGGATCCTCGCTGCCCCAAGCCTACGACACCTGAAGCTCCAAGATGCTTCCCCGGTAGCACAGACCCTCGCTGCCCCAAGCCTACGACACCTGAAGCTCCAAGATGCTTCCCTGGTAGCACAGACCCTCGTTGCCCAAAGCCTACGACACCAGAAGCTCCAAGATGCTTCCCCGGTAGCACAGACCCTCGCTGCCCCAAGCCTACGACACAAGAAGCTCCAAGATGCTTCCCCGGTAGCACAGACCCTCGCTGCCCCAAGCCCACGACACCTGAAGCTCCAAGGTGCTACCCCGGTAGCACAGACCCTCGCTGCCCCAAACCCACGACTCCTGAAGCTCCAAGATGCTTCCCCGGTAGCACGGATCCTCGCTGTCCCAAACCTACGACACCTAAACCTCCCAAATGCTATCCTGGCAGCAGCGACCCACGATGCCCACAACCAACTCCTACCCCTAGTTCTTGTTATCCTGGATCGAAGGACCCTAAATGTCCACAGCCATTTGCACCGAGTAGCACTAATCCCCCAGCTACTTATTTGCCGCCATACCCGTCCGAAAATGAAGTAAAATCGGGAAGATTGGCTTCGAAAGTCTTTGATTATTATGATGACACGCAACAAGACGTCGGTAAGTTTTCTCAGACTTCGATTTTTTTCTAATTTACTTATGCTTACAGTTGTGTTGTGCAAATAAAAAAATAACAAGGGACGTTTTTTGTGATTTTGTGTCTTACTTACATTGTATACATAAATTACAATTGTTTAAATACAAAATATTTTGTACACTAGACAATTTTAACACTCGTACTTACAGAGTGACTCGTATTTAGTTTCTTAATGACGTGGCTTCAAAGTGACTGAAGCCATTCTTGCTTGTGTATAATTGGATTCTCTTGCTACATTTTAAATTTGCACAGCCGCTCATACCGCTCCGGTGGCTTTTCATTTTTATTATTAAAGTGTACGGTTTATAAATGTATTATTTAATGTTTTCAGATAATTTCTCTTTCTCCCGCACCAAACCACGCACAAGAAATGTGAGAGATTTAAGCAAAATTGAAAGCGATGTTTCTGAAATCAGTGAGAACTTTGGATTCTTGTACCTCACGATCGCCGGCGCAGTGTTATTCGTTCTTCTATCTATTGCCGTTGCACTATATGTACACAAACATAGGAGAAGCAACAATAGAATCATTCAAAACCCATCAGTCTTAAGCATCAACCAGGCTTGTTGAATATGTTTGCATTAAGATAACAATTTGTGATATTATGTAAAATATTGTCGACTAGTATATTACGACACTTATGTTTACATGTCTCTTTGACCTACGATTTGCCTATCACTGCCTTTTTAGTTTTATTTTAGGCGTTTACTTAAAAATGCCTATTTTATTTTTATATAAAATAGTGCCATAAGCTGAAATTCTATCCATCAGTTTTCGGTTTACCGTTTTTATTGCCGACAATTGTATTGCTTATGAATTTTGAACCATTTTAGATAAATTCGTAATCATAACATTAATGTTTCCTTAAACGAGTTAATGGTAATTAATTGATCATTTTAATCAAATATCTTCGAATTTATTTAAAATAGTGTCCAGCTCTTAACATGGTTTACTTACCATTATGGGTCTAAATCATTAATGCATCCTATAACGAATTTTTATATATAATTCATATGATGTTATATATTAGTGACCCTAGTCAATATATATATTCGTGCCGTGAAATTATGCATATTTATTATAATAATATATTTTTTTACAATTTTATTATAATATTCTACACTATTATACTCATTTGTGATAATGTTTTTTTGTAAATATTTTGCCAGTAACCTAAACGTGGCCATCATATAGATAGTATATACACAATATAAATTAATCTAGTACATTCTGTTGTTTTTTTTGTAAAATGTGTTTAAATTCTTGTAAAATGTAAGCGCAGTGTAAATTACACTTTCATGTA
The DNA here is from genome assembly GCA_014595695.2 of Epargyreus clarus clarus. Classification (NCBI taxonomy): domain Eukaryota; kingdom Metazoa; phylum Arthropoda; class Insecta; order Lepidoptera; family Hesperiidae; genus Epargyreus; species Epargyreus clarus. The sequence goes on from JACTTY020000025.1 coordinate 2,479,170, forward strand.
ATGTAAATTTGAAGCAAATAAACTTACACGAATTACGCCATAAATTCTTTTTAATCAATGTTATATAAATAATTTTATTGTATCATTATAAATTGTAATTTAACAGTGCAGAATGTACATTTAGATTATTTTGAATGTAAATGAAATGTAATTAAGATTGCTCACCAATCTAAGTAAATCATTCTATGAATGTAACATTTGTTTTATTTATACACTTGTTCTTCATCATTTCAATGAATAAATTGTAAGGTCGCGTAACATAGCGTCTCCATACCAGTCTAATACGCAGGGTTTCGGGTTTGATCCCCAGTAACAATTTATGAGTCATTTATAGTAGCAAATGAGATTCAGTTCATTTGATTGAAAGTGGTACCTGACGATGGACATTAATAACGAACGCTAGATAGAATTTCAGTCGTACCTCATTGATGTGTTGCTAGTTCTAGACATATTGTTGAACTTTTAAAGTGTATTTTCGTTATGCCTACGCTTCAAACCTGAGCTTAGCATCCTTGAATAGTAGCAGTGAATAGAGAGATGACGTGTTGCAAATTTAAAGCATAATGTACATACATGTAAAGGTTCTTTTGTCTATATGATTCTATAATAAAAAGACTTATTGATTGGACTATGGAATTAAAATTATATAAGCTTATTCTTCAAGCTACTCTTATAGATAAGGGTTACAGTAAATTGATAAAGATAGAATAAAAAATCATCACATAGGTATTTAAGTAATATTTATTGTCATCGACGTATAAATAATACTTACCTGTAAAATGTAACACTTGCTATTACACTTTTATATAAAAATATAATATATTTACGGACAAGTTTAATTATACAAATTGAAGAAATTCATATCTAAATAGTGATTCACAATATTTGATTGATATTAGATAGTAAAAAAGTGTTTCACACTATTTGATTGACCTCACAGTTAATTCTCTCACAACACCGTATCATACCGTGATCATGCTTTGAACGTGTCATGAAAAAATCCTTTGTATAAGTATAAGTATTTGAAGGTGGTAGAACCCTTTGTGGTTCGACTCCAGCGGCACCACCGCCACACCTATTTCTGCCTAATAACAGCAGTGTTAGGCGCTGCTGTGTTCCGTTTTGAAGAGTGTGGTAAGGGAGACATACTTTTCCGAGGCGTTCCAGCTTAGTCCTCAGGGGTACCGGCGCATCTGTGGTTGACCTCAGCTAGGAATATCTAATCCTATCTGGGGTTGAATACAGATGTCCGTGGGCGGCAGTAGCCACTTACCATCACGTCACCAACACGTTTAATATATTTCAACACTTTTCTAGTACGAGTCACCTTTCTAGTACGTTCATAGTATGATACGGCGCAGTAGGCAAACGCTTAACATTTAATTAAATACTAGAGAAATATAGGTACAAAGTAGTTTTTCATTCACATACTTATACAAATCTTAGATATTTCTACGTTATAAACTATTTCTTGTGTAACTACCGTTCAATTAGTTTCAGTCGGATAGGTCCATTAGGAGTGTACATCGGATGAATGTGATAGTCCAAAGGTTCGTGATGGTACTCCATTTTGAAAGCTTGCACCATCTGTAAAATTTAAGAAATAAATAACATCCATTATAGACAAATTTCATATCTAAAAAAAGTAAAAAGATCTAAAAGTAATACTTTTTTTATAATATAGGAGTAGCAGACGAGCATGCAGTCCACCTGATGGTAAGTACAAGCCATGTATATTCATATTGGGATAGGCGAATATAGAGTTACCAGGTATTAGTCAAATAATAGCGACGCGAAATAGCGAGGCAAGCAGGCGAGTCGCCTTGTTATGACTATATTATTTGCCGGCCGCGGTCATCTCCTCTCATTCACTCGCCGAGCGGCCACAGTAGAATTCAACCAGTTTGGAAACTCCCAACAAGCGTTCGAAAAGGCACACTCACACAAACAAGCGCCTGTAAACAACTAAGCCTGTTTAACCATGAAGGAAAATTTAATCACCTTCACCGGTTTACTTCTGTAATAGGCTTACCTACGTGATTAATATCGTGCATATTCTCGAGATCTTGTATTTCATAATTATTGTAGATAATATTACCTTTATTATATATTTATTTACGCAGGTATCAATATTACATTGAGTAGCTAATAATGATCGGATCACTAATATTTGACTAATACCCAGTACTAGGTATGGTATCATAATATACCTACGATAGCTAATATATTCAATAATAGGATTACCTAAAAATGACCCTAATATAACATCTCTACCGCTAAATCTTACCTTACAAATCATAATATGCATTTCAAGCTCAGCAAATCTCCGGCCAAGGCACATACGTTTGCCAAAACCGAAGGGGAGGGAGGCGAAAGCATGGTGTTTGAGTCCAGCCCTCTGGATCCACCTCTCCGGCCGGAATTCTGACGCATCCGTGAAATATTCCTCACTATTCCCCATTACGTAGTGTTGGAATATTACTTGGGTCTGAAAGTAGTATTTTGGGTAAATCACTGTTATGAAAAATCATGTACGTATCTTATTTTTCTATCGGAAAGGTTCAACTTTGTAGTAAAATTTGTCTAACAGTCTTTAGGTTGATCACTTTTATGTTTGTTTTAATATTGTTGTGAGTAGTGCCGATATAAGATATAAGATTACCTGAGGTGGGTCAAAGATACATTATTAGGTGTAAACTTCAGGAAACTAGGCACCCTTCTATTCTTTATCTCTTAGATATTATAAAAAGTCTACCGACCCACAATTGGCGATTTTAAAGAACTTGACGCTTAGATCCTCAATTATAACAAGAGTCCCTTTCTGCCAATAAAGTATTGATATCAAAAAGATTATTATTTTACTTACACCCTTGGGAATATTATATCCACAAATAACGGTGTCTTTGGTTAATTGTCGTCCATTTCCAATTACAACAGGATACATTCTGAAAAAGCAGAACAAAACAAGCAATGTATTATGTGTTTATGTAAAACATATCCAAAACTATCCGCATCATCGTCGACTGTTTTTTTTTTTTTATAATATAGAAGTAGCAGACGAGCATGCAGTCCACCTGATGGTCAGTGGCTACTAACCGCCCATGCACATTTGTAATCAACCCTTGATAGGATAAGATATTCCTACCTGAAGTTGGCCCCCGATGCACCGCTACCCCTGAGGATTAACCTGGAATGCCTCGGAAAAAATATGTCTTCCTACAAAATTACATTAATAAGCCGTTTTAATTTAATATTCACCTTAAAACCTCTTTGATGCAAGCCTTCAGATACGGCATCTGGCTAATATCGCCTGCTTTGAGAGGCCTGCCTTGTAATACTTTTGAGATTTCTTCATATAGCCTTTCCTGTACTTCCGGTCGTAATGACAGTTGGTAAAGAGTTGAAGCCACGGCGTTAGACGTCTGAAATAGTTTAACATTTTAGTTTAATTTTCAAAATGAAGATTCTATGAGTTTCTGTTTAATTGCTATTTTATTTGACTAGGCGTCTACGTTATTTTTAATTAATCTTTTTATATCCAAGTTATTTAATACAATTGCTTAATGTCCAAATTAATGTATTATAATGCATCAAGTGCATATAATACATTAATTAAAAATAAATGAACATCGAGACCAAAATCAATTATATCATCAACATCACCATAAAATATCAACATCAGTTAGTTGAATTAAAAAAATTGAATAATTATCAAGAGCCATTGACAATACACGATTTTAAAAAAATTGTCCCATTCTGCCTATTAGGATAATCAGGATTAACGACTTTCGGTGCAGTGTTCGAGCGCCTTAGAGAAAGTTCATTGCAAAGTTGCCAGATTGCAACAATTATTACATTTTAGATTGATTAACTATAATAGCGTGGTTTTTAGTTTTTTTTTTTTAAATGCTTTTAGAACAACGTATTACCGTGTCTATTCCTACTAGGAACATGTCGAGAGCGGCAACAGCTGCCACCCTCGGCCCGGCAGCAGCGACCAAGTCCTGCAGCAAAGACTTACTGCTGCCGGACTCTTGGCATTCCTTTAAAGCCCGGTCCACATGCTTCAGAGTTACACTGAAAACATATAAGTGTTAGTCAATGAAAAAGTTCTCGTATGTATTTGAAGAAAATATACCAAAATGCAACCTATGCTTCTTTCTATGAAATAACTAGGTCTTAGTGTAAATAGTTCTGAAAAATAAGGAATATCGGGGTTGTCATAATTTGCAGGACAATATTTCATACTGAAATCGGCATAGTAGATACCATCGAAATAGCTACGGGAGTCTGTCTCGCAGTTGACTTTTTTTAAATACCATTTGAAAACATCACAAGTATGATTACCCAAATGTTATAACACTTAGTAATGCTATTTTTCTAACGAACCCTCATTGTTAAGATCTGTATCCCATTCAACCTATTACGACTTTGATGGTTAAAATGACTTAGTCCACTTTGATCCCCTGAATGCCCTGTCCTGACCGGAGCGACTATAAAAGACATTTAATATTGATTGTAATAGAGCAAAATTACCTGAGAATAGTGTCAAGAGCAGCCACATATTTCCTAAACATTGCAGTGGGGTATATCCTCCACCATGGGGCTCGTAGCTCCAGCTCACCCACACACAGAAAGAACGTGTGTACAGCATCAATGAGTCGCTGACTTTCAGAGCCCTCGAGAGACTCTAAACATCCCAAACGAGTGTCGAGAGCTATTAGACCTAGAGCTGGAATTGATGTATTTTTATATCAGGCGCTTTTGTCATATCACTTTAACAGGTTTAACAATAAAATCATCAAAATTTTACAAATAAGTATCACTTTAATTTAATTGGAATGTGGAAGGGAAGTGAGTTTGTGGGAAGCCAATGCTAACAAGTTACACCTACTTCTATCTCATAGTTAGAGTGAATAGAACGGTTTGAAGAACTTGAAAACGGTTTGTAGAAAGCTTTTCCACTTGAGGCATTTCGCAAAATGATAGCTTCATACCCTACATGAAGTAGAAACGTGAACTATGTATTTATGTTATTTGTGTGTGAAGAGGTTATTAAAGTAAAGTGAATTACATTACGCTACTTCTTGTAAGAGGTAATAATACGTAGGTAATGAATGTGTAAATAATGTGCATGTAGGAGTTTAATGTATTAAAGACAAAAGAAAATAAAAGTCTATGCTTCCCTGGAAGAACTGCCTTTTCTTTTGGTCTTTCTTTTCTGTTCTAAAGGAGGATCTTTGTCAATTCTCCCATTGTTATTCAGAAATTTAAGACGTTTAATACCCTTATAAATATAATTGTTAAATTATACTTACATTCCAAAGACCACTTATGCACTTCGTTGAGGAAGTCTTTTGGTGTCTCCGAATTCTCATCCCGAATTTCTCGAACCCTACAAAAAGTACTTTTTTTATTCTACACTAGCGAAGGCATATATATAATGTAAGGGCCACTCTATCTCGTTAAAACAATTCCGAAGAAAAGAAGATTTTAATTATGACAGTTGCAGCATCTCAATCAGGGTCCTAGGTTTGAATCCCAGGAAACTGTGATTTTCTAACTTATGTTCAGATTAGAAATTATAAAATTCTATACAGTGAAACAAAACATTGCAAGGAAATGTACTCGCTCAACAGTTCTTTAAAAAAATGTTTTCAAAGGTGTATGAAGTCTACCATTCCGCACTTGGCCAGGACGGCGGCGCAATGGTAATAACCTCTTTCACTCTAAGAGAAGACCTCTGCCTAGCAGTAGGACAGTAATAAGTCGACTACATACCTATTAACAAAAGCATCGGCCACTTCGCCTACTTGCTCAGTGTATTGCGCAGCTGCACCAGTGCTCAGAGCCACTCGGGATACCTTAGTTCGAAACGCTGCCCAGGACTCACCGTGACTACAAAAATAGATAAAATTGCATTCGTTTATTTTTAATTACACATCTTCACGTGTCGTGGAAAGTTCAGGCAGAACAGGAGTATTTGTCACTTAAACCCAAAAAAAATATAATTTTACGCGGAAAGCTCGCACAATATGTCACGTTTATTAGTACGTAATAACCGTACCCTTACCATGAGGTTTACGTTTTGACAAATATGACTGTTTTGGTATTTGTTTACGTACGAGTATTTGTCAAAACGTAAAAACTCATGGTAAGGGTACGAGTACATCTATTACCATTTGTATTAAGAGGTTTTCATAAATTACGAGTATGTATAAAATGTAAATAAACAGTTATTAGTTAGTAAATTAGGAAACATTTAAAACCTTACACCGCAATAACTCCCGCGCAGTCTTTTTCCGCGCCGAAGAAGTCCTTCCTCAACGTGTGCTTGTAATAGTTCAAAGAAGGCATTGATGGCCTGCAAATACATACATCGAAAAGATAAATAATCAATACTCAATACAAAAAAATTGTACCCTGGTGGTATACTCAAGTCACCCAGGTTCGTATCTCAGGCACTATCACCCTAATTTCGCATAGTGCAGAATTCACCTACGATTTCTTTTCTCTTAAAATGTTTGATTATTTTCATCAACTTCGTGAACTTCAATGTCACTGAAAATAATATTTTTTATATCATTGTTGATTATATGGTTTGTTAAAACGACCCTGCAGTGAGCCTGATTTTGAGTGGACAATTTCTTATAGAAGTGGGATTCTATCTGAATGCGTATCCACTCCCATCATGGCACCCTTCCTCCGAAACGTATAAGTGCGTCACGCTACAAATAGGTATGTCAGTGGCACCTCCATGTCAAATCAGACTGGTTCTACCATCTTTAAAATGATGCCCCTCAGATACCCAAAACGAAATATTGGTCAGAAGAACCTACCTATGAGGAGCAGCGTCCTCCCCTCGGAAAACCCTTTCCACCTCACTAGCCTCGAACACGAAAAGCATGTCAGGTCTGCCCAGCAAACCCGCCATTTTCACGCATTTGCCGTACTGCTTCCGAAGTGACATGCAAACCTTGTCCACATGCTCCACTGAGTAGCCACCTAGAAGAAGTTGATGAAAGTTAGAGAAGTAACTAGAAGGAGAAAGAACGGGGTATTTTATATTAAAGGTTAATCCTACGTAATTCCACTACAATGGTACCACTGTCACTTTCTGATTTTGTTTTCAAGGATATGAGGAATATAAAGCATAATATAATATGACAGAGGAAAATTCAGTGGGAATCGAGCTTGCAGTTCAACTGATGGAAGGAGATCACTGCCTCCCATAGACACCTCCATATTGAACCGGTTCTACCTAACCACTCCATATCCATAGTCACTTCTTAATAAAGGTGCTCTCTAATAATTTCCTGTTCCATGCCATAAAAAAAACATGTTAGAAACATAATCATTTGTCAACTTCCCGTCTAGGGTTGTCAACAACTTTACCATTTTATTGTATCCGGTCAAATATTTACACATACGTTCTGACCAACTGTTATTTGGCTTTTGGTCAAAACTAAATGTCATATCGGTCAAAATTAACGTATACCTCTTGCGAGTTAGGTGTACGTGTTAAAAAAAAACAATACTTTTTTTAATATGCTGTTGTAACTCTCAAAGCAAAAGAAATGAAATATTCAAACCATAAGGTGTTAAATATGTAAGGTAAGAATTAAATAGAATTATTAAAAAAATATTGATATTAAAAATGGATTTAATACCTTTAAATTAGAATTAAATGAAAAAATGGAAGCTTGGGCTTGGAAAAAACGTAAAGATATAGAAGTATAGATATATTAGGTAGATTCCTAACTTGGCAACCCTATTCCCCGCCTATAACTCTCTACCGTGCAGTGTTCCCACAGAAGTGAGAGTTACCGAGCGGGTTGCGGGATCCATGTCACGATTTCCCTACACAAATGCCAATGAATTCCTGTTAACAAAACCAAACGATTAAGATTTTTATAAGAAGTCAAGAGACAACCTTAAGTAGAATTGGGTGTTCTTGGAATTTAAAAAAGGGATTTGAGGACTAAACTGAAACTTATTTCATCATCCTCATTATCAATCCATCACTGCTGGACCACCGACTGGAGAACCACCTACCGCTGGACACGGGTCTCCTCTCTCTCTCTCTCTACAAGTATTATGAAATCAAGTCCCCCATCGCTTCTGTGTCTCTAAACGCGATAAATTAAAAAAAACTACTGAACGGACTTTCATACGGTTTTCACCAATGGATGGAGGGATTCCTGGGAAAGGATTAGGTGTATAATTCATTATGGTATTGTGAATCTTCCTGACAGTATATCGATGATTAATACAACCTCGGCGCAACTGGCTAATCGATATCATCTCACTATGACAAAATGAAAAATAACCCGCAAAACCTAAGATGGTTTAGGAAGGTGGTAGAACCCTCTGTGGTTCGACTCGAAAAAACAATTAAATAAGTTATTTATTTCAACGACGTGAGAAGAAAAGCGTTTATTATGCCGGTTTCCCATAGGTAATTTTCAAAAGTGTGTATAAACCCTTTCAATTAAAATGACATTAATGCTCTTTTTGTAAGAAATACCTATTACACATACCTAACAATGAAAACTATGAGTTGCATTTAATAATTTCAATTGGGCACAATATTTCTGTAAACTAAAAAAAATATGTAATTGATTACAATTACACTTATAATATTATGATGTTTGAGTACTGTAAACGACTTTCACAAGTGATGTTATATTACTGTAAAATAAATAATTTTAAGACCACGAGAAAGTTTCAGTTAGTAACGGAATAGCGGAAAAAAAGAAATTTTATGCGTGTTAATTAAGTTTCAACGCATTAATACAATTTATGGAAATATTGTGCCTAATATCTTATTTTTATTATTTTATTTTTATTATTTTATATTATTTTTAGCAACTCAACACTTTTCACTTAATAAATTAGGTAGGTCTATTTTTAGGATTCCGTACCTGAAGGGTAAAAACGGAACCCTATTATTAAGCTTCCGCTGTCTGTCATATATCTATAATGGTGACTATAACAACAAATACTAAAAATAAAACAATCTTCAAAATAAATGGGAGCCGCCATACAAGTAACCATTATTTTTTTAAGCTTTTCATTTATTTATTAAACCGTAATAGGCATAATTTGAAACAGTCGAGTTTTTCATTTTATAATAATCAATATACTAGTTAAGTTTATGCCAGTGCCATAAAATAACGTCCAATTAAATTAATTATCATTATTTTATATCTACTTAGCTACTCTATCGTTAACAACTACAAAATAAATTGCTAACCTAAACCAACCTTGGAATCTTACCACAAATTACCCTCTTTCAAAACTGTTATGCCTCAAGTTAATCTCTGTAAACCTCAAGCGTTATTACTTGGGAAACAATGAACAATGGAAACAGTATATTACAATTGACTGAGACTGCATAACCGTTGGCCTATTTCTGCCGTATGTGCCTTATAAGCGGTGCAACCTTTTTTATAATATAGGAGTAGCAGACGAGCTTGCAGTCCACCTGATGGTAAGTGGATACTGTCACCCATGGACATCTGTAATCGACCTCAGATATGATTAGATATTCCTACCTGAGGTCTGCCACAGATGCGCCGCTGGACTTGAGGACTAAGCTGGAATGCCTCGGAAAAGTATGTCTCCCTTACCACACGTTATGTATTGTATTCTTACTATCCAGGATAAAACGCGTTGGTCCCTCACCTATAGTCTCGGTGGTGGTTTAGTATATTTAAAAGTATTCTTTGGTTAGGTGTAAGACATAAAAATACCTGAATGCGAATTTTAGATTTCCATGCGAAAATTTTATTCAGCGACTAAGAAAATTAAATATAGTTTAGGTTTAGGTCTACGCATTTGATTGTCCCGGTATCGGTGAGTTTAACGACCGTTATTAATATTCAATCTATCCAAATCAAAACTTTATATCATTTGCTTGTAGTACCTAGTTGTCAAATGTCGATCTTTAGTAGACAAAACATTGAATATATTATTATTTATGAATAAATATAAGTCGTCGACGACACGTCGTAATCGTATCGACTAAAGTACATTGTAAACAGTAATTTAGTACGGATCCGTCAAGCATTACGAGTGTTGCGTCAAAGGAAATGCGGTGCACGCAATAACAACTTGTTTATACAAATACTTTAAACCCGTGGTACTATTTTACGTTATATATGGAACCGTTTAACCTAATTTGGTGTCTACGGATCTTAAACTGTAAGGATTGATCGTTAACCGCTTGGCGGAACGGTCAACATACAGGTCTGATGCACAAACGGTTCCGGGTTTGATCCCCGGTCAGACAGATCTGATAAATTTAGATTTCTGTTGTGAGTCGGGGTGTTCTGAGTCTAGTTCTGACTATGAGTGTAAAAAGCGTCTTTCCTAATCGTGCCAATACAAACGATCTATGTAGGGAATTTTTATTAGCGTTTCTATATATAGGGGCACGTTAGACAGTCTTACATGGAGGCACGATATTATAGACAGTCTTGATAACCCTGATTATAAAATAATTCACCAAGTTCAATTCCAACTTGCAAACAGAGTGTTTCGTACCACCAAAATTTAATTATTTTTACAGCAGCCATCGAAGCGGACAAATTTGCTTATGTTCGTCCCTAGTACCTACAAATACCAACACTGACCACCGTCACTGTTTCAGTTCTAGAAGTTTATTATGCACGGTAATCCATTTCGATTCGAAATTTCGAGCATTTCCTAACGATTATTATTTCCAAAATCATCGAAATAATGATGCCATCAAAAATGAAAATTGACAGTTGTTTCATTAGGTTAAGTTACGCAAATAAAAAAGCTTAATTAAAAACAAGGTAAAAGTTAATAATTTGATTTTCTATTATTCTTTAAGTAGGCAAGAAACTAATTTATTCCGACATTATTAAGTACACTTAAAATTAATTTATTAAAGAGAAAAATAATTGTTTAAAAAAAAACAACAATATCAAATACTTACTGTAATTTTTGCATACAGCCTCTACATTAACGATATGTCTAGCATTACATTTACATTTTACTGCAAAATTGCGAAACGCAAGACATTAAAATTATCTTTGAGAAATCAGCGTTTTTTAATTATTTTTTATTTGTTCTCAGCATTCTTTTTTGTCTGTGCATAATTATCTAAGTAAGTATCGCGGGATTTCATGAGAATTAGAAGACATCATTACATTCTATTCATTACTAATATAGGTATGTAGGTTTTCTAGAAATCAGCACTAGGCCCAAGTAGGTGGTTCTTACCTTATTTCTTAATTTTTAAAGGATCTCACACCCTGGAAAACCTTAACCCGATTTGAATCAAACTCCCACTTTTAATTACATAAGACATATAATCAATGATAATTTATCGAATATTTCAACAATGAAAAAAACACAGTGAAAAAGAATACTGCCAATTTTGTACCTAAATACTACCAGTGTGGTCTCTTATACCATGATCTAAGACTATCTCATCCTGAAATTTCAAATAAATTCTATCCCACTCCTATCTCCTATCCCATGGAATGGTTGGGTAAATAATGACTTTCAAAGGTGTGGGTTGCTTATTAGTTAAACCTGAATCACCGTTAACCTTTCTTAACCCTTATTTATAAGAAAACGTCCGTTCCCATCAATGAGACAATCAATCTCTTTATAATTAATATCGTCAAAGCATCAGCATATAAAAGTCATAAAGTTCCATTTATTCAATAGCCATGCATTTGTCGCAACGTTAATGTGACACGTTGAAAGAATACTAATGTCTTTCATAATAATCGATGTTACGAAAAAATACGGAACCGGGACAAGGCTGGTCATTTAAGTCACGGTACATCTTCCATCTGGTTTATGAGCCGAGAATCACTTTATTGTTTACTGTTTCACATTCACCTGTGTTTACATATTTACAGTTATAGTTGTGCTCATAATTGGGAAAAAATAGCGTTATTTCGAAAGTGGTACTACTGGAAACCTTAAATTTCAGGTGGAAATTTATAATTACCAATATAAAGGCGGAGACTCAGACGTATAAGAGACATCAAGACTTTATTTATCCGTACTATGTAGAATCCTAGCGTTTATCAATGCTGTTAATAGACAAAAATAAGGGTGGCGGTGGTGCCACCTGAGTCGAAACACTAAGAGTCTATCACGTTTGAATTGTTCGACCACCTTTGACCTATTCTAGGCTATCAAAATTACAAACACTACTCACGAAAGCGGCAACACTAAACTAAACTAGGAATTTCACTCACAGATCCAAATTTTGGCGTTCGGAATTTTAATGACCAATTACCTTGAGGGTGATAGATTTGTTGATTATAAATTATCAATCATCAAACGAGACCACTACGAAACCGAATAAATTATACAAACATGTTTTCATATGTGAAACGGCAATTCTGCCATTGACGAGATTCCCACGTATCTGTGTTATGATATGTACTTAAGATTTTATACATTCCTCATATTAGAAGGTGGTAGAACCCTTTGTGGTTCGACTCCGGCGGCACCACCGCCACACCTATTTCTACCTAATAACAGCAGTGTTAGGCGCTGCTGTGTTCCGGTTTGAAGGGTGTGGTAAGGGAGACAGACTTTTCCGAGGCGTTCCAGCTTAGTCCTCAGGGACAGCGGCGCATCTGTGGCCGACCTCAGGAAGGAATATCTAATCCTATCTGGGGTTGATTATAGATGTCCATGGGCGGCAGTTGCCACTTACCATCGGGTGGACTGCATGCTCCTCTGCTACTCTTATATTATATAAAAAAAAACATAACATGTAAACTGTTATTAAATGTGGTGTGATTAGATTAATAACACTTAGAACAATTTAATGCAACATGTTTCACATTATGCATTAAATTTAACCTTACTTGGAGGTCTGTGCAATTTCAAAAATAATCTTTGTGGTGATGTTAAGCGTCTATTTAAATCGCATGTCAAAATCTTAAGAGTGAATGGCAGTTATTGCCAAATAAAGAATAATCTTTGCAAGAAAACTGCATTGAAATATGTAACACATATCATAGATGGGGGAAACAGCTGAAAGGCTATGAAATCCGATCCTACCACTATACCTATATACATTTATTCTATCCCTATCACAATATCCTAGTGGAATACTAGGGTCGCACTGCCGGGCTGGGTTTCTTTCATAATTAAAAACATGAATCAAAACGCAAATCTACTGACATTTAAGGATATAACCGCAAATATAGTACATAGAACGCTAGATTTTCCTTAACCCTGAATTATTGTTAGACACATGATTTAAAAGCACTTAATATGCCCTGTATACGAACGTTCCTCTAAAAATCCGAAAACGACGCTACGAGGAATTTGGGATTAGCAGGCATTATTCTAGCTGCATTTTGTAAGCTTATTGTTAGATATATTGGCGGGAATGAGGCCTTATTGTGTTCTCACGAAGCACAATGTTTGCTTACAAGCGGTCACCTATCCAACATCCGACCGCGCCCAACGTTGCTTCACTTTGTATATCACTTACAATCTACAAAACTATGCGTGTTTCAAATGACAATTTTGTGTAATTATTATGACATACATAATTATACAAAATTGGTACCATCGCATGTAGGAACCGGTAATTGTATACTAAATACAAATAATAATGTTGGTGTGTTACGAAATTGGCCTTAAAAACAAACACTGTAGGTATCAAATAATAGGAAATTACGCACTGACCTTGTTGATATGTAGACAAAAACTAAAGTAGGCATTTGTATGTATTGAGTAACTTATTGAGATCTAACAATCCACACAGTCCGTCTGATTGTCACTGCCGCCCATCTATCTAATGCCCTCTACTCTCTATTGAATATGGGTTCTACTTCAAACCAACACGTGCATAGCAACGTATCTCATCTCTCTCCCTCACGACTCTTTTAATCCTCAGGAGTATCAACTCCTGAGGATTAAAGGAGTCGCCACGTACGTATGTCAGTCGGCAGCTACACCCTTCCATCGAAATACAAGTACTTTTTGACGTAAGAAAAAGATGTGGTTCTACTTTCAAATTATTGTAGAGCTGGTATTACGAATTTACGACACATCCCGAACAGCCATTACATTTAAATTTAGCATTTATCTCTGCCTATCTACAGCAGTGTGGTGTGGTGAGGGAGACGTACTTTTCTGAGGCATTATAACTAAGTCCTCAGGGGTAGTGGCGCATCTGTGGCCGACCTCACGTAGGAGTTGATGACAGGTGTCCATGGGCGGTAGTAGCCACTATGAGGTTGAGTGAATGCTCGTCTGCCTATATTATTAAAAAAAAACTTACCAATATAAGGAATGAATCGCCAAGTATTCCCAAGGAGAGGTAACGGCTTCGGCCCAGGCACTTCATCCCAGGACTTGGTAGACGTCACAGTGTCGAAGACAGGTGTGGTTATAGCGTGGGTGGACCGCGCCCGGTGGCCTTGCTGGTGAGGGCATTGAGCTGGCCGTGATGAGATATTACCTGATAACATAAACGTAATATTTAAACACATCTCACATTTTAGAGTTTAAATTAGAGATTCGGCTAAAGCTGTTAATGTATACGTTTTGATAGATATTTTTGTATTTTTTTTCTTTATTACGTAATATTTTTTTCTTCTCTGTTGCTATTATTAGTTTCAAAATGAGTGTACTATCGAATTTTGGTACCTATAACTAAAGTTTCACCAAACCAAGCAATGAAAAAACATGAAATACATGAACATATTTTTTTTTAAACATACAGACGGATTCGCTTAAAACTGAAGTGACAAAACAATAAAAATATTATTTTGTAAATTATTACATATTTCATTTTAATCGTAATATTGTTATTCATTAAATTGTTGTTTTTCATTTGTAAACTAGCTTTTTTAAGTTTACATTCACCAAAGAGTTACAAGTAATGTTCTAATATATGCCGGAATCTTTCCGGTTTATTTTTTATGTCTTACGCGAAGGCCATATTCTTAAATTATTATGGCCTCTTTACAACCAACCAACTATGACAACTATGAACCAAGTACAAATATTTACTTGTCATTATGTTTAAACAAATTAATATTAAGGATTAAATAAATATCTACTGCATACAAAGGCTATTATAAAGTGGAATATTGTTTAAACGAATATGTGATTTTTCAGAACACAATGTATGTATGTAATTATGTATGTGTCACAACATGGTCAAATTGGTAAATAACTTTTAATTAACATACATTCTGTAGAAAAGGCTTATATGTGGTATTTAAGCATAGTTATAGAGATTTCTTTAATAAAAACATACTAAAACACACAACTTTTTATTATCAAAAATAATTGTGTAAAAATAAAACAAAAGGAAATCTATTTCTTACCTTGGAAGAAAATAAATTTATATCTTTAATTTATTAAATTATTTTTTTGAAAGTATCACCTCATCAATTATTAAGATGCTTATTCAATTAAAAATTATTAAAGCAAAGTATCTTGTATAAACTACAGGTCGGTGGTATAAACATTGATTAAATAGAAAAGAACAGAATAATTTATTTGCATAGAATAGGTGCATAATCAAGTGTTACAAAAATTTAGGTCCTCTTATTCTGCTAACAATACGGTAGCATGTAAATTAAATAGCTGTCAAAGAAAATACAATGATAAAAAAATGGTCAATAGAATCAGTTACATAAACGCTTGATTATATGATAGAGAGCGTGATTAAGATTAAATAAGGAAATCATATTGACATTCGATTTATATTTGTCAATTCATATTGTCATCGACAAACAAACGTAGGCATTATGACAAACGTGCACATTTTACACAAAAGGTGCAAATAGGGTTACCTAATCGTTAACGCAAATATTGATCATCATTCTTGAAATTCCTCTTTACACGTGTATTCATTCATCGCTTCTTTTTTATAATATAAGAGTAGCAGACGAGCATGCAGTCCATTTGATGGTAAGTGGCTACTGCCGCCCATGGACATCTGTAATCAACCCCAGATAGGATTAGATATTCCTACCTGAGGTCGGCCTCAGATGCGCCGCTACCCCTGAGGACTAAGCTGGAACGCCTCGGGAAAGTCTGTCTCCCTTACCACACCCTTCAAACCAGAACACAGCAGCGCCTAACGGCGGTGGTGCTGACGGAGTCGAACCACAAAGGGTTCTACCACCTTCAAAACTTACTCGCTTACTACAATTCAATAATTCTGAGATGTGCTTAAGATTTTTATAAGGTCTAGTCCAAGGTACGTGGGCACTACCCCCATGGGCATGTTTAATCAAATACACACAGAACAGATTGTATAGTCTGCGCCAAACTGCTAGTCCGCTCTGAAGTTGTTGCGAGTAGTAGTCATACAATTTGCTATTGCGACGCGATTCGTTTCTATATTCAGAGCGGACTAACAGTTTTACGCGGACTATATCTGAAACCGATCATAGATACGTTGCCACTCAACCACGCCCTTCCACCGAAACCCAGTACTAATTTGAAAAAGTAAATAGCTTTTTGGCTTTCTTTATCAAATGTAGGTCTAAAATCTTTTAATGACCGACGAGGTAAAACGACTGCCATCCCTATCTCTGTCTCGCGAGAATACGGGGTTCAATCCCCACCTAAGCAGGTTTAAGATTCTCTGTCAGATCAGTGTCCACGGTGTCTAGGACACACAATTCTAGCGTAAATAGGATAGCACGGTGTTAGTGGTACGAAAAAATAATGCCTTTAACGACCTTATTTTTCGAATAATATTAATCACCAAATATATTATTATTTTTAAGGTAAACATTTTTACAAATTCTAACTTTGTGACATGTTTCTGTCAGAGAATAATTTACAAACAAATGAGACAACCTTTTAAACATAAGATTCTCATTAACATAGAAGTTACTTTATTTATTTCTACGACCGAAAGCTTAATAGGCATAGTGAATATATTTCTTATTGAGGTCTAAGGTCTAAGACACGAATTCGAAGCCGAAGAGGCACCTAATAACCAGTTTATCAACTTAGCTATCTTCCTGATGAATCTATCGCAAAACGAACAACTTTTTGTTGCCAAGTCGTGTATTCAAAAGATGTTCGTGATTTCGCTTTAAAATAATCAAGTTACAGCTACAATGAACCGGACTTCTCATAGGCATCTTATCTTTATATTTTTTTAAGTTATATCATTACAATCTTTTAAAGTTTATTATTATTCTTTGGCAATGCCTACAGCCCAAATGGCCTGATGGATTTTATCATAGGTATGCGGTGTCGTTAGATTTATTTCAATTGTGGTGACATAATGCTACTTACATACAGTTTTAATATAATTGGTACTGTTTTGTCCTTTTTAGTTAATTATTTAGTCGTATATTTTTGTGTCCTTTTATAATAATTTGTTTTATATCGCAAATATTAGACCGGCCGCAGTCTTTTTAGCTCGATAATGCAATTTACTAACGAATTATTGATACATTACTATTAGAAAAATAAACGATACCTACCGATTTCTCCAGCATCTGCCTGGTGGTACTGGGATGTAGTAGCCACGTGTCGTTGACATATCTTGCGTAGAGGCCATTTCACCACACCTATGCGATTCTTCATTGTTGTGTGTTTTGTTGCCTGTTGACAATTTTTAAGTTAGATTATAAATAGATTTGGTTTTTAATCATTCTCATTTAATTACTTGTCGCCTACTACGATTATTCAAAGATGTAATAACATGCAAGGGATTCCGTATTAGAATGTTCGTATTACAGTAAGTATAAGCTAAGTCTGATTACTAATGTACTCGCCTATGTGTGTGCTCGTGTCATCTACGATATTTAGAACATATCGACTTGGAAATGTAAGGTGATGTTAATAATTAAGAACTACTTAATCTTATATATAAAATTCTCGTGTCACAATGTTAGTTACCGTACTCCTCCGAAACAGCTTTATAGATTTTCACAAAATTTTATATGCATATTCAGTAGGTCCGATTATCGGCTACTATCTATTTTTCATACCCCTAAGTGATAAGCGTTGTTCACCCTTAACATTTTTTTTATTTATATGGCAACACAACGTTTGCCGGGTCAGCTAGTACGTTCATAAAAAAGTTGTTTATACGTACTTAGTCGGTTTCAACTTTGTAAAATATGAAAATCCAGTCTTGAAAACTATAACAGTCACTTTGCCAACTTCCGCTACAGTATATTGGAGTGGGTAACAACACAATTTCTTATCAATCTAATAATAATAATCTTAAGATGATAAGCAATAGAGTAGACTGTAGATATATTTCTCATTGCAGTTTTCTACATTTAAAATTGTAATGTAACTTAAAATTGTAATTGTAATTCAAAAATGAGTCTTTGTTACTTAAATAAATAATTAAATTATTATTATTTATTTAATAAGTGAGTGAGTGTAATACTTTCTCTTATCTTACCTGAAGTACTTCCGTCCTCTTATTATTAGAGAGTTCATTCACTAGACGATATTGATACTGAATCGTAATAAGATACGCAAGTCGGTTTGTTAATTACTTTAACGCATATACATCATATGTTGTAATTAATACAATTTTATAAGACGGAAGTACTACCAACCTCTTATTATTAGAGAGTTTATTCACTAGACGATACAACAACAACAACAAATACTCTTTATTTGCACACCACAATACTAGGAACACATAAATTAATATTAGAGACGGTATAAAAAAAGGCGGTCTTATCGCTAACGAGCGATTTCTTCCAGACAACCTTTGGACGGAGTTAAAGATATAAGAGACATGAAGAAGGTAGGGTAGGACGGTAAGAAGGGCGATATTGATACGTCATCGGAAAAAGACACGTAATGCTAGTCGGTTTGTTAATTGCATTTCACATATATACACAATGTGTTATAATTGATACAATTCTATAGGGAGCGAACTAGGATCTGTTTTTACGTTCACTATCGAGTATCGTGAACAATATGTCGTTGTCGGGTCGTTTTATGGAAAAGCCCTCGCTTACCTAATAGTCGCAGTAAATAAATACTGCATCTATACAAGTTATACTTAGCCGTACTATATTAACCACTTTTTAATTAGATTATTTTCGCTCTTTAATTAAAATAAATCTCAACCAATTCTTGCCTACCGGATGTTTGACATTTGACATTTATTTCATGGAAATCTTCTCGAATTTCGAAATTTGTTTCGCAAAAATTGGTTCAATGCGATTGTTTTTAGCATGTGCTAGACTGCTGAAACATTTTACCAGAATCTTCGCAATGGTAATCGCTTCGCAGTGTTAAACGCTGCTGTGTTCTATTTTGAAGGGTGTAGTAAAGGAGACATACTTTCTGAGGCATTCCAGCTTAGTTCTCAGGCATAGCGGCGCATTTGTCGGTATCTGAGACCTCAGTACCCTTACCATGAGTTTTCAAAACATCCCACAATTTTACGTTACGTTTACTCAATCCATTATTCTATTCCGTTTGCTTCAGTAGACTCACTAAACGTAACAATAAGTAAGTGCTCAAGTCTTTTTGTCTGGCTCACATGTTCGCAAAAAAGGGGCAGAGGCAAAACATAAAGCGCCATTTTGTAAATTTCGACATTTAATGTTACGTTACTGACACTATAGGTCTGATACACTCCGCTAGAGGCGCTGATTGGAATTTGTATGGGCAAATACGTAAACAAATACCAAAACAGTAATTGTTAAACGTAAAAACTCATGGTAAGGGTACAGGTAGGAATCTAATGTTATCTGAGGTTGGTTATAGACGCTGCGTGCTCGTCTACTACTCCTATATTACAAAAATGTATATATAAACATTTCTAAAGTATGGATTGAAATGGGATTTGAACACGTGCGGTTAGTTTTTATGTGTGACATTAACATAAACGTTAACTTACGATGGTATGGCCGCCTACTACACGCCCAGTTTCTTTCGTACAATACAAGTATAAAAACCTGATTTTGAATTGAGCACTAGAGCGTGACACACCTTGTATATTGCGACGTAAATCAAAGATTATTTATTTGCCGGATCCGTTTGTATTATTTCTTCATCAACCCATTATGGTCCCATTGCTGGGTACAGCTCTCCTCTCAGAAGGAAAAGGATTAGGCCATAGTCCACCGCGCTGGCCAAGTGCGTATTGGTAGACTTCACATACTTTAGAGATTTTTTTTAATATAAATATCTCAGATATGTAGGTTTCCACACGATGTTTTCCATCACCGTTTTAAGCAAGTGATAATTAATTTTATAATACTCGCATAACTTTGAAAAATCAGAGGTGCGTGCCTACGATTTAATCTCGGACCCCTCGTTCGAGATGCCGAGTTTCTAAACCATTACGGATGAGTACGTCTTCCTTATGAATGCTAGACAGTATCGCACAAAAATAGGTGTAGCGGTGGTTGTCCCTGTAGTTCCGGGACTAGAATAGGACTACGGTATCCCCTGCCTGTCGTAAGAGGCGACTAAAAGGGGGCTTCCGGGGTTGCAGGCGGCAAGAGTGGGAGCTCGAACCGTCCTGCAAGTAACACCGGGAAGGATGGCAGCATGTGTGGTCGCATGCCGTCGTAAACACCAGGTGTGCGGGAGGACCGTAAACTGCTCCCCCCAAGGCAGAGCCCGACCGGGGCATCGCGCTCCGAGGACTCCGGTTGTGTTCCATCGGAGATCCCGGAGTTCTCCACCAAGCGCTGAGGACGGCCACCGGGGGGGTTTTAGTGCGGTAAAATCCCACATAACCCGACGTCGCTCCCACGTCGTCGGGTACCTTTTGAAGGTTTGTCCCCTCGAAAACAAAAAAAAAAGTGTAGCGGTGGTGCCGGAGTGGAACCAAGAAGGGCTCTACCGCCTTCAATATTCATGAATTAATTTAATTTTTTTTCTGTATTTCTATCAGATTATACCGACTACACTATTATCATCTTTTCTAAGCCTTCTTCAATAAAAGCAGACTAATGCCCCACATTATATGATTGTGCCTTTTATTTAATACTCGTTGTACCAACCACGTCTTAATATTTGTGAACTTGTTTGTTAACCGTTTAACCTTCAAAGGAGTATAGTATTATCTTAATATCAAGGTCATACATTCGCTTTTAATATCAGGTAACTGGTACAAAATCAAATTTAAAACTTTAAACGATACTTAATTTATTGCTCTTTAGGATAATTATATTTTAAAATTGTAATAAAGTATTTCAAATATATTTATTATTGTTACAACTTTGTTATTAAAGAAAACTTATTGTTATTGTATATCACATTTACTTAACGTGTAAAATGTACTGTCATTGCTTTGGTAGCATTAAACAATGACCTATAGCTAACCACTGAATAGTAAAAAAAAAATTCAATACTTCGCTACTTATTTCCATCGGGTTATAAGCTTTTTGGATTATTCGATTTTTTATTGACATTTCAACATTTATTTTAATGTATTTCCGCAAAACAGCAAAAAACTTTATTCTACAAAAAAACGAAAATAGTTATATCTGCATTATTGGTAGTAAAACAACTATTTATTAATCTGTGGCAAAACTCCACGTGATTTTGTCTTTAAATATATCAATTAATACGGAATTGAGCAACACTTTTAACTTTAAAACTTTACATGAGTAGAATGTCACACCGATCGTGTAATGCCATTTCACTCTACATATGAGTGTACTTATATCTTTCTTTGATCACGCATCTAATTACATATTCAGAACCATACGTTCCCCGTTAGATATTTCGTATGGCCATCACGTATTGTAGAATTAATTGTTTTTTGTTGCAAAAGTTTGTTTACAAATATTATTATATTTTTAAGGTGGTAGAACCTTTTGTGGTTCGACTCCGGCGGCACCACCGCCACACCTATTTCTACCTAATAACAGCAGTGTTAGGCGCTGCTGAATTCCGTTTTGAAGGGTGTGGTAAAGGAGACAGACTTTTCCGAGGCGTTCCAGTTAGTCCTCAGTGGTAGCGACGCATCTGTGGATCACTTAGCACAATAACTAAAGACTTCATAACTACATTCAAAGTATACCTACTTATAGAAATCTAATGCTTTTATGAGCATATTATATTTCTTAGGGCCATATACAACAAAAAACCTATAATAGAGCTGTAATGGGATACAATTCAGACTACAGGATGTAATATGAGTTGGTTACAAGGTACTTACTTAGATTTTTTGAAACCAGATCAGCTGTTTGACCCAAAAGTTTCAAAATCGCGATTCACACCTGCCGAGCATATAAAACAGAGCCTCGTCGTTGAGTAAGTATTAGGAATACGGGAAAGTGGTAAAAAATTTATTAAAAGATAACAGTTACTTATTAAAGAAATTCCTTAATGCTTATCAATAAAGTAATTCGCCTTATTTTCTAACAGTAGCAGTGTTAGAAAATTTGTAATGTAGAAGTAACAGTCGTTCATGCAGTCCACTAATGGTAGATAACTACTGCTGCCAATGTCTACATGGACTACTGTGACCAACTCCGAATTTCAAGGTGGCAGAACCCTTTTGTGGTTTGACTCCGGCGGCACCACCGCCACACTTATCTCTATCTAATAACAGTAGTGTTTAGCGCTGCTGTGTTCTGGTTTAAAGGGTGTGATGGGACACGTACGTTTCTGAAGCGTTCCAGCTTAGTCCTCAGCGGTAGCGGCGCATCTGTTGCCGACCTGAGGTAAAAATCCAATCTAGTCTGGGCGATGTTCATGGTCGGCAGTAGCCACTTACTATCAGATGGACTGCATGCTCGTCTAGTCCTATAATATAAAATAATTCTACCGGAAACTGATCACAGATGCATTGCCTCTGAGTATTAAGAAGGTTGCATAATATGTTAGTTAACCGTGAAATATTTTACTAATAAGCATAAAAAATTACCGTTTACTTTAAGTCCGCTCTATTGCTTTCTATGTCCCATTGTTTCAGTGCAATAGAGCGTATAGAATTTTGTGTATTGTAAAATTATCGACGCACATTTATTACCCCCATAAATATTTAAACCACTGTTGCGCAAGAGAAAACTTTCCTAAATTCCTACTCCACTTATGTACCTACTTGTACTACGCACGCTAGAAACCTTACCTTCCTACACGCAAGCTTATTACCACAACCGGAACCTTGTAATTAATTCGAATAAGTATACATTACCAACTTAAACTGTATAATGAAACCTCATTGTCTTTATCAACCCACTACTGGCCCACTGCTGGGCCCCCTATAGTCCGGTTAGTGTAGACATTCAAAGATAAATTAGTTTGAAACGAGATGAAAATGAGTAAAATTGCTCATAACGTAATAAAAATAACGTACCTTCACTGTATTTTTTGGTTTAATTTGACTCCTAATGATATTATGGGCATTCACTTTGGAAAAAATAAAATCTCTCAGCCGTGACTGTACAATACACAGTCTTATTACGTTTTACTTCGTCGTAAAGTCAATCTAATTTATTTGTAATTTACGCTGTTAACTTTAAGACAAGAAATCAATTTACCTACAATTTAATAAACAACTATATTTACACGCCGACTATGAGTTTAAGTATCAAATATTTGAAATGTAGAGATTGATAAGTGGCAATTGATTTAATTCGTTTTGAACTGATAACTGGTTGGCACCATCCGGGATTACCTCTACAACCTTTTTTTCTCCTGTTACATACTCACAGAGCTGAACGATGGCTATGAGATCACCACTTTTAAGGAGGCCTATGACCAGCACTAGGGGTCTAAGACCAGATAGACAGATCCATGAAATATTTTTTTACAACTATACAATATTTTGTTTCACATTTACTTTACGTAAACTAAACTAAACTAACATAAACTCGGTAATGTAATAAAAGTACTTTCAATTATCATTTATCATCACATTAATTGTAAGCTTTAGAATTCAGCTGCTTTCTAGACCATAAGATAACATGTAATTTTAACTTTATACTTAATTTTTTTGCAACATATTTACATATCTTAATCATTAAACTTATACATAAATTTTAATCATAATATTTTAGCACAAATTTTAATTACACAAACATAACGGAATGTATTAATTAACGGACACTCTAAGGAAAACTAAGTAACTTTTTATTCCGGCAATTAAAAATAGATAAATAGAATTAATTACACACACAAAAAAAAAGAAATTACTACTCACCTTTATTCTCCACTAATTGTATCACACAAGTTACACACTGCACAATATTCCAACGAAAAAGAAAAAAAGAAAGAATAAAAGAAACACTGTCACTTTTTGTGTTCCCTACGAGCGCGCTAGATAACAACTGAACGGTTTCCTACAATCACCGCGGCGCGTTTCCATTACCGGATGTATTGCAACACGTCATAATTATAACGTTGTAACGTAATTAAACCTGCTAATCGTAGTGTAGTTTACAGGTAACGTTGCTGCTGCTGTAAGATTTTTATATACATTATACTTTAGAACTTTAACTTTTAATGTGATCTTAACAGAAATCTTATGAAATTAAAGCCACTTACCATCAGGTGGACTGTATGCTCGTCTGCTACTGCTATATTACAAAAAAACCTAAACTGCAATTGGATGATATTTAGTTGACTTATGCATTTACAGAAAAACTTAATTAACTAAGTATTTTCTGATTTACATGATATACTATCCTGACTATCACTTTTGATTTTTTCTAAGTTTGTTATATTTTACGGGAACAGTATATTTTACAGGAATTGTATTATTAATATTATTTCAGTTTATTCTTAATTTCATAGATTGCATTGATAGACAATTGTCAGATATCGTGTGATTCGAAATAAGTTAATAAAGGAAGGTAGGCTGATGATTATGATGATTATTAGGCTGATGATTATTATAAAGTTAAATATTAGAGATAAAAAAAAACTAATCTACGAATAGAAAAGAACACAAAACGTGTATGACTTAAAAGTTGAATGGAAAGTAAATGTGAAATAAAAACCGTAATACAATGGAAATAGTTTCGCTACATGTGATAAATTTCTCGTTTAACGACATTTTGATTAAAATGTAGACTAAAGCATGATTTATATAAGTTTCTCAAAGGATAGTTGAAAGGGACAAAAATATATTTATAATAAGTTTGTACTTAAAGACTTCAAACTAGATTTATCATAACACAAAAATGTTACTTCCGTTACTTCCGCTTTAAGTAAGTTATATGTACCTGAATAATCGTAGTAATAAACAATCAATCATACTATGTTTTAAATGAGAAAACAGGGATTTTACTTAGAAATGTAAAATCCCTTTTTAATACTTATTACAAAATAAGTATTAAAAATCGTGAACTACCAGAAAAAAATTGTCTACCATAGTTTATAAAAAGCAATATAGCCAAAGAGAAAGTATGAAAAGGCGTTATTGTTAACCATTAATCTATGTAATTGCAGATAAACCATCAAACCATTTGCTATCCGTATCTAAACAAATTGCAGTATAATTTTAAAACGAATATGGTTATACAGGTTATACTGCATGATATCAAATTAGAAAAAAATCTTTATATTGATTATATGTTTAACAAGAGACCTATTTGGGTTAGTCTACCTACACATGTGTATGATTATGTAATTAAAGCAAACACAATCCACGTGTTCAATGACTACTTTTGACTATTAAGTGCTATTGACGTACGAGTACAATAAAGACACAACTATCGATGTACTTATTTCAGTACAAACCCCGTATATTGCATGTAATTTTAAAAGAAAACTTCTATAGGCGACTTATGCCATCCTATTGCCATGAAGTCCATAGTGAGTCGTCACTGAAGTTGACCACAAATCCGTTACTACGGCAAGGGACTAGTTGGTTCACGTTAGCACATCCTTTAAACTGGTATACAACAGCGTATAAGATCGCTCGTATAAGGCAGAACTAGGTGTGATGGTGGTGCCTCCGGAATCCCTGTAGAAAGGGTTCTACCATCATCCGCACACATACAAACCCATTTACACTCTCCTCTGCTCTGATCTCCTCTCCTCTCCTCTGCTCTCCTCTGCTCTACTCTCCTCTCCTCTCCTCTCCTCTCCTCTCCTCTTCCAATGTAAGAAAATCAAGAAGGGGAACAAGGTTAATTGAAAAATAACATTCAAATATGAATAACCTCATTCATATGCCGTACTACCTTTACGCTCATTACATTATTTATGGCAGAAACTTTCATAACTTACTCACTTTCGATGATTCATGGGCTTTGTTAAATATTTGAAATATCAGGGTTGATGACCACTAGGATAGTGGTTAGAAACTCAGCCCCTCAATCAGGAGGTCCGAGGTTGGAAAAAAACTTTTATAGGAGAACGTATAAGTATGAACCACGTTAAATTTCTCGTGCTAGTAAACAAAGCCAAAACTAATATATGACTTTTGAGGTCAATCGTAACGGTGGGGGCGCGTCTTCATTATTAGCCTAGGGTGGTCAGAACTCTTAATCAGTCGCTGGCAACGGTTTTAAGAACATGTGCTAAGCCAATAAGTAGTAGCTAATTTGAAGGGGAACTCTCTGTGCAGGTTCGTTCTGAAAGGTGTGGTAAGGGATAGGTACATACTTTTCCAAGGCATTCCAGCTTAGTCCTCAGGGGTATCGACGCATCTGTGGCTGACCTTAGGTAGGAATATGTAATCCTATTTGGGATTGATTACAGATGTCCATGGGCGGCAGTAGTGGACTGCATGCTCGTCTGCTACTTCTATAATGGATGGTGGGGATACATCGACCAGTGCTAACGTGTTTGTCAACGCTCCGTAAAGTTTTTATATAAACGTGTGTAAAATGGAAAAGTTTGTAACCGCGGATGTTTTAAAAATGATGCAAAGTTTAGTTCTACCGATGGAGCTAAAAATAAACTCGTTAATCGAAATGGTTCGTACATTAGAGGCCAAATTAGATGCAGCATTATCATCAAACATCGAACAACAAAAGTTGTCGGACGCGAGTACAAGCGGGAGGAACATAGAAGACAGCAATAAAACTATGCAAAGCAAGAGCGAGACCTCCCTGACGTCATCAACTCGTGCGCAGGTAACTCAAAGAGAAAAAAAGAGTGAACCGATAATGACGCGACGACGCCGCGCCAGAGTGGAAGCAATTGGCGAAAATGTCCGAGATATGACGACTGTTAACGACGGCAACGTTATCATCGAGACTGAGCCGCGCACCAAGTCTACTGGAGCGCCGGTATTACCCCCCGCCCCGCGTAACCGCAGCGCATCTGTGAATGCACACAATATAGATGTAGCAGTTACATCGGTGAGCCAAAATCATGATGCAACATATCAAGACGCTCAAGACAAGCAATGGACAACGGTACGGCGCCGCAAAGCACCTCGGTCAGTCGTTTTGGGTACTGGCGAAATAGACACAGGATTAATGGCGATTGAAAAAACGCGCATGATTCATTTGTGGTCGTTGCACCATAATACGACTGCAGATAATGTACAAGCTTATATGCTTAAGAAAAAGCATTCAGAGACCCCGTATTTGGTTCATAAATTAACTTTGAAACACAGCAACTACGCTTCGTTTGTAGTAACAGTGCCTGAAAGTCTATTTACCTTCTTTATGGCTGCAGAGAATTGGCCGCCTAATACGAGGTTGAATCAGTGGTTTCGTAGGCAGGACAAAGTCAATAATAAGAACAACTAGAGACGGAAGCCAGAGACATCATAACGATACGGAAGTGTACACTACAATATACTACCAAAATGTACGTGGTTTACGAACAAAGTTACATAATCTTCAGACGGCATTAACTACTTCGCAAGCAGACGTTTTTCTATTGTCGGAAACCTGGCTAAATTCAAGTATTTGTGATTCGGAGGTCGTTCCCAATGGGTACAATATCATCAGAGCCGATAGGCCAGGGTCGAGACGCGGAGGGGGAGTTGCTATTATAGCTACCTCAAGATATGAATTGCGTTTAACCACTGCGTTGGAGTGTGGAACCACAGGATGTGAATTAATTTGTGCAGGTTTATATCTAAATAACAGTTTGTTAACAACGTTAGTATGTGTGTATATTCCACCACATACGGAGGAAGAGAAGTACATTCATGTATTTAACGTTATAGAAACAATTTGTTTAAAACATGAAAAGGTGTTAGTATGTGGAGATTTTAATTTTAATTCGGTCAATGTTAATGTTATTGCAAGTTTCGAGTATCTACTAGCGTTCTGCGAATTACAGCAGGTAAATACAATCTGTAATAATTATGGTACTATATTAGATTTGGTTCTGGTCGGTATATCATTAAGCAAAGTAACTGTGGAAATAGCTACTGATGAGATTATATTGTCGGATAGCTATCATCCACCCTTGGAAATGCGAATTAATTGCAAGCCTGTTAGTATTGCTAGTGAAGTTCCTTTAATTAGTACTAACACTGAATGGAATTTTCGCAAAGCCGATTATTACAAATTATATGATTGTTTAAGGAATGCCGACTGGCATTCTCTATTTAGCGTAATTGATTCAAACACAGCTGTGATGAATTTTTACTCCATTTTAGGCAAGTGTTTCGATAACTGTGTACCAAGTAAACAGCGTGTGGCAGTACCGCCTCGATATTCTTATCCTGAGTGGTACATGCCTTCAACAAGACGCTACATCAAATTAAAGAGCCATTTTCATCGGTTATATAAAAAAACGCTTCTCAAGAAATATCGCATCAAGTTTTCGTATTACAGGGCGCTGGTGAAGTTAAACATTAAATTTGATTTCCGTTCTTTTAAAATTAAAATGGGGAAAGATATTCTAAGCGATCCGTCATCGTTTTGGGGCTACGTAGCCTCTAAGCGCAATAAGGGAAGGCATGGGAAGACACTCTTACATAATGGTGCGTCGGTGCCTGACTCGGAGTGTGCGAAGCTGTTTGCCGAGTATTTTAGCTCTGTTTATTTAAAAACACCACCGAAGCTTGATCCACAAAATGCAACGGAAACCGCCGAATGTTTTAGCAGACGTATACACATTGATTCTGTTAGCCTGGCAGACGTGGAAAAGGCAATAAACAGACTAAAACCTAAAAGATCGCCTGGACCAGATGGTATACCGCCGTATGTAGTTAAAGATTGTCGCTCAGTGTTTTTAGAACCGTTACAATACATATTTAATTTGTGCATTAAGAACTGTTCCTATCCCGATGTTTGGAAGGTCACACGAGTTGTACCAGTACAAAAGAATAATTTCGGTTCAGATGTAAGTGACTACAGACCGGTGGCTGTATTATCAGTGTTCGGCAAATTGTTTGAGTCAGTATTGCATCAGTTGATAAGTGTCCAGGTTGAAAGTCAATTATCAGATGCGCAACATGGCTTTAGAGTCGGTTGTTCCACGACTAGTAATTTATTATCTTTTTACTCATACACTGCTAAGGCAGTTGATGAAGGTTGCCAGGTTGACACTGCATATTTTGATTTTCGGAAGGCGTTTGATACGGTTGAAAACGACATCCTTCTCCGTAAGTTTTCTGCTGCCGGATTTACTCCTGCCTTACTAAGCTTTTTCTCCTGCTACCTCCGAAACCGGAGGCAGTATGTGCAGTACAATGGATTTATCTCTGAACCGTATTATACGTTTTCCGGAATAAGCCAGGGTTCAAATTTGGGTCCTTTGGCATTTTTAATTTTTATAAACGATTTGCCGGACACAGTTAGTACGGCTCGCTGTCTGTTATTTGCAGATGATCTGAAATTATTTTTTAAAGTCAGGAGTGCATCTGACTGTATTGTGTTGCAAAAAGACATACAAAATATCAGCAAATGGAGTGAACGTAACAAGTTAATGTTTAACGAAGCTAAGTGTTCTGTAATGTCTTATACTCGGGCCCATAATCCTATTGAATACAAATATCAGTTAGGTGAGGTAGTCCTAGAAAGAAAGGTAGCAGTCAAGGACTTAGGTGTGCTAATGCGTAGTAACCTAAGCTTTGCTGATCATATTACTGCGGTAACTACCAAAGCCTATAGGTCACTAGGATTCGTACTGAGACAAGCTAAAGATCTGGAGAACGAGAAGGCGATGAAAATGTTATACAACAGCTTTGTAAGAAGTTTGTTAGAATCGAACGCAGTTATCTGGAGTCCACATGAATATAAATACAAATACATGTTGGAAAAACTCCAAAATAAATTTTTAAGGTGGCTGTACCGTAATAAGTATGGTTACTTTGTAGGCTTTCCATACGTATATCCAAGTTTATTCTTACTTGGCATGTTAGGTTATGATTCCCTCGCAGTTAGACGTGATATTTCATTGATTGATTATTTTTATAGATTATTAAGGGGTAATATATTTAATCCATCAGTGCTTGAATTAATTTCGCTAAATGTTCCTAATATAAATAATCGTGTGCGTCGGGGTAAATTATTCGCCGTTCCGGGGTGCAGATTGGTGTTAGTCAGTGAGTCGCCGTTAATTCGCGCGTTGACATTGCTTAATGGTGTCCTGACTTCGGATACCAGCATTGACCTGTTTTACGCGGCACCTGCTGTATTTCGTAGAACAGCTAGCGCCTATGTTCAATCACTTGCTAATAAAACTAATTGAACGCATTAGGTTAAGAAAATCTGTAATGTTTAGTTAGTATTTCGATGTAAAAAAATGTAAATAAATAAATAAATAAATAAATAATTTTATTAGATTACTAGCTGACCCGGCAAACGTTATTTTGCCACATAAATAAAAAAAAGTTAAGGGTGAACAAGCCGTATCACTTAGGGGTATGAAAAATAGATAGTAGCCGATTCTCAGACCGACTGGACATGCATATAAAATTTTCTGAAAATCGGTAAAGCCGTTTAAAAAGGAGAACGGTAACTAACATTGTGACACGAGAATTTTATATATAAGATATTATAAGGAGTACTTCGAAATCAAAGCATATTACTTATCATACCAGCCTTTCTCAATTCATTAAGCGCACGTTAATGTAAAAGTATTGTGAAGGTCCCTTTCAAATTATTTAAACCAGAATAAAGACTTCGAAATCTATCCTTGGACGAGATTGCAAATATTTATTTCATTACACATATTAAAGATTTAAGATAAAAATAAATGTTTGTAAGAAAATAAATGTAAAGCGATATGCTTGTTTAATTAACTAAATACTTTAGCCAAAGCCAAGTAAAAAGTTTATTTTCCTAATCGTTGTAACTTTTTTTTTAAGAAATAAGTAGCGACATCAGCAACCCATTACTGTGCCGCTGCTGGGCACGGGTCTCCTCCCATAATCAGAAGAATTAGGCTATAGTCCACCGCGCTGGCCAAGTGCGTATTGGTAGACTTCACACACTTTTGCGTTTTTTTTTTAAGAAATAAGTAGCGACATCAGCAACCCATTACTGTCCCACTGCTGGGCATGGGTCTCCTCCCATAATCAGAAGGATTAGGCTATAGTCCACCGCGCTGGCCAAGTGCGTATTGGTAGACTTCACACACTTTTGCGTTTTTTTTTTAAGAAATAAGTAGCGACATCAGCAACCCATTACTGTCCCACTGCTGGGCACGGGTCTCCTCTCATAATCAGAAGGATTAGGCTATAGTCCACCGCGCTGGCCAAGTGCGTATTGGTAGACTTCACACACTTTGAGTTTTTTTTTATAAATCTCTCAGGTATGCAGGTTTTCTCACGATGTTTTCCTAATAAGAAATAAGTAGCATTCATCAATAATATGCGTTATTTGCTATTACAACTACATGCAATTTTAATGTCCCCACCGCCCGTACTTATCTCTATCTTTGCGGCAGTGCTTAACACTCCTGTTAGATAATTACACTGATACGAGTATCATAGAGGCCTTAAATCTTTTTTTAAATGTAAGAGTAGCAGACGATCATGCACCACCTGATGGTAAGTGACAGCTGCAGCCCATAGACATCTGTAATCAACAGATAAGATTAGATTCCTACCTGAGGTCGCCCACAAATGTGCCACTCCTGAGGTGTAAACTGAAATTCCTCGATTAAATATGTCTCCCGTACCACACCCTTCAAACCAGGGGGCCTACCACTATCCTACCTACTATGGTTTAAAAAAACCATCATAGTTCAGGAAAGTTTTATTTCAATATTGCATCAACATTATTTTGTTTCTTACCACGACCTCCTTAAAACAGGTCGTGGTATGTAAGAAATTTCAATGGATGATTAAAAAAAATGTGAGCCGTCACGGGACGCCTGGTAGATGTGAAACATCGACATTATTTTGTAAAAGTAATATGCAGAAAAGAACATATTGTGATAGGAACTAAATATGTCATAATGATAAAATAAAATATTACGATTTTTTTCCAGGTAACGATGACTATTTATTGAATTCGGTTGCGCATGGCGACGCGTCGCCACACCGTACACACTACTGCATATAGACTGTATATATATACCATCGTATAGCGTCGCCACGCCAGAAATCTGTTTTACGTGCGGCTATAGATGTTTCACATCAAAAATATTGTTTTAAAAGATGGTAATAACCCCCCAGAACTCATTAGCGTTTAACACTGCTGTTATGAGGCAGAATACCTACTAACAAGTAGGTACGTTGAATTTATTATATTATAGAGGTAGCAAACATGCTACCTCTATAATATAACAAATTCAGAGTTATATTATAGAGGTCGCATGTTTACTACCTCTATAATATAACAAATTCAACGTACCTTCTAAGTGTATCTACTTTACCCGGAAATGCAAATCTTTAGATTTTGGGGACTACAACTAACCACAAAGTATCTCTGATAGTGAGAGTCATACATTTTGTATTCAGAGCACATGTGGTGTGCCGTTAACCCGCTGTTAGATTTTAGAACTTTTCTTTTTTGTGGATCTACTTAATTAACAATGCGGCATTGGTGCCCGTTACTACTCCAGAGAATTTTTAAAAGTATCTTTATTATGGCGGTAACCGTTCCATCTGGCCCTAAGTGATAGCCAAGTGGTTATTAAACTCGGCCTCTTGATCGAGGGGTCCGAGGTACAAATCCCAGGCACAAACCTACTTTTCCGAAAGTTATTTCCGTATTACAAATTAGTTATCACTTGCTTAAACGGCAAAGTAAGACATCGTGAGGAATCTGAGATATCTGAGAAATCTTAAACAAACAAAAAGTTTTTCAAGGGTATGTGAAGTCTAGTAATACGCACTTGACCAGCTCGGTGAACTATGACCTAATCCTTCTCATCTTCTACTTAATATCACTTTAAAATAAACTGATTGATTAATGAGTAATGGAACATCATAATAGTTAACCAAATTATTAGATTCGCTGTCGTAATAATACTATAGCACAGTTAATTCAGAGGACTAGCTTTACAGCTATTTTTAATTAACGGTTCAAGCCTAGCTCTCTTGATTCTTAATATAAATGCGTACATATAATAAGCGGAGGCATAAGAGAAACTACCTATAGTATAATTTATGCAACTTTTTCTAGCTTAAGTTGTAAGGCTTTAGGCTACATTCGCTAACGGTTTCTATTTTTTGTCCGACTTTTTATCTGATTATAGCAAGTGGGTATGCGAGCCTGATGTTAAGTGGTCTGTACCACATCTGTACCGCAGTACAAGTATCTATTCAGTATACTGTGTCTGTACCGCCCATTGTGTCAAACCTCCAAATAGTCGGATCTGAGAACGCGTTAAATAAATTTACTTATTATACCATAACATTGAAGGTGGTAGAACCCTTTGTGGTTCGACTCCGGCGGCACCACCGCCACACCTATTTCTGCCTAATAACAGCATTGTTAGGCGCTACTGTGTTCCGTTTTGAAGGGTGTGGTAAGGGGGACAGACTTTTCTGAGGCGTTCCAGCTTAGTCCTGAGGGGTAGCAGCGCTTCTGTGGCCGACCTCAGGTAGGAATGTCTTATCCTATCTGGGGTTGATTACAGATGTCCATGGGTGGCAGTAGCCACTTACCATAAGGTGGACTGCAAGCTCGTCTGCTACTCCTATATTATAAAAAATACCCATGAGTTTTTTAGATATAGGAGTAGCAGAAGAGCAAGCAGTCTACCTTATGGTGAGTGACTACTGCCGCCCATGGATATCTATAAACGACGCCATATAAGAATGATTACTACCTGAGGTCAGCCACAGATGTGTTTCTATCCCTGAGGACTAAATTAGAACGTCTCGCTTGAGTCTACCACACTCTTCAAAGCGGAACACAGCAGCGCTTTACACTGCTGTTATTAGGCAGAAATGAGGTCAGCCACTGACATTTTGCTATCCCTAAAGACTAAATTAGAACGTCTCGCTTCTTACCACACTCAAAGTGGAATACAACAGCGATTTACACTGCTGTTATTAGGCAGAAATAGGTATGGCGGTGGTGCCGCCAGAGTCGAAGAGTATGTATATTGTATATAGACATCCATTTTAACTACTTCTATTACATAAGAAAAATACATAACTCGTCTACTACTGTTTGTTCACTACCGTAAAGGTCTATATAAAATAATAAATATTGAACCTTGTATGTAACAATACTTTCTTTTTCTTTGACGAACAAGTGCGAAAAAAATCTCTTGTGTACGCGTGAGAAAGTGTGAATGAAGTTAGGGACTTGTCCGACACAAAGCAAGTAAGCAATATCTTAGTAAAGATTTAGAATAAAAAATTGTAAAAAAACATTTACATGGTATTTGCTAGTTGCACGTACCATACTTATTCACGGGCAATGTTCGGTTTTTTAAAGATTTACATGGGAACTTTAAACATTTTTAACTTATATATTAGAATATATTTTTATTGATTCAAAATAATATTTATAACACAATATTACACGAGATAAATCATCATTTTTTTTATAATATAGGAATAGTAGACGAACATGCAGTCCACCTGATGATAAGTGGCGTCCGCCGCCCATGGACATCTGTAACTAAACCCAGATAGTAGCGGTGGGTCGTTGAAGTTTTTTCCGTCAACGAAACGTCAACGTTAATTTCCGTTGATCAACTAGTTAATTTCGTCAACGAATAGACGGTTTTTAACTATGCTGCAACGTCAACGCGTCTCTTCTGACGTGCGGTAAATGATATTTTAGAAACAATTTGACGTAGTGTGTATTATAAATATCAAGATTACAATTATTTTATAATTAGGAAATTATTAGATATATTCTGCATATTTGGAGTTCAAATTATGCTATTATAACGACAATCAAGATACTCATGCTGCTGTGCTATACAAGAAGATGCTCATGTGCTACTCATATATTATAATAAAATATTTTTTATTTTATTTTATTTTTAACGTAAGTTTAATTCTAAACAAAATGCAATTTATGTTGAAAATAATGAAACGTTCCGTTCAACGTCGTTGACAAATTTAACTAGTTAATTTCTATTAGGTTAACGTTGATTCGTTGAAAGTGAATCAACGGTTGATTTAACTAGTTCGTTGATTCAACGACCACCGCTACCAGATAGGATTAGATATTGAGGTCGGCCACAGATGCGCCGCTACCTCTAAGGACTAAGCTCGAACGCCTCGGAAAAGTATGTCTCCCTTACCACACCCTTTAAATCAGAACACAGCATCGCTTAACACTGCTGTTATGAGGCAGAAATAAGTTTAGAAATGGTAGGAATTCTTATTACATAGTTATATTGTGGTCACTTGTAATCATAGCTTGTAGTATTCGTTTTTAGTGAGACCGGTCTCTTATTTCCTTTTGTATACTAAACTTTAGTTACGCTTTTTATGCAGTAGTAGTAATAGTATTTCGTACTTAACAAAGAGATAACTTTTGAATTTTGAAACAAGAGAGAATTTTTGAATTTTGAAAGTTCATTATCGGAAGCATAAAAGGTTTTGTATAAGCTCAGTGGTACAAATTAGGGCTTCTAAGGTAAGCCACATATAATTTCTCAAAGTTGTGTTCGTACAAATTAATTATCATACCGTTGCATGACGAAACATATTTTTAAAAATTCAACATGATCTTAAATGTCACTTAGTTAATGTCAGCTATTTAATTACTCATTTTAGTCCATTGAAAAGTTACATTTGGGTATGCATTTGTCAGAGGACGCAATTTTATTTTTTTAATATGTAGGGGGGGTCAGTAGAAGCTTAAGTTCAAGTTTGTGGGGTCGGCACCCTTGTCCCCCGGCCGCCATCTTGGAAAAGGGGGTGCAAAGGGTTTTCGCGCTGTATCTCGTAAACTACTTACCCTACAGAAAATTTAATCAAACATAAAATGTAGCAAATTAAATTTCCTACAATTTTATTTCTATTACTGTTTATCGTCAAGTGACCAACAAAAAAGTTATAAACAAAAATAAATGAAAATTTTGTAACAAATTTCCTTTTGGAGGTTATAACTTTTTTTCAGTTCATTTTACAATAAAATGACATCATAGCAATTTTGTAGAGGGTTTTTCAACGAACAATTTCATCTATATAATTGTTTCATTTTATTTATTTATCTAGGTTTTACAGCGCTCCAAACTTGAACGGATTCTCGAATGCTCATAGGGATGCAATAAAAACTAAAAATTAGGCTTACTTTTCTATCTATATTTTTTTTATTCATACAATTTATTATGATCTTAACATTCCTATGCTATTATTAAACTATGTTTGACCCTTTTACCCACCACCTATGAGGTAATCCACGGGCAATTTCTAGACAAAATAATGTTATTTATTATTATATATTGAAAAATGTCTATCAGTTATTATTTTTTCATTCTCTTCGATGGTCCAGGCTGCGAGAAAAAATCTGAATCAGTATCCGAGGTGAATTTTTGTAGTATAATGGGAGTTGGTATTGGCGTCATTGTCGGTAATTCATCTTCTAATTCATTTTCTTCAAGTAATGTTGATATGTCCACGATGTTGCTGCAGCTTTCACCACCACAATGGAGGCAAACTGGTGAACATTTAAGGCCTGCTTTTCGGCAACCTCACGCACTTCCACAATTTCCTTTGCATCTCCAAAAGATTAATTTCATAAGCTCGGGGGGGTGCTGGGGGCTTGGAAGCTTGGATTGGCATCCAAAATTTTCCATGCTTTTTCCAGCCCCATCCTTCTGGATCACAATATTTACCGAGCCATAACTGAATCTGGTGATACACTCGGAAACTGTGGAAACGGGCTGCATCTTGTGTTGGAGGAAGTGAAGAGAGATTAAATGCATTTTTTGTCACTGTCTTAGCAAATCGTTTGTATCGCAGAGTGTCTAGAGTATCGTCTTTATTTCCGCCATATAAAGAGACGAAAAAACGTTCGCCAACAACACTGAGTAACGATGACTCTACTTTCTCACTCATAAATAATTTAGTTCCACTTGCTAACTCTGGATGCTTGTGCAAAATTTTTATAAATTTGACTTTGCACATGTTATACGCTGCTGACGTTGTGTCGCATCCTGAGAAGGCATGGAGAAACAGTAAATTCTCAGCTATTACGTCGTCATATTTAAAACTTGAAGGACAGTACAATTGTTCGGACGTACGCCCTTTTGAAGGTTTTAAAAAAAATACATTTGTTTGATTCCTTCCTAATGCCGTCAGCAATACAAGGATGCCGATGTCTTCTGCTATGATTGTCACCGAATCATATGACTGTGATGCAGCAAGCGCACAACGGACGATGACTGCATCTGCATCCGATTCAGCCTGGTCGACAGTAAAATCCACCTCTGATAGAGTTACCTCATAGGTGGTGGGTAAAAGGGTCAAACATAGTTTAATAATAGCATAGGAATGTTAAGATCATAATAAATTGTATGAATAAAAAAAATATAGATAGAAAAGTAAGCCTAATTTTTAGTTTTTATTGCATCCCTATGAGCATTCGAGAATCCGTTCAAGTTTGGAGCGCTGTAAAACCTAGATAAATAAATAAAATGAAACAATTATATAGAGGAAATTGTTCGTTGAAAAACCCTCTACAAAATTGCTGTGATGTCATTTTATTGTAAAATGAACTGAAAAAAAGTTATAACCTCCAAAAGGAAATTTGTTACAAAATTTTCATTTATTTTTGTTTATTACTTTTTTGTTGGTCACTTGACGATAAACAGTAATAGAAATAAAATTGTAGGAAATTTAATTTGCTACATTTTATGTTTGATTAAATTTTCTGTAGGGTAAGTAGTTTACGAGATACAGCGCGAAAACCCTTTGCACCCCCTTTTCCAAGATGGCGGCCGGGGGACAAGGGTGCCGACCCCACAAACTTGAACTTAAGCTTCTACTGACCCCCCCTACACATTAAAAAAATAAAATTGCGTCCTCTGACAAATGCACACTAAGGCCTAAAAAATGTAACATTTCAATGGACTATTTGCGGTTATTTAAAAATAAATATTTACGCACTGTCTGTATTTATATAACGTCTATATAGATAAATGGGATTGTCATGTGTATAAAACTATAAAGTATAGTTTTTTTAAAGGCAAACATTTAGCTATTTAATTTTTTTTATAATAGTACTAAGCGCTGCTGTTTTCTGGTTTAAGGGATGTGGTAAGGAAGAGACATTTAAAGGTGGTAGGATCCTTTGTGGTTCGACCCCGGCGGCACCACCGTCACGCCTATATCTGCCTAATAACAGCAGTATTCGGCGCTGCTGTGTTCCGTTTTGAAGGGTGTGGTAAGGGAGACATACTTTTCCGAGGCGTTTCAGCTTAGTCCTCAGGGGTAGCGGCGCATCAGTTGTCGACCTCAGGTAGGAATATCTAATCCTATCTGGGGTTGATTACAGATGTCCATGGGCGGCAGTAGCCACTTACTATCAGGTGGACTGCAAACTCGTCTGCTACTCCTATATTATAAAAAAAATTTGGTACACGAGGCATTTTAACTTAATCCTTAAGCTTAGTACATACGTATTTAAGTTCAATCTTATTATTTGCTTACAGATTTTAAAGGTGACAGTGACTATTAGAAGATACATTTCTTCTACACGTTTCCTATTTCATTTAATTAAAAAGTAAAACGAAATGCCTATGGAGGCACGACTGGTTTAAGAGTTAGTTAATTAGTGTGCGTTAAATACTAAATTTCTTCATATTTGCTGGACTAAATACCACTTAGTTTTCACAATCTTAGGTCGTTAGCTCTGAGCTAGATTTGAAATACTATGGTTTACTGCGTTTTTCTAAACTTCTCAGGAATAAAATAAATTAATTACCTTACCATGTGGCACAATTGTCATTAAGTAGTCTATTGCTTAAGGTTTCGGATCGATTTCTGTCTGGCATATGTTCTGTGTGTTATCTGAATATAAGTAATTAAATAAAAATATAATTAAAAATGGCAGTTTCGTATGTTTGTCTTTGGATTGACATCCCAAAATGGCAGATCAATTATTTTGATCATGCAACCCCATTACCTAAGTATCAAATGAAAGGGTATTTAAAAAAGAAAAAATAAAGCTTGTTTTTTTACTTTATTAATATAAATTTATTATTTAAACATTTTTAACAAATACGTTTACGTAAGTTGGTAGGTACTTACAAGTACACATTGATTGTAAGTCAACATGCGTACAACATGTGTACTGTAACTTGTAATTTCAAAATTAGTAGCCTGCCTTAAAATGAGAGCTCTTGAACATTTTGAACATTAAACACTTGCGACATCCAAATCTCGAATTCGTTTTGAAGATCTCTTAGTGAATACTGAAGAGCCTATGTCGTAATACTCCGAAGGTTTTTATTTGACTATACTTAGGAAATTGAACAGAATCTGTTTAAGGTTCCTTGTATATCCAAAGACAATCAATGTGTCAAGCACGGGCCGTGGCAGACAAAATCATATTTTCATACACAATATTTTAGCAAGCATGGTTCTTGTATGAGTGGCTGTATTCCAGATAATATAAAGATCAATAAATATATCGTATAGAACAATACTTTTTTGTCTGGCGTGGCACGGAGCAAGAGCATGAAGGGACTTCATACCCACCGGTCTCTCATATGCCGCGTCTGCGTTTGCAATATCCCCCATATTGCAAACGCAGACGCGGCATATGAGAGAGGTGGTTAGGGATTATTCGGGTCTCGAGGATACCCTCTTTGCCCAGGCAAATTCTCAAGAGGGTGAATAGATAGATAGATATTCTTTATTGCACACTTCAACAGAACATAACAATGATATACAATTATATATACAATTATATACCCTCCGTTTTTTAATATTCTTTCATAATAATAGAATATTATTAAATAATACCATGATATAATGGGACAATATTAAAATTATACTAACCCCGCTGTTTAGTGTCGTGTTTGTCCCGCTCTAGGCCTTTAAGAGACGATGATCCTTCGTTGAACCATATAACAATAACCATCATATAATAATGATCCTCAATTTTTATTTTAATTCCGCATATGCGTACACAACGATTTTTTGACTGTGCGCGAGCGCGGTCCTAGTACCTCAAGACATTTTTTTTTTCAATTGGAAGTGGTCGTGACCCCATGCGCCTAATTAAGGGTTTAATAAATAAATATGTCCCAGGATAGTTTCATTCACTTGATACGGCGGTATATACATAAGATGCGGTAAACAGACGTACAGACACGTAATGGTCGCTTACTTATTAATTCACAAACAGGTGCTAATAACGTGGGTAGTGTTTGGTTTCCTAAAATAATGGTTATTACATGACTTCAAGGTCAGCGAGGCTCGATGGGGTATATGTGATAATAAACAAACGTTTTATAGACACATGTAATTTAATTTTTAGCAATAAGAGAATTTATTTTTATACCTAGTTAGTTAGATATATAAAATTACTAGCTGACACGGCAAACGTTGTGTTGCCATATAAATAAAAGAATGTTAAGGGTGAACAGTCCTTATCACTTAGTATGAAAAATAGATAGTAGCCGATTCTCAGACCTACTGAATATGCATATACAATTTGGTGAAAATCGGTGAAGTCGTTTCGAGGAGTACGGTAACTACCATTGTGACACGAGAATTTTATATATAAGATAAAAATAAAACTGCCATACTCTTTATCTATACTTCTATACTAATATTATAAAGAGGAAAACTTTGTTTGCATGTTTGATTGTAATGAATAGGCTCAAAAACTACTGGACCGATTTTAAAAATTCTTTCACCATTCGAAAGCTACATTATCCACGAGTAACATAGGCTATATTTTATATGAAATATATTTGATAAATAGATTTTGAGGCGGTACCAAGTTTGCTGGGTCAGCTAGTCTCTTATAAAAGTATTAGAGATGCTGTATTCTGATTTAAAAAGTTAAAGCCGATAAACACACTTATATAGATCACAGGTTACTCAACATTCGAACTTGGACCCTGAGCGTAATACGCATAGGTAAATAAAAGAAACTTTTAATGAACTTACACAATGTATTTACATTTTGATACATACGCAAATAGAAAATGTTACATACATTCTAACAAGTTCACTTATTGTAAACAATAAAAATTTAAGGTATAATAACGTATCTAATTGCACACTTTACTATTTAACAAAATCGTGCTTAAACTAAGGTAATAGATTAGATTATAATATACAAAACGAAAAGAAGCAAGGAATGGACTTTAAAAAAAAACTACTTTGTTATTTCAAAAGCAGCAGGTAAATCTCTACAAACAGGTAAAAGAATTTGAGGCTTTATGTACAAGGATGATCTTTATTTAACACGCTTTTATTAGCTTTTCAAAAGCTGATAAATGGAGCACCCCAAGATTTTTCACAATTATACTATTTACTGTTCCTTAATTCATTCCTAGATTAAAAATTATTTTCTACTTTTTAGTTGATTTTAGCATAAAAGCGCGTTTTTTAGTTTTTTAAACTATATTTACTTTTAAGATACTTGCCTTAAGTCGTATAGAATTCTTGTATGAAATATTTAAATCTCAGTTAAAATGTAGCCATTAAAACCTAAATAACCTACCCATGCAAAAACGGTGCCACTATGGTATATATTTTTCTTTCAATATGAAATTAAAAGGTTTAACGAAAAACAGAAAATTCTGCAATTTTACTGTTACAATCATCATTAATTATGGATTTATACCGCAAAGATTACACTCACGCGTAAATAACGCTCATAATCATCATCATCATCATCATTATCACTTGCTTAACGGTGAAGGAAAACATCGTGAGGAAACCTGCATACCTGAGAGATTTAAAAAAAACTCAAAGGTACGTGAAGTCTACCAATACGCACTTGGCCAGCGCGGTGAACTATGGCCTAATCCTTCTCATCCTGAGACGAGACCCGTGCCCAGCAATGGGACAATAATGGGTTGATGATGATGATGATGATGACAAGTTTCCAATATGTTAAAGCTTCATTGTCATTATTTAATATTTAATATTATATCAAACATCTATTATCCTTGACAAATTAAGGTATGCTTCTTACCATATATATTGCATTGTAAATTTTACATATTTGAGTTTCCAAATACACATTT
Source organism: Epargyreus clarus clarus (assembly GCA_014595695.2). Classification (NCBI taxonomy): domain Eukaryota; kingdom Metazoa; phylum Arthropoda; class Insecta; order Lepidoptera; family Hesperiidae; genus Epargyreus; species Epargyreus clarus. Next base: position 2,521,611 of record JACTTY020000025.1, read on the forward strand.
TATAATTCAAATTTAAGATTAAAGTTATTATCGTTCAACCATGCGCAGGCGCAGCGGCCCGTCGGGCGCGTACATGAAGGTGACGGCGTATTCCAGCGGATCGTGGTGGTATTCCAGACGGTATCGACGGAGCAACTGGAATTAATAAACACAGTAATAATATTTAACATTTTTAACATTTTTGTAATTCACAAAATATCTGGATTTAATTGATAGAAATACTAAAGAAATAAATCTAAAAACAGACTAAAAATAAAAATATCTATGGCGTTTGTTTTATTAGTGTGAATGTTTTTTTTTTATCTCAAGATAATTAATTAAATAACTGAATCTACCGTTTATGATTTCAATATCTAGTTATGAGAAAGATATGAAATACCTTAGTCAGCAGAATCTTTATGTAGAAATCGATAATCATGTTCACAACAACAGCCTGCCCAATAATTATAGAAAGAAATATATGAAAGTGTACTTTAGCCAACAGGACCATCTCAAGGTCATCAAATCACCGTCAGAGGTTAGTTCTTCTTCAAGCGGATCTGGGTCATTTCCTCTCAAAATCTAGAGATATAAAATACTACCTTTACTAGCAGGACCTATATCTTGCCATCGGTAAACCATTACAGATAGATACGACTTTTTTATCTCTATCCAAATCTGCGTGTTTTCCTTTCAGGAACTATGAGAAAGAAAGATAGTGTCTCATCTACTTTACGGTTATGTATCTCGTGATCATTAAATTTTACATACAAATACGTCTCAACATATCCTCTTCAAGCTCAACAATTATAAGAGAAAAGATGTGAAAGTATACCTTAGCCAACAGGACCTGTATCTCCAGGTCAGCAAACCGGCGTCCCAGGCAGATGCGAGCCCCGAAGCCGTACGGCAGCGACGCGAAGGAGTGCAGCCGGCCGTCGCTTTCCAGCCAGCGCTCCGGCCTGAACTCCTCGGGGTCAGACACGAACTGCTCCATGTTGCCCGTCACGATAGTTGGGAACACCACTTGAACCTAAAAAATATATTTGTTTATTTTTACATGTTTTTTTTTTAATAGAATCCTCTGTGGTTCGACTCCGCCGGGACCATCGCCGCATCGCGCTGCTTTCTTCTGGTTTTCAGGGTGTGGTAAAGGAAACACACTTTTCCAAGGCGTTCCAGCTTAGTCCTCTGGGGTAGCGGCGCATCTGTGGCCAACCTCAAGCAGGACTCTAATCTTCTTTGGGTTTAATTTTAGATAACCATGGACAACAGGAGCCACTTAAAATCAGTTGGACTACATGCTCGTCTGCTATTTCTTATAAATAATATAGATATATATCTTTTTATTATTAAATAATAATAAATAAAATATGGACAATGCTTACCCCTTTAGGTATATGGTATCCGCATATAACATCGTCTTCTTGTAAAGTTCTTCCGTTACCGATAACTGTAGAATACATTCTGCAAATCACAAAATTGTAATTAGTAACTGCTGTTAGGCATTTTTTGCAGTGTTTGTAACCAATAGTTTACGACATTTTTTTTTAATTTTCATTTATGAGTGATGCACTAATTTACGCAGAGCAAAACTCTGCATGTTCAACTTAGTTTAGATACTTTAGTTTAGGTCTTTTTATACATCTGGGTGTTAATTTTATCTTTGTATGTATTTAGCACCCATCATTATTAGTGTGGACAGTTGATTGCGGAAAATGTAAGATACTTATCATATTTTTTATCCCTTTAAGTATACTTAATAGGAAATTCAAAGGCAATGTTTTTAGATGTCCATTAATCTCGTGTCTATCGTGTTTTTTACATAATAAATAATCTTTCATTTACCTAAAAACTTCTCTAACAAAAGCCTTAGTATAATGTAACTTGTCCAAATCAGAGTATGAGAGCGGTTTGTTCGGATCTGGTAGAACTCTTCTTATCTCCTCCGCCATCTTGTCTTGCTGCTTCAGCCTTGTTGCCGCTTGGTATAATATTGAACACACTGCCATGGATATCTGTAAAAAATGGAAGTGTATTTTTTATCAGGGAGTATTAATATCTTTCTGTCTGTTGTTTATTCGTTTGTGCCATTCGTTTGTGGTTATTGTTTTGTATGGAAATATGTTATTTGGTAAGTTCAAAAAACTAATTATAAATTGTATGAGTGTAAGGAAAGCACCTATAGTGTGAATAGCCTCACCCTTTGTATACGAGTCCTAATAGCCTTTAGCTGATTTTTAAAATATCCTTTCTTACAGACTAGTCTAATCAAAAATTGATTTAAAATTTAATTACCTCCTTTGGACTAAGACCACGTATTATCATCTACATATTCTACAAAAGGAATGTAAAATAAGTGCATGGACCTGCACATGATTAAAAAAAATAACGAAATATACAAGCAGTCTTACCGTGTCAATGCCAACAAGAATCAGATCGAGTGCCATGATGGTAGCTATCTTGGGATCCCCCTCGCTTTGCAGCACCCGCTCCAGTAGAGACAGGTCGTTCTCAGAAGTCACCTTCTTGGTCTTCAGCCGCTCAAGCGCTTCGTTTATGTAGCGTGAACATAGCCTGAAGAAAATATATCATTTAGCTTATTACATACGTTTGGGTTATTAGTTAATCAAGGAAATATGTTTTGTGTCAGGAAAAAATCCATAATTAGTAACTGAAATATTGATTCACAAATGCTTGATGATTGATATACAAAAAAAAAAATTAAGCCTTATCGGCTATTGTTATAAAACGAACTACCTACTAATAAAGTATCGTAGTCGACTAATGAGTTAATGTGGGAATCTATAATTATTTATAGCATAATTAAGCTTAGGTACCTGTAGCAATAAGCATAAATTTAAAACCAAGCATGATCATTTCAAAGTCCCTTTAAACAGAGACCTCCTCAGATTAATATTTCTTCGACTACTCCTATAATAAAACAACTAGTATTGTAGAAGTTTAGATCAAAACAAAAATCTCAAGAGCGTGGTAAGTCTACTAATTATTGGCCATTACAGTGGACTATGGATCCCTTTTAAAGTGGAATGCCCAGCAGAGGAATAGTAATGGTTTGGCGACGAGAATTATAGTATCTTTTTACTCAGGGTTAGAGTAAAGACGACTTAAATTGCCATAAAATAACGTACTCAACAAAGAAATTCATATTGTTCACGTATTTGGTCCACAGCGGTGTTGGGAAGTAGCGCCAATATGGCGCCTTCAGTTCTAACACGGCAACGTTTCTCAACGCAAACTTAGCCGCGTTTATTATCCTCTGAGGTTCCGAGTCACTCGAGAGTTGGGGAGACAGGCATCCCAGCCGCACGTCGAGAGCTACGCGGCCAATACCTGAGAAAATAAAATTTTACTTGCAAATGAGCGGTTTAGGTTAGATATAGTTTAAGCTACAACTTCGCAGTTGCATATTGAAAGCGTTAAATTAGGGTTAAATTTCTGGCTTTACTAATCTCTATTGGATCTAACAAAATTTACTACGCATATTATAATATAAAACTATTTTGGATTTCAGAGATTGTCCGTATTATTTGTTCTCTAGTTTATTGAAGCATGCATAGCTCGTTCATCTTGGTATCAGTATTAATCTACAAAATTAAGCAATGTCCAATCGCTAAGTATCATATCAGCTTTCGACAAGGATTGACCACTAACCCGTACCAACCTGCACCAATCCGAATTAAAACAGTGTGGTAAAATAATCTTATGGTCTTCCTAATCCCAAAAACCAGTACACAACACCAGGATATGGGAAGAATTACATTAATCAATCTTGCAGTTATAGTAAATGCAGAATGGCCATGTCCTCCTCAGTATGTTTTACCACCATTGTGTTTCACCACCATAAATTTATTAATTTGGAATAAAGCAATATAATCAAACAGACTTACATTCTAAAGACCATCGATGGATATCATTGTCGAATTCGTGAGGGAGATCATTGTTTTCATCGCGAGCATCTTCCATATACTTGATGAAATCTTCAGTCACCATCTCGATGGGTGCAACGTATTTCTTCACGGTCTGCGGCTGCAGGATCGGCCGCTGGACCTTCGAGCGGAATCGCCGCCATTGATCACCATGTCTGGAAGGATACAATTAAAAAATATTAAGTAGCCCAAAATCTCTTAAAATGAATCCCTTCGTAATACATCGGAAAATAATAGTAAAGATATTAACGTTTTTAATACTGGGGATAAATACTATGGTAAAACTTTCCATGGAAATCACTCGATAAGTAACAAATAGGAAACGATTTTTGATATGAATTACGACCAGAGCCTATCTAAGGCACGATTCAACGGTTCCAGTGGATTCAAATAGCAAAAGAAAATCCAGTGGTAGGTAATTCATCATAAGGACTCGTCAAAACTTTACGGCACTTTTGAGAAACTCTTAAAATTCACAAGGACTTTTTAAAATGTTATGACGCGTTTAAATTAGAGAAACTCTTAAAATTCACAATGGCTTTTCAAAATTTAAAACGCGTTTGTATTTGGGAAAGTTTGAATTCCGATGTTTAAAAAGTTATTTTACCAAATTAATCCAGTCTGTTAAAATTATAAATATATTATGCTACTGCGTTACATGTTGTTTCACAATAAGACTTGAATGATGGTCGTTGACTTCAAAAGAACGTTTTGCAAGAGTAATCTTGGATCTCAGTTTTACAATCACGCTCTGTTGCGACAATGGACCGACATTAGCACTTTTTAATCGGCCAAGGCGAAACTCATCGCCTCTATGTATAGTTTCTAGATGAAAAATAACACGTAAAAGTATATTATAATGTCCTAACTAATATTATTAATACGAAAGTGAGTTTGTTTGCTTGTTTGTTACGCTTTTACGCCTTAACTAACACGTTGTCGGGGGTCGAGAAAAGGTCAAAATGACCTTTAATCCCGAAAAAGGTACCTACTGCTTTCGAAAAAGGTAATTGAAATAATTATTGTCATCGACCTCGACCTACGAGTGAAGACGCGGGCAAAAGCTAGTAATACATATTTAGTATTTCCATTCCATTGCATTATAACCACAATAACTTTCAGTTTCAATTTCAATTCCGTTTGTTTTACTTTTAAAGTATCTACTATGTCTTCCATTCCAGATAGCAGTCGAAAATGTTGAAATATTGAAATATTAGATAAACACTAACATTTAAACACATAAACTCATATTTTATTAGTATTCCTATGCACCTGTTAGAAATTAATCGATTATGTAACTTTTACGACGATGGAAAACGTGATTGAGATTTCTTAATGATCTCAAAGTACTTATGTGTAGATGTAATGTTTCGTAGAACGGTTTAAAACTTAGAAGTAAAAGTAGTTTAAGATCACTTATAACATTTGAAGGATACTAACAAATATTCCGTGGATTTTAATCAAATTTACTGTTAAATAAAGCAGTCATTTTATGAAATGTTTAAATAGTAATGTTCTATTGTTAAGTAGCTACGTGTTGCATGTATGAAAATAAATTGAATTATTTTCAACTTTATGTCCGTTTATAACTTTTATATATACTATTTTTATACTGTCATATTAACTTCTTTATTAATTATTATAATAAGTATATTAAAACTATATTTTTTTATTTACGTATCGCAACCTTCTGTCGTCACCAAAAATAAACGTACCCTTAGTATGAGTTTTTACGATTTTACAAAAATCACTGTTTTTGTATTTGTTTACGTATTTGCCCATACATTTCCAATCAGCATCCCCAGTGGACTGTGACAGAACTGATTGGAAATGTATGGGAAATACGTAAACAAATACAAAAACAGTCATTTTTATAAAAACGATGGAGAATGCCATTAGAATCTAATGGTAAGATATTAACTTCAACTTTTATACCCCACAGATTCTTAATGAAAAATAAATAAAACACCTATAACTTAACTAAACAACCCAAACTCATCCAGATATATTGTTATCGTCGCATACGATGTGTGGTTGACGAAGAAATCGCAGTCTGAATAAAAATGGGCATTACTACGAAACGATTGGCTGACGTGAGACTATGCGACTGCCAATGTATTGTACATACTATCAGAAATATGTGGTTAATTTGTTAGCTTGTGTGCGTCATCAATCAATCTTTCCTTTTTAGGTACCCAAAAATCCAAATTTACAATATTTTGTATGAGAAAATTGGCAAATTTTAATGACGATCTTTGGGAAGCAAGACATTGGATAGATGGGTTATTAATAACGGGCTTTAAAGGCAGATTTGTCTTATTTCGATCTGTAGACAATACCAGAAACAGAACGAATTAGCGATTAAAATAAAACAATTGGTTTAAAAAATAACCTATGGTTATTCCCACAATTTAGAAGAATTTAACCTCTTATATTAAAATCCTTCACGCGGTTTTAGTTATAGGGTCTGTAGTGCCGGGAACAGAATAGGGCTACGGTATCCCCTGCCTGTCGTAAGAGGCGACTAAAAAGGGCTTCCGGGGTTGCGGGCGGCAAGAGTGGGAGCTCAAACCGTCGGGTAACTTTTGAAGGTTTTCCCCTCGTCAACATAAAAAAACAATTTCTCTCTAAATAAAATTCTTTCCGTTCATAACAGGATCAAAAAATATTTGTACAAACCAAATATTAACCGTAATAACACAAATAATAGAACTATTACATAAAGAACAAACACTGTCATTGTGCTAACATCATTCACACATTCTGAGAATGTTTGCACATTTAATTTGCTATGCTGTTGACTGTATATTGTGAAGGATCCTCTTCTGAAGGTCGTTTTAAAGCTCAATGACGTAGCTTGTAGCTCTGTAGTGATACTGTACAGTAAATAATACGTAAAGTTAGGTAACATCGGAAAGTGGAGCAAAATAGTAGAGTGCTGATATATTGAAGGCGTGCGAAGTACCTATAGCGGTCAACAGAGGTAGATACTGAGCCGATAGGTATGCAAAAGGTTACAGGTACGATATTCGGATTATTGGAATCTAAGGGTAGCACCGATAGCCCGTTTAAAAATTGCGTTCAAATTAACTATAACAATAGCTTTGATGATAGCGATATTATATTACAATTCTTTGTTGCTCCAAGTTATTTGCAATTAACGTAACTATGTCACTCAGCTCTGTATTGGGGGCCGACCTCTCGCTCCCGTCCGTGGTTCACGCCATGGTCGGAAGTGACAGGTCGTGGCAGGCGGTGTGCTCCTTTTGCGAAGCAGTAATGCTTGCGAAGGAGGCGGCGGAAAAGGCCAGCGAAGCTATGTCTGCCCAGCCAATCCGTCGCGGGCGCACGGGACGCCGTAGAGCGGCTTTCGAAAGCCGCTCTATCCCCGTTCTCTGAGCACACGGAGGCGGATTCGGGGGAATCCAATTCCGGTCGCTCGAGATGTCGTGTGTGCGTTCCGCACGCTCATCTCATGAGGAGCTGGCGTTAACATCAGCGCCGGCTGACGTTGTCGGCTCGCGCATATAATGCTAACGCTTCTCGCGTCCATTGAGCGTTCAGGGAACGCCGCGGAGTTTTAGTCGGTAAGAGTCCGACATATCCCTTTCACTCCCCCGGGCGGAAGTGAATCCATGAAAAAAAAACTATGTCACTGTAAATAAGATTTTTAGCTGCGGGCGGGTATATAAGTTGAATAACGATAACTTTAACCGACCGAAATGACGTCATGTTAACCGTAACTAAAATAGTGCAACCCTTGAATTGCTAAACCGTAGATTTGGTGGCTCATTATGCTTTTGTTAACGTTAAAGTCACGCGGTGACATGGTGCCCTTACCTAATATTGAACTTACATTTCTAACCTACAGCTGCGGATTGTTTTCGCCTTCTTGTATGTTCATGGCATTCCACATCAGGGTAAACTTAATGTAGGGCTAGAGATTCTCACGATACAAGATTTTAATTACTTATTAAAAAAAAATTAAAAATTAATTAAAATTAAAATTTATTATTACTTCCATTAACACTGAAAAAAATATTCATAAGTACATATATGAGAATTCTCCATACTGATCTAAGATAGGTGCCTAACTTGGTTCTTGACAAACCAAACAAAACTATCTGCTTTTAAAACATACAAAGGCCTCTATGGTATTTAAAAATTGTAAACACGTTTCTAAGCAACTCATCCGGTTTGGATACGTTCAACTGAATATAGACATAAATACTATACTAGTAAGTTAGGACGGATATTGTCCAAACTCCAACACTATTTCGATAACAGCCCCACCTCTAAGGTCTTAAATCTACCTCTCAAGCTGTAATCCACTATACCCATTGTTACACATACTACAAGTCAAGTAGTTAAATCAGAATGTTGCTTCCACTCTTGTATGTCCCGTGCGGTCCAAAATCACAAGCAAAATTACATATACTATTCGGGTATACTAGAATCGTAGTATCTACCGTAATTGCGGTCTATAATTCTCTAATGACTTTTGAACCCAATGTAGAGAATAATACTGATACCGCAGAGAACTACGAAATACAGGTAAAAATAATTGATTCACAAAAATTCTTTATAATCAATTGATTTGGAAATTACCGCGTACGAACATTGAAATACATGTCTTTTATATAACATATGTATATACATACAAGGACGTTATTTGGTAATGTGTATTGGTTTATGGCGACTTCATGTGATGTTTGACTTGTCTAGATTTACAATTGAAATGTATGTTAATATGGTACTTAGGTAGTCAAGATGTTACGGGTTAACGATTCCGAATAATAAGTAGATCTACTCCCTACTCATATGCGTGAAGTTTTTTTTTGTAGTATTGAAGTAGCATGGAGTCTGCTTGATAAAGTGGTCACTGCAGCCCAAGGACATCTGTAAACAACTCCATATTGAACAGAGTTTCAACTTGCAGCTAATCATACGAGTGTTTTACGTTGCTACTACTCTACTACCTCTTAAAACAATATTATTTTCATCATACATTGAAATTTCGTACCACGACCTCGTTAAAATAAGATTGTTTTTATAACACTACGATAAGCAGTTTTGTATAGTGTCGGTCGAAATTCATTCATTCTCGTTTTCATGACATTTAACTTTATTAGCAAAATATGACAATTTCAGTTTGTTTTATATAATAAGCGAAAATTAATAAGGGTGTAAGTTTGTTCAACTGAGTATCACGAAATATTTTACTGTTTTAGGGAGGTCGTGGGACGAAACAAAATAATGTTGATGCAATATTGAAATAAAAGTTTTCTGAAATATGATGGTTTTTAAAAGATGGTGGTAGTCCCCCTGAGTGTTAGATAACCTCATTTGAGAGTCGATGGTTGCCGACTTCCTTACATATGAGACCACGATACCTCTTATTTCTTAGGAGGAGCAACGTTTCTAGGTACTATATAAACTTTATGTTCTATACGGCCTCATTACATATGTCCGTGGGCGGTAGTGATCACTAACCATCAAGTGGACTATAAATTCCTTTGCTCCAATGGTATATAAAAATCATACATAAAATCTACACGCACTAATCTAAATCGAAGCACTTATAATTTTACTTTAAATATTTCCTATGGTACCGTGAAACACGCCAAGATTGCCCACATTTTGAGGATAAAACGATTTATTTCAAGATTTTTGTATGAATCCCCATACATATTTTTGTATCTATAGGAATATTAAGATCATGTACATACTTTAGGTGATCAAAATCCAGTATTTACCAACATTTTCCCCATCAAATACCCAATTTTCATGGCGGGCAAAATTATCTGGACTTCTAGCCAACATTGCCCACCTTGGTTTTTGGTGGAATTATAGCCTTTATACGAACGATATAAGAACCAATAAAAGATTTTTGGCAATAAAGGCCATCGCTCTGAAAATCAAGTCAATATCGTAAATACTGGCCTATTAAAGCGAATGGGCAATGTTATCCTGACATCTTCGCTCCTCTCCATACAAACCCAACGTCTTTACGTAAAAGTGCTAGGGTTGTCACAATTGAGTAGATACGATAGAGTAATATATACACATACAAACACTACAAGAGGTAAATAACACAATTCTAAATTGCGAAGTTCTTTAATTGTCGTATTCTAGTTACGTTTTAATTCTAGTTTATTGTTTGTATTTAATTTTATTTATTAATCAGATCAGTTATTTATCATATTTTACAATCTGACAATTATTTGACACCCAAAACTGCTAGACCCTTGTAAGACCTTCACAATTTTGTCCTCCTCCTTGGTTAAAAGCGCTGTGGGATGTCCAACAGACTTCGTGTGTGCTTGTTTAATTTTGTGAACTATTGTTCTCCTTGAAATTCCGAACTGCCTTTCAGCCTCTCTTGATGAAATCTGACCTGATTGAACAGCTTCACATGCTAGCATTAAATTAAAGCATTCTTCTGAATATTTTTTTTACATTCTGGATCCAAGTTCCCGTCTTGATCTTCTTGGTCGAATTTATGTTTGTTGCTCTGAAATACAAAATAGATATTAAAATAAGTAAACTAAACGAACCAGTTTTACTCTCAGGCAATTTTTGTCTATTAATGAATTCTGCATATTAAATAATTTCACAATTCCCTTCAGAGAAAAATATTTTTAATTTTACGTAGGTACTATAAGTAAGTCAAAATTAAATTAATGAATAATCTCACGAAAATACTCTGTTGAAACAACATTACCAGTGTGAACTTAGAATGATTAGGGTATTAAAAAAACCACAATCAAATATACATAAGTAAACCTTTAATATGTTGCACTATTTTTAGGTAGTTGAATTAAAAGAAAGTGTCAACCCTATACGTTTTTTAATGGCGGGCAATGTTGACAACCACACGGCTGAACATTACTGTGTAACTTTGCCACTCCTCATAACTTTTGTTATATACAAGTTATAGAAACGAAATTATCATTAAAATACTTAATGGATTGTTAAACACAACATATAATCGATAAAACTTACCTGCGGCTTCCCCATGATGCACAATTCACTTTCAATTTACGTATGAATTTGGCCCGCAAAAATACACTGTGAACTCGAGAGGTGCTGACAGGTAACTGAATGAAGTATGGAGTATGGAGCGTCCGCGCTACTCAGTGTTGCCACATGTATATTTTATTTTCTACTAATGTTATCAGTGTTGCCGTAAGCTTTCTACTTTTTTCGAAATTAACAAATTTCTTTAGAAATTGTATTTCGGGCAAAGTACTGCTTGATGGCAAAGTTGGCGTGTTTCACGGTAGTGTATTCTCGAAAACAAAAGTACTTAGTAATTTAAAATAACGTGAAATTATCGGTGAATAACAATTCTGCAACAAGCAGAATCTTTGATTGCCCTGCTACGCTCCGTATCTTTTATATGTAGGTATTTTCTTGTTCCACATGTCCAACCGGTATTTACAGTAACAAAGGAAGTGCAAGTGCATCTTCAAGCTATAAATAATGTATAGCAGTAACTGTAAGTACCACTGACTCATAGTGGCCACGCAATACTATCATCGACCGAAGGTCAGTCCGACAATCTCTATCAGATTCAGTTGCTTATATCGGATTAATTTATATGTGAGTTGTGTATTTATTTCTTTGTGAGATTACAAGAATGTGTTGTATTAAGCCTTAGATAATTAAACCAACTGGTTATAACTGGTAACCAAGTTGGTTTAATTATCTAAGTATTAAGCGCTGGCTCAAAAAATTAACGAGAACTAAAATGATAATAACTTGCACATGCACTTCTGGGAGTTTTTAAAACATAATATATCTTTCTCATTGATCTGTTTACACAAACTGTACTTGCAAAAGCGAAACAACCGCAATCACCCTGCTTCCTTCAGATTCTCCTATTCATCTAATACGTTTTTTTGATATTTTAAAGGCACCAAAAACACCGTACCAAAATTCGTCATCAGCTCTCGGGCTATAAAAATATATATAAAATAAAATTGTACTATTCAGTAGCTCGTTAAGTTCAATAAAATTATCATGCTTAGAACTACAACCCAGAGACTTCTGGACAGAGAACGTTTACTTAGTTTAATAAAGTAGATCAATTATTTATTACAAAACAAAACTCGACTACTTGAAAATTTCGAAATACCACAATCTAAACGAATCCAACGACTCCTAAGGTGTGCCAAAGAATCAGACAAACATAGAAACATGACACCTATTAGGTATAAGTTCGAAAAACTTAACCCTCCACAGTCGCGTAAAAAAGCACAAACTAAAAATCTATTACCTACACACCTACAACGCGGGTTCTATTTATTTTCTACACTCTAAGCTACACACATCACGTCACAGACTAGTCGCTTTCGCTTCGGCCTGCTTCACAAGTGGGTCAAGCACCAACCAACACCATTCATTGTGAGGACTCATTTGTACTAAGAGTTTGGGGACCACACCACGTTAAGAAGAATAAACCAACACCATTCATTGTGAGGACTCATTTGTGCTAAGAGTTTGGGGATCACACCACGTTAAGAAGAATAAACCAACACCATCCATTGTGAGGACTCATTTATATATAATTTGGGAGTAATACCACAATTAAAGAATATATTTTGTTCACATTTATGTTACGAATCAGTTGAACCGAAATATGGTAACTGGTATTTTTCTGTTTTTTATATGGTTGGAGTACTAAGCGAGCTCTCAATTCTCGTGATGATAACTCACTGCCGCCCATTGACAGTTATAACCAACTCCATATGGAAGAGGCTCTACCTTAAGTTGATCCCAGACGCGTTGCGAACTCCTGAGAACTAAGATAGTTGCCTCATATGTACCTAAGTCAGCCGGTATATACACGAATCCAATGGAACACGAAACTGGTCCACACTCCATAAATCTTAAGGACATCGACAGAAATTGGTGTGCTTCAATATCTATTTAGATATTTATCGATGCTAATTTTACCTGTTTCTGGATATACACTTAGGTAAGGTAATTCTAATTACATAGCAAAGTTTGAAACAAAACCTCTTTCAAGATTTTAAAGGGAAAACCCCTAGAAATCGGTATTCGGAAAAATAAGTATAAGTACCTAAGTCTTCAATTTGACGTAATAAACTATCGACTAAAGTCGATTTGGTAAACCAAACATAAAACTAAGTTAAATGATATCTCAAAACGTAGTTTTCATTATGATAAATCATAAAGAAAGACACTACAAAATGTCTCTTTATTATTTCATTCGAATACGTTTTAATCTTCGTGCGAGATGAACACGCGCGTTTGTTTTTTCCACAAAACCGAATCAAGTTATTTCTTCGTTTGACGTTAAAGCCCACTTTTACCTTCGCGAGACGAGACCGACCAACCCAAACAGGTTTGTAAAAAACCAGTTGAATATGTGATTCATAAAAATGTCGCCATTACGTGGAATAGCGCTCCGCGGCCTCAAAACCCATTCGTTTTGCGCAGCTACAGTTGATTTAGTTAAGCCACGATTTCGTTTTATACTTTCTTATTTTTACGGTTACTTAAGATACTGTTATCATGAGTCAATTCAATTTAATTGCCTTGGTTTCAATCAAAATAAAGCCGGTTGCCTCTTCGTTGACCTTTGAATTCGCATATAATGTACCCCGGATGTTGTTTTTAATTTTATTTAAGATAATACAATCTGTCGACACATTGATGAACAATTTTTTGTTTGAAGTAACCTTATAAAGCACACTACTGACTTTCCTCAACGAATAAGTAGAAAAATCACATCAAATGCATATTTATTGAAGATGTGAAGTAATGATAATAATATAGGAAGAAAATGCAATGATGATAATTATAGCAAGATGGTGCAAGAGAAGTGGGTGATACAAGGTATCTACTCCGTCGCTACTCTCAATGTTTTCTGCATAACCAAATCACATAGTTAAAGATCTATCATCATAAGTTCAATATTTACGCCTTCCTTAATCAACAGGCAAGATTAACTTATTTTAAAAGGATTACATGGTAAGCATAGGACTGTAAGATGTTGTAATGGTGCAGGCAGGTTCCAGTAAAAGGCATCTTTCTTGGTTGATAGTTGCTTTGGTTTATAAGTTGCAACATCAACTTCAACATCACTATAAAGATATGAGATCTGTACAAATAAATAAAATTGAAGAACATGTTTGTAAACTAAGAAAATTGCCTAAAATCGAACCCAGATCTGCAACATTACATACAAGACTGATACGTTTCCATTAATTTCGCGTCACTAATAATTCCCAATGTCACTGATTCGACGTAGAATTATGTCACTAGTGCTAACACTACACAGGTCGAGAGGTGCTAAACAAAAGACACATGTCAGCCATTGACATTGCAAACATCTATTGTCGAGTATTTTAGCACTTGTAGAGTCATAGGTAAACAATGATTTGCATTTGAGATCATACCAGTTTTGAAACTACTACATTTTCATGCTGTTAAAAACCAATCTTAAAACAGTTTAAGAAATGTTTTAGGCAATTAAAGTGATGATAAGTAGGTGGTGAAAGGTGATAAACCCTTTGTGGTTCGTCTCCGGCGGCACCACCGCCACACTTATTTCTGCCTCATAACAGCAGTGTTAATCGCTGCTGTGTTCTGGTTTGAAGGGGGTAGTAAAGGATACATACTTTTCCTACGCGTTCCAGCTTAGTCCTCAGGATTAGCGACGCACCTGTGGTCGACCTCAGGTAGGAATATCTAATCCTATCTGGTGTTGATTAGATGTGTCCATAGGCAGCAGCAGCCACTTCCCATCAGGTGAAATGCATGCTCGTCTACTGGCTACTGCCGTCGTAGCTACTGCCGCCCATGGACATCTGTAATCAACCCCAGATAGGATTAGATATTCCTACCTGAGGTGGGCCACAGATGCGCCGCTACCCCTGCGGACTAAGCTGGAACGCCTCGGAAAAGTCTGTCGTTCGTCGTAAAAAGTTTCGTTGAATGCAAATGTCTAACAATGGCAATTGTCACTTAAAATCAAAGCTACATACGCTATTGCTACTTCTATTAACATCAATACCTCTGCATCAGATAATGCATACACCACATCAATTTGTAATCAAAGATAGATACAACAATTACAACATAATAAATTCCAAGATAGAATACATTGCATCACGATGCACCATTGCAACGGCCTAGGTCTCAATTATACAGTCCTCATACCATATTGACAATCCACTCGTGACAAGGCGTATAAATACTGCTGAGTTAATGTTAATTTGTTATGGATAACAGTGTAGAATATATAATATGATTTATTGACGGAGATGACAAATACAAAAGAGTATATTTTGACTGTGTCGGGATAGTACGGGATTAGCCACTTACCATCAGTACTGCATACTCATTTACTTTTACTTTATTTTAAAAATAAAGATACTTATAAATACACTAAAACATGTGCAGAAAAAATGGTACATAGTACCATAAACACACTCGCGTCGTCATCATCATCATCATCAACCCATTACTGTCCCACTGCTGGGCACGGGTCTCCTCTCAGAATGAGAAGGATTTGGCCATAGTCCACCGCACTAACCAAATCAACTCGCGTCATATTATCATATATCTATGTTTTACAAATATGAATGCCATAGTTTTTTATTTCATAAATATAGAGCTCAGGTAGATATGCCTAAGTAGGTATTTGCTAGTGTATTTTCACATTCTAAACCATTAATGTCTGATATTAACGACAGTTTAACACTGTTCACTGTTACTTTCACAAAAACGTACCTATAATCTGTAATAATTATCTAAGTAGGTACCTACCTGTTTAATTACTTATTAGAATAGATATTTCAATATAATTCAGATTGGTATTATTGCAAGATACGAGTAGGTACATACCTATATTAGTTTTAATAATCACGAAGCTATTTACTTAATTACCATTATTATTAACTAATATTGTTCTATAATAATGAGTCCCTTTCACATGCCATTATTATTGATGAAATTACACCAATTATTATTAAGTTCTATGCACTTAGAAATCTGAATAGAAATTTAGGTAATCACTAATCAGTATTCATACAATCGTATGAAAAAAGTTTTTGAATATTTATTAAGCATGCCGAATCAATACTTGTTATATATAGAATTTAATGAAACTATAAATACGAACCGATATTATAAAAAAGACTTATATTAACTGTGGCTAATTTATTATTAACGACATAACAAGGCATTATTCGTTTTTCTACTTTTCTTTTACTAATATTAAAAGTGTATTTTTTTCATTTCCACGCAAAACAAAATGTTTTCTATACTTGAGTGTAATTATTTAATTAGCGTGTCTAACTATGCCTTTATAAAAAATAAAAAAAATACATCAATGTTAAAACCAATACCTACATAAAAGCATTGAAAGTACTTTCGTTTATTACGCGATGTATTACATAAAATAACAATGTAAGAATAGAATCATTTTGAAAATTGTATATCTACGCTCGTTACATAAATAAACAAATCCGGGACAAAGAAAACGTAGCGTGAAGTTTTTTGCGACAGTACGACGAAGAGAAACGTGAATGAAAGTAGCAAATACCAGTCCATAATGGAAGGCTAATGATATCCAAGATCGTACTAGGGATGCCGATTCTTTCCGAAAGATCGGTTCTTGAATCGATTAAAATCGAAGTGTGATAAATCTATTCACAAAAATCAAGGCCGAAAGAATCGATTCGCCAAATCGATCTTCGATCTATTTAGGGGCGAAGCCAGCGAAAAAAGGAAAAAACGGTCATCAGTACCAATCACCAATCCGTCTGCAAAAAAATCCATAACGCATTTATTAATATTCAATCCACTTCAAAAAAAACGAATTTCGTTTTTCTAGGATGAAATATCGATTCACTGAATCGATCCATTACTGGAAATTGATTAAAATAATCTATTTTTGTCAAAAACATCGGTTCTTCGATTAATTGACCTGAGATCGCCATCCCTAGTTCGCACGCGGTACGTGGGAAACCTCGCTTGAAAAAATCTTATGTTTACAGACTTTAGTCGTTTTTAGCGTATCGTATTTCTTTTGTTTAAATTCGTGACAGGTTTTCAAGTTTTCTGTTTGCCTGTATATTGGAGATTATTGAAGAATTAAGACGAAACCGTCAAAGAAGATAAATTTAAGTTCTTGCGTGCGTACTCTTCAGGGAAATACTTACATGCTTATAAAAAAAGCTTATAAGCTTAAAAATTAAAACAATTTATTTTTAACATCGTAAATTTTCAAGTCATATACCGTTTGAACTTATTTCGCCAACATGATACAAAAAGGCGAACTTTCATACTTGGCAAACTTATTATCTACTTACGGTCAAAACAAAGGAATTGATCAAACCCACTTAAAAAGTCACTAATTCATAAGATTCTATCAAAATCTTTTTTACTCCAAGATTATAATATAAAAAATATATAATCCAGTAAGGCATATGGCAAAAAAATTAAAAACCGGTTTTTAAATCTTCAAAAAATAGGAAATGGCTCTTATTTTGAAGTCACGTAAAAATATTTTAAAATAATTTGTTTAAGCATATTAATTTATATAAAGACTTACACTCCAACAACACCAGGCAGCTCTCCGAAGAAATCCTTTCGCACCTCAGACTTGTACTTGACGAGGCAGGGCATAGCAGGTCGGAAGGGCGTCGGACCTTCGCGCCTGTACATCCTTTCGATCTCATCAGCATCGTACACAAACAGTAAATCAGGCCGCCCAATCAAGCCGCCCAAGCGGACGATCCGCCCGTACTTATCCAGAAACATCTTCGTCACTTTTGCGAACTCGGAAATATCAAACTGGCCGATGATGGGGACCATTCGCCACGTATTCCCCAAGATGGGTATCGGTTTGGGCCCTGGGACTTCGGAGTAGGGCTTCGCATTGGCAAAAATCTCTTCGTTTAGTGCCGCTGTTGGAGCGATTTGGGATCGCTGGCGTTTTGAGAACGGACATCCTGTGGACGCTTGTCGAGCGTTTTTCAAAACAAACGGACGCGAATACGCCGTGAACGAGTGAAACGATAGCGAGCGACCCATGGCGGTTAAGGCCGCGGCGGCGACTGGACTACCTCTCGACTCGATACCGAGCTCGGATTTACCGTTATTGTTAGTTCAAAAACGCTATATGGCGATAGCGTGCTAGTGACTTTATTATAAAATCATGTGTCAGTATGTTCGTACATGCTATTTTCTGAAACCGCTCAACAAATTTTATTGAAATTTTATGGGTGTTTCTCACTGAATCCAGCTTAAAAGATAAGGTACTTTTGAACTGGAAGGATATTGTTGTCAAGATCTATTTTGTATCAACGTTACTTTGTCCTGTGTTCAGGTGTGTTTCTTTTATTGAAGATTTGGAATTTCTCCCCCAGGCATATTTGAACTGACAACTCTTCCCATTGTTAACGCTCTGGCTACGGCGATGTTCATAGTCCTCTACAAAATAAAAACTTACATTTTGTTTAATTTCTTGAGCTCATGCGAAATATGTCGCGCTCGCGGATCTTGCTATTTGTAGCATGTATCACGCTGCTACAGCTATATCTATCGTGTTAATTCTTGATTCGAGTAATCACTTACATAGCATGTATTCAAGATCGTTTTTTTTTATTTTTGCAGGTGAGGAGGACCCTAATTATTCACCGAATTGAATGGAAACATATCTTCCATGTAGTCTTTCGAAAATTTACAGCCAAGGATAAATTTTTTCAACAAAGAAAGTATTTAGTTATGTACAAGTACTTGCTAAAATGGGGAAAAAACGTATAAGTACCTAAGTTACTGACTCATCCAAATTTGTTTTTTTTTCATGTGGAAGCCCCGGTGTAGTAACCGCGACTGTTTTCCCCAAAAGCCAACCCTACAATTAGTGTCATTATTATGGCGTGCTCAGGCGTTGCATTTTATATTAACCGCAACTATTTATGGTTATATGTGCCGGGACCCAACCACTAACATTTTAGTCATGGTCATCACGGATACCAATTAAGCTGCCGTTCTCTTTTTTAATCTACAAATTACAGTTAACTACGGTTGCGTTATGATTCATTCACTACAGAGACTAAAAACGTATTTTTTTATAAGAGTGTAGTCGCAAACGAGCATGCTACCAGATGGTAAGTGGTTTTTGTCACCCATGGACAGCTGTAACCAACTCCATAAAGAACAGGCGTTCGAATTAATCAATGCTTTAATAATCTTAACAATCTAAGTACGTATGCAAAAAATACTTAGGTTACTTATTTATGTGGCCACCGTTTGTTGGTTTTCGAAGCATCTATTTATGAGGCATCTTACAGGGTTTAATAACTTTACAATAACAATTGGGACTTGTTAATATGACTACGTTTAGTACTATGACCTCCGAAGCACGAAATTGTGTTTGAAGTTTATTCAAACTTCCGGCCGCATACGATATTGCTTAACTTAGGAGATCTAATGATAAAAAAACCAAGAGTCAAGCTCTGCGCCAAGTATTACACAATTACAATAAAATGAATTTGTGGGAGTGAAAGTTTCAGTGAAAGCATAAAACCTTTTTATTGTACCACGTTTTTATGTCTAACGAGAGTGGACAAAAAATTACAATGCAACAGAAAAAGCTAAGAATAAAAGTCAGTATTTCTTGAATAATTCATATTTACATTTTGCATATTTTATAATATCACACTTCTGAGGACTATAAAATTATTCGGTACGTGTGTAGAATAAGTTTTGCGACAAAAAATATATAACTGACTCTAGTAAAATTATTCCAAAATATCAGGAAATAAACTTATCCAAAGATACAAAAAAAAGACTACCGGACTATTGGTTTTATTTTTGAATTAGCCGCCAAACGTTTCGTTAATGCTAGTTGACAAAACAGCAAGCTCATTATAACTTATAGTAAGATAATAAAAGTATTTAATTAAAGTCACGAAATAGTTTTGCAATATTATGTTCCATAAATAAGAAATTAATTAGTTTCAGTCTACAATTTTCGCATTTATTTTAACCTCTGTATATGACAATACCAGGTTATGCCAAATGAAATTTGACAATGACAGTCAATAATCAGTTGTGACATTTGACATTAGTTAATGTTTGTTGACATTTTTGTTTTGCTTTAAAATGAAAACTGCCTTTTAACTGTTTAATAGTTACCTGTATATTACAATTCATCTAACAAAACTTGGCTGTATATTTAAGTACAAAATGATCTCAGATTTCGCCAAAGAAAAAGTGTTATGGACAAAGAAAATGAATTTGAAATTAGTTAAGTTTATGGAAACTAAACCTCATATTTGGAATCGAAAGCATCCCAAATACACTTCAGTAGCATTAAGGAATAAAACCTTCGCAGAATTCGCTGATAAATACGGAAATGTGTTTACCGGACTGGCTGTTAAAGATCGGTGGACGAATATAAGAACAACTTTTGCCTATAATTTAAGAAAATTGACTAATAGTATGAAAGGCGATGGGGAAGTAAGTTACTTTAGTTATTGTTTGTTAAGCCCATATACATCTGTAATGAGCTCAAGATAAAATTAGAGGACCTGAGTACATCCACTGATGCATTCATGTTACAGTCCGCGTAAAACTGCAAATTGTATGACTAGACCTGCTTGCAACAACTTCAGAGCATACTAGCAGTTTGGCCCGGACTATACTTGTATAATCTTTTACTAGAAAATATGTCTATTTTATTTAAAATTTATTGTAATTTTTTTCAGGAATATAAGATAAATTGGCATTTATGGGATGCCTGCCAATTCTTGAGGAAAGGTAACCAGAGCTTAGCATTATCAGCTCTTGAGAATGAACATGAGGAATCCAAGGTAAATCAAAAGAAATATAATATTATACACTAAGTGGTAATTCATTAATTAGAATAATAGAATAGAATAATAGGATAATTTATTTGCATAGAATAGGTACATAATCAGGTGTTACAAAATTTAGGTCCTCTTATTCTGCTAACAATACGGTAGCATGCAAATTGAAGAAAATATAATAAAAATTAGTTATTAATTATATCATAAAATATACAATTAGAAAAAAAGAAATAAAAATGTCAATAGAATCAATTGCATAGAAACTCATTTATGTTATAAAAATTGTTTAACAATAAATATGTCCTTAATTTAAATTTAAAAATATTAGACGATTGCTTCTTAATGTCATCCGTTAAGTTATTATATATTTTAACACACATTCCATAAGCGTTTCGCTGGAGCAAAGATGTACGTTGCGATTTGTCGAGTACTAGACGTTGACCACGTCTGGTGTTTCTAGGGTACAATTGTTCAGCAGTTTTAAATAATCCTTGGTTGTGCCTAACAAACAAGCATGCTTCAAGGATATACATTGATGCAAGAGTCAATATATTGAGCTTTTTGAATAGAGGCTTACATGATTCGTGTGGCGCCGCGCCACAAATAGCTCGAACACACTTTTTTTGCGCTAGGAATGCTCTATTTACATGGCTAGAATTTCCCCACAATATTAGACCATATCGTAGAACGGAAGCGATGTAGCCGAGATAGGCAGTGAGAACTGTATCAAGACTCGCTGATTGTCGTAATCTCACTAAAGCATATTTAAACTTATTCAGTTTATGACATACATTTTCTATGTGGTTTCCCCAATCTATATTTTCATCGATAGTTATGCCTAGAAATGTGGTTTGTTTTAATTCAGGTAAAGATTGTCCATTGTAATTAATATTTAAAGTTTGGTTAATTCTATTTTTTATTTTAAATTGTATGTAGTTGGTTTTGTTTAAGTTGATTGTCAGATTATTATTTATTATCCAGTTTATCAATAGTTTAATTGTATCGTTTATGTCAGACTCATATTTATTAATGTCAGTTCGATTTTTGCAAGTTATTATTATAGAGATGTCATCTGCAAATAATATAGTACGATGTTTCGTCACTTGTGGAATGTCATTTACGTACAAGAGAAATAAAAGGGGTCCCAGTACACTACCTTGTGGAACTCCGACTGTATTATACAAGTACTCGGACCGAAAATGTAGAACTTCGCCTTTATTATTTGTTTTTGTCACCTGAACGCATTGCAGTCTATCCTTAAGGTAAGATTTTATCCACTGGAGCGCAGGACCTCGTACCCCATTTGATTCAAGTTTTTTTATTAATCTTTGATGACACACGTAATCAAAAGCTTTTGACATATCAACAAAGAGTACAACTACCTTATTTTTGTCGTCAAGATTTGTTATAATATTGTGGATCAATGTAAACCCAGCTAATGTAGTCGATTTACCTTTTAAGAAACCATATTGCTCTTCTCTGATTCTATTAAATTTGGTCCAAAACATTGTTAGCCTACTATGCATAGCTTTTTCAAAAACCTTTGATAGGACTGGAATCAGAGTAATTGGTCTATAATTATCCATATTTGTTTTATTGTCTTTTTTATGAATAGGTTTAACCACTGACTTTTTCAATGAGTCCGGATACGAACCTTTTTCAAAAGATAAATTTATTAGTTACGTAGGGTTCTGAAGAGAACCCCCCTGGGTTGGAAAAATCTCTATATACCCTTACTTCCAGCTTCAATCTGAGGCCAGACAGAATAGGCCAAAATAGTGGACATAAAATTCTATTCTAGCCATGAATGTTTATGTATTTGTGTTTCTGTGTGTCTATCAAACATATTTCACATAAAAAATACTACCGTGGAGATATGAGTGTAGAAAGCATTATTCATTTATTTATCTTCAAAATAAATTATCTTTTTCAGGATCTAACAGATACTCCAACCTCAGACAAAGATGCGAGTGAAGAAGAAGAATTTTTAGAAGACAATATAAATGGTTCAGTTAGTAACATGTCATGTAAAAGTCTTGCCAATAATCTATTAGATGTTTTCAAAGGTGTACAAAATGATGTATTTGGCTTAGAAAATACTAAACATGGAAAAATTGGATGCGCCGTCACAAATAAACTTAGTAAATTGAGTTCCTATGAAGCTGCAACAGTATCTACTAAAATAATGGAGGTTCTTTTACTCTATGACCAAAATAATCCAAATAATCCTAATAATGCAACCAATTTTTTATGATATATGGTGTTAAAGATAAATCTATTGCCTATTTATATATGTATGTCTACATGTTAAACTTTCAACTAAGCTTTCAACCTGCTACTTTGCTCTGAATGTAGAAACGAGTAGACTTGAATAGCAAATTGTAGATATTAGCGGGACGAAAATAGCGCGGGACCCCCCGACACCCACCGCTGCAAGATGGGACTTCATACCCACTGGTCTCTCATATGCCGCGTCTGCGTTTGCAATATGGGGGGTGGGTAGGGATTATTCGGGTCTCGAGGGAACCCTCTTTGCCCGGGCAAATTCTCTAGGGAGTGAATACAGCCACCACTGCCAGCTCTCGCGCACGAGCTACAGAGCTGCGTTAGTATGTCCTTACGTTGCTATGGAATACATATATGCCTCTAGTTGTGCGCAACTTCAGAGCGGACTAGCAGTTTGGCGCGGACTATACCGACTAGTGTAAATATTTAATTATATTGAATATATTAATGGTCAATGAGTGATATGTTTAATAATTTGGTATAGATATCTGCTATAGTAAAATCGCAATGTAATATTATCAAAACGTAAAGTCTGTATCCTATATAATTCACTTTGTATAAATTCATAAATAAGAAAAGATAACAGAATTAAGGTTGCCTTGCATATGATATATTTTCACATTGTAAAACATATGTTTAAGTTCATAATATTTAATAATATATGTTTGTATTTACCTAAATACAAGCTCAAATTGAATAACCGAAGTTTTTATTTAGCTTTGCTGGCATTTAGAAAATAAAACTATTTACAAAAATTAATACATTTTTTTTCTTGTTCCAATGATGGCTTGGAAACTTAAGGTATACTTCCCAGTATTGGTTTTAGACATTCTAACTACAGGACTCTGTTTAGTTGTATGGATTTTTTAATATTTTGCCTTTTGTTATTTTCCAAAAGAACACGTTATTGTTGTAACGTTCGGATCAGCAGAGTTTTGGTTGCAAACTAGTGTATTTTAGCAATGAAATGCAAAAAGTCTACAAAATTATCCTTATTGAAGAGTAGTCTACTCTGAGTAGAGAGGAGAGGAGCTTTTATAGATATTGTAATAAACATGTTGGTTGGCAAAAAATATTATTCTGCATACGTGCCTTGGCATTTGCCGAAAATTGCTATTTACTAAACAGCGTTATGTTACAAGCGCTTCAAAATGTATACAAGCCAACTCAAGCGTTGTATTCACACGTTTGAATTTGTGACGGCCTGGTAAACGTGGGGACACAACATTATTCTTACCCACACTGCGATGCATTCGACCGCTAGATAAGTTCTATTTATCCTTTACTAAATTTCATACTTATCGGATATATTGGATTTAATTATGATAACAAATTTGGTAGCTAAAGGCTAAATCATAATATTTAAATCTATTATTTTATTCTACTTAAATAAATAATGTTTCGCCAAAAAAATACAGAATCCACGGCCAGTAGACCGTGTATTTAAAAAACTAGAGTTTTTATTATATTAAAACTAAAGTTGAATATATTCGAATCGAAGTGTAATATATCGATTCACAAATAAATCGAGGTCTAAAGAATTAATTCTCCAAAATCGATCTTCTATCTTTTCAGCTGTAAAGGGCGCAGATAGCGAAAAAAGGTCATCAAACATGCACTGAAATACGTATCTGTCAGCAAATAATATCTATAATACATTCAACTAATTTCGATTCACTGAATCGATCTTTACTGGATATCGATTAAAATAATCGATATTTTTGGCCCAAAAGATCGTTTCTTCGATTAATCGATCTTAGATCGACATCCCTAGTTGACGACTGACGTTTTCTTCAGTTTTGTTGACGTTTAATATTTTACGTTTGAGTTGTGTGAAATTTTACTGTGAACGTGATGAAAATATAATTTTCCAATTTAATATCAATCCACTCGTAAAATATAAAAGACGTAAATTAAAGTATTTTGATTGCACACTTCTTACTACTTGAGTAATACATAAGGCACACTGCGTCTTTACAGAGCGCCGGTCACCTTTATACCGGGGGACTCGTGTTCGGTTTTTAAATTTGTGATCATCGAGATTATTCTTAGACGCAGATCAGCTTAAATTAGTCCAAACAATTAATGCGTCTTACGTTTTGGTAACATTTTATTAGATAATTATAAATAATAAAAATGTTTCGAGTGTACGACTCCAATACTAACAATTTTATAAGTAACATCGCCAACGCAGACTTTATAGATACGCTGAGAATGAAGTGGGACGATCTCCACGAAAAAATCGGCGTATTTCGATATCAAATAGAAATTATACATGACAGAGTCATCGATGGAGGCTATTTGCTACAGGTGTGTATCAGTATTTTATATTTTTTTATGGTATTTGTGTAATATTTCTTGTTTACGTATTTAATTACACCTGAGCAGTTGTGAACCATTGAGAGCCTAGTGATTGAAACTCTGTCTCAATCAAGGGGTCTGATAAATTAATTTATTTACTTTAGAGGTTAAAAATCCAGGCATGCACCTCAAATTTGCCAAAGTTTCCTGTGTTTTATAAATTTATTATGTGATATTGAATACTGGAGTATGTCACAGCTTTATTGGAAGCAAAACAGATATTTGTAATATTTAGTGAAGTGGATTGGAAGCAAGAGGCTTACAATCCACTTCACTACTGCTTGACTTCATTATAATATTTTATACAAATGATGCAACATTAAAACTTACGTACTCATTGTATTAATTCCAGCTGAATCCAAATAGAGGTACGAAACGTAGGCTCCCTCAAGATTTCAATAATGTCTGCACACCCATGGACGATGACAAATTCAATTTCACTAAAGTACCAACTAAGGAAATCATGTTTACATTGACCAAAGATAATCAAGGTATGTTGCAAGTTACACTTTATCTTTTCTCTATGATTTTATTTTATAACACATACTTATATGCTAACATTCATTCATTGTATTGAAAGAAAACTAGGAAATAGCAGAGTTAAACAGTATATTCAGCGCTTCGCGACCGTTCTTTGTGAAAGCTACAGCAAGAACGGTCGCGAAGCATATTTTGTATTACATACATACATTTTCATGTATTAAACATTTAGAAAATATTTTGTCTGTAGTCGTAAAGTAGGCTTTGAAATAGCATACATAATATAGAATAATTAGTTAATCATATAGAGGCAATTAATAGAGAGTAACAGAAATTTAGTGGCTATAATATTAATAAAACAAAACCAAACAACAACTAAATACAAATTCAAAAATTATTTCCTAGAACATGATAACATTGGGAATTAAAATTATTAATAATGAGAATAGTACCTGTTATTTCCCCAATATTAAATATTATGCAAATATTGATTCATGATTCTACGTAACGTTTTACTATTTAAGTAATATTTAATTAGTTTTTCCTATTCAATCACCCAAGAATGTAGGAATGTGGGAGCACCCTTTGTGGTTCAAATCTGGCATCACCACCGCCACACCTATTTCTGTCTAATAACACCAGTGTCAAGTGTTCCTGTGTTCTAGTTTGTAGGGTGTGGTAAGGGAGACATACTTTTCAGAGGCGTTCCAGCTTAGTCAGGGATAGTGGCGCACCTGTGGCCAACCTCAGATAAGAATAACTAATCCTATCTGGGGTTGATTACAGATGTCCATGGGCGGCAGTAACCACTTACCATCAGGTGGTCTGCATGCTCGTCTGCTACTCGTATGTTATAAAAAAAGATAAAGTAAGAAAAATGCTTGTTCCCAAACTAACTGTATATTTCCAGAGTCTGAAAAACATGCTATCCTTATAAACGTGAGCCCCCTAAACCGCTACCATTCTCTCCTGTGCCCATCAATCTACAAGCGCTTGCCACAAATCGTATCGCAGGATAGCTTGAAGTTGGCTTTAGAGATCATGCTCTTTATTGAGGATCGGTGAGTGTAGGCAAGTAGACGTTTTTTTCATTTCATTGAGTTTTTTTATCGTCTGTTTCATTTTGTTTTTGTGTTTGTAGAATGTCCCATGAACAGCCAAATTTACTGTCTTATTTATCCATTAGCTGTGCTTCAATAGTGTTTGGTTAACATAAGAATATTTTCTGAAGTGAATAGTGGCAGTGCCGGATCAGCCCATAAGTTAATTAAGCAATTGCTCAGGGCATGACATTTTGGGGGACACCAAAAACAGCATAAAATTCCATGATATTTTATTGATTTGAAGGTGGTAGAACCCTTTGTGGTTCGACTCCGGCGGCACTACTGCCACACCTATTTCTGCCTAATAACAGCAGTTAGGCACAGCTGTGTTCCGTTTTGAAGGGTGTGGTAAAGGAGACATACTTTTCCGAGGCGTTCCAGCTTAGTCCTCAGTAGTAGCGGCGCATCTGTAGCGGACCTCAGGTAGGAATATCTAATCCTATCTGGGGTTGATTACAGATGTCCATGTGCGGCAGTCGCCACTCTCCATCAGGTGAACTGCATGCGCGTCTGCTGCTCCTATATTATAAAAAAAAATGATGAACTTTGAATATTATTAAATTACTTATGAAAAGTGTTGCCCACTTGCATGGTTTGTGTAGGGCTAGCAGTCTTAATCCGGCACCGAATAGCGGTGATGATAAATAACTGATTTATCTTATCTTAAATTATTATTTTGATAAAGTGTTCTCATGTTAATCAGCTAATGGTGTTGTCACAACCTTGATTTAAAATCATATTTTTAGCTAGAGTAGCAAGGTTTCTTCTATGCTTTCACAAAGAACTTACTCCATACATAATTGGTAATATTGGTAAATAGAGATTGTGATAATGCCTTTTATACATATAACTTGATTCAATAAGTATTGTAATACAAATTGCTCATTCTCCATAATGTTGAATGAGAACCATATCAACTGTAAAGATTACAATGTTTATTAAATTGAGTTATATGTATATATCTTAGGGTCAATTCATGCTAAGTAATAGCTCAAACAGTATCCATTAACCTATAACATATTATATACCCACATCAACTCTCTGTGAAAGCGAGATTTAATTTTTATTTTTCTTATTAGGCTTTATATGTTGTCCTACCTTTTTTTATACGTTAAACTTAAGTAACTGCCTATCAAGAATACACCTTTTACAGGGAATTGAAAGTAGCATTTAATAGCCAATGTGCGTTTGCATCTGTGAACCACCTACATTACCATTTGTTATTTGAGCATCGCACCTTGCCTGTGGAAAAAGCGGTAATTATTTATATTTTTATTAATTTATAAAATGTATATGTATTGGAAATTGCGGTGTAGAACGGTAGTTTGAATCCAGAAGCACCACCGTAATACCTAATTATGACCTATAACAGCAGTATTTACTGTTGTGCCAGTTTGAATGGTCTAAGGGCGAGACACTTATACATAGTTCAAAGTTCGAAATAAATTTTCAAGTGTACCAGTCTGTTGTGACTGATAGATCCTTAATACTTTCTGAGGTTGATTATAGATGTTCATGTATGACAGTAGCCACTAAGGAGCATGTAGACTGCATGCTATTTCGTTACATTTAAGATAATAAACTTCATTGAAATTTTTCGAGTTTTTAATAATGACAACGGTCGAATTCCAATATGCTAACACTAATTCTAATCAATTGGTCATATTTCAGAAATGCAAACAAATAAAAGGCTCTCTTTATTGCTTGGAAGATTACATAGTACCGGCCTTCTACTTCGACGTAACCCAAGTTATTGACGAGGCTTTACCTCCGATATCTAAACTCCTGGTGTGTCTCTTACAAAAATCGATCCCGCACAATATTTTTATCACCTTGGGACAGAGTATTAAGGATCCTCAACAGAATGCAATAAGAGTTTTCATTTGGCCAAGGAAGAGTTGCAGTGGTATGATGAAGTTGGCTGCGTTTAGTATTGCTGCTTGTGAGCTCGCTGGATGGTTCACTATGTATGGTGAGTAACTGGTGTTAATACAAGCGGATACCTTTGTTCTTCGACCCCGAAAGCACCGCTGCCATACCTATTTCTGCCTCATAACAGCAGTGTTAAACGCTGCTGTGTTCTGATTTGAAGGGTGTGGTAAGGGAGACATACTTTTCGGAGGCGGTCCAGCTTAGTCCTCAGTAGTAGCGGCGCATCTGTGGCGGACCTCAGGTAGGAATATCTAATTGATTATAGATAGTCCACGTGCGGCAGTAGCCACTCTCCATCAGGTAAACTGCATGCTCGTCTACTACTCCTATTTTATAAAAAAAAAGCTGGTGTTAATACGAGTTGAACCCTTTGTAGTTTGACTCCGGAGGCACTACCGACACACCTATGTCTGCGTAGTAACAGCAGTGTTTGAAAAGAGGGACATAAATATCCGAGGCGTTCCAACTTAGTCCTCAAGGGTAGCATCTCATATGTGGCCGACTACATGTAACCCATTCATTATATTTGCAACAGCCAAAACGAAATTAAAAACTATTTTTAAATGCTTTTTTGGAATTCGTATTTCGAGGATTCTATTATTGCGAATTTTTGTAATAAGCATTCAGAAAAATTGCGTTTATTTTTCGACTGTTTGTATATAAATTTGAATTTTAATTAACATATTTTCCATTCTCAAATAGATATTCTAGAATTCGAGGATATGAAGCGCGAAGGTTTGGAGGAAGAGTTGGCGAAGTGGAAGTATGACGGGTTCAATGAACTCTGCGAGGAAATCAAATGGCTATTCTAAGTGCATATACATGACGTCACTAATCACTAATCAAATACATTTGTCAACTGTGAAGATTACTAAATATTAGTTTACCGAATTGTATCTATCAATTTATAGAATTTACGTATATTCGTTACTTCTCTCTATTAACAGAATTTATATTTATAGGCATGATGACAGATTTTAAAATCCTTTTGTGTTTTGTTTGTTACACATCTACCTACTACCTAATCTACCTAGTTTTAAAAAAAATAATATTATTTGGGCAATGAATCAAGTCATCATTTTTTTCTACTTATTTTGAATTCAGCGCGAAAACGTTCGCAGATGTCATATCGTTCGCTAATGACGTCAAAACTAGAAATTGTATAGAAAGTTCAAAGGATACAACTATATGGAATTCAATGATGCGAAGTAAGGCATGACGTCATTCGCTCCGAATACGTTTTACACTATTATATATTTATATATTTTCTTTAAAATCATAATTATCTTATTTTTTTTAAAGTTGGGTCACTTTGTAGAGTGCTTTTAACTAGTTTTTTCACTATCGATTCTTTGGTTCTTTGATTATTTAACACTGTCATCATGCCAATCTTTAAGTTACTAAAACCCATCCAGTATTAGATAATATGCCTACTTCTTGACAACTCTTGAAGCATATCTACTTCATCCCTTCAACCTAGATAGTTTTTATACGAAATTTCGAATTACATTTTAGAATTAAGTAAGTATTTTCATAAAACTAATTTAATCATTAAATGTATTGATGTCTATCTACTTCTAATATTTATATTCGTATTAAATATTATAATAAAGTACGAATAATTATAAGGTGTATAATTCTATATACTATACTATTATACCTATATACAGATGTAAGTTTTATTTGCTATTTTTTTCATCTACCTATATACACATATCTATCTATGGAACTAAGTATTGTATGTCGACCATTCATTTGATCATGGATGGATTTTCATCATGGTGTCAGTACAATAAGTCTTTGTATTCGATTTACATTTGAAATAAAAATGAATTCAATTATTTTTTGTTTTTTTAGTCTATATAATAGGTATACCTATAGGCCTATAGGCCTACCTCATAAACTTAATCACACTTTACTAATGAATAAGAATTCATTTTAACGTGCAGAAGTACGCACTGTGTTTAGACGCGTATAGTCTGCGTAAAATTCCTAGTCCGCTCTGAATATAGAAATGAATCGCCATAGCAAATTGTATGACTACACCTGCTCGGGACAACTTCGGAGCGGACTAGCAGTTTGGCGTGGACTATACCGTGACAGTTAAAATTGCTTATTAAAAAGTGATTATCAAAGTTTTTTTCGCTATTATTTCTCTTATACGATGTGTATAGATCTATAAAAGTATTTATCTGCACCGTACGGGCCATCAGTATACTATTGTATTAGTATAGAAAAATATAAGTTATTATAGTTCAATGTGTAAATATGAACGGTTTCTAAGAAAAAAAAAACCATTCCCGTGTTTATGGTGTTTTCGGGTTAAAAGAAAGTACTTATATAATAACACATTTTTTTTATTTGACCACTTTTCTGGTTTTTCGAATACCAACATGGAAAACCTGACATTATAATAGTTGCTTAAGATGAGGAAAAAACAGATAATTAATTTCATACACAAACTTAATAAGTAGGTACCTGTGTAAAAATCACTAGCCACTTATCTATATTTTACCAAAAAGTTATTTTGCATTATCAGACCAGAGATTATACTATATCTAAACGAAAACAAACACAGTTTACGTATAAGTAAATTAAAACTTGTCTGCGGTTTACATAAATTGGTTATTTTCAGAGGTCATGTTTATTTGCATTATAAAAAAAAACAACAAAACCAGTTTTTTCTGTTCTAACGGGTTGATTTATGTTATGTTAATATATTTACTTACTTTATACAGCAAACTTGCAGTTTATATTAACTTTACCTTGGTTTATGTATAAATAATTGAGACGGAGACATGTTGCATAAACTGGTTTGAAAATGTAGGTAATAAT
Organism: Epargyreus clarus clarus; assembly: GCA_014595695.2. NCBI lineage: Eukaryota > Metazoa > Arthropoda > Insecta > Lepidoptera > Hesperiidae > Epargyreus > Epargyreus clarus. The sequence continues at coordinate 2,553,393 of JACTTY020000025.1, forward strand.
TTTATTGTAATGCTGAGCTAAGCGATACTGGTTGTCTTGTCTGTGTAAAAATATAGATTCGATGACATGACGTTTTGTTTTGTTTACGTTATCAACTAGTATCGGTCTCATTACGGTTTAGGACATTAGTCATATTCTCCTTGACCTCCCGACGCGGGATTCATTACGTTCGCGCCCTGTCAATTAGTTCAGTTGTCGGAGCATCGCTCGTCGAGCGCGTCCTGTTTACAGATATGAGGTTACTCATAATCGTGTTTACGGTCATTGTTTTCACACAATGCATCGAATGTCGGTCCACCGGTTGGTTCCGGCAAAATATAGTGGATACATTCAATGACAAGACTTCCCAGCTCACCAACTATGTGAAACAAAAAGGTCGCAGTTTGAAACAATTCTACGTTGACAACGTCCGAAATAAATTCACATCGTATTTCAGTGGAAACGCAACTAATAACGAAGAAACTAAAGCTGTCATTGAAGAGAGAAGCAACACGAAATTCAATACGTACGTCGAAGATGCTCTTGCGACAGAGAAAAAAGTTTTCGACGCCATTGCACCTGAAAAAGTGGAATACGTTTGCAATGACGAGGACCCCACTATTGCTATGACTACACCGCAACTTATTGCTTACTACGGATACGTTGCCGAGTCACATACGATAGTCACAGAAGATGGGTACATCCTGACTGTACACAGGATACCCCATTCAAAATCGGCGTCACATAAAGTCGCGAATAGGAAAACAGTGTTGCTGCACCACGGCTTGTTAGGCAGCTCTGCAGATTGGATATTACCAGGCCCAGAGAAGGGTCTAGGATTCGTTCTCTCCGACGCAGGATATGATGTTTGGCTCGCAAACGTCAGAGGAAACACTTATTCCAGGGCTCACGTGTCTCTGAACCCTGATAGTTTCGCCTTTTGGAACTTTACCTTCTATGAAGTCAGCCAGCACGACTTACCGGCAGTAATCGATTATATAATGGATTTGAAGGGTTGGGATGTGAAAATCAACTACATAGGCCATTCAATGGGAACGACTGTACTATTTTCCTTGCTCTCAACGAAAACCCATTATAATAAAGTGCTCAGAGCAGGATTCGCTTTAGCGCCGGTGGCTTACATGACCGATATTAAGAGCCCCATCAGACTGTTGGCGAAATTCAGTAATAATTTAGAGTATTTATTGAAGCTTCTCGGTGCCAACGAGTTTTTGCCACAAAACTCTGTTTTGAGATGGTTATCAAAACATGCATGCGAGATTAATCACTACGAAGAAGCAATCTGTGAGAATTCGCTGTTCGTTCTTTGTGGCCATGACGAGAGGCAGTTTAATCGAAGCTTGCTACCAATAATACTGAATCATGTACCTGCCGGTGCGTCGTCGAAGACACTGGTGCATTATGCTCAAGAAATCAAGAATACTGGGCGATTCCAACAGTTCGATTACGGTCCCGAAGGCAACTTAAAACAATACGGAACAGATACACCTCCAGAATACGAGCTGCAGAAAATAACCTTGCCAATAGCCCTGCTCAGTGCACAAAACGATTGGTTAGCAGGGGATGTAGATGTGACCAACTTATACGTGCAGCTAGCGAATCCGATAGAACATTACATAGTACCACTGAAAGAATTTAACCATATAGATTTTCTTTGGGCCGTGGATGCGCCTAAATTAGTGTATAAAAAACTGTTGGAGCTTCTCGCAGAAGGAGAATACAACATTGATAATGAAAATAAGATTGACGTTGACATGGTAAAATAATTTTTCATGAAAATGTTATATATCATGACAAATAGAACAGTATATGAACCTTAGTCAAATAGTCAGCATTGTGCAACAACACCTTACCTTACCTATTTTAAAAGTCTTGCCATATTAGTTTGTCTTATTTTTAGAAATATAAAAATACGAAGAAATATTTTTTATTTCCATAACAACATATCCGACTATTTTCATACAAGGATGAATCTAATACTACTTATACACACCATTCATATAGCAACTTAAATTAATAGTGCTAACAAATTAAATTGTTTACCTACTTTGATGAATACGTTCAGTTACTATTCTAATTCAAGTGTCTCTTTAAGGGTTTTAAGTCAAATTTAAGGGTTTTACCGGATTTTGAAAAAATATAATACAATAAAAAATTACCAACGAGATACATACGAAAAACATAACCCTTCCTTGACAGTCTGGTTAAAAAAGTCATGATTGGAAACTACGCTGTACCTACCTATTTGAATTACCTATTTAATAAAGTCAAAATAAAATAACGAGAAATCTGTGTGTATTTTATACCTATGTTTAACCATGAACTTGATATTTATATACCTTCCAAATATAGTGGAATGTCTAATATCAACATATTTCTCAAGTTCAACCATGCATTTTCCTCAATGCGAATCATTGCGGTTTTAAATAAATAATAAAACCGCAGTAAATTGGTATAAACAAACGATTATAAACAATTAATAATTTATTTATAAAATATACGTAGGTGCAGTTCTTGGAAATTAACAATTACAATAGAAAATAATTGAGAAAATAATATTTTGATTTTTCTCTCCAAATGGTTTTCTCATGGTGTAGTCATATTATAAGAAGTAAAAAAAGGAATACTCATGAGAAGTTGACAGACCTTTTTTTAACGAGGGGGGAAACCTTAAAAAGGTGTGTGGAAAAAAACCCGGTGCCGTGTGAGCAACGCTGGGTTATGTGGGATTCTTACCACACTAACCCAATGGTAGTCGTCCTCGGCGCTGTGTAGAGGATTCCAGGGTCGCTAGTCGCGCGGTTCGAGCTCACGGTTTTGCTGCCCGCAACCCCGGAATCCCCCACTTAGTCCCCTCTTTCGACAGGCAGGGGATACCGTAGCCCTATGCTGGTCCCGGAAATACAAGACAATACATATAACCCCTAATTATTATTTTAGTGTGAAAACTACAAAGATTTACACATAAACATGATGCCTACAATAATTATACTATATCCTATTACAGTTTTAGTCACGAAATGACTCATTTGCATATAAATGTGGTAATTATCTAACACATAATAACAATAACAACATGAGTTCACACTTGAACTTTGAAGCGTTGATACATTGATACTCCGATAATAATATAAACTATTGCAAAATTATAACGGCCAACGGTCCTGTGTCTATACAAGCGAGATATTAAAGAATGATGTCAACTAGTACTTCCTAAACACAATATTTTTTAGAATTTTTTGCCTAATCGTTAGTATTGTTTTTCGTGAATCACGTGTAAAACTGGTTGATTGAAATTAATATTTTCATTTAGCAATGATATCCAATTTAAAGCAATGATAGTCAAGTGGTTGGTATCTCGTCCTCGTTGTGTGCTCTGAGGTTCGAATCCCAGACAATTGCACCTCTGATTGTTCAAATATTTGTGCGTAATAGAAATTTTATCAGTCGTAAAAACGGCGAAGGAAAGCATCAAAGGGAAACCTACACGTGTTAGTTGTTAAAAAACAGTTATCAAAAGTGTGTGAAGTCTATCCACAATTGGCCAGCGTCATGAGCTGTGGCCTAAAGCTCTCATTGGAAGAATACCCCTTCCCAGCTACGACACACAACAACTTAGATAATTAAACCAACTTAAATTATCTAAGCACAACAACGACGAATGTTTAGTAGATTTATTCTTGATATACGCAGTCAAATAGGTGAGATGGGGAGAAGATTAATTACAAATATTGTTTCAGACACAGATTGGGTAAAATAATTTTACGTAAGTAGGTAATTACTAATTAATTATTTATGTCTCATATGTGAGCTCATATTTATGTTTCCATCCATAAATATAGCTACATACCTACTATTATAAAGCTAAGCTCTATATAAAGATACTTGTAAATGCGGAAAGAGTATGTATAAATTATATATCTATGTGTTCCTGGAATTTTGTGCGTTCTTGGAATTTGGTAGACACACTCACCTGCGTTTAGATCACCATCAACTAATGCTGGAGCATACTATACTGTATGCTAGTTGACCTGATAGAAATAAATAAAAACTTAAATATTATTTTTTCATATTATATTTGTGTACTATGAAATATCATATCGGTAATCTAATCCAAATTATTGCTATGTACTGCTATTTTCTCTGTTAATAGTTTGAAACCAATATTGTCAGTGACGACTGTTGCAAATGTTAAACCAACATATCTGCCGCAAAGTAATTAAGTATTATACTAGGTTATCTTTGATGGTATTTATCACGCTGGAATTCAGCCTCTTGTAATGACTAGTGATTGTTTCACTTAAGACCACTTAACGATATGGCGCCATCCATTCCGTTTTCAGATTCCATATCACTAAACAATTTAGGCGCCACCTAATTGCTTTTTTCTAAGCTCACGTTATCATGAAGTTTATTAGCGTATTTTAAACTATTTTATAAGAAAAAAATCAAAAATATTTCGGAAATTTTAATTTATAATAAAATATTTTTGATAGAGCATATAAGTTGAATAAATAGGTATTGATCCTAATTAATGTTGTTTCCATTGTAACACATATGTGTTGTGACGATTAAGAATTAAGTCTTTTTTATTTCGAAAAATATCGAACTTGTGATATCTTTGAACATACCTTCGAAGGATATACTCAATCCACCGAGTAGTTCGCCGAATAATGACGAGTATATTGTAAACGCTGCGTATAATCATAGTTCCGTAATTCTTGCTGTAAAGTCTACATACCATTGGAGGCGTATGTCTTGTATTGTCGTACTCATAGATATATTATACTAAAGGATATTTATCTTTGGTCGTACTCATGTATATTCGTCTACACTCGTCAAGTATTTAATACTGGCATCATGTATGCATATTATGAATTTACGAACGTGCGGTAGTTTGTCATTTTGTCAGTGACATACTGTCAATGTCATTCCGATATCAACTCAATGTCAATTTTATTGTCAATAAGTCTGAAAATGTTAATTTTGTTTCTCGATTGAAAATATAAAATACACATTCTAGAAGACGACTAGCGCTATATAATCACGAAAAAATGTCGTATAACAAGGGTTGGCGATATATAGCTTTTCTCAGCGGTTTTGTGGGTCTTTTAGGAGTCACACTTTATCCTATAGCGATTAGCCCTATGATAGATGCATCGGAATACAGTAATTTTAATTTTATTTATTATCAGTTGATTAAGTAACAGCCCTAAAAAGAACCAAAATTTTTGTTAAGTAGATCATTGAAGTCCAAAAAGTAGTAGAACATAAGTTTTTCATCCTAATGTTTCCTAATAGGAATGAAAAATTGTGGGACCTTGTGTTATTAAACTTTTATATAAACTGATTTGAAAAAGTGTATAAAATCAATATATTTATAAAATAATTTCAACATATTTTTATTTCAGAAAAAATCCAAAAGGAGGCTAGGAAAAATATAAGACAGGAAGATATTCAACCTGGAAGTAAGTCAGTTTTACAGAAGTACTTATTTTCTTATCTAGTTATATGAAATATTTTAATATTGAGGTAAGGAAACAGTAAATCCTATTTTTATAATGATTACTTTCAATCACAATTAGAGATGGGCAAAACACCTGGTTTAATCCCAGTACTGGGTTTAAACCGGGTGTAACCCGATAAAGACCCGTTTATACTCCCACAGGGTATTTATTTGGGTATTTAAAAATGATTTCATAAAATCTGTAGACAGTTTTTAAAATAGTTGAAATATTTATTGAATAGATATACTAGAAGTTTCTACGGTATTTTCAACGTTTTTACATTTTTTAATGTTATATTTTTGTGGTTTTACCTACTTTTTTACCCGACTGCCACAGAAAGATGTATGTTTGTAAATCTTTTTAATACATTCGGATCTGGTTAGATAAATTTCGACAGTGAAGGTGTCGTTATATTTGTCAAAAAAAACAAAGTGTAATTTTTTCATAGATAGGCGTTTGAAAAAACCTGAAAGGAATTATGAGGCCAATTGTGATAAAAACTAAAACTGCATCATTAGATTTTTTGAATATCCGGGAATTGAACGAGTTCATCTAAAAAAAAAATCATACCCTGTATTATTCCATCATCGCATAGTGTCGCTTACAAGGATTAAATTCTGGAAAGTAATGATATATGACAAACTAAAGGAAAAGTCTCATTTTGAAGAAAAAACACTTTTTTTTTATACAATGTCATACAAAACCTTATTTTTTTATATTTGAGCTGATGGAAAGTAGGACATTGTTTGAAATTTGCATCAAAAGCATAGGCTAATTAACTTCTTACCTAAGTCGCCTTCTATAATGGCGTGATAAAATGGCATTTTGGCGCTGTAAATGTCATTTTACAGTGCATATTTAGTACAGTATGATCATCAAAGTAATAATTGTGCTTAAAAATGGATAGATATGCATGAAAATAGTAAATACCTGAATAAAAACCCATTTTTGGGTTTAAACCCTATTTCTTCCCAACGACTGGGTAAAAACCTGGTTTATTCCTGATGGGTTTAAACCCTTTCTCATCTCTAATCACAATTATTAACAAATTACTGCCTTATTACTGGTCACCAAAGAAATTGAGGAAGGTAAGTGTAGATTGAAATACTTCGCACAACTTTGAGAAGATTATAAAGAACTCACAGGCATAAAGATACTCTGACAAGTGATAACACCTGATATGCTCACTGTTCATAATTATGATTGCAAAGATAATGTCAACAGTGAAGGAACTGTTCTAATAGTTAAACCTGAGTAAGGCAGGCCACTACCAAATGGAAAATATTTACTGTCGCCTATGGACATTTGCAACAGGTTTGGAGGTCCTTTTGCACTGTTTTCAACAGTTATAGCACTATGGCCATACCTTAGTCCTGATAGTAACTCACATTGTTACGAAATATACATGACTGAAACCTTTAAAAAAGCAGTTCTCTAAGGTTCTAAAGTCTACTAATTCAATTTGGTCGTCTTGATTCTAATTGTAAGAGGAGACTGTCAATTTCAGTCCCAGCTTTATGCTCCTATAGTATTGAAAAGAAATTTTGTCTTAATAATTATAGACATTTTTTTCTTTATTTCAGATATGAAAGTGTGGTCAGATCCTTTTGGAAGGAAGAAACCTGATAGTGAATGAATTTAATAATAGATTGTTATTTTATTGTTATTAGTTAATATGTAAATAAACATTATTGAATTTCATCTTTGTTTCAAAGTATGATTTGTTTCAAACCTTTGTATTAATAAAAAATGTGAGCCGTCACGGGACGCCTGGCAGATGTGAAACATCGACATTATTTTGTAAAAGTAATATGCAGAAAAGAACATATTGTGATAGGAACTAAATATGTCATAATGATAAAATAAAATATTACGATTTTTTTCCAGATAACGATGACTATTTATTGAATTCGATTGCGCATGGCGACGCGTCGCCACACCGTACACACTACTGCATATAGACTGTATATATACCATCGTATAGCGTGGCGACGCGTCGCCACGCCAGAAATCGGTTTTACGTGCGGCTATAGATGTTTCACATCAATATTCTTAATAGATTTCTTGGATACAAATACAAGAAAATGGAAACTTCGTCAATAAGAATGTCAGTAATGCTATCATGGGTCAATTAGAAATTTGTTCTTTATATGTAGCTTTTAAAATAAACCATTAAATATAAAAAAGGAAAGTTCATGTAATTAGAATGTGACAACACTACTACTGCATCTCCACTTGCTGTATACTTACATACATATTATATGTTTAAGTCTTCATAAACAATACCAACTAGACGTGGCTCCTGATCTGTTATTGAAATATTCTGAGTAACTGATGTCAATGTAAATAAATAATTCTGACACTCACATTCGTCACTAACCTACATAACGACCAATGACATTAAAAGAGTCTCAGAGTAATAATATAGAAAAGAGTAAATTCCTGCTTTTCTTGAGTTGGTAAGGAGATCACTTGAGATTTACATATCAGTCCGCACTCGCTTCAAACACCACTTTAAATGAAATAAAACGCAATAATATAAAAGATTCTTTATTGTGAAAATTGCAAATAACCTAATGGGTTCAACTCCACACCCTGACGCGTTATACAAAACAGTGGAGCATCGCACATCACTTCAATTTCCATAAAAAAATAAACCTAAACTTCATATTATTTACATGAAATGTGCTCTTTGTAGCCAAAACTTTTAAAAACTTGAATCTAACATTAAAATTTAAATAAGCCGACGCAATATATTATGATTTATCATCAATATTCTAACTTTAATGTATAAAAAACTATAATATGCCACTATTAAATATTTACATGGTTATACATATACAACTTTAAATAATCATTACTTGTGGGGTTGCATATGTATTTAATAATAATATTTATTTATAATACACATTATTACAAAAATCTTATATGTTAAACTTTTTCTCTCAGTTCAAATATTTACTATTAATTTAACAAAAAAATAAAGACGGTAGAGAACTTAAATGTTATCATTAAAGGTATTCATGAACTCAGGTGAAGGTATCAAGGTCCTCACTTACTCCGTACTGACTTAGCCAAAAACACTCGATCACAATTTCCTTAATGGCTTTAACAAACTCTCAGACTGAGCAAATGCAAAGGATATATTGAGCGGATAGCTAATAAAACAAAGCCGTTACAAGTAAGTTCACAAAATTAATAATAAAAATGATTTTATATATAACAACGATTACAACAATAGCACAGATTATAATAATTACGTTTAGGGATGAATAAAATATTTGTCTATTTTAATGAAATATCTCTATACATTATCGATATAAAAAATTATAATTATATTTCGAACACGACGCATCACAAACATTTATATTATTATTTATGTACATTGCGCGATAAAAAACTTCTAATCAGATAAATATTATAAACAAATTCACTTTTCTATTAATTAGCGAGTCTAGCATAATCGTAACAGCACGCTACGATTTAACATTGCAACCTTATAGAAATTATATAATAGGTATTAATATTAATTAACATACACAATTACCTCGAGTCTTATAATTACCGAAGGCGTAAGCAACATTAATAAAATTTTCAACAATGTGATATGATACCAAATTTTGGATTACCTACTTACCGTGAATCATTTCCATTTTCCATAACAATTTAAAATTTAGGTAAACTGTCCAATATTTTTATATGAAAAATATAGTTTTTCAACGTATGATTAATATGTGTAAAATTTTGTCATTTACATTTTTTTGAAAGCAATTTATTATTTCACTATCACTAGGTAATATAATATTGCATAATATTGCATACAATCAAATTATTTCGAGTAAAACAAAGAGACCATGAAATTGAAGTACCTACTTAACAACTAAAATAAAAGTAGAGGACTAACTAAACGTTTAAGGATATTTAACTAAATATAAGGAGAATTATTATATCATCTATAAAGTGGATGAATTTAATTAAAGATAATTTTAATTAACGAGCATACCGTACCTGAATAGCCTTATTTATGTAGCAAATATCAAAATCGTTTATTCCTTCACAAGTTAACCATAATCATAACTTTAAAATGCTATTAGTGCCCTCTTTGTCTTTTATATATATATCTGAATTATTGCTAGCTGGTAAATAACGATTGTCAGACTTCAATGTCGCGTTAATCGCGAATTTGGATTGTATTCGATGGTCATTAAATTTAAGCTGCTTCGTCCACACAGATAAGTCTCGGATACACAATTTTTTTGTTTCGATATTTTTTTGATTCTTAATTTAACTGTGGTCTCAAGTGGCAGAATTGGTAATTTCGTTTTATTTATTAAAATATGTTGCTTTCTATATAGTGAAGACAACACCAGGTTTTCAATACATAATTCATATTTAAAGTGCACAGGAAAAGTCGCACGGATTTCAGAACTATTTAATTAGTACTTTTGTATGGCCCTTGTTATAAATACAATTTGAAGACTTGGTATCCATGTGCACGAAGTGCGTTACAAAATTTCACTTGCGTGTACTATAATTAACTTTATCCAGACTTATTTTAAGTCGAGTAACACATTTCAATTTACATAATATTGCAAACATATCTAGCACTTGAAATAATATTTTTTTTTATATAGTGAGTGTTACATTTTTATTCAATACAATTCCAAGAAACATTAATTATTCAGTCTGAACGGATGTTGTGTGAAAGATTTAACATTATCGTTTTATTTATCTATCTTTTTCTTTACTATTTTTATGTTAAACTAATTACAAGAAACAATGACTCAAGACAACACTAAATTTAAAACAACCAATTTCTAATCGCCCTTAAAAACAATAATTATTCTGGTTTATTTGCAAAAAACTGGATTTAAAAATACCATCTACCTACTTCTATAACACTGTTTTTCTAACAAAATATAAACGTTACAAGAATTTGGTACTATGGACTGATCTGTCATACATCTTTAGGCTACAAAGTCTAATTTCTATGTGAAAGTGTTTTAAAACTATTGCAACTTTTGTGGGAATTGTAATGTTTTGAACTATTGAAGTGCACGGTAAAATCCTACTACAAAAAGTTTAGCAAAACGGCACGAAAAAATATTTAATAAATATCAATTTGATACCAAGTCTAATATGACAGATTATTCATAAAATTTGTAAAATATGTATTAATGTTCATTTTTTATTATGTTCAATATCTTTACTATACCGCTAAAGCGAATAAAACCGTAACTGGCATATTAACTTGACAAAAATTCAATATTACTGTATAAAAACAAATTGGGTTTATAAAAAGCATAATATTTGGGACATCAATTTTAATATTTATTGATATGTAGGTATAGCTGTGGCTACCGGCTTTACACACTTTAGCGGTATATACAAATCCTAACATAACCTTCAAAATAACGCATAATCGTCTGGATAAATTTTTCATACATTCCAATATAAAAAATTCAAAATACCGGCCCCTGACAACATAATATCAATTTACTTCCATAGCTAGCATGGGGTAGTATTTATGAACTACCCGAAATAATTATAAAAACCCTCATGGTCTAACTATTGCAACCCTATCACTATTACTCCTTCATAACTTATTAGGCAATAATTCTGAACTTAGAGTTTATAATTTTATTAAAATCAATGCAGGAATTCGTCGTCATCACCAACCTGGGAAATAAATTATAATATTATTATTTGTGGAACGTAGTTGCGCGCCCTGATGTAACACATAAATTATTTCAGCTTGCATTCGTCTATATATCGTGTGCTCAGTCAAAATTTGTTTGATAGCATATGAATGTTTTATTAATTATCCAAAAGAAGTATTACTTCTTACGTCACTTAAGTACACACACGTTATTTACTGTTTTTTAAAGAGGTTTTTATTGAGAGTTAAATATATTTTAATAGGAGGGCAAATAAAATTTAATCGATCAATATGACAATATCAACATCAAAGTGTCTATCAATTTACATACAAACACACAGATATACACAAAAAATATAAGTATAAATAAGTAAAAATAGGGAATAGAAAGGAGAGATAGTTACCTGCAAGAAATATTCAAAGTCACTCCGGTGGCAGTTGCCCTCGGCAGAAAACGTGAACTTATGAAAAGTGCCGTCTTCACATATCACTGAAAACAAAATATTTTATTAAAACTCGAACATTAATGTGGTCATCTCCTGCACTAAAAGCATTCAAAACACTTCACTGAAGGTATGAAAATTTTAAAACCCCTACGGCGTTAGTATTTACCTCAACATACACTCACCCACGGCGCTGCAGTCGTCACACAGCGATCTAATCCCAAGTCGCCCCAGCTCACTCATATCACTAGAGTCGTCTTAAACCCCTCAGAAATACCTAGTAAAAAGCCCCCTACTCACCAACGGCGCTGCCGGCATCTAGTCAAAAGCGCCTAATCATCCACGTCGCTGCATTCGTCGCTAAGATACTTAGTTCAAAGCCCCCTACTCGCCCACGGCGCTGCAGTCGTCACTGAGGTACTTAATCCCAAAACCCATTCTCACACACAGCGCTACAGTCGTCACTAAGACACTTATTTAAAGCCCTCTACTCACTCACGGCGCTACAGTCGTTACTAAGACACTCATTTAAAGCCCCCCATTCACCCACAGCGCTGCAGTCGTCACTAAGACACCTAATTTAAAGCCCCCCACTCACGCATGGCGGTGCAGTCATCACTAAGATACCTAGTTACAAGCTCCCTACTCACTCACGGCGCTGTAGTCGTCACTCAGTGATTTAATACTAACTCGCCCCCAACTCACTCATGACGCTGCAGTCGTCGCTGAAGCACCCATTCCTAACTCTCCCACTCACCCACGACACTACAGTCCTCCCTGGGGCATCTAGTCTAGAGCCCCCCACTCACCAACGGCACTACAGTCGTCACTAAGACACCTAGTCAAAAGCCTCCCACTCACCCACGGCGCTGCAGTCGTCGCTGAAGGCGCAGAGCGCGCGGCGCTGCGGCTGTGCGGCGGCGGGCGCGGCGCACAGCGCGCACACGTGCGAGCGGCCGCCGCGCGCACGTGCGGACCACACGTGCAGCGTGCCCTTGTCCGACACGCAGCACACCAGCGTGCCCGCGAGGTTGAAGCTTATACTGCGGACCAATTACCGTGTTGAGATGTCGATTAGATATGTGTCAATCTAAATTTTGATCAAACGGATTGAACATCTCAACCGATAGTAAGCAATAGAATCGATCGCATGTACCCGAAAATCAAACCGTAAAATCTTCTACGTTTTTTAATTTTTTTTTTCGTCCACCAAACATAGATGTGCTTATTTTCCATTATAATATGTACGTTGTATAAGTGCAAATATCTACACGCACGGTCGTGCGTCCGCAAAATTCCACCCTAACGTTTCAGAAAAAAATAAACTAAGATTGTTTTAATTAGAATTTTAATATATTTTTGTATAATTGTTGTGTGTGTAGTCACACAAAATGCGTACTATTCAGACTAGATTAAAAAAAAATATATAAGAGGGGTCAAAAATGACCTGAATTTGCTTCGAGAATAGAATGGTACGGCCGTGCCACTTTTTGGGCTCGACTTGGTGACAGATAACCCTACCCTTCATAGTATGGCAGAATTTCTGAAATAATCTGATAAAAAAAATATAATAACTTTAGAACTACTGGAAAAGGGCTGGAAAAGAAAATGCATTCCTTCTCGAAATTCTCTTATAAAATATTTGTATGTGTCCAAGTGAATTTAAACTAGGCAAACAACTCATAGAGGTAAAAAAACACAAAAATATATTATGTGTTATTACATCGCAGCACGCAACTTTGTGTCACGCTAAAATTATTGAATCTCGACAAAATTTACGTAATCGCACAGAACTGCCCATAAATGTACTGTAGACACAACATTAAATAATTTTATTAATATAATCCGAGCAATGCATGAGCGAAAATTATATTACAATAATTATATTTACTAAGATAAAGTAAACAATATAATAATACTAGCTGACCCGGCAAACGTTGTGTTGCCATATAAATAAAAACATGTTAAGGGTGAACCACTCTTATCACTTAGGGGTATGAAAAATAGATAGTAGCCGATTCTCGGACATACTGAATATGCATATAAAATTTGGTGAATATCGGTAAAGCCGTTTCGGAGGTAACTAACATTGTGACACGAGAATTTTATATATAAGATAAAGAAGGGTCAAAAAGGAAAAACATGCACTGCGCTCGCCTTGTCGATGAATGTAAGTAAATGAGAGCAATTTTAAATTATTTTCATATTCATAATATAATGAAAAGTATAAGTATTAAAAGTATTTTCAAAAACAAATTTTACTAAATACAATACACACAAATGAAAAATAACTGAAAATATAAACCAAAAAAAATAATTAAAAAAAATTAAGTAAAACATCAACATTAGGTTTCAATTATAATACTACTTTTATTATTTAATTAATTAATATTACTATAATACAAATTTATTACAAATTAAAAATGAAGACATCCCTGGTGGGGATCGAACCCACGACCTTTGGATTAGAAGTCCAACGCGCTATCCTCTGCGCCACAGGGACGATGATCATATGTTCCAAATTATGCATCCGTAGTTACTTATATTAACTTTATTTAACAATCCACACATTGAAAGCATTCATTTGATATTATATATTCCCATTACTTTGTATTGTTAGACATATATTGAAGTTATTTAATTTTAGTATTATTTTGTGTTATTTTTTTTATAAATATTTATTATTATTAATAAGTGCCCATTTATATAGTCAGTGGCTGTACGCGTTACACGATTGTATGCATTAGCATAAAAAAAAGCTCTTGGCGGAAGAGTTGATTTTACGCGAGAATAATAAAAGTTGTAAACTGGTCGAAGACATAGTTTTATTGTAATTTGTATTTGTATGTATGAATAGTTTGTAATAAATTATCTTGTATGGATGACAGCCCAGAATAGGCCAGCTACTAAGCAGATAAAAAATAAGTTAAATAAATTAGGCATTTCGAGCTTTTTTAAAACTTACGAATATGTAATGGTCATGGACACACACGATCAAGATCGGTGATAAGCAAATTTATTACTAGACCTCTTGTCCAACGGTGGATTTTTTAAATGACACACTGATAATGGACGTTTTAATGAAATAAGATAGGACAAGCATCAATTTTGGAAGCAGAGTATTTTTATTGACATTAATAAAACTAAAAATGTATAATTACATTTATTATAAGCTGTTATTTAACTTGTCTTGTTACTTCGTCTGTACCTATGTGTAACCAAATCTCGAAGTAACATTTTGAAATTTTTAACCACTTCTTGGTATAAAATTGAACTGAAATTTTGAAAATAAAATCACAGCCGACCTATCTGGGGTTGATTGCAGATGTCCACGGGCGGCAGTAGCCACTTATAATCAGGTGGACTGCATGCTCGTCTGCTACTCCTATATTATAAAAAAGTTGTTTTTACATGAAGAAGTAGACGCTCACTTATCATTAATTTATAGCTTTTTGAAAATTGTTATTTTTTTACATTTTTTTCCTAATAACATTTCATAATACAATAACAAAATCTTGTTAAGTATGTAGTTGCTCAAGCTTTATATACATGTTGTTTACTGTAATTGAGGTGGCACTTAAAAAATCTCTCAATATTTTAGCGAAATAATTTGTAAGTATAAGTCTTTACCTAGTTGGTGCGACCTTTAAAAAAATAAAACAATGTGAGCCGTCACGGGACGCCTGGCAGATGTGAAACATCGACATTATTTTGTAAAAGTAATATGCAGAAAAGAACATATTGTGATAGGAACTTAATATGTTATAATGATAACATAAAATATTACGATTTTTGTGCATGGCGACGCGTCGCCACACCGTACACACTACTGCATATAGACTGTATATATATACCATCGTATAGCGTGCATGGGCATACGGCATGCGTCGCCACGCCACGCGGTTTTACGTGCGGCTATAGATGTTTCACATCAAAAACTCACCAATAAACATCAGCGTAATCGGACCCTCGTCTCAACTCATGCAGCATCTGCTTGCTCATGGTATCCCAGATGCGGATGATGGTGCCTCTCTCGGACGCGGTGGCTAGCTTCGCGCCATTCGCAGATAGGCTCAAACACACCAGGTCGGTCTGGTGGCAGCCTACCACCGCGGGGGAACTCGACTGCGCACCTTTCACCGCTCGGGATACATCCTGGAATTACATTCCAAAACTCTAAATTATTACAATCTTAAAATATATTATAGCTGTAAATATTTTAATTCGATGAAATGAATATTCAAATTAGATTTTTTGTATATTTCGTGGTCAAAAATATATTATACGTCTTAATATTTTCCTTTGAAAATTCAACCATATATTCATTGTTAATTTGCAAATGTAAAAATATTATTTCCATCGTATTCGTATTTACATAAAAAAAAATATAATTGTTATGTAGTGACGATTATGCCCATACAATAATTTAATTAATTATTGTAACTTTATAACAATATTATTTGTTAGACGTAGCTACTAAGTAACTACCTACTAGTAAGTAAAATATAAAATATTTCTTCCTTTCTAAAAAATGTATAAGCCGTCTAGGGGTGAATTAATAATAATGTAATGTTTTGTTTTCGATTTGACAATAGGTATATGGATATAATTGACATACAAACCATATGATCTAACTTGTTATGATGAAATAATTGTAATCCTTAACTAATTCTTATCAGATAATTATGAATTCTGTGGTATCAGAAATTACGATCTCTACGGTAAGTCGTAAGGGATCTTCAATTTATGTCTTTTATTTTGGAAAGTAACCTATTGACTAAATATTTAACCATAAACGACCTCATGTCACCGGAAAACTTCTTTGTATCTTTTCTATCCATTTTACATTTCTCTATTACTACTTTTTTATTTTATCCACTCCATCCTTCGCGAGGTCGCTGGCCGGGCTGTTCGAGCTCCCACTCTTGTCGCCCGCAACCTCGGAAGCCCCTTTTAGTCGCCTCTTACGACAGGCAGGGGATACCGTAGCTTATTCTGGTCATAATTCATCATAAGGGACATAATAAGTATACCTACCAGTAGTTGCAACGAGCCGCGTCTATGCGCTGGCGCGGCGAGCAGCTGCGGCGCGCTGGGGTCGGTCGCGAGCGCGCAGAGCGGCCGCGCCGCCGCCGGCACGCGGAGCAGCGCCACGCGGCCCAGCGACGGCAGCGACAGCACCTGCACCGACGACGTCAGCACCACCGCCACTCTGGGGACATGCGACACTTTGCTGATAAAATCTTTACGTAATAAGCTCTCGTGGAGACTTTTCTGACCAAATGGGTCTTTGTGTATTGAACTTCTTTATAATGTTGATACAGAAAACTAGTATGCATGTATACCTTATAGTAAGTACTCGTAGGTGCTGCCTACGCCTACGACCATCCGTAAACAACCACAATAAGATAAGTATTTTTTTTATTCAAGGGGGGGAAAACTTCAAAGTACCCTTCGTAGGTACGCGCCGCCGGGTTATGTGGGATTTTACCGCACTAAAACCCCCCCGGTTGCTGTCCTCAGCGCTTGGTAGAGAACACCGGGATCTGCTCTGCTCTGCTCTTTAGCAACTTACGCTCCTACCGCACACCAGGTGTTTACAATGGTATGCGACCACACATACCGCCGTTCTTCCCGGGGTTCCTTGCTAGACGGTTCGAGCTCTCACTCTTGCGTGAGGATTAAGTTGGAATGCCTCGGCAAAATATCTCTTTTACCACACCCGCCAAACAAAGACACAGCGTGTCTAATAATTTAGTTATAAGCGATAACTGAATTATTAGGCAGAAATAGGTGAGATGGCGGTGCTTTCGGTGTGGAACCACAAGGAATTCTACCTACAATATAAAGTCCACTATTATGTTACTTTCAAAGGAAGTAGAACCAGGACGGTTCAAACGTGAAAGAACCACCGTTACACCTATTTCCTGCATGAAACAGTTCATGTTCCATTGGAAAGGTGTGGACGCCTGCTAAGTTACATATTTGGCGACCATCGTAGTCATCAGGAATAGCAACGCATCTATGATCGACTTCATTAAATATCAACATACAAAAATATATCCATATACATTGATAATTTATAATATACAGAATAATAGTACAAGTTGCCAGAAAACATAACTAAAACGAAATCTGTTATAAGATTTTAAAAAATATTAAAAGAACAAATCTTAAAATAAATACTAGGAATATACAATAACAACGTTGAATACACGTACTCATACAACGCTCATACAAGAAGTCACACATAAACACACGTACTCAAACAAACACCCACACACACACACAATCACACACTCACACATACAATATGTAGGCATACCGGACACATAATAATTATAATTATTTTTAAGCTTCTCATTCAAGTGATGTAAAAGTCTTATGAGAAATCATCATCAACTCATTACTGTCCCACTGCTGGGCACGGGTCTCCTCTCAGAATGAGAAGGATTAGGCCATAGTCCACCGCGCTGGCCAAGTGCGTATTGGTAGACTTCACATACCTTTGAGATTTTTTTTTTTATAAATCTCTCAGGTATGCAGGTTTCCTCACGATGTTTTCCTTCACCGTTTTTAAGCAAGTGATAATTAATTTCTAATACGCACATAAATTTGAAAATCAGAGGTGCGTGCCTGGGATTTGAACCTCGGACCCCTCGATCGAGAGGCCGCGTTTCTTAACCACTAGGCTATCACTGCTATATTTTTCGACCGTGTATATATGTCTCATTCTGTGGCACACTGTACAGACTAAACTGCTGAACGGATTTTAGAGAGATATGAGAAATAAAGATTCTTAAACCTAAAACTTAAAAGTATATAACAAAGACTTAATTTTATTTCTTTGTTAAGACTATTACTAGTACCTACTCGTATCTAGACAATACATATCACGTTTAGACAATAGGTATTATTTATATATCACATACGGAACCAGAGCTAGGTGTATGCCAAGGATATATCGTTCATGACCTGAATATTAAGGAGTCTTTATTTAGTGCGTTTAAGTCACATACTGGTTTTTTCTTTATTTATTTAACTACTAAAGAGGTTAGGCGAGGTTTAAAAGTATATTTAAAGATTATAATATATTTTGACTTATTAGCTTATAATTAAGCCGATAAAATAATTGATTATTAAATTGTATGGCATCTTTTCAATTAAAATATTGTTATTGTTATATATTATTATCTAATAAAATAACTTTTAAATGATTTTATATTATTTTCTACATACATTAGAATTTTATTCCTTTTATTATACTGCATCCATAAGTTTTAGAGGTATAGTCAGCGCCAAACTGCCAGTCCGCTCTGAAGTTGTTGCGAGCAGCTGGTGTAGTCATACAATTTGCTATGGCGACACGATTCATTTCTATATTCAGAGCGGACTAGCAGTTTTACGCGGACTATAAGTATATACCTATAATTTTATCGATTCAAAATCTAATTATTCTTATCTATTTTAATAGCAGATATTAAATCTTTGATTTTAATAACATTACCGTGAAATATTAATTCGAACCGTTGATTGATGACGGATTATATCGCAAAGCTTTCCATTCAACATTTACACAAATAAAGTATTGTGATCGAAATGTCATTAGAATTATGCATCATTCATAAACATTAATTATGTGATTTTGTAAACATTATTGAAGACAAATGCGCACGTACAGATAATTGTAATCAATAAACAATGAAAATACGTATTTTACTAATAACGTAATATTCTGAACAAAAGCAATATTGGTACACTAACTTAGAATATATGAGTGGTTTGCACAGCGGTAGAGATTTGTCCATAATTTACATTTTCCAAAAATTTCATTGTAACACTAAAGCTCATCAATATCAATAATATATAATATAATAATATTACAAATATAAAACTAAAGATAAAAATAATTATTATAAAAACAAAAACGCTACTGCTTAAAATACAACGCCTCATATTATGTTAAAATCCGTTCAGCAGTTTTCTCTGTACAGTGTGCCCCAGAATGAGACGTACATACACGGTCGAAAAATATTACCCTCTACAATCGGATAAAAAAAAGAAAAATATATAGAATTTTTCTGACTTTACTTTTATTATGTGTAAGAGCTTATGCTTATATGTAAGACCTTTTGTGGATACTCATAATACCTTAAATCAGTATTCTTTAATTAATATACCTATTATTAAGAAGAAAGTATAAAGTAGGTACTTATATTCAAAACAAAGCAATCTAATAGGTATGTAAAATGTCCAGATAATGTCCATCTGACATAAGTATTGGGTTATTAGGTGAAGGATCCTTTATCTTATCTGACAAGCACAGGTTTAGGATAGGCATTATGACGTCATAAGGACAAGGTAAATTGTGGGACTGTCGTTGGTATTGTTGTATTGTCATACTTATGCTTGTTGTCATTGTCATACTTTTAGGATTTCGGAATTAGTTTTAAACTGACATTGTTGTATCCTAGAATTAATCACACTCTTACATTGGGAAGTCCGGGGTTCAAATCTCTGATTTTCTGAATTAAGTATGATGCATACATATATTCGCATTAGAATTCGTATTAGAATTAATGAATACATGCTATAACATAAGGAAAACATCATCATATTGTATGAGAGTAGTCTAAATATTTTTTCAGTCATTCAAAGCTTGCTCATTGAAATAGTCTATGGGTTATGCCCTATATCCTTCTCATTATGAAAGGACACTCGTGCGCAAAAGTAGCAAAACGAGTTGATTATGATATGTTTAAATAGTTAAACAAATATAAAATAGGACGCCGTGCTTCGATCCGTCAGTATTTTTAGGTTTGTTTAGTGAAGAAACGGTAACGGTTTAACTGAATCAAGATGGCGTAAGTGTGCCGAAATAGACTTCTCAATACAATTGTATGAGGGGAGCCGCAATTATTCGTATGGACAGCGTACTGGCGTAATTTAGTTAATATCTTACCACTGCTCTTCAATAACTAAATTTAACTTATGAGTTAGGTACATATATACCCAGAAAAAAAAATTCACATTAGAAACACCATATACATACGGGATCCTTCAAACAGGAGGACCTTTTTTGTTTTCGCCACATTTTAAAGATTAACCAGACAAACATAGATTAGAAACTCCTTTTTACTGACTTTCAGAGACAACCCCGTTTTATTTCGTGGAGCGGAGCGTTCCTTCCTTAACAAATTTATTGGTACGCCCTTCAAAAACATAATTTATTGCTATTCAAGTGAATTGAAATTAAGTATATTTTGTATGAACATTTACAAATTTCCCATTTTCTTTTCTTAACTACGAGTAAGTACTTCTACCATATCGGATCGGAATTCGATATCAATTGAAATTGAATTGCATGTTACATTATAACATTACATTAAGGACATTTATGTTGAAATGCCACACATATAGTACATTGTAACTGTACAGTTAAATTATTGTGTTTAAATTGACGTCACTCGGCAAAAAATTACAATTTACGGTCGCGGTTTTATTAAATAACAAAATTTTATTACTAAGTTAATTAGCCATAAAAAACCCGTTGCAATACCTACTGACTATTTATTTTTAGTTAGTCAATAACATGTCTTAAATATTTTATCTATTAAAATAGTGATCCTTATCTAGGGAATATTATTATGTAATATAGAATTAACATAATCCGTTGTCAATTCTATATTTCATAATAATATACTCTAGTAGTATGGAAGGTAGTAGGACCTTTTGTTGTTTGACCTATCACACCTATTTCTGCCCAACAATTAAATAGCTGTATTAAGCGCTTCTGTGTTCTGGTGTGAAGGGTATGGTAGAGCAAGATATACTTATCCGAGGCGTTCCAACTTAGTCTTCAGGGATACCAACGCATCTGTGGCCAACATCAGGTAATGCTGTTATCTGGGGTTGATTACAGATGTCCATGCAGCAGTAGCACGTACCATTTGGACTTCATGATGGATTGCTACTTTCATATTATAAAAACCCTTACCCTGCTGTTATAAGATAGAAATAGGTATAGTCCGCGCCAAACTGCTAGTCCGCTCTGAAGTTGTTGCGAGCAGGTGTAGTCATACAATTTGCTATGGGGACGCGATTCATTTCTATATTCAGAGCGGAATAGCAGTTTACTATACGAGTATCTCTATCACGAGTATTATAAAGGGTTCTACCCCTTTCAAAACACGCTCTTAGTAATTTTACATACGAAATAAGCCATGACTCACTGAACACTTAACCTGTTTTGCAAACAATGAACATTGACCTATTCGCGTTTTTGTATGTTATTACAATTAATTATGGCTATAGGTACCTACTTTAGTGTTACTTTCTGAAGCGTGTAGGTACGTTATTGTGCGTTCAGGTTTTTTTATAACACTGAAGTAGCGAATGTGTATAAAGTCCACCTGATGGTAAGTGGCTACTGCTGCTCATAGACATCTGTTATCAACCCCAGATAAGATTTGATTCCTATCTGAGGTCGGTCACAAATGCGAGCGCTTCGGAAATCTACTCTTCTACTATGTCTCCTTCAAACCAGGACACATCAGCACTTAACATAGCTGTTATTAGGCAGAGATAAGCGTTTTTTATATAACTCTATTACAACAGCAGACTAGCATGCTGTCCATCAGATTTTTAGTGGCTACTGCTGCTCAAAGTCATCTGTAATCAACCCCAGATAAGATTAGATTGCTATCTGAGGTCAGTCACAAATGCGTTGCTACTGCAAACTAAGTTGAAACGTCTGAGTAAAAGTATGTCCTTACCACACCCTTCAAACCAGAACACAGCGCTTAACACTGCTGTTATTAGGCAGAAATAGGTGTGGCGCTGGTGCCTCCAGAGACTTACCACAGTATTTCACCACTTTCAAAGGGTCCTACCATTTGTTGGTAAATGGTCACTGATCACCATGGACATCTCTAATTTAGTTTTGACAATTTTTATCTAAAGCTGATCACAGATTTGTTACCACTGAGGAATAAACTCCCCGCCTCATGTGTAAGTTAGTCGTAATAATTTGTACTACGTTTTAATTTTGAATCGCATTCAATGGACACGTGATGGAAATTCCTAGATTATTGTTGATAAAATGTTGACATAGTTTCGTGTACATATTATGTCGCCCGTCTGTCTGGCGTATTTGACTTATGACCATAAAGATGGTGGAATTCCTCTTAGAAGGTTAGACTTATTGTTTACTTGTTTACAGCGGTAATGGTTTAAAAGGTGAGGAATACCCGGCTACTTTAGGAAATAAATAAACAGTTCGCTTTCGTGACCCATTAAAAACATAATCCTTGATTAGCCTTATATCTAGTTTAAACTAATTTCTACATATACAGTTATTAATCTAACGATTTTTCCGTCAATAGCGCAAAAAAAATTATGTCTATCTATGTATACTTTGTTGCAAAAAATTAGTTACATTTGAATTACGTGGTACAATAAAAATGGAAGTAGATTTGACGGTAGGGCTGGCACAATTAAACCTTGTTGTTATTCAATTATAAATTGCTTTCTTAAAATTTTGATGTCTATTGATTATTCTACAAACTGTGAACACAACTTACAAAATGAAAAAATAACGTTAACAAAAAAATGCTAGTATAAAAGACGCTTTCTATACTCATTGCCCCCTACTAGGGTACCCAATATAGATGGATGCCATGGACACATACGTAGACAAACAAATAGCCATATCCAGATCAGAAAGCCAAATTCATTATTAAGATTTCTGTCGGACCGGGGTTCAAATCTAGAACCTTCAGCCAGACCGGTAAGTTATTCTACTCACTTATCCCTCTCTAACCAAAACCAAAACCTTGTGCGCGTTAGACCCATATCAAATCAAATCAAATCCAATTTTTTAATTCAAAATAGGTTCTTTACAGAACTTTTTGAATGTCAATACAACTACCACCACTTCACAAGGTGTTTCGTTATGGAGAAGAATTAAAAAAAAATGTAGTCTGATATATAAAATTCTCGTGTCACAATGTTAGTTACCGTACTCCTCCGAAACGGCTTTACCGATTTTCACCACAATTTATATGCTTATTCAGTAGGTCTGAGAATCGGCTATCTATTTTTCATATCCCTAAGTGATAAGAGTTGTTCACCCTTAAATGTTCTTTATTTATATGGCAACACAACGTTTGCCTGGTCAGCTAGTATACAGGGTGAATTTTTAAAACGGGCCTTCAGGGCCAAATCCGAAACTATAAGGATTAGCGAAAAATGCTGAAAGGAGTTACGAGGCCGATTTTGATAAAAACTAAAACTGCATCATTAGTTTTTTAAAATATCTTTTTCCCTAGCCGGGAATCGAACGAGTTCATTTTTAAAAAAAATACACCCTCTATATTATTCCACCATCTGATAGTGTCGCTTATAAGGATCAAATTCTGGGAAGTAATGTAATGTGACAAATTAAAGGAAAAGGAAAATTTTGAAGAAAATACATATTTTTCCATACATTGCCATACTAATCCTTAAGGATTATACATAACAAATGATTTATGTGTAATTCTTTAGAAACATACGTAAGTCATACCATTGAAGAATTTGTTGGTTAATCAACTAATTATTCGATGTTATAACCGTGGCATACGGCTTAGTATGAGTAAGTAATAGTTTGGCAAGTAAATTACCGCCGTTTTTAGGATTTATTTTTTAATAAAAATAGATAAGTGATTAAATAGTAAATTGTTATTGTTTGTTGTTTATAACAACGTTTCAACAGTAAATATAATTTTCTATATCTCTTTGTTTAGTTATCACTCGGATTTGACTCGAAAAAGACATTCTCGCAAATTGACAATTTTACATCTGTATTAAACGAAACTCCGCCCATAGCAAGTTAAATCTATTATTTATAATGGTCCTAAAAGTAACCTTAACTAAGTCGGACATAAAAATATAAATTCTTGAAGAACAAAACGTCCATTTCGAATGATTTGAAACATTTAGCCAAATAATTCTTAATACGCGAAATGTTTAAATTGATGAATGGCGGGAACTTAACTGCCAAATTAATATAAAAAAATATGTATTTTCTTAAAATTCAGGCTTTTCCTTTAGTTTGTCATTTATCATTACTTCCCAGATTTTGATCCTTATAAGCAACACTATCAGATAGTGGAATAATATAGAAAGTGTATTTTTTTTCAAAATGAACTCGTTCGATTCCCGGCTAGGGAAAAAGTCATTTTAAAAAAGTAATGATGCAGTTTTAGTTTTTATCAAAATCGGCCTCGTAACTCCTCTCAGCATTTTTCGCTAATCCTTATAGTTTCGGATTTGGCCCTGAAGGCCCGTTTTAAAAATTCACCCTGTATATATAGTATTCTACTCACTTGTCCCGCCTAGCTCGCAACGCCCGGATGGGTGACTTGAACATCACCTCCGCTCTGAAGGCCCGTTGCTGGTCATCGAGCAGCATGAGAGAGCACGGCCGCCGCGCTCGCACCACCAATAGCCAGTTGGTGCGGAATACCATCTCGCATAGCGACACCTCTCCGAGCTCCTCCTTGCCTGGGGATAATGAATTTGACGTTATATTGTTATTGATATTAAGATTAAATAAGTGCGGTCCCAGAGAGTCGAGTCCAATTCGCACTTGGTCAGATTTTTTTCGTGCGAACACCCTGCATGGATTCTCTGGTGCGGGAGTAGCGGTGAGGGTAAGCCGGACTTTACAATAAATAACTTTAAAGCGTTAGATAAAAGTGGTCTAATTTAACCAAGTTTCCCATGTGTGTCCCCCTCCCAAAATCTTAAGCTGCGATCTTGCCTGAGATTAAAGCTTAAATAAGCTGAATGCTTGTAAAAACGGAATAAATAAATTACTTTTCATATAAAATCCTTCGGGAAATCTTTTGGAATGGAATATTTTAGAAAATGAGATTAAACAGATGACCAAACAAGCTCTATGTGAAAAGTGTATTATGTAAAAAAAAAATTGCATTCGGACCTCTGATAAAGAGGCCGAATTTCAATCACTAGGTTATCATTATATTGCTTTAAAGCCTTAGAATTGGTTGTGCTAAAATAGCAATTAAGATCAAAATAAACAAAATCTATTTTTTAAATTTCTCATAATGATTTTCTAATTCTCATATCAAGGTCTCTGAAAGTATGGAATATGCTTTTGTTTTTGATCAGATTCATCATTTATGTAATGGATACTAGGGTATAATTTTAGTTATATTTACTTACTGTAGTGAGCCTTTTCGACGAGTGGGTCCACATTGTAAACGCGCAGGCCAGATGTTAGGCAACATGTGAAGCAGCCTGAAAATATTAATTAAAACAATTTTGATCATTTCACAAATCTAGTATGCACGAACGCTCGCAAACAAATTCAAACGTATGAATAGAGCGTTTGACTTAGTTCGTATAGGTTTGCAAACCAAATTTTTGTAAAGGTTTGGAGTTTGAAACAAACACCAAGCGTGGAATCGCAGCATTACATACTTAAGGGTCGATTCACATTATTCCACAATTTAATACAGCGGTTGATTAAAACTTTAATTAAGTATATGAATGTGGAATTAATTCTTGCAACGTGATTGTGATATGATGAACTTTTGATGATGATTGATGAATATGATGAACCGTTGGAATATATTCATTGAGTTATAATGCTTAATATTAGAGTAGCAGACGAGCATGCAGTCCACCTGATAGTAAGTGGCTACTGCCGCCCATTGACAACTGTAATCAATCCCGGATAAGATTAGTTTCCTACCCGAGGTACAGATGCGCCGCTACCCCAGAAAACTAATCTGGAATGCCTCGAAAAATAATGTCTCCCGCTCCACACCCTTCAAACCACATCACAACAGAGTTTAACACTGCTGTTATTAGTAGAAATAGGTGGTGCCGCTGGGGTCAAACCACTGAAAGTTCTACCACCTTTGAATATTTTTGACACTATCATTTCCTTGAATATATTATAATATTAACCATCTATTACAAGTGACAATATTTCTTATGAATGTTACTAGTTGATACCATTTTGATTTTCATATACCTACCACTAATATATTGTACAAAAGCTATATCTGTAATTTGTATTAAGTCTGGGCTGAAATAATTACATGCAAAACGGAATAGTATCTATCGAAAATCAATAACTTCAAATCTTGGTTAAATTACATTACAATCATACAAACATTTTGTTTTATCTCCAAACCTTGACCTGATTTACTCTTTGTAATTAGAACAGTACCTAATAATAACTTAACGATTATTATTTACTATTTAATTAATACTCAATAGATTTTTAGTAACTGAAAAAGATTATATAAATAAATAGATTATTAAAATAAATAATAACTTAACTATTCTTATTAACTAAATAAATAAAGATAAATTGAATAATAAATAAAGATTATGATTATTTAAATAACATTCAATAGACTTTTGAAACTGAAAAAGATTATATGATTAATCTTTTACCTGACTGCAGAGTGTAATGTTTTTTTAGCTTATTAATGTATGTATATTGCATCCCAAATGGCATGACAGATTTAACAATATAAGTTGTTGAATTTGCCTAAATTTTGAGAGTGACGCTGATTATATTTTTAATCAGGTTAGTTTCTACTAATTCTCTAGTTATTAAATATGCTGTATTGGTGTAGAATATATTTCGGAATCATTCTGATAAGAAAAGTAATACAAGAATATCATAATGGTATAACTGTAAGTGTTTTTGACATATGCTTATCTTTTGTAAGGATAAAATTGGCTAGTAACAGAAAGTAAGTTAAACTTAAAGTAAAATTTATTATTTCTTTTACTTCAATTACAATTAATAATTATCAGTATTATTACATTTATTTTCTTTAGTGTTGTTCTGGACAGAAATATGTGGTCATGCAAATATACTTACATATGGAATTCTTCTATTATTTTTAAGTTTAAGTAATAAATTTTGCGGATCTTAGGTAAGCTTTGTAACTACATATTTAAAGGTTCTTAAAAATATAGGTGGCATATACAACTCAGCATATAGACATATTTTCTACTACTTTTTTCAGCTCTTAGGTAGAACTTGCAACTTGCAATCTTTTAAAAATATAGGCAGTAATGAAGAACAAAGAAATTAAACATACTTTGTTCTTAGTCAGATACTAAAAACTATTTTTATAACAGTTTTCTACACAATTTGGTATTTGGCATTAACTCTAAAATAAGGCAACTTGTGAGAACAAGTTTTTGCGAGTGATGTTCTGATAAATTAATCTTTAAGTGACTCATATTGTCCTTGTTGGCTGAACAAGTAAATATGAGTTATGTGATTGAATTATTTATTAGTAAATGTTGTATATAAAGTAAATGTACTGTTATGTATATTACAAAGAACAGTCACTCTCAATTGAAATATAGAGATAGTATCCAGCAATAGATTTAAATGAAATATGACGTATCTGTGATATTGCATCATTTAACACTCTCTTCAAGTGGCAACTAATTGTTTCAATATTTATACAGAAGTTATTAGTGATTTCTAATTTTTAGCAATCACAGTATTGTAGCTTATGGTTTTGCATAGCTATTGGAATATCAGAATGGGATACAAATGTAAATTCAATAAGTCGATTAGAAATCTTTTGTTGTCAATATGCGATGACTACAACAAAACCAAAATAAGTGCTGAAATGGCTTCCTTATTGTATACAAACATTCACACCCATTGAACCATCTGATACTTCTTTATAGTCCAAGTTACTAGTGTGTGTCTATATACAGGTGAAGGCATCTTAGTCATAAAGAGTTGTGTATCTAATGCCAGCTTTACTGTAGCTTACTATAGAATATTTCAGTTCCCTTGGATTACATGCATCGGTGAGTTCTATACTTACTTCAGGCTACATGACCGATAGGACCATGTTTATTGTCCGATAAACCAAAAAATCCTATCCGATTCATTAGTACGTGACTGGGCGTCACGTCACGCTAAGGAATTGCGCGTCGAATTTTAGTAGAACGCATGAATGGGATACGCGAATCAAACGCCCAAACAACAATAGTAATACGAAGAGAAAGAAACTGCGTGGGTGTGCGACTAAAAATATAAACAACACGTGCACAGTCGTACGACAGTCGCACCACGCTACGGCTGGCAATGACCCGCGAGCTTCGACGCTATCGCACCGCACACCCTAACGCTTAGGTCATCCGCAAAACGAATAAAACGCGAACCACCTGAGAACAAAGAACACAGGTTGACGAACTAGGAAGTGATTCAAACCTTGATCCTGGTTAAACCCCAGGCTCGTGATACCGCTGCTCCTCCGGCGCGCCATGTCTCTCCCGCGACGGAATTATCATAAACATTTAGTTGCTTTTTTATCAAAGATCCCAGTTGACATTTTCACACCGAAATTTTAAATACGCACATTTGTTGTGTTACATGTTCCCTGCGTGTGATACACAGCTGATTTAATGACTGATGACAGAAAAACACACCAGTATTGCCAGGCGGCAGCGCATCGCAAC
Source organism: Epargyreus clarus clarus (assembly GCA_014595695.2). Classification (NCBI taxonomy): domain Eukaryota; kingdom Metazoa; phylum Arthropoda; class Insecta; order Lepidoptera; family Hesperiidae; genus Epargyreus; species Epargyreus clarus. The sequence goes on from JACTTY020000025.1 coordinate 2,582,522, forward strand.
CTTTATTCTTGCCATATATTTATTCCATTCTCCCATATTTTACGGCAAGAATCCTTGCTTACAATGTCCGAATAAGTCTTTATGAAAAGTTATTTTCGTTGTTTTACTGAAATATTATTTTTATATAATTTAAAATATACGTATATTTTTGTATTATTGAAACTTCTATACGCATAAAAATACATTTCCCTTAAAGGCTTGTAACTTTACGGGAAAATAAATTTATATGGCTACATTCGTATTATGCCACTAAATTAAGAAGTATATTATCAAATGGTAAGCATAGAGCATTAGAAAATGAGTTAGACAGGGATTTCCGAATTTGGAAGAACGTTTGAAATGAGTAGAGTAATTTTGTTACATCGAAACAAAGGGATTTTTTTGTCTTGTTTGGCTATCTATAGCAATTTTTTGCATGATGTTGATTTTACAAGCGTTTATTGTGTTCATTTCTATAAAGTTTATTTGAATAGTAAGTTTAAAATAAGAAAATGATTCACTTTTGTGTTAATTTATTTCCTTCCTACCTATTCATTTTTTATCTGTGTATTGAAACTGAAATATTTAAATTTACACTACCTACTTACAGTAGTAGCTGTGATTTTTGAATAAACAGCCATTGTTTAAAAGTTCTTACTTTTAAATTAAATACAGTACGAATTTAATTAAAACGAGTAAAGTATTAGTCACTTTTATGTATTTTCCAAATATTTGAAAAAAAAAACTATAAATTCATTATCAACAATTATTAATTTTACTTTGCAAACACTGTTGCTCTGAGACGATTTCACAAATCCATGTTTCACCACCATTGGACCGAGAGATTGATCGTCTTTACAATGCCTATTCCAATATTAATCATATATCGTAGTAACTACATAATTTAAAAAGTATTTACTCAGTCAAATTTAGATGTCAAACCAAAAAAAAAGACAAAACTTCAAAATGAATTTATCTTCCCTAATTGAAGAAATTCTATTGCAAATTAAATTTTTGGCTTCGAAAGCTGTGTTAAATTATGTCGGGTGTCAATTAGCAAAATTAGTTGTAATAAATTTGAAAAATATTAATGTAATAAATTAACGTAAGTACATATGTTTATTGGTTGCAAATAACAGAATAATTCTGTGAATAAAATTGTAAAAAATGTCAACTTTGTCTGAAGGTGGTAGAACCCTTTGTAGTTCGACTCCGGCGGCACCACGCCACACCTATTTCTACCTAATAACAGCAGTGTTAGGCGCTGCTGTGTTCCGGTTTGAAGGGTGTGGTAGGGGAGACAGACTTTTCCGAGGCGTTCCAGCTTAGTCCTCAGGGGTAGCAGCGCATCTGTGGCCGACTTCAGGTAGAAATATCTAATCCTATCTGGGGTTGATTACAGATGTCCATGGGCGGCAGTAGCCACTTACCATCAGGTGGACTGCATGCTCGTCTGCTACTCTAATATTATAAAAAAAAAACTTAAGCTACTATTTCTAGAAAAAGGTTTGTTTATCGTTTTAACTGAGAAGGTTTGGAGTAGACTCTACTACTATTAGGAGCTAATTAATGCTGGTCGATATATGGTCCATTTAATTATCTTTAATCCTGGTGGTTACAATGATAATAACGACCAACATTTATCGTGACTTCCAAAGAATTGATATGTTCCAGATTATTCCAGAATTGCCACAGATAAAAATATTTCAGAATCATTTGGTAATCCCTAAACAAAAATCCTTCGCGATTCTGGTTCTCAATGAGATAAATACTTCAATTAGAATCCCTCAATGAATGTGTACAACGTAGATCTTATGACAATCAGTAAAAAGCAATTTATTTTCAGATCTTTATTTGACATATAAACAAAAATGGATTTTAATACAACCACCAATAATGATTACCACTGGCCCTTTCCAAAACCTATTGTAGGAAAGTAAGTTAATAATATTCCCATATCTTCTTAACAGTAATTTATTAAAATAACATAATATAGCTCGAAAAGGTTCTAATAAAATATTTAATCTCAATTTTTGAGCTGGCAACATAATCTGAAGAAATTAAACAAAAAACAATCGCCAGTCTTAAAAATAATAATACAATACGTAACGCCAATGGACATTCAATGTACTTACTTATTAACAGCGATAGTGGCCACTGCAGCCCATGAATGTGGATCAATAACTTCAACTCGGACTGTAATTCTATCAGTTTGATATGCAAAGGCGCTAGTTTCTATATTCATATTAAAGCCGGCGATGTATTGGCGACTCCTCTGGTGTTGCAAATGTCCATAGGCGATGGTGACTGCTTTCCATCAGGTAGCCCGTCTGCCTTATCGTTAGGTTAAATATAAAAAAATCGCGCCTTCAAAGAACACATGACACAGAGATCTTGCTTATATAATACTTTTTTTTTTTTTTTTTTTTTTTTTTTTATAGGATAAGAGTAGCAGACGAGCATGCAGTCCACCTGATGGTAAGTGGCTACTGCCGCCCATGGACATCTGTAATCAATCCCAGGTAGGATTAGATATACCTACCTGAGGTCAGCCACAGATGCGCCGCTACCCCTGAGGACTAAGCTGGAACGCCTCGGAAAAGTCTGTCTCCCTTACCGCACCCTTCAAACCGGAACACAGCAGCGCTTAACACTGCTGTTATTAGGTAGAAATAGGTATGGTGGTGGTGCCGCCGGAGTCGAACCATAAAGGGTTCTACCACCTTCAGTACTTATAAGATACCAACATTAAATGCTACTAACCTATCTATAATATTATATGTACCTATTTACTTATTGTATTATCTATGCACGTGGCGTGTTATATGGTTCTTCATAACAATCGTGAATGACATCAATGACACAATCTAGTGCCTTGGGATTAGTATTCAACGTACACCTTAGCGATGTAGCTACCCTATCACTATGATTAGTGATCTAATCCCTTGAGGGTTCGTAACTCTCATACCATATTGAGGTACTACTTGATGTAATTGTTAAAATACTATCAGGTATTCAGTATTCTTTAAACAATCATTTTGCTAATATTGATGCAAATCAATATTATTAATATTATATCAATTATAAGTAAATTATCAAGTCATATGGGATAATAATAATTTATAACTATCCCGTTTTTGGGCACGGATTAGGCCGTAATCTATAGGACTGGCGAAGTGCGAATTCAAAGACTTCACATAGCTAGTTTCAAGATTTTTCTCACGATGTTTTCCTATACCGTTAAAACAAGCACAGTTAAAGATTCGAACCTCGGACCTCTCTATTGAGAGGCCGTTTTCCAACCACTAGGTTTTTAATGCTTAACTTTTATTAAGGTACTTCTATATGCTTGGTGGTGAGGGTAGCAACTTGCAATGCAGTTGAGATCGATGTTGAGATAACAATCTTGGTTTAGATGTTCACGACAGATGTGATGACATAATAAGAGAGCTTTGCTATTTTAATGTGATTTCCATAAATCTTGTCCTACTAAATTTGCACTATCCTGTGATTCTTAGAATCAGGATTAGAACTACAGTCAACTGATACTTCCAACTTTATTGACTTTTAAAATGATGTTTGTCTCCTAATAGCATTATCTACATTTAGCGAATGTTAAATGTGATCTAATAACCATACACTAACACGCAAAGGGGCCATTTTACGTGTCAGACTTTTAGCCTATCCAGTGACGATATGATGTTCAAATATTTGCGCATCCTCGATAAGAATCCTATTGGACCAGCACTTGCCGAGTTCCTCCTCAATTACTTCTTCCCACTTCATAACCACTTTTTGTCACACATTTTTTTTTAATCCAGGCCATGCGAGCCACCAAGCCCCAATGCAGCGCCAACGGTGCGACCACCTGCCGTAGCGCCGTACTGCCACTGCGATGCCCATTCCTACTCGCCCAGGGTGGAGCAGTACAAGCAGTTGCTGGAGAAGGAACAGAAACTCTGCCAGGATTATGAGCAGTTGAGGAAGCAGGTAAGTTCACCAGCCTTTGAGAGTCGACTGGTTAACATAGGCATTATTAGGATAAACGCACAGATTTACGGTAGTTACCTACTCGTATTTGTGTTTAATTGCAACAGTGTAAAGCGCCGCTGTGTACTGGTTTGAAGGCTGTGGTAAGGGATAGATACTTTTCTGAGGCATTCCCAATTAGTCCTCAGGGGCAACGCATCTGATCGCAGGTAGGACCCTTATTTGTTCATTACTGATGTCCAGTCTTAACTTACCATTAGGTACAGTGCATGCTCGTTGAGTCATCATCATCATCATCATCAACTCATTACTGTCCCACTGCTGGGCACAGGTCTCCCCTTAGAATGAGAAGGATTAGGCCATAGTCCACCGCGCTGGCCAAGTGCGTATTGGTAGGATTTCACATACCCTTGAGATTTTTTTTTAATCTCTCAGGTATGCAGGTTTCCTCACGATGTTTTCCTTCACCGTTTTAGCAAGTGATAATTAATTTCTAATACGCACATAAATTTGAGGCCTGGGATTTGAACCTCGGACCGATCGAGAGACCGCGTTTCTTAACCACTAGGCTATCACTGCTATTACTTATACATGCTGCTCGTTGAGTACTTCTGTATTATAGAAAAAGTTTAGTCTAGCTCTGTCTCATTAATTAATAACTAAAAAGGAAAATTTAGGAGAAGGGCACATTGAATTAAAATCTTTAATCGCCTTCTACGCAGGGAGAAAGTTATGATAACACTCTATTTATTCGAAACTTTATTAATTTGCTAGTTCAATATATGAGTTATTGAGAGTTAAGTATTTTATTTTGTGATCATTTGACATCCAAAGAACGGCATTTCCTTTATTGTTTTTTAAATTACCTGCCTTTAGTCCTATGAAATAAAATAAACCTACGTTAGTTAAGTGTTACCGCATATTTTGTGTATTTTTAGATGGTTGATGTTACTAATGACATCTTGGACCACCCGTGCGATGATCTCGACACTAAGATGACCACTATGTACCAAGCTACTTACAAAAAAAGATGTGAGTTACAATTTTGCTGTTTATTTCCACATACTTTTGTAAGAGTATCTTAAGTATTTCCAAAACTGTAAGAAACGAATTAATGGGTATTAATATCAAAACTATAAATTTTGCTTAATATTACCACAATTACTTAGGTACTTACTCTGTTATTATTGAAATTAACTTAGTAACAATTATTACAGGTATTAAAATGAAATGGAATGTATAAGCTTTAGGTATATGAACAAAAATACATATTTAACAATGAACGCTAAACTTACTTAGGAAAATGAATTCTAATTCTAACAAAGTACATAGCATCTTGACTCGTGTACGCGAATAAAGCAATAAACTCTATGACATTATGACCTTTGTTTTTACAGCCCATGACGTAGGTGTAACGTATACGTCCATTTATTTTAATAGTGGCAAAACAGTTAATTATCTAATCACACTTTTTGCGACAGCGTTTCCTGTGCAGGAATACAGAGCAATAATGGCTGCTTCGCAATCCAGTGCTCCAATACCTATAGAGAGCAGTCGTCTCGGGGTTCTAAGGTGCTACAAGGACCCCACACATTTCACAGAGAACCCACCGACCGTTCGACCGACCATACACCCTCCAGGACCAGTGCATACTGGCGTGGCTCCAAAATCAATCCAAACTTGGTTTACGGAGTTTCCAGGGCGGACGGAAGTACATGGATACGTATAGCGCTTCAGCGAAAGCCTGTTGGAGATCAATGCAAAGGTTCAAAGAACCTATGCCTTCTACTAGAAGGAGAGCTGATGATACGTGTGTCTAAGAGCCTTTGGGTTAGTTTTTCAGTATCAATGCTTTGGAAACAAAATCTAAGCAAAAAGAAGTGATTTGTTTTCATTAATAGGACACGGTTTACTCAAGTTTTGTTTGTAAGTGTTCGATGTTAAGCAACAAAATCAATAAACACGGGAAGATAAAATATTGTTTTATTCATGGTCACGATATTTATTTAGTAACAAAAGGTACTTTGGAATCTCAAATATCTATCTATACCAAGATAGGTACCAAGCAAGAAATTATTTGCAAATTGTTTACAAAAGCAATGAATCTTGAATCTTGCTAAGTGGTACGTAAATATAAGTGCTTCCTCGTAATCTAAACGAAATAATTTGGCACCAGTTATTACTAACCAATTTGTCCAAATTTTGTATACAAGATCGAAATTTGACAATTTCTAGAAAGTTGGCAGAAATTGACAAATTGCAATTTTTGTTTGACATCGGATAGATGGTTTTTCGCCAGTTATTGATAACCAATCTATCTTAATTTTGGCTGATAAAAATCGACATTTGACAATTTCTGCCTAATAATTGACTGTCTAATAAATGAAATTGATCTCAGATAGACAAAATATACGAAATACTAAATATTAATATCTGACATTATTTTTATCGTTCAATTTATCAAATGTTTATTTTTATAAATAAATCTCGTAAATTAAAATAAATAGAGTTGAACGGAAACAGGCCAGCTTATCGGCGATGTCACCCGCTCATGTCAGCCATCTGCAATAAAACATACGAGAATTAACAAAGAGAATTATTGACTGAGGGTTTAAATCGAGCTTTGTTGAGAAGCATCGTTGTTTTCCACGAACCGATAAGCACAAGAATTTATTGGTTGCGGATAAAGGAACTATTGTTTTGTTATTTGGATTTTTCTTTTTTAAGTAGAATATGATTACGAATTTGTTGAGAAGGATAAGGAATAGATACTTCTTTTATAGACTAGTCCAAATAGAATCTGAATCCCACCTGTTGTCTACCACGAATGCATACTTTAAAAGATCAAGTATTACTTACTATCAGGTTATTTATAAAAAAGTTAATAAGCCACTGCCGAATACATAGTTATGAAAAGTATGGAGTATGGATCAAGACATTTTTTTTTCGTGGGGAAACCCTTCATGGGTTCCTCGCAGCTGCGGGGGTAGCGGAGAGGATATGCCGGACTCCTACCAACTAAAACCCCACGGTTATCCTCTGGACGCCTTTTGTCGGGACCATGGGTACGCTTATAGCACTCGTCCACGATCCCGACGGCGTTTGCCCGCGTCTAGGCCCATCTCAGTTATGGATGAAGACCTAACATCTCACGTTTGAACTCTCTTTTTTATTTAATATTTCTATCATGATTATTTTCTACCATTTTATCAAAAATATGCCAAATGTCGAAAGTGACTCACCTTAAAACGACCACTCCTATCCTTGTCAAGACTGGAATGATGAGATTGACGTTTGGTCCAAACAGAACAGACAGGAGAGCAGTCATGAACCCAGAAGACAGTCGCCATCCAAACCCAGCTAGCCCGAATTGTGTAGTAACTATAAATATGTTCCTTACAATTTGTAGTAGAAGGACAGTTAACGGATTTCGTCTTAGAACTTCAGGTATGGAGGTATTTAAGATTAAAGGCATGACTGTTTTTTCTGATTTATTCTCTGTCGAGGTAGTGGTTAATTTTGCAGGATAATATGTCTTGTTTAAGTCGTCTTGGTCAATGTTTACCAGACTACCATGTACTGAATAAATGCATAGCCATAGAAGATATTTCTGAAAAAAATTGGATATCGATTAATGAGTCTTCACATAGTGAACTTTTGCTTAAGAGAATCTCTACTTACTATGTATCTACTAATGTATTTAATATAAAACATGTTTTATAAAAGACGAGCTTTTGCCCGTGGCTTCGCTCGCGTTACGAAGTAATATTTTCATCCCCTATTTTATTTCCTTGCGGGTAGAATTGATCAAAATCCTTTCTTAGCGGATGCCTACGTCATAACATCTACCTGCATGCCAAATTTCAGCCCGATCCGTCCAGTGGTTTGGGCGTTGATAGATCACTATGTCATTCAGTCACCTTTGGTTTATATATATTTAGATAGACAAAGCCTAATGAAAAATTGCTTAAAAGTGCGTACGGATAGTCCCCCCTTATTCCATCCCCGTTTATTCTTTATATTGGGATTTCTATTTGTAATAAAGATATTAATATATAATAAATATTCAATGTTTCCAATGCTTTATCTATCAAGGATTAAAATTTGATAACGTCTGCCTACTAAAATTCTTAAATTTCTTAAGTTATTAATAACGTTATTCTGACGATTCTTTTGTTGACGAGGAGTGAGGAAAAATCTAGACAAAAAATCTTACCTTAAAAGTATCCATGCTTCATCCTTGATAAACAGAAGAAATTCTTACAGATTCTGTTAAAAACACGCGGACACCAAGACAATATTTTGGAAACTAATACTGACAATGATACGAATCCATCAAACCAATAACCTAATGTCTATAATTAGACTATTTTAATACCTTTAATTATTTTAACGAGGTGATTCATAGCACTCATTGAACCATGAAAGTGCGTTTCCGTGACTTGTTACAAAAAATGTAAGTTCCTTTAACTACCTGATTAAATGTTCGTAGAAGTAGGTATTTATTTTTAGACACGCTTATATACTTTTTGAAGGTTTCAAGGAAGGTAAGAAGGTGGTAGAACCCTTTGTGGTTCGACTCCGGCGGTACCACCGCCACACATATTTCTACCTAATAACAGCAGTGTCAGGCGCTGCTGTGTTCCGGTTTGAAGGGTGTTGGAGACAGAATTTTCCGAGGCGTTCCAGCTTAGTCCTCAGGGGTAGCGGCGCATCTACGGCCGACCTCAGGTAGGAATATCTAATCCTATCTGGGGTTGATCACAGATGTCCATGAGCGGCAGTAGCCACTTACCATCAGGTGGACTGCATGCTCGTCTGCTACTCCTATATTATAAAAAAAACTTAGTTAACGAAACTATTTGTGTTGTTATGAAATGTTATAGTACAACAATCTTGTAATTGATACAATGGTGTGTGAAGTCTACCAATACGCACTTGGCCAGCGCGGGTGACTATGGTCTAATCCTTCTCATTCTGAGAGGAGACCCGTGTCCAGCAGAGACAGTAATGGGTTGATGACGACGATACAACTTCCTAAAAATTATAACAATTCATTTTTAGGACATTTACGTCAACTGTATGTAAAGTTGTTATTATTAAATTATAATTATTCAAAATTACACATTTGTCCTTATTCTCAGAACGTTACGTAATATAATTCACCAGCATATAAGAAACACGTCTTCATAACATATTACAGATGGTTTCTGGAAGCACATTTATATAATGGTTTTACATAACACTATGTGCCGAGAGGGAAAACATATAGAACATTGTTATGAAGACATGTTATTTACTTGTAAAATTGATATAAACAAGGACAATAGATAAATAAAAGTCTGAATGCATCATTTACACTTTTGCTTGGCCAAGGATCGAACCCGGAACCTTCAGCGGTGTAGCGATTGTAATTCGAGTTCGAAAGGTCAATTCGAGATGACTTCGAACTTTTAAATTGAACACGTTTTATTTTTTGGAATGGAAAATCGGACCTGCAACTAAGGAAAATCCCACAATACTAACGTAATTTATTACCATTTTTCACAAAAATATAATAAAACGAACGGTTAAGTAATTACATGATATTTATTGTCAAATCTTATAATATTATATTTGAACTTTGCTAACTCACATTTTATTTACATGCACCCTTCATTTTATTTAATATTATTATGATATTAAGCATACGAAACAATTTATCTTACTTTGATCTATTTTAACAAATTATGTTGTAAGCGGCGAACACTAAACTTATAACCAAACCAATTATTTGTATGATCTCGCTGATTGTAATTTAATTAAATAAGTACCTATATCTATACAATGAAATAAAAGGACAATACTGAATAAGGTGTTTTAATTTTATATACATTTTATTTGTTATTCGAGCGAAATTAGGTACAAATATAACTAAAAGTATGTGTCCCAACATATATTACACACATATAAATAAAATTCTTCAATATAAGTCATGGATATACTCGTCTTTATTCGTAGTAGTATATCTATGATATAAGTAATATAACAAAAATGTCATTTTTTGTCTGGAAGATCTAAATATTGATAAAAAATTGAGTAAAAAACTTAACAAAACACAAAGATAATATAATTGTCAAATAAAAAATTAGATAAATAAACTGAAATGATATAATTTATTTAGGTCAGTTAAATTACATGACATAATTATGAACAATACGCTTGTTTTCGGTTATTTCGCATTTATTGGGGTCAAAAGTACTAATAATGTTATTTGTGGTAAAGTAATATATCCGGTTTCATATATTTATCTTGTATTGGCTAAGTCAGTCTTCATATTTGTTATGATTTTATCATAATTCAATAAACGAAATAAATATTTTTTTATAATATAGGAGCAGACGAGCATGCAGTCCACTTGATGGTAAGTGGTTACTGCCCATGGACATCTGTAATCAACTCCAGATAGGATTAGATATTCCTACCTGAGGTCGGCCACAGATGCGCTGCTACCCCTGAGGACTAAGCTGGAACGCCTCGGAAAAGTATGTCTCCATTACCACACCCTTCAAACCGGAACACAGCAGCGCCTAACACTGCTGTTATTAGGTAGAAATAGGTGTGGCGGTGGTACCTCCGGAGTCGAACCACAAAGAGTTCTACCACCTTAATATGTTCGATCCTCAGTATTATAACAATGATTACTTAGTTAGAATTAAAGTAATATTCTGATTTTAAAAATATTATAACATCAATATTTATCCAATATGTTCGCATAAAGCTATATTATTATCTCAATTTATTAGATCAGGTAAAAAGGTCCATTTAAGGGTAGCCCTTCAAGGAATCCAAAATATTTTTTTATAACTTAGGAACTGTCAGAATATAACAATACAAAAACGCTGATCCCTTAACTACCTGTTAACAATCGGTTTTTTAAAGCCAGTAATCTGTTTTGGTAATCGGTAAAGGTATTTAAAAGGTAGTAATAACATTCGAAAATCACAGTTTTACTTATACAAATCACTTTTACATTATCTTAGGTAGAATCACAAAATCCGTACAAAATTAATAATTCTACATAAATGTTCATATAGTATCAAACATTAAAATCATTAAAATATGTCCCATCTCAGTGTAAGCATATCAATTTTTACAAATAAGAGATAATAACTACCTAAATTATATAGCTACTGCCATATATTTTTTATTTTAACAATAGTTTTCCGTCGTTCTTACTAAGTAATTGAGCAGGAGTCTCTCCTACCACTGGAAGAGTCCCACAGTCCATTCCGCCATACTATTCCAACACCACTTGCTAAAAACCTTGTTACCTTTGATTACACTGAAGCACCTACCTTAACATTATATGTGATATGTCCTTAGATGTATATTGCACGCACTCAAAATCAATGCTACAATTGATAATCGCTTGACGGCATATCTGACGATTTGAATCTTTGAGACAAACGTCATATTACTAAACACATGGTTATAAATACGTAGTTATAATGTAGCTATATTTTACGTAATCCTCCGATACTTTTCTTGTGCTATTCGATTTCGTATCTATCGTTTCTTCCTTGGTGTCCGCTACTTGGGTCTTTAAGACCGATGTTGGAACAATAAAGCTGTTTATACTAGCTATTGACATCACGAGGAGTAGCAATATAATCTGAAAGAAACAAAAGATTGCTCAATATTTATCTATTTAGGGCAATAAGAGGATAAACAACTTATTGGAAACATCTCACGTACAATGTTATCGAAGTATGTTGCAATTAGTTTATATCTCAATTCTTACCATTTTGACATTGGTTCATATTTCGTAATAGCAGTTATTAAGTTCATTCATGTCTTTGAAAATATTATCGAGAACATTCTCGAATGTATGTTTCCTTATAATGAATTATGTCGTCATTGTAGCAATTGGTAATTATGATGTAACTACGCATAACAGTTTGAAAATCAGGGATTTCTTAGATGGACCTGAAGTAGCATTGGATACATTTATTGTTATAAAAGCGTTTTTCTTGTTTTAGTGATAACTTAAAAGCCAATATATGAATTCAGGAATGAGAAGTTTAAAACCACACTTTTTTCAACCGAAACAATCGTATCAGAATCTGTTTACTAATTATGCAGCTTCGAATAGTGTATTTTTGAAATTTACTGTTCGGAATATTACATTTTAGAATTTACCTATAGGTACAGTCTATCTTGCCTATAGGTACATACCTTGGTATAAATAAAAAAAATATTTCTTATTCATAAAATATATTCGTAAAGTATAAAATTCATAGTTTATTTATTTATTTATTATTTTATGAACATATTCCATTATAATATTTTAATATACACTGAGAAATTTATAATAAAATACTTATAATAACGGTAGGTATATAAAGTAATAAAAAGTCATTAAAATTCTTACTACACGAGCTATATGAAAAATATATAGATGATTTGATGATGACACCCAAGAAATGAGACATTTAATTTGCCTTTCTGGTCGAAGTCGTTTAAAAATACATTTAAAATGTAACATTAGTCGTTAAGACACTTCGTCAAGCGGGATTAATTTAAATTGGTGTTTGTGAGTCATTGGATGACCTCAATAACACGACGCATTTTCAAGTCTGGAAAGCACTCTTTACTTTTTAAACGCCCTAATTTATTTCAATTTAGTATCTTACACGAGAACTACATAAACATCACTAATTATAGTATTATTTGCGATAATATAGATTATCCCAGACCAATCAAATTCTAACTTGTATAATTCTGATGTCTTAATTATACTAACTTAAAATTAACAAAATACAATACCTTATTTTCTCAAAACTCTTTTTATTAATTCATTAACCAAACTAATTACAATGGTAACTCTAATTTTATTTTACTTGGAAATTCAATTTAGTGTTACAACATGATTTTTTCCACTACACATAAGTAATATAAATCACTATAAAGGTATATTCATTATGCAGAACTAATGGTACTATGACGAATACATTGTTTGTTTGCAGTTCTATTATGATCAATGCGTGCGGAACCGCGGCGCGTGGTTAGTTATGGTTGGCTTTCCACGTATTTGCGACTGTTTGCCTTGCGTTTGTTTGTCTGCCTGTTTATTTGCACATTCAATATTTCAGCAGTAAATCTCGGTTAAATGGCTATTTATGGATATCCTCAGCTTATGGGTACCCGTCATTAAATTTAGATAGAACTAGGGCAGGTTCCTACCTACCTACTTTAGTTGATCTTATATAGCTAAACCACAGGACTAATCACTTATAAGTGCAGTTCCACACTATTAAAACAAAAACGTATAACTTTCGAAACTACTGGAAACAGTTCAAAAATACCAACGAATGCGCAAAAACGCAAATTTAAATCTAATATTATAGAAATCCACTCACCGTCCGAGTCATCGTGACGTCACTAAGTACCACACGACAGCACGTGGCTTTGTTATTGTTTACGTTTCTAAATATTTATCGTATTGGCAAACACTATTCTCTCTCATTGTCACGTCCCGCTCTCAGGACGGTTGGTACTGGAATGAGAGGACTGCGTTAGCGCTGTTCCATTTTCGAATGTCCAATGTTCTCTGATAATTCTATTTTATTTTTAGGACTTCGGTCGCCCCTTTGTTTCGTTTTTGTTGACGGAAAATATGAATTCGATATTTGATTTTAAGTATTTTGTTTAATCATGTCGGTTTTTAAAAATTGTAAAAATAACATCTAATTACCTTCAAAACAATTTCAGCTGATCAAAAAGTATTGAGATGATCAATCTGATCGTCGCTTTGTGTAGATAGATAATAGTAAATTCTTGGGTGGTGCCAATTTAAAATTATTAGCTTCAATAGAGCAACCCATAGCCGTATTGGTAATTATTTTTAAAGTACACGTACTGATATTAATAGATGGATATGAATTGAAAGTAGAATTATAGCTATTGACCTATTAATGGATTTGGTACTAACTTGCAGATGTACTGTATAGTACGCAGTTACTAATTTAGGGTATTTAGAATCAGTCTATTTATTAGTTGAGACGGTGGAGTTAACAAACAGTCAATCGCTCAACATTTGAAAGACAAAATCAAGGCGGTCAAGAATGACAAGATTTTTTAAATAAAATTGAAGTAGGATAAACCTTTGATAAGTCGAACATACAGTCCATCATGATAGTAGGTGGAGACTGGGGCCTATGGATATTTGTAACCAACCTAGATAATATAAGATTCCTACTTGAGGGCGGCCATATGATGCGTCACTATTTACTACCCTTGAGGGATAAGTTGAAGTGCCTTACCGAAGTGTGTCTCCCTTACGACACCCTTAAAAGTAGAACACTGCAGCGCTTAACAGTGCAGATAATGCAGAAATAGGTATGACGGTTGTGCCTCTAGAATAAGGTACATAACCATTACTCACAATAAATTATTGTAAATACATAAAAACGTGGTGCTGTTGATGAGTTTTATCTCATTACGTGATCTCCGACGTATTACGAGTACGTTGTTACATGACAACATTCCATACGATGTTACAACTGTGCATTAATGTTTTATCAATAATCTCCCTTCTAATAACGAATAATTAACGTATATGGATGCAATAAAAATAGTCTAAAATTATGTTGTAAGGTAACATCTTTTAAATCATTAAATATGCCAAGGTAATATTTACTTACTAATTATTTTAAAGTATAAACGGATTTTTTCGCCGGGCGAACATATCATCCCATAAAATCACAATTCATGATTTTTCAAATTATATACCTCAAAATTAAAAGACACCAACATTTTTGTTTCAAATCTGTATTTCGAAGATAAACAAAAACATATGTATATTTTTAAAGCAAATGAGCATGCACTTCACTTGATGCTAAGTAGCCACGAACATCTGTAATCAACCCTAAATAGGATTTAAGTGCCCTTAGGGCTAAGTTAGAACGGATTAGATATGTTTCTCCTACTACAAAAAAAAAAAAAAATGAAAAAGAGAATAATTATTTTTAAAATAAAAAAAAAGACAAACCCACTGAGTTTCTTACCGGATCTTCTCAGTAGAGGTCGCGTTCCGATCCGGTAATAGTTTAAGAAAATATTGTAACTGACAATTTGTAAGTGCCGCCGTTGGCCTATACAAAATAAATATATTTCATTTCATTTCATTTCACTACATACTTTAAACCAAAACATTTAATTATATAGTATTTACATACCACTGCTGTTATAAAGCGGAAATAGGTGCTGTTACCTCGATTGTCCTCTTGTCCTGAGTCGATCTGCAAAGGGTTCTTCAAAATCTGTTTAATGTCTAATCTTTTAGAAATTAGTAAACTTCTTCACAAATAAGAAGATTAAATCATCGAGAGAAATAACCAAAAACCATTTTGTTATTCACGAACAAATTTTATAGGTATGAGCTTCTTCACTAAGGATACACAAAAACCGTACTAAACTACTAAGTAAGCAGGTATAATAAAAATGATACATTGCAATAATATATAACAAGCAGATTTACAGGTTATGCAAGTTTTTATGAGATTTTTAGATTAGTTAGCAAGTTTTTTCGGCATGCTTCACTACGTTCATGGTTTTTTCCGTATTTGGTATTGGCATGATGCAAAACCAGAAATTTGAACCGTGACCGCATGTAATTAGATTATTTATGAGACTTTTTAGTTGAACGGTAAGTGACGACTGCCGCCCGTGTATATCTGCAGTAAAACCGTGATATCTTTTTTTTTACGATATAGGAGTAGCAGACGAGCATACAGTCCACCTGACGGTAAGTGGCTACTGCCGCCCATTGACATCTGTAATCAACCCCAGATAGGATTAGATATTCCCACTTGAGGTCGGCCACAGATGCGCCGCTACCCCTGAGGACTAAGCTGGAACGCCTTGAAAAAGTCTGTGTCCCTTACCACACCTTTCAAACCCGAACACAGCAGCGCCTAACACTGCTGTTATTAGGTAGAAATAGGTGTGGCGGTGGTGCCGCCGGAGTCAAACCACAAAGGGTTCTACCACCTTCAAGGGGTCGACCATCATTGGATTCCTGCCGGAGGTTGGCCACAGATTCGTTGCTTCACCTGAGGATCAAAATGGAACGCCTCAGATAAATATACCTTACCTACACATACTTGCCAACTATCGATTTCCATATACATATCTTTATACACACATACTTGTATTTGTTTTGTAGATACAGGTCTGTGTTTACACACTTCTTCAGTAGCCTCTTACCATCAAGTGGACTGCTTGCTCGTTACCTCGATTTTACAAAAAAAAAGTATGAATACAGTTCCCCGATCGGATCCTAATGTGCGTATAAAAAGTTGATTAAGGATTACTACATTTAATGAGAAATATCATGAGGAAATACGCATCAATGTTTTCATTAATGTTCTCAAAAGTGAATGGAGTAAAGTTTATTAGGCCACTAGCCAATGAAACTTAAGTAAAGTTGATATAGCAAAAATATATTATATGGCAATATTAATGGACAGTAATTTACATAATTAGCTGTTTAAAAATGTATAACGTATTATTATATTCGCAAAATTCATGACACTAATGTAACATTGGTAAGTAACAGTTAATTTTAAAGTAATAAAACTAGAAAAAAATGACAGATTAAAAACTAATAATTTTTAAAACAAGTTTTATGTCTGCAATTAATATGACAATAAATAATAGGTAACATAACTTATCTATGAACGGGATTTTACAAATAAACGTTTTTTATTTTGGTTGTACTTTGTTGTCAATATTGTCATTACTGTAGTGACAAATAATTGTCATAAGCATGTGTTCAAAATTCTAGTATTGTAAATAATTTAACTCAATAAAATATTAAAAATATGTTCCACAAGTTATTCATGTTAATTCTTTGTGTTTTAAATATCAGACCAGGAGATCGTTGCAGGTTGAACACACGAATTCATTTTGGGGAACCTCTACCTGTTATTTTAAAACAGGGGAGGTTATTGGAACCTAATGATGGGTACGGCAATGTTGATTTGAATAACGGAGAATCTCTAACATTAAGTTGTGAAGGAGGAGGTGTTATATCTCACCCAAACGCTATACAACAACACACCACAGCGACTATAACGTGCGAAGGAGGAGACAACTTCCAAAATCACGAATGGTTGAATGCGCCTGCTAGATTCTCTTTCTTTAGATGCTCATACGCACCAAATCATATGAGTGAACGGACTAACCGAACATGCTTTGAAGGGAACCCTATCATAGAAGTTGGATATAGAATACAAAACGAATTTTATCCTTTATTCGAATCTTGTTTCAATGAAGCTACACTCAACGCTATTTACTCTAAATACACCCAAAAAGCGTATAACGCCTTGTATCAAACTAAAGTTGATCGACCATTCTTTATAGATAACAACAATTATTTACAAGTTCCTGTTGAGTACCTTTTCTCACCAAGAGGACAAAAAGCAGCCGTAGCCCAATTAGTTGGTCCTTTGATAGAAACATATTTCACGAAGACCGACTTTTTATCACGTGGTCATTTGGCTGCTAAAACTGATTTTGTTTTCGCTTTTGGGGAAAGAGCAACATTTCATTATGTGAACTGTGCGCCGCAATGGACTGGATTTAATGGTGGCAACTGGAATACTTTAGAGGTTGATTTGAGGAATCATATCCACGTCGCTGGATATGACACTGTTATTTATACAGGCACGTTCGGTGTCACTCAGCTGACTAATCAGTTTGGACGGAAAGTGGACATTTATCTTTATACCGACGAAAATAATAATCCAATAATACCAGTGCCACAGTATTTTTATAAGGTTGTATATGAACCTAGTAGTGGTCGTGGAATAGCATTTGTGGGTATCAATAATCCACATTACACGCCTGCGGAGGCTCGTGACTTGTTCTTTTGTGTGGATGTTTGTAGGAAGAGTAACAATTTTCGCTGGTTATCCTGGCATCCTGATAATCCTTCGGAGGGTTACACTTTCTGTTGTACTGTTCCAGATTTTAGGGATACTGTTCAACACTTACCTCACTTTGAAGTAAGAGGTATTTTAACGTAATGTTAATCTTTTGCTAAATCATGTCTTCGGTGTTTTATAGGTACATCATCTATGTATAAACTTGTTAAGTTTTTTGGAATTAAATATTTATTTACTTTATTCCCTCGATTTATTTTATACTTTGTTCCTCTTCTCTTTCTAGTATAACTATTTTCGTTACCTTCTAAATGTATTTTTGTGAATCAATCCGAAATTTGAAAAGCTTTTAAACAGGCACTATAAGAGCTTTTTTTACTTCCTATCTTGCTTCATAGTTTAAATATTTATAATTAAAATGAATTTATGAGAGATAAGAAGTGCCTATTATAATTTTTATTCATTACTATATTAGCTCCAATGATTCCTAAAAATTAAGGTCATTATACCTATTATTGGTCAGATTTTTTATGCTTTTGATTTAATGTAAACAACGCCTGAAATTTAATTTCAAAGCTGGAACCAAAAATGTAAAATGGATCCAAACTCCCAATTATTTTCTTATGTTTGTATACTATGGACATTTTTGTTTAAAGTTGAATGCCCTGCTTTGTATTTTGTAGGTATATTTTGTTATCACGCCGTATAGACGATGCTACGGATGATACTATGACCTCAATCAAGTATTTACAATATATAATTATAAACATTAAATAAATTTCGGTATTTAATGTCATATCTATTCCTCGAAATAATAAAATATGGATAATTTGTAATATAAATTGAAAGCAGGAAGCAAAGATAATATATAAGAGAAATACTCTTTCATATTATATAGAGCTTAAGATTTTAACCGCTTTCCTAGAAAGTATTATCTTTAATCCGTATCTGTAATCCTTAGTAATAAAAATCATAAGGTCATTAAGTAATTATTTCTCAGAAATGACTCAATAGATGGCAATAAAAATATGTAATAAAATGCAGGTACCTATTAAGATAAGAGTTTTGGTTTCAAACTTAATCCTTAGTTCTATTTCCTTTAAAAATACAATGTGTTATCAGTGAACTTATTACTTAACGACCATCAATATTATTAGCTTACGGCAAACTTTCTATATTTAACCAAGTGCATACTTGTTTGTCCTTTAATTGGTGATTGTCCTTAGCAGTGAATATATTGTTACTCTCTGTGACTTGTGTGGAATATTACAAGGTTTTAGTTCCAAAAATGAAAGTAGAAATTGTAAGTACTTTTACTAAAATATTATTTAGTTTATATCTAAAATAAGTTTCTGTATTTACTTAGGAATTGTATTTATTACTTGATATTTCTCTGGCCTTAAGCATTGGAATGTATTGATTTGGCATTCATAACCTTGTACTTTTTAAGTGTATTAAAACTTGCATAACACCAGTAGCGGTAACAGTTTTTTGACTTCCAGTACCGGGATCGATTCGTGACATTCACGACTCATAATTTTCTTAAAGAACATTTATATTTATATCTTAAAAAACTTCCTTATGAAGGCGCAACGCTCTTTAAATCTCAATGTGAATCGCATATTTATATTTCATTTTCAGGTGCTAGTGATTGTGTTTATAGCATTAGCTAAGGGCAGTGATTCAGATGAAACTGAAGTGACTAAACCAATTCATCACCATGTGAAACTCGGTTCTTCAGGAACAAAGCAGTGGAAGCCCCATTCTCCAAAAAATGACAATATTCAAAGGTTTATTGTGACTACGAAATCGACAATAACACGAAGTACACCATCCCGTTTTCAACTATCACATAAGACTACGTTTAAAACAACCACACCGACGATTAAGGCAAAAAATTCTAATTTTTGGAAATTAGCAACAACAAGACGACCATTTATGAATATGAAACACGTGCAATTTACTGTGACTCCCTTGAGCACGACTAAAAGGCCTGAAGTTTCAGAAGAAACGCGAAGAAAACACAAGTCTATGCTTTTTGTTAAAAAAATTGATGATGCTACTAATAATGATGACAGCTCTGAAGAAATGGCGGAATCTATCAATATACAGAATAAGGAAGAGAAAGAAAAATATGATCGACCAACAATATCACCTATCCGTAGATTACGGTCTAAGGTAATCAAGTTTAACAAAATAGACGATATATCAAAGTCCAAAGACACGGAGATTAAGCCACAAATAGAAGTTACTCCCAAAAATAATAGTGAATCAGAGTTTTCATCAGAAGAAGTAGAAGATAGAGAAGAATTTATATTTGTAAAGCCTAAGGAAATAAAGCAAAATGGTGTAGATGTTATGAAAGATGACAGCATCGAATCAGAGGAAAATGCCACTGTAAAGGAAGAAGAAATAAAAGTGAGACACAAAAGGTAAACATTTTATTACTTTTAGAATAATTATAATAAAAAACGCACAATATAGTTCCTTAATACTTTTAGTTAAAATCGTAATTTTGTTTGCTAAAATCATTTTTAAATAATAAAAATAATGTTTTTTATCGATGTATTAATTACATGAAAAAATCATGTATATATACATGATTTTTTCATTGCCTAGATAAACCTGAAATATGGTTTCATCACGTAGGATAAAAAAATAAGAAAAGAGCCCAAATACTTTTTAGACTTTGATTACGTCGGTAAAAACATTTATTTAAAACCTTTTCCAGTCACTACAATATAATTTAAATACCAGTAGTTTAATCAAGTATTTTTTTCTTATTTCAACAAGCCAGTTATTTTGATTTTTACCAATTTAACAGTTTACTTTTTAATTAACAAATATGCTATCTATGGTAAGTTAAAAAACGGGTTTAAAGCAAGGCAGTTGCAATCCAGGCAAGTATCTAACTGCTTTTAATACGTAAAATATTTAGTAATTGAAGTAGTGTGTGACATCATATTTCTTGGTAGTACATTGGCTCTTATTTAACGTAACTATATAGGCTACCTAAAACTTTTGTCTCGTTCTTAGAATTACCATATCCTATAGTTTTTAAATAGCATTTAGAATACTTTGTAAGAAATGCGTCTGAAAATACCTTTAAATTTTAACCTTTAAGGTCATAAATTTCATTGACTACACGTCAATTATTCGCTGTGCATATCTTATTAAATTTTTGTTTTCATATTATAGCTAGTTTACTAATTTCCGTTCGCGAATACCTGTGCATATGTGGAAGGTAGTAACAACTATTCAAATAACATGGATTGCATAAAGACCTTCGTAATAATCAAAGCGATCGATAAGGTGTTGGGAGTTACGAGATTTCTTAAAGTATCAATATTATCTATATTCATTTTATATATTTGCATAATTTGTAATACAAATTTGTTTTCTATTACAGAAGTATTAACGTGATTGAAGAGGAAAATCTCGGTACAACAGTTTCAGGTTTCAAGTTTACGGGTAAAGTCGGACCTTTGAGCAGTGACCTTATTTTTAGAAATATTAATACTTAAATTCAAAATTGTTATTGTAATTATTATTCATAGATTAGTAAAGATTACTCACTCCTAACATGAAAATGTACCCAGTTTTGAGAATTGAAATAGTTGCGTAAAACAGTTTTGCCACGTCTCCGTGTTAAATGTCCCTAAAATATTTGAAATAATTATTTATTTATTATGTAAATTACGCAGTATTCGTAAATTTTCTCTAAAAATGTTTTTATTTGTCAAGAATTCAAAAAAAGAACTTACTAATAAGCCATTTGTGCCTTCATTCAATTTCAAGGCGGCGAAGTATCTTTACTAATCCATATTATTATTATATAAGTGTATTCCTATTAATCCCACGAGATGCCATTATATAAATATTTTTTAGTGTTTCATATATATTGTGTATAGTTAGCACATAACTTTGTGAGCAGATACGAGTACTTATAATATACTTTTATATATACAATATTTTGTAATTACGTATCATAAGAAAAAAAATATTACCTATGTATTTTCAATGTATAGTAGTATTCATAAAATATGTAATATACTTTTTAGTGGTAAAATAATAATTTTGTGCAAAAATCTGTAAAGGAAATACATTTTTATGCGTACAGTAATGTTGTTAATTAATTCCCTGGATAATTATTTATTTCATTTACTTACATTCAATTTTAATTTTTAATCCTTAGGATCATTCAATTTCATTAATATTATTAAATAGATAAAAATAATCACACTCCATCCTTCCGTAATATTTTCATTTTTTAAATTTAAATATCTACTTTCAATTAGATTAAGTGATACAAAAACAAGTTTGGAAATAAAACATGGTAAAAATGTAATTATTTATTGTGTTCTCTACAAAAATCTTACAATTACAGACAACTATAATGTACATCCTTATTCTAGGTACGTCATAATGGCAAAATTAACTCCACGCTTCTCTATACAATAAGTAGATCACACTAGTTAAAATGAAACATAAATAAATTGTAACCTAAGGGCAAGCTGAGACAACTGTTGGTAACCTTTACACCTAAGAAAATTACGATTACATAATGTGTCAGCACATCGCATACTGATAAGTCTGTGAAATAGTTATCCTATCTTTTAATATTTAATTCTCTAATGTTGATTTTTCAAGTGAAATTTTACAGTCTATAATATTATCGGGTAATTCGTAATGGTCAATGACTGAGTATTTATTTCTCAATTTTGTAAGTTATTATAAGTAATTATTTATTCACTTATACCAACTATCTTTAAATATTTATTTTTTAGACCTTTTAGCAACATGGATTAATGACCAGGGGGCCTACCACCATCCTTTAAAAACCATCATAGTTCAGGAAAGTTTTGTTTCAATATTGCATCAACATTAGTTTGTTTCGTACCACGACCTCCTTAGTCGTGGTACGAAATTTCAATGTATGATTAAAATAATGTTGTTTTAAGAGATGGTAGTAACCCCCCAGTATTCTGTACCTCTACTCTTTATATCATTGCCTCTCCAATCCATGTACTTACCTTTATTAGTTAATGAGATACTTAACTCTTAATTTCAAGATACTTAAAAACTGACCTATTATAAATTGCGTATGGTAGACTCATTTTGTAATCGTAACCATTAATTTATTAATGGATTAAATATTATTAAATTGAATTATAATTATGTCTAAAATTGCTAGATATCCGTATTTAGGCGCTGTTGACACTAAGTAATTTAAAGCAAATAATTCTTTTGCAATTTGAATCTAGATTAAGATTTTCCTTGAGATTGAGATTTTCCTTTTATTATTTGGGGAAAATTAACAATTGACATATTTTCTAAGAAAATCGATAGTTAAGATAATAGCATTAAAATGAAACATATCGACAAAGCTTAAACGTAATAGAATTTACTTTATAACTAATGATAGGTCACAACACGCGATTCTTGCAACTCATTTCGATCACAAACATTAACTGTACAACTAGCGCCACCTAGCGGGTAGAGATCGCGCAACGTGAATGTTATTGTACTTGTAGATAACTGGTTGACTCGCTGGTAGATGGCGCTGCTCACTTCTTTGTCAGTCTGAATACGTCATTGAGCGGCGCGTACGGCGTTCTCGTTGGGATCGCGTTGTATGCGAAAGACGGTTGAGCGTCAGCACGGAGTATCACCACACCTGTTGAAATAAATTATCAATGAGCATATTTATTCCGTAACTATTATATGACCTGTGAACCAACCCAAATACTATGTATAAATATCAAGCATAAATAAATAACACCACAACTCCCTTTGTTATGTTTGCTACTGTTAGTCGTTCAATTATACAATCTTAAATAGATATTGTTATTTGTTCGAGAACATTTAAATTATTTTAACACGTACCTAAGTATAGTCCGCGCCAAACTGCTAGTCCGCTCTGAAGTTGTTGCGAGTCATACAATTTGCTGTGACGACGCGATTCATTTCTATATTCAGAGTGGACTAGCAGTTTTATGATGACTATAATAAATAAGCACTAATGTAGCTAAAATTACATGGAGTCTAAAAACCAGGATTTACCTAATATCAATAAGTAATGTTTATAAAAGTATGCATTTACATAATTAATAACCAAAAACGGTACTACTGGTAAAATCCATCATTTTAACAAATGTATATTTAAACCGGTAAGCGTTCTATAAATAGTAATCAATACTGATATAGGTAATACCGCGCCCTTGAATACTAGTAAAGTGCGACACTTTCTACCTGAGGGATTCACTTTCACTTTGATCTTGGTTTGCGGAGACAGCACGCCGTAGTCAACATCTTCGTATAGATCCTGTAAAATAAAATAATTTCTTGTAATAAAACATACTTACGCTTATAATAAAATTGTGAACTAAGTATTTGTTGTGTAAAAGAAAATAATTTTATTAAAATCAGTGCAACAAAATCGTATTATCAATCATCATTAACTCATTATTGTGGTGTGGCACACCATATGTCACAAATCTCATGTAGGTATACAAATTACCCCATGATGTTTTATTTCGACACTAAAATAAGTTATAATTAATTTGTAATAAGCACATAGAAATCAATTTAGGAAAATCTGATAATCATGTCTGGGATTCGACCACCACATCCGACCGAAAGCGAAAGAGACCGAATTATAAAGTAGGTTCCTACCTTCTAGGCTATCACTGTTTATGCAGTAGATCCCTACAATCTCATATCCTATTCAATTTACCCTAAAATCCGGTTGTATAGGGTGGCGAAAAATTAATCATCCAATTTTGTTTTTGAATAACTTTTGTACAAAAAAAAAGAAAAATATTCGACTGAGACTGGAATGCGAAGTGTTGTCGGCGGAAATCTTAAGGAAAGTCGTGGAAAATATGATGAAACGGGCGCAAATGTTTGTCCACGCTGGTGGAAGACACTCGATAAATATCATCTTTTCTAATTAGCAAAAAAAAGTTACAGGTCCAAGAACGATTTCCATTACGCAAAATCATTTTTTACACGCTTTGTATTAGCTTCACTGGTATGTTTGTCAGTGAGTAACTCCCTTTTTCAGTAGTAATCATCCTTATCTTACCCTGCATGTATGAAAGAATGAAATAGAATACTTTGTACTTTTTAGTTGATTTTATCATAAAAGCGTGTTTTTTAGTTTTTTGAACTATATTTATTATCTAATAAAAAATTGGATGATTAATTTTGCGCCACCCTGTATCATTCTTCCGAATATCGCAGAGCTACTATCAGTTTTCGAATGGAATGTAGTTTACGAGTGAGATTACTTTCGGTACTAAAAAGTAACAGACAGATAACCTTTGTTGAAGGTTGGTAGTCCAACCAAAATCAGTATTTACGTTATAAAACTGGTTGTCAAGTGTGGTTTGACCCTAATTGAATCAGATGTCAGCTACCTCTGGAGAACGATGTATAATATATTTTTAGTTAGTACGATAAATAATAACTAAAATTAATATGGTATGAACATTTATTTTACTGGGACTGTATTTCTTCAAAGAAACTCAAATAATACTATTGGATAATACAATATAGATTATTTTACGTGCAGATTCCTTGTATACTCGTAGATATATTGCATAGGCAAAACAATTTTCTATTAAAATAAACTTTACCCTAGATTTACAGTACACTCCTATCAGACTTCACACACCCTGTAGAACACTTCTTTTAGAACTCTCAGGCGTGTAAGTTTCCTCACGATATTTTCCTTTGCATCATAATTAATTTCTAATACGCACATAACTTTTGATAAGTCTGAGCTGCTGTCTGGGATTTGATCTTTGGACTCTCGTAGTAGAGGGTCTCGGCACCATCGCCACACCTATTACTGCCTCATAATAGCAGTGTTAAACGCTGCTGTGTTCTGGTTTGAGGGGTGTGGTAAGGGAGACATACTTTTCCGAGGCGTTCCAGCTTAGTCCTCAGAAGTAGCGGCGCATCTGTGGCCGACCTTAGATTGTTGATTAGATATCTAATCCTATCTGGGGTTGCTTACAGATGTCTATGGGTTGCTGTAGACACTTACCATCAGGTGGACTGCATGCTCGTCTGCTGCTCCTATATTATAAAAAAAAGGTTGAACTCATATTTAGGCTATCAATGTTTCTGTATTCTGTAGCTTACCTCCACCCTGTACCCAGCGGGGTTGTTCAGCCCCAACTCCCGGAGGGTGACAGCGACATCAGACGGAGTACCGTCCGTCCGCCGGTTGACAAACGCCACAGCGTAAGAGTAGTATGCGGCCTGGATTGGCACGATCGGTCTTGACCAGATTTCGATGCCGCGGTGCTGGAAAGATAATGTATATTAAAGAATGTTGGTGAAGCGGTACAAGATGCTACTTAAAAGATTTTGGTACAATTTGTGGTATGGGAAGACCTGCTCGAGTAACTAAATATCACCGTACGAAGCGTGCTAACTTTCTAAAAGAATTTTGTTGTGTTTTTAGGTCTTATATTATTTTTTAATTTAAAAACATTGAAATAGATAGTGTTTAATAATAAAGATCGTAGTAAAAATAGAAATTTTATTACATTATAAATTTTGTACACATGTATGGCAGGTTACTGGCACATTTTACAGTTTCAACGATTGTTTTTAATTTAAATAAAATTAAAAACAATCGTTGAAACTGTAAAATGTGCCATGACACATGTTTTGTGTTGTAACTTTGGACAACAGTATCATCAAATAGACGTTTGTTTGATTTTTTTTGCTTGCAGTCTATCTGATGCAGCTATTGATGCCCATGGATATCTCTATTCAATTCCGGACTTTACAACCGGTCGGTCGTAGATGAATTGACGAGGTAACTACGAGGTCTAAGTTGGATCGCCTTAGTTGAAATCAAAAAATCTTACCTTATATATCCTCCTGCCCTGAATACCAAGCGGGTCCTGATCAACTTCGATAATCTTCCTGTTCTGCAATATCGCCTTGTACTCCGGTCGGATGGTGCGAAGGTCGACGCTCATGAGCAACGGTGCCGCCAGTATCGCCCATATCGCGAACTGGGTCTTACTCTGCTCGTACGAGAGCCCAAAGTTGCCTATGATGAGCTGAAACAAAATGTACAGGTTTGTTTTATTGTGCATCAAATAAATTGTTAACAAAAACGTAGAGTAAAGGTAAATATTAACACTCAAGGAAAAATGAAACAATATGAATGGATCAAAAGATACAAGTTAGTTAGATCTTAATGAGGTCCCGTAATTTTTTAATGAAATTTTGACAGACAGATAAAACTAGGCATAAAAATAGGTATCTGAATTCTGGTACAAAAGTACCTTAAATCATTTTCGTCATCTAGGAGAAAATAAGACATGAATCTAATCTTGTATACTTATTATCTTTCTATTTTGTTTTGTCATTATTTTTTTTTCACACACGACTTATTTTTGTCTCACATCCTTTTAAAACATTTTTTTTCCAAATCCCATAATTCCTATTTAAGACAATTTCTTCCTTATATTTGTTTGCATTCGCCCCCTATTTTTACCCGACTGCCAAGGAAGGGTTATGTTTTTCGCGCGTATCTTGTATGTTTGTCTTTCTTTATTTGATCCGATCTAACAAACGGCTGGATGAATTTCAACAGTTAAAGTGTCATTATATTTGTCTCAATGACCCGAGTGTCCTTAGATAGGTGTTAGTAAAAAAAAATCAAAATGGCGGATTTTTGGCGCGAAATAGTAACACATTTAAAAAAAAAAGTTAACCGAACCTATCGAGTAGGGTATCAAATGAAAGGAAATTAAACGGAGATTATAAAAACATATTTGTATATATATAAAACAGTAAGGTGACTGACTGACTGACTAACTAAATGACTTTTTCATTTTTAAGAAATCAACGTACAGCCTAAACCAAGGACTTTACAGTTCTGAAATTTAGCACACAGGTTCTCTATATAGCTTGAATAAGTACTAAGAAAGGCCTTTTGGAAATTCTACCCTTAAGAGGGTAAAATAGGGGAAAACAGTTTTTTTGAAATCCTTTAATTTTGAAGTAACTACTATAAAATTTTGTATTTGGCTTTCTGGATAGGAACAAAAACGCACTTATTTATCCCCCTCCGAAAAATCAACCCCGTAGAGGGTAAAATAAGGGTTAAAAGTTCATTTGAACTATCGTCAATTTTGAAGCAAACACTATGACATTTTGTATCAGGCTTGTTGGATAAAAATAATGAAATGCTACCTCTAACGAGGTAAAATAATGACCGAAACTTTGATTTACTGAAGTTATATATTTTATAGACCGTAAATGGTGAATTTTTTCGCGAAATACGAGTAGTAACACGTTTTAAAAAAAGTTAACCAAACCTATCGAGTAGGGTGTCAAAATAAAGGAAATTAAGAGGAGATTACACATACATTATATAATATATCTTATATATAAAATTCTCGTGTTAGTTACCGTACTCCTCCGAAACGGCTTCACCGATTTTCACCAAATTTTATATACATATTCAGTAGGTCTGAGAATCGACTACTAATTATTTTTTTACACCTAAGTGATAAGGGTTGTTCATCCTTAACATTTTTTTATTTATATGGCAACAACGTTTGCCAGGTCAGCTAGTACATATATACTCGTATATACACATCGAGATGACTGTCTGACTAAATGAGAGAGTTGATGTGTCAGAGATCAACGCAAAGGGAAACCGCTGAACTTAAGCGTGCTGGAATTTTACACATAGGTTCTTTATATAGCGTAAATGAACACTACGAGGATAAAATAAAATAGGATAATATTGTTTGAACATTTTTTGTTTTTGAAGCAGACACCTACTATGAAACTTTGTATTTGGCTTTCTGGATAAAAATAATGAAATGCCTATTTCACTACTTTTGGAAATTCTACTTCAGCCTTTTTGGTGCAGTCGGGTTTTTGATTTTTTAAATTAATTATTTTCTGATTGTCTCTTACCATGTCCGGATCATTCCAATGGCCGGGTCCAGCGTTGGGCACGATGACGTCCTGATGGTTTCCGTAATAGTCTATGATAGACTCGACGGAGGCCCACGAGTCCTGGATATCGTCAAAGTTTCGCCACAAGTTGCAGTGCTCGATTATCGATGTGAAGTTTGGCTGGAATTTGATAAAATTGTATTTAAATATAACCAAAAACAAGTTGGTTTCTTTTAAATAATAAGCACTTTCAATTGGTGACTGTCTAATAGATGGATTGAAAATTTATAATAAATAAAAGAGCCGAAATAATTAATAAAAGAGGATGAAGAATAATATTATAGAAGGAAACGATTTTACAAAAGAAGAAAGATTGGTGCATGAAAAGGATAGAATGGAAGTAGAAATCAACAAAATCTTTAAAAATGGGGAAAGAATACTTTCGAGATAATATGCCTTTATTACAAATTTTTAAAATTATAGTGAGTTAGACAAAAAAAATAATTTAGACGAACGAAATTACTAATCAAGTGAGATCATATCAGACATCTTGCGTTTGTATCTGTCTAAACACAAACTGAAGAAGCTAATTGAACTATTATTTTTTTAACAGAGGGTTATTATACAATTATTAGTTAACCTTATATTTTAAACTTATTAACCTTACATTTTAAACTTTTACATACCGGATGATATTGATAACATCAGATCCGATAAGACAACCTCAACCATATAATTTTTGTGTTACACTCTGTATAGCACAACGGTTTCATAAATATTATTTAACACCTTTCATGCATGACGTAACGTTAGTATGTAGAACAGAATTGAAATCATATTACCGTATATACAACGCAAATTAAGAACGTGAATTCATAATGCTCTATTATGAGATACACATTTGTCGGAAACTACATACGAGTATTTAGTTGGTATAATAAATGGTCGGTATTTCGAGTATGTGTGTAACTGTGTATATTTTGTTATGGAAGTAGCAAGTTGACTTGCAGTTGTTTTTGGCATGATGGCGCTGTACCATTTTTATGCTTGTTTATAATCACTCATAAATGTTTTGCTATCACTAAGATTTTAGGAGAGTGCGGTTTATCTTAAAAGCTATAATTAGGCGAAGATGACATTAAACTTAAGGTTTTACAATTCTCCATGGTTCGACTGTACAAATGTTACCGAATATAACGAATTTTTAACGAATTTTTACTTCCATTATAGAGTTACCTCTATGAGGGTGCTATGTAACACACAGATATACACTCAAATACTTAGACCTACTCGTATAATGGAAATTTAAATTCATCGCCTATATTACCCTCTTATCGACAATCGAAATCGATCACTCGCTGTACCTGCAAGGTCGGTATGATAACCACTTTGCTATATGGGTCACCACTTAAGATGCCTTATATGAAGACAAAGGTGATCACTTAATATCAGATGAGTTGAATTCATTTATTTCCTCATTACATAAACACCAAATACCAAAAACCAGCTGCCTCGTCATCAACCAATTATTCATACTGTTGGGCACCGGTCTCCTCTTAAGACGAAAGGGGTTTTAGACCATAGTATACCACGCTGGTCAAATACGAATTGGTAGACTTCACACACCTTTGCGAACTTATTTTTGTTTTTGTACCCACCTGCATGCCAGCGTATATCTGGTAGACGGGCCAACTGCACGAGTAGACCATCTGCTTGCCGGTCAGGTTGAGTTGCCTCCCGAAGTCCGGGTAGCCCTGGTCCATGTCAGCTGGGAGGGCGTAGCACCCGTCCAGCTTCACGTAGTCCACTCCCCAGGATGCGAAGGTTGCAGCATCTGTTGGATCAAGAGTTTTTATCGAGAACTTTTTTCTCGTCAAAATGAAAAATTGACTTATAGTTGTAATCATGGGCCCGGACAGAAGTTGCTCTGCCACAAATGAGATCTTAATTTTACTATGTAACGGTCATTAGTACTTTAATAAGAATATGTCTACCACTTTTCAAATTTGATATTTATTGCCTAGAAAAGAGGTCAAATTTCAAATTGGGCTTGTTTATATTCTAAAAAATCCTTACTTTTAATGTTGTGATCATATAACTTTCGACCTAACTTGCAGACTGAAAAACTTTGAACCAAAAAATATAAAGATGAATCTGATTTATTTCTTAAATCTTTACACTAAGATTTTCTGTGATCTGATTGCCATCTAGATCTTACAAAGACATAATACATCTTAATTTATGGTTCAGATAGTTCTATTCTTAAAAGGCAATTTTTATTTGAAGAAAATACATACTCAGTTCTATTTACTATATAAACATTAGGTACCTACTGTTCAAACATTAATGTACTTCAAGATCTCAGCTTCCGCTTATTAGTGCAATCGAGAGAAACCGAACGATTAATTCTCTACAATTATTATTTTTCATTATTCATAATTAGTATGCAAATAAGGTCAAGGCACATACTAATACAGGAAGATTGATTAGATAATATCACCACCCTATCGACAGGTCTTGTAACACCATTTTAAATACGTAATGAATTTCCTATCCATTTATACCTTCGTAAAGAGAATGGAGATAATTAATACCTAATGATTTAATGTATCTGATTATTTTTTGGTGAGATAATCATGTTGATTAAAACTAGTTGTCCATCGCTTAGGTAAAGATAATCAGACCTAAGTCTCATCTGTAGTGGATATTTGATGCTTTTATATAACAGGTAGGTTGAAGGAGGTAGAACCGTGTGTAAGTCGACTCCGGCGGCACCACCGCCACATATTTCTTTCTATGCCTAATAACAGCAGCGTTAAGCGCTGCTGTGTTCTGGTTAAAGGACGGGATAAGGGAGACATAATTATCCGAGGCAGTAGTCCTCAGGAGTAGCGGCGTATTTGTGGTAGAAATCTTGGATTGATTACAGATGTCCATGGGCCACCAGTGGGCCTGTAATGGGTTGACGACGACAAATTGCGTGCGATGCGTGATGTCCCCTACATTTAGATTGCATACAATACTTAGATTTGTGTTTTCCTGAATTCCGGCTATTAAATCTTCGTGTAGGAAAGAATGTGCACGGAACTTCCGTACCTATAAATGTATAGTATTTGTATGCAATTGATATTTGTCGTTATTCGACAATTGTCCCGTTTTACTATAATTGTTGGATTCTTTACAGCAATAAGGTTTTTGTGGTGGTGTTTTCTGGCCAGAAGCTTCAGCACTTCAACACATGGTTATTCTCATGAAAATGAGAAAAACAAAAGTTTGTTTTGTGTTCGTGTGTTTTGTATTTAATTTTTAGCATTCTCAACTTTAATCAATATCAGAAACTTGATGATCGAGGTCTAAAAAATCTTACATTTAATATTGCGAGCATAATTATGTAGGTAAAGGTTAGCTAATAGAGTTTTCAGACAAAAGCTAAAAGGGACTTTCCACTACCCTTTTCACTCATCATTTATTTCTTATAAAAAACTAGGTATGCCTAATATTAAAGACCACTTCGTAACGTTATAAATTTCAATGCACGAAAATAAAGACAAAAACCTGCCATCCAAAGTCAGCCATAAACCGTTGTTTCCTCTGAAAATAAAGGTGTAATCACCTCAGCTGAACTAGTCATCAAAATCCATTTAAAATTCACTACACTCCATGTAATTGCATACGAGTACATTATGAAATTCACTTCCGCGCTTTTCGACTCGCTTCTCTGGTCTAAATTAGCCCTTACGCAAGCATGCACTATGATAACCAAAATCAGTTATATCGGTACACTTTTATCTAAGAACGTTAGAATAATGTAGAAGGAGCTTTGTAATAATTTTGACGAAATGTCGTGAACTCGAAAACTGTCCAACTGTCGTATTAAATTTGCTGTTGATCTGTGTTTTGATCAATTAAAATTGGTACAGTTGATATACTTAAACATTTACATAAAAAAAGGCAGAACCTTTGAAAATAGACGACTACTTTACTTCACTAGGCATTTCAAATTAATCTTGGGAGGTAGCAAGGCATCTATTATATCATGTCCTATTTATATTCTGAGATAGATATTTTCTTACTAAAATGAATACCAGAATGTATTTTCATAATTGTGCTACGTTAGTTACGCGCGATATTTCTGGGTATTACCTATTTTATGAAAATCGAAAAATGCGATAAAGGCGCCTACAAATGGGGACCCATTATTCATATTGAAAGTACTCTATATATTTTTACATTCTGAGACATTTCCGTGGACCATTTCTTGAATTCAAAATGTCTGGTTGTCATGATTGCGCGTGTTAGGTCATATAGTGTTGCCGCATTGAATTTCTAGTGCATTACATATACTTGACCTCATTTTGATACAGAGGTACCTTTTAACGATTCAATCGTTATTAATGTCTTTGAAAAAACATTCAAACTACTTTCGTAATATAATGTAAATTAATGTAGTGAAGTGATTTTATTTTAGGAATTTTAAGAATTATGGATAAAAGTTTGTCGAATCTGTCTGTTAACTGAAAACCTACTTATAAATACAAAAAGTTATTTTATAAGACTATTTCAATTTACGGATTTACTGCTAAAGCGATTTTGACTGAACTTAGGTACCTAATACATATTGATCAGTACAAACACTACAATATTATTTTTTCAAAAAACCAGCCCAAATGTCTTAAAATTTTAAATACAAATATTCTCCTAAAATATACATGAATAACGTCGTAGATATAGTTAGTAATGTAATATATTATTATATTACCTTCAGCCAAATGTCCGACAACGCCAGGATAGCCCGCACATGTAAAGTTGCCGTAGTCCTCGTAGATACCGAACTTCAACCCCTTGCTATGTACCTGGAAGAAAATAACAATCATTTGTTAGAGATCATCATAATTACAGTTATGCAGTGATATAGATATTCATTTTTACCACTGCATAACCAATACGCACTTGGCCAGCGCGTTAGACTATGGCCTAATCGTTCTCAGTCTGAGAGGAGACCCGTGCCCAGCAGTAGGACAATAATGGGTTGATGATAATAGAATTATTCGTTTATATTGGTATAGATATTGAAAAGCATAATCATAATCGAAATATTTTATTGAATCTCCTTTTTTGACGAGTGGGAAACCTTCAAAAGCCACCAGTGCCGGTAGGTTATGGGATTCTTGCCCACTAAACCCCAGGTGATCATTCTTAGCGTTACGTCGAGAACTCCGGGCAAAGAACACGACTAGATTCCTCTCCCTTTTATCCCCGGTAGCGCCTAACACAAGCATACAATACCGTAGCTCTTCTCTGGTTCAATAACAATAACATTTTTATCAAGTAATCTATGTAAACCTATAAAAAAGAGTGTATGTAAACTTTTTATGTAATGCAGCCAAGGAAACTCCGTTACTTAAACTAAGCTCTTTCATCACAAAATCACGACACAATTAAATTCGCCGACACAAACTTGTCGTTACCCAGTTTCACTTGAATTGGTCACGAAATATTATGCTAATGGCTTACGAAACGCCACAACACAGGTTTTCCAAGTGGCCGACAGGAAACGGTGACCACATGCCCTCTTCCTGTTTAGACATCGATGCGCTAAATGTCATAGGTTTGTGACCTAACACTAGTAGTAGTACATGGCCATATGGCGAATACTCATTTCTATAAAACTAATTGGTGTATCTTCACTCAAAATTAACCAGCTTAAGCTAACCTTTAGTTACCTGGTTAGTTTTGAGAAAGTTCGCAATAGTTTAGATTGAAATCGAAATATAGGTAAAGTAAAGCAATGTGGGGCACCGTTGGAAATTGGATGGGTGGCCACTAGTGGCAAAATTTCATACGCGATTCTGGTTGACATAGCAATTGTAAACCTTTAGGAGGCTTTATAGGTGGTTTAAAAATATCCAACACAAATGTCGGCCCCTGTCAGTGGCCTCTAATTACTGGTAGGCGGGTCTCTAAAGGGCACAGAAAAGGGTCAGTTATATAAGGAAATATATTCATGATTCAATTATTACTTAATTTTCCATTTCTGTAGACAGGTTGTAAGTAATAGCAAAAACAAAATGTAGAGTTACAGATCGAAATACATATTTTGATACAAAAATTACCAAATAAGGAAAATAAGTGGCTATACACACAGGTCTGTGGACTATACATTATCTAAAATCGTACAAAATCTTATTACACGAGTAATAACGCATAATACGCCCAAAACAGTACAAAAAGTTATTTGAAACCTAATTCTTTGCGCAAAAACCCAGTAATAGTCAGCTACAAGCTATAAAATTGTGCAAGCGAGCCATAAATTACAAGTGCCCTATAATTTGGTCTTTGTTAGATAATCTGATGTTACGAAATGCGCCAACAAAAAATTCTTAGATCATTATAATAATACAATATGAGGAGTTTGTACGCGTTAGTCATTCATTTAAGCCGGCGGTCGGCAACGCGCGGCCCGCGGGCCGCATGCGGCCCTCGGACGTCTTATTTGCGGCCCGTGAATGTTTTGTAAATAAGTCCTAATAATATCAAAATAAATGCATGAACGAACCGCAAACAACCCTATTGTCAATAGTGTGTAACGCGCATCACTCGGCTCGCGAATGAACAATAAATTACCTAGTAGTAATAATTCTGTAATTTTATTTCCTTTTATTTTGATTTCCATTTAAATTCCATATTTTTTTGGCTATAAACATAATGAATTACATTACGTGTACTAAGGTAAAGTGACCTAATGCCGAGGGGTTTTGAAATTGGCACCAAATTCCGTGGTATTTACAAAACGGCAATTTTATAAACTATTTACGAACTCATTTTTACTGAAAGGTATGTTATTTAATAGATATATTATCACTCTATTGTCATATGGCTATCGTAAAAGTATTATGTGTATGGTTTTTTTAAATAATCGCATAGTTTTGCATTAGTGCCTCCATCAAACGCATGCTTCATACATTTTGGGCCTCATGCACGTGAATGACACGATTTCTCAAATAGTGATTTTTTCAATAAATATGCATGTGTGGGATAGTGTCTCGATGAAAACATTATATTGATTATATATGGAATCGATAACATTTAAATATTTTGCTTATTTCTTAACAGATAATAGTAAAAATAAGTTTAAAAATACAGCGGCATTAGGTGCCAAATATTTTGGGCTGTCTCTTAAACGGAGGTATACCACGGAATAGCAATTTCATAGACTTGTTTTTAATTTCAATTTTTGTAGTTGTTTTTATGAATAAGCATGTCTTGCTTCGAATTTGATAAATGTAATACTCAATTAATTTCGAAATCATTTTCCAAGGTACTGCATTATACTGCACCTAATTATATAATATCAAAGATGACCTATTTATGTACTTTCCTAATTTCTTCTATGGGACAACTAAAGAGAGGAAATGAAGTTCATCCAGATAGCAATGGAATATTGAACAAGTATTGTATATTATTATGTACATATTTCAATAAAGCATCTTTCTGCCTCTAAATTGTGTAAAAGTATTATTTAATAATCGGAATTTGGAAACGTGATTTTTAGTTATGTAACGCTATTCCGATGTATACCTATAAATCGGAATTAGGTTATATGGGCACATTAATCCGCGGCATAACCGCAAAATACTATACAGGGTGTTTAAAGTTTTCATCGGTTTTTAAGAACACATCTATCATTTGTATCAGTCATTTACTTAATCCTAATTAATGAAGAATTAACATTGTAATACGATTTTAATAGCTATTTAAATAAGAACTGGAACATTTTACGACGTTTTCATTTGATTAAATTACTCAAAACGAAATAATTCTATAAACCTGATGACGATATTCCATATTATTATTATTTCTGGTGTACTATAATAAACCCTAGTATAAAGTACACGAAGAAGAATGTCCAAAATTGTATTGCAGATACACGAATCTACTGCAGTTTAAAATAAAAATACATGATATACATTAGTAAAATTAACCAGTCAAGAAACTATACTGTAAAAAGTTTTATTTCGGCAGCTTCCCTTTAATCATAGCTAAGAACACTTTTGATAAAGCTACTCTTTAAATATAAATAAAAAATAAATAAATCAAAATTGAAACTAAATGAAATAAATAACATTTATTTTTATACACCATGTAGCAGTCGTTCTATCTCTTTAACTCCCTTATTTTGTGTACTCGGAATTAGGAACCAACTACATCGGAATAAGGATTTTTACATCGGAATTAGGGTTCATATTTATTTTAAATACACATTTAAATCAATATTTAATCGTAAAATGTCGAGTCTATTTCACGAGTACAGATAATAAAGCTTCTGATAAAATTATCTAATTCCTTATTAAGCCGTAGTAAATGCTTAATATCTGACGCTCTTTCTAGTTTTGGTGAAAATACCGCGGAAATAGGTGAATTTAACTTAATTGATTTCTGTATGTTTTAACAATTTGAAGAGCATTTTCATTTTTTTCGGTACAGGTATATTCGGCTTTTGGGGTTTATATTACAAGTGCGGCCCGCCTTTAGTTTATTTTGCCACTGAGTGGCCCTTGCCTGCTAAAGGTTGCCGATCACTGATTTAAGCTATTAATAGGGTTGTCACTTTAAGGAATGCTTTTTTTAAAATAATTTATGAGACTGGTTTGACGCGCAGAGGGTTTCAGATACGACATCTGATTAGGCATAAATGAAAATTTAAGGTTCTATTTTAGATCTGGATACTTGTGTATTTTTGTTTAAGCCATGGTACCTATGCCACGATAAATCCTAGTGAAGGACTATGAGTGTAATAAATAAACCATTTTTGTTTGCGGCGCAGTGGTCCACACGTAGATACGTAAATTTTGAATTTTAATGATAACGTGACATATGTGTATATATATACATATGTCTGCTTACGTCGTATGTGCTCTTGAAAGTCTAGAATTATATTTTTTGCGCTGCAAAGGACATACTAATAATTTTCTGTTCTTTGTACGTAATAATTTTAATATCAAAACGATTAGTCTAAAAATATATAAATCTTTACGAACATCTTGATTTTGACAACCCTAGTGACATACTGTCAAGGTTACGTTAATATGTCGTAACTCCGACTTTGGTCTCATTCAAATTTAGTTACAGTTTCACATCTCATTTGTATTTCAATTCGCCGCTTAATCTATATTACTATGATGTGAATTAATAGAGTAATTCTATTATAATAATCTTGTCATTTTGAAATGTAGATAATTATTATTTATATTGAAGTAATGTAACTCGTTTATTGTGTAAGTTTTCATTAAAAACAAGCGCCTCCAAATATTGGAAAATTTTGGGTAAAATCGAATATTAAGGAGCTCGACTCACACTTGACTGATGCTTATGTTCATGTGATAGTGGCACTTTTCATGACAATTAACGATAAAAACTAACAAAAAAAACAGTTTTCTTATATTGACTCCCTACACATTAATAAATTTTACTATTTCTTAAGAACCGGAATAGTTTTATTTTTGAAATACATTTTTGCATGCTATCAGTTCGGTTCAAGTTTAAAGGTACAATCCCACATGTATTTTGTATATAAAATTTTACAATAATCCATATTGCATTGCAATATCACACAAGACACATTAACCATTAACAAATATTTGCCCAACGAATCGCAAGCACCGAATCTAATAGACTCTATTAGATAGACCGATGATATTTGTAAAAACTGCAATAAGAGTAAAGTGGTGTTACGTCAGTACGAGTTACGAGTGTTTGATGATTGCAATTAACCCAGTAGAACATGCAACTGCTATTGGGAAATAAACAGATTATGGATAATGTAGTGAACCGGGATATTCTTGAGAGTATTGTGAATCTAAATATATATAACTCAAAGGTGACTGACTGACATAGTGATCTATCAACGCACAGCC
This sequence comes from Epargyreus clarus clarus, assembly GCA_014595695.2. Lineage (NCBI taxonomy): Eukaryota > Metazoa > Arthropoda > Insecta > Lepidoptera > Hesperiidae > Epargyreus > Epargyreus clarus. Next base: position 2,621,277 of record JACTTY020000025.1, read on the forward strand.
CAAACCACTGGACGGATCGGGCTGAAATTTGGCATGCTGGTAGATGTTATGACGTAGGCATCCGCTAAGAAAGGATTTTGATCAATTCTACCCGCAAGGAAATAAAATAGGGGATGAAAATATTACTTCATAACGCGAGCGAAGCCGCGGGCAAAAGCTTGTATAGTATACATTTTTTAGCCTTCAGTGTAGAGTAGAAAATAGGATAGAGTACAGTATCACCTCGACTTACGCGACTCACGCGACCCGGAGTTATAGTCCGTAAAAAACTGCTAGTCCGCTCTGAACATAGTAATGAATCGCGTCAACATAGCAAGTTGTATGACAACACCTGCTCGCAACAACTTTAGAGCGGACTAGCAGTTTGGCGCGGACTATACGCGATTCAAATTTCGTGAATTTGTCATGTAATTGAGCGTTACGAAACTATCGATAATAGTGTAAATATCCCCATATTATTGCTCAATTATAGACATGTTCGGGACTTGTCAATCATAATAAGTATTCGATGATATTCATACGCGAAGTTATACTACGGCTTACGCGATTTCGACTGAAGTGGTTATAGTTCAGATCCACTATTGCATACATTCGAGGTATTACTGTAGTTTATTAACATTTACAGAAAAATAGTTGAACAAGAGTTCTAATATTTTAACGACATTTAGATCTTTGGTAGAGTTAAAGTTATTAGACAAATCTCATATGTAATCATTCAAGCCGTTTGGGCTGTAAGGGGTAACAAATGAGACCTACACATATACGTACATACGCCCGAAAAGCATTTACCTCCGCAGACGGTTACAAAATTCAAATACTATTACAAAAGCAAATGTTCCTACTTTTAACATTCATGTACGTAAGTTCCATATCAAGTTACAAAAGCACTATTACAAAACATTACTACTTTAAACAAGCATACGTAGGTAAGTATCCATATCTCCCGGTCAGTACTAAAAGTATAAGAACAAAACGTAACACTAATGGTAGTCCACGCCATGTATTGCACCAACGCCACCTCGTGGGAAAGGAGCATTGCGACACCGATGCCACCGGTACAGCTCCACTAATAACTTCCCCTCCAACCTGATTCGGCAATTCTATCTATTTATCTTCATATATATAAATTAATGTTTGTCTGTCTGTTTGTTATTTTGGCATAACAATATTAATTTGATCGCCAAGAAATTTTAAGAAGTTGTTGGGTACCCTCTCGCGAATGTTTCTTCTTTTCTAACATTGTAGGTAGGTATATCAATTTAAGAGCTTTGAGGACTAGCGAAATATCTAGGCAGAAATTGGATAGATTGATTCATCATAATTGATAAGTAATATGCAGAAAAGTAGATTTTCGATCATGTTTCAAAAAATTGATAGATTGATTTTTAATGTTGTAGTCATGAAGAGTACATCCATGGACGGCAGTGAGCACTTACAATCAAATGGAATTTATGCTCATTTGCTATTTCAAATTGACAAAAAATAGCAGGTGAACGAAGTTGTGGGCTGAAGTTAGTATGTTAACAAAAAAAAGAAGGACTCAACATTACATTAGTCGGTGTTTATATCAGTTTTTTCGACTCTCATTAATCTGATATATTACGAGATCATTACGTCATCGTGTATGATATTTTTAAAGCGATCGTGGCCTAATGTTCTATAATTCGTACTGTGATCCGGTAGCGGTTAGTAAAGTATTTTTATGTAATAGTTCACATTAAGTGATTACTGTTTATAGAATTTGTACGAACTCTTAACGATATAAGACCTAAGATTGCTTTGGTTATATACGGACTGTCACCTCTGACATATTGAAATTTTCCTAGTTTACAGGGCACGCCTGGTAGGTTAGTGGCTGAAGGTCAGCTCCTTAATCCAGGGGTCCGAGGTTCAAATCCCAGATTTTTCAAAGTTAAAGTTTTCAACGACAAAGAAATACGTCGTGGAAAGCTTACACGCCTATGAGTTCTTTTTATTTTAAAAAAGTTATGAAAGGCGTGTAAAGTTTGCTATTTAGCCAGCGCGGTGCACCATGGACTAAATCCATCTCGATCTGAGAGGAGACCCACACCCAGCTGTGGAACCCGTAATTGGTTGACGATAACAGGGAAACCTAAGGCCATTCGAAGGCGATTTTAAACATTATTTGTGAAATATACTAAACACATTAGGTACTTTGGCAAACATAATAATATATTAATATAACTTACGAACATGTAGTAGACCTTTTGTCAGTCTCATAAATATTATACTATACACCTGATATTTCGGTCAACCAGTCACTATGATAATTAAATGTATAATTACGAATAAGGCGGCTTATACACCGTGCAACGGACGTAAACATAATTTATATTCTGCTACGAGTATTTCTAAATATTAAATAACGAGTAATTTTAATTTTACCTACATTTGCTTCACGTTGAATACAGAATTTTATTATAAAATAGTCATTTGAAATACATTTCAAGTAATGTCTTGTACTTCCATGTTGCATTATTTTTATGTCATTAATATAATAAATAATTAATTATAATAAAATTAACATCGCAATACATTTAGTACAACATAATTAATTTACTTGATCGTTGTCGTGATGCGCAAATGTGCAATTTTTGTTATAATATAGGAGTAGCAGACGAGCATGCAGTCCACCTTATGGTAAGTAGGTCCTGCCGCCCAGGAATAACTGTAATAAATCCCAGATAGGATTATTATACATATAGGTAAACATAGGTGCGCTGGAGTTGAACCACAAGGGATTCTACCACCTTAATTATTTACTTATTTATTTTTGATAAATATTTCATTGCTAAAATTATTGTGGCTTGGTAACAATTGCTGATAATGCCTCGTGTGCAATCCGCCTATAACCTACAAACAAATAATAATTCCACAGTCTAAGCCTGTCAATTTCCTTCGAACTCAAACCAGTTTCGGATTTCGAAAGCTACCTACACCCAACGGAGCTTAATCTTATTTTAACCAACGTTTGTGTAAACAGGTAGAATGACGCATTGTTGCAATTATAAGGAATTTATTACAATAACAAGGAATTTATTGCAAATTTTTTTTATAGATTTTGCCAATTCCTACACTTACAGTACTTGATTCATTTACGTAATTTGTGTTTAAATTTGTTTTTTGTAAGGTTGAGGTTGCAAATGGACATGTTGTCTTAACTTCATGGTTAGAAGTCACTGCCGCCCATGGAAATCTGTAAACGATTTCATATAGAACAAGTGAAGCCGATCACAGATGTTTTGTCACTTTCGAGAACTAAGAGAGTCGTCTCATATGTCAGAACTGATTCATACTAGAAGTATGTGTCGCGGTGACATCCCCGCTCGTTCTGCCCTGGCAAATTACACTCATTATACCACCCTTTAAACAGATGTGTATTATAATAATAATAATAATAATACGTTTATTTCAGACGTTGGTACATCCGTATATGTCATATATGTCGTTAGTGTGTTAGTAACAATTGTACTTATATTATGTTAGTATTGTTAGTTATTATATTTGTCTTACATACCAATTTTTTACATTTATCTTAGACCAATGGCTATCTCCATACAGTGCCTTTGAATGGAGCAGTCCGGTCTAGCGGCAATCATCTTTAGGATGCTGTTGGGGCTGTTACGCAAGCGATGTAAATTGGACGATGTAAATTGGATTGTAATTGTATTATAGCTAGATAGGTATATTTAATTTATTTATATATTTTAAATGTAAAGATTACAAGACTAACCTAATGGCATTTCCCACCAACCTTTGGCAATAGCAAAATGGTAAAATAGGTGCTAGAGGCATATTTTATTTATGTACTAGTATATACTAGTACATAAATAAAATTGATGTGTCTGTTTTTAACTTTAATATAATTTACTTAAAGTCACGCATTAATTCATAATTTGTAATGATTAAATTATAAGTAGATTGAATACGTAATATGTGAATGTACTAAAAGTATTTTTTATACACTGACCTTGCGTTATAATTTTGCAATGAAACATGATGTAAATATAGTCAGTTATGATGTAATCTTATTAGTATTAATATTTAATAATTATATAGAGAAAGGGGAAGGGAATTCAATAATCACTTGCTTAAACGGTGAAGGAAACATCGTGAGGAAACCTGCATACCTGAGAAGTCTTAAAAAAAGTTTTCAAAGGTATGTGAAGACTACCAATAAGCACATGGCCAGCGCGGTGGACTATGACCTAATCCTTCTCATTCTGAGACCCGTGCCCAGCAGTGGGACAGTAATGGGTTGTTGATGAATTACATAGGGATTAATAAGAACGTAGACTGCCTTATAACCATTTTAATGTCCCCCTTTCTAAGGTAGGGTCTTATGTAACATGGACAGTATAATGGACACACATAAAGATGAGTAAGTACGCAAACACTCAGATCTAGAATTAAAGTCTAGATTTATCATTTAAATGTTGTCTGGCATCGCGGCTTAAAACCCAGTAACTGTCAATTTACGTTAAACTAGGACAAATCCTGGAAAAAACAGACTCATGGCAACCCTACGCATTGCTTCCTTCCAATTCGGAGTCGATTATGCGAGAGTCGTGACCATATACTGCAACCTCAATTCCCACTTGACATCGTGCGGTGCATGCCGGTTTCCTAAAAAAGCATCAAGAATGCAAGATATTACAAAATTCTTTTCGACTCGCGTCACTATGGAAACAAGAGCGGTTAAAAGTCAACAATCTCGTCTGACATTGTATGAATTGTGCCAATGAAGAAAAGAAAAGAAAATCACGTTTTAGTTTCCTTACATTTTTATGCTTTTATACCTAAACGATGCGGCAGACGGGCTATATGACGGTAAGTTGACTACTTACCGTCGCCTATGAATTTTAGCAACATCCCAAGAGTCGAAAATGCGTCGCCGCGCTCCGGGAACTCCTCAGTATACCGGGAAAACCTTCGTATCTACATATTTGATAACTTCGGATATGTAAAAAACTTCGGATATGATTTCTCAATAACGTATTAGAAATCAATTAGTATTTGCTTAAATGGCGAAGGAAAACATCGCGAGTAAACCTGCATGTCCGATTAATAGAAAAAAACATCTCATAGGTATGTGAAGACTACCAATATACACTTGGCCAGCGCGTTGGAATACAGCCTATTCCTTCTCATTTTGAGAGGAGACCCATGGCCAGTAGTAGGACAGTAATGGGTTTACGACGAATAATACTCGTAACAAGCGTTAGATAGTCGCCTTATATACATATAAGTCAACTTACAATTCTCTTTAATGTCTCGACTTATACCATTTATAGTGTAACCTCCTTTGTATCTCGTGGCGAAGGCGTGAGAACCACGCCCGATCCTTCCGCGAAGGTCGCGATATATCTCGCGATAAAACACGCATGTGTACAAGTGGGGCTTATTGTTTTCTGCATTGTTAGCTCATTCACATAACTATCGTAGGCCTCTTATTTCGACATAACTAGGTGATACAATGGGGCTGTTGTACGCTTTGATCAAATTAATCAAAATATTGTCGTTCATCACTTCTACTGCTGTTTTTTTATATAGGAATAGCAGACGAGCATGCAGCCCACCTGATGGTAAGTGGCTACTGCTGTCCATGACCATCTTTAATCAACCCCATATAGGATTAGATATCTAGCTGATGTCGGCCACAGGTGCGCCGCTACCCCTTACGACTAAGCTGGAATGACAAAGGTCATTGTTCTTGATATTCTTGCAATTAATATTTTTAAAGCGTAAATATACATTTATTATCCTTCCCGTATAATTGATTTGAATTAAAATTATTCGAATAGAAAGACCTTGTTTAAACTATCCACATTTTTCAAATGTTTGGTCCTTTACTAAGTAGCTACGCCCATTGTAATAAGTTATTAGACTAATTATTTAGGTGCATTGATGCATTAATTCATCTAAGGACTAAAATGTTTTCTTTATATATACCTAAGTCAGTCCTTTCCAACGAAACGCAAAACTTCACGTTAACATAGGTAAGGCTTAGGTACCTCCTCAGTCGAACAATACCCATCCTACCAGCTTTTACAACTTGATTATTATTTTACAAAGCACAACAAAACGTAGTCAAAATGTGGGAATTAACATTATAGTGTTTGTTTTTCACATACTGTATTTGTATGCGAAATCTTAATGAACCACATTAATCAAGGACTTCGGTGGTCTTGGTTTCCGGTTGCAGGGTTATAGAGTTAATACATATATTGTCCTAGTAGTTTATGGCCATAATTAGGGTTCAGGTTATAGAGTTCATACATGATATTTCCGTAGTTCCAGGCCCAAAATAGGGCTACGGTATCCCCTGTCTGTCAAAAAGGCGACTAAAACTCACCGGGGCTTTTAGTGCGGTAAGAATCCCACATAACCTCGTGTCGCTCCCACAGCACTAGGTACCTTTTGAAGGTTTCCCCTTCGTCAACAAAAAAGGTACATAGATATATGGTCTTAGACAGAATCAGCTTTAAAAAAATATAACTTAATTAACTAAAGTTTCTATTCAAACTTGATAAATTTCAGTACAACAATTACTATTCGACAAAATTAATATACAAATCATGTTATGATTTATTTTGAAAATTGAATGATTACAAAGAACTCTATATAAATATAAAATCTACCAAAATTAACTTTTTCACAACATTCTAGACGAATTTTATGGAATTAAACATATTTTTGGACTGTTTTATAAAATAAAAATAAAAATACGTGCAACCGAGTATATCTCCTCTTTTCAAAGTTGGTAAAAACTTATCAGGTATGTATCAAGTAAGATATGCATAACCTTTACGAAATCCACCTAAAATTGGTCTTCACGTATTCGTATCTCGTAATTTTGGTATGAGCTTCAAAACTTATTTGGCAACGGAAACCTATAAAAGGGCTGTCCTAGATTTTGTCAAGATTTGGTTAAACTGATATCATTACCCTTTCAAAATTACATTGACGTGGATGTCTCTACATAAGTAGTTTTTGTAACTTTTCAGCCGTTAAATATAAATTATCAATCTTAAACAATTTCCGCCTACCAAAAACGAAATATGAAAACGAATGCCTAGCGAAATTGACAAATTCTGAATTTCGGCAGGTTATTATTGGTCGAGATTGGTTATTGCTAAGACGTTAGACATCCATAGTTTAACTTGGAGATCGATTCCGAGGAGATATTCAAAACAATTAAAAATCTATTTATCAATCGAAATACGCCTATGTGCCTTAAAAGTACCTTATAGTGCATTTATGCGCCACTCTACGATCAAGATACTATCGACCTCAATTCAATAATAATCACCCAATTTCCTGTATAATTGTCACTTCAAATGGCCACAGAAAAGCAATAAAGTTAATAAGTCCTTTAAATATATAAATGTGAAATATTACAGGACGTCCTGTATTGCTTCCTGCTTACTTAATCGATATATAAAATTTATATTATTCGAGTTACTAAAAGTTAGAACCACAAAGTTGAGCAATTTCGCTGTCAGTATACGGTGTGTCGAAAAAACTATTAGAAACACTTATAGGCACCTAAAAATGCCCTTAAGACCTTATAGTATATTATCTTTATTATTCTTTATGTGGTATAGTTTATATGTATCTGATTGATACATATCTTTCTGAGCTTTTCGGTATATTATATGATTTTCTTTTTTTGGCATTTAACCATTTCGTTATTATTTTCAATATGTTAAATAAATTCAACTTTTATTTTAATAAAATAAAATAAATTATCTCGTTTTACAGGCGAATAGACAGTAAATCTAAACAACAAACAAAACCAAACACTTTTTAGTTACAATAACAACAAACAACAACAACAAAGTAACACTTTCCGATCTCACCGTAACTGATCAAATTTGAAGCGACCGACCGGTGGTCGATACTTGACCCACATCTCAAGTTCGATGCCTGTCTCTATCGTAATGTAATTTTAGATTAGTTACTTTGAAATTAATTAAGTAACACTTAAATTAATGACACAATGTTGTTTACCTGATGGTGTTAACCTTCTGTGGTTCGACTCCGGCGGCACCACCGCACACCTATTTCTGCCTTATGAAAGCAGTGTTAAACGCTGCTGTGTTCTGGTTTGAAGGATGTGGTGAAGGAGACCTGCTTATCCCAGGCATTCCAGCTTATTCTACAGGGGTAGCCGCACATTTGTGGGCGTCTTCAGGTAGGAATCTAATCCTATTAAGCCTAAACTCTTAAATACCCATCGTGGGTTTGTTTCTAGAAAAAATTCATTATTTGGATGTCTTGCAAATCTAAATTCATCTTCTGGTTGGTCTGGATAGAACTTGGAATCATCTGCGTACGTATCAGACCAATACTTATAATTACGGTTGTACATTGACTACCTACTTTCTATTTTTACAAAATAACTTCATTATTAAATTTTCTCCATCACTCATACCGTCACACCCGGGATAAATTCCGGTTTAAAAACCATATTGTACATTAAATCTGAGAGGTCTAGTTTCAGCGTGGGTTGCTACGCCTATTTCAGCGCTGTTTGTCGCTATATTTTTTCCACTTTTACCGTGACCTTCAATACCAATCAGTTGCTTTACTTCTCACGGTAAACTGTAGTCGACATTGAATGCACACTAATTTTATTTACACGCAAATTTCCGACACGTGACTAAATTATCGAGTTTTTAATCTCAAGAATTGACAGTTAACCTTTTGAGTACACGTGTCTTATTTGGAGAACTAATGAAAGAAAAAGAAACTCGATTTATGAACTATATTAATCTATGATAGAATCGAGAGGGTCGTATATTAACATTGTGGTTAGCTGATGTAATTGTAGTTTTGTTCTACTTCGTAGTAGTTTCGTACTAATCATAATACTCGTTATATTACAAATAGCCCAAATACGAACATGTGAATATATATAAATTTGACTTTTTATAATATAAGAGTAGCAGACGAGCATCCAGTCCAGCCGATGGTAAGAGGCTACTGTCGCCCATAGACTACCCAAGTGATCTGTGATCTACCCAAGTTTAGATTAGATTCCTACCTGAGGTCGGCCTCAGATACGCCCCCTAAGGAAAGGCTTGGAATGCCTAGGAAAAGTACTCTTATGTGTCCCTTAACAGCCTTCAAATCAGAACACACAAGTCGTGTGGCATGGAAATAGTGTGGCGGTGGTGCCGTCGGAGTCAAACCATAGACGATTTTACTTGTGATTCTACCATCTTTTGCTTACTCAGACTTAGATTTAGACTTAGTTTATCAAAGCAAATTAGTTTTTTAATTCAAGAAATAAACATGCATACCATCCATCTCACGATAAAAACATATTTATAACTAAAACGTGGAAAAAAATAAAGGTTTATTCGTTCTAAATCTACTGTACAATGCTTAAATAGTATAAAAATTACTATTTTAGCTACCTATTACAATTCCGAAGCACGGATCAAATAATACATGTAGAGATTTAAGCTAAACAATCATTACACGTTCACAAAGACAACACATTTTATAATCACATTGAGACTGTGTTTTTATGTTCAAGGGAACACAATCACCTTAGTAATATTTATGATTTGGGACCATTTGCAATCAGGATTAAATCGCAGTAAAACGAATTACAATCAAAAGTGGATCATGGTCACGGTCATAAAATATTTATATTAGATTATAGAGGTTGGATTTTAAAATATTAGATGCATGACTAGCTGACCCGGCAAACGTTGTGTTGCCATATAAATAAAAAAATGTTAAGAGCGAACAACCCGTGTCACTTAGAGGTGTGTAAAATAGATAGTAGCCGATTCTCAGCGAAAATCGGTAAAGCCGTTTCGGAGGAGTTCGGTAACTAACATTGTGACACGAGAATTTTATATATAATTCAACATATTTTTATTGTGTGGGTTTAGTCAGGCTAAATAATTGAAAGTATGAATAGTTTTGGTAGGTAATAAAATCAAATTTGTCGTTCCATTTCCTTTAAGTTTTTGATAGTGTTTTTTTAACTGAAATATATTAATTAAAATGTGAACTACATTGCAACATGTAACGAAAATAATTCTCTTACAAGTGCCTACCATGTAGTAGGAAGATTTATCTTTTTATAAATAATTAAACACTTAGGCCTCATCTGTTTGTCTGTCTGTTCATTACAGCCAGTTCGTTCCAAATCTACTGTACGGTTTATAAAATTTCATATTAGTAGATTTCTGCAATTTCAGTAATAAACCTTGTCATAAAACAAATAATGACTTTTTCATTTAACTTCGACGTGAAGCCTCCAAATAAAACACCATTGTAAATGAGATCAAATCCGCATCTCATCTTCATTTCCCACTGCATTTGCATCCCAGAAAAGAATGCCGATGAAAGTTGCCACAAAATGCAATTTGCTATTCGTCGACCGGAACAGAAGCCTCCGAGAAAACGTTTCGAACTCACGGACTATTTGACTCAGGAAAGTAGGTTAGTAGGTATGAGAATACAGATAAAAGTCACCCCAAATGTAAAATTAGACGTAAGATTAGATTCAGCTAACCCTGGTTAAGGAACATGGGCTTAAGAATAATATCAATAAATGTAAAGAAGCAAAATTTGAAATTGTTGGTCGCTATAAATATTGGTCGCTAAAATTAAAGTAATAACCAATCTTCAATGTGATTGTAACTCTACTTAAGGTGATAGATGATACCTCTGAGAACAAAAAAGAAATGCCTTGTATGCTGGTAAGGTAAAATATCAAAACCTTTAAGCCAGAACATCGAACAACCAGTATAAGGTACAAATCATACTTAAAGAACATTTCAAATATCATTTCAAATTTACTATCAATTTAGAATACTGCCGAATCTTTGTTTGGATGGGACTTTTACACAATACAAAAAGTGACACAATTGAGTGAATTAAAAATTGAAAAACCGGTAAAGAATATATTACCGGTTTATAATCCGGTGTGGATCACCTTTACACCTTTCAAGTGGTCCGGATTTTTGTACTAGAAAAGGTTATAATGAGATTTGGAAAGCAGGTCACTAGGCCTATTGGATGTAATCGATAATAGATTGATTATTATTGGACATTATCTTTTCACTTTAGAGAAAAGGGATGTAATGTTCATCGGTAATTACATTACATTAGACTAATCGTATCACAAAATAAAAGCAAGAGCACATTTTAACCAATTTCGAAAAGTTGATGTTTTGCCTTTTATTTCGGTGAAATAATTTTATTTTCGGTATGTAAGAGGTAACACGTTTGTGATCAGATTTAATAGTAACCATAGATGTGATGACAGCTGCAGTGGGTTCATTACATCAGTAGAACTGCACGAAAGTTTGCTACTTGCTACCATGGTTCAAAAGCAGTTTAACAAAATTTATTTACCTCTAATGGCTAAATTGGTAGTTAGTACCTTACTTTTCAAATCAGAACATAGTTAACACTATTTATTGCTTCTATTATGCCGAAATGATATGACAGTGATGCCACCACACTAACTAAGAGATGTTCTACACGGGCTTAAGTTATTTATTGTTACAAGTGGATCGAACAGGAATATAACAATTTTGTCTTAACTCCTATATCACCCGATATGCAAGATCACAATCGAAGGTACATACACGTATTAGGAAGATTTTTGCAGACTGTATCCATTCGTGATACTACGATGCACTATTTCACCCGTTTTTAATAATGACAGTGTTCGTACTGTTATAGTCCGCGCCAAACTGCTAGTCCGCTCTGAAGTTGTTGCGAGCAGGTGTAGTCATACAATTTACTATGGGACGCGATACATTTCTATATTCAGAGCGGACTAGCAGTTTTATACAGACTATACTAACTTTTCCAAAGCATTTGACATTTTATTGCCAATGAATCTGCTAAAACAGCTTTGGCCAATAAACTTTCTGGCCGGAGAAAGTTTAGTGCTTGTAAGGATGGAATTCGAAATAACGACATCCGTGTCAATGTGATTTTTATCGTAAAATGTTACCTTATTTTTATCTTTTGTTACTATTCCAAATTAGAGCGAGGAGTAAGATAGAGAAATTCCATGCTTGTATGTATGTCTGTATGTATGTATGTATGTATGTATGTGCCTATGTATGTAAGGACAACCGAGGACCTTGGAAAACGCTAAAAGAATATTTTTGGAATCAAGTTGTAGCACAGATTCTAAATACCTAAGTTAAAATAAAATGTAATCGTACGTATGTAAGCACATTAGTTCATGTTTATATTGGTTTTATTTTGTATAAAAACGAACGAATCGTGTTCTTGTTATAGGTAATAGTTACAAATATTTCGATGCATCAAATATGTCGTTCTTAAATTAAGTTGTTTTTTTTAATTTACGATAAAATTGTGTTTGTCATTTATCGATTTTTTTTCACGATTCATTATGTAAGTTTTTTATAGTGACCTAGAGAATAGTGGGATTTTCATTTTTAAAATATAAATAAGCTTATTGTTTACATGCGTTTTATTGTAATGACTTACCATTTTGTAAATAATCACTTCTCTTTATTTCAGACATACATTTTCGCTTCGAATCATATTTTTTTAATAGGAAGTGGAAGTCATTACGATTTTAATGTTTTTAAATGATCGCATACCTTCTTGTTAACGCGGAAATTACCTGTTGAGTATCATTCAAAACAAGTCAACCATATACGAAACTTCAAGGAGGATGAGCATATTATGGAAATTGCGGTCGCTTGCAATCATTTTTATCGCTGTTAAATTTAATAATCGACGACTGTTAAATACAAACATAAAGTATTGTAAATAATATTTACATTGATTTATTTTTTCGGTACTTGATATTTTTCAAATAGAATGGGTATTTTTTTTCTTCACAAAAATAGATTAACTTTTTTTGGTAATTTGCAAGTAAACTATTTAGACTACTCGAAATAAAAAAAAAACAAATCTCCGGGTGCTAAGAATAGCCTATGTCGTTCCTATAATTTAAACGAGTCCATAATTTAGTTCCCATAATTTAGACGACACGTCATATGTTAAAATCTATCAATGAATCACATCATAAAAAAACCCTTATTAACATCATATTGACAAGAATCCCGAACGAATACTAAGCACTTTACAAATATCCCAAACACTTGCATAGAACAAACAGCTTAACCATATTTGCCAATTATTTCCGCAAATATTCGGTGCATTTGCATCTCGGATAATGAACTGTGGGTACTAAATACTTATTTAAATAAAACGGTCTTTAGACTTTTAGCACGCTGTGTTGTGCTCGAAGAGTTTATTCACCTCCACTGTTATGCAAAGTTCAAGATTCATCTTCACAAGTTGAAGGCGAAGAGCATCTCAAGTGTATCGATTTGTACTTAAGTAACTTAAGAAATAAACGCAATTACGATATTGTTCACTTATACTTAGCAATGTAATGATACCGACATGTACCGTTTTTATGAACCTCAATGAAGACGCAATATTGTGACCTATATTTTCGGCTGTGGATTTTTGTATTCATATTCATTTTTCTAAAATTAATCTAAGAAATGTACACTCAATATTTTACCCTGGAGTTTCTGTATTCAGTTTTAGAGATATCAGTCTTAGAGATATTAGAGACATTTTTCCTTTTTACGAACCTCAATGATGACGTAATATTGTGACCTATATTTGTAGCTGTGGAGTTTTGTATCTAAATTCATTTTTTTCTAAAATTAATCTAAGAAATGTACACTCCAAGTTTTACCCTGGAGTTTCTGTATTCAGTCTTAGAGATATCTACCTATGGAATCAATTGTTTAAAATCTTAAAAACAAACGTATTTGACTGAGGAACGACTATACCAGAGCTCCCGTGTATTATATTGATACGGTGATGATGATCAACGTATATTATTGTAGGTCATGAAATTCAATAGTAATTCCAGACTAACTCCAAATTTCGTAAAATTAAACATATTACTTCTTTAATTTGTGTTCACATTGGTACCTTAATTTAACTCACACATAACGGGAATTAAATAAATATGATTTATTTATTTAATTCCCGTTATATGTGAGTTCGTCCATTATGTATAATATAGGTATAATTATTCCCGTTATTTTGAATTCTTCCTTTACATATGTAGCTACAATGAAACATTAATAGCGTACATAAAACTAGTCTGTAAATAAGACCGTTAAATACTTAAATTCCGTTACCATCAATAAATACAATGGACACTTATATTAAATTTTAACCGACTCTTAACACAAAAGACCTTTAGTTCCGGCAATGCAGTTTGTTCACCTTTCTGAGTAAAGTTCAAGATGTATTTTCGAGGTGAAACATGTGAATCTGGTTTCCTTGTAAACGCCCTTATTGTCGTCTGATTGACAATCAATGACATTAAGAAATAATGAATCATTGTATTATGGGCACGGCTCTGTTTGTGTGTAGGTAATATCTTTAATTTAGACGACCCTATTTATATCCATAGATATAGAAAATTTTAGACCGCGTCAGTCAAAGTCAGATTTCTAACAATTTTATTCTAACAGGTTTTATCTGGAATTAAAATAAAAATGTCAGTGAAAGGTCCTCTTATTTGAAGATTTATTCTAATCTTGCCTATGCTAAAGTGGGAACGGGACCCTTAAACCCTCACGCCTACGTAAAAACATACTAAACAAAGCAAAACATATTTACTACAAAAATTTAGGATAATTTTACCGAGGCGGCACTGCTTCAGGATGCAGTAATTCATGATTGGTTTAAATAATTCTAAATATAACATGAAATACACTTTTATTGTTCCACAGTTTTAAATTTAATTCGTGATGTACTTCACCGATGAAGTCATTCATATTTTACTAATATATTATTATATTAAAACATGCAATTTAAAAACGTGATATAAATGATGAACAGCTAAAATTCTTGATCTAAAATATTTACGATCGTGATTTATACTTTTTAAGAAAAAACAAAACCGTTCGTGTGCTAAGTCAATTAGAATGAATCGCATGAAAATAAGATGAGAATACATTTGTTTATTGAGGTATTACATCTGTGTACATATGTAATCACGATTTATTATGTAAAACATAATGTCAGCATGTTTATAATTATGCTAAACGTGATAATGAATATGGGTAAACGTATAATTTTGTATTTAGACGTACCTAACATATTTATGTCTCATCGAAAATTGATTTCTGATAAGCATTTCGTTAATCATCACCTTAGCGTAATCGAATATCAACCACAAATAATATAAATGTTCCAAATGAGGTATTTTATAGAAGTTGCTACCTCAAATAAATAAGATAGAAAGCACTTTACAAGCGTTTTAGACCAGGATACGCATAATACTATTTTTTAATTACAATACATTTTGTTAAAGCTAAATTTACAATTTATGACAATTTTCAAAAGTTCTGAGTCAGAATAACCATATTTGTACAACAACAAGTCACCATAAATAACCATTATAAATAACCATTGCACAAAAAAATATTATCGAATTCTATTATTATCACATATTTTGCGGTAATGTAGCCAAATACGACTCAATTCGATTTATCTGTTACTATCACGATTATCTGCTCTTTATTTACTACTATCACGGATACCTACCTATCTTTGTTGCTAAGCAATAATCCGTTCACCTGATACGAGTTGAGATAATCAATAACGACATCTACATTGTACAGTGATATATTGACACCATTTTTTCAACGATCAGCATAGTTGTTAGGGTGCTCTCATACTGGTCTAATGCTAAGGCTTCTGGGTTCGGTCCACTGCCTACCAGACATAATATGACTTAACTTGCAACCAGCTCCATATAGAACAGGTTCAATCTGAAGACAATCATAAACAATGAAGACAATTATATCATTAGGGGGTGTCTTTTTCGAAATTTGCCAACATGATTTCATTAACATTAAGTTTGGAACCGTTTATAACGCGAATAAATTAAAAGACATTAAATTGAAAATACAAGTTTACCTATAACACGTGACCGCTCTGAAAGATCACCATCTTAGAAAATAACATTTAGTCCCGGATTTGAATAGTGTCTATGATGTCTAATGCAAGAATATAGGAAATACATATAATTTATAGAGAAAGTTTGACTATGTGTACATAAAACTTTCCTGTAGAAATATATCCTCATAAATCACCTATCTATGCTCCTTCAAGCATGTATCAACGCTTATGTAGCTACTATGTAATAAATAATGAATTATACGCGCTCAGTATTAATAGCTCATTATCACTGATACATGATGCATTTATGTAATAATACGTCTCGTAAATTGACTTCCGACGTCTCGGTTTAATGACGTTGTGATGTCCAATCTCGTTATATTTTTTTTTATTAATTTGATATATTATATGTATCGGAGAAAACACGAATTAGGACAACAACAGGGACACGTCAGTAAGTTTTTCAGTAATAATAAAATAAGTTATCACAGTTAGTTGGTCAAGTATATAGCAAAATAACCATAGCGATCACACGCGTTAATTAGGTAAACCAACAGTTTCGCATTGGAGATGTGACCGGGTCCGTGTCTCATGGTAAACTATCCTCATTCTCGAATACGACTCTGTCCGCATGGCGCTCCTTTTTTAAAGAAAAGTGACGTCACTGCGTCTACCTGAGGTACAGATAATAAAATTAGCAATCTAATCAAACAACTATATCGATATCCACGACATATGTTTAACTATTATTTGTAGTTAGATTTTTAAAATAGATTTTGTTACGCCCATTGCTACTAATTAATCTGCCCGATTTTTTGCCCGGAATTGTCAAATATGGATCTTCGGCAGGCAATACATTTGATAGACATATAATTATTAGCTGACCTTTGTGTAAAAAAAACTATATTACTTATAGTTACCTACTAAAATTTAGTTCGAGATATCATGTATTTCATAAATTATTATGAATTATACGCGCTCAGTATTAATAGCTCATTATCACTGATACATGATGCATTTATGTAATAATACGTCTCGTAAATTTACTTCCGACGTATCGGTTTAATGACGTTGTGATATCCAATCTTATTATCATGTTTTTTTATCAGTATGATATGTCTTTATATTGTAATTAGATGTCAAAAGATTTTAAGTATGCTTTTTTGTTTGAAAAATGTAGATATCTTAAAGAAACCTACTTATGTTTATGTCAAGATATTTGTGAGATTTTCTAGTTTAAATATATATTATTAAATCAAGTTGTAAAATAAGTTTTTCAACAATTACTATGTTCACTTTCATTCTTTATTGCATCATATATATTTGCCATCAATGATCATCAAAATGTTATTTAATGGCAAATATTCATGACTGTGATCTGCAAATATTAAAAAGTGAAGAATTTTTTATACATCATTTGGACAAAGAAATATTCATTCACAATACAATTTCTAGATATCAATCAAATATTTTCTAGAAATATAATATGAAATATTGCAAAAAAATAATAAAACAGTTACAGGGCCAATTCTTACCTACTTTCGCCGGATTCGTCGAAATTGGAATCGAAATCCTATTAAACTGCGATTAAATTTAATATCCACGGCGAAAAGTAAAAGTTCCAATTTCATCACATAAAAGTGACCAAACACTTGCAATTGTTCAACATATAATAGAGGAAACGTTATCGTTTATTACCGGCCATAGACTTAAACTATGATAGAAGTTCCTTAAAAAATTGGTAACAGTAGTATAAGTAGTTAGTAAAATGTATCATGAAATATTACGTAAGTAGTAGTGGTATAAGAAGTTAGACTTAAACATATTGGTATGAAAATCGGCGTAGTCACATTTGCCACTCATGGACTAATTAACTAATGTCAAATAAGTTTTATTCAAAGCCAATCTTCATTATTGTTACCCTAAAGAATTGAGTTTCGCATGTAGGTACTATTATTTGCTGTTATTTATAATGCTCAACGTGTTTTCTATCATATCTTTCATTAAAACACTGTTGTCAGCGCAATTAAAACATGAAATTAAAAACAAAGGAACGTTGCGTTACTTATACATTTGTAATTTATAAGTAAACTAAAGTTATTTCCGAGAGTCCCAGCAAAGATCTGTTTGTGTTAGAACTTAGATAATGCACGAATTGCAGCCACACGTGCAAAGTCATCACGCCAGTTCTATTTGTAAATCGCTCTGTGGAATTTCTGATTATTTACTTGATCAGCTTTCACTTAAATTTAGTCTCCATTGAAGTAAGTGATCGATTTAAAGATTGATGGAAGAATTTTAACATTACTTTATCGAGTTATAACTGATGTTATAATCCTGTTATACACTGAGTCAATCCTCAATGTTCTCCTTGTTCTTGTTCGTCCTCAATGTTATACATTGAGTTCATAACTTTTTTGAGTCGATCCAAAAAATATAAAGACCACTTAAAATGCACTTAGTACTAATCATCCGTACGTGACTACGTATGATACCTAGATCTTTTTTGTTTATTTTATTTTTATGTAATGGACTATTATAATTATGATGTCAGTCAAACTTCTGAACCTCATACAATTTTAAATTCAAGTGAATTATTTCAAGGTTACTTCGTATCAGTTAATATACTTTAATTTTAAATACATTAAATAAATCTTCATTTAGATGTTTACCTAGCCAGGGGTCGAACTTGAAACCCTATGCGTCTCTAATCGTTATAGTTATTACCTTGTCACACAGATTGTACATCTACTACTGTATAAATATGAAAAATAATTTTATATGGACAATAATTCAGTTTTATGTATCTTAAGATTCAAGGATAACATGTGAATTACTGTGTAAGTATTTTTTATAAAAATACATAGTATTAGTAATAGCGAACGTACCGATTTTTCGGTATTTCTACCGATTTTGGCCCTGTCCTACCGAAATACAGAAATGCTTTGATTTTTCCACGATGTCAGAGAAAGTAAATTATCATGATTTTTTTACCGATTTTTGATACAGAGTGGCGAATTATGAATAAAAAAATGTTAACAAATTAAGACATTCTTGATAATTTAGAACTGTTTTAGGATGAAGCCAATTTACTAAATCGATAGATATATTTATAGATATAGTTCAGTATCAGCGAAAGAAAAAAGGTCGTCAGGTCGAAATAATCTCTAAAATGTAGGTATATTAAGGGAAAAAAGTTCGCTAAAATTTTATATTGTAGTATAGTTTGTTGATTTTGGGTACGATACAGATTTTAGTGGGCAACTCTGCCGATTTCGTTTCGTTTCGTTCGAGACCACTGCTTTAAGTTTATTTCATTTACGAGTATAAGCCACAATTCGGTTCCAACAATTTCTCCACTCAAGTGGCGGTTAAAGCCACGGTTAGAATTAACTAACCAAACATTGCTGAGTGAATTTGCGGTTGCCATAATAACCGTGAGACGTCTCTATTAGACACAAAGTTATTTCCTTGTTTGAATTAACGAAGCATTCATTAAAGATTGCGTTTTCTCTAAAACTAATATATATATTTTTTATATTGGAACTGCCATAGAGAGATTAAACTTTTCAATTGCCTAAATGATCATCTGGGCAATTGCTACTATTTTTCTAGTAGATTTTTCCTTTACTTTATCCTGGGAGACATACGAGTACTTTCCGACGTATTCCAGCTTAGTCGTCAGGGGTAGCGGCGCATTTGTGCTTGACCTTAGGTAGGTATGCATGCTCGTTTACTACTCCTATATTGAAAAAAAAACATAATTGCTAGCAGACAGACTAGACAGTATAAGTACTTTTATTCTAAAAATATTTATAGTAAGAGTCTAAAAACGGATTCGATTTTTATACCTAGTCTAAAATGGTACATTACGTTGTACTAGTTGGTGCGGTGTTAGTTGGTTGTGACGCAAGCAGTTAATTTCTCCATTACACAATGGCTCAGGGAGCTTTGTGAAACTGTGTTACAATATAGTGGAATCGAATGGACCTGTCCCATAGGAAACGGGTAACGAACGAACAGGAAACTGCTACTAGATACTATTACAAATCTCATCTATGCAAATAAATAAATTTAACCTCTGTTTTTATTCAAACAGCTCATTTATAGAAATTATCGATAAAATATCAATATGTATTGTAGTGTGGTGTTGTCTAGACTTCAATTACAGCCGTGAGAAGAAACCCATGTTTTTAGCAGAGATGTGCGTGATAGCTGAGCTATGGATGTGCGTCCAATTCATGATTGTTTAATTTCCATTAAGATTATTCTAATACTGGTAAATAAACATGACTAGATTATTTATATGACATTCAGTTTATGATATTTCTGTAGGACAGTCCCACAGCTGGGCACGGGGGCGCAGATTTTTATTAGGGTAGGTCAATGTTCTGTCAAGCAAAGATCGACACTTCATGCCAGACATTGTCAAATTTTGATCTTCGATAGATTAATAATTAGCAAATCATGAATCTTTTGTTTTTGTCTTAATTTTATTGTAAGTGATCATTCCATTCTACGAAAATTTACAGGATTTGAATCCCAATCTCAAGTACCTACCTAATGCTAATTTCAAGATCGAAATTCGCGACGCTTAGCTACCTCCTTTATAAATGATAGCTGACCCAGCAAACTTTGTTCCGCCTCAAAATCTATTTATCAAATATATTTCATATAAAATATAGCCTATGTTACTCGTGGATAATGTAGCTTTCAAATGGTGAAAGAATTTTTAAAATCGGTCCAGTAGTTTTTGAGCCTATTCATTACAATCAAGCAAACAAAGTTTTCCTCTTTATAATATCATTAGTGTAGATAAACACATTTACGTACCTATGTATAACCTATTCCTTTTGATGACATAAGACTTTAATTATATTAATGTTTGTTTAAATTAATTAACTCAATGTAATACCTATATACAAACGTATATAGGTATTACATTGAGTTATTAATATATTATTCAAACAATAATATATTATATCATTTTACAAAGAACGTAGTAAGATCAACAACTTATAACGGTAATTCGTGATGCTAATTAATCCAATAAATTGAATTGACATAAAAGAAGTCGAATGAATAGACATTTTTAACAAAACCAGTAATATATTTTATTATATGATGGACATTTTAAATTAAAATTAACATAAACATATGTAAATTTTAGATAATAAACCTACTGTGGTATGTGAAAAATTTACAAAGTTTTAGAACGTTTGAATTATTCACGTTTTAATTTGGTATACTCGTTGTAGTCTACGGATTTTCTCGTTTATTTTTTTTGACTAGATGTTATACATTTTTTTGTTTATATATATTTTATGTATAGCGGAAGGAAATATAGTACACAAGACATTCGGCGATTATTGCAGACTCATTTAAATTAATCCAAACAGACGTCCTACCTATCTGAATTTTATCAGACATTGGTATATTAAAGGCAAATTTTTAATAATCAATAATGTTTTGCTGACCAAAGACCAAAATTTACAATGTTTGCCCACTACACATTTTCAAAAATCATCTTTAGTTGGTATGGATAGATTGATTATTAATAAAAGACGTAAGACGATTAAATTATAAGTCATTGCAATAGGGATAGGTAGTATAGATATTGAATGTTAAGTTGGAATTACTATTACGTACAGACAATAGCCAAAAATCTCGTATTCCGCTTTTTATAATAACTCCATTAATTTACTGCCAACAATAAAATTTGGACCAATAAAAAATCTATTTTAAGTGGTTCTTGGTATGCAAGCTAATAAATAATTATTGAGCAGTAATAAATTCAAATAGACGAACTTTAAACTTATTTTTAACACGACTGTCAGTCGGTATCGGTAGATCAACTAAAGTTAGTTATTTAAATTGATTTCGTAACAAATACGAATAGATAACAATAGAACAGGTTATTGTTCCGGACTACAGATTCACGATCTATAACGTTGCAGTACAGTCAGCCACACAATATAAAATTTAAATATTTAGACGACGAATTGGCAATTGACGACTTTACATAAGAAGAAACGCTACTTTTAAAAGACATAAAACGTATTGGCCACACTTTCATATTTTGCTCAATTTTGAACCTAAGGACCCAGGTCCTTAAGCTTAAAACACCAGTGTCTTAAGGACGACCTGTGATACGTCATTTTAAGCATTTTAACCAAATATGCAAAATGCATTTTCGTAAAAAAATGAGATACGAGTTATTGCTACTTCATCGTCGATTTGTTTGCTGAAACGACTGTATGGATTTTCTTGGGGCGTAAGTATATACTTTACAGGTAGATACCTATTTTTTTAAGTTGCTTACAAGCTTTTATATAACTTCTCAGATTACAACTTCATTTTAAAGTTGCCTCCGATCAACTGTACTGAAATTTTGCATAGACCTGTTATTTAGATGGAAATGTTTTCTTATCTCCTCTCATCTCCTAATATGGAGTGTCAATTATTTTGTATACACCCTATGCATGATATGCGTATAAAATGTAAGGTATCGCGAAGAAGAATACGTTGTTTTAAAACAGTTTTTAATAAACATAAATATTACAGTAGCCGCTACAACGTTGTAAAGTCTGTCTATAAATATAAGATAGAGCCTACACTCAAGATAGATACTTTGCAAGTGATTGAATAAACACAAATATAAAGAAATGTATTTACATTTGATTTTTTTGTCAACCATACATACATCAATGTCTTGACACGCGTGAGAAACATATCAAACAATAAACAAAAAGCTGATGAAAAGTTTAAACGTTTGCACAATCGTTAAGGTTAAAGACCGGTTTATCAATCAATGTTTTACCGACGATTTGTTTGTTATTATTAAACGAACATTTCATCCGGGTATAATAAGGAAAATGGAATGATTTCAAATGCAGAATATAATAAAATACCTCGAAATTTCGTTTATTTTTAGTCACATGTATTGAATCATAAGTTTTTCCGCTTTATATTTTTATAGGATCTTTATCTTTGGGTGTATCACAGGATATACAAGAGTAAAAGCAATATTCCGTTACTTCTCCTAGATCCACTTGTGAACTATGAAGAATACATGCCTGTGTAACAAATATCGGATACTAATAGCTTCACACTTGTAAGTGAAACAAAACTTGTAAGTGAAACTTGTGAAGGTGAAACCTTCTCACCCTTAAACCCTCCGGCAAGGCTTTCTTCTGTTGGTGCTATCCGAATCGATAACTTAACGTGACATCCGAAGCATAAAAATGCGCAATAAAATTTACCCACTAACACTTACCCATCCGATTCCGTTGCTTAACTTTGTGGATCAGCTACCACGGTAGCTAAACCATTGGGTTATCAATCTTAATTTAATGTATATTGCCTGGTTGATATAGTTTCCGATTAAGTTTGAGAGCCTAACTCTTCAAGAAAGATGCAATAAGAGGTCTTTGGCAAAGCCGGTGACTTTCCATCAGGTAGCCTGTTAACCTTATCGCGATGCTTAATTATAAAATAAAAGTTACATCGTACAGATATACCGTCAATTGAGATATTGTCTCAAAGAATTCCACATAATACCAACCACGCAATTTCATGTTCCGGCCGCTAGTTTCGTAATGCCTACCATGCACACTACGGTGCACTGGAGAGGTCTAGTGTATGCCTGCGCAGGTACACCGGTCTGTGTATGGGAATAGACATGTGAAGTTGTTTGATCCTGTGCAGGCTTCCGGCTCAAGATTAAAAATCAATACTTTATCGTCTTCAATGGATGCCATCGCTACAGAACTGTACCCTTAGTACGAGATTTTACGTTTACTCGAAAACGTTCAACGTTTACGAATTCGCTCATGCAGCGCCCCCGTGTACCGTATCGGAACTAAAATTCCGCAGTATAAGTTACAAAAACGGAACTATCAAAATTCAATTAAAAATGTAAAAATTAATGCTTTCTATTTATATCTGTAAAATTAAATGTTGTTACAATTGACAGTTTTTTAATAATAATAATGCGAAGTTTTAGTTTCCCATACTAAGGCGTATTGAACACCGTACGGTACACCGGAATGTCCCCATACACGCTACCGACGTGCGGTTGACCTGTACCCTTACCATGAGTTTTTATGTTCTGACAAATATGACTATGATATGTTTAGGTATTTGTTTACGTATTTGCCCATACAATTTCCAATCAGCGCCCATAGCAGATTGTATGAGAACTATAGTGTCAGTAACGTAACATTAAATGTCTAAATTGACAAAATGGCGCTATGTTTTGTCTCTCTTTTTTGCGAACATGTGAGGTAGAGAAAAAGACTTGAACACTTATTTATTATTACGTTTACTCAATCTACTGAAGCAAACGGAACAGAAAAATGGATTGAGTAAAGGTAATGTAAAATTGTGGGATGTTTTGAAAACTCATGGTAAGGGTAAGGTATGCCTGCACGGGTAATCCGGTAGACCGTAGCGTGTATGGCTTACATAAGTGAAACTGATCTGCGAAATGGAGATTAGAAAGGCATTAGAATTAATTGCCAGTTATTTATATTGTTCTTTATAAATCCATCTGTAATCTACGGTCATACTTATGCACAAGTTCTAAACAATTAACACGAGCTAAGTCAGTTAAAACTGCTTAAGTAATACGAATTATGTGAAACATGTTTCTACTTTAAGTGTTGTTATTTAACTTAACGATCTTATTTTAATTAGTCTCTACTTTAGACTTGTGTAAAAACGCTACAAATTTTGAAAAACATCGCATAAGCCTTGGGCCCTTGTTGTTATCATTAAGAAAAGTTAGTAAGCCTTGTCTGAGGTTTCACGAGCGGTTTAAATTATTCTATGCGGATTGTTTATACTTAAATCCGTATTTTCCTTCACTTATTTTATTCACAAAACAATAAGGATTTATTCCTAGCTGGCAAATATTATAAAAAACATTACACGAATCCAACGACACCTCATATGTTAAAATCCGTCAAACAGTACCCTTAGTATGAGTTTTTACGTTTTTACAAAAATGACTCTTTTTGTATTTGTTTACGTATTTGCCCATACATTTCCAATCAGTTCTAATACAGTCAGCTAGGAGCGCTGATTGGAAATGTATGGGCAAATACATAAACAAATACAAAAACAGTCATTTTTGTAAAAACGTAAAAACTCATGTGGTGGGGAACGTAATTCAAACGACGAGAGTTGGTAGCATACTACTTTATTAAGGCTTCTTGAGTTGTATTAGTCACTACATAAAGGGGTGTACACACTACACTCATACTAAGGGTACAGTTTGGATTGTAAGACGTGCCAAAGAAGCCCTAAAAACATTATCCCCCGCAGTGGGGTAAATAGAAAAATATATACAAAACCACACGTGTTTAAACTCACATTAAAACAGAATATGCGAGTGTTGAACCAACGTTGCGTAAGGTGAAGCACCGGGTAATAAATCTGCGTTGAACGCTGGTGCTCGTCACGCGAGCCGTCACGCACACCGTTACATGATTGGGGTTTGGAATTCGTTTAGACTAAACTGGGAATAATGCTAAATGGTGTATTGGACAACTGGCCTTGAAGCCACGAATGCACCTTTTTTTTAATAATATGCGAGTAGCAGACGAGCATTCAATCTACCTGATGGTAAGTGGCTACTGCCGCCTATAAACATCTGCAATCAACCTCAGATGGGATTAGATATTCCTATCTGAGGTCGGCCACAGATGTGCCGTTACTCCTGAAGACTAAGCTGGAACGCCTCGGAAAAGTATGTCCCCTTAACACACTATTTAAGCCACAACACAGCAGCGCTTAACAAGGCTGTTATTAGGCAGAAATAGGTGTGGCGGTGCCGCCGGAGTCGAACCAGAAACAGTTCTACCACTGGGGTTTATTACGGATGTCCATGGGCGGCAATACCCACTTACCATCAGATAATCCGTACGCTCGCCTACTATTCTAGTACCTATTATAAAAAATATTATGTTGACAAATTGAAAGTGACATTGATATAAAGATGTACCGTATGTATTTCTGCCGTCATATACATTCCAACGCGTGTTCAAATGTTATCAATACTTGTGCCTGACAGATGTATAGTACATAGGTGTGCATGACTTTTCCTTTCAAATATTTTTCTAACTATGTGGATTTTTCTATTAATGTTCGTGCACAGATAAACGCAATCTTACATTATTCCTAATTCTAAAATGATTTATTTTACCTTTATAATTAAATAATTAATAGTATTTTTATAGGTACATGCGTAGGGTATATAGAAAGGACTCATATTTCAAATAGTATGATAGGAAAATAGACTTTAACCTACTCTTTTACAAGTTATTATATACTACTATGTCGTATCGATATTTTTATGGTTTAATTTTCTTTAAAATTACAATATTCTCATCATTCATTTCATTTATATACTTTAGTTTTAAATTTGATTATGTAGATAAGTAGTAAAACATGGAATATTTATTTAAAGTTCGTTTTTAGGCCAAAATACCAGAAGTCACATAAAAAAAATATGTGTCCATTTGTATAAATTAAATAATATTCCGCGCTACATTAACAGATTAATGTTGATTGTGGCATTTAAATAAACATATTTAAAGCAATTTATAACATCAGGGTACTTCATTGAATTGTATATTTACTTTATCCTTGTATATAATTAATAAGCAGGACGTTTAATAAATATCATGTTATACTATTAACTATAATAAATGATGGAATTTTATCATTTAGAATGGTTACAATTAAGAGCTTCGGGTTACGGGTTTAACTATTTATTTATGTTATTCCTATTGGTGACCCGAGTTACGGAGCGGTCACCATACTGATGCGCAGAGGGTTCCAGGTTTGATCCCCGGCCAGACATAATCAAATTCTTTTCTGGGTTAGGAGATATTTGTATTCATCTAAGTATGAGTACATGGCACTCACGACACAGGGTCTCCTAATGTGGAAGTGTAAGTATAGAAGCGTCTGTTAAACCTTTTTCTTTATAATATAGGAGTAACAGACGAGCATGCAGTCTACCTGATGGTAAGTGGCTACCGCCGCCCATGGACATCTGTAATCAACCTCAGATAGGATTAGATATTGCTACCTGAGGTCGGCCACAAATGCGCCGCTACCCCTGAGGACTAAGCTGGAACGCCTCAGAAAAGTGTGTCTCCCTTACCATACCCTTCAAACCGGAACACAGCAGCGCCTAACACTGCTGTTATTAGGCAGAAATAGGTGTGGCGGTGGCGCCGCCGAAGTCGAATTACAATGGGTTCTACCACCTTAAACATATATGTAATAGAATTCAAATGACATAAAATGCTAATTGTTCTCTAAAATTAACTATTAATAACTTACTTTAAAGTATACAGAATACCCAAAACAAAGTTGACCAATTAACCTACATTTGTATGCGGTAACACCATATTCAGTCAAAGCCTATTAGTATAACCTGCCTACTAATTTATAAATTTCACATATTGTTTTTATTATATAACCTATTGGTATAATATAGGTTTATGTCTGACAAACTAAGAGAAGATATTTGATATTTATTATGATGCGTTTTAATTTAGACATATGATATGTAATGGAGCTCAGATAAGACTAATTAATATGAAGGTTACAAAAATATATATGCGTAATGTAGCACACATTACGCATATATATTTTAAGTTAAGTACATATTGTGAAGAAATTGAACTACTTTGATATTTCAAAACCTAGGTAAAGTTGCCGTCTGTTGATTGAAAACTCTGTTACTATATGTGCATCTCATACGTTTTGGAAACCATTTTTATTGTGAACTTTTAAAGCAAGACATCTCAACATAAAATGCTTCGATCACTAATAAGGTAAAATGTCATTCACAAGTTTTTGCTAAAAATAATGACATAATATCTAGAAGCACGGCAGTGCCTCCACCAAGTCGAGCCGAAAAAACCAAGAAAAAAAAGCGGCACGGCCGTACCATTTTTTTCTCGAAGCAATACTTTTATTTTTAAAACAGCTGTAACACTTAGGTGACTGTCTGACCGTGCCTGAGATGAATGCATAGCCTAGAATCCTGATATATCAATTTATTTTATAAAATATAACTGAGCACTAAGGAATTCTTGAAAATCCATCCCTTACTGGATAAAATAAGTAAGACTTTGTATTATTTCCTGTTATTATTTAGCGTATGTAGTTGTGGGCAAATACCTTATTAAAATATAGTACCTGATACACAATAATTGTGTCGTTTACGTAAGAAAACAGAATATGAACTAAATTTATAGCACCTAATCAGTAGTCAAACAACGTTCTTAAGCGACTATACAAGTATGTTACCGACTAACACTATCGCAACGCCAATCATAAAATCCGCCGTGAATTTATATGAGAATCAACGATATCCGCGCAAAACGTGTTTAAACTATTTAATGTTCGGTGAATAGTTGTGGTGTTGTCATATGTATGATGTATGTAATTTAGAAGCACCTTAAAGAATAAACCCTTCTTTTTAAAACACTTCTCGTGATAGTAAGTGGCTAATTCCGCTCATGGACATCTGTAATCAACCCTACATTACATAAGAATCTTGACCTTAGATCGACCACAAATGCAAAATTCCCCCCCGGTGACTGTCCTCAGCGCTGCGTAGAGGACTCCGGGATCTCCAAAGGAACGCAACCGGAGCCCTCTTAGCGCGTTGCCCCGTTGGGTTCCGCCCAGATGATTATGGAGCTCGCCACTCCTTGTGGAGTGCATGACGGCATGAGGTCACACATACCATTGTTCTTCTCGTGGTCGCTAGCCGGGCTGTTAGAGCTCCCACTCTTGCCGTCCGCAACCCCGAAAGCCCCCTTTTAGTCGCCTCTTACGACATGCAGAGGATACCGTAGCCCTATTCTGGTCCAGGAACTACAGGGACAGCGTTCGTAACGCCTAGAGTTATTATGTCTTCCTTGCACTTTTCTAACCGAAACGCGAAGTGCGTTGAAAACTTTATTTAAGGCACTACTAGGCAGAAAAACGTGTGACGATGTTGCCTCCGAAGTTGAACCACAATTTTCTACCACCTTCAACTGTTATTTTTAATTATAGCGGTTATTCATAAGACAGACAAACACTTCAATTTGTTTATTTTATATATTCTTTAAATACAATTAATTAACTATTTAACTGACTTGTTCAAGTGGAATGGAGGTCGAGTCTTAAATTAGAACTTAGAAAGGCGAAGTTCAAGTTCATTAAATTTGAATAAAATGAAGATTTGACTTACATTTTTATCCTTAATTGACTGTCTAAGACGTGAGTATATTTTTTATTGCGAGAGGCATAAAAAGTATAAAATATTACTTTTTTATTATGAGTATTTTAATATTATAGTCATGTAGTATTTGATTCATTATGTTGTCATATGTTATCGTCAATTAAGCTATAAAAATCATTTAAGGCCAAAATTTGGATATTTCTTTCTAGATAAAAAAGTTTAGAAAACTTCGATAGCGTGATTCAGAACCGGAGATGCCATCTATTGCAAAGTTGTGCAAAGCCATTACTTTAATAAAACACAATGTTATCTACAAACGCTGTAATGATCACGAAAATTAATAATAAGACAATTTAACATTTATTACATGCGAATAATCCTCTAAAATACATTTTATTTTTTATGAATACATTAATATCCGGCAGTAGTAAGGTCAAACAACATTCTATGAAATAAAGAAAATCTCAATGATATTTAATAATGATAAAAAAATCCGGAATAACCTAGAGTTATTTAACAATGTCATTTATTGAATGAGATGTTTCAAATCAGTGAATCGTAATGACAGAAATACTAAACTTTTTGTCATAGTGACTCGATCAACGTCAAAAATCGTTAATGATTTGTTTAATATCAAAAAACTGCGGCCTTCGCTGGATAGATTGAATAAAATAATACGTTTGAAAAAATGCAATTGACATTGATATGAATGCTTCAAATATGCTATAAAAAGGAGAAGATGATTATTATTAGTATCCGCATAATTGTCGTTGATTTATACCACAATGTTAATCGCTACTGAATTCTAGTATGAAGCATACTTATTGATTGTATTAATCATAAATATGCTTAATATAATACAATCACCAATTGATAATTATAAATTTTAGGAGAACTGAAATTTAATAATTCATTGCTAACTCAATTTTTTTTTTGATGCGATGGAAGTAAGAAACTTGCATCCACCTAATTCAAAATGATATTTGTTTTATTATATGTCCTTAGACAGTTACAATCCTCGTTAACGCATTCTTTAAAAAGCTCTTAAAGTCGTGTGACACGTCTTTGAGAGCTTTTTAACCTACTTAAAAGAGGAGGTTCTTAATTCGACTGTATAACTACGTAACTCCGTGACTTAGAAAACGATTTAGTTTTTTTTTAATGAAGTCTCAAGCGTGTAGGTTTTCTCGCGATGTTTTCCGAAACCACTATAGCAAATGATAATTAATTTCTAATATGGACATAAACTTTTTATAACAATATATAGATAGTACAAAATAGCATAGCATAGTTTAGTAAATAGAAGTTTATACTTAGTAACGTTTGAAATGTTATACGTAAATAGCGAATTAATTTATTCTATGATTTATTAACGACTTACTAGCATACTATAAAATATATTTAGTACCAGATTTGTATTTTACGAGGCATAAAATACAAAGTATTACTAATATAATAGCAGCAGAAAGTAATCTCACATAATAAGCTAAGCTCTTCATGTCAAATAAAACAGTTATGTTCAGCGCTGTTGTGACAAACTTATGTTGTGTTTTTTAATCCTTACTAATATTATAAATACGAAAGTAACTCTGTCTGTCTGTCTGTCTGGTTGTCTTCTTCACGCCTAAACCACTGAACCGATTTTAATGAAATTTTGTACAAAGATAGTATGAGACCCGAGAAAGGACATAGGATAGTTTTGATCCCGGAAATCCCACGGGAACTAGGGATGGCAATCTAAGATCGATTAATCAAAGAATCAATCTTTTAGACCAAAAAAGTCGATTATTTTAATCGATATTAGTAAGGATTGAATCGTAAACTATGCATTTGATCAAGTGATGATCTTTAGCAAAGTTGTTGTCCATGAGCCCACGAAGGTTTCAGGGTTGGTACGACCAATTTTCGGCAGATGGCGCTACTGTTATTCCAATGAAAGTACGAATTTTCAGTTTTATGTATGTGAGTACCTAATACTATCTTCTTTTAAACGCGGGCGAAGCCGCGGGCAAAAACTAGTTTAATCGTAAAGAGTAGCAATGCATATACGCCGACCGCACGTAGGACTCTTATTTTACCTGGGGATGATTACAGATCCGTGGGCGGCATTAGACATTTACCATCAGGTGGAATGCATGCTCGTTTGCTATCTATCTCTTACAGTTTAATAGATGAAGCAAAAACGTTAAAAAATAGCGGTTTTTTGTATGGCGACCCCTTTTATTTTCAATATTTTTTATTTTTAGCATTTTTTGCTATAGCGGCCCCAATTGCACGAACTCTGTATAAATGTTAAAGGTCTATTTATTAGAGTTATAGAGATAGAGCACTGTGACAGACGTACAGACAGCGGAGGCTTAGTGATAGGGTTCCGTTTTAGCCTTGGGTACGGAACCCTAAAAAATAGCGGAGGCTTAGTAATAGGGATCCGTTTTCACCCTACGGGTACGGAACTCTAGAAAATAGCAGAGGCTTAGAATTACGGCTCTGTCTTTACCCTTCAGGTATGGAACCCTAAAAGAAAAACAAAAGAAGATCAACTCACATAATCAGCCAAGCTCTTCATGCCGTAGGGGAACCGCTCGCGATCTGGTACCAAGCGGCCGTGGGGGTCACGTTCCCGCTCCGGCCAGCAGTCGTCCACGTTGATGTACTCGTAGCCGGCCGCCGCGTAGCCCTCGGAGACCAGGATGTCCGTCATCGTGCGGAAGAGACGATCGCTGGTGGAGAAATTGACTATGTTGACTATGTTACAATTGATATAATTATTACTATTAATTAAAAAAAATGTTTAATAATGATAAAGATATTTCGGTGTTAAAAAATAAAATTGTAAATATTATATTGCAATAGTTATCCTAGCAGGGTGCATGCTTGCACTATATTTAATTTGTAAGACCTATCATAATAATCAGGAGAAATAAATAATTTGAATTTGAATTTGAAGTTACGATTTAGTTTTTGTTTTAGGCCTTTTGGGAACCCCAATCTATATGTAAATGACGTAAAAGATACCTAATTTTGACTTACCTATAATAGTCGGTCGAATCCTTTTAATCGAAATCAGACGTTATAGGTAAAGACTAACGTATTGAAACTAGAAGATATGTAGTCTTCCTGAGAAGTTGATTAAATATTTTAAAGAGAAGTTTGTATAGTAAAAAAATGTTTATAATTTACAATTTTATATAATATCTCTGTTAATTTTCACGTTTAACCTTAAGTTAGAAAACTACTTGAGATTGCTACATAATATTCTAAAATGTACCTATTAAGTGTTGTCAGTGTGAATGGAAAATTCACACGTCCCATAGTCGAACTACATCACAGCGACAAAAATGGGCAGGTAGAGTCGTGTTTAGGCCTTTCTTTCGTGAGCATTGCATGCTATGCAATTGAAATCATCGCCACTTTTAATTTGGACTGAAAAAAGTGATCCATGAGAATCAAACTACACTTTTGAAAAAATAACGCAGGTCCATGTATTTTTGTAGCGTGGTTGTGTGTACGAATGAATAGTCACTTAACTAAATGATAAAATAAAGTCATTCATTTTCTAGCTAGACATAAAGATGGATAATCACGAATACCGATAAATAGCTAGTGCATATTAATTCACGCGATTATAAATGAAGAAATATAACATAACAATAACATCACGCACATTATGTAGAATAAAGTAAAAAATGCAATAATGACGACAATAAAAAATATTGGCTCGGGAGATAATGACGACTGTGCTATTATATACTAATGTATCAATTGTATAAATATGTATAGTTAAATCTGAGAGCGATGTAATGATTCGGTATGAATATTTTATAATAATTTTTAGTATTTTTATTGTAATAATTGTTCTGTAATTTTAACTCATTTTTTGTAGCAATGCATGCCTGATATGTAGTCTAAATTCTTATGACTGAATTAAACATATAATTTAACGTTATCCATTATCGAAATTGCATTGTATATACTTTGATATTCATAAGATTTTGAGTTCAATTAAATAACTTATTATTATTGTTCTGTTCTAGGTCCATTTGCCTTTCACCGTTGTCCCAGTACCCACATAAAAATGCTATGTAAATCCTAGTGTGAGGCTATGAATGTAGCAAACATTCCTATGGGACTTTATCTTGTCACGCAAGATACGATTCGCACCCACATGCGTGAAATACCTCGCTGCCATATCTTCGTGACCCGCATGCATGCATTATATGACAGGGAAAGTAGCTATAAAATAATAAGTGGAAGTTGTTCGCATGACCAGAACCGCACGCGTGGATAAGCTCGCGTGACACGAAAAAGACTTAGTGTAAATAAAAGTAAAGAACGCAAAAACTCACCTTATACAGTTATCAGGATCGTTCTTACAATCAGTGTTACACCGGAACCGTTCCCACGCGAGCCACCCCATCGGTGGGGTGAGCGCCAACCCATTGTCCAACCCCCAAACCGACACCACACACAGCACTAACACTGTCACACACCACTTCCATGACGCCATCACACTGTCTCACGTAAAGAGTCAATTAACCCAACAACTTATCCACATTAGTGCTCGCGACTAGAATTCTCCAATCAATCAATAAATTAAGTATCGAATTAATTGTATTGATTACACGACTTGCGAGCTCCGATGTCACTCCGACAATGTCACTTTGGTTAGAGGTTATATCGAAAGGTTACGTTCAAAACAGTTTAAAATCAGCTTCTCAACTTGCCCTGAGTGTAGGTTATCTGTAACAAGGAAATAAATAGATTAAATAAGTGCAATAAACCAGTTATTTAGATAAGAGGGCAAATATTTAATTAATAACCCGACTTTATCACAAAAATAAGGTA
This sequence comes from Epargyreus clarus clarus, assembly GCA_014595695.2. Lineage (NCBI taxonomy): Eukaryota > Metazoa > Arthropoda > Insecta > Lepidoptera > Hesperiidae > Epargyreus > Epargyreus clarus. The sequence continues at coordinate 2,655,361 of JACTTY020000025.1, forward strand.
AATAATAAATTGCTGCAGTTTCTTTGCAACCTGACGGCGTGAATCAAGCATGACAGGAATATTATTTATGAAACTCTAGTATTCAAGAGGCACGTGAGCACATGCGGGCCTAAACACATGTGACAGGAAAGAGGCCCTTAAGTAAGATAGCGAAAAAAATATATCAATATGCAATTATGTGTGTGTTCTACTAGATAAGAAGAGAACAATAGAATAGATTTTTGCTCGACCACTTACTCATATCTGTCCTGGCAATTACGATAAATGTAAATTGTAGTTAACCATCGCGCGTTATTAATAATTAATATATCCAATGTTTTGCCTACCAAGATCGATATTAGACAATTACTGCCTATAAAAAATTAACAAATTTCTAGTAGGTAGGAATTGGCAAAAATTAATAAATTAATTAACAACGTCAAGGTAAAGCTCGGACAGATGCATATTAGGTATTCATACAAATCATACCGATTTAAAGGTGGTAGAACTCATAAACTAAGATTTTTTTTGCTACGATAGTGGTTCGACTCCGGCACACCTACTTCTTTTGTGGCGTTGATTATAGATGTCAATGGGCAGTAGTAGCCACTTACCATCAGCTGGACTGCATGCTCGTCGGACAGATGGACCACCACTGCAATGGCAACCACTGCAACCACGCCTTTATTTATAGTGAAACAAAATGGGTGCCGTCTCGCCTTCAGTCCCTTCCATCAAAACCTCGTACAGCATTGATCAGTATCAACCTGACAACATACGCTCTAGATAATGCATAATAAGTTAATTACAGTACAGACTCGCGTGCCTACATTTCCATTGTTCCGTTGACATGCCTCCTGCGAGCTGACGCAAGCATGGGGAACGCATGATATGCCACTCAGCTACTGAAGTTTCACTTATTAATGACATTGTTTGTGAAATAATATAACTCGTTGCACATTGTTCGTGATAGGAATATGGTAGTCTAATGTACAATAAATAATTTTATTCAAACTATTATAAATAATCTTTTTTTACATTTTATGACGTCACTGCATCGTAAAGTGTTTGTAGTTCCTTAAAATTTTATTTAGCAAATTAACGTAGATAAATGGATCATGTTCTATTTTCAATAATACATTCGAACAATAATTATCTGTATAACCAATATTTATAGTATACTTTGACTATTGAAGATTGTATGTTTTTAATCTGTGATATGTCTCTAAATATTCATCTGATTGATATCAATATGTAAAAGACATTTTTTTTACATTGTTGAATAATAACTAACAGCATATACATTCTTCCACGCAATTTTTTTTATGGATTCTAATATGTTTCTACGTATTAGATATTAATTATCACTTGCTTAAACGGTGAAGGAAAACATCGTGAGGAAACCTGCACACCTGAGAGATTTGTTAAAAAAACATCTCAAAGGTATGTGAAATCTATCAATGCACTACGTACGCACTTGGCCAGCGCGGTCGACTATGGCCTAATCCTTCTCATTCTGGGAGGAGAGCCGTGTCCAGCAGTGGGACAGTAATGGTAGTAATGTTCATCATGATGAATATTGTTTCTATATTCGTAAGTTTTGTATGTTGCAAATTATTATATACGTGTTCCTGAGCCGAAGTACATATTTACCGAGTATTTATCAGCCTTTAATATTCAATAAAAATGAATCAGTCGAAGTTACAACTTAATCAAACATCGACACAATCAAACATTTGCAATCATTTGTTCCATACAAAAGATAAAATCAATACAATTACTTCCGTTGTAAAAAATATGTTCTAATGTATTACAAAGTCTATAATCACAATCGTTGATCACAATCTGACATAATTGCGAGTTTTTAATTGATCTTTGATTAGTGTGATTAGAAATGCAATAATTATGTTTTAGTTTAGTTTATTGCTAGTTGTGTCAGTTATCGACATTTTCATTCTAGATTGTAGTAATGGACGGTTCTACTCATTTTAAGAAAATTCTGACTGACAACATACATGCTAAATTGGTGGGTACAGAAATATGAAATTTTGTATAGCAGTTCCTTATTTTAACCTAGAAGGGAAAAAAAGGTAATTAAATTAAAATTGATCCCAGAATAGCTTGACTTTACGATCAAGACCTTGATTTTTAAAGTGGTTTATTTAATTGCAAAAAAAATGATGAAATATGTAACTTGTAATCTTTGCTTGTAACAATAGTGCATATGTATTATTTCTGATTAGAATAATGTAGAATAATTAGAATACAGATATATATTTTTGGGAATTCTTAAAAGAATTCGCACTTTTCCAGTGCCATGGACTATATTCCCTAAGCCTCTGAAGGGGTCCCGTGCCCAACAGTGGGACAACATGAGTTAACAGTCGATTAACGAGCGTAGAAAGCGTAAAATAACTCATAAGACAGGTCAATAGGCTAAATCTCTTCGATCGAACATAACGGAACAAAATATCTTGCGAAATGTAAAAGTACGTTTGTTTAAAAATCCATTTATAATTAGCATGGAAAGTGAAACGCATTGCAACCTCGTTTAAAGTGCACGGCGAATTCTCACGTTTACGGATTTTAGCAGGAAATATAATTTAGACATTTCAGGCTTAATAAGTTCTTATCGTGCTACGATAAAGTTTAATATGGACTAAAACGGTAATTTTAATAAATCTTTCGCTGTAACTAATTCTTAAATCATTGAACTATTAATATACTATTCTTCCACCACGTGGACTTTTTTTATAATGTAGAATTAGCAGACGAGCATGCAGTCCACCTGATAGTAAGTGGCTACTGCCCTTGGACATCTGTAATCAACCCCAGATAGAATTACATATATCCAACCTGAGGTCACACACCACCACACCACACTACAGGTACGTCGCTACCCCTGAGGGCAGAAATAAGTGTGGTGGTGGTACCGCCGGAGTCGAACCACAAAGAGTTCTACAACCTTCAAAAATAGTACAAGTATGCGGCACTTGTCTACACTAATATTATAAAGAGGAAAACTTTGTTTGTTTGTTTGGTTGTAATGAATAGGCTCAAAAACTAGTGGACCGATTTTAAAAATTCTTTCACCTTTCGAAAGCTATATTATCCACGAGTAACATAGGCTATATTTTATATAAAATATATGTGATAAATAGATTTTGAGGCGGTACAAAGTTTGCCGGGTCAGCTAGTTTTTTTATAAAATTAAAGAAGCAAACGCACATGCAGTCCAGATAGCGCCCATAGACATCAGTAAACAACTCCATATAAAACCATTGTTACTGTAAGATTAAATGTCCAAACCATTAGCCTCTAAACTTAAAGTGTACAGCATCCTGCATAAAAATAGATAGCCAGTTATTACAATAACTCTTTGTCCAACAACATGACATAACAATAACTCTTTGTCACACAAGTTAATCTAAGAAAACTTGAAGGTCCAATCACTTCTAAATTACTCCATACCATGATCCATAGGGGTCGTCATTATGACATATCTCACAAATCTTGGTTGTTAGACATATAATTATTAGTCACACAATGACTTCACTATGAAAAGGTTTTATGCATCTAGATATAAGATAATTACTATGTCATGGATATCAAAGATTACTAACGATCGTTTATATTCCCCTGGTACATGATTTCTGACATGGGATTGAGTCATCGCATCATTTAAATTAATTATGAATATTAATTTTCTAAACCTATTGCTAAATATAAATGAAAAAGTACCTTGAATTTGATATTATAGCACTACTGCTATTAAAAGCTGGAACGCCTGATATTTTTTTTTTATAATATAGGAGTAGCAGACGAGCATACAGTCCACCTGATGGTAAGTGGCTACTGCCGCCCATGGACATCTGTAATCAACCCCAGATAGGATTCGATATTCCTACCTGAGGTCGGCCACGGATGCGCTGCTACAGAGGACTAAGCTGGAACGCCTCGGAAAAGTCTTTCTCCCTTACCACACCCTTCAAACCAGAACACAGCAGCACTTAACACCACCACCTTCTGTCGTACTGACTCTATTGACATCGGAGGCAGATACCTAAATGACGAACTTAGATTATCTGTCTAGTGTGGGGGCATTTGGCTCGGTGGCTATTTTTACTTAATAATAGCAGTACTCAGTACTCATTTTAAATACATCAGAGGCGTCAAATTTAGACCTTTTTAGTCTCTCATTATCTGGGGTTGATTATGGATATTGAATGCTCGTTTGCGAAATAGTAAAAAACTTATAGTATGTTTTCTAAACGGTGGTTTAGTATACAGTAGAACTATTCATCTGATTAGGATAATAACAGCGTAGTAAACATGCTATCTACGTGTGGAGTTAAATAAACTCGTTAATGGCTGACAGATGAGATGATTGTTTCTATTATCGTGACATCTTATCAAACTTATTATGTCGAAAGTGTATTCGAATATCTAATCTATGTCATATATACAGATAACGAAGAGAAAGTGTATGAAAGTGCATGGTAATAAAAACGATAAAAAAATTCGACGGTACATTTTTGTAAAGTACTTAATTGTTGTTAAGTATGTCATTGAGCTGAAAAATTCTGGCGTTTTTTTTGTTATAATATATTCCACTGATGGTCATGGATCTTCTCTTATATACAGGGTTACTGATAATTCGATACATTCCCTTGCTGGGGTAAAAGTAGAGCTCATTTGCAATAGATTTTGTCATTAAGTACCCTAGCCGATAGTGATTTGTTTTTGATTAACTATTGGTACGACACATTCCATACATCTTTTTATCCAAATTCACTCTGAAGTGAAAATAAAAAAGTTTTTTTTATTAAACTTTAGGTAAAAAAATATGCACAAAAATAAGATCAAAATAGGACATTCACTTAGGAGCATTTTATCTTTTGCCTGAAATCGGTATTTAGAAATAAAAACACAAAAACTTGAATATCTCAAAAATGAATCACTATCGCCTAGGGTACTTAATGACAAAATCTATTGCAAATGAGCTCTACTTTTACCCCAAGGGAATGTATCGAATTTTCAGTAACCCTGTATATAACTACGTATATAAGCGTATTTCACCGATTTATCTAAGTAAGAATTCTAATAAATATGAGAACATTATTTCGGAAAATACTTAATCGATATGGACGACACTTCGCTTAAATATAACAAATTGGTTCGATTCCAGAAACCCTACAAATATACCTATTTGTCCCTTTTTATAGTAAAATTAAGCACTTAAGTTGTGGTTAGTAAGCATACCGACATAAAACTTCAGGTAGCGACGCATCAGTAGCCAATCTCAGGTAGAGCTCTTATACTGCTTAGGAAAAAAAATATCCATAACATCCATGGACAGCAATGGCCACTTACCAACAAATTACCGTTTTTTTTTTCGTTTACGAGGGGGAAACCTTCAAAAGGTACCCTATGCCATACGAGCGACACGGGGTTATGTGGGATTCTTACCGCACTAAAACTCAAATCGACGGGATCTCCAAAGGAACGCAACCGGAGTCCTCTTAGCGCGCTGCCCCGTCGGGCTCCGCCCAGGTGAGCTTGACGCTCGCCACACCGTCTGGTGTGCACGACGGTATGCGACCACACATACAGCCGTCCTTCCCGGGGTTGCTGGCCGGGCGGTTCGAGCTCCCACTCTTGCCATCCGCAACCCCGGAAGCCCCTTTTAGTCGCCTCTTACGACCGGCAGGGGATACCATATCCCTATTCTGACCAACAAATTACCTGCGAGCATATTTGTCACATTAATTGTGATAAAAGGTTATTTTTACCCCAAAAGTATGACAGGACCCTAAGTAAAAATTTAAACACAAGAACCTCATTAAAACTAGTCGATTGGAAAGTGAATTTCTAGTAAAACAACTTAGCTTCTAAGCTACGTAATACTATAATTAATGTTACGACAGCCGATGTCTTATTACATGTATTTCCGACGCCATATTTGCTAAATACCTCATCTACTTCATCCGGAGTTAGCGGGTAATAGTGTATATTAAATACATATGTAGTCTGTTGACATAATTGGTTAAGTGCGAGCCGCTCGCATGTGGAGGGTTCTGTAGTACCAAATTTTCATTTATTGTTTGAAAAAAAATATAGTTTAAAAACTAAAAACCACGCTCACATCGCACAAGGATAATCGTTAATCCTGATTCCTGACGATCGTGACGAGGTGAATGGAATAAAATTATTTAAATTGTATTGTCATCGGTTGTTGATAATTGTTCAAAATGTCTACAACGCACAAATCAAGCTAATAAAAGCATGATAAAAACAAGATTCTAACTATTACGGTTCAAGAGATAGACGGACAGACAGCGGAAGGTCGGTAATAGGGTTCCATTTTTATCCTTTGGGTGTATAACCCAAAAAACTTTTATAATTTTGAAGTACAGTAGCAGGAGCAGTGAGAAGGACTAGGCCATAGTCCACCAAGTGCGAATTGGTAGACATTTTTTTAAGACTTCTCAGGTTTCCTCACGATGTATATTCCTCCACCGTTTAAGCAAGTGATAATTAATTTGTAATACGCACATAACTTTGAAAAATCAGAGATGTGTGCTTGGGATTTAAACTCGGACCCTCTATTAAGAGGCCAAGAGTCTTAACCAATAGGCTATCACTGTAGAAGATTTACAAAACGTAAATTATTTTATCGCAAACATGTCATTTAATGAATACAAATAAAAACAAAGGTCAATTTACACCTACGCATATAATTTTATTACGCTTTGAAGGAAACGTAATTTAATTTTACAAGTGTGTAGGCAACATCCGTATCGAAGGTAAATCTGAACTACTTGGTTAACTATGTGGGTGTGGCTAACTAAAGTTCAGTCAGTGCGCCGTGACCAAAACACAGATTACTCAGTGATAGGGTTGCTGCATACTGTTATTTTAATTTCCTATTTTATTGGTTACGAGCTTTTGCTCGCTCGCGTTGCGAAGTAATATTTTCATCCCCTATTTTATCCCCTTGGGGGTAGAATTGATCAAAATCCTTTCTTAGCAGATGCCTATGTCATAACATCTACCTGCATGCCAAATTTCAGCCCGATCCGTCCAGTGGTTTGGGCTGTGCGTTGATAGATCACTATGTCAGTCACCTTTGATTTATATATATTTAGATTGATGATAAAAATCTAAAACACTTTAAAGGTGGTATAAACCGTAACTCGCTTTGTCAGGTACCATTGTGATAGCTAATTTTATTTTATTATTTTGAATATATCCATGTTATGAATTATATATATCCAAAATTAGATGTTCACCTTAAATATAAATATATCAAAAAATCAAAAAGATATTTATTGCGATCTACAAAATGGGTTATTTAACAGACAATGATTGGAGACATCCTTTGAGCGTTTTATTGCTTGTGTTGGGTGGATACCACGATATCACTTGCACGGCTTCGTAAAGATTACGATGAATAATCGTAGATTGAAAATATCAAATTATAATTAAATAAAATGAAAAAAAGCACTATGATATATGCGCAAGAATAATAAGTTCCGTAAAAACTTTAACTAATGAATTCATAAACAAAATATACAGAAACTTTTTTGAAGCTTTTCCCTAACTTTACTCGTATGGCTGTATGGGAATTTCAAAAGGTTAATTTTGATGCACTTCCTACTACCGATTGAGTTGAATTTTGCATGCATATGTAAATCGCATGACAATGGAATATTTTCTGCACAGACCTGTATTGTTCTGTGATATTCTGAATACTTTTTAAATTCTATTTATTTAAGATTTTTTAATTTATCATAAATAAAGTTGACAACCCTACCCGTAGCGGGTTTTCAAATTGCGCCAACATTACCAATATAGATAGTGAATTGGTGCGCTGTATTCTATATAAATTGAAAGTTGTTTTATATATATTTGTTTGAAAACTTTCAATACGTATTTAAATATGGCCCGCGGAAGGTTAAATCATAATAAGAAAACTTGTTAACCGCTTAAATTAACTTTTTGCTTTACGATTATTTTTAGGATTATTATTACTTATAGCTATAATTAATATACCGTCACATGCTACTGCGATGCTAATATGGTTTTTAATAGGAAAATTCTTTCAATATAACCGTTAAAAAAAATATCAAAAAAGTTCTATTAAGAACACGCGCACGTCTTTAATAGGAACCGAGTTGAATTCCTGGTTCAATTAATTCTTCACTTGAACAGATGTTTTGTCCTTGATGACAAAATTGGAATGTCACTTTTTGCTACGCCTCAGGTACTACTCTCTTTAAAAAATAAAACAACGTGCTCTACATTGCTATCACCGTCAACCTATTAGTGTCCCACTGAGGGACTTGGGTCTTCCAGAGTAAGAATTTGAAAGAGATTTCTAAAATAAAACTTTTCAAGCACCAATCATTTCTACCAATTCTCACTTGACCAGCGCGGTGGACTCTGTCCTAATGGGGTTGATGACGACGCACATGACTTTGAAAATCTAAACATGGATTTTATTCTTTTATAATATAGGAGTAGCAGACAGGCATGCAATCCTCCTGATGGTAAGTGGCTACTGCCGGCCATGGACATTTGTTTTCAACCCCAGATAGGATTAGTTATTTCTACTTGAGGTCGGCTACGTATACGCCGCTACCCCTGAAGACTAAGCTAGAACACCTCGAAAAGTATGTCTCCCTTACCACACCTCAAAATCAGAACACAGCAGCGCTTAAACCTGCTGTTATTAGGCAGAAATAGGTGTGGCGGTAGTGTCGCCGGAGTCGAAGCACAAAGGGTTCTATCTTCTAATATTATACGGTAGCAATAGGTCAAATGGGTGTGATGATGACCCGCAGTCGAACTACGTCGTTCTACCTTATATTGCAATATTGAACGGACAGTCACGAGACAAATCGCTCAGTCGGCCGACTTGCGTTGCGTAACCTTATGTAAGAAACTGGTCCGAATGTACGCGGCCATTATATGTGAGTACAGGCGACTAGAAAAGTGTTATCGTTAAAAATAGATTATGAAAATGCACTCCATCATTATTCTGTACCGTAGAGATTGTTCGATATAGTAATTTATGTCTATTTACGAATTTTATCGCGTGGACGTTAGGACTGTTAATATGAATTAATATTTTTCGAATGTAAATTTTATCAGGATATGTGCATTATTGAAATATATTCCTCAAAGTTATAAATCATTCATAATATTTGGATTTTTATTATTGATACAACTTCTGTTGTAACATTACATAGTCAAATTAAATGACACTTACGCTTTTAAATTATGTGTATAAAATTTTAATAAGATAAAATTAAGTTTGTCTACAATTTGAGCTAGTTTTTTATTTCGTTAAAAATATGTAATATTGTGTTTTATTTGTTATATCAGTTTTTAATAAGTATCTTTGTACCAATGAAAATGAAATTAATTTTTATTTCAAACAATATATTTTTGTATAATTCAGATTGCGACTATGTTTTAAGCATTGTGTAGGTAAGTGTACTGGACAGTAAAATATCCTTGACAAATGGCATTAAAGTAATTGTAATGTGGATATGAGGTTTTAACATTGCAGTAAACAGGATATAACAGCTTTAGAAATTATAGGTGTATATTTAAATTAAAATGGCATATATTACAAAAATAAAATGTTATATAACTTTTATTAATAAACAGAACTAAAAACTGTGAAATAATGGTGTTTTATTTTATGATAATGGCAACTACTTAGGAAAGAATGGTATAGAATTATTTTTGTGACATTTAAGCATCACTTGGGTTTAGTCCATGTTGTGGTAAGTGATCACTACCACCCATAGATATTTGGATTAATGAAGTTCTAAGCGAAGTATACCACAAATGCTGCTACACTTGAACCCTCAAGTACACTTTATGTATTTAAGTGTATTTTATCGTAAGCTACAAACCAGAACAAAGCAACGCTTAATATTGCTGTTTTTGCGACACAATTGACATTCGAATTCAACCACGAATTATAATACACCTCCAATCATTATTAGGGTTGTACTTGATTCACCTCCAATCAATATTTCAGTCACCCATCAAGTATCGACATAACTCGCGGGTTGTAGAATTTTAAACGGTTCAAGTATGGAAGCTTTCACTGTCGTGGTCTGCATTGAAATTCGTTAACAGGTGTTGTATGTCCGTGAGATTGTGGTTGAGAAACGCCCGAACAATTGTCTGCGGTCAATGACTCGTATGACTTAGGAATATTATATCGTAAATATCAAATGTACGTTATTGGTTGCTGAAACAACTGAATAACGATAACGGGTTCGTTATTGTAATAGCGGTTTTGGATTCAAAATATTATGGTTCGGTTAACAATGTGTTCGGATAATGTATTACGTTAGATAATAGTTATCGTTATCGCAGTTATCAGTTTTTAAATAAATATCTTAACAGTTAGTAGATATACAAACGCTTCATAGTCGACTATTGCAATAGAAGCAAACATTTTTTAGTCTGTCGTGAAAACAGGTTAAAGCTAAAATTTACTTTACTCTAAAACATAAAAATAGCATCGGCCAGGAGCACAAAATAAATATCTGAATATAAAGTATTAATTTATTATAATGGTGAAAAGGCTATTACAATACAAAATAAAGTTATAGGCTTTCTTCTTTGAATGTACCTTGTGAATGAATACTAGAAATTAAATTCTCACGTTTTGAATAGAAAGACCAATGACTTTTGGTTTCATGACTTAGCAAATATGGCAGTATTTATAAATAGAAGATTTTCTAAAAAGGAGTTTCAAAAAAGTGAATTCTTCTTCAAAATCGGATAACTAAGTGTTGAAGATTCCTGCATATGGCGACATAGGCGACAAAACCACTTTTCCTTTTTAATGAAAGTGTGTTTATCGCTAGACCTTAATACATTACGTATTACTTAAACGTAACCTTACTTATTAACTTACGTAATAAACATAATTATTATAAAAACAAACAAGCGAACTATATCCTTGGCAGTGATAGCCTAGTGGTTAAGAAACACTGCCTCTCGATCGACGGGTCCGAGGTTCAAATCCCAGCACGCACCTCTGATTTTTCAATTATGTGTATGTATTAGAAATTAATTATCACTTGCTAAACGGTGAAGGAAAACATCGTGAGGAAACCTGCATGCCTGAGAGATTTATATAAAAAAAATCTCAAAACTTTGTGAAGTCTACCAATACAATACGCACTTGGCCAGCGCGGTGGACTATGACCTAATCCTTCTCATTATGAGAGGAGACTGGTGCCCAGCAGTGGAACAGTAATGGGTTGATGATAATGATGATGATGAACTTCCACAATTTTGACCAATCCAAAACACCTCATATGTTAAAATGCCGTCAAGCCGTTTGAACGGTAGTGCGTGTCAAAGAATACATGCATACTCTCGAAAAAACATTATCCTTGACTTATTTCTTATGATTTTAATATGTCGGTGTATCGGCAAAGATATAGAATGAAAGGAAAAAACGCGTATCATGAATACCCGTACATATAAAATCGTTCGCAGTGGTGAAAACAATTTGCATGCCGAGGCTGGATAAGAGAACTGTAAAATTGTACCTTATTCTAGTAAATAAAGAAATATTAATATGAATATAGAAATAATTACATCATTTTTAGACATACCCTTTGATACTTTACATCCCACCCACCCACTCTGATCGTCATTATATTTAAATGGGACCAACTTTCAGCTCGTCTTTATACAATAAAAAAATAATTATTAAAATCGGTCCACTAACGGCGGAGTAATTCGTGTACATAGATAAAGAAAAAGATACCGGCCGAATTGATAATCTCCTCCTTTTTGAAATCGGTTAAAAACGAAAGTAAACTACTTACATAGTCATTTAATTCCATCCAATTCTGTGAGTAATCGCCAATCTTTACACTTATTCTTATAGATATAGCTATGAAATATTTCACCAAAACACTACGCAGGGCGTGCAAATTCGTTTTGGACTGGTTTCTCGATATTGGTATATGTGTCGGTATAACCGGTCTACACTTGCGACCAATGTAGGACGGTATTGCAACTTTATAGCAATTTGAGATAAATCGTGTCAATGTTTACACTTTGATCGTATCGGGTTACTTAAAGTTCTTGTGTTGTTTCGTGAAGTTTTGTTAAATTATTTTTAAATCTATATTATCGTTATATCAGCATCGAGCGCCAATCTACTTTGAAATTAACCACCAATTCAAGATAGTTCACCACTTTAGACAAGTGTATATTGCAAACTTTCCTTACAATGTTTTTAGCGTTAAAACAAGAAATCATTAATATCAAAATGTATTAAATACATAATTAAGTACATTTTTTTATAAAATTAAATTAGCAAACGAGCATGCAGCTAACCTGGTGGTAACCGCTCAGTGATCTCAAATAAAATGATAATGTCATAGAAATCCTAGCGGTCAGTACCTAACACAGGCGTCTAATACCTCTGAATACTCAGGAGACCTAAGGACTACGGAAATTCCTCGTGTAAATGTGTAGATACATTTATACTCTTACACTCTTCGAATTAAATTTCAGCAATACTTAACATTTCTGTTATAGGACAGAAAATAGGCGTTGTCGCAGTCAAAACAAGAGTTCTACCACTTAACATGACTAATCCCAAAGACAAATGCCTCATAATTCATTAGCTATGAACTAAAGTACACATCGCGTAAGTACAGAGTGAATAAAAACGAAAGTGCAGAGAAAACAAAGTGTGTGTTGTGACGTAAGAGCTCTATTCCACTTGCGACTGCTCTACTAGTTTATACTGGTTAGTGTAGGTCAAGATTGTTAAGTGGAGTATTAACAAAAGTTATTTTTGATTTGAGATCTAGATACTGTTATTTACTTTTTATTGTGGTTTCTTTTCATTTAAGCAGACATCCACTAGGATATTTGTCAACTTAATAAAGTAGACCTTTGAGAACTTTATTTTTGTAGGATTTCGTACCCAAAGGTACCCAGAGTATGTGTAATAATGGCCAATACCATAAAAAGTAATACAAATAAAAACAAATCTTAGTAATAAATAGGAGTTGACATAGGAGAAACCACTATTTTTGGGCGTTTAATCGCCGGCTTCGCTTTATCTATTGAACCGCAATGGGTAGACAGTTAAAGTTTTCACAATTCATTTATTCCTATGCCTATATATAAAAATAAAATGAAAATTTGCTGGTCGCACTGGGTCAATTATTTCACTATCAATATATTAAAACAATACTACGATGCCATCGATGAGTTTATTATAAATTCATTAATTAAATAGATCGTGAGTTACGTCTAATTGATTCAATAGTACATAATTCGCAATTATCATACTTACGTTACGTTGCAACTGGTTCCAAGTAAGTACTGAAGGCGTAACTATGTTAAGTTAGTTAGTTGTTTCCTTATGATGTAGGAAACTAATTTGTTTTAATAGTTGATGCTTGCGTTGCTATTTATTGTTGTTTTTATAAACCAATATTTGTTTTATATCCTGATACTCGTATATTTTTATTACAACATCTACACTAATATTAAAAAGAGGAAAACTTTGTTTGTTTGTTTGTTTGGTTGTAATGAATTGGCTCAAAAACTACTGGACCGATTTTAAAAATTCTTTCACCATTCAAAAGCTACATCATCTACGAGTAACATAGACTATATTTTATATGAAATATATTTGATAAATAGATTTTGATGCGGTACGAAGTTTGCCGGGTCAGCTAGTTCAGAATAAAGAAAAATTAGAGAACCCGCATTTTTGGAATGTGTGTCTTTATTTTAGATGCCGTATCAGTGCTCTTTTGATTTTAAGAAGACCCAATGCTTTCTGTCTTCTTCAATAATTATAGCAGTATCAATAATTATATCTTATAGGCTGTTCTGTTCTGGTTTACACAATGCAGTACCCTTAGTTTGCGTTTTCCACCGAATACTCGATAACAAAAGCTCGAGAGCTCGATCATCTACACAAATCTACATACAGCGCCTCTGGTGATCGTTTATTAACTAAAATTTGACATGTACGGGGATCGAGCTGTCGATTCGGTTCATCGATTTCTCGATTACTCTTACTAGGGGTATAGAATAAGGACACACAAGACTTTTCAACGTAGTCCTTAGCGGTGGCAACGTATCTATCAATCTCAAATAGAACCCTTTGTGGTTCGATTTCGGCGGCACCACCGCCACACCTATTTCTGCCTTATAACAGTAGTATTACATGCTGCTGTGTTTTGGTTGGAAGGGTGTGGTAAGGGAGACATACTTTACCGAGGCGTTCCAGCTTAGCCCTCTGGGGTAGCGCCGCATCTGTGGCCGACCTCAGATAGGAATATCTAATCCTATCTGGCGTTGATTACAGATGTCCATGGGCGGCAGTAGCGTATCTTAAAGACACAACGGGCCTTAATGACAATTACCTACTTTTGTTTCTTAAGAAAAGGGAACGTATAGGCCTCCACATTAGATCCTATAGAGGGTACTGGAAAAACTTACATATTACATTAAAGAGTAAAAGATTCACATGTACTGTGGGAACAAGTCATTGTATTCGGCCAGTTTTCTCTTTCTATGACTACCATTACTTATGATCAGGAAGTTCTTTGTTACTAAATTTTAGTCATAAGTGCTTACTATGACTATAAAAATACACAAAATGCGTTAGTTTTGAGTAAATAACGTATTTATGTAATATTTTGAAGGTGATAGAACCTTTTTTATAGTTCCATTCCGGCGGCACCACCGCCACACCTATTTCTACGCTATGTTCTGGTTTAAGGGATGTGGTAAGAAAGACCTACACTTCCTAGGCGTTTTAATTTAGTTCTCAGAAGAACGGCGAAAGATATCTGCGGCCAATTTCAAGCTAGAATCCAATATTATTTGAGTTGATTACAGATATCCGGCAGTAGCTACTTACTATCAGGTGGACTGTACGCCGGTTTGCAATTTCTGTTTTATACAAGAACACTAATAAAATCCGATTGTTCAAATTCAATATGGCAAGTCATTTTCAGGTGAACAATCGAACTTTCTCAGTGCGTACAAGGTCTTCGTATTGAGATGTAAATTAGCAAAAACGTAACAAAGACGACAAAAAGATAACAAAAACCACGAATGGAACGAATCGTGGCAAACGATTACTCATGGGTTATGAGTGTTACCACACCATGCGATGACATGGGTAATAAGACTTTTAGTTATACACCTATAAGTACACGTGTTATAAATGTGTGTGTGATGTATGTGTGTGTATAAGAAGAAAAGAGATAATAAAATGCTTACAAATACATTTTTTTGTCTTTTCTATTTATCTAAATATATATAACTCAAAGGTATGATAGGTACTCACAGTATGCGCACAAAATCTTATTTTAAAACATGACCAAACTTCGTGACCTCGTCAAAGGTCTCAAATTCTATTTTGAATTCCTAGACACATTATACGATGCATATTGGTAGAATGTCAGGTAACTTAATATATGATCACTATGTACTATTTTAATTAATCTTCCGATCGAATGAGCCTCAACAATGCGCAAGGTTATACTAATACCACCTTTTTTTATAATATAGAAGTAGCAGACGAGCATGCAGTCCACTTGATGTTAAGTGGCTACTGCCGCCCATGGACATCTGTAATCAACCCCAGATAGGATTAGATATTCCCACCTGAGGTCGGCCACAGATGCGCCGCTACCCCTGAGGACTAAGCTGGAACGCCTCGGAAAAGTCTGTCTCCCTTACCACACCCTTCAAAACGGAACACAGCAGCTTACACCGCTATTTTCAGGTGGAAATAAACCTGTCAAACTACTGTTTTTTTTTGAGAAACTTGTGAAGGTAGCACCATCGCCACGCCTATTTCTACTTAACAACAGCAGTGTTAAACGCTGCAGTGTTCTGGTTTGAAGGGTGTGGTAAGGGAGACTTACTATTCCGAGGCACTCCAGCTTAGTGTTCAGGGAAAGCGAGGTGTGGAGATACTACCACCACAATTTTAGGCCCTGCCATGTTCTGACTTGAAGAGTGTGGTTAGAGAGATACTTATAGGAAAGATTTAAAAATTGCTATTTTCGTAATAATAAACTGGAAAATTATTACAAAATCTTATACCCGTCTGCTTAAAATTATAACCTACTTAACTCGCAAAATAAAGAGGAATCCAACGATACCTCATAATATAATATAATATAATATAATAAATATAATATGTTAAGATCCGTCAAACAGTTTGGGCTACAGGGTGTGTCAAATAATAAAACATACATAGGTATATTATCCTCCCCATTCGGGTACAAACCCCAGCAAATATGTGATGACAAAATAGACAAAAAATTACAACTAGTAAATCCTCCATTAAACTATGTAGAGCTCTATCGCTTACGTTTGCGTAATATTTACAAGATACACCCACTAACCAATTAATTTACAAACCAACTGACACGCCAATTACTTTAACGTTTGAAAACAAAAGAATTAATCTATTAATCCATTACTTTTGAACAAAAGTAGGCGTAAAGTGTGTATCAGAACATGATACACATCACGAGGTCGCGTAATAATTATATTTCTGGCAGTAAGTAATTATGGTTAGGATTGAGGTTGGAATAAACCGCGTTTGAAGATCGTAATTGAGTTATTTAATTACCATTTGTTGTTTATGAAACTGATTCGAATGAAGGCAATTTTTGTGTTTCTACTCAATCACTGAATATTGGTCTGTTTCTAGCTTTGATAATAATGGAGTTATACTAATACTTATGGTGCAATCTTTTTAGTATCTCTGAGAGAGAGGTAGTACTAATTATTTTCTATTCAAATTGTAGCCGTATTATATCATGCAATATCAAATATCTTTTATATAGTTGTTTATTGTTTTTTTTTTTATTTCTTTTTAAACAACAAAATTTAATTATGGACAATAAAGAAGTTTTTACTGAGTAAAAGCTTAAGAAATTCCAAAACTATGATGACATTTGTTTTAATAAGTTTTAGTATTATCGTACCATTTATATTAACCCCACGTCTAATTCGTAATCACTAAACATTAGTACAATTAAAAAAGAAAACACTATCAAAGACGCGGATAATTACAAAACATACTTAAAATTCAAATATTGGCAAAAATAACATTTTGTATAAAATTTTCGACATGATTACGTGTTCCCATTAACTGACGCAAGCGCAAAAACCTCTTTTCGTGATTCAGACATATAAACT
The DNA here is from genome assembly GCA_014595695.2 of Epargyreus clarus clarus. Lineage (NCBI taxonomy): Eukaryota > Metazoa > Arthropoda > Insecta > Lepidoptera > Hesperiidae > Epargyreus > Epargyreus clarus. The sequence continues at coordinate 2,672,590 of JACTTY020000025.1, forward strand.
TGCAATTTTTCACGGCCATCCATTCGTTCCGATGTTTACGGAATGTTCTCTTTTAAACTCTTCTATAAACAACCGAAACCTTGGATGCGTTGATTGCAGTACGAAAAATAAACCGAAACGTTTGATGTACGCCGCCACATGATTTGAATAAGATGTTTTAAATATAGAAATAGCTAACGAGTATGCATTTTACGTCTTGGTACGTGGTCACTGCCACTGATGGAATTAGAGGTTGCCAATGCGTTCCTACTGCTGAATTCGTTGAAATGCCTTTTATTGTGATTTTCGAACTTCTTAAAGGTAGCCATTTGTGTCGTCGCCACCGCCACGCCTGTTTTTAATTATTTTAATTAACAGCAACAAAAAGCGGTGATAGCCTTAATGGTTATGTAACTCTGCCTCTTGATCGAGGGATCCGAGGTTCAAATTCCAAGCACCTCTGATTATTTAAAGTAATGTGCGTATCATAAATTAATTATCACTAGCTAAACGGTGAAGGAAATCATCGTGAGGAAACCTGCATACCTGAGAGATTTATAAAAAAAAATCTCAAACGTATGTGAAGTCTACCAATACGCACTTGGCCAGCGCGGTGGACTATGGCCTAATCCTTCTCATTCTGAGAGGAGACCCGTGCCCACCAGTGGGACAGTAATGGGTTGATGATGAATGCGTTTCTACTGCTGAAGACTAAGTTGAAACGCCTTGTATAGTGATTTTCGAACTTCTTAACCCTTTGTGTCGTCGCCACCGCTACGCCTGCTTTAAATTATTTTAATTAACAGCAAAACAAGCAGTGATAGCCTAATGGTTATGTAACTCTGCCTCTTGATCGAGGGATCCGAGGTTCAAATTCCAAGCACGTCTGATTATTTAAAGTAATGTGCGTAACAGAAATTAATTATCACTTGCTTAAACGGTGAAGGAAAACAACGTGAGGAAACCTGAGAGATTAATAAAAAATCATCTCAAAGGTATGTGAAGTCTACTAATACGCACTTGGCCAGCGCGGTGGCCTATGATCTAATCCTTCTCATTCTGAAAGAACCGTGCCGGTTGATGATGATGATCAGCAATGTTTAGCGCAACTGTGTTTTGGTTTGAGAGTGAACGGGAGAGGCTAGTTAGCAAGAGCAGTTTTCAAGCAATGCACCTCTGGTTAGGTACCTCAGATAGTGTCAAATCAAATCCTATAATTTGATGTTGATAAAAGTCTATAGATGGTAAAAATACCTACTTACCAATCGACTCTATGTGCGTTTGCTCCAATATTTATAAAAAAATCTTTTAATTAAGACATTTAATCGTAGGTACTATTAAATCATAAGTATGCTTTTGCTTATGTAACATAATGCATTTGTAATCTACCAATGCATAACTGCATACCATATACAAGTCTCCATGGACATAAATGATACATAGAAACCTTAATACACAATTCATGAGGTTTTCCGAGTAGGTACATGATATTTGCAACATTTAAAAAGAAGCGGTTATATAAAGTACTAAAAGATAACTACAATGTGTTATTTAAATACTATATTATATACTAGCTGACCCGAAACGATGTTAAAGGTGAACAACCCTTATCACTTAGGGGTATGAAAAATAGATAGTAGCCGATTCTCAGACCTACTGAATATGCATATAAAATTTGGTGAAAATCGGCAAAAACCGTTTCGGAGGAGTACGGTAACTAACACTGTGACACGAGAATTTTATATATAAGATGAAAAGGCTTGCATTATTGTTCTTGTGAGGTTTTCACGTAATAGAATATGTTAAAATAATGAAAAATACAGTTATAAGTAATTATATGTATATGTAACCATAACTCTCAGTGGTTCGACTCGGCGGCACCACCACCACGCCTATTTCTGTCTAATAACAGCAGTGTTAAGCGCTGTTGTGTTTTGGTTTGAAGGTAGTGTTTCAAGGGAAACATCCTTTTCGAGGCATTCCAGCTTAGTCCTAGTAGTGTTGTCGATCTTGGGTACGACCCCACTCTTATCTACGGTTGATTACAGATTTCCATGAGCGAAAGTAGCCACTTAACTGTTAATTCCGTCATCAGGTGGACTGCATGCTCGTCTGCTACTCTAACATTATAAAAAAAATCTGACCCATACCACTGTTAATTAGCAAAGCTACCAGTTGCTAAAGCGACATTAACCAGTGTGCTGTCACCCTTACTAACTAGAAGGTCTTATATTTCATACTAACACTTGTTTCTATACAGACAATAATACCGCAGATTATATTAGATTACAGGCTATATATAGCCCTAGGTTCTGTTCCGTTAGAAGGCCGAACACTTTCACTATCGCATTGATAAATTATTGCAATAACAGTTTTGACCATTGTTCTATATTGTTCTTACTAGTTTTTGCCCGCGGCTTCACCCGCGTTTAAAAGAAAATAATATAACATACTAATATACATAAAACTGAAAATTCGTACCTTCATTGGAAAGACAGTGGCGCCATCTGGCGAAAATTGGTTGTACCAACTCTGAAACCTTCGTGGGCTCATGGACAACTTTGCTAAATATCAACACTTGATCAAATGCATAGCTTACGATTCAATCCTTACTAATATCGATTAAAATAATCGAATTTTTTGGTCCAAAAGATCGATTCTCCGATTAATCGATCTTAGATCGACATCTCTAGTTCCCGTGAAATTTCCAGGATAAAGACCATCCTATGTCCTTTCTCGGGTCTCAGACTATCTTTGTACAAAATTTCATTAAAATCGGTTCAGTGGTTTAGGCGTGAAGAAGAGACAACCAGACAGACAGACAAACAGACATACAGAGTTACTTTCGGATTTATAATATTAGTAAGGATAAGGATTCTCACTTCATGGGTCGTTATCATACTTTATCAGAATGTACATAAGCCAATGTCATAAGAGCGATTATTAGATTTCTGAGATATACTACCTACTGTTTTTTTTTTTTAAAGTGTTCTTTTTTTTTACTACCTACTATTTATTTCATTTATGATTTTCGGATTGTGTGTCAAATCGCTATGATAGTTAACTGATAACTATATCTTGCAGTAGAGTATGGTTGAGAATGGTTGATTAGTAACCTATTAATAAACACACACACACTTTCTACACTCACAGCCCCACACTAGGATTCCCTGTGTCGTGGGTGCCATGGACACACACAGAGACAAATACACAAACACCCAAACCCAGAAACAGAAATCCAAATTCATCATTTAAATCGTTCTGGCCGGAGATCGTACCCGGGACCCTCTGCGCGTCAGACGGGTATGGTAACCGCTCCGCCACGCGGGTCGTCAAATAAGTGAATAACCATAATTCCTCTAAATGGTTAGGTAAAAAAAAAATTGACTACAAATGGACAACAAAAATTTGAACCGTCTAGGAAGGAGTACGTTCTGTATTTGACTGTATGTGTTTTGTCCTCCCTTCACAACTATCGGCATCGAATCCAAGACCCCCAAAGCAGACTAGTAGTAACGACGCAACTCATGACGATTTATCTACTATTTGGCAACACAAAGCAAGGTCGTGTTATGTATGGAAATTTGGTTCAAGTTGTTTGTCAACAAATTTTAATGTAATGCAAGCAGCTTCACGCTCGGCTCGCTATGTAAGTCACATGTAAATGAAAACTACAAGAATTTTAAATATTAGTATACCTAATCGCTGGACATACCTTGTAGTTAGTAACTAAGATTAGTTAACGAAATTTTATATAGATAAGAAGTAGGCTGATAGATGGATGGATGGAAGTAGAAGTACGCTTAAATATATTTTAGGTGGTTTCAAGGTGGTAAAACCCTTTGTGGTTCGACTCCGGCGGCACCACCGCCACACCTATTTCTGCCTATTAACAGCAGTGTTAGGCGCTGCTGTGTTTCGTTTTGAAGGGTGTGGTAAGGGAGACATACTTTTCCGAGGCGTTCCAGCTTAGTCTTAGGGGTAGCGGCGCATCTGTGGCCGACCTCAGGTAGGAATATATAATGCTATCTGGGGTTGATTACAGATAACCATGGGCGGCAGTAGCCAGCCAGTAGCCACAAAGGAGCTCTCCTCCAAAGCCGGCGATGCATTCAAATTCAAATTCAAATTCAAATTCAAATCTCATTTATTCAAAATTGATTCATATAGAATACTTTTTGAAAGTCAACAAACTACCACCGCTTCGGAAGGTATTTCGCTATAGAGAAGAAGCGGCGCAAGCGGCGACTCCACTGGTGTTGCAAACGTCCATAGGCGTCGATGACTGCTTTCCATCAGATAGCTTGTCTGCCTCATCGTTTCGGTATAATTATAAAAAAAAAACTATCAGCAATCCCAGATAAAAGTCCTACCTGAATTCAGTCACAAATATTTTACTACCCTTGAGGAGTAAGACAGAATGCCTCGGATAAGTATATCTCCCTATTTCTTCTTCAACCATTATTCGCCCAATGCTGGGTATAGGTCTTCTCATATCTCCCTTACTCATATATATCATAAGGCAAATAGAGACTCATATATCTCCCTTACCATACATTAATATAACTCTTTCCTGTAGCGAACTAATTCAACTAAAGTTTTATTTTTAGACAACATAGTGTAACGAGTGGCCACTAAGTAAGAGACGCCATAAAAAATATCCACAAACTTTCTAAAGCCACGCAATAGGATGCTGACCATATACGCGGCATGTAGTTCATCAGATGTTGCCATATTCGTACATTGTAAGTACTGCATTACAACTATAAAAGTAACTAGCGAACTAAAAATGAACTAAAAGATTACTCTTAACTAAGATCGCTAGGAGTCCAGCAGTTAATTTTGCATAGAAATTCCTTGTCTTCACCATAATTAAAATAAAATAATTATTAAAAATTAACAGCGGATTTTAAGAAATTAATACCCACCATTAACTTGTATTAAGTACTACAAGTTTACTCTCAAACTCTACACTGCTTTGCACACTTCTACTTTGCTCTACACTGCAACAAATGTTGGTTGGTAACAAAGTTAAGTTGGGTAAATGTGATAGAACTCCTTTTTTGATATAGCGCTAAACTTTTACACGAAACAACTGAGCTTAATTTTCTCAGGTAAGAACTATAATAAAATATTATGCGAGCAAGCAGTGATAATCTATTGGTTAAAAAAACTCAGCTTTCGAGGGATCCTTCGAGGGAGGTTCAAATCCAAGGCACGCACCTCTGATTTTTAACGTTATGTGCGTATAAGAAATAATTGTCACTTGCTAAACGGTGAAGGAAAACATCGTGAGGAAACCTGCATACCTGAGAAATCTAAAATAAAATGATTTTAAAGGTATATGAAGTCTACCAATTGGCGGTGGACTATGGCCTAATCCTTCTTATGCTGAGAGGAGACCAGAGCGACAAGTAATCGGTTGATGATGATGATGAAAATATTATACACAAATACCTATTATATCTTGTATTTATAAGTATGTTTTATTACAAGATTAATTTGTCAGATTAATGATCAGGTTTCCAATTAGGAATAACTCATCATTGTAAGCTAAAGTTCCAATAACCTATTAATTATATTGTTACAAAAAGCAACCGCCCACACGTACCATCCTACTCACTATAAATACATGGATTGTTTTGTTACAGTTTGAACAGAAGGTCGTCCATGTTTGTTTATTTCTGACGTTTAATTTATTAAGTATAGTTTCGTGGAAATTGTGAGTATGCAAAACGAAAGCGATTTTACTCCGTTGAATAACTGAACTTATCTATTCAACGGAATTAAAATATATTAAGAAATTGAACATTTTGAGTATATTTATTGTACCTGTAGTATATGTGTGTTAGTACTCATACACAGTGTGTTCTGGTAAAAGGAATTCGTTGAGACCTATGTGGCACATAAAGCGTTCTACTTTAGGTAACCCAAGTAGTATTGCGCCTGTATCTAACCCGGAAGACTTCTACGTCACTTGGAGCTGGTTATAAATTTATAGACGACTAGCTGACCCGGCAAACTTTGTACCGCATCAAAATTTATCTATCAAATATATTACATATAAAATATAGCCTATGTTACTCGTGGATAATGTAGCTTTCGAATGGTGAAAGAATTTTTAAAATCAGTCCAGTAGTTTATGAGCCTATTCATTACAATCAAACAAACAAACAAAGTTTTTCTCTTTATAATATTAGTATAGACATATGTTCATGACGTAATTTCCATAGACATTTACCATCAGTTGTTAAACGTATTTCAGAACTTAAATTACACTTTATAGGATTACCTTACAGTCTGTCAGTCTAGACTTGTTTGCTCAGAAAAAGTAAAGGTCACCCAGAACTCCGACTACCGCGCTACAAGAACAATTTAGTAGCTAAAAATAGACATAACGGTATGTTTTTGCCAAACATTTTTATTTTTGTTAATAACCGCTATTAAACATTAACTTTTTTTTTTATAATATAGGAGTAGCAGACGAGCATTCAGTCCACCTGATGGTAAGTGGCTAATGTCAGCCATGGACATCCGTAATCAACCCAGATAGGATTAGACATTCCTACCTGAGGTCGGCCAGAGCGCCGCTACCCCTGAGGACTAAGCTGGAACGCCTCGGAAAAGTCTGACTCCCTTACCACACCCTTCAAAACAAACACAGCAGCGCCTAACACTGCTGTTATTAGGTAGAAATAGGTGTGGCGGTGGTGCCGCCGGGGTCGAACCACAAAGGGTTCTACCACCTACAATCACTAACTGCAATTATAAAACTACAGTATCACCAGACTTTGTAAGCAAAAACAAAAGCAATACAGTATTAGCATATCAATTGGCAATTTATAATTGCTTATAAATGATCTCATCCTGATAATTAGCATACACAATCAAGATCAAAGATTGAACAGAATCATAACAAGATGGAACGCGCAACTCAATTCATATGTCATTACATATGACTAAGGATTAGGAATTAAAGGCAATTAGAATTCATAGAGATCTATTGAGTTTTATCAAGTCGATCTACACGTGTGTTTTTACACGTGAGGTAGTCGTCAACGCATTACTGTCTCACTGCTAGGTACGGGTCTCCTCTGTTTTCTTTTTATTTGGAGTAGCAGATGAGCATGCAGTCCCTGTCGCTACTGATGACTAAGTTAGTTTGTCTCGGAAAATTGTATTTCCCTTACCCCACCCTTCAAACCATAACACAGTAGCTTAACACTGGTGTTATTAGGCAGAAATAGGTGTGGTGGTGCCGCCAAAGTCAAGACACAGAGGGTTCTACCACCGTCAATATACTCAATATACTCACCTTCAAATTACCAACTAATTTCTAATACGCTCATAAGTTTGAAGAAACAGAAATGGATGTATCTGAGATTTGAACCTCGGATATCCGATTAAAGGCTAAGTTTCAACCACTAAGCTATCACTGCCTCTACTCCACGTGTAGTAACAGGTATGCAATGCAGTATACTGATGGAGATCCGGGGTTCGTTGAAGCATGCAAATTGTTGCAAGTTAAGTGTGTTAGAATAATTAGCACATAATGAACGTTGAAGAAAAACTTCGTGAAAAACGCATGTATGTAATAAAAATTTATGTGTATGTAATAAAATTTTATATGTCTGAGGATTTCAAGTAATTTTCTTAAAATATTTTACATGTTGAGAAGATATCTGAGATGGCAACTATTTTTTTATTACTTTATGTATGGTGTCATAATGTAGAGTTTGACTAAACTGAAGTCATCTTTCTTTGAAAACAAGCTAGACTAAGCTTCCATATAATCTTAATAATAAATAAAAAAACCAAAGATCAGTAACTTTTATTTTTATTAGATTGTTTCTTTGTTTGTTTGTAAGTAATTGACAAAATTTAAAGTTATGTTTAAAAAATCGCAATATTTCAATAATGATTACAGTTGACTTAAACCCAAAGGGCGACTAATGTGTACTTTAAAATAATATTTAAAAACATGTCTAACATCCGGTTAACAAACCAATAACCTTAATTTTCATTATATTTACATACATACTAATTTAAATAACCAGCTTTTTAATTACCATACAACTTTCTTCTTAAAAGAAAAGGTCAGAAAAATATTAATTTACTTAACATTGAATGCGAGGCTAATGTCATAGACCAGACAAATACTATGAACGTAAAAGTATAATTTAAATCTTATATATAAAATTCTCGTATCACAATGTTAGTTACCGTACTCCTCCGAAACGGCTTTACTGATTTTCACCAAATTTTATATTCATATTCAGTAAGTAGGTCTGAGAATCGGCTACTATCTACATTGTATTTATGTGTATGTATTTTTCATACCCCTAAGTGATAAGGGTTGTTCACCCTTAACATTTTTTTAAGCTATTGCATAGCTTTTATCGCGGGCTTTGAGCGCGGCGACCGAATCGAGAAATTCCGTAACGAAAATAAGTAACACCTTTCAACAACTCGGTTGCCTGGAGACTTGATATCCAACTATCAAGTCTCCAGGCAACCGAGTTGTTGACTGTCAATAGAAAAATATGGATATAATTGAATAAAGTATTATTTTACATTCCTTATTATTTTATTTGATATTGGCGACGAGATGTCGAATGAACTAAAAAACAATAAGGAAATACGAGCCACATTACGTGGGTTAATGAAACGAACCGAAAATTACATTTCGGGAATAGAAAAAATTGACATTGAAGAAATAAATATACGACTGAATTCTTTACAAGAAAACTTGAACAGATTCTACGCGATTCAAGAAAAAATTGAATGGCTTACAGAAGAAGAAAATTTAGAAGAGGAAATAAAATACAGGTACGAATTTGAAGAAATATATACAAAGCTAAAATTTAAATTATTGAATGTACAAAAAGAAAATAATCGGCTAATACCTGAATGTTCTTTTATATCAGCAAGAGCGGAAGTTTATTTGATAAACTGTTAACTGTCAAGGCACGCTTGAGACGTACACCTAATACAAAAGAGTTATCACCTTATCAGTTAATGTTCGGCAGAGAGGTAAGAACCTATATGCATGCCTTATTTAAGAAATCCGCCCCACTATCCAGATTACATTACAATGCACCGCCAACGCAGGAGTTCGGACAAGGTGATAAGGTACAAGTCCGCAGTTACACCAACCCAAGAGTTAAATGGGAGTTCGGAGTCGTCATCCGAAGATTAGGTAGACTCCATTATGAAGTCAGAACTGAAAATGGCATACTGGTGCGCCGTCACCTTGACCAAATGCTGCCGGCGCCCCTGGTGGTGTAAGTGAAAATAGCGGTGGAGGACTGTTGGATATCAAGTCTCCAGGCAACCGAGTTGTTGACTGTCAATAGAAAAATATGGATATAATTGAATAAAGTATTATTTTACATTCCTTATTATTTTATTTGATAACCTTAATTCGTCAACTTGAACACAGATGGCAGTAATACACATTTTTTTATAATCCGTGCAGAAATCTTAAAATTGCGTGAAGTATATTTTATATTCCCATTATAAAATTAAAAATTATATTACCATATTATCCAAATAATATGTTTTATCAACATAAGCTATGTTGAATTCTGGATTGATAAAATAACGTAAAAGAGTGTTTGTTATTTTTAAACGTACAATTACAACTGACAGACTTGACAGCACAAAATCAAAACGCCATTATGATTTATGGTAAAAATAATTTGTGTACAAAGTGTTTTAAATATGAATAAACAAAGTGCATTTATTAATGAAAAATGCGATGTACCTGTAACATTCGGCCAAATGTCACAGGCACATCGCATTGATCCATTTATATTGCTGGTTGTTAATACTTTATGTCACTTATTAAATACTTTTCTATTTTATATTTTAGAATGTTCAGTCTTGCTTGGAGTTATGAAATGTCAGCTGATATTTGCAATGTCTTATATAATGGAGATATGATAAAATAGTGGATAAAGATGTATTAATGTAAATGTTGATGATTATGGAAGAATATATTGTATTTCTGGAATTCCTTCTGAGCTATGAAAACTAGCATAAAAAATGCTATGCAATAGCTTTACCGCGGCAGTCTCCGAGTGCCACACTTATTTTTTTATTTATATGGCAACACTACGTTTGCCAGGCCAGCTAGTATATTTATATGTCGGAGGAACCTTCTCCGACATATACATTTAACTAACCATTTTGTATGTTTTTGTTTATTTCCTTATTCTTGACGTAAATAAAGCAACGGAATGTAGATGTACTACATATACCTAATATTTTTTGTATCCTTTTTTATTTGTATCCTGTTCATGTCAGTCGGTCGTTAAATGTCTTTATTTTACTTTTAAAACAAAAATAAAATTAGGTAGTCGAACTCGTCTACGGTTATGTACCACCAATTTTCTTTTTTAATTTTAGTATTTGTTTTTGTTATATTAGACACAGTATCTCTCCCAAATCAAAACACAGCTCTCAACACTACTTAGAGTTCTAAACATTTTATAATTGCAAATTTATTAATTTACAAACGAAATTCAAGGTTTAAGTTACATTGAGACTAAAAGCATAGCCTTTAACCTGTTGCGTAAACTAAAATGGAGTTTTTGTTCTACTTTTAGTATAATTATTACGTTCAGTCCACTTAGAACAGATTGCGTAGTTGTTAAAGAACGCATCATTAAACTCACTGATAGACAGTGGCGGATTTACCAATAGGCTGAGTAGGCTTCAGCCTAGGGCGGCATATTTTTTGGGGCGGTATATTTTTATATTTTTGGGGCGGCAAATTTGGGGACCCAATCGTTCCTGCCTTAAACGTGCCGTGTAACGAGCGGGCGTGAGGAGCAAAAAAAACGGGAACCGTGTCACGAGCGGGCGTGACGAGCAAAAAAAAACGGGACCGTGTCAACGGGAAACTAAAACAAAAAAAAACGGGAACCGTGTCAACGGGAAACAAAAACATGACAATTGTAGAAGCAGGGGCGGCAAAAACTGTGCAGCCTACACCTTATTTTTTTTTAAATCCGCCACTGCTGATAGACAGACAGACTAGATTGCGAATATGATTCTTTATCTATAAAACCTTTTGTGAAATTATAGTATTGTATAATATGTATGTCACAATATGTATGTTTGATAATATCATTATATTCTATCTAGTCGAAGGTTACGAGTACCTTCATTGATTACAAATTTAAGACATTATATAAATATTAGCTGACCCGGCAAACGTTATATAAATAAAAAAATCTTAAGGGTGAACAACAATTATCACTTAGGGGTATGAAATATAGATAGTAGCCGATTGTCAGACCTTCAGACACAGGCAGAATATGCATATAAAATTTGGTGAAAATCGGTAAAACCGTTTCGGAGGAGTACGGTAACTAACATTGTGACACGAGAATTTTATATATAAGAAGAAGCTAATAGGTAATGTATATTATAAGTTGATAGAGATCTTTATTAAGCACACATACTAAGAAAATATACTACTAAAGGAAACTTACACTTTAAGATTAAAATATTAAAACAAATACTTGGTTACATAAATTATTTTATGAAAGCAATGAAAAATTTTATGTCGGTGGTGTGATTATAAAATAATTGCAATTTTATAGAACAATATTAAAACAAGAATTGACTCCGGTAATATAAATTTAAAGTAATTGTATGCGAACTCTTTATTGTACTAAGAAGAATCTAATAATTTTAAATGTGTTTTACCATATTGTTATGACGTAGGTTCCACTTGTTGAAACGCTCGAAGGAATAAAATTGATTAAAATTACGATCATCAATGCTCGTAATTGTAACTAGACGTAAGTGGAACTATAAGCATTAAGCTTATGATACTACTAGTGTTATAAAATAATGTTCCATTACTTATTACTATGCTACTACCACTGTAATACTACTAAAAATAATAGTTCGACGATTAAGTACTAGCATATGAGTTAAAAGTTGTCATTTTACATATGTACGTGGTACATTGTTATACGTATCTGTGGTCTCGGGGCTAGAATAGGGCTACGGTATCCCCTGCCTGTCGTAAGAGGCAACTAAAAGGGGGCTTCCAGGATCGCGAATGGCTCGAATCGCTCGAAATCGAATGCGTGGCCGCATACCTTCATACACACCAAATGGTGTGACGAGCTTTATGCTCACCAGGGCAGAGGCAACACGCTTAGAGGACTCTGGTTGCGTTCCTTTGGAGACCCCGGAGTACTCAACGCGCGTCGAAGACGGTTACCGGCGGGTTTTAGTGCGATAAAAAACCCACATAACCCGGCGTCCCTCCCTCCAGCATCCGGTACCGTTTGAAGGTTTCCCCCTCGTAAAAAAAAGGTACCGATATTTAACTAATCAATTTATGTACATTGTTTGACAGCCTATCTTTTGTGTTATAAGTTCCTACAGCTACAAGAACATTAAATTTTGGTCGACAACCATGTCACAATTTACTATCTTTCAAATCATTTAAATCACAAACACCACAATGATTCAACAAGAAACAATATAATTGCGAATACGCGTGCAACATTACCGTATACTATACTTAAATGAACATTAAAACTGTTGCAAAAATGGCAGTTTTGTAAAATAATGTAGATACTGCGACCTACTTATGAAACAGACACAAATTATTACGCGTTTCTAAGTTTTTAGTGACAGAGTGTTGAATATAATTTATTGTTTCGGAAATAATACATTTCAATGTATAAATTAACTAAATGGAACTATTAAAAAACAAATGTCAATTAGTCATATTATAAATCCAAGAAACTTAAACTTAACTAAAAAGGGAAGTAATGACTGTGTACTATGCAACAACAATTTAGAATCCAACGAAACCTCATGTGTTAAAATCTGTCAAGCCGTTTGGGCTGCAGGGCATACCAAAGACGTCCCTGTAGTTTCGGGAGTAGAGTAGGACTACGGTATCTCCTGCCTGTCGTAAGAGGCTACTAAAAGGGGGCTTGCGGGGTTGCGGGTGGCAAGAATGGGAGCTCGAACCGCCTGGCCAGCAACCCCGGGAAGGACGGCTATATGTGTGGTCGCATACCGTCGTACACACCAGACGGAGTGGCGAGCATCAAGCTCACCTGGGCGGAGCCCGACGGGGCACCGCGCTAAGAGGACACCGGTTGCGTTCCTTTGGAGATCCCGGAGTCCTCTACACAGCGCCGAGGACGGCCACCGGGGGGCTTTTAGTGCGGTAAGAATCCCACATAACCTCGTGCGCTCACACGCCATGGGGTTCCTTTTGAAGGTTTCCCATTCGTAAAAGACGGACATACCAAAGAATGAGACATACCGACATACATTTTTTGTTTAACATACGTTGCTAGTTATCAATATTTAAATACTCGTAGCAAGCGATCATATAGCTCAAATGATGGTAACTTTCTACTGCCTATAATTAACACCAGATTTTACGATATTCCTACCTGAGGTTACCAGCTTTACCCCTGAGGGCTAATATAAAACGCCTCGGTCCACTATGTCTCCCTCGCTATCTGCTTCACCGCCATAAATTACACTATATCATTTCCTTTACTTTTGAGACATAACAAAAAGAAATCTTGCGTGATGATGCTCCTCCAGTGAGGATTTCACACTTTAACAAATAATTTGTGGTTTCCGCGTCACGCAGCCATTACACCAGCAAAAAGTAGCGAGCATTATCTCTTTGTTGAGATTCTCGTAAAAAGCGTGTAATTCAATCAAAGATTGTTAATATACTTCTTCAAATAAGATTGAGTAACGTTTACAAGTCATAATAGTTTATAAGGGTGGGTTGCATCGAAAATACGTTTAAAGTTAAACATAACATTAACATTGACGGTAGCGATGGAATGTAAAAGTCTGTGTTGCACCAATTTATTTGTCATTAACGTCATTTGTGTTGCTGTCACTACAATTTTTAGTCAACGTTGACACATAGGGACTTGGCAATTACTGTAACTTTAACCGATCGAAATCGAGCGGTTAATTTTAAGTGTTAGTTATGACGTAATTTCAACGTCAACTAAAATTGTGCATTTAATAAACTTTTTAACCATAGATTTGACGGTTGGTTAGATTTTTGTAGACGTTAATGTTACATGATCCAACCCACCCTAAGTGTTTTATAATTTACTTTGAGGTTCGATTCCCGGATCTTTTATGTGAAAGGTAGTAGAATCTTTTGTAATGTGACTCCAGAGGTACCACCACACTTATTTCTGACTATAACAACGGTGTTAAGCGCTGCTATGTCTTAGGGCTTGGTAAAGAAGACATATCCGAGACATTCCAGCTTAGTCCTCAGAGATAGCGGTGCATGTATCGCCGACTACAGATGGGAATCTGGTCTTGCCTAGGGTTGATTTCAGATGGGCCGCAGTAGCTACTTAACACCATATGGGCTGTATGCTTGTCTGCTACTTCTGTCTCATATAAAGAAACTAGCTGACCCGGCAAATGTTGTGTTGCCCTATAAATAAAAAAATGTTAAGGGTGAACAATTCTTATCACTTAGGGGTATGGAAAATAGATAGTAGCCGATTCTCAGACCAACTGAATATGCATATACAATTTAGTGAAAATCGGTAAAGCCGCTAGTTAGTAACCGTACTCCTCCGGAGTACGGTTACTAACATTGTGCCACCAGAATTTTATATATAAGATAATAATAATAGTCTAGTCTAGACTTATTTATTGTACGATACATGTACTCTTGAATGTACATGAATAAAAAATAATGTTCGACTTGGCAGAAGCACTGCCGTGCCCCCAGACCATAAAATTGCTAGACTTATTTATGGTACGTGGTAAGCTGCACCTCTTGGATCAATATATCAATGTTTTAATAAACCACAACTGCAACCGCGCTCACTATCCGCTTGACCAGTTCCGCAAAACGTGAAAGTCGGATACAGAATCGACGCGACAACAACCATCCATAAAACATACATAACTACTCCACCAAAACAAACGTTATTGACAGGCCCCAATAAATCGTCAATGGTCGTCGAACACATCGATACGGCCACGTGGAAGCAAAATCGCGTGAGTATAGAAAATTATTTATTACAGTTATAATTTACATATTGTGGAATTCGTGTTTCTTATGTGTTTCATATTAAGTTTATAATGATATTTTAAGTTGACTATTTTGATGCTATTGACCCCAATTGCCCCATAACTAATATGTTAATGTTTGTAATGATTGGGTAAATTAAGCATAATTTGTAGTATATGTAAACAAATATGCTTGTTATGATTGAACTTTGAAAATCAATCATTAATCAATCAATATGTATACCTACATTTTTTAAATTATATATTAACAGAATAAGTAAGCCTCGGACGATAGGAATTTAATTATGAGACTTAAGGTTGACATTTAAAAAGAGGTACCCTTAAGGTCGAGTGGCAATACGTCTTTGATCGACTTCAGGCCTTTTCTATATGTAGTTGGACACAGACATGGGCGGCAGTGACCACTTACGAGTACCATCAGTACCCTTACCAAGTTTTCAAAGCATCCCACAATTTTACGTTACGTTTACTCAATGCATTATTCTGTTTCGTTTGCTTCAGTAGACTGAGAAAACGTAACAGTAAGTAAGTGCTCAAGTCTTTTTGTCTGCCTCACATGTTCGCAAAAAAGAGATACAAAACATAAAGCACCATTTTGTCAATTTAGACATTTAATGTTACGTTACTGACACTATAGCTCTGATACAATTCGCTAGGGGCGCTGATTGGAATTTGTATGGGCAAATACGCAAACAAATACCAATACAAAGTCATAGTCATATTTGTCAAAACGTAAAAACTCATGGTAAGGACGTTAACGTGTAAAAATTAATCAATAAATGGCATCTCTTATTCTTGTAAAGTACATTGACATCTTTAATACGTTTTTTAATCAATCATTAAAAAATATACAATTATACATGTTTAAGTATGTATTTCTTTCATTTAATTATAAAAATATTTTTATCAATAACTTATTCCTTTGTTCCTTAATTTATACCTTTAATGCATAAATATAATAATAAATTGAAATACATTGTTCTTATCTTTTATAATCTTTAATTTAAATTATGTTCTTTCTTATCTTTAACAATGAAATTATTGTGAGAAAATTGGTTGAAGCATGCAGACCGGGCCACAAAAAACTGAGTACTTCCATACATACAAGTATTCCAAAAATGAACACGTGTTTCTGCCTCATGACCTCATCGGTAACGATACTTAACCATAATTGGTACATTTATTGATCGTATTCACAGAAATGGACAATAACAATAGTTTTTATTATGTTATATTTTCCCGTGATTATGAATAAGATGGATTATGTTGAAGCACGAGGGTTAGATTATGAATATGTAATGAAATGCAAGGGTGGTATAATGTAAATAAATTTGAAAAAATATTAAGAGCTTAAATCCGATTCTCGACTCTTAGATAAATTACAACATATAATATGTGATGTGTAGAATACTTGGCATATGTTTGCCTTTTTATATAAAGTAAGGAAGCATAGTCTACCTAATAGAATTGGTCATTCCCACTCGGCAATCGTAAATAGGGTCTAGCGAAATAAATTTAAGCAACTTCGAAATATAAGGAAGTCCCTATAATGTACTATGATTGGCCGTATAAATACATACAGGTACAATACATACCTAAAGAAATATCTTTAGGCAAAAAAAAGTAGTAGTATAGTATAAAGAAAATATTGTGTGCACAATTTTTTGTCATCCTTAATTTTCATATATGTTGCGCCAAGTCTATAATCCTACATCATTTCACAGCGATCTTAAAGAGACAAAAGATATTCATCCTGTTTTTGAGATTATACTCTAAGATTTATGATCGATGTCGGTTTAGTGTCATAATGTTATATCGTCCTTGTCAGAAAATACTAAATTAATGTATATTTATGACCAAAATTAATGAATCCTTGGCATCATATTATGTCTCAACATATTGGTTAAGAGGTGCAAACAATATACTACAGTTGTAGATAATATGGAAATTGTTATAAATATGTATGTTCGAATATACAACATTAGACTTGTCTAAGTGTATGTATAAATATAAATAATAAATATACATTTGTAAGTCATTAAATATAGTATGTTCTTTTGTCAATTTTCATAATTTTTTAAAGTAATTTCTATTATCTTTCTATAGTTTACGTCTAAGGACCTGACGGTCCCTTAGGTTAAGACTTAAAGATTAGCAAACTTTATAATTTTTTAAGATTTTCCATCATTTATATTACTTATAATTTTACAAACTTTTTTATTTGCGGTGAAACTAATTCATAATAATAGCTAATCTTTAAAAAATGCCTTAGTTTAGAACTTGGTCGTCTACATTGCAATATCAAAATTTAAGAACAATTTTTCATTTAGAAAATATTTTATTCGAAATATCAAGGATATTTTTTAAGAACTACTTGGCACCAGAAAAGTTTTTCATTTTTTTGCAAAAACCACAACAAAAAACCACTAAAAAAGACATGTAACCTTTACTTTTTGCTTTGGTAAAATATTTTCAGCCGTTACATTAATTTAATTAACATCGTACAAGTTGGTCACGAGTTTAGCAAAGTTAGGATTCAATACCTGTTCGATAACTTTAAAGCATGGATGTTCTACACGCCTTATATCCGCACCTTATACTATTTATTATGTAGGTAATTAAATAGTTTTACATTCTTATCTATGCCCAAAGGGTGATTTTTTTTTATAATATAGGAGTAGCAGACGAGCATGCAGTCCACCTGATGGAAAGTGGCTACTGCCGCCCATGGACATCTGTAAACAACCCCAGATAAATTTCGATATTCCTACCTGAGGTCGGCCACAGTGCGCCGCTACCCCTGAGGACTAAGCTGGAACGCCTCGGAAAAGCATGTCTCCCTTACCACTCCACTACTGTTATTAGGTAGAAATAGGTGTGGCGGTGGTGCCGCCTGAGTCGAACCACAAAGGGTTCTACCACCTTCAAAATTGTTTGTTACTAATAGCCATTACAAAAGCATAGTGGAATATTCTCTAGGCCTATTTCAGTTCTGAAGATTGTAAAGCACACATATGTATCTGTGCTTTACAATACAATACACAACTCTTTATTGGACATCAAATTAAAAGTAAATACAACACAAGATCAAAAAGCGTCGTTACCTAAGTTGTAGATATACATGATATCATAAATTAATTTTATCCTAACATTAATCAATACTACTTAATGTAACTAACATGATAAACACACTCCCTTCCGTGTACCAATTAACAAAGAACACTTACACTTTTCTACGTATCACATAACCGGTACAAAAGATATCAACGCTGCGCGCGCGCAGTGTTACTTAAGAGCGCAAAAAATATTCCACTTTCGGTCTGCTTTTTACACGTCTTATTTGCTATTACTGATTTTATTGCCCAATTACATTACTATTAAACTGATTATGATTTTTGGTAATTATTTATCTGTATTTTTTATATTTCAAAACGTAAAGAACGTATTTTTAGCAAGGGTACTAACATATTTCACTTCACATTAAATTTATTTATAGATACCTAAACGGTATTACAATTTTGTTATCTTTTAGGTGTCTATAAATTCGTTCCTTGAAGTACTAAATTATCATGTGTATATTGCTCTACTATAGCTCTACGAATGTAGAGTACGACCCTGTACTGTCATGAAAGAACTCGTTCCTTTCAGTTACTTAATTAATAAAACATCGACCTAAATATTTCATGTTATCGGACTTTTAGGCGTAAGTGGTTTCAAAAGATTTTTGCTTATTTCGTAGCAACGTAGCACAAAGAGCGATATTTGTTAATTATCTCTCTGTAGCGATTACATTTTCGTAATGTTTTTTAGTTTTTCCTAATCAGCCCATTGTTATGAAAATAATACAATGCTTATAGTTTATATGAAATAATTTCCCACATTTTTGCTAAATCCAAATTAACTGTTACGAATTTTTAATTAATAATTTTATCGCAATTCTACTAATCCACTTAATAAGTAGCTATTAAGATCGACGAAGATGTTGTAAGAAATTCCGAAGTAATAATCGTTATACAGCAAGCACGTGAACATAATCGCGGCATAAATAGCTTATAAGTTAATGATATCAATGAAACAACGAAATCTTAGACAATCGGAGCGAATAAGAGCAAAAGAAAACGAAACTCATCTGATACTTAATCATTACACCACCGGCACGCTATACCGTGCGACATATCTGCTAATTATAATTACGAAACATTATAATTATATTTTCACTTACCGTAAGGGAAACGACGGGTTGTGTAAAGACAAGAATAAAAAATCCGTTTAAATTTCGATTTTTTTACACGTCACTTTTACCGGTACCGAACTGTGGTGGTGTGGTCGACGCGTGTGGTCGCGTTCCGTGTGAAACGACGACTGGTAGGTGGTAGCTTTGGTTGCGTACGTTCGCCCGCGCATCGGTCAACGCAGGTCGCGAAGTTTTTCTGAAACACACTCCCTCCAAGTTCCCTGTTTATTCGACATACATTACTCGTTTCAAACTACTTCGATATACCACGTCTTCAATTCGCCGAGAATTGGATTAGACGCAAGCATTTCTTTGTCTCTACGTGTACTCACGCGATCTACATTATGTATACGCTACATAGACACTAAGTAGATTCGAGGAAATTCGCAAATTTTATGAAAAACATAGATAATAAATATTCAATATTCCTAAGCTCGATTCAAAAAAATATAGGTCACAAAAAAATCTTAAATTATATTTTTAAGTACCTATAGACTGGGTATTTTTCTTTTGTTTTGTTAAAGATATGGTAATAGTCTATGTGGGAATTTTATTTAGGTAATTACTAGGGAAAAATATAACAATATTTTAGACATCCGCCTTCACAGATCCGGTACTGGAAATTCGGTACTATTTATTCTTGGCAATTAGTAAAGCAACATTCGTTTTTATACCCGGTCTACTTCTGAAAGTGGATCTTTCCACAAGTAAGTTCCACTTACTTGTGGAAAGAGTTTGCAACGAAATAGTTGTTCGTTTCGATGTTTTAGGCATTTTCTATTCCATAAGTGTTACTTAGGATTTCTTGTTTTGGTACAATAAGAAAAGGGGACGAAATTAGTCCATTGATAGTGATGTCAAATTTACTTTAGAGCTGATCCGAAACTTCGATAACGGATTTTTATAGGATTAAATAACAACAAAGGTATTAAGTTAAAGGTAAAGTAAATAGGAACTATTTTCTATTTCAAGCCAATCGCAGACGCGTTTAACCTCCTGAAGACTAAGATGAAAGCCTCATGTGTAAGTCCTTTGTAATGTTATATTCACTACTGGATTTCTTGACTTGTGTGTAATTGTCACCATTTCACCTTCTCCCAATATATCTCAACATTTTAATAATTGCTAACTAACGACCTTATTGCATAGAGGGTGGAAGTACATTTTGTAACGTTGCAAAATTAACAAAATGATTTACCCAAAAAGTGCAACATAATGTTTTACAACCACAAATTGCGCTAAGCATTCGCATATAAACACTTCACGGTATTACCATTTAATCTATTTACCACAACGCAACGCAATGCAATTACGTATAAAAATAAAGTGTACTTTTTCTATTTCAAACATATTGATGTGTATGCCATTTCAACATTTTCAATGTCTGTTTTGCATCTTGTCTGTAATCTTCTTATTAATTTGTCTATACAGAATAAGGTTGTCTGAAATAAATTGCTTCTTACAACATTAGTTTATTTTAATGTCTAAATTTTGGGGTTCAATAAAGTGTAATCTACTTTTACCCGATTTCGTAACATATTTTTTACCTACTAAAAATCGAAATTTGTCAATTCCGTCATAAATTTTCCATTAATGTCGATATTTATACTAACCATTAGATAGAGTGATTATAAATATCAAACGTTAGTCAATCTATTCGAACTTTGGCAAAGAGATCACCCACCGGCTAGGTGATCATGCCCCGGGTATCATGCCTAGGTGACCATGCTGTGCTCCAACAATCTCAGTTTGGTGCTTGTACATATGTAAGATGTTGAGAAAACTTTGATAGCGTGATTCAGATAACGTGTGGCGCCATCTCTTGACAAGCAGCGGAAAGCGCCATAAAACTAATAAGCAAGTCGGACTTATCCTTAATTTCACTTTTGAAACTACTACTCCACATACAATTATCCGCTTATCTTATCCATATAAGCAATTACAGCAGCAATAGATAACCGATCCCAGATATCTCCGGATGAGACGCGGTCGTGATCGACCTTGGTACACTTATAGATTGTATCGCATTCCGTTTGCAAGTACGTTATATTTTTAATAACACGTTTGATAAACATTAGCGTCTTGCATTATCTACATGACGAGTTGTTTATTAATATTGGCTTCAGATAGGCTATGAAGCTCAAGCCCCCAAAATCGTGTAAGTCCAATCGTGAACCCAAGAAGGCAGCAAAAACTCAAAAATAGGAGGATATATATTATGCTCTCCAAAATGTAAAATGATGTACATAATTCTAATCTTTTAGGGGAATAAAGGAATTCTGTAATTTTTTGAGCGTCTTTAATAAACCAAGCGATTCCTTTAAATCCAAAATCTATTCCAAACACATCCAGACTCGGACATTATTCCTGCTTTACAAAGAAAAGTCACGCAGACAGTATGTCTAATGGCATCACAATATTAGTAACCTCAAATTCATGGAATTTGCTTGAATCGTTTTAGTTAGCGTGAAATAGTTGATTGCATTTCTTTGGAAGACCGTGAACGCCAGCTGACTTACATACGGCAAACATGTCAATCCATAAGAATTGCAATTTGTGGCTTTAGGTGGAACCAATGGTGAACTAAGGTAAGGAGTCCCAAGGTAAGGTAAGGAGTCCCGAGTAAGGAGGACCAACGCAGAAATGTTAAATGAGGCCCCCAGTTTAAAAAGATTATTCAGTACATTAATACCCCGACTTACGCTACCCCGACTTACGCGAATTCGGAGTTACGCGATTTTCAAATCTCGTCGATTCTCCTATGGTTTGAGTGTCCCGCAATTCCCGATTATAAAAACTAAGCTTACTAACCCTACAATTATTCATGTAAAAATTTGTATTTGTTGCGCGAAGTTAAGACATTCGAAATCATACCATACGATGGTATGTACAATTGTACATGCATACCCGACTAACGCGAATTCGACTTACGCGGTTATCACTCGGTCCCACCAATCGTGTAAGTCCGAGGTACTACTGTATTTTGTCGCTACTAACACATTACGCACACACGTATTTCTTTTACTGCTTTTTAGTTCGGAAGGGTTAGTAACTGTGTTTGAGATCCTTAATACCGAGGGCCCGGAGAGGTACGCCCCTTACACCCTTAGTCCGCTAGAGGGTGGAACCCGTGTTGAAAGTTTAAACCTCAAGTTTCAACCGTAGATATATAGATATATAGATATCTACGGTTGAAACTTGAGGTTTAAACTTTGGGTATAGACCCATACATATAAAATCCTGATTAATAAGCTTTCATCTTATCACTAACACATCAATTTTATACATACGAAGACATACTTAAGTGCAATATGTCAATATCCTTTTTTTACCTAATTTATTTTCGGTTATTAACACCAATAAAATGTCAAAACAGTTAAGTATTGAATAATTTATAAGCCATTAACGACATTTGTTTACGCCAAATACATACTTAATATTTTTTAAGAGCCGTTAGGGACATTTAAATACATCAGCAATATTTTGTCTGTACATCGTAATAATAGTCACATAGCAAAACTGGAATTAAATTAATAAATTATTACTTATATTAAGTATTTTATAACTTATCAAAATCCAGTTTTCTGTTTTTTTATAACCACGTATTATTACAATGAGGAACAATATAGAAACCTCAAAATAATAATCTTTATTAATCCATTACCTATTCACCCACTGATGGGCACGGGTTTCGTCTCAAAATGATAGGGATTTAGCCGTAGTCCATGCTAGCTAAGGATTGAAAGATTTGACTAAACTTTAAGGACCCTGAAAGGTTCTTAAACTTTGAAGCATTGTGGTTCGATTCGTTCGATTAATAATAGCACCATTAATAGCTTCTGTGTTCCAATTAAAATATTTTTAGCAAGACACTCATCCGAAACGTTCCAACTTAGTCCTCACATTGAGAACACTTCTGTGACCTACCGTAGGTAAGAATCTTAACCTATCTGGGATTGATTACAGATGTCGATGAGCAGCAATAGTTTGGTATCCGTACATTATAAAAAAAGATTAATATTAGAATCACACTAGAGAGCAAAAAACTGCTGATTAAAACAAAAAACAGGGATACTATAAAAAAAAACTAAAAATTTTGCTGTTAAAAATTACAGTTGGCAACACTGACTTTTGCCGAGTCAAGCGTATAAGAACAAAGTGACACGTGATTTATATAAAGATAAGATAATATAATAATATTAATCAAATCCGACATTTGACTTCTAAGCTATACTAGTAAGAATTGAGCATGGAAATCACATGGAGAATAATTTTCCCACAAGTTATTAGAAAGGAACTGATTTCAAGGTGGGCGACTACACCCGTCTCATGTGACTTACCATACTTACAAATAGATATATAGGATGCAGAATAGCAAACAAAATTTGATACAGTCCGCGCCAAATTGCTAGTCCGCTGTGAAGTTGTTGCGAGCAGGTGTAGTCATACAATTTGCTATGGCGACGCGATTTAATTCTATATTCAGAGCGGACTAGCAGTTTTACGCGGATTATACCTACGATCATCATCATCATCATCAACCCATTACGGTCCCACAGCTGGGTCTCCTCTCAGAATGAGAAGGAATAGATCGTAGTCCACCGCGCTGGCCTGGTAGACTTCACATACCTTAGATTTTTTTTTTAGATTTTTGAGATATGCAGGTTTTCTCACGATGTTTTCCTTCACAGTTTAAGCAAGTGATAGTCAATTTTTAATATGCACTTAACTTTGAAAATCAGAGGTACGTGTCTCGGATTTGAACCTCGGCCCCTTCAATAAAGAGGCAGATTTTTATATGTACGAGGCAGGACCTTCAGCAAAATGAGTGCATTTGAAAAAGAACACATCTGTATTATTACGCCATCTATTAGTATTACTTACTTATAAGGATTAATCTCTATGAAATGACAATATATAGGAAACTAGGAAATATATAGGAAACTAGCAAACTAGGAAAAAGGGTTATTTTAAAGAAAATTTATTTATATTATACATACTTAACAATTAAGAATTTTTATTCAATCACAATTTGGCTTGGTCTTTTGTGCCAACATGCCATAGGCACCGTTTTACCAATTTCTGCCCATATCTGTCTAACCTACTTAAGTTAAGAGCTGCTGTTTTGCTTTGAAGGGTTGTTTGCTTTGGGTGGTGTTGAGTACAATTTTCTATGAGCAGCAGTAGCCACTTGCCATCAACTGAACTAATGCCTAAATGCGTACTAAATTAAAATGAATTATAATTTTATATTGTAAGTTTAAAAAACTAAAAACTTTTTTATTAAAATTAAGTCCTAAATTTATTTCATAGTAATAATTTAAAAAGAAATGTAAAATTAAACAGATTAAAAAAACTGCAGAAAAATCCTTCGAGCCGGATTTGAACCAGCGACCTATGGATGACTTCGTCTTATACCGCTACAGTCCACCGCTCTACCAACTGAGCTATCGAAGGTTACAAATGAGAATGCGAAATTATGATAGAATTAATACAAAATATTTTTACTTATATTTAACAAATAAAGAATATTGTATAAATATAATTCTTTTAAAAATATTTAATTAAAAAATTGAAATATTAATTTTGAAATAGACAAAAATAATTATTACTAAATTCAACTGGAACTTCTAATTTTAATATAAAAATAAACTTTTTTTTAATTATTAAACATGTGTTATTTTGTTATTTTATAAATGGATAATACTTAAATTGCTCAAAACAGATGTAATTAAGATAAAATTTACATGCCCTCACATTTTTGCTAAGTTTTCCCTATTAGATACTAGTACTTTATAAGCACATTTTCCGTAAAATGTAACAATTTATAACGAGTGATAATAAAATTAATGATTTTTTTAATAGAGATAATTCTTTTATATTTCACTCACTGAAATAAAATTTTCGACAAGGAAAAATAGCGACTCAAATGTATAGTGCAAATGAGAATAGACAAGAATGTTACAAAAATAACATATTAAAATCCGTCATTTTAAAAACTTCTTTGTATAAAGAATTATACGGAAATTCACCTAACAAAGAATATATTTTAAATATAAAAATGTTTTCTTTTTTACAAAAAAAAAATATTGTATTAAAAATATTTTATGAAAAATATTGCACAAAATAAAAAAAAATAATGTGTCTTCAAATACAGAAAAATGTGTAAAATAAAAAGTTCAAAAATTATCGCCCCCGGGTGGGCTCGAACCACCAACCTTTCGGTTAACAGCCGAACGCGCTAGCCGATTGCGCCACGGAGGCAGATGTCGTAAGTTGCGAAATAGTGACATAGACTACTGATTGTATTTTCTTATGTATAACTCATCAGTTAATTTGATGATAACATTAGTATAGGGCTACAATCGACCACATCGTGTTCTTACTTTTAAGGAAAATACATTTACCTTATCTATAATTAAAGTTATAAATTTATTTCAATTTAAATAAATAATTATAAAATACGAAATGTCTGAATCAGTCAAAACAAATTTTGTTTTTACCCGACTGCGGCCAATTTATAATATATTTTGAAAAGAAATTCGGAAATAAAATAAAATTACATTTCAATTATATAAGTACATAATATATAGTAAGTCGACATCCTACATTACTATTATACGTTCCGAATTGTATTTGTTCAGCTTCAATTAGGTATATTATTACAAACATTATAAGATTACAATGAAAATAATTTCTATTAATTAAAATATTTTTGAACATGTAAACTGTCTAGGCTTCCTATTAGGGTTCAAAATTTCGGACGTGTTTCTGTTTCTATAAGCCACTTTTTATAAGTACTTACAATACTCTTCTATTGATCGCAGCTACACCATCAAATAAACTGAATCTACTAGTAAAGCTTATTTCCTTACTCATTACTCTTAAGCAGAACAAAGTTAGCCATTAATATCCATACACAAGTCAAAGGTCAGATCCCGCCCTCAGTACGTCACCTTCACCTTTCCAGACACGCGAAACTGGGACAAATCATGTCGCTATTACTAGTGCTCATATATCAACAGTATTTCGCATGGATAGTCCTATTAATTTAATATATATGTTGGCACATGACCACATATATTCTTTGCTTGCTTCAGATAATAAGATCGTACATAGGACGGTGTAAGAGATCGGCGATCCCAATTATAATCATCACTAATTATTCAATATTACACTTTTATTAGACTCGACAAACACAAATTCACAAAGGACTTCAAATAATGAAAACTAAAACAGAATAATAAGATGCATCCCGATATAGAGTTACAAAGATCGGAATTCTCCGATCATTGCCTCCATGAGAAGACCGTCCATCTTCTCTAATGTTCCGTTACGTCTGGCGCCATCTATCGCCAATGCGTTGTAAACTCCAATACGTTCGTAATTTGAATCACTCAAATGACCTGCGCCGACATATACCTTTTTTCATATAATACTAGTTGACCCGGTAAACGTTGTGTTGCCATATAAAAAAAAATGTTAAGGGTGAACAACCCTTATCACTTAGGGGTATGAAAAATAGATAGTAGCCGGTTCTCAGACCTACTGAATATGCATATAAAATTTGGTGAAAATCGGTAAAGCCGTTTCGGAGGAGTACGGTAACTAACATTGTGACACGAGAATTTTATATACCTATAAGATAACACTGACTCTTTTTTTCATTAGCTCTTCAACTATTTTATGAAACTAATATCACAGAACAATAAGTACCTACTAAAGTACTAATATGTAGACACATGTAAAAATTGCATAAAGGTGATAAAGATATTTAGTATATTATTGCGCCGAGAAGGCATCTGATAAAGTTTAACAACTGTCATCTAACAATAAGTACCTACCTAATAAATGCGACCGACGGCTTTAGGTGCCCTCAGAACTATGGAAGCAGTAATGAAACACTATTTTTTTTTTGTTACCGCTATTTAGTTTTTAATATAAACTTACTGAGATTCGTTTCTTTAAAAATATAATATTTCTTAAATTGTAGTTATAGGATTTTATATTTATTTCTTACTTTTAATATGACTGCGAGCCGTTAATTTACTTTCCTCGCATTAACTTTGTTTCTAAATATCCCCCTGTTTATTTAAATCTGGTCACTGCTTCGATAACAAGTAAATACTTTACAAACCGTTCACTTCCTTAAAGGCGCGACTTCGACTATTCTGATTGGACAAGCAATATGCCAACCGAGGTCCCAATATCGATCTGATTCAGTTCTATTGAGTTTTGACCATCGCCCAATACTGACCATATTGTAGTTCACATAACTGTTAATCTTCGTTCTGTCGAAACTTAATTGGAGAACCCGTCGTAGAGGTTCTTGAGGCACAAACTTTACACCTGAACAGCAGTAAAAGCACTGTTTTGCACTCGTTTCAATATGAAAATATAATAATCAGTGAATAATTTCTAACAACGCCTAAGCCGTACAAGGTACGACTTAAGAATTCCTTATAGGTATGACTTAAGCATCAACACATCAAAATTTTAAAATAATTTTACTGATATCTTTCAAAATTTTACTATTTTACTATGACTAAATGAATAGTAGAATGTGTCTACTACCGCCCATGGACATCTGTAATCAACCATAGATAGGATTAAATATTTCTACCTGAGGTCGGCCACAGATGTGCCGCTACCCCTGAGGACTAAGCTGAAACGCCTCGGAAATGTATGTCTCCCTTACCACACCCCTCAAAACGGAACACAGCAGCGCCTAACACTGCTGTTATTAGGTAGAAATAGACGATGGTGCCACCGGAGTCGAACCACAAAGGGTTCTACCACCTTCAGACTACTCCTATATTAAATAAAATAAACTTATGAGACGCATAATACATATTTATTTTCTTAATCCACCACATTCTTCAACTTTTCAATTACTCATACAAGTATAAAACACTGCTATTGAAGGACAACACAATGGACAACATTTAATACCGCCTGTTCCCATACGCTATTGAAAGAAATAGTTTAGCAATCCATTGTTGAACTGTTACGCAAGAAAAGTCCTCAATCATGTGCGCTATTGCAAAATATGGCGATTAAAATGTAATTAAGATTGTTCGAATAATTGTTTTTAACTTATACTATTAATTGAAGCTTGCATGTGTATAGTCCGCGTAAAACTGCTAGTCCGCTCTGAATACAGAAGTGAATCGCGTCGCCATAGCAAATTGCATGACTATACCTGCTCGCAACAACTCCATAGCGTACTAGCAGTTTGGCGCGGACTATACATCTTAACCGATCTGCTAAATTAAGCTACGTCAGGCACAGTCGGAAACTGGATGGGTGACCGCTAGTGGTTTTCATGCGTACTTCCGTCAATCGATGTAAAAAATTAAGACATATCGAGCGCGGTCAGAAGTCGGATGTGTGACCACTAGTAGTTAAATTTCATGCGTGCTTTCGTACTTCAGGAGGCTAGTTAAGCTGTTTAATAGGATAGCAGAAGATTTTAAATTTCGTTTTCGTTAATTTATATAATAAAAATTAAATATAAGTAAAATTAGTGAGTGTAGAATAGATATACTGTACAATATATAGACGAATAAAAGGGTTTTAATAATTTATGACGTCAGAGAATGAAACTTCCATAGCTGCTAATTGTTCTAATATGATTAACGCTGAGTTTTAGCGAAAACATACTGACTAAGCTTTCTATTCCTTGAACTTTTTGGTCATTCTTCACCATGTCATAATTACTGACATGATTTTTACATATGCGTACTTATAAATTTGAAGATGAATCCAACAAAACAAAAACATTGATTATAAATGTTAGTAAATGCTTCATTGTTTCTCAAATCCTTAGGTAGACGAACTTATCCAAATAATTGCCACAAAATGCCACCGCCAATGGACATCTGTAATCAATTTTTTAAATGCCTAGTACATACCTAGTAATAACAGGTATACCTCTTTTTTCTTTTATAATATAGGAGTAGCAGACGAGCATGCAGTCCACCTGATGGTAAGTGGCTACTGCCGCCCATGGACATCTGTAATCAACCCCAGATAGGATTAGATATACTAGACCTAGCTGAGGTCGGCCACAGATGCGCCGCTACCCCTGAGGACTAAGCTGGAACGCCTCGGAAAAGTATGTCTCCCTTACCACACCCTTCAAACCAGAACACAGCAGCGCCTGACACTGCGGTTATTAGGTAGAAATAGGTGTGGCGGTGGTGCCGCCGGAGTCGAACCACAAAGGGTTCTACCACCTTCAACAGACGAGAAAGCAGTCTTAACCGATGGTAAGTAACTACTGCCACTCATGGACATCCGTAATCAACCCCAGATCAGATTAGATTCCTACCTGAGGTTGGTCACAGATGCTCCGCTATCCTTGCGGATTCGACTGGAATATCTCGGAAAAGTCTTCCTTACCAACCCTTCAAACCAGAATACTGCAGCCTAAACACTGTTGTTATTAGGCATAGATTAGTAAAGATTACTCACTCCTACCAAAAAAATATAACCAGTTTTGACAATTGAAATTGTCACTGTCATCTATTTTCATATTCGAATAATATTTAACAAATGTAGTTTTTAGATGATTTACGATTGAAACGATATTTCTCCGGACTTTTTCTTCGATGTCGTGTCTGACCTACGGATGTCGGCATTGTTCCGCGTAAATAACACCATGACAGCCATTAAATGACAGAAATGTCAGCCGTTTAAGCCATTTAATGGCTTTCTCCAATTACAAGGCGATGAGATATCTACACTTATCTATGTTATTATATAATATACAACAGGTGTGACGCTGGTGCAGTGTCGAATCACGAATAGTATAACAATACTTACATTGCATTGTAATGGTATAAATTGAACATTTTATTTCTGTAGTAATGACCTTTAGTTCACAAAATGTTAGACTTCCCGCCAAAATACGTCCGGCTTGTTTTTTTCCCACGGTTACAGAACCAGAATACAATGTATAATAATATTACTTTTTAAACGTTCATTTTAATTAATTTTGAAGGACCTTTACCTTGTAAAACAAACAAAGAAAATGTTACAACAACTTACAATTACATTACAACCATTGAAAACACCACTTACTAAAATTCCTCCATTACTTTTTTTTACAGTAATATTTATTTTTATTTACAATATACAAATAAAACATCATCAATCATCAACAACACATTACCGTCCCACTACTGGGCACGGGTCTCCTCTCAGAATGAGAAGGATTAGAACATAGTCCACCGCGCCGGCCAAGTGCGTATTGGTAGACTTCACATACCTTTGAGATTTTTTTTTATAAATCTCTCAGGTATGCAGGTTTCCTTCACCGTTTAGCAAGTGATAATTAATTTCTAATACGCACATAATTTTTGAAAATTCGGAGTTGCGTGCCTGGGATTTGAACCTCGGACCCCTCGATCGAGAGGCTGAGTTTCTTAACCACTAGACTATCACTGCTATTAAATAAAACATTGGTACACTTATTCACTAGTTAAAATAAACTATATACACTAATAAAAATTACTTAATAAAAAAAAAACTAAATGAATAATATAGCTTTCTTAAAGAAATTCATGTGAATATTTTTTTTATGGAATCTAAGCTTGATAATCTTTTCTTTGCATACAGAAAGCCTATATATCAATGTCACAGATGATATAACAATGGGGTTAGAATGGCTCCCAGCATTACGATGGTATGATGTGATTTGATGTGCAATATACGCAAGAAGTATGTTACGAGTAGGCATATGTTGTAACACATGTCATATACGTTGACAAGGCTTTTTCTATTTTACTGCGTCTGCAAAAATTATAGCGCAGCTGACAACATACATGTCTGAAACAAAAGTACACAAAAAAGCATATATATACGGTCGAATTGAGAAACATCCTTTTTTGAAGTCGGTTAAAAATGACTTACTTAACGTATAATTTCTGGAAAGGTATATTTTTTGAATTTAGATTATTTTTCGAATCTTATGTTTGTGTCTTTGTTTGTGTTCATTAATTAAATTATTATGTTTAATGCCTGTTGTTCTGTGTTTTAAAATGCTAAAGATAATCATTTTTATAAAAATAAATACTTCATTCTGTTCTTTCTTACAATTTTTTTTTTACTCTGATAAAAATATTTCATATGCTTAAGCTTGAAGAAGAATATTTATATTATAGAAATTAAACAAAAATGTTAATTAAAAGTGGTGTTTAAAGATATTACCCATTTCGTTACATCTAACTTGCCACTAGATGGCGTTGCAATATACTTCTTTACCATTCAACAAATCTCATTGAAAATTAATATAGACATGATCACGCAGTGGATACCACTTTTTAACACGCTTTTATTAGCTTGACCTGTATGTATGTATATAACTTTGAACTTCATTATTATCCACTCTATTTTAAACGGTCCGATTAATATAAAATTTTGAACAATTATGAAGAACCGAACAAGATTTTAAGTTTTGTCCTATTCTCTCCACCGTCAGTCTCCACCGTAACGTCAGGATTAATCACTTTCCCGTGCGACCTAGCGTGATTTTCAGTTTTTAAACTATATTTATTGGTTACGACTATTTATCATAAAACTGAAAGTCCACACGAACAAAGTCACGAGCAAACGCCAGTAGTGTATAAACAATGTAATCACAAAGTTATTCAGCGAGAATGTACAACCAATCTTAATACGTAAGGCATAAATAGATCAAAGACCACGGTTTCCCACGGTCGCTCATTCATATGCAAAATACATAGCGAGGTTATGAGTTATGACAAATGTTTTGACGTTGCCATGGCCCGCGTTTAAAATGAGCTACTAATTGGTACAACCTTAGTTATATCTTTGTGTATCTTATTAACTCTAGTAAAATTTCTTAGTTCGCCTCCGAACGCACCGCCACACCTATTTCTACCTTTTTTTTTACAATACAGGAGTAGCGGACGAGCATGCAGTCTACCTGATGGTAAGTGGCTACTGCAGCGCTAAACACTGCTGTTATTGGGTAGATATAGGTGTGGCGGTTGTGCCGCCAGATTTAAACCATTGGGAATACAAATTCAAATAATTTTTTTTATTGCTCATGCATACAGTACGTAATTACGGTGTTACAAATAGAGTGTTCGAATAATTATGCATGAATTCTACCACCTTTAACCACCACCCATTTACCACCTAAGCAGTGTTAAACGCTGCTGTGTCCTGGTATGAAGGGTGTAGCAAGGATGAGACAATGCGAGGCATGCCAACGTAATGCGTAATTGAAAAAAACATTTGAACGGATCTAATATGTCAAAGATTTTTACAACGCATATAAAAATGTTTTTTTTTTATAATTCTTAATTAAACTGGTCTTCTTTCTCCCAATTTATCACAAACTATTCAAACGATGTCGCCATAAAATTAAATTAATTTTGTAGAGTTCATTGGTGCAGGTTGATACACTTTGCGTTCTGGGTTCAATATTCAAACAAGTTACAAGACATACAGGATTCTTTATTGACACTAATAAATACAAAACAAACGGGTCTTGTATCGTAATTTATGTATCAGCAGCTATAATTCATCTCGAAATTTTTGTAAAAGTTTTACTTCTTTTAAAAAGTCGATGTTAATTAGATTTTTTTGGGCTTAAGTGACAATTTTACCCTTTTTTAACCATCAAAAAAGGAGGAGGTTTTTCAATTCGACCATATATATGTTTTTATGCTAAACAAAACTACATACATTTTAAATTCCTAAACTGCTCTACCTACAGGGTAACAGGTAATAAAATACATTCCTCGCAAGGCATTAAAGTATAACGAATTTAGTCGTACCATCTCCGAAATTTGTTTACTGACTTATTCGAAATTTAAGAACTTTAATCCAAACACCAGTTATTATACATAGGTAACCAATAAAATCCCCTGCCTGTCGTAAGAGGCGACTAAAAGGGGGCTTCCGGGGTTGCCGGCGGCATGAGTGGGAGCTCAAACCGTCCGGAGAGCAACCCCGGGAAGGATGGCGGCAAGGATGGAGGACTCCGGTTGTGTTCCATCGGAGATAGCGGAATTCTCTACCAAGCGATGAGGAGAAGGCCACCGGGGGGGTTTTAGTGCGGCAAAAATCCCACATAACCCGGCGTCGCTCCCACGTCGTCGGGTACCTTTTGAAGGTTTCGTCCTCGTAAATAAAAACAAAAGGTAACCAATAAAACACCGACCAATATAATTTCGATTAGTAACTGTTAACCAATATCAACCTTAAACACACATAAAGATATACAATCACAAAGGTCATCTGAATAGAGATTAAAGATTATTAAATTATTAAGTACTCTATTGTTTTTTCTAAGTGCTAATAGATGAATCATTCATGTACAACACGTTTTTGCTATATAACAATAGGAATCAATTCTAATCGCAAATTGTCCTCAGCAATCATCGGAGCGAAGTAAATTGATAAAAATGAGAAACAAAACATTGACGAAACTTCTCATACAAAAAATATAATTTGATAACTTTTAGAGGTCAATGGCTTAAAAAATCAAATGCCTAAGACCAGGATCTGATGTCAGATAGATTCATTAAAAAAACTCGTAAAATAGCTACGGTTTTTCACCTGATTAATTTGAATTGCAAAATTTTATTATTGAAGAAACGTCATTTTTTAAATAATTTAAGTCTGTCTCACATTTATCCTTATCGTAATTTTTATATCTTTTTCATAGATGAGTATAGATATCTCACCGCCTTGTAATTGGCTACTTGACACTTTTTGGGAAACTGTTTTAATGAATTCATATACGTATTATATATGCCTTTCATTGATCATTTTTCGAAAAAAGGGCTATTTATTAATAAAAAACATATTTTTATTACGGTAAACGGAACGTTACGCCAAAACAGGCGGTCAAGTGTCATTTCGTAGCGTGACGTCAACACATTGAAAATATAGAAATAAACTTCGACGCTACACATACTTCAGTCTTGTTTGGTTTCGATGTAGTGACGTCACATGACATTTGAGGCAGCACTGTCGCCGTTTTGGGATTTAAAATCCACAGATAAAAAATCGAAAATTTCTTTTTAAAAATTAAAATACTTAGAACGTATTAAAAAATAAACAAAATACTGCATAATTTATGTTTACTTATAAGCTATCATATCTAACATATTTCATATTTTATTGTTATTAGTGTCAAGTACCCAATTGAAGGAAGGCATTAAATGACTTAAACAGCTGGCAATTCTGTCAGCCATTTAATGCCGACCTGTGCAGTTCAGTGGTGCAAAAACACGAAATCGAAGAAAAAGTGCGGAGAAATATCGTTTCATTCGTAAATGATCTAAAAACTACATTTTTTTTAATATTTTTCAAACATGAAAATAGATAACAGTGACGATTTCAATTGTCAAAACATTACATTTTCTTGTTAAGAGTGATTAATCTTTACTAATCTATGATTTCCTTCAAGTTTTTTTTTTAGATAATATGGTAAGGTTTACGTTATCGAAAGACCTTATTACATATTACGTTTTATTTTCTAAGCACAATTTAATGTTAAGTAGTCACTGCCCTGGTGTAGAGTCCACCTGGCGGTATGTGGCTACCGCCGCCCATGGATATCTGTAATCAACCTCAGATAGGATTAGATTCCTACCTGAAGTCGGCCTGCAAACAGTAGGTACACGTCCTATTTAAATTGTCTCCTGAGGATCTATTTGGATTATTGCATTTTCCTCCAAGAACTATCAGTTCCATACACAGCCCTTTCGCAACGAACATAAGGCAGCCCTTGATAATAATTATGTTAGTTATGCCAACATAACATAGCCACAACAGTTTTACGATGTGTTTAACATGTAAAATGTGGATACATAAACAAAAAACATTTTTTTTTTTTTTATAATATAAGAGTAGCAGACGAGGTCGGCCACAGATGCGCCGCTACCCCTGAGGACTAAGCTGGAACGCCTCGTAAAAGTCTGTCTCCCCAACCACACCCTTCAAACCGAATCACAGCAGCGCCTAACACTGGTGTTATTAGGTAGAAATAGGTGTGGCGGTGGTG
Source organism: Epargyreus clarus clarus (assembly GCA_014595695.2). Classification (NCBI taxonomy): domain Eukaryota; kingdom Metazoa; phylum Arthropoda; class Insecta; order Lepidoptera; family Hesperiidae; genus Epargyreus; species Epargyreus clarus. The sequence continues at coordinate 2,707,929 of JACTTY020000025.1, forward strand.
CCGCCGGAGTCGAACCACAAAGTTCTACCACCTTCAAGTGTTCTTATGTTTTCAATTTATAAACAAACAATTTAAACCTCATACGTTTCAAATCGTTGCATTGGTCATGTACCTAAACTTTCGACCTTAATAAATTTTAACAACATTGTTTTGTAAGATAAAACAAACCGCTCGCCTCGTGGCGTATTGGTAAGACTTTTTATTGTTCCGTTGCTATAACTAGTCTATAAATATGTAACCTGAAGCGGACACAGAAAGAACAAAATACACAAAAACATTGGCTAAGTGTGAGTCGAATCGCACATACAGGGTTCCGTAAGTCAAATTTTTCATTTGTACTTTTTTAAATGTTAGTATTTGTTATCACAGCAGCCAAATGTGAATGCATTGAAAATTTGAACTATCTTCCTTTTACGGTTCAAAAGATTTAGCTAAAAACGTCGAAAGTTAGTGGTTTCGGGTACCCCTCATTATTTTCAACGTATTTTTTTAACCGACTTCCCAAGGAAGAGAGGTTATCTATTCGACAAGTTATTTTTTTAATTTGTACTATTTGGTATCACTACCACCGATATACATATGCTGTAAAAATTCAAGTGTCTATCTATTACGGTTCACGAGATAGAGCCCCATGACAGACGGACATACAGCGCAGGCTCGGGTTTCGTTTTTACCCTTTGGGTACGGAACCCTAAAATTGACCTTTACGACCATCCATGGGGCACCGGTCTGATAAAAACCTGTGGATCAATGAACCGATGATATCACCAATTTGGATATTTAACAACATTGTTAATAGGTAGATGACATTTAAATAAATTGGATAGCATCATTAATGATTAGATGAGGTTAGTGAACTATGAATGGTAGCATCCGTTATGATTAAGCATGAATTAAATATGATTTTTTTAAATAAAGAAAAAGTGTGAAAGAATGATGCAAATGAAGAATGAAGCTCTTTCAAAAATCAAATCAAAAGAGGCACGGGTGTTTTCGGGTATACTTGACAAAAAGGTCACAACTTAACCAAAGTACCTATGACTACCCCTGGTCACTACAGTATGTCATTTATGGGGATAGTAAATAATTAAATATGGTCTCATAGTTGGATTTCATTGAAATCATTGAATCATACTGAACTATTCTAGGAACCATCTTTTCCTAATAACCTAAATATTTTTGCAAAAATACTCATTATTTTTGCTATTAAAAGAATCGGTATGGTATGGTAGTTGGTATGCTTAGTGCGGTATAAAAACGATGTGTTTTATTAAGCTCTAAGTTTATATTCTTCTTTTATAAAAAATGTTTTTTTTTTTAATTATTTTATTCTATTTACAATATTAGACAATCGTGTATAAGAAATAAATAAAAGTAGTTTTAAAATTATACATACATACTGCCATCTATTGAGAGAGCATGGAACTATAACAAGCATAATTAAGCTTGTTTGCTAGTTCAAGCGTAACAGTTATAAGAACTGCCACTAGATGTCGCCACCTGTACAACAAACAGTGTGTAAAGGCGGCAACAAAATATTGAAAGCTACATTTCAATCATGATGAAATATTTATATTCTTGTAGTAATTTATTTGTAATATTTAAATTAATAAAATACTAATAATATTCCAGATTATGTAGGTAGGTGCATACAATATCAGATTCAGTGGGGTCATTCGCTTATATAGATGGAATAAAAATAACCGTTTACTAAAAAGTGAAAGAGAATCTATTTTTGGAGGTACATAGGAGAAGCCTATATTAGTATAATCAAAGATAAACAAACAGTTTAAACACCCTTTTTATTACCTACTTAAATGTAAATGGATCTAAGTGTTAAAACAGGTATTTTACATTTTTAAATTAGTAATTGTTACAAAATAATAGCAGATGTAGTTTAGATATTTGGCATAATACCGCAGCCCATTCAAAATCCTACAACGCAGCTCGATCTGACGTAATTGCAAGGAAACGTCCAGGCGAGTATTTTCCGCAATTTTTCACTAATTCGTGCCGCCTTTTCCTTCGCCAGTGATTGGCGGGTGCGGGGTGACGTCATCGCGCCCACGCGTCCTGTGTGACGCAAGCCGATCGATGGCATAACCGTCTCTTTTTAACCCCGGTAAATTATATATTGCTGGCTCGCTCTACCAGGAGTACTGGAAATTCAAAACCGTAGGCGGCTCGTGCGTAGCGGTCCCGGTGTCAGTGTGGTGATTGAGACCGGGATATTTACGCCTCACTTATATAACACCCTGGTATTTTTATAAAATATACAATATATTTGTAATTGCCACAAATTAATAGTAGATGAGGTAGCTAATTAAATAAAATAATCACAATAATTTGCACTACTCAAAGTTACCAAAAACCGATAAACTTCGACGAAAACAAACCCATAAAAGTTTAATCTTATAACCAAATCAAAACTTTGGTTATAGGTACATATTTATAGATTTAAAACTGTATGTGTCTCTCTATAAACCGTATGCATATTCTTTATTTTTTATTTTAATTGTAGCGGCATGGAGCTGTATTTTATGCCTGAGTAGAATGTAAATATAGAAAAAAAAAAGATCAGTAACATCCATACCCTTATCACCGATATTGACCCACTGCTGGGCATAAGGCGATCATAATAGATAGATTAAGGCCATAGTTCTCTCCGTTGGCTAAATGATGTAAATTGATAGCCTTCGCATACCTTTAACATTATGAAGAACTGTTATTGTTTATACATATTTTCATTTGAGTACTGATGATATTCTATCGACTATGCATGCAACATAATTCATATTGAAGGTGGTAGAACCCTTTGTGGTTCAACTCCGGCAGCACCACCGCCACACCTATTTCTACCCCATAACAGTAAAGTTAAACGCTGCCGTGTTCTGGTTTGAAGGGGATGTGGTATGGCAGACAGTTCTCCGAGGCGTTCCAGCTTAGTCCTCAAGGGTAGCGGCGCATCTGTGGTCTCCCTCAGGTAGGAATATCGAATCCAATCGGGAGTTGGTTATAGATGACCACGGGCGGCAGTGGCCACTTACCATCTTGTGGGCTGCATGCTCGTCTGTTACTCCAATATTATAAAAAAAACCAATGAATTCTAAATGTACATAAATTAGTCACTCAAAGGTTTTCCCAGGATTCGTACCTACGCTTTCCATTAGATAACATGTTCTTACTACTCGCCTATCAGCTTTGTAAATTATTTGTTACATAAACCATTATTACGTGTTTAGTATGCAAGTGTCATGGGTCTGGAAATAGTCTCGTAAACTGTCTGTTGTGAGCTCTGTTGTTTGTTTTGACATTCCTGTACCCTTACCATGTGTTTTCAAAACATCCCACAATTTTACGTTACGTTTACTCAATCCATTATTCTGTTCCGTTTGCTTCAATAGACTGAGTAAACGTAACAATAAGTATGTGCTCAAGTATTTTTGTCTACCTCGCATATTCGCAAAAAAGAGAGAAAACATAAAGCGCCATTTTGTCAATTTAGACGTTTAATGTTACGTTTCTGACACTATATTTCTGATACAATCCGCTAGGGGCGCTAATTGGAATTTGTATGGGCAATTACGTAAACAAATACCAAAACAGTCATATTTGTCAAAACGTAAAAACTCATGGTAAGGGTACAGTATTTGAAATTTAAATCTCGTGTTAGTTGTTACGTAGGTGTTGATGGTAAGGACAGTGGATTTGGAGATATGGAGACCCTGGGGCAAGGAGTGGAGGTCGCTAATTATTTTTCGAAATAGGAACAGATTCTTCGTTTTTTTTTTCAATGTTACTGCCAACAATTTAAATTATTTTAATATTGTTTGGATAAACACAGTTTATGCTATTTGGAAGAAGCTTGTAACTTGGTAACCGGTCGAAATTTTTATATTTTTTGTATATTACCTTATCTCATGGAGGACATTATTAGATAACTATTTTAGTGACATCTATAAGATCTACGAAAATGAAATTGTAGTTTCTAAAAAAATTGAACTTAAGTTCCAATCTTGAATTTCAAAATCAATTTTATCATAATTTCATATGATTATTGTTGTTACAAATATTAAAGATCTTAAAACCTCGTATTAAACTTTAGTCGACGTCAGTTTGTCGTGCTATCCCACTGCTGGGCATAGGCCTCTTCCTAGAGTGGATAGGTTTAGGCCATAGTCCACCGCACTACCAAACACAGATTCGTAGATTTCACACACCTTTGAGTATACTTCACAGACCTTTCAGAATACATTTTAAAGAACCTTTACTCGTGTATCTGTTCCTTGAGATGTTTTCCTTCACTGTTCGTATTGTGAAATATACAAAGTATGTTGCACACTTCCAGAGAAAATACAGGTCTGTGCACACATCTATGTTTTATTGAGTACCTAACAAATACGTAAACTTTGACATTATAATTGCTTTCTTCGTAAAAAAAATATTCAGATAATGTTCTCTGGTTAGATAAATATTTTAATTTTGATTTTTCATAAACCCGCTAGTAGCGTAGCGCGGCTCGTATATTACTTAACATATTGGTTACAAGGTTGCCACACACATTGAGCTAAATAAATGTCTGCGTAAATGAAGTCACGACGTATACTTGGCAAACAACTTGGCTGACCCATATTTAAAAGAAAGTTAAATTAACTGCCTGTACTCTTCATAGTTAATGTGAAAGCAGTGACAGTGCTTGAAACACTGTCTTTCGATGAGTCTGAGGTTCAAATTGCAGGAACGTACCTCTGATTTGTCGAAGTTATGTGCGTATTAGAAATTAATGATCACTTGCTTAACAGTCAAGGAAAACATCGTGACGAAACCTGCATACCTGAGAGATCTTAAAAACTGTTCTCAAAAGTGTGTGAAGTCTAACATTACGCACTTTGGCAGCGCGGTGGACTATGGCCTAATTCTTCTCATTCTGAAAGGAGACCCGTACCCAGAAGTGAGACAGTAATGGGTTGATGTATACCATGTATACCTATATCTATTGATTTGATGATATTGACACCTCAAATTATTTGGCATAATCTACTATTTTATATTGATTCTGGAAAAAAATGCTTATGAAATAAATAAAATAAATTATAGAGTTCTCCTAATAACATTACATCATAAAAATGTTTTGTTTTTTGCAAAACAATACTTTATTTCAAACGATTTTTATGAGCCAACATAGGCTTATCAATACTAAATCAAACCTCACATTTGTGTCATATTAAAATATGATTATTGCAAATAAGGCCACGGAATTATACTCCCCAGCACAATAGATTTGTTTTTTATTTTTTGTGTGAAACGTCACTGTATTTGCCTTCGTCCTGGGATATTCGGCTGTCTGCTCCCGGTCTAGCCAGGCCGTCGCCAGTCTATTCTAGGCGTACTGCCCACCTACGCAATGCCATGAGGTAAGGTGCTTGTGTCACCGCTTAATAGTTGCTTTCCCTTGTGAGATGTTACACAGGGGTTCTTCACTGTTTATAAATGGAGCAAGAATATCAGAATTGATTTAACTTTTATGTTTTGTATGTCTCGTTATAAGCAGATTACAAGTCGTATCTGAAAGATTTGAGTCACAGTGATCGTATCCGTTCACGATGGTAAATATGATGCACTAATTTGCTCTGCTAGCATTGTATGTATTTGTATTTATAAATTATAGTTGTACATTTGTATAAGCAATGAAACGAAAAAAATATTTATTTTTTGTAGGCCTACGGAGAAATTTATAAAAGTTACTTACACAATATTTTTGTGAGTTTCTTATCTATTTCAATCAATGTATACTTCTATCAATGTATACTTAACTAACATAATTTAGCGCTCCACAAATAGGTGAAAACGTAATAAAATACTGAGTTAAATTAAATATATTTAAATTGTTTTGGTAATAAAAATAACTTCATAACATTTACCATTATTGTTCTTAATATTAAGTCAAATTAATCAAAACATAGTTATTCGCTTATCTCTTACTAGCTATCCGTGAGACTATTGTCTAACGATGGCTAGACTAATTCATGGTTTCAACACGCCACAGCTACTGCGGACGTTAAGAAGATCCTTCATTGATTGGAGGGTAAAAATAGATGTTTGCTAACTTTTTATTGGGAATTCACCCGTCAGGAGAATGTTATTTATCTAATAATAACTTATTTTTTTGTAATTATGATTTTATATGTTATAAAATATGTAGTAATATACTGCATTGATATCTCCTATCAGTCCTTTGGAAGTCCACTGTTTGGTAACTCCTCATCTAACTAGCAATATTTTTATATTATGGGAATAGCAGACGAGCATGCAGTCCACCTGCTGGTAAGTGGCTACTGCCATCCATGGAGATCTGTAATCCACTTCAGATAGGATTAGATATTCTTACCGGAGTTCCGCCACCCCTGAGGAGTAAGCTGAAGCGCCTCGAAAAGTATTTCTCCCTTACCACAGTCTTCAAACCAACACAGCGCTTAACGCTGCTGTTATTAGGCAGAAATAGGTGCGGCGGTGTTACCGCCGGAGTCGAACCACAAAGGGTTGTACCACCTTCATTATTTTTTGTATAGTTTACGATTCTTTAGGTAATAAAACAGCAAAGCAGCATAATGTCTCCATCTATCAGTCTTCGAAGTTCACTCTTAAGTAACGCCTCATCTTACTAGCAAATATTGTAAAATCAAAAATTTTTAGAAATACAGCCTATGTCACTTCCACAATTTAAATGGATCCAACGACACCTCATATGTTAAAAGCCGTCAAGCCATCCGGGCTGCAGGACGTGCTAGAGAGTGAGACTTACATAAAAACGCTCGCATAACATTACCCTCCGCATTGAGGTAAAAAGGAGAAAGTTATAGTCACCATGCTTGGCTGTCCGTGTAACCATAGAGAAACCAAGACACTGTTGATACTTGTTACACTATCATCCCGTTATACTTTCATCCCGTTTTACATTAGCCATCTCGGATTGATTGATATTTCACACATAGTTCAGAAAAACTCATTACCAATTGATAATAAATTCCTCGCCATTCTTGGTACTTGTATACAAATGTCGTTCTAAGCTGGAATTCTTCAAAAAAGATGGCTCCCTTAACACACCCTTCAAAATAGAACGCAGCAGCGTTTAACACTACTGTTATTGCGCAGAAATAGGTATGGCGGTGGTGCCGCCGGAGTCAAACCACTGGGTTCTACCACCTTTAAAACTAAACCTACACTACTATTTTACTGGTATTTTATTAAAAAATAACTCTTATTTATATCCTTTGATCTCTTACTTCGAAGCTACTTCCCCGGATAGTACATGTGTGTACGTAAACTGGAATGACGTCACACACCCAAAATAGAATCTAATACTTCATTCGGGGTAAACAATCGTTGACAAATACAAAGCAGATACTGCGAAGATTCATTCATATATGTACGGATTACATATATCAAAATAACTATAGAAAAAGCTAACATTATTGACGTAATGCAATTTGAAGTACAGTAAAAGCATTTGAAATAGATAAAACACGATTCTTACTTTACGCTTATATTACTTTACGCTTTTGTAACAAGGTTATCTATATGTTAGAAGTTCAAAATTACCAAAAAAAAATTAAAGAGGAAAGCATAAACTTCAAAAATACTGTTAATAATGTACACATACATTATATCTTCCATTTACATTTGAAATATACTCAATTCATTCGTTCATTATAAGTATATATTAGTGAGTATAGAAAAGTACATAACTGAAAACACATACATTTGTAAAAATAGAAATCTTTATATTTGATCTACGCAGAATGTTCAGTGATCTACGCCGTAGCCGACCGTAGCGCGCTACGACCCATGTCACTACGCGCGATATAAATAGGACAGTCGTTTCGCTTCATATTATTCGCTCGTTATAGGACCCGTAGGGGTTACTGGGATGACCTATCTCTTCTACGTATTATTCACAAATTATTGGTTATATGTTTAAATAATGTCAATGTACGCTTTAAATGTGTTCGACATCTGACAGTTAATGATTAAAAACAAACACAAGCAAGATAATGTACGAAGTTTTGAAAGGGAGCTTCAGCTTCGCCCATACATGCGCGTAGGTGTATTTTGGCGGGTAGTCAGCGCGCGTGCGCGTTCCGCGGCCGTCCGCAGTCCTGCCACCATTCTTCAGTTGCACACAGAACCTCATGACGTGCAGACGTCGCGACCCGACGCGTTCACAAACGACCGTATTGCCAACAAAAACCACTCATTAAACGTGAATTCAACGCGAAAACAAGTGTAAAACGCATCATCGTCGTCCAAGGAAGGTGTCGGTGCCGAAAATCGAGCGTCAGTGTGAGCAGGGAAGCGTAAAACGGTAAACAAATAGGAGCTGTGCTGTAGCGATTTTTGTGAATGAATTTAAGATGGTGGACGGGTATGCGCGAGTGTAAGGCGGCGTCGTCGTTGGGTTTTATGTTCGTCTGTGGTAATGGTTGGTTTTTGGTTGTGGTGTTAGATGGTGTGGTGTGACTGTGGGGCAAGGGTTCGCGGGTGTGGTGTGTCCGCGTGGTCGGTGCGCGTGTGTGCGTGCGATCGAAGCGGATGAATGACGGTGACGTGGGCGGCTCGCGGCTAATGTGTGTTTGATAATTGCACGACTATCTCCAATACCTATACCGCTCCTTGTCAACCATTATTTTTAGATCTGATATAGTGGCAGCTGAATATGTATAACCTCGCGTCGATATTTCTAACCCGTAATCTGAAAATGATATGAACGTTTATGGTTGTTTGATGTGTTTTATATTTCATTAAGTACACAATTGCTATAAGCAAAGGGCAGATTTTATCGTTACTGTATACTTTGATAATGCTTTTTTAATTGATTTCATTACTTTATTTCAACTCTTATTTATTTGTATATGTACCTACTTACTGTATGACTAATAAACTAACGTGTTTATCAATTTCATTTTTTATCTTGAAAAATGCTTTAAAGAAGACTAAATTCAATCGATATTGCAACTTTTCTAAAAATAGCGTCGATATATTAGTATCGCCCTGAAATAGATAAGCATTTAGAGGAATACAAAGTAAGAACGGTTTACGGAGCGATTTATTTCCGTACCCCTTAAAGCCAGACGCTTTCAATACGGCATAACTGTTCCGTAAATTGGAATGTATTGCGGAAGCTAATCTGAGATTTATCTTTTGAGCGCCTTACAATATTTTTCATTTCATTCATTCATTGGGCGCTTCTTTATTCGGACGATAACGACACGGCGCGGCAACGGCATCACAAACGTAATATCTAAATAGACGATCCAAGTGTAGACCCTTTTGATTCACGAAATAAGTTTTTGTAGAGCGTTGAGAGTTGAGAGCTTTTCTCATAGATAACAAATTATACACTTCATTATTGAAGTGTTAACTACAATAGATTGATTCATTGCTGAGTATTGATAAAAGGTTTCGATTTTTCTATCTTATATTTATGGTCCTAAAATCGATTTTCAATTTATTTTAGATATATCTCACATTTGAGATTCTAGTAGATAGAAAATTTGACACATTTATTTTTAAACAGATGACACACCCGATATTATTTAGATTTGTATCTATAGCCGGTACTGACAGAAGTTCTGACAGCATCGTTGTCATGTCGTAGTCGTGTCAATAAAGAAGTTTCCATTCACTGAGGCGAGATTGTTTACACATCAAGACTACATTCACCTTATTTGTCCGCAGGTACTCGGCGACTCTCCTTAAAGTGTAAAGTTAAAGGACATTCAATGTAACATGAAGTGAAACCGTACCTAATCGTGTGTAAGTGTAAAGTGTATTTTCATCAAGTGGAAGTACAAATGAAGAGGAGACATCGGGGCCCGCTATGACTGGCCTGTATCACGGACGCAACGCCTACACAGTATGATAAAGGTTCGTTTAATTGTTTTAATATGACTTTTCAGATTATTGGCCCCAAAACCTGCGTGGGGACTACATTTTACTTTGTACCTTAACTTTTATTGATTATGTGCTTTAAGTCTACTACTTTTTAAAAGGCGGTAGAACCAATAGGGATCGATTGATGAAGTACAAATGCTGATCATATTTCTTGAGATTTATGTTTTAGTAGAAGGTTATGGATGACGACTGACTTGCATATGCGGCCACAATAATGGCAACGCATCTATGATCGGTTTCAGATAGATCTCCTGATCCTATAAGGAGCTAGTTCAGATATGTATAGGCGATATGACGACTTACTATCAGCTAGACTGTTCGTTATCTTTTTATAACTTCAATATAAAAAATATTTTATCAATAAAACTCGATCAAATTCTTGAAATATTTGTTATATGTGACGTCATATACGAGAGAGGTCAATGAAAATATTTTTGCATTTTTACGTGGGGAAAGTCAAAGTCGGTAGGCCAAAGGTTGCAGTAATTTCACAGGCCAGCATTATATGACGGCAAAATGCTGCTAAAGTACACGAGCGTAAATAACATACGAGGATAAGAACACTCAAAATCTCTCAGACATTTTCTCACGCGCACATAAATAAATGCCGTAACGTAAAACATCTTGTAACTATCTTAAAACTATTACATTCCCTCTGTATTTTTCTCTCCTAAGCATGGGTTTTATCCAACCCAATATGCGCGTTAATTGACGGTTAGATATAATTAATAAATTCCATCACATTAAAGAGAAGTCTTAATAATAGATAGTCTTAGGCTGGCAACTAAGTCCCCGCCGATTTTTTAATTTAAACAATCTCAATTCAATTTTCAATTCAATAGAATGTCAAATTGAGAAAAATGAACATTATAGTAAAGGTACATTCGCAAACATTGTTACAAAAAATGCGAATTGAAACTGTTACTTTTTCTTTATAATATAAGACTAGCAGACAAGCGTGCAGTCCATATGATGGTAAGTGGCTACAGCCCCCCATGGATATTTGTAATGAACCCCAGATTGGACTAGATATTCCTATCTGAAGTCGGTCACAGATGCGCTACTACCCCTGCTGTCTAAGCCGGAACGCTTCGGAAACTGATGTCTCCCTTACCACACCCTTCAAACCAGAACACAGCAGCGCTTAATACTGCTGTTATTAGGCAGAAATAGGTATGGTGGTGGTGCCGCCGGAGTTGAACCGCAAAGGGCTCTACCACCTTAAAAACTCCAGTATTGAACACACCAAATCAATCCCTTGCCCTATCAGTGGTATAGGTACCAGTATTTTTATGTTACTTTGTCAACCGACCGCACCTTAAGTCGTTTCAACCTGCAACATTTTCAGATAGTAGGTTACACGTGCCGCATCTTAACTGTGACATGCACTTTCTAAATATCGCCGGAAAATTATAGAGGAAAATCTTCAAATTTAAGTAGTTTTTCTTAGCTGTAATAATTTCACTTAGATATAACTTAAGTATATTATCTAATGATGATAGATAGCAGTGATAGCCTAGTGGTTAAGAAACTCGGCCTCTCGATCGAGGGGTCCGAGGTTCAAAGCTCTGATTTTTCGAAAAGTGATGTGCGTGTGGGACAGTAATGGGTTGTTGACGATGATAGTGGTGATAACCGCTATTGAATTCTGGTTTGGAGAATATTTTGAAGATGGTAGAACCCTGTCTGCTATGTTTCCGGAAGCACCACGGTCGCACCTATTTCTGCCCAATAATAGTAGCGTAAAGCGTTGCTGTGTTCCGGTATAAACGGTGTGGTAAGGGAGATGTACTTATCCGGGGCCTTCCAAATTAGCCCGGGTTATAAAATCTCTATCTCTGGCTGATCTCAGTTATTATTCTAATCTTATCTGCCATCATGTTATCTGTCCATTTGTTTCGTCTATTTTATAAAAGAGTGAAATATATTTTGCTGTTTCTGCATATATATTTGTTACGTCAATTTTATATAAAAAAAATGTCTAATAAAAAACTCGTGAGAAAACTCAGTAGTCAGCATTATGAAGCAATGCTTCTAAGCAAGGACATCCGCATGATTCTTGATACATTTATCACAGTGCCTATTGTTCGTTTTTCTTTAATTTTCTGGCATATATCTATTGCCAACGACGTACCGACCGTCGACATCATGTCTGAGTGGAATGCCAAGTCTCTTTAAGGTACTTCCATCAACTTAAAAGAGAAACGAGAAGCGAGCAAAACAACAAGGGATTTTCCCAATGATAAATAATCAATAACATTTTCTTCTTCTTTCTCGAACTGCAATGCGTTCCAAAATGCTACGATCAATTAATTTGATTTAAAAAAATATTTATTATTTACTAATAATAAAGGAAATTCCTTAAAATAATATTATCGGCTATGAAATTTTAGTGTAAGAAAATTAATTCTTTTTTCAAATAATTTTTATTTCGAAAATACATCTTGTTAGCTATTGCAATTTTAAAAGTGTGGTATTACTACTTTGAAATGTGTTAAGGTAGAATTATTTAACTAATGGCAAACGTTTTAGTGTTAAGACACAATAAGCCAAAATATTTTGACCAAAGTGTACATACTTACTTTTTTACGAATAAATCATTCGTATTAAATTGTTCCACTAGCCTTTTACATAGCATATTAGGGATAATGTATAAATACTAAATACCCAATTTTCATGAGAACTTAAGCGATGAAATCGTTCATCGCATGTCGCTCTATATCGAACGAGTGATTAAGACACTTTCTCCCACTCGTCTTTGGCATACAGTTTGACAAATTGATATTTTTTGGACAAGTATATCCAGATAAGAATAGACAGATATTATTCACAATCCTCCCACCCTGGTTAATGGCTTCGGCAATTATTTATTTCCGAATATCGTTATAGAAACCATAACTTATTCCATTATGAAAACTTTAGGTATTGATGTGCTAGATATTTATATATATTTGACGACCCGCGTGGCGGAGCGGCGACCATACCGGTCTAACGCGCAGAGGGTCCCGGGTTCGATCCCCGGCCAGACAGATATCTAAATGATGAATTTAGATTTCTGTTTCTGGGTCTGGGTGTTTGTGTATTTGTCTATGTGTGTGTCCATGGCACCCACGACACAGGGAATCCTAGTGTGGGGCTGTGAGTGTAGAAAGCGTTTATTAAAGCGTTTAAAGCGTTTATATTCATTTACTTTTTATATGCAAATGTGTTTTGAATGTTGAAATTTTTTTTGCAATACTGGTTAGGAAAAAGAAAAAAATCTTTCTTTATTCTGATCTTATAATTTTCTATACTTTTTATTCTTAGTTCTACAAATTGTCGTTTTATTAACATGTTTTGTTTACCATTGCTATGAATCTCAAATAAATCTACTATTAATTTCAATCAATGTTCTAATCCCTCTATATGACTGATGGCTGTTAATATAAGCCCCTCCTTATTCATTCTTGAGTAAAAAGCACGTATATAGCCCCTATTTTTGGGTAACTTCATTGACTAAAGTCTTTTCGGCCAAAAGTAAGGTGACTTTTCAGCATTGATTTGTCCCTTAGTGACTTTTCCTCGGCATGAACAGTGTAAAATGTTATGAATACATGATAATGACGCTTCAGACAATACCAATTTCATCACCTCAATTTCTGAAAAAAGTAACGATGACGTCACTGCTACCAATCTCAGACTTCAACCACCTTCCTAATAATACCCTAGAAAAAATATACCCAGAATCACTTAAATAAATAACCGCTATGTTTTGGCCAATCCGGTCTGCGTGTGACGTATTTACCCGACCTTTATAAGTGCTTGTCATGTGAGTTATAATTTATAGGGCAGAACTGGGGGCCGTGACGTCACCTGATGACAGCTCAATGAGGGGTTAATTATCCCATGTGACTCGACGATAACAGAGATGGTTGAAAAAACCCTTACTTATGGAATCGTTCAGTTCAATGGAGTCAAAAAAAATGAATTGGGTATTTTCCGGGTTACCTCGTGATTTAAACAGAGTGCCAATATAGAATATGTAATACAGCACTAACTAATCATTAAACCCAGAAGGTGATCAGAAATGGGTACTTGTCAAATAATGACTTTACGAGCTTATGAATACGCATATTGTAGTGATATATTTACGATAATAACATAAGCGGTATAAAATTATATGTTGATTGGTGTTTTTGAAAATATATTGAGAGTCCGTATATAATGTCAAATACATAGGTACTCATAATTTTTGTCGATAATTTATATATCAGAAATCGTAAATCACCTCTTTGAACCGTGAACCTCCACTGAACCGTCCGAGAACTAAATATCGTGAAGAAACGAAAGTTCTTCATAATAATCTATTCGATGTGAAACCTACAAACCTTTTGCCAGGCAACAGTGACTAAGACTTAAATTCTTGCTATTCTGAGTCCAATTTAATGGTATTTGAGGTCACAATATATATTCCTGCCGGTACTTTAAAAATGGTGGTCTTTTAGTACATCAACAACAGCGAAGTCAAGGCTGCAACCTTTTTGATGTATCTTTTTGTGTTTTGTTGTGTTTTCTGGGTATGTGTCTCTTCTCCAATTGGGTAAGACCTGAAGCATTTCTCACCACGCTACAGCGCAGATTGGTGAATAATCAATCCTTCTTACTCTAATATCAATTTGATGATTGCTGACGTCATAATAGACCACTAGACATTTGAAAATGATTCACAATATTCTCAATATACCAACATGACGTGTCTTTTTGATGATAAAACAGCAAACATTTCCACTCCAAGGAATTTTCCTTACGTGTTTTCTGCGGAATCGCTGTTTATTTTGGCATCGTATGTACCCGTATGTCTAACATGGCAATAAATTTATCAACAGCATGGAAGCAGATTGGTAGCTTAATGCAGTAATAAGCTTCTGTTCACTATGAACCATATTACATAGTATAGATTATACTACTTATAACAATATTAAATACTGTGTCATTGCTTGGTAGATCTTTTTAGAATGAAAATAGTTCGACACCACCTATATCTGACTAATAACAGCAATGTTAAGCGCTGTTCTGTTCTGATTTGAAGGGCCTGGTAAGCGTGTTATACTTTTCGAAGGCTAACTAGCTTAGTCCTATGGGAGCATCTATGGCGGACTTCACGTAGGAATCTAATCTTATCTTTCGTATACAGAAAATTATAGAAAAATATCACATAAAGTTGTACCTATTTCTGGCTAATTATTAGCAGTATCAAGTTAAAAAGTGTGATAAGAAAGACATATAAGAGGCCTACCAACTTGGTCTCTAGAGTAGCAGCATTTCTGTAAGTGTCCTTAGGTAGGAGGCCAATTCTATTGATAAATGATGAAGTTATTGATAAATGTCCATGACGGCAGTATTTTTTTTTTTTTTTTTTCTTTTTTTTTTTTTTTTTTTTTTTTATATGTTTGAGCCTAACGATAAAGCAGACGTGCTACCTGATGGAAAGTAGTCAACGTCGCCTATGAACATTTGCAACACCAGAGGAGTCGCCAATGCATCGCCGGCTTTGAAGGAGAGCTCTTTTTGCACCTTTTTTGAAGAGCCCCATGTCATAGCGCTCTGGGAATACCTCAGGAGGAAGTTCATTCCACATCTTGCACGTTCGTGGCAAGAATGTCCGTGCAAACCGAACTGTGGAGGACCGCCACGGGTCCAGTTGGTGTGGATGGAACTTCATCCTTCGGCGAGTGGTGCGATGGAGGAATGGTGACGTAGGCATCAGGTCAAATAGTTCCTCCAATAGGCAGTAGTCCGAGCGCTCGTTTAAATACAAGAAGTTATCGAAGTTTCGTCGGATTTGCACCCAGATGTTAATAGGCTATTTCGTCCCATGTTTTTAGGTATCGGTGGCGATAAATTACCACCAACGGCAGCAAGTAACTTGTGGTAGTAATTGGGTCGCAGCTCTGGGCGGGCGGCCAACGCAGCCATCGCAAGCGGTCGCGTCTTGCAATCTTACGGGTTTCGGCTGCTGGCCTCATTTCGAAAGTTTTGGATATTTACCGCTGTCCGATACTCGCGCTACGATATTTGCGAACGTTTTAGCGGAACTGCAGTGTTTTATTGGAAATGTGATTCATTACTTGACTTATGCTCCCTGCAATATATTTTGAAGGTGGTAGAACCCTTTGTAGTTCGAGTGAGGCACCACCACCGCCATTCTTATTTCTGTCTAATAACAGTGTTAAGCGCTGCTGTGTTCTGCTTTGAAGGATGTGCTAAGAGACTTTACCGCGGCGTTCCGCTTAGTCCTCCACGTCTTATTAACAAATGTTCATGGCGGTAGAAGAAGTTATCGAAGTTACGTCGGATTTGCACCCAGATGTTAGCACAGGCTTCGTCCCGTATGTCTAAGTATCGGTGTCGATAAATTACCACCAACGGCAGCAAGTAACTTGTGGTAGTAATTGGGTCGCAGCTCTGGGCGGGCGCCAACGCAGCCATCGCAAGCGGTCGCGTCTTGCAATCTTTCGGATTTCGGCTGCTGGCCTCATTTCCAAAGTTTTGGATATTTACCGCTGTCCGATACTTGCGCTACGATATTTGCGAGAACGTTTTAGCGGAACTGCAGTGTTTTATTGGAAATGTGATTCATTACTTGACTTGTAATAGATTTAAGTTTTGTTACCAAATATTTTAAGGTGGTTTACGCTATACAATTCCTTAATTAGGAATACTAGAAAACTACATGTCTGATTCAAAATATTAAAGAAAATAATCCACAGGATTCTGCAACGCTAGGTATTCCTAGATAGGTTGTACAATAACAGTCCATCCAGAAACAATCTAAAAACACAACCTGATAATATGCTATGATATTTTTTTTTTAATTTATTGCCTTATATATATGAATTGAAAGTTATGTGCAAACTTAAAAATTAATTAACCCATGCTTTAAAGGAAAATATCACGAGTAAACTGCATACTGCATACTTGAGAGTTTATTTTTGATTCTCCAAAGTATGTGAATTAAGAACATCCGCACTAGGCCAGGGCGGTGGACTATGGTCTAATCCTTGTCATTGTAAAAGGAAACCCGTGCTCAGGAGTGGGACGTAACGGTTTTGTTATCATGATTACAGGATAGATAAGTAAGTAATATAATGTGTTGTGACGTAATCAATACCAGTACCCTCAATTGGAGTTGGCAAGAGCGGCCCAGTTTCAGTGGTTGGAAGTTTGACAATGTTCGCTCTACGTATAATGGTCGGTGAAATAACTATATAGAGAACTGCGTGGTGAAATAACTAAATAGAGAATTGAGGGTGCAATAACTAAACTGAGAAGATGTGAAATGACGCTACAGATAACTATACCATGTAATAGCTATATAGGGAGCGGTAAGGTGAAATAATTGAACAGAAAATTGAGGGTAACATAATTAAACGGAGAAATAAGAGGTGAATAGACAATAGATTGATATAATACAGATAGATAAAATGAAATACTCGTAATTATAAAGAGAACTGTGAAGTGAAACATCAGGATAAGTCATCAGAGTTGAGTATTATCATCGGCATGATTGGAATAAATTATCAGACCCCAAAAATCTATTACTTATCGACTGAATTTCATAGTCATTTTTAAGAAAATGTACTTCTCAAAATAACGTGCAGTAGAAAAACTACGAGAGGTAAATATAAGATGACCGGCATAATTCTTAACTTTCCATCGTAAAATTGCGAAAATACATTTCTGAAAAATAGATTACTGAAGCCAGAAATAACAGTGATTAACTTTAATAAGTATTTTAACCTTTTTTCTCGAGGGGGAAACCTTCAAAAGGTACCCGACGACGTGGGAGCGACGCCGAGTTATGTGGGATTTTTACCGCACTAAAACCCCCCCAGTGGCCGTCCTCAACGCTTGTTGGAGAACTCCGGGATCTCCAACGGAACACAACCGGAGTCCTCCAAGCGCGATGCCCAACGGGCTCTACCCTGGGGAGCAGTCTTCGCTCCTCCCACACCATGTATGTTTACGACGGTATGCGACCACACATACCGCCGTCCTTCCCGGGGTCGCTTGCTGGACGGTTCGAGCTCCCACTCTTGCCGTCCGCAACCCCGGAAGCCCCCTTTAAGTCGCCTCCTACGACAGGCAGGGGATACCGTAGCCCTATTCTAGTCCCGGGACTACAGGGACAAAGTATTTTAACCTATCGACCCCTCCTACGTATAATATCGTAACTGCAAAATGACATCTTTACAGGAAAGCGTTTCAAAATTGCGAATATGTTAAAATGCAAATAAAATAAAAAATACTGCAGGTATCTCTATGAAATTTGATATATGTATAATATATACATTATTTTATACGCTCTATAACATTACTTGTGTCTATAAAACACATTAAAATAAAGAAATTTATACAATAAAAACGAAAAGGTACTGTGGGTACTACGTATAATATCGTAAATATTATACGTAGGAGGGGTCGATATATTTTAAAGACATCAATTCCGTTTCCCTTATCATGATGACCTAGCTATGCAACAACGGCCGACTTATACAGTACAAAAAGTTTAAATTTCTAAAATATCCCCAACTGACTTTATCTAACCAATTCGGTACATTCCATGACATCCGGCAATATCGGCAATAGATAAAACGGTTCCAATCTCATTGCATAATATCTCATAGCAAACATTCCGCATTATGTAACAAAGCTTATAAAATTCCACGTTGAAATATGCCAAATTTCTAAGGTACAGAGCGCTGCACAAAGTTCTTTACGCTTTTGTGGTTCCGTAACCAAATTATAATGCTTGTAGCTGTATTATAAATGGTTGACGTTTTATTTTTAGATCAGTTATAGCGTGAATTTGGACCACGATTGTTAGTACTAAGTGTGAATCTAAATTAGGCATTTGGAGGTGATAGAGACCCTTACAGTTCGACTCTATAGGTACTGTGTTCTGGTTTGAAGGGTTTGGTAAGACATACTTATCCAAGGCATTCCGACTTAGTCCTCGGGTAACCTAAGGTAGATCCAATCTTATCTGAAGCTAACTACAAACAGATGCCCTTGGGCGGCAGTAACCAATTATCAACACGTTGACTGCATGTTTATTTTCTACCTATGTAATAAAAAAGGGGTCGTGATTTTTCTTTTATTGCAAGTGGCTGAAGCGTTGTTCGACTAAAGTACCACCGCCACACGTTTTTATTCCAGAATCACGAGATACAATCAGATAAATCTTTCCCATAACGTTAATTGCAAATATTTCTAAGTGGTTGTGAACATTTACCATCAGAGAGCATACACGTTTTCTACGCCAATTTCATAAAAAAAACAATACAAAAATCGGCAAAATGTCAACGCACTTAACGAGAATGGTCCTGGTTGGTTAAGGACGTAACCCTACAAATGTTAAGCACTGTTATATTCTGATTTGGAGGGTGTGGAAAACTTTTCCCAAAACAGTTGGAGTCTCGTATACCTAAGTGTCTCCCACTCACATGCGAGGATTCCTAACTTTTATCTTCAGGGGTAGCAACGCATCTTAACCTCAAATAATCTAGATAGACTCAATCTGGATAATTGATTCTAGTCTAGATTGATTTTAGTGTCGATGAAAGGGAGCGACTTACCTGTCCAGCATGCGTATTTGTTACTTCTAAGTTTTATCTATTTAATTTACATATTAGTATTTTTGTTCTTTTTAACCGACTTAAAAAAAGAAGATTGTGTATTCAACCGTAAAATATGTAGGTTTGTGTGTCCGCGATTTTCTCAAAAACTATTGATCCAACTTGGATGCAGTCATGATAATTTTAAAGCGTGTTTTACAAGAAATTTTAGCTTAAAATTGTATGTAACATACATCTTTTGACAGTTTTTTCTGGAAAATCGGGATAATATTTCTTATAAACCTGAATAATTCGAGTGTTTGTGGATCGATTTAAACTGTCTTTTTTAATTTGAAAGGGTGTTTTCATTCATCAAGACAGAAACATGAGCAAACAACCCATAATGCTAATTAGGTTAATGAGAAAAGTTCATTTCATATGCATATAGAGTAAGTGTACTTTTTGTTGGGGCTTTAATGGAAACATTTCGAAAATTGTGCAGTTTGTAACTCTCTGCGTTCGAAATTGGTAAAATCCGAGACATGTTTGCCGTTTCAACCACGTTTCTGTTTACGTATTGCTTACTGTGTTTAAATATTTAATGTATATGTTACGACGATGAACAAATGCTTCTTTAACCTGTCCACGCCAAACTGCTAGTTCGGTCTGAAGTTGTTGCGAGCAGGTGTAATCATACAATTTACTATGGCTACCCGATTCATTTCTATATTCAGAGCGGACTAGCAGTTTTACGCAGACTATACTAACTTTTCCGAAGCTTCTGTCATTTTTTTGACAATGAATCTGCTAAAACAGCTTTGGCCAATAAAGTTTCTGGCTGGAGAAAGTTTAATGAAACACATCATATTGCATGCTACGAGTATTTCGTTCCAAGCCTTAACATAATTGGGTAAGATAATTGCTAGAATTTGTGATTTAAAGTTTGAAGATTGCAGAGGAAGGAATTCCTCTGATTTTTCAAATTTATGTGCGTATTACAAATCAATTATCACTTGCTAAACGGTGAAGGAAAACATTGTGAGGACACCTGCATACCTGAGAGATTTATAAAAAAAATCCCAAAGGTATTTGAAGTCTACCAATACGCACTTGGCCAGCGCGGTGGATTATGGCCTTATCCTTCTCATTATGAGAGGAGACGCGTACCCAGCAGTGGGACGTTAATGGGTTGATGATGATGAATACTGTCATAAGCATGTACTAGGAATTGACAAAGTATTTTTAGACTATTGCCCGGTATTAATAATCAATCTATCCATATTTTTACTTACCAAAGATCGAAATTTGAAAATGAAGTAATTGTTAAATGTCGATCTTTAGTTTTTAAAACATTAGATAGATACTTAATGTTAATAAAAGGCTTAAATTAAACCTCATAAGAACTTTCGATGTAAAGGCCGTACTCCCCTAAACCAACTTTAAAATTTTAAATTTTTAAAACCCATTCAATTTCTGGGCCCGACCCAAATATACTGGGAAGTGATTTACATGGACCACCAAATAAGTATTTAATGACTGCATGGGAACATTTGGAGTCGAATGTAAAACGAATTTGGCACAAATTTTGCATAATCTCCGCAAAATATTGACTTTCTGTAAGATAATGCCAAATATTTGAACATTATTTCCTTCTGACCTAAATCTGAATCGGAAGAAATAGCTTTTGTTAATCGATTGGAGTTTGCAATATAGCTCTTAGATTTTATCATCGTCAACACGTTATTGTCCCACTGCTGGGCGATCTTCTGTCAGAGTAAGATGGATTTTAGACCATAATTCACCGTGGTGGATAAGTGCGGATTCGTGGTATCCTTTATTAAAAGGAGAGCTTAACTTTAATAACTTTTTTACGACTCGGTCATGTGGGTTTCTTCCTGTTGCTTTTCTTCGCCGTTAAAGCGAGTGAAATTAGTTTCTAATACCTACGCAATAACTCTGAAAAATCAGAGGTGGGATACGAATATCGGACCCCAGTTTAAGAGGCCAAGTTTCAACCATACGGCCATGTTATGCACATAAACATCTAAAATTCTAAAGATGACTTTTGCCTATTTATTTATTTAGCAACATCAACCCTTTATTTTTTACCCATTGTGAAGAGTAACGTTTTTGAACATATGTATTTATGTCTCATTCATTATATTATATTTTAAGCAGTCCGGTTTTTGTTATAATACTCGTAATTGCTATGTACCCTTTTTGTTATACACTTTTACGATAGCATCAAAATAATATATTTTCACCGTTTCCAAAGCAACATTAGCTCGTATCTTATCGCATTTATGAATATAAATACATTACGGAGATTTGCAACTCGGGCAATGGGGTCGACGCAGTGCGCGCCATTGCTGTTCAAACCCAGCTCTAGATAACTGCAAAGTGAACTTTAAAAGCATAGTTTGCATGCATTTTTACAGAACTTAGCAATTACATAGACAGGTAGATAGATAGATAGATAGATAGATAGGTAGGTAGAGAGATAGTTAGATAGACACACAGTGTCTTCAGTGTCAGAAGCTTTTGTGGATCGACTCGGGCGGTACCACCGTCACACCTATTTCTGTCTCATAAAAGCAGTGTTAAGCGCTGTTGTATTCTGGTTTGAAGGGTGTGGTAAAGGAGACATTCTTTTCCAAGACATTCCAGCTTAGACCTCAGGCGTAGTGGCGCATCTGTGACCGACCTCAGGTAGGAATATCTAATCCTATCTGGGGTTGATTACAGATGTCCATGGGCGGCAGTAGCCACTTACCATCAGGTGGACTGCACGCTTGTCTGTTACTCCTATATTATTAAATAGAAAAAAACACACCTCAACAAAGACGTACACTAACAAAATAGGAGAAAATAACTTAAATGTATTTTTCTATTTATCTCAATATGCGATTTTAAGGATACGTTTGTACGAAGATACGAGTAATAGAAGAAAAAATATTCGAGATAAAATCACTACTTATTGTGTTTTAATCGTAAGTTAGATGAAATTTCTTTAGTTATAATTTTTTATAATAACTTTAATATATTTTTATTAGGTTTATATTTTTTGCCATAACCCAATAGTATGTTGTAGGTACATTTTTGATGCAGAGACTTTTAGTTCTAATTACATTACTTAACACGTAAATATGAATATGAATAAAATATTCTTTTAACAAGTTATTTCTTATATTTAGCCTTCTAAGGTACATTTTCTGACATTAATTCATTTAAACTAAGTAGTATTAAAGCAAGATGGGTATCAGTTTGCCTGGACACCTCTACCGTCTTTGTGGGCGGTAGAGCTGTCCGTGTTCTAACAATAACGAAATTAATTTCATTTATAAACTATGCACAAATACTAACTTGAAGACTAAATATAAACAAAAACTGAATCTAACAACTTATATGGGGTACCAGCTGTGCCCCGCGGTTTTACCCGCATTAAAAAGAAATAACGTGGGTGAAACCGCTGGGCACAGCTAGTCTGAAATATAAGTAGCCTAAGTTACTCCTTATTAC
This sequence comes from Epargyreus clarus clarus, assembly GCA_014595695.2. Lineage (NCBI taxonomy): Eukaryota > Metazoa > Arthropoda > Insecta > Lepidoptera > Hesperiidae > Epargyreus > Epargyreus clarus. The sequence goes on from JACTTY020000025.1 coordinate 2,730,995, forward strand.
ATGAGCTACCTGCCAATAAAAGTCCCTTCAAACTCAGTCCAGCCATTTCAAAGATAAGCCGTAAGAAACACACAGACAGACAAAAATTGTAAAAAATGTTATTTTGGTGTATGTACCGTATGTATATTCATATGCATGTAGTAAAAAGAGGTTATTTCAATATTTATAACAGACACTCCAATTTTATTTATATGTACAGATAATTGTGCTCCATTCTTCAACAACTGCTATAATACAATATATGGCGGCACAGTTAGTACCCAACCACGACAAAGTTTTTCGTTGCTTCAATACTTGACACAATTTATTATAATGTATTCATGGGATATCCTTGCTCGCTGGCTGCATAATAAAAGGCTACCTACACCTGGACCGTGTAGATACTGGGCTGTAGGATACTTCACGGTTTTACCACGAGCTAGTGCGTGACTAACCTTAAACATGCAGTAGTGTCCTTATTCCAACGTATTCATCTCATTATCCGATCTCCCAGCACCGTTTTTTAAAGATGTGTTATGGAGTTTCATTCGCCGCTTCTTCTCCATAACGAAATACCTTGCGAAGTGGTGGTAGATATAATGACGTTCAAAAAGTGTTCTGTAAAGAATCTACTTTGAATCAAATATTTTTGATTTGATTTGAGTTCCTTCACCCGTGACAATTAATCATTATTTCATAATTTAATCTTAGTAAAAAAATGTCCTTAATAAGAAAAGTTACAATAATAGAGAAATTAATTATAAGTCATAAATAATTACCATAATGCTGTAGATTCGATTCGAAGATGTACGCAAACAAAGCTAGGAAAGACATCTTTCTCTCATTCATTTTCATTCATTTTTCAGCCTGTAATTCAAATTTTGGACCCTCTCGCACCTCTCGATTTAAAGGCCGAGTTTTTAACCAATACACTATCACAGAGTTTTATAAATGCATTTGATATTTGTACTTATGTGTAGCTAGGTACGTGTGTTTATATATTAATTTTACTAAAATGAAATACTAATTTTACTCTCTGCATTACAATAAAAGTCAGTCAACCGAAAGGGAGTCCTCTCCGATCACAAAAAGGACAGACATTTGTAACACGAGCCTAAATGCATGTTATTCAAGGCGATTTTTCTATCTTTTCCAATGCACCTAATAGGCTACTTAACCTCTAAAGCGTGCATATTTTCAACTCACATTACCGAACATTTTCTGAAAAATAAGTTTATTCCGGAATTTAAGTAAGGTTGTTAAGGGCCAAACGAGTGCAAAGTGCTCATGCAATTTGCTATTCTTGTAACGTAATAGTTTAATAATATAGAGCTTAGTCGAGCGTTACTTAATCTTCATTACTTTATTTTATAATAGCTGAAAGTTTTTATTTTACATATTCATATAGTTTATTATTTATATAGTTTCCCGCTAGATTGCAACTCACCAGCAATTAAATACTCTTATTAACATAAAATAATTAAAATGTATTGGATTGAAATGAAAATATACCCTTACAATATGATTCGGTAACATTATATGTTAAAAAAATACAATACATCCTCTATTATCCAATTAGTTATCACACTATTACCTATTACTGCTATTATTATTAAGACATTGTAAAAATCATCTCATAACTCGAAAGTGAAAGAATATTAGCAGCATAATACACATAATAGCAGCTAAACAAATAAAGGAAGAATAATTACAGCTTTTATTTCACCAATCGTATGTCAGAGGATTAAAAACAATTTAAAGCGAACACTGAAGGCTTCACCTGCTTTCAGTGTCCATTTTCAATTCTAACTTAGCTTAACTTCTTAACTCAAGCAACCCTTCAAAATGTTTCTCAAGTTACGTCGATTTCTATCGTCTATTTGAAACCCGTTGACTGCTGTAAATTCTTTGAATACGAAAAATACGGAAAAGAAATATATACGTATTTCTACGGCACATTTGTTTCTGAAGTGTAATGTGTTCTTTGCTGTATTCTGCATTTCGAAATAAAATTGATAAAAAAATAAATTGCAAAAACTACTACAGTTAAATTTTAATAAAAATGGGTAAAATTATTAAAAAAAACTCCGACTTGATTAATTTATGTCACGAGAGATAATTAACGAGAAAAGCTTTGATATAAGTTAATTAGATCTCTCACGGAGTCGCACATATGAACAACAGAGTATTAGTTTTATAGCACTACCCTATGTACTTATTTGGTTCTCGAAGATATTGATGTGGCAAAAACATAGGTATTCATCATCAACCCATTACTGTCCACACTGCTGGGCACGGGTCTCCTCTCACAATGAGAAGGATTATGCTATAGTCCACCGCGCTGGCCAAGTGCGTATTGGTAGACTTCACATACATTTGAGATTTTTTTTTATAAATCTCTCATGCAGGTTTCCTCACGATGTTTTCCTTCACCGTTTAGCAAGTGATAATTAATTTCTAATTTGCATATAACTTTGAAAAATCAGAGGTGGCCTGGGAGGCCTGGGATTTGCACCTCGGGCCCCTCGATCGAGAGGCCGAGTTTCTTAACCACTAGGCTATCACTGCTCTAACACATAAACATAGGTATTCAACTCCCTAAAACTTAATAAGAAACGCAAGGAAATCCGAGATATTTTATTTCTATGCTTATTGATGGCAGCCTTCGTCGTGGCCAAAAATGATAACAAATGTAGCACCCCATGTTTTTAGAAACAATAGCATTAATTCTCGTCAATCATTTTATTCTTATATTAAGAACTAGCTGACCCGGCAAACTTTGTTCCGCCTCAAAATCTATTTATCAAATATATTTCATATAAAATTTAGCCTATGTTACTCGTGAATAATGTAGCTTTCGAATGGTGAAAAATTTTTTAAAATCGGTCCAGTTCTTTTGGAGCCTATTCATTACAACCAAACAAAGTTTTCCTCTTTATAATATTAGTGTAGATTATTTATTGCTTTTTTGTGTGATTATATAAGCACGGTTTTTAGTTATAAAAAAAGTTTAAATGTTTCCCTATAAGTAAGGATGTAGCCACAACGGCCCTGAAAACTCACCAATATATAAATTTTTGGGTACCTTACAGTCTATATTTAGGTAAAACTACTTTATACGTATCTTTAAAAGACAACATGCAACGATAAACGTAAAATAAATGTGTTATACTTACAAAAATAGATTTATTGTTCTATACGGGCGGTTTAAAGACGTCACGACTTTACGATGCATGGCGATGTCCCTGACTCGTATGACGTGCGATGGGAAACAGTAGCTGGGTAATTGGTACCATTCGTATGTACTATGAGAAATTAAATACAACTAAATGTAGAGTTTTAGGTCGCTGGTTGATCCGAAATATAATTTGGAACCCTTGTGCGCTAGAAACAATAATGTAGGTGAATAAATGTATAAATACCGTAGAGTGGTGCGGTGCTCCCTTCGGCGACCGATCGTCCGTGATGCACACACACTCGCGACTCCCAAATAGGTCCCCAGGACCCCCGTAATGAATATAAATTGTATTATTCGCATAAACTTAAAAACAACATCGGTTATATTTATTCGGCCTATGGTTAAGTTTTGTAGGCTGCCTTCGGAATAGGGTTGTCACAAACTTGTTTGTGTTAATTTATGTTTATTATATGTAAAACTACTATATATATAAAACTACCTAGGTATATATATAAATAAGGGAGACATACTTTTCCGAGGCGTTCCAAAATAGTCGTCAAGAGTAGCAATGCCTTTGTGACCAACCTTAAGTAAGACTCTCATCTTATCCGCCGTTGATTACAGATGTTAATGGATGACAGTTACCTATTATCATCAGGCAAACTATATGTCTTTTTGCTACTTCAAACTTTTTAAAAATGTAGTAAGCCTTGAGTATATTCATTGTCAACTCATTATGCCACTGCTGAACTACGTTATCCTCTTAAAATGAGAAAGGTTTAAGCATAGTCCACAATGCTGGCCAATTGTGAATTGCTAGAAATAAACTGACACATACCGCTGAAAACGTTTTCAAGAAAACTGTCAGTCCTGTGCGTTTGTTTACAATACAATTTATCAACACTTCACATAACACAATCAAAACATATCATAAATAAATATTTTTAGGTAATACGCACATTATATTGGAAAACTGCAGGTACTATGGATTTAAACTCTGGATCTCTAACACGAAAGGCCGAAATTCATACCAACTTGTCTTTAGGTTATAAAATACAGGTAGTCCTCGTACTTACGGCATGTAAGGTTGTCGAAATACGCGACGTAAGTCGAGAAATATTTTTTCATATTGTTTAAATGTAAAACTTAAGGGTTAGGATCCATACAGACCCAAAATTTTAAGAAACTGTATTTTTAACAAGGATACACATATTTTATTATCAAAAGTTCTTAAAATAAATATATTGACCTCGCGACAAGTGAATTCTCCTATGTCGGAAATCGAAACAATTGACGTATGCTTGAGGAATAGTGTCAATCCTTTTTTGACGTAACTTGAAACGACATAAATCGAAATGTAAGTCAAGCACTGTCTGTATAAAGAAACTAAAGTTTCAGTCTTTACAAAGTCCAAAGTACAAAGCAAAGCTCTATTGTAGAGAAACAATGCCAAGCTTACAGAGATAATAGGTTTAACGTGGATATGTTATCGAGGAAATTGGATTAAATCTCCATTGTCCGTTATAGATACAAGTTTTAGTTTTCAAAGTGAATTGTACAGAATAAAGGAAGAATCTTTGCTATTAGTAGTGCAAAGTTAATCCGACTATCGTCTTCAATCCATTACTGTTGCACTGCTGGGTACTGCTCCTCTTAAAGTCAGAGAGATTAAGTATGGACTACTTGGTTAACTAAGTATGAATTGGTGGACTTCATATACGCTTGAGAACTTCCTTTAAGACCTCTCACGAGCCGTGCATGTTTCTTCAAGATGTTTTCCAAGGTTTTTATCCTTTGTGATAATAAATTTTATTAGACACATATTTTTTGAAATCAAACATCAATATTTGACAATTCTTTCATACTAGAAATTGCCAAATTTTGAAGTCATCAAGTCTACATACCCTGATGATCTTGAATCTGGATCAGATGTCTGATGACTAAATTAAACCGTATGACATAAGGTACCATACCAGTCCAATTATCAACTATTCAACCCTCTTAATTTAATTAGTTAAAAATCTTCAGTCTCTTCCCTGTAAATTATGAAAATTATATTGAAAACATATTTAGAGTTCCGGCATAAAATAAAAAAAACGTTATAAGTAACAAACACTCAAAGTTATTTAACTAACTTTAACAACAAAGTTAATTACGTTAACAAAAACATAGTTAATTAAAGTCTATTAACCTAAAAATAGGCACTAACTGAAAATATGGATCTACTTCAAGCTTTCGATTGGATCTCAAGGAGTTCCACTGTTCTGTTGCCAGTTTTCAATTAACGGCTAGAAGTGCCTGTGATTTTGCTAAATAATTAGACTGCAAAAGGGAGAGGCGGTATGTGAGTTATTCGTAGGAGGTTATGTAACTTTTTTATAAGATTTTTTTTATAGTATAGGAGTAGCAGACTAGCATGCCGTCCACCTGATGGTAAGTGGCTACTGCCGCCCATGGACATCTGTAATAAACCCCAGATAGGATTAGATATTCCTACCTGAGGTCGGCCACAGATGCACCGCTACTCCTGAAGACTAAGCTGAAACGCCTCGGAAAAATATGTCACCCTTCAAAACGGAACACAGCAGCGCCTAACACTGCTGTAATGGGTAGCAAATAAATCGTTTTTTATACTTTAACCTCCTATACATCCAAATGAACATACCTCAATTCTCAGTGATTGTTCAGTCACTGCCTACCCTGTTTCTACTTTTTGCCTTTATGAAGATAGTTTCAAAGGTAATCGATTTCCATTGTTCCAAGTAAAAGTGTACAAATGCTACAGTTATAGGGAAATTAAATAATAAATTAGTTAGCGATCGGCTCATATGGGAATTTGCAAGCGGCTTATAGCAAAGCGTTATAATCCGTCGATTGATGTAACGTTTTACATAAATAGCTTTCTTTGGATATTAAAAGGAGAAAACATACCATTTTTATAGTTTTAAGATAAATATCATTCACATAAAAAAGTACACCGGAATCTAAATTGATTAATTTAAACCTGATTAACATTTTAGTAAACTGGTAAGGTAAATCTACTGTTTAGGTTGCAAATTGACACAAAATATTTTAGTTTTTATTTTGTGCTTAGGGTCACGAAGCGCAGTCCCGGCGCAAATAGGCCGCGCGGACATCAACCCATACCGCAGATGCACTTACTTTGACACTGCATATTTTATACGGTCCATCCTTTGTGCATAAAGGACGTAACGCTTACCTTAATTCTGTTAAATAGTATTCTTTTTACAAAAACGATAATATTTTAAACTTAAGGAGTTTATCAAAATTAATATATGTTAACTATTTCGTTATAATTAAAACCCATAAAGAAGGCGATTAAATTATTCGACCTTGCAATGGACAAACGAACCAATCGGGTTACACGCGGCATTACACGAATGAATTGCAAAATAGGTACATGTCTATTCATCTTTCACTATTAAAAGGCGAAGTAGCAACATAAAATTATGTTATTATAAATTATGATCTATTGTTTTAAAAAGTAATTATGATTATTATTTTTCTGTTTCAAATTTAAATTAAAATCGTATGCAGTACTGGTGCAACAGGAGCTAGCGCAGAGCTATCTCCGGGTCACGCAGCGCAGTGCCGGCGCAAGTAGGCCGCGCGGACGACGACCCCTTCCGCAGATGGTCTAACTATGACACTACATATTTTATTCTTTTAAATAGTATCCATTGTGCATAAAGGACGATAATGTTTAACTTAAATCTGTTAAACAGTATTCTTTGTACAAATAGGATAAAAATTTAAGTAAAGGAGTTTATAAAAATTAATATGTGTTGACTATTTCGTGCATGTATTTGACTATTTGGTTATGATTATAAAACCCACAAAGGAGAAATTTAAATTATTTGCCATAGCAACGGACAAATGAAGCAACCGGCATAATAATCTTAACAGGCGTATTAGCAACATAAAATTGATCTGTTTAAAATCCTTATAATTATTTTTTTATTCCAAATTTAAATAAAAATCGTATGCAGTACTGGTGCAACAGGAGCTAGCGCAGAGCTATCTCCGGGTCACGCAGCGCAGTGCCGGCGCAAGTAGGCCGCGCGGACGACGACCCTTTCCGCAGATGCGCTAATGATTTTTGATACTATTTGCTCTACAGGTACCTACTGTAGTTTCTAATGCATCCGTCGTATATTTTAAAAGTTTTGTAAAGTACGTTAACTTTGTAATTGTCAACAATTACGAGGACTAAGGCAGAATATCTATGAAATAGGAACATAACACAACTACGAAATAAAGTTTCGTAGGTTTAGGTATAAATCTGAACATCAATTTAAGAATCACCTATACATGCCCTTAACTTCTGTTCTTTCTTCGGTTACAACACATCGTAATGAAATAATTTTAAGTGTTTTACATTAATTGCTTTAGGTAAATTTACATTAAAGTACGGTTTTCCTATGTAAATCTAATTAATTGGAAAATATGATCACATAAATTTCCCTTTGAGAAGCAAAATATCCTTATATTTCACAAAGAAATTTCTTTGAAAATGTACGACGTAATAGTGTTTGGTAGAAGAAAATCGCAATAATCTGCGAGGAAATCTTAATTAAAACTCTCTAATACGCTCTAATTAAATCTAAGTAAAATCATATCTACCCAGTAGACCAGTGCCCCTTATTACATCCGATGCAATAATGACGTTAAAATCCATTTTTCTCGTCGTCTCCTGTGTATTGGAAGCTGGATTTATTGAATTTCGACCCACTTAAGGATTAATTGGAGATCATTGACCGATATTCGCCTTTTATTTTTTATAAGAAGCCAACGAACTTTTGTTCTTTTTTTTAATCTATAAATTTATTTTTAATAATAACCAAACGGGAATTTAATGAAAGTAATGTTGGCTAATACCACAGATTAATAAATAGTTACTACGTAACTAATACTACCTAAAATATTATTATCCAGTATAGTTCCAAGGTACAATTTTTCTAACATTTACTAATGACTAACTTGTTATACTTATTGGATGATCTTTCTTCTAAAATAATGATTAATAAAGTATTTTAGTATTTTTATACATCGTTTATAAATGTCGAATCCTGCTTTACATTATGTACGCTTAGTATGAGTATTTAAGTTTTTACAAAAATGACTGTTTTGGTATTTGTTTACGAATTTGTCCATACATTTCCAATCAGCGCCCCTAGCGGATTGTGTCAGAACTGATTGGAAATATACGTGAAATACGTAAACAAAAACAAAAACAGTATTTTTTGTCAAAACGCAAAATCTCCTACTAAGACTGTTATATCGACAGTTTACATATATTTCAGATGGACTTATTATATAAACAAGTAATTGTATCCTTTTTTTTGTATCTTCGTTGATAACGCTTTTCCTACGCATGTCCGGTCTATTACTCCTATAGATATAGTTAAATGCCTTAGTAGGAGTCAATCTATACATAGAAACATGGAACTAAAGTCTGAGTGACTTTAGTTCCATGGAAAAAATAAGTCACTTCTAAATGTTATCACGTAAAGTGCATTCGAAGCTTCAGCTCAATACTTCAGCCTGATCGAATTCAACGTTATTCAGAATCAGTGCTAGTAAAAGGGGGATGAAGATAATTAATGAAAAACATGGACATTAAACTGTAATTTTCATAAATAGGCATCTATTATCAATCCCAAATAAGAATTCATTTCTACGTCAAGTCAAACACATATGCCATGCTCCCACTGAGGATTAAGCTGGAATGCCTCGGAAAAGAATGTCTCACTTACCACACCCTCAAACCAGCAATTCGCTTAGCAGTGTTGTTTCAGGCAGAAATAGGCGTGGCGGTGGTGCCGCCGGAGTCTCTACCACAGAGAGCTCTACCCTTCAAATATTATGATCGATATCATGCCGATTGATTTTCAATCCTGTATCACATAGCTGTAATTCTGTAAAAATCACGATGCCTGGCAACATAACAAAGTAGACAAAAATGTAAGCGATCTGTGCGCAGCGAAGCCGAAAATTGCGTTCGGTTCGTGTTGTTACGTACACATACGAGTACGTGCAACTATATCGTGTTAATGCCGAAACGTAAACTCCATTCATTTGTTTATGTATTTTCTATTTCGTTTCTTTTGTTTTTTTCTAACATGATTTCTCAGGACGGCTCTAACAATTGGTTTTTGGTAATTAAATTATGTTTTACTTTGATAGTGATAGAATACCAATAAGCAATTACTACCTACTATCGTCTGCTGAATACTGGTCATCGTTCAGAATAAAAAGGGCTAGTGCATAGTATCAGCGGAGGATTTACCAGCAGGCTGAGTAGGCTTCAGCCTAGGGCAGCAGAATTTTGGGGCGGCAAATTTGGGGACCGATTTTTTTTGCTACCTCATAGAAATCAAAAAGATTTTTGCATGACGGTTTTCTGGTCTTCTGATGTCTGCAACAAATGTTGCCGATGACTTTTGTTTTCTGACTTGTCATTGCATATTCCGAGAGTAGCAGACTTCCATATTCTGTTATTTTATGTGGAATTTCAACGAAGTTTTTGGATTAAAAAAAATGTAAGACATGACAATTGTGGAAGCAGGGGCGGCAAAAACTGTACAGCCTAGACTTTAATTTTTTTTAATCCGCCACTGCATAGTATACCAATCTCTCAGAAGAAAGGCAGCCTGAGTTGATGGCAAAGCGTACTGTTGTTTAGTTTATATTAAATGTCAAAATAATATTATTAAAAAGAAAATACTGTACTATATTATGATACCATACCTTATTAAATGGTTAGTATCTACGCAAGTAAGTTGAAAATATTAGTGAAAAAAACAACTTTATTCCACGCTAAAATATTATGTATATATGTTACATCGGCGATCGTAACTACGTCCCACTCTAAAAAAATCCACTGATTTGTTTTCCCAAATGCGCCAAAAAATATTATAAGTATTTATATTTCACTATATCCCACTATATTTGAAGGTGGTAGAACGCTTTGTGTTTTGAATCCGGTGGCACCACCGCTACACCTATTTTCAACTCGTAACAGCAGGTTTAAGTTGCTGTGCTTAGGTTTGAAGGGTGCGGTAAGGAAGACATACTTAACCGAGGCGTTCCAGCTTAGTCGTTAGTAGCTTAGTAGTTATATATATAAAAAACCCATGCATTTTAAAAGTGTATCTTGTATAGGTTTTATTTTCCCATCAGTCGATTTACTAAAAACTCAGAACGTATTTCAATACGACATTTGAACTAATGGCTTATTCATAGAAAGCCTGAAACGAAATCAATAAATGGTTTTCGACGTAATCCTTTTCGAATGACGTTGATACGAACGACACGATGGCAGACACCGCTATAAATAAAAATAGATTTTTATATGATTTGAAAATCGAACAATGCAGTCTACCTGATTTATTTATTTATTTATAAAATCCACAGCTACATGTTACAAGCATACTTATCTTACGTTATAAACTAAAGCCAATAACGGATTTACATTTTATATACATTAATTATACACCTGTCACTAAATTACACACAGGTACAATATGTTATTGTGTGCGTGGTGTGAGTGTGAGTGCGTGCGTGCGTGCTTGTGTGTGTGTGAGTGGGGGGGGGAGTGTATTAGCGTATGTATATGTTATAAATATATAACTATTATATATGTATGTATATATATATATATATATATGTTTCTTCTATTTTCTCTTTTTATTAACTCTATAAGTCTCAATTTGTCTTCTCTCTACCACCTTTATGCAGATGATCTTCAAGTGTACAAACAAACCGCATTAGGAGACCTGCCTAAGACAATTTGCTCCTTAAATGAAGATCTTGCTCGCATTGTAGGCTGGAGTGAATACCATGGTCTCAAAATCAATCCTAACAAAACGCAGGTTATAATAATAGGCAGTTCCCGCTTATTATCCAAAGTAGATCTGAGTTCGTTACCAGATGTAACTTTTGACGGCGTACGTATTCCATACTCTGATAAAGTTAAGAACCTCGGCATATACTTGGATAAACATCTATCATGGTCTCCTCAAATCGAGGAAGTAAGTAGAAGAATGTTTTCCGTGGTAGGCTCACTTAGAAGACTCCGTAACTTTCTTCCTATTGCTACTAAAATTGCGTTAACTCATTCATTACTCTTTCCTATTCTCGACTATGCTGATGTTTGCTATCTCGACCTCAGTGAAGAGCAACTTAACAAACTTGAGCGTCTCCAAAATTTATGTATTCGTTTCATATTTGGTCTTCGCAAATATGACCACATATCCGAGCATCGTACTAAACTCAAGTGGCTCCCTATCCGACTTCGCCGGAATATGCATATTCTTTCTGCGCTATACTGCGTGCTGTTCAGCCCCATCGCCCCTACCTATCTAAAAGACCGTTTCCAGTACCTGTACCTTGCACATGACCACTGTCTTCGCTCCTCTGTAAATCTCTCTCTCCAAACTCCCGCTCATTCTTCGTCCTTCTACAAAAACTCTTTCTCTACAGTTGCTGTTGGCTTATGGAACAAATTACCCATGGCCATACGTCGTGCTGAATCACTCGATTCATTTAAAAACCAGCTCTTTAAATATTATTCTAAATTATGATTTCCACCTTGTTTTCGTCGTTTTCATATGTACTTTGTCACAGTTTTCTATGTGTGCTTTTTTATCATTTTCTGTTGCTTGTATTTAATTGTTTCACATATTATTGTTTTAACACTAATGTACTACATGTATCCTGTCCTTCATAACCCATTCCTTCTCTAACTTCGCGCACACTAACCTTCTTCCTCCGCTTGTCTCTCTTTTCTTTTTCATGCATAGGTTGTCTGGAAGAAATCGCTACTTAGCGATAAGACCGCCTATTGCATACTGTTTGACCTGTGTATGTATTTTGCTATTAGTTAAATTCAACTGTAAGTGTGCAATAAAGAGTATTCTATCTATCTATGTATATATATATATATTAATATGTATTTAATAAGTAATAAATGTTAGAATTATACGAGTAAATATAGTTCTTGCGGTTATTTATTTGATGATGGTAAGTAGCTGCCGCTCATGGACTTCTGCAACCAACTACATATAGAACAGAGGTTTCTACATGAAGTCGATTACAGAAGCGTTGCATCTCCTGAAGAGTAAGAAGGTCGCCACTTAAGTTAGTCAACCGAATCCACATCCTTCCAGCAAAACGCGAGAACTACTTTACGCTAGAAAATAGTGTGACGGTGGTACCTCTCCGGTCGAACATTAGTTCCATCATCTTATGATACACAGCTATTGTTGTATAATATAGAGATACAGCAGTGATAGCCTAGTGGTTAAGACTGGCCTCTCGATTGAGGGGTCCGAGATTCAAATCCCACGCACCTCTGATTTTTTCAAAGTTATGTGCGTATTAGAAGTTAATTATCACTTGCTAAACGGTGAAGGAAAACAGCGTGAGGAAACCTGTATACCTGAGAGATTTGTAAAAAAAAATCTCAAAGGTATGTGAAGTCTATCAATAAGCACTTGGCCAGCGCGGTGGACCATGGCCTAATCCTTCTCCTTATGAGAGGAGACCCGTGCCCAGCAATTGATAGACTTCACATACCTTGAAATTTCACATACTTTTGATGAGATATTGAAACTGAATTACAAATAATTGTACCAATTTCAAACTCCTCCATACATACACACGAAAAACATTACCCTCTGCCGTCGGGTAAAAACCTCAAATGTACGTTCACCCTAGACTATTCTGTGAACTGTCATCACAATGCTAGCTAAATTAACTCTGGAGTTCTCCATTATCTTTCTAACCGGCCGCCCTCGCAAATTAATGTATTGTAATATATTCTTTATTTTTGACTTACAAAGAAATACTGTCCTACTCTATTGTTGGCTCCAGTCTAGTGTATAAATAAATGAATTTATTCCTACTATTTTTATACTAAACTGTTTAGAAAATAGTTCATTGCGGACTAAGATTTAGCAGTGATTTATTGTGCAAAACAAATTCAAACTCACAAAATTAACTACCTAAAGTCTAAACCATTGAAATATTGTGTAAATTAAAGGATATTGAATATTTGTCTTGAATATTTGTCTTTTCTCTATAGCCAGCTCCATATAGGGTTCTGTCTGAAGCTGTCTCTTTTCACCTTTATAACGTTTTATAAGTTTGATAGATTAAAAATGCAATTAAACTCACATACAAACTTAGTTTCTCAGATATATTTCTATCTTCAATATTTCCAATGATTACCATTACCTACTTAGCTACCTACTTATTGCTTATCCATTTTATTATTTAAGTAGCTGACCCGGCAAACTTTGTGTCAAAATCTATTTATCAAATATATTTCATATAAAAATAGCCTATGTTACTCGTGGATAATGTAGCTTTCGAATGGCGAAATAATTTTTAAAATCGGTCCAGTCGTTTGTGAGCCTATTCATTACAATCAAACAAACAAACAAAGATTTCTCCTTTTTAATTAAAATATGTGTATAGACTAGATTATTAAGGGGAAATATTACTAAAACAGTTCGTTTTATTTAACCTTATAATCATCATGTTATCATGTACCTATGATAAAGGTGTCAAAAGGATTGAACTAACTTTTGGGTCAAGTTTTTGTAATCTAAATATATATAACTCAAAGGTGACTGACTGACATAGTGATCTATCAACGCACAGCCCAAACCACTGGACGGATCGGGCTGAAATTTGGCATGCAGGTAGATGTTATGACGTAGGCATCCGCTAAAAAAGGATTTTGATCAATTCTACCCCCAAGGGGATAAAATAGGATAAAAATATTACTTCATAACGCGAGTGAAGCCGGGGGCAAAAGCTCGTTAATAATAAAACAATGATATTTTACATGGAAAAATCTATACATTTCTTTTTCAAATACATCCATTTCATACAAATCGCTAAAACATTAAGAACATTTATTTTACGGTGCTAACGAGCCAACTCTAATCGTTACACACACATGCAAACATATCACACATAAAGGATAAACGTTATCGATTGACTGGCCGGTGAACGTCCTAGATTTAGATTCTAGATAGTAGAGTTAAATTTGATAGGATAACCGTATTAAATTTACCTTATATGAATATTCATATAAATTGGTCCTATTCTTTTTATGTTACTTTTTATAAACGGCTTAATGGAAGAAAATTCGAAAAAAATATTAAATTGCGATAGTAAAATTACGGAGTATTCCACATGCCTATGTAGTTCAATTATGGGTTGTAGTTCGACTGACTGAAGGGTACCATCGTCACATCAATTTCTGTCTTATAACAACAGTATTAGCGCTATTCGCTCATCACTCTTTAAACTTACTAGTTAGTTAGTTTAGTTTAAGTAGTATGAGGCCTTCCCACTTAGCCCTTAGGATTATGCCCTTGTACCAAGTATTAAAATTCAAAGTAAAATTAATAGAAAACCCCATGCAAATCGGCAATATACCTAAAATCGCAACCGTGGTCGAATAAAGAACATTTTTTGAAGTCGCTCAAAAACTATAACTAGTAGCATATCGCTATCAAAAATAGAAACATAGAAATAACGTTTACAAAGTGTAACTGTAAAGCACTGTGGCCGCTATCAGTGCAAGTAACCCGGGAAAGGGGTGAAGGTTTCCGCGACCCGGTTTCGTCCTAGATGCGTTGCCATGGCGACCGAACGCATCCCCCTCCGCGCTCGATTCTGTTACCGCGGTTAGCTCCGTATCGCTTATTGGTTATGTTTTTAAACCGTAACAAATATTGCATAAGAATATTTATGTTAGAAATACTAACGCGAATTTTATGTGAAACTGCGTGAAATCCCAAATCACCACCGCCACACCTATTTTTAGTTAATAAAAACAGTGTGTACCACTTTTGTGTTATTTTTATAGTACCTAATGGAAATACACAAGAGGAATTATATCTTAATACTCAGTAACAACTCACCTATGACCGATATTTTTCAATTCTATTTGTGTATTGCGGTATTGACCACTTACCAGGGGGGTTACTACCATCTCTAAAAACAAGATTATTTTAATGATACATTGAAATTTCGTAACATAATTCGAGTAAATTTATAAATGATTAATTTCGATGCAATAGTGAAATAAAACTTTCCTGGACTGTGATGGTTTTTAAATATGGTGGTAGGCCCCCAGGTAGTATGATTGTAATATTGTATGGATTGCTATTTCTAAAATTTAGTTGGTCATAAACACGTTGCTTTCTCTGTGAGACTGTGCTAAGTCACCTTCACCATTTTTTCTAAATCGCAACACAGTAGCTTTTGATATTGCTGTTATAAGGTTCAAATGGATATGACATGGACAACGGTAAAAGCATAAAGGGCGCATACCACTTTCAATAACTCAAATAATTAAAAAATACAAAACCAAAAAACGCAAATAAACGAGTTCAAAAGCTTAAAACTTTGCAGTAACATTCTTTGCATATGTATTCTTGCTTCTTGTACATAATCGCTCAGAAAGTCAGCAAAATAGAGCGCAATATGTATGAAGAGAATTTCAGCGGACTTTGTCAATAAGCCGCCCGCGGGCCAGATGACGGGCTGTTTGCTGACCGCCATTTTCGTATACCTAACCCTTTCGTAATAAAACATATGACCCTCGATAGATACAAATATATAGTGTAAAAACAAACCATTACTATCACACTACTGGGTACAGAATTCCTCAAAGTAAGAAGGGTTTAGGCTACACTCTATGTCACATTTTATATTTTTGTATCTTACTCGTAGTAGGAGGGCCCAATTAATAAACATTTATTCGTAATATTATAACCGTAACAGTATGTACATACGGGTGTTTATGTACTAAATAGAATAAAAAACGAGTCTTTATATATTCTTCTCATGGTTTTGGTTTGTTTTGTCATATATAGTTTTAACTACATAATAACTGTTACACAATCGTGTATTTATATTCTCACGTGATAACTATATAAATAGATGGTATTACCACATAAAAATTACATTATATTCATTACAAACTCTATATATAAAACAACTATTGTCCAGTAGCACGTGCCTGAGTCCCGCTGACCCCGGCCTGAGCGATTCCGGTAAAAATCCCGGGCAAGAAACTTCCACCGACCCCACCTATAAACTTTGCCAATAATCTCCGTTAAATTCAGTTCGAATAATGTTACATCATGTAAATTCATGTACCAACTACATACGTAATTAGTTAGTTTAATTATTATATTAGGCGTGAAAAATTTAATATATATAATTCTCGCGTCAAAATGTTAGTTACCGTACTCCTCCGAAACGGCTTTACCGATTTTCACGAAATTTTATATGCATATTCCGTAGGTCTGAGAATCGGCTACTATCTATTTTTTATACCCCTATGTGATAAGGGTTGTTCACCCTTAACATTTTTTTATTTATATGGCAATACAAAGTTTACCGGGTCGGCTAGTACTTATATATTTTTGTGTAATTGATGTATCTAAAACACATACGATTTATTTGGTGTTTAGTGACAATGCTACCCATTTAGTGGTGTTTAACTCCTTTTTAGATATTTTGTAACTGGTACTCGTAAGGTCTCGGCAAAAGTTCTTTTTACTCATTTTTTTGACCGATTTCTTGCTAAGTACGGATCGGTAGACTTCACACATTTTTTTAGAATACGTATAATTAAATTCTCAAACATGTCACGATGTTTTACCGTTACAGAGAGTAATCATAAATTTCTAATGCGCATGAAACAATACGTGTGTAAGACTCAAAGCCCGGACACTTATACAGAGGGCCTACCACCATCTTTTAAAAACCATAGGTTAGTTTTATTTCATCCTTAAAATAGTAAAATATACCGTCATACACAGTTGAATAAACTTAAACCCTTATTAATTTTTCGCTTTTCCATTGTATAAAACAAACTGCAATTGTCATATTTTGCTTAAAAAGTTAAATTTCCTGCAATAAAAGTAATACTTAGTATGATTAAAATAATATTGTTTTAAGAGATGGTAGTAACCCTCCTAATGGGGATTGAATTCCAACCTAATGTGCTACCAAAGTCCAGACGTGTGTAGTAAATGTCTCCATAAGTTAATATAGATTGGTAATAAGATGCTTAAAAATATAATATTTAAAACGTTAATCAATCTATGATGGTGTCATTGTGGAACGGGATGAACGTTTTTGTATGAAAACCTTGACAAAGTACGCTGTATATTTAATCTCTTTGGCTATAACTGCTTATACCTACTTATTTGTGAACCAATAATATAAAAGAACACTTTAAGACAATAAAAAATATAAAACATCGAATACGTTTCCAAGATTACCTACAAAATAATCCAGTGGTTTCCAATCAGTGGTTCGCAGAAGTCAAAACATAGTCCGCGAAAGATTCAAAATTTAGCAGGCAATGAGCTTTTCCAAAGTAAATGATTTTAGCTTTGAGTAACAATATTAGTCCTACGATAGCCGAATTAGTGAAAATAATGCAAGCCCAGAAATTTAATTAATATAAGATTACATAAGTTTAACCTATATTATCATTATTATACTCTGTTTTATGTATTATGTATCAAATCAAATCAAATCAAATAACTTTATTGTGGAACATAGGTTTAAAACATAGGTGTACATTGGGTAATTGTCCGCCATATTCCGGCCTCATGGCCATACAATATTATTAAAAAAATTATAGTTACTATTAATATTAACATTAACCATTAACATTAAATATTAAAACATTAACGGAGTCACTCATTTAAAGTCAATATATTAGTTAATCATTTATCAGCATTTTTATCATTCAAAAATTCATCAATTATATAATAGCATTTTTCTACAAGAAACTTATGAAGTGTATTTTTGAAAAAGTTTATATCAGTAATGGTACGTATCGGTAATGGCATGTTCTTATTGAGTATTTAATTAAAGTGTAAAATAAAAGTTTCAGTTTGATTATTACAGTTTATTTTTATTATACCTACATAGTGGTCCCTGCTAACAAGAATGACATAAAAACGTGACCCTCATCAAGAAAAGTTTGAGAACCCCTGGAATAGTCGAATAGCTGGAATTTCTTTCTGTAAAATGTAGAGCTGCATCGGATCAAACAATCTTCCGTATTTCCGTGCACCGTGAACACTGCGCAATCTCTATTGCCATTCGCCTGTCGCTTTTACCTTGCTCCGTTGCCACTTTATTACTTTTTGTCAAAGCACTTTTACATAATGTACCTCTGTTACAATACTATAAGTCTATATTGTAAGCTTTGTAAGGTAAAACCCTTTGGTGTTTCATCGTCATGCATTTCTGCGTACTGTATAGAAAGATGTGTTGTCCTCAATTTCTTTTTGGATATTATAGAGAACACCATTACATGAGACATTCCAACTTACCTCACACTAACAATTAGCATCATAAACTCACACTATCAAGATTTATTTATTGAAACTTAACTGCATATAAATAACCGATATGATTATGTGACTGATAATAATTTTAATCAACTCAACTATCCAACTTACTTAGTCTTCTCACCTGGTGTCTATCAGAAATGCCGTAATACCAGAGAACCAAGTTGTAAGGTCTTTGTAAATAAATATTCTTGGTACTCCAGTTAAGTAAATCTTGGTTTTGTGGATTCCTTAGACTACTTAAGTTAAATAACTAACATAAAGTTATTACATTACAAAAGGAAGAACACCTAACACCTAACCTATAACCATCTAATGCAATAAATTTAAAAACCTTAATATACATTACTGTAAACATCAAAAATTCTTTGATTTATTCATTGAAATCGCGGCCAACTAAGTATTTTAGTATACATAATCTATTTATAACGTATAGTGTAGCGATACAGTTAAGCCAGTTCGTTCACCAAAAGCCTTCGTTTACGTAACGCGTGACGTCCACCGCTGCCGCACCGTTCTGTTACAATTACTCAAAACAGAAATAGATCGCTCGATTGCAATGAAATAATCACCGCATCAAGGATAAGTAGGTACCTGTAGGATTAGGTAACTTTTGTGTTGTATTCGTTATGATCAACTATAGAACTTAGTAGTTCAACTCTTATAAGTATATTACGCAACGACTATGCAACTATTATGCAATTTTTGAATTGGTAATGCCTTAAAATATTATCCTGTAAAAAAACTGTTTAAAATTGATAGCGTTGAAATTTGATTTAACACTTCTAAGTATTGATTTTATAAATATAGCATGCTTTGCATTTTACTTTAGTTTAAAAGCAGTTGCAGTAATCATGCAGGATCTAATTATTATTTATAAATTATTTTACCTAAAATTACAGACTTGCGAAGTATACATAGCGTTGCTTTATCTGTAACAAACTTCAAAACTACTTGAGTCAACCTCAAGTCTGGAGCGTAGCGAAACAAAGTCTATGAGTGTACCAATAGATATGTTACCACCCCTCAGTTAGTTGACGAAATTAAAAATAGAGATACAATTACAAATTTCTGAAGATATTATGTATATTTTAATTAATTAATTTAGTTACGAAGAAGAATTATTAAGAATAAAAAATAATATTTATTTAAGAATGAAGAACCTATTCGGATACACAGCTACCATAAGTTTAAGAATTAACTTATTCATTAAATGTGTATTAACCGTGTGTATTTTAAACGTTCCAGCGCTGTGCAATGGCAGTGCGGTGATGGCGGATGGCGCGGGCGCGGGCGCGGTGGCGAGCGGCGCGGAGGCGGGCGCGTGCGCGGGCGAGTGCGCGGCGCGCGGCGCGGCGCTCGAGCGCGCGTACGTGCACGACGTGTACGAGCAGGCGGGGGAGGACGACGAGGCGCCGCGCGCGCCCGCCCCCGCTGTACGCTCGTTTCTCAGCGATCTCGATCCCGGGAGCCTTGTTTGTGACGTTGGTGAGTCTCTTGCTTTGCTGTCCCTGTAGTTCCGGGACCAGAATACCGCTACGGTAACCTCACGGTTTACACAAGCTTGCTATCCCCACGGCATAGCTTACCTTTTAAATTTAGCATAGCGTACCTTTTAAAGGTTACTCCCCTCGTCAAAAAAATAAGTCTCTTTTGTACTGTCTTTAGCGAATAAATAGGTCTTTGGTCGTTATATTTGCTAAATTTACAAGGTTACATCTAATTGAAAATGTATTTAAAAACATAAATGGTAAAAATATTCACACTACAAAATATTAACAATACCTTACGTAAAGATAAAGTTTAATTTATTAACGTATTACTTTGTGACGGTATATATTCCAAAACTATTAAACACAGACCTTAAGGTATGTGCTGTTAAGTTTTTAAATAACAAGATTGCAACTTCAGAAATGTATGATTTAAAAATAATAATGTCACACACACATTATGACAATGGGTGATAGTGTAAGCTAAACCACATATATAGGTATGTAAAAACATCATAATTTCCACGCACCGGAAAAAAATAAGAAATGGCTATTTTATTCTACAAAATACTAAGAATATACAAAATATTAAAAGAAAGATTTGCAACAAAGATTTCATAGGTTTTCTTTGTAAAAAGAACACCTAGGTAAGTGTAAGTTCTAATTACGTACTATACTCGTACCTAGAAAATTTCAGTCGTAACAATACTAATAAAAGGAAACACTTTCATGTTCATTACATTTAGTTCTCAGAATCAAACATGCAAATGGAACGCGATACTAACTTTTGCATTGAAACCTAGGCACGCTAGTAAATTAAATTCCAATGTAAAAAGCGTTAATTAGCGAGCACAATTGCGTGATAGATCGCTCGTAACATTGAAGACAAATTATGTACGCGAATACAAATAGAATTACACTTGCCAATGAGTTTTTCTTAATTCGCAAAACCTTGTTTGTTATTCTTATAATAGGAACTATCATTATATCTATGTATAGCATGCATCTGGTGGTTAGTGGTCACTGCCGCTACTGGCCATGCTGTGTATAACAGGAGTTCTGCTTGAAGTCGATCACAGGTACCTTGCCACTCCTAAAGACTAAGATGATCTCATAAGCCAGCCACCGTCCACGCCTCTCCACCGAAACAAACTACAAACTCTAAGAACATATCAACTTTTAAAAAGAGAGTAAAAGAACACTACTTCTCCTTAGCAAAATGAGTATTAATCAAATCATTATATATTATTTATTGTTATATTTGTATTATAATAATATGTATTACACCTTTTTCTTTATGTAACTATATCTATATATGTACGTTTATTTATAGGTTAAATATCATTCCATGCGTTATTCAATATTATATGTATGTAATGTATGATTAAAATATATAATAACATATCTTTATACAGTCTCGTGCGCGCATATCCACCATTTGTTAACCCATCTCCTTTTACAGGTCTGCTGAAAGATATTTCGTTAGGAATAAGCAGTACCTTTGCACGACATTTTATTTATAAGTCTTTTGTATGAATTATCTATGTGTGCATAAATAAATACAAACTACTTAACGCTACTACTTAGAAATAGGCGTGACAGTCATGACACCTAAAGGTAATGACCTAAACTTCTGCAGTACCAAAAAGTAAAAAACCTTAAAACAAATATTTAGTTTAAATATCGTGAACCGGGTATAGACCCCGGGATGCTTGTCGCATTGATATCTCAACCAAAAAAACTTGCAATTCATTCATCACTCTGTATATCGTTTCTATGAAACACATTATGACCAGGTTTGTATTATGTATCTCATTCACACGTTATAAAGAATGAGAAAGAGATCACCAAAAATTAGGATAACAAACCATACTAAACAAAGCTACATTTATGTATAAAAACACACCTTTTAAAATTCATCTTATCATCTTTTTCACAAGACAAGGTCTTTAATTTAAAAGGTGTCGTTTTTGTAAAATATTCGGGGGCGTGCATAAAGGACTGTCTGCCCACACAAGCTTGTAAAATATGTAACATCAAGAGATAATTAGCAATTCAATGGTAGATTCGCCGAGGTAAATGTCAGGATGTGGGCGGCCCTCTGTCCTGCGCGTTAATTTGAACACAACCTTGCAATGAACTTCAAGAAGTCAGTAGGATTGTACTTTTGGAGTTTTCGCCAGGGGATGAATAGTTCAGTACCCTTACCATGAGTTTTTACGTTTTGACAAATATAACTGTTTTGATATTTGTTTACGTATTGGCCCATACAATTTCCAAGTTCTGACACTATCCGCTAGGGGCGCTGATCGGAGATAGTATGGGCAAATACGTAAACAAATAGCAAAACAGTCATATTTGTCAAAACGTAAAAACTCATGGTAAGGGTACTGGTGCGATCTATAACGTAATGTATCTAAATCCATTTTTGGCTATTACTTCAATATTAAGTATTAGTATAAATAAGTAAAGCTGTGGATTTAGTGAACAAATAAACAAATAAATCTCCAAAACCATTTTCTAAAATGAGACGAAATGAATCACCGTCCATTTTTGTAAAGTTGTCTTATTTGAGAATACTATACATGCATAGATGTATTACTACAATATCATTGTATATATGCATATAAATCTTCTATATCTTTTTATATTTGGTGTGATGTCGTGCATAAGGGTGTACACAGTATAAATCTTTCAGACTTATGAACTTGAATATGATTAAGTAAGGATTCTATAAAATTGTAATGCCCATGTCATCACATAATTATCTGAATATTTCTAAGTCTTGGCTTTAGTAGACTTTCCAACAAATCTTTGTGTCCGTTGTCTATTGTCGTGTTGTGTTTTGTCCAAAAACACTATTTGTCACTTCGATACATGTAAATAAAGAACAGTAATTCAACATGAAGGTATTAAAACCTTGCATTTGATTGTAAAAGTCGATTATAATTTCAATCGACATACCCTTGACATGTTGTACCAAATTGAATACAACACATGTTGCCTCCATTTGCCTCCATTATCCATTATAGGTAATGTTTTAGTTTAAAACAAAATGGTGTCTTTACCGAAGGCGGAAGGCGCACTTAAGGCTTTTAAAGAACTCGAAACTTTTGTTACCGCAGTACAATCGAGCACCGTGAAACAAAATCTGAGATGAGAGTGGTTCTATGGATAGTATGTACTATATATAGGACTGGGGTGAGATTCGTCGCAATTGAGCTATTAATGTCCCCGTTTATTGGTATATATAGAAGCTATCGCAAATTTCAAGTTAGGTTGGTAGAGCTGCTGGGTGCCATTGCAGCTACCATCACACTTATTTGTGCCTCATGATACTTGTAGTACTATGTCTGATGCTGTTTTTTAACCTTCCAGTTCTCAAGTCCTTAGGAGATTGTTATTCTGTCCCTGTAGTCCTGGGAATAGAATAGGGCTACGGTATCCCCTGCCTGTCGTAAGAGGCGACTAAAAGGGGGTTGCGGGCGGCAAGAGTGGGAGCTCGAATCGTCCAGCAAGCAACCCCGGGAAGGACGACGGTATGTGTGGTCGCATGCCGTCGTAAACACCAGATGGTGTGGTCCCCCCAGGGCAGACCCCGATCGTGGCATCGCGCTTGGAAGACTCCGGTTGTGTTCCCTCGGAGATCCCGGAGTTCTCGTCCAAACGCTGAGGACGGACACCTTGGGGGGTTAGTGCGGTAAAAAAACCCACATAACCCGGCGTCGCTCCTACGTCGTCGGGTACCTTTTGAAGGTTCCCCCCTCGTAAACAAAAAAAAAGGAAAGTGTTATTCTATTTGAAATTAGTGTGAGGTGCTTACATTGTAAGTTCGCCCCCGTGGTTTGCACTGACTTAAAACATAGAGCATATTTTATATAGTGACGTAATATTGTAATCATCAATAAAAATGTTCAGTGGGTATAAAGAAGTAATCACCTACAAAGTTGATCATACACATTGTCATATTTATTTCGTATTTACATCTTTATCCATTTATAGGGACCTTTTTTCAAGCGCGCTTGTCCTACTTGCTAGTAGATGGCGTTGTCTACACTAGAACATTGTCTAGAGATTCCATTTTTAAGGTCAATTTTGTTCAAATAACGTAGGTCCGTAGACAAAACTAGCGCATTACGTTCTTTAGTAAGAAATAATTTCACATTGAGTCATCCCCTTTGGACATAATTTAAACGATGTTTTATTTTATTATTAGAAAGCGTAGGTTGCTACTCATAGGTCATAGTTGATACTCGGAATTTAGCTATTAAAAGAGGATATTAGGATAGGATTATTAAGATAGCACATTCAGATAACTTTTCCGACCTGACCTGACGATGACATATGTGTTGCCATTCCTGAAACGTAAGAAATGCTTCACGCTAGAAATACACGTTCCCAAAGTTCTTTTTGACGTTTTACCGAACATAAATGTTCAACTTTGTAGCCGACACCATCCAAATATAAGGGAATTGTATTAGTTTTTTCTTTCGATACACAATATTTGCTCAATTTTATGACAACCACTTACTTAGTACGATCACGGATTTACGAAACAGGCTGACCGACTTTTGCATTTAAGATATTAGGTACCTGAGGATAAAATGCCGTCGGGGAATATACTTGTAATTCTAGAAATACCAGTAATTCTGTTCCCCGGGCACGGTATGCGGCCCTGTGTAGATGACGCGTTCTGCCCACCTACATAAATGCCGATCTAGCCGCTGGGTATGCTTTTTACATGTGCGACTTGCGACACATTTTTCGGTGCGATTTTAATATTTGCAATAGAATTCTTCAAAATTTTGTACTAAACGCTTCTTTGCTAGTTAACCCTAGATGATATAATTGACCTTGTCGCCTGCAAATTCCCGTTTACATGAAAAATGTATACTTATAGTTTTTATTAAAAGGAAATCAATCAACATTATGTCCCAGTCTGTCCAGCTATATCTCAGTTAAACTGTAGCTATAATATTATGTGCACAATTTATTCATCAAACAGTTTTTATCTTTACAAATCGTGTTAATATGTTCACTAAATTATAAACATTTAATGTACAATATTTATAAGGAATATATTTGGCATGCAGAGTCGCAATCCGCGGTGTTGGAAGCGTACCTTAACGCCTACAACGTTTATTTTGTCTCAAATAGAAAAGCTCTCCCTATTATTTTAATCCAAGCTCATCTTCCACCACAAAATCTGATATTTTCTAACAATTTCGAATGTTACTCCCACGCTTGGTATTAAGAAGCGTGGTAGATGAAACAATGTAAAATGAAATGTTAGAAAATTCTATGAATAAGTTTTATCTTTTCTCTACATATATAATATATTATATACGGTATATGTTACATAATAAATACTCCTAATTTAAATGAAATTGCTGGAATAAACCTAGGCATACTCCTACACATTGGCGACTACTACATAATTATTTGACGTTAATTATTATTGATATGCACTGTCGATAATGATCACATAACATTATTATCATTCAATATGCTGCAAGTTCATTGTCTCCTGGTTGTATTAAACATTTAAAAGCACAACTTATGACATCATTTTTTCTATAAAAATCATATTATAAGCTTTCGTAGAGCTTCTACGAAAGTGCTACGAGTACGTATGCCGTTGGTCATTGTATAAAATAATAAGTTCTTTTTATAATTACCCATGTAGTATTATCAATACCGTATATACAATGTTCAATTTTAGGAAAAACTTGTTTCTTTTTTAATTGTACATGAAAGAACGTTACCAAACTAAAACCCACAGATTGCCTCATGATTTCTAAAGGTTTCTTTCTATTCCTCCTTATTCATAACTTCTAACCTTTCTTATTAATTTTATTGTCATAAATATAATACTTACCTTAATAATAATATATTAATTCGACCTATGGACTCAGTACAAACTGAAACCAAGCAAATCACACGCCCACAGTTATAATATCAAGTTAGCGCGCAGTTCTCATTTATCCTTAATGACCTCTTTCATGTAATAAATACCGACTTAAAGGTCAGATATAATGTGAAACTTCTAGGTGTTCTTAAAAATCCACAAATCTCTTTTTACCTTACAGCAGCAGAGTTAGACGCTACTATGTTCTGGTTAAAACTAAGATAGAATTTTAAACACACGATACGTTTAAACTTAATCCTCAGGGTTAAGTTATGTAATTATTTATTAATCTGTGGTTATGTATCTGATGACTGACTTCAGACTGTAGTCTGACTGTAGACTGTAGTCTGAAGTCAGTGTTGAAGTGTACTCCAATCCTATTTAGAGTTAGTTGTAGATTTCTATGAGTTGCAAATTTTGCCCAGAGGTTCTGAAGTTAACATTAAGAAAGGAATTTCGAAAACTCCTCCGTAGCGGAGGGAAATTTAGGTTGAAATTTAGCACCACTTTATGTTGTAAAATTTACGCGTACGAAGTCGCGTGTAAAAGATAATCATAATATATCTTTAAATATTTGGATATATTTTTGTTTTACTTCCATTTTGTTGTGTTTGTTCTTTAACATACATATATTTTAAGCAATTTATTTATTTCCAGGCTGCGGCAACGGCAAGTACCTGAGCGTTAATCCGTCCGTATTCGCAGTGGGCGGGGACCGATGCACGCGCCTCGCCGCCCACGCCCATCATCACAACAACGAGGTAACTGACCACTGATGCAACGATAGAACCCTTAAGGTTCATTCAACTTTTTCGGCCTTATAACAGAGATATTATGTTGCTGTGTTCTGATTTGAAGGAAAAAATAATGCAATAATTGGCCAAGTGCGAATCGAACTCCACGAGATTTTCATTTATTTTTTGTATTTGTTCTCATAGCACCCATAGAAGATAAGTATTGTAAAAATTTATTTGTTTACCTATTTCGGTTTAGAGGATAAAGCGAAAAACTTCTGGAAATAGCGATTTCTCATTCTCATATGACGTCCCCCATTTATTTTCAAGATTTTTTATTTTTCGTACCTATATGTTGTTATAACTGCCTCCGTTATACATGAAAATTTCAAGTGTCTATATATTACGGTCCAAGAGATACAGCCATGTGAGTGTGACAGACGGACAGACAGGAGGCTTAGTAATAGGTTTCCGTTTTACCCACTGCCAAGAAAGGTTTAGCTTGAAGGGAAGGCTTGCATGTTTGTTACCCTTTGAGTACAGAACCCTAAAAACAAATCACTTTTCCCTACATATTTAATGCCATTACATAAACAACAATTTCAATTAACCATATTTCAGGTAAATCTACACAATGAACGCAAGTATATAATCTCGTTTAATCTATCCATCCGATTATAACCCGTTACTTATGCAACAAGAAACCTTATTAAAACCATTGCATAGCTGATTGTTTTATAATAGCCGAGTTTAAAACGTAATTTCCTATATGTACGTAAAATATCCCTTCTATTTATTATTACGAAAACGTGGATTCGGCTGAACTATTTATCTAGTGGCCAAGTGGTCACTGGCTCTAAATGACGTCTATAATAAACTTGGAATAGAGCAGGAGTTACTTTTAGACTACTGCGTTGCTACCGTTGAAAAGTTGAAACACCTCACAAGTTTCATTTCATTTTATAAGTCTGCCTTACGACTCCCTTCAAAGCGGAACACAGTAGCAGTAGTTAGGTAGGTATAAGGATGAAAAACGTGTAGCACTATCAATGTCGCAAAAGTTTTTCTAAAAATACATCTGGTACATAGAAAGAAGATTAACACAACCTACATCTTTTCAAGACACCAACTATGATACTTACTTATACTACTAAGTATATCTCTTCAACACACCCATTCCAAAATTACATTTTGTAAAGTTGGTAATGAATTTATATTGCTTCTTTACTCATATTTATATTATTATCTGTGTGATAATGAAATGATAATTTATATGTGTGTGTGCTGATATATAAATTTTGCACGCCCAATGTGGTAGAACATAAGGTACTCGATTTAAATTTAAGATACTTATAAATTACTTTGTTCTAGCAAATAAATTATTTGATTTGATTTGTGTTTCACGCCACAAGAAACCTTAAACTTAGAATAATTAATAGGTTTAAATATCAATTTAATATCATACCTTCCAACCAGGTGGTAGTATGCGACAACTTGTGCTTACCGTTCCGCGATGAGTCCTTCGACGCGGTGCTCTCCATCGCGGTGATCCACCACTTCGCGACGGTGGAGCGCCGCGCGATGGCGCTGCGGGAGCTCGCCAGAGTCACCCGGATCGGTGGTCGCTTGCTGCTGACCGTGTGGGCCATGGAGCACGAGGGACGGAACTTTCATTCACAGGTTAGGAACTAAACTTTTTTGAATAACTAGCTTTTACGGGCAAAATACTTGCGGTTAGAGGTATTTTTTATATCCCTCGGGAAGGGATTTTTTTATCGGGCTAACTGTACCTTGTCTTTTTCGAAACCACGACAACGTGTGAACAAAATTTCACGACAGTCAGTTATGTAATGAATGCGTGGAAAGTTTAGCACACCAACAAAATCATATTCGCATTTAGTATATTAGTTAGGATTCACGAAAGACATTGATTAACTTTCACGGTTTTATTCCAATTGTGTTATACATATGCAATTATTCAATATTATTAACACGTTATTGTAGGAAATACTCAAGTAAATCCTGAAAATATATTAGCTTTTCAAGGAAGACTTAGATTAACACGATTGACACTATTTACGTTACCAATGTTACGCATAAGATAATTTTTAAAAGTAAATTCTTATATAAGAACAAAAAAAAGTAAATTCAAATATAACCATTGTCCATACATTACGTGAGCTGTCCATATGGAAATGTCCATATGTCTAGAATGTATAGCCGATTAGTTATTATTGCAAAAGTATCAACTTCTAGATAAATATATATCTTTTTAATTTTTGTGATATTTAAAGATATTAAAGCAGATTATAAAATTTCAGGACGTATTAATCCCCTGGCATCGACCTGCAACGCTCTGTCCACCAACGCCGGCACCCCGATTTCTTTCTGTCGACAATGATCAGTAAGTACATTAGTCTTAACATTTGCAAATTGCCTTGTATTATAATTGCTAACTGTGTGCTATAATCAACTCTCAACGCATACAGGAACCACGTGTCAAAATTATATTTACATATTTTCTCGGTTTTCCAGCATTTCAGAGCCATGGAAAAGCCGGGACGGTTCCCCAGGTTCATCGTCCCTTTCGTCGCCCAATGAAACTTGTTACTCGTTCGTACGGCGAGCTCTTCAGCGGCTCGCTGGCCGTCGCTCATTTCTGCCCTCCTGGGGGCTAAATACGAGGGTGACGCCGAGACCTTGCGTCCGACCAGAACCACCAGCCGCAGACCTCCCTATCGAGTTAAGACGTCTGGACGAAGTCCTCCCACCTAGACTCGTCTCGCAACCCTCCGAGTCGTCGACTCTTAAATCACGAAGCTTA
Organism: Epargyreus clarus clarus; assembly: GCA_014595695.2. Classification (NCBI taxonomy): domain Eukaryota; kingdom Metazoa; phylum Arthropoda; class Insecta; order Lepidoptera; family Hesperiidae; genus Epargyreus; species Epargyreus clarus. Next base: position 2,760,533 of record JACTTY020000025.1, read on the forward strand.
ACCGATATCGCAGATATAGAACGGCGGGCACTTGTACGATCGCGATCTAGCCTTCCAAGCCTTGGAGGAGATGACAACGAACCACCTCCACAAGAACCTCCGCCAACTGTAGCCGCTGAACAACGCAAAAAACCTAAATTAGTTAAACAAAAGAAGTCAATAAACGAGGACGACGCAGAAGAAGATCTCGATAAACCAACTGATATGAAGAGTATGGTAGAAGAAATGCCCAATTTCAAAATACACACATTAAGAATGCAGTCAAAGAAACCAGGTGTCTTCAAACAAACATCGCTAAACGAAGAATTAATGTCAGCGGAAAGATTACGAGAAAAAGAGCGGTTAAGAAAGAATATCCAAAAACAAGCATCGTTAAATGAGGAATATTTATACCGCAGACCGGGCGCATTAGACTCAATACGTGACTCAATTTTCTCTACGTCGGCTACAACTGCCAAGAAATTTCAGTCCCTCAAAAACGGCCTCACTAGTAAGTTCAAAACGTCAACAACGAATATAGATAAAGTGACTGTATTTGTCAGAATGCTCCAGGGTTGGAAGAGCCATGGACCAGTACCAGAAGTTCCTACGCCGAGCGACAATAATGCAAATAATGACAAAAATTATCCAGAAAGACGACATTCCAGAGAAGATGGTTCAGATTCTTCTAAAGATAGTAGTCTTCAAAGTGATACTAGTGTGGATTCAGAAGATAGTTTCGCTTCAGTAATATACGTACCAAAAGCAGACGGTTCGGGAGATCCCTTATCACCTACACCATTATCTCCGGGGCCTACGTCACCTAGACTGAAAGTATCTTCAGTACCAACGTCCCCTAGGATGAAAAGTTCACCGGGACTACCTTCGCCCAGGATAAAACAGGCCTTTCCATTAATCAGACCACCTTCATCGCCTAACGCAGTACAAACGCCGGGATCAGTCAATAAAATACTTGTAACACAATATAGTTTGAAAAATTATTCTACGACCAATGCTACGTCAACATCACCAATTAAGCCTCAGTCAAAGAGCCAACCAAATTCCCCGCCAAAAGAGTCAGAGGAAATTGTGATTCAAGCCGAACCACCACCACCACCACCACCACCACTAATTAATAAAACTATTCCTATAGATATATTCGAAGAAATAGATCCAATACCACCAATTAAGGAAGAAGAGGAAACACCCACAGAAATAACAAAAGAACTAATTGCCGAAATAAATAAAGATATTGAAGAAATACATAAGCTTACAGCCGAAACAAACGATTTAAAACCCCGTGTAATACAAGATGTCAAACCTTATCCTAAGATAACTTTACAAACAGTCGCTGAGCTGCCAGAGATCCCACAATTTAAGCCCAAAGATTCTAACAAGTCATCAACAGATACTCTCGATTCTAGAAGCGCGGAAAGAAAAAGAAAAGAAAGAATACGGCAAATAAAAGAGATGCTTAACAAAGGAATACCTCCAATAAATTATAGCAGGAGACAACCTTTCCCGATTGTACGTGGTACTAACAAATCTGAACCCATTGCTAAGACTCACCCTAAACTAATGTCTTTGGAACTATTTAATCCGGCAACAGATGATATGGATAGCGATTCGAGTGGCGTGTCCTCACCAGATTCAGTGGATAGTGTCATTAGCGTCATTCCAGAAGAATTACGCAAAACTGCTATGGAAAAAGGTATACATTATTCAATATTCTTATTAGTATTCTTTTACATTGATAAATTTAAAAAATGAGATTAAATTTTCCAAAAACAAGATCAAGGTATGCAAGAACATTTCTATTTGCCAGCAAACTGCAAACTAGTCTCAACATTATGTATATAGGTAATCATATATGTATATTAACTAAGTTATGTATATTTACGATTATTCTTCTTTTAAATAAAAACAACATAGTAACATAAAATCTTGCATGCCGCAAAAAACTCAGAATCGGTTGATTAGGCAATTTTTCTTTGTATCGTCTTATAAAAAAAAAATTAGATATCGTCAGTAAAATGAAACTAATACATATTACATTTTTACAATTCCAGACCTCCCGAATCCGACTAAGGAAGAAAAGAAAGAAGAAACAACAGCACCAGAAAAATCACCTTCGCCTTCACCTGCTGCTCCTCAAAGTCTAATCGAGGCCGTAGCCGAAGTAGCACATTCCTTGGATGAAACTTGCGAAACTGTCATTCAGTCCAGTCCAAGGTCTAAAAGAAAGCATCTTGAAAAAATAGAGAGCGCTGAAGCAATGGCTATTGTTCAAGGTGCTTCTAGCAGTAGCAGTAGCAGTAACTGGAGTCTTAATAAATTATCACCAGGCGATCTTCGGATATTAGAAGATAAGTCGCGATCACAATCTCACACCAGCTCTAGTGGAAGTTCATCGAGCTTAGAAAGACTTTCGCCTGGTCGTCGATCAAAAGATCGTTCACCAAAACAGGGCAGTACTAGTAATTCAACTTGGAGCCTAAACAGGTTATCTCCTAATCGACCTGAAGGAAGATCTCTTGACGAAAACCTGAGCAAGAGTCATCGGAGTCCAACAAGGTTACCGTACGACTCAATTTCAATATCCAGCACTGATTCAGAAAAATCTATTTCTAAATCAGAAAGTTTTAATAGAATACAAGCTAATGAACCGCTCGTGACGTGTAAATCAGATATGATTGCAAAAGAAGATGATTGGGTTGAAGAACAACAAGGTCAACATTTGAATGAATTCGCTGAAAAACTAAGCGAAAAATTGTTACAGGAAATTGATCAATATTCAAAGCGAATAAATGAAGAAGACTTTGATCTTCCCAGCAGTAGTAGCAGTGAAAAAAGTATTTCGCTCAGATTAAAAAGGGAAGAAGAAGATCGAAATACGCAAAAAATATTAGATGAGCTATCAGATAGCTTACAACATCTGGAAGAGCCTTTCAAAAAGAATAACGATACCCATGCGGATAAAGCGAATGATAAAAATGCATTTGTATCTATACACGACACGCATGAGACTGACATCAACAAACTGTTTCCAAAATGCGGCTCCAAGACTAAAAGCAAAAAGAAGTCTAAGGATGTGAATCCTGTAATTTTAAAGTTTAGAGAATTAAAGAAATCCATGAAAGTTACTAGCGATGAGGATATATACCTCAACAATTGTGCCAACATTCAATATAACGTAAAACCAATCATTGATGATAAATTACCTGACGTAGACACGAAAAACTCGGACGAGGACAGCGCCATATCTTCGAGCAATGGAAATCCAGAAATTACTATCGATTCTGGTAATTACGACACAAGCCAGTCTCTTGAAACCGGTTATTCCTTAGAATCAGAAATCAGCGTTGATTCCCTCTGTACAAGCACCGACAAACGATCTTCACTCAAAGTTGGACAGTCTACTGATTCAAGTGACTTAGATAAAATGGAAATAAGTCCGGAATCGATAACTTCAAGATCCAGCACGAGCACAGCACCGTTAAAGTCTGGTTTTTCTATCGAATCCAGCGACACGTCTGCCGGCAGCGACTGGAGTAGGCGAGACAAGACAGGCAGCACAGCTTCCTTAGGGTGCGCTAGTTTAGCATCATTACCTTCTTGCAGCGAATGCTCAAAGGATAGGAAACTGTTAGATACTCGTTCCTGTTCAGAGGAAACTGCGACGATTCCTGCAGTACCAGCTCGCGCGATCCCGCACGCCCCGCTTCTGCCCTCCCTGAGCGATGGTTCCGACAGCCTACCGTCCGAGGGCGGTGCCGTCACTTACCACAGATACTACCACGTTTTCAAACGAGGCGAACTCGATCAACTCATCGAGAAGTACGTTGAAAGTCTACACGTAGTATCCTCTTACTACGACCAGGCCAGTTGGTGTGTTATAGCAGAAAAAGTGCAAGTATGGACTATTTAAATGCGTTCCATTCTTTGGTTTATTTTTAGTTCGTTGGCCTTAAAGTTATTATGCAGCATCGACTAATTTTACAGACGAACTCCTGATGTGTTTGGCGAATGAACAATGATTTTGAAATGGACATTTGATAAGTGCAGTTAGTAAATTCAAGTGACCTTCTTGACAAACTCTTGTGAGTGTTAAGGATATACGGGAACTGGGTTTTGAATGAAACCCTATGCAAATGGCCAAAAGCAAAGCTTTTGTTTTAACCTAATATATTATAGGTATTCTATATTGGATTAATAGCTGTTATCTTTAATGAAATCAAAATTACTCGCCCAAACGCAAGTTAATATTGCAACTGCGTTCCTTTTCACGGGCGTTTGGTATTCGATGCGAAAGTTAAACTCGCATGAAATCTAAGAGCTTTAAATAGAAATCAAATTAATATAATATATTATATACTTCTGTGGCTCAAGTATGATATAAGCTATTCATAGCTTATTTACTATTATATCCATCATTCATATATACTGTTGTATTATAAACTTACTGTAAACATTTACTGATATCTGGTTTATACCATTCTCCAAGACCAAATTAATTACAACTTACCAAATAGTTTTTTGATTATTAAAAATATAAATTATTCTATGACAATAACACGAATAGTATGGCATTCATTATATGATTTTAGAATAAAATATCTTCTAACGTAACTTACCTATTTACTGAACTCTGAAAACATGTGGTTTTGGATCATGGTATAAAGCTCCTTAGAACTCGATTAGTAGTTGAAAATGTAACTTTGTTTCAGTATTAATATTCAAGATGTTAAAATGAGCTGGCCTCGCTATTGAAATGAGTTTTTAATATGTACGGGTCCATGTAATGATCGCACACCGAAACATTAAATTTTGTATGTTTGATTCGTACTAAATCGGACCATTTAGTAGGTTAGAAGTATAGTCGACGTAGCGTCATAGCAAACATATGCCCTAGCCTATTTTATGATACTTGAAAGTACAAATACATACAAATTCCACTTGTTCAATACTCAATAATGTATGTACAACGTACGTATCTATTAAGTCTACCTTGTAAATGATCGCCTTACAGAAAGGTGCCCATTCTTCTCTTCTGTATTTTCAACAAAAAATAAATAGTATCGTAATTCTTTCAATATAATTCTTTGTACAAAAATAGGTTGCGTCATAATTTTCCCATATTTGTAATTTATTGTAAGTAAAAAATAACGAATTTTAAATTTCTTTTGTCAATGATTTATTAGTTCGTAACATAAGTATGTAGGTAAGTTAGGTAAATAAAGATATCGCGATGTTTGCAATCTTGGATTGATTATCGAAAATAACTGTAACTTATACAAATCATGGCATTATACCATAGTGTTGAGAACAATAATAATGAAGATTGCTTTCGCGAAATATAATATTATTAATGTTGGAAATAATCGTTATCGTAATGTAAATAATTGCTATTAAGTATATAAAGCTACTAGAATCTAATTATATAATCAAAAAACAAGTGAGATTACAATTAATTAGTATAGTGACGTGAACACGACCTGTATATTTATTTGTGGAAAATATAATGTACATTTAAACGAATCTCAAGAATATGTTACATTTAAATATACAGGGTTCGTAGTCAGCAGCGTCATAGGATAGTATATGCAATTAGATAAATACTACTGAAACTGTAGCTATTAGGAGAAGTAATATGTAAAATGCACAAGTAACAAACTTAATTTAACCTCTTACGTAAGTCTTCATTATAAGTCAGTACCACCGTCGATTTTAGCGTTTGGTATTTAGTGAACTGAGAGAAAATAAATAATTTCAATTACAGTTATACATATAGTTATAGTAAAACTTTGTTTATAACTTTATGAGTTTTGTATTTATATTATTATTATATCTTATACTTTAAAGATCAAATCACGTAAATATTCGATAAAGACCTTTCATTTGGCACAAAAAACATGGTTAAAGCGATTTTCCGATCTTTGTGTGTATTGTTTTATCCGGCTCAAAGGATCAAAATTAGTTGGATGCCATCAGTTCACTAAATTCACAAACGCGGAGAAACATTACGCAACACACTCCATTCATTATATATGCAATTAATTTAATAAGTTTTCTATACTAAAATATTAGTTTGGAAGTGTACGTGGGCCCGAGAGGCGTTAAATTAATTTAAAGTTGTGACGTTTTGACGCATATCAGTGCTGGTTAAGTGTAGACAAAGTATAATTTTTCCTATTTTTGTATATCGCGAGTATTATTTCATATATTTCGAACAGGGTGTCACTGTTGGGTGAACGTTGAACAGATACTAAAGAAAATTTGCACGTAGAGAAATAAAATAGATATTAAACTTATCTTATTCTCCAAGTGACCAAATCGACACCATATTGCGCGCTCGCTGACTGAACGTCAGTCAGAAATTTAATTGTAAACAATTTTTATCAATATCAACATTTCTGATTTTAGTTATTCAGTGAGCGAGTGTACAATATTTAAATTATATAGCTAATGATACAATATTCGAGCTGTATAATATCTAACTTCGCCGTAAAAAATTTACTTACAACATGTTATTTTAAGACGGATATCCGCTATGTAAATACGTATTTTGGATTGCTGAATTTCATGTTGGCTTGTCTGTGATATATGATAGAAATTGACACGACCGTATTATTTGAAAATCCCTCCGAATAGCTTGGACAATTCTTCGTATGATTTTTAGTGTGTTTCTTTGTATTATTACTTTTACTGTTGGTTTAATTTATATCAAAAAAGTGTAGAATGATGGGCAGATTTCAAAATATATGTTATATGGTAACTTATGCATAAATGGGAGAAAAGAAATTTGCCCATTCAAAAGTAACCAATATATCGCAAAATATGACACAAAATCAAACCCACCATGAAATGAACCAAATTTAAATTAACTTACAAGAAATAATATATGTAGTTAAGACGAAGACATAATATCGTTAGTTTAGTAGTTCAGATGCTGTCAGTCGTAAGGACCAACTTGGAATATAGTACGGATATATTATATCGTTGATAGCAAAAGATAAAGTGCATTAAAAGTGCCAAAGCAAAATGATTTCGACCAATTAACTGGCAAAAAGTTCCAGTCTTCATTTTCACTGTAAACCAATGTACCTTCTACGTGTGACATTAAAAAGGGCTTTTCTGTAAAAAAATAGTTTAAAAACATCTTGAGTATTAAAAAATAAATACCTACAAGGTAATTAATTGGCTTTTATCGCTTTTTAACAAATTTGTAACATTTCCTAATGGAATCAATAATATTATAGCTCGACTTGGCGGAGTTACTGCCGTGCCTCCAGATATTGAGGGATTTTGTGTCAAATTTTGCATAATAATTGGTCTAAAATGTGCATTTCTTTTTGTTTTAAGTATTTAAATTATGGTCAGTTCCAACTAAAATTGTAATAATTTCAGTTTTTAGTTTATTGTGACATAATTTACACCTACGTAGATTTATATTAATTAATGTTATAGTGTAAACCCATATTCAAATTTAAAACTTTACTTTGGCAAATATTAAAAATGTATATCGTTCGCTATCCATAGATATTATAATATTATATGTATGTAATTAAGAAATTATATTTTATGCAAAGACAAATATAGTTCAAATTCCGCGCTCAATTTCATTGCACAGATAAAATATATTTAAATTACAATAATATAAATTATATTAACTTGTAAAGATCATAAATATAATCGCGAACGAGGCTATCATCAATATATTTAGCCAGTTAGATCCATGTTTTTATAAGTCATTGAACACGAGGCAAATGGTAACATTAGCAGTACAGCCTACAAGAAAAACTTTAAACGTAAATTATTTTTTCGTTGTTTACTGTAATAATGGAAATATAGTAACTAATATACGAGAACATAGTTCTGTGTTTATTTATATAGTTATAAAGAACTTTGTACAAACACTAAGGGTAGGGGCTTGGGCCATGTGACACAATTAATTAACATAAACGAAGCCAGAGATAACTTGAAGATGGTAAAACCCTTCATGGGTTGACTCCGGTGGTACTACCGCCACAAGAATTTCTGCCCTGCAGTGTTAAGCCCTGCTATGTTCTGTTTTTAAGGGTGTTTGTGGTAAGGAAGACATACTTATCCTAGACGTTCTAACTTAGTCCTCAGCAGTAGAAAGAAACCTGTGGCCATGGTAGGAATGTAACCTCAGTGGCGGCAGTAGCCATTTACCATAGTTGTACTGCATGCTCAAAAAATTTGATGAAACATTCACATCTCTTAAAATGACCGAAAATAATAGGATCCAAGCACATATTGAAAGACCAGAAATAAGGAAGAAGTAACAAATTACCACTTCCTCCAAAACCGAACACAGCAGCGCTGAACACTGCTGTTACTAGGCAAAGATACTCGTAGTTATGGGCAGGTAAATTCAATTAAAATAAAACCTAAAAACCTTGTTTTGTTTTATCTATCGGACTAAAATCTATTTCGAGACTAATAAAAAACAAATCTACTACTAATGTTACCTTTGTCTCGCGTTTAGACAATATTGTAGGTATTATTCGCCTCTACTACGAATACAAAAACGAAAATACAGTAATACATTGTAAGCTTATTATACTGTACCTATACATTATATTAGGTGACAACCTTCACAATAAAATGAAGACTTAAATATTCCATTTGTTTTATTTTATCCATTCAAGAGTAACATGAAATAATTTTGTACTTTCAACCTTAGGAATGTGAGTAAAATAATTTATTTAAACCATAGATTAGTAAAGATTACTTACTACAAGAAACAACAACAAGAAAATGTAACCAGTTTTGACAGTTGAAATTGTCTCTGTCATCTATTTTCGTGTTTGAAGAATATTAAAAAAATGTAGTTTTAGATCATTTACGAATAAAACAATAATTCTCCGCACTTTTTCTTCGATTTCATGTTTTTTTGCACCACTTAACTGCACATGTCGGCAATGTTCCGCGTAAATTACACCATGACAGCCATTAAATGGCTGACACATTTGTTAGCCGTTTAAGCCATTTAATGGTTTCCTTCAATTACAAGGCGGTGAGATATCTATACCTATCTATGATTTAAACATTTATGTACAAAAACAAAATACAGGAAAGCTTGTAAGAACACAAGGGCACAAAGGTACTGCTTATTTCTCTAATAAATATCTACCAGAAGACCTATGATTGGAGAGTAGGTAAAGAATGATAGGTTGAGCGTGTACAAAGTAACAAATATGTTATTTATCATGATATCTTCAGCAAACAGAACTCCTTTATAAAATGCAATACACAAATAAGTATACGCAAGTACGCGTAGCACGTGAAATATACATATATGCATATTTTTATTTATCTGTGTATTACATGTTTATGTGTACATGATTGATTTGCTTACACATGTTTGCGCATAAACATGTCCATGTGCACATGTTTGACTCTGTTCTTATTTTTTTCTCTTACAAAGAACATTTTTAACTCACAATAATTGTCGGCCAAATTGTGGAACAATTTTCGGCAGTTTATTATCTTACACATGTTAGTGCATTCATGTCCATGTGAACTAGGCTAATTTCCATACACATGTACATGTGCAATTGCATATTTTTAATTTAAATAATATTTTGTATGAAACAAGATTTTTAAAACAATTTATGTATTTCTGAGAAACCATCACGTAATAGACTTATTAATAACAGATTGAATTAAAAAGCAAGATTGGGTTTAATAAATATTTTATTAGTTATCCCGTAAAATAAACACAAAACATTCAGACGAAAATGCTTAATATCCTATGTTACGATATAAATTACAAGCTTAAATGTTCTTACAATACATAATTAGTATAATACCGGACGATAATGGTCTAGCCCCACTATCGTCCATGCTACATTTCTTAATGCATTTTCATACAATCTTATAATTAATACTCACTCTGTGGTGTGATTTCAAATATTCAATCTAGTCTAAGATTAACAGTATTTTTACAACACCCATTTTTTAGGATCAATAATAAAACCAAAAGGAGTAGCAATTTAATATTATTGTTTATAGTTCGCGTAAAACTGCTAGTCTGCTCTGAATATAGAAATGAATCGCGTCGCCATAGCAAATTGTACGACTACACCTGCTCGCAACAACTTCAGAACGGACTAGCAGTTTGGCGCGGCCTATAGAAGCCTTAACAATAACAAAGTTCATAACATTTACTTTCAATTACTTTTTAAATAGACTAACATATTTATTATAATAAATTATTAGTAAATGAGGAGACATGCTTAATATATAATATGAGCAGACATTAGCTATGTAGATAAATATAGGTAGTCCGATATTTTATTTAGCGATGATATTCAGATATTATTGATCTAACTTTTTTTTACTTAATATCGATAATTTGCATCTTAAACATGCAACTTATAGATTATGTTAACAATTTTTATGTTAAAAATGCGTGTTCACTACCATACACACAAAATATAAACACTAGATCTAGATCAAAAATCTAAATTAATCTAGATATCTTTGTATAACTAGGACATATACAAATACATCCAGAATTAAGACCAAAACCATTTGTCTGGTCAGGTATTAACCAAGAACTACAGTATCTCTATCAGTATCAGTATACCCAGAACGACTGTCACTGTCAGAATTTGAACATCTGCCTAGGCATATGCCAACTCCGAATATCATCGTGTGTGATCATAAGAAACAAGTTATAAAGATATAGTTATAGTAAAATAACTCTAGATGAAGTAAGCAGCGAGTTGTGCCATCTTGCCCTTGGGTTGCTTGTTGCGGTGCTTGTTGGGCCGCGATCGACACTGTACGGTGTTTCTCCACCTAACATACTTAACTAGAAGAATGTCTAATCAGGAATCGATCCCAGAATCATGCTTGTTCCATACATATTAAACCAAATACATGAACTCCCAGACTCCAACTGTAAATTTCATTTATAAATAACATAGATACACGCATAAAAGAATATCAAGGACACAACCAAAGATACCAAGAGAACCAAAGAAAGCAATAAAAACACTCAGACCCGGACTCAGACTAAACTATTCTAATATCTCGATACTCGCCGAGTACTGACGAATAGGTGCAATTACGCGTATCTAAGTAACTAACATGAGAACATTCGGTAGTTGTAACGAACACTCGTGTTTTGCTATATTTGGACACGTTAACATATTTGCTATTGTTAGGTAATTTATTCGCGATAATGCAAAATTATACATACATTTAAACACCCTGGCTAAACGGGTAGCGACTCCGGAGCTTGCCACGTGAGATAATCAGAAAGTATAGAAGTTATATATAGTTACAGTAAGTTTATACGAAATAAGCAGCGAGTTGCGCCATCTTGTCCTTGGGTTGCTTGTTGCGGTGCTTGTTGGGGCGCGAGCGACCGCCGCGCGCGCGCGCCACACCGCCGCGAGCCGACACCGCGCGGTGTTTCTCCATCTATATACTTAACTAGACGACTGCCTAAACAGGGATCAAATACACGAACTCCTAGATCCCAAGCACGAATTTACAAATAACATAGACACACATATAGAAAGTGACACATGCGACTTTCATAATCACATCCAGTGACAGCAATAAAAAAAGCCCGATGCGGAACAAACTATTCTATTATAACATTTCGATACTCGCGGAGTATTAACGAATAATTGTGAATATGCGTATTTAAATAACATACACGAGTATATTCGGTAGTGAATATTCATCTAATCTATACGGGTGGAGCTTTTCCAAATTATCCATCGTTCGGCAAGTTATTCGCGATACCGTAAGAAGTATAATTAAATACATTTATACATCTAGCTAGGTGTATGCCAATTCCGAATCTTATCGTGTGTGATCATAAAAAACAAATTATAATAATTACGCTATTTCTATACGAAGTAAGCAGCGAGTTGCGCCATCTTGTCCTTAGGTTGCTTGTTGCGGTGCTTGTTGGGGCGCGAGCGACCGCCGCGAGCGCGCGCCACACCGCCGCGAGCCGACACCGCGCGGTGTTTCTCCACCTGACAACATATTATACATACTTAGAATTTGTTTAAAAAGGGCGTATTGGCACGTACGTTACGTACAGGAGGAACGTTAGCATTTTGAAAAAAAAAACTACAATTTTTAACAGAGTTGAATAGAGGTTTTATATTCGATCGCTATGAATGTAAGTTTGTATTTCTGTGATTTTCTCGAAAACTACTGATTCTATTTGGATAGGGTTTGGTTTATAAATGATGAAGCTCGACTCCAGGGAGACTCTGGCTACATCTTTTTCTGTTAAAAATAACAGTGTTTCGGTGTAAACTGGATGCAATGTGGAGTCTGTAGTATTTCGTATCGCGGTACTCCACGCTGACGAGCCGCGCCGCACTGTGTCCGCTGCACCACACTCACCAGCGCGCTGAAGCTCGGCTCGCAGTACAGACACGCGGTCATCTCGGTGAGCGCGGCGGGCAGGCGCGTCCTCTCCGCGCGGTACTCCACGCTGACGAGCCGCGCCGCACTGTGTCCGCTGCACCACACTCACCAGCGCGCTGAAGCTCGGCTCGCAGTACAGACACGCGGTCATCTCGGTGAGCGCGGCGGGCAGGCGCGTCCTCTCCGCGCGGTACTCCACGCTGACGAGCCGCGCCGCACTGTGTCCGCTGCACCACACTCACCAGCGCGCTGAAGCTCGGCTCGCAGTACAGACACGCGGTCATCTCGGTGAGCGCGGCGGGCAGGCGCGTCCTCTCCGCGCGGTACTCCACGCTGACGAGCCGCGCCGCACTGTGTCCGCTGCACCACACTCACCAGCGCGCTGAAGCTCGGCTCGCAGTACAGACACGCGGTCATCTCGGTGAGCGCGGCGGGCAGGCGCGTCCTCTCCGCGCGGTACTCCACGCTGACGAGCCGCGCCGCACTGTGTCCGCTGCACCACACTCACCAGCGCGCTGAAGCTCGGCTCGCAGTACAGACACGCGGTCATCTCGGTGAGCGCGGCGGGCAGGCGCGTCCTCTCCGCGCGGTTACTCCACGCTGACGAGCCGCGCCGCACTGTGTCCGCTGCACCACACTCACCAGCGCGCTGAAGCTCGGCTCGCAGTACAGACACGCGGTCATCTCGGTGAGCGCGGCGGGCAGGCGCGTCCTCTCCGCGCGGTACTCCACGCTGACGAGCCGCGCCGCACTGTGTCCGCTGCACCCACACTCACCAGCGCGCTGAAGCTCGGCTCGCAGTACAGACACGCGGTCATCTCGGTGAGCGCGGCGGGCAGGCGCGTCCTCTCCGCGCGGTACTCCACGCTGACGAGCCGCGCCGCACTGTGTCCGCTGCACCACACTCACCAGCGCGCTGAAGCTCGGCTCGCAGTACAGACACGCGGTCATCTCGGTGAGCGCGGCGGGCAGGCGCGTCCTCTCCGCGCGGTACTCCACGCTGACGAGCCGCGCCGCACTGTGTCCGCTGCACCACACTCACCAGCGCGCTGAAGCTCGGCTCGCAGTACAGACACGCGGTCATCTCGGTGAGCGCGGCGGGCAGGCGCGTCCTCTCCGCGCGGTACTCCACGCTGACGAGCCGCGCCGCACTGTGTCCGCTGCACCACACTCACCAGCGCGCTGAAGCTCGGCTCGCAGTACAGACACGCGGTCATCTCGGTGAGCGCGGCGGGCAGGCGCGTCCTCTCCGCGCGGTACTCCACGCTGACGAGCTGAGCGCCACACGCCGCACAGGCTTGTTCACACACCGCCACCCGGGTCGCGTCCTCGAATATGTTTATTATCACGTCGCATCTGGAATAAGAATTACAATATTTAATCATTTATTTAAAAAAAATATCTATTATTGTAAAATTTAGCCAATTTCAATATTATGTTAAAGATAAATTATAATTTCAATAAAATAAAATTCAGGGCAGCGAATTAGCCTCGCTATCAAACGAGGTAATATTGCCAGCATTCTGGGAACTTGTGACGTATTCATTATACCAAAACCAAAAAAAAACTTGACAATAAAAACAGCTCTAATGAAATATTGAACCAACACCTCCGATTTCAAGTTAAATCTCTTCCGCTTATGAAATTGGGCCAGAGTCTTTGAATACCGGTTTTGCATCGATGCGTACTCGTCGGCTCAGCGGCGGCGGAGGGACACATGCTTTCGGTCCGCCATTCTTATCTTGCTTACTTGTTTATGCTTTCGTAATCTTAATAGTAATTGTAATTTAATGGCTAAATTAATCAAATTGCTTTAAGTTCTAAATAATATTGTTATAGTATATTGTCTATTTTTAAAAAATATATTTATTCTGGAGAATTATTATATAAAAACAAATTTGAATGCTATAAATATGGTCTAGGATACTCCCACATTTTAGTCAAAACCAACAACACCTCATATGTTATAATCGTCAAGCCGTTTGGGCTGTAGGTCATGTTAAAGAATGAGACATATTATACATTATACATTGTACATATATTCATATATACGCTCAAAACATTATCCATGAGCGCATGAGGAGCATGGTCTTTTCTTTTTTTTTTTTGTTAACGAAGGGGAAACCTTCAAAAGGTACCCGATGTCGTGAGAGCTTCGCAGGGTTATGTGGGACTCTTACCGCACTAAAACCCCCCCGGTGGCCTCGGCGCTGCGTAATAGACTCCGGGATCTCCAAAGGAACGCAACCGGGGTCCTATTAGCGCGTTGCCCCGTCGGGCTCCGCCCAGGTGAGCTTGACGCTCGCCACTTACGACAGGCACGGGATACCGTAGCCCTATTCTGGTCCCGAACTACAGGGACAATAGTCTTTTGTCCTCACAGATATGTATTTTGTGCCCACGTTCAAAAATTCAAAAACGGAATGTAGTAAAAGGAAATAACTACTTTTAAATTGCCCCAAAATTAGATCAAATAAAAAGTAAATATAGCTAAACCGATAGTCAATTAAATTCGAAGTCGCAGGTGAAGAAAAGCTATATTAATCCGTTTTATTAAGTCCTCGGCTTATTTCCCGTTACTTATAAATTTTACACTGTGTTTCCCAAACCACAACACAGACGGTGCCTTAACAAAATCACAGATGGCGCTTTATCTAGTGCCAAACATACTTCGTTTTGAACCCCTACGGTATCACGGTAACGCGCGAGAACAAACGAATGAGATTAGTTTCAAGTTCACAACACAGATGGCGTGCTACGAAAACTGAAACGCGCTAACGACTTGTTGTTCAAAGAACCTTATAAGGGGCCGATCTTAAATCATCTTTACAGGGCTAATTGTGATTAAAGCTTTAATTTAAAGAATGTGATAAATTAAGCTTTAAAATTACTTTTGCTTAAAATTACTACTTGTTAAGTTAGATGTCATATTTAGCTTATAGGTAATTAATTACATTTTTTGGAACGGCCCAAGAGAGGTGCCGTAATAAAGATTTTAATTATATCTGCCTGCCAAAGGTGTGATATTGACTCTCACCTAAGGGCCCTATAGTTTGTCCCTGTAGTCTTGGGACCAGAATAGAGCCAAAAGAGGGTCGGTATCTCCTGCATGTCGTAAGAGGCTACTATAAAGGGAATGTTTTCAGGGTTGTAACCCGGGAATGACGATATAAGTGGCAGCATACCGTCACAAACACCTAATGCAGTGGTGTGCAAACCGTACCGTACCGTGTTCGAAGGATGGTCGCGTTCCTTTCCCGGAGTCCTCTGCGTAGCGCTGAGAACCTGTATTAGTTAATTTGCTTTTGGCTGGGTAAGAATCCCACATAACCCATGTCACTTTTAAACCACTTTTGAAGGTATCAATAAACGTCAAAAAAAGAAAAGTAAGGACAGATATACGTACGCAGGACCTTCCAATTTGTAAAGAAAGGTTTTATTAAGGCTTCTTGTCAACCAATTCGCACTTCGCACTATTCCCTCATAATCTACTAAGAAAGCGTTTCCCAACCTTTTTCAGTCCACGGACCCTTGGGAAATCAAGCACTATTCACGGACCCCCTTAATAAAATGAAGAGCAAAAAAAAAACAAAACAATCTCAGCCAAAACATAATTTGAAAGACCGATTTATGTATTTTGTTTTTGTTTTTTTTTTATTAATCATGTGTTATATCATTGGATGCATCTTTTTTAATTTTTTAAAATACCGTGTGCTTAGATCACCTTTTTCTAATAAAACTGGTTTGCTGATTTTTCGTTTTGCGGTCCTTTTGCATTTAATGAGCAATTTATGTATGGTCCGGAGATGACACCGCGGACCCCCAAACATATACTCGCGGACCCCCAGGGGTCCGCGGACCCCAGGTTGGGAAACGCGGTACTAAGAAACCCTAGCCCAGCAGATGGGTTGATGCCATATACTATGTAAAGTTTTGATAGTAATTGGTAGAGTTCACTCCGTACGCACACGTCGGGTGCGGCACGAGTTGCGCCCGAACCCCTCCTGTCGCGCGACACGGCGCGGTCGGTGCGGTCGTCGAGTGCAACACACCGCGCGGAGTACTGACCGGTTGCAGGCGAGCTTCCACTTGGGCGCGGCCGGGTCCAGCACGAGCACGCCGTCGCAGTCCACGCAGCCGGACACGCCCGTCGAGTTCACTCCGTAACGCAACACGTCGGGTGCGGCACGAGTTGCGGCCCGAACCCCTCCTGTCGCGCGACACGGCGCGGTCGGTGCGGTCGTCGAGTGCAACAACACCGCGCGGAGTACTGACCGGTTGCAGGCGAGCTTCCACTTGGGCGCGGCCGGGTCCAGCACGAGCACGGCCGTCGCAGTCCACGCAGCCGGACACGCCCGTCGAGTTCACCTCCGTACGCACACGTGGTGCGGCACGAGTTGCGCCCCGAACCCCTCCTGTCGCGCGACACGGGCGCGGTCGGTTGCGGTCGTTCGAGTGCAACACACCGCGCGGAGTACTGACCGGTTGCAGGCGAGCTTCCACTTGGGCGCGGCCGGGTCCAGCACGAGCACGCCGTCGCAGTCCACGCAGCGGACACGCCCGTCGAGTTCACTCCGTACGCACACGTCGGGTGCGGCACGAGTTGCGCCCGAACCCCTCCTGTCGCGCGACACGGCGCGGTCGGTGCGGTCGTCGAGTGCAACCATCCACCGCGCGGAGTACTGACCGGTTGCAGGCGAGCTTCCACTTGGGGCGCGGCCGGGTCCAGCACGAGCACGCCGTCGCAGTCCACGCAGCCGGACACGCCCGTCGAGTTCACCTTCCGTACGCACACGTCGGGTGCGGCCACGAGTTGCGCCCGAACCCCTCCTGTCGCGCGACACGGCGCGGTCGGTGCGGTCGTCGAGTGCAACACCCGCGCGGAGTACTGACCGGTTGCAGGCGAGCTTCCACTTGGGCGCGGCCGGGTCCAGCACGAGCACGCCGTCGCAGTCACGCAGCCGGACACGCCCGTCGAGTTCACTCCGTACGCACACGTCGGGTGCGGCACGAGTTGCGCCCGAACCCCTCCTGTCGCGCGACACGGCGCGGTCGGTGCGGTCGTCGAGTGCCAACACCAACCGCGCGGAGTACTGACGGTTGCAGGCGAGCTTCCACTTGGGCGCGGCCGGGTCCAGCACGAGCACGCCGTCGCAGTCCACGCAGCCGGACACGCCCGTCGAGTTCACTCCGTACGCCACACGTCGGGTGCGGCACGAGTTGCCGCCCGAACCCCTCCTGTCGCGCGACACGGCGCGGTCGGTGCGGTCGTCGAGTGCAACACACCGCGCGGAGTACTGACCGGTTGCAGGCGAGCTTCCACTTGGGCGCGGCCGGGTCCAGCACGAGCACGCCGTCGCAGTCCACGCAGCCGGACACGCCCGTCGAGTTCACTCCGTACGCACACGGTCGGGTGCGGCACGAGTTGCGCCCGAACCCCTCCTGGTCGCGCGACACGGCGCGGGTCGGTGCGGTCGTCGAGTGCAACACACCGCGCGGAGTACTGACCGGTTGCAGGCGAGCTTCCACTTGGGCGCGGCCGGGTCCAGCACGAGCACGCCGTCGCAGGTCCACGCAGCCGGACACGCCCGTCGAGTTCACTCCGTAACGCACACGTCGGGTGCGGCACGAGTTGCGCCCGAACCCCTCCTGTCGCGCGACACGGCGCGGTCGGTGCGGTCGTCGAGTGCAAACACACCGCGCGGAGTACTGACCGGTTGCAGGCGAGCTTCCACTTGGGCGCGGCCGGGTCCAGCACGAGCACGCCGTCGCAGTCCACGCAGCCGGACACGCCCGTCGAGTTTCACCTCGTACGCACACGTCGGGTGCGGCACGAGTTGCGCCCGAACCCCTCCTGTCGCGCGACACGGCGCGGTCGGTGCGGTCGTCGAGTGCAACACACCGCGCGGAGTACTGACCGGTTGCAGGCGAGCTTCCACTTGGGCGCGGCCGGGTCCAGCACGAGCACGCCGTCGCAGTCCACGCAGCCGGACACGCCCGTCGAGTTCACTCCGTACGCACACGTCGGGTGCGGCACGAGTTGCGCCCGAACCCCCTCCTGTCGCGCGACACGGCGCGGTCGGTGCGGTCGTCGAGTGCAACACACCGCGCGGAGTACTGACCGGTTGCAGGCGAGCTTCCACTTGGGCGCGGCCGGGTCCAGCACGAGCACGCCGTCGCAGTCCACGCAGCCGGACACGCCCGTCGAGTTCACTCCGTACGCCCACGCTCGGGTGCGGCACGAGTTGCGCCCGAACCCCTCCTGTCGCGCGACACGGCGCGGCGGTGCGGTCGTCGAGTGCAACACACCGCGCGGAGTACTGACCGTGCAGGCGAGCTTCCACTTGGGCGCGGCCCGGTCCAGCACGGAGCACGCGTCGCAGTCCACGCAGCCGACACGCCCGTCGAGTTCACTCCGTACGCACCGTCGGGTGCGGCCGAGTTGCAGCCCCGAACCCCTCCTGTCGCGCGACACGCGCGGTCGGTGCGGTCGTCGAGTGCAACACACCGCGCGGGTACTGACCGTTGCAGGCGAGCTTCCACTTGGCGCGGCCGGGTCCAGCACGAGCACGCCGTCGCAGTCCACGCAGCCGGACACGCCCGTCGAGTTCACTCCGTACGCACACGTCGGGTGGCGGCACGATTGCGCCCGAACCCCTCCGTCGCGCGACACGGCGCGGTCGTGCGGTCGTCGAGTGCAACACACCGCGCGGAGTACTGACCGGTTGCAGGCGAGGCTTCCACTTGGGCGCGGCCGGGTCCAGCACGAGCACGCCGTCGCAGTCCACGCAGCCGGACACGCCGTCGAGTTCCACTCCGTACGCACACGTCGGGTGCGGCACGAGTTGCGCCCGAACCCCTCCTGTCGCGCGACACGGCGCGGTCGGTGCGGGTCGTCGAGTGCAACACACCGCGCGGAGTACTGACCGGTTGCAGGCGAGCTTTCCACTTGGGCGCGGCCGGGTCCAGCACGAGCACGCCGTCGCAGTCCACGCAGCCGGACACGCCCGTCGAGTTCACTCCGTACGCACACGTCGGGTGCGGCACGAGTTGCGCCCGAACCCCTCCTGTCGCGCGACACGGCGCGGTCGGTTGCGGTCGTCGAGTGCAACACACCGCGCGGAGTACTGACCGGTTGCAGGCGAGCTTCCACTTGGGCGCGGCCGGGTCCAGCACGAGCACGCCGTCGCAGTCCACGCAGCCGGACACGCCCGTCGAGTTCACTCCGTACGCACACGTCGGGTGCGGCACGAGTTGCGCCCGAACCCCTCCTGTCGCGCGACACGGCGCGGTCGGTGCGGTCGTCGAGTGCAACACACCGCGCGGAGTACTGACCGGTTGCAGGCGAGCTTCCACTTGGGCGCGGCCGGGTCCAGCACGAGCACGCCGTCGCAGTCCACGCAGCCGGACACGCCCGTCGAGTTCACTCCGTACGCACACGTCGGGTGCGGCACGAGTTGCGCCCGAACCCCTCCTGTCGCGCGACACGGCGCGGTCGGTGCGGTCGTCGAGTGCAACACACCGCGCGGAGTACTGACCGGTTGCAGGCGAGCTTCCACTTGGGCGCGGCCGGGTCCAGCACGAGCACGCCGTCGCAGTCCACGCAGCCGGACACGCCCGTCGAGTTCACTCCGTACGCACACGTCGGGTGCGGCACGAGTTGCGCCCGAACCCCTCCTGTCGCGCGACACGGCGCGGTCGGTGCGGTCGTCGAGTGCAACACACCGCGCGGAGTACTGACCGGTTGCAGGCGAGCTTCCACTTGGGCGCGGCCGGGTCCAGCACGAGCACGCCGTCGCAGTCCACGCAGCCGGACACGCCCGTCGAGTTCACTCCGTACGCACACGTCGGGTGCGGCACGAGTTGCGCCCGAACCCCTCCTGTCGCGCGACACGGCGCGGTCGGTGCGGTCGTCGAGTGCAACACACCGCGCGGAGTACTGACCGGTTGCAGGCGAGCTTCCACTTGGGCGCGGCCGGGTCCAGCACGAGCACGCCGTCGCAGTCCACGCAGCCGGACACGCCCGTCGAGTTCACTCCGTACGCACACGTCGGGTGCGGCACGAGTTGCGCCCGAACCCCTCCTGTCGCGCGACACGGCGCGGTCGGTGCGGTCGTCGAGTGCAACACACCGCGCGGAGTACTGACCGGTTGCAGGCGAGCTTCCACTTGGGCGCGGCCGGGTCCAGCACGAGCACGCCGTCGCAGTCCACGCAGCCGGACACGCCCGTCGAGTTCACTCCGTACGCACACGTCGGGTGCGGCACGAGTTGCGCCCGAACCCCTCCTGTCGCGCGACACGGCGCGGTCGGTGCGGTCGTCGAGTGCAACACACCGCGCGGAGTACTGACCGGTTGCAGGCGAGCTTCCACTTGGGCGCGGCCGGGTCCAGCACGAGCACGCCGTCGCAGTCCACGCAGCCGGACACGCCCGTCGAGTTCACTCCGTACGCACACGTCGGGTGCGTGCACGAGTTGCAACCGAAGCCTTTCTTCATGTCCCTGGTGAATTAAAGGATTGTTTAGTAGAGGGGATACAAGTAGAGCCTCCGCCAAACTTCTAGTCCGCTCTGAATATAGAAGCTAGTTGCTTCGCAACAGGAAATTGTAGATATTAGCGGAACGAAGACAGCGCGGGACATCACACCCTCCGCTGCCAGCTCTCGCCCGCGGGGATAGAGCATAATTACTGTGCCCTTACTGTTGCATCGGAGTATATGCTTGTAGTTGTGTTAGACCTCATTGGCTTTCTGACTACACCTGCGCGCAACTACATAGCGCACTAGAAGTTTGGCGCGAACTATTCAATCCTCGCTAACTGGTCTCGCGGGCTGCCAGACCGGTGAATGTCAGGCACGATACCCGAATATGATTATGTGTATGTAACATGTAATACATAACGATAAAACGCACAGCTACCGCAACGCATCATATGCATCATCACTAAGCAAGAATATTAACCAACATACATACAAACTAAAGGTTCATTTAAGATGTATATGGAGTTCTAAGGGCGTCTGCTAAAACCTGCTTCACATCAAAACACGAATTCTAACTTGAAAGAAATAATAAAACTATTCAAACAAGGTGTCACAAATTATAACAGATTAATAAAGAAAATCTCTTTATCTATAAAAAGTGAGTCTCAAATTTAAAACCGAGTAGAAATATGTTTATACCTGAACGGCGGATGGTTATAGCAGTGCGGACAGAGCGGGTAGCTCTTGCCCTTAGGCCCGGAGGACCAGGAGAGCAGCTCGAAGTCGTCCAGTGGGCACTTGAGCTCGCGGTATATACGCACGGTACCGTTCTGTGGCAACGAATACGTGTCGTCGCAGTGCGAGCAGTGGAGACGTGCGGGTTTCGCCTGAAATTTGTGAACATTTTCGGTATTAATATTGTTCTTTTTTTTTGGGTTGTGTAGCTAATGGTGATTATTTAAAGAAAGTGTTGAAAAATGTAGGTATAATTGTAGTAAAATTTCGATAACTGGGCGAACATTCTTACAAGGGATTTTTACTAATAGCCCTTCGCTATAGTCAAATTGTGACAATAATCGTTTTTTGGTAAAGTTCAGAATTCGGAAATACTTAGCAAATAATCTACGGACAAAGCTTATGTATTTTTCTCTATGAGCCAATTTTTCAATTCTAGACATTTGAATGTCCACAACAGCTACGACGTGGGAAATTCTAGCGACGTGATAGTATTTTTAAGACATTGATTAAAATTAGCCAATATAATCAAAAATTTTGGTTCAAATTGCCTGAAACCTCACAAAATGGTTCCTCAAACCAAATCTACCTTATTCCATACATAACACTAACCTGTATATACTTCATATACCGCCTACATTTGCCACAGCGAGAGAGCGCCTTACCGCTCGCCTTTAGCGACGAGAAGCTGACTTCGAACAGCTGATCCATAGCGTCTATGGACCGCACAAAGTACTGGAACTTCCTACGGAATATCTCCGTTGTATGAGCGAGTACTGCGTGGAAGTCGGCCTTGCCTACCGCGATCAAGTTGAGCTGTTCCTCTACAGCTGATCGCATAGTTGGTAAGACTAGTTCTGGATCGATCTGGAAGAAAATACATAAAAATCTATAATAAAATCAATAATTCAAAGTTATTATCGTAACGTTAACGCTGCAGCGTAACCGATTCCGTACCAAAATTCGTTACACCCATACATTTTTCCCTCATGTCGCGCCTAACGAAGTTCCACTTCAAAATGTTGTTCGGATTTTGATCATGATCATAACGACGATGATCATAATGATGTAGTCAATGACCATGATGATGGCAATGATGATTATGGTGAAAATGACGATATACATGATGATGAAGACGATAAGAATAAAGACAACAATGATTACGACCATGAGCATGAAGATGACGACCATGAGCATGAAGATAGCGACAATGATAATGACGATGTAAATGATGATGAAGACGATAAAAATCAGGATGATGAGAATGACGACGATGATCATAATAATGACCACAATGATGATCATGATGATGACTACGATGTTGGTCATGATGATGTCGACGATGATCATGATGGTGAACATGAAAAGCATGATTATGAGGATAATTATATTAAATAAGCTTACCTTCTGATAACCATGCACGAGCACAACACCAAGACTAGTGGGAACAAGGCGTCGACCACTTCCCACGGCGACGTAGTTCCTTTGGCAGATGTTGTTGATGTGCACCGGAATCGAAGCGTCAGTACCAATGCCGTGCTTCTCCATAAGGGTAATCACCTGGAATGACAAACATAACAACTTTGAAAATAAAATATGAGATATATAAAGAAATAAAAGTTAAAATGTGATAAAACTTGTAGCGTCTTCCCACTAATCGCCAAGAGATGGCGCCACGAGTATTCTGAATCACGCTATCGAAGTTTTTCAACATTTTGTATTATATTCTGGTTTAAAGGTGGTAAAAGTGGTGGTGTTGTAGTAAATAAACACCTTAAAATATACACCTTAAATTATGAAATCTTGCTACTAAGATGTGATTTTTTTTTCTGTGTTTGAGTATTAGTGTGGTATAGACTCTATACCACGAACATAGTAGTATGTCACTCTCAACATAGAACATACTAAAATTGGCCTCTACAGCGAACTCTACGTAAGTATGTAGTGTCCGCGCCAAACTTCTTGTCCGCTGTCGCTCTAAATATAGAAACGAGTCGCGTCGCAACAGCAAAGTATTGTAGGTATTAGCGGGACGAAGACAGCGCGTGTCTCTCCGGCAGCCTTCGCTGTCCGCTCTCGCCCACGGATACATAGCGCAGTTAGTGTGCCCTTAATGTTGCTACGGAGTATATGCTTGTATTTGTGTTTGACCGCATTGACTCTGAGACTGCGCCTGCACGCAACAGCTTCAGAGTGGACTAGAAGTTTGGCGCGGAGTCTACTACAATCGCACGCGTATTACCTCAGATTCAGTGAGATAGTCCGGCGGCGAGGTCTGACACTCGACGAGGCGGTGGTCGTGCGCACGCAACACATCGTCCACACATAGCACCGGGACGAACTCGTCCTTGCCGAATGCCTGGAAACAGTAAATATTGCTTTTGTTTTATTTATTAACATTAACAATGTTTTTGTTTACAAGATACGCGAGACATGGGTTTCATAGTTTCAAACGTTTATTGGAGCATGCAAACGGTTTCTACCTTCTTCAACACACAGTCTAAGTCATTTATGTGACATGTCGCTGTAGTTGTGACTGTACCTGCCAATGCATGATCTCCGTGTAGCCAGCGTCGACCAGCGTGTTCCCCGTGTAGTAGAAGGTCTCGGAGCCGATCTGGAAGGTCAGCTTGGTGCACAGGTAGCGACAGTCGCGCGACAGGGTCGCTATGAAGTGCCGCGTCACGTAGTCGTATATGCGCCACATGTCGCCTTCTAGTTCTGATTCGGCTGTGGACACATAGTTTTAGTTGTGGCGACTTTCCGCAACTCGTCAAGAGATGGCGCCACGAGTATTCTGAATCACGCTATAGAAGTTTTCTGAACATTTTGTACATATACAAGCTCCGATATATGACTAGCGGAATACGGCTGTTCTCCGGGCATGATCACCTAGCCCGGCGGGAGACATCCCTTTGCCAAATAGCTATTGACTTTGATTTACAAATTAATGTATTTTGGGTGAAATAGTTGTTTGAATAATCTTCAAAATCTTTTTGGGTGAAAAACATTAAAAAATGACAGTGCTAAGTGTTAGGAAATCGCAAATGGGTAGAGGACAGATGAAAATATTATGTCAATATGTGAGCAACACATTATACAGGGTGAATCTCCATAAAGTGCACATATTGAAACAGGTAAAATTAAACCGCATTTTGTCGACAAAAAAAATATTAAAAAAATTGAATTTTTTTTTTTTGGGTTTTACGACCTTTTGAATTTTTTTTTGGGAATTGTGCACCTGAAGTAAATAAATCGCTATAACTTTTAAACTAAGAGGGTTATCAGGTTCAAACAAAAATAACAATGATTGCCAATGATAGGCCGTACTGATCCATGAAAAAAAAAAAACAAAAAAAAATCATCTTCCCAGGAAAAAAATGTCAGATTAGTGCAAAAAAAGCACTTTTTTTAGGTAAAATTTTCAGTAATCATCAATTTCCTCAAAATAATCTAGGCATTTTATTTTTTTATTATTATTTAATGCAATTCTACGTCGTATTAGCTTTCCAACACTAAAAAAACCACGCCTCTAACTCAAGTATAAAGTTTGCTAGGAACGTTTCAGAAAAGACGGGACGCACGTGCGCCCTAATAAAACTGGTATAGTCCGACCCATAATTAGATGTCCAAAATATAAACAAAGGAAACTATCAAAAATATGTTTCAATGGTAAATTCATGGTAGTTTCTTATTTTTGACGATATTAAAGTGATAAAACAGTAATAAAATAAATCTTTAATAATTAAAAAAAAAAACACTAGTTTGTATTAAAAATGTTATTTATTACCAACACCCTTAAGAACTGCCTTTGTTTAAGCGCTCGTAGGAAACTTTATACTTAAGTTAGAGGCATGCTTTTTTTAGTGTTTGAAAGCTAATACGACGTAGAATTACATTAAATAATAAAAATAATATAAAAAGCATAGATTATTTTGAGGAAATTCACGATTACTGAAATTTAACCTAAAAAAATTGCTTTCTTCACACTAATCTGACTATTTTTTTCTGGGAAGATGAACTTTTTTGTTTTTTTTTTTTCATGGATCAGTACGGCCTATAATTGGCATTCATTGTAATTTTTGTTTGAACATGATAACTCTTTTAGTTCAAAAGTTATAGCGATTTTTTTACTTTAGGTGCACAATTCCAAAAAAAAATTTCAAAAGGTCGTAAAACCCAAAAAAAAAAATTTTATTATTTTTTTTATTTTTTTTGTCGACAAAATGCGGTTTAATTTTACCTGTTTCAATATGTGCACTTTATGGAGATTCACCCTGTATATGACGTCATCGAAATCATCGTGATATGCCTAGTGTCACAGAAAATCACTTTTCTACTACTACCCTTTCACAACGAATATCGAATCGTTAGTACCGACGTTTTTTGACTGTAGGTCTTCAGGACAGTCAAAATCTTCGGTACTTAAACTATTACTGTTGTGACCATCTATTGTCTATCACCACTGAGAGAAAAATTTATTATTATTATCATTGACTACTAATAAAACATTATTTTTATCAGATTTGTCAAAATGTCCCACCATCATACACTTACTTGCAGACCTCATGGGGGTGATGGGGGGATGGTCACCAGCATCATGGCCTTTCTTCGGCTTGTTGATCCCGTGGGATATCAATGCACGAACCTCAGCTCCCCACTTATTCGAGTGTTGTTGTTGGCGGAGAGTGCTCCTGAAAAATTTAAAATAACACAATTTTTACATCACTTTTCTAACTAAAATTCTTTAAAGCGACAAAAATATATTTAAGTTATAGTTCGCGCCAAACCTTTGGTCAGCTCTGAAGTTGTTGCGAGCGGGTGTATTCATACAATTTGCTATGGCGACGCGATTCATTTCTATATTCAGAGCGGACTAGCAGTTTCACGCGGACTATAATAGAATAATACTCCGTTATGTTCTGATCTGACCAATGCGGCACGGAATACAGTAAGGAACACAACAATGAAATTCGAAATATCTATTTAAATAAGATTCTTACTATACTGCAGAGAGTAATGTTTTTCAAGTGTTCGTATGTACGTATGTCTCATTCTTTGGCACGCTTCGGTAGAACCCTTTGTGGTTCAACTCCAGCGCACCACCGCCACACCTATTTCTACCTAATAACAGCAGTGTTAGGCGCTGCTGTTCCGTTTTGAATGGTGTGGTAAGGGAGACAGACTTTTGGAGGCGTTACAGCTTAGTCCTCAGGGGTAGCGGCGCATCTGTGGCCGACCTCTGGTAGGAATATCTAATCCTATCTGGGGTTGATTACAGATGTCCATGGGCGGCAGTAGCCACTTACCATCAGGTGGACTGCATGTTTAACGGATTTTACTA